>CM028134.1:877746250-878984687 GCA_016271365.2 Neoceratodus forsteri | reverse complement strand
TTGGTGTTCAAAACATTTTTCGATTTATCGTCACATATTGAGCACATTCCACAGGGACTCATCCCTGATTGTAAAGATCCTAAAAGTAATTGTGCTCTTGAAGGCCAATATTTCTTAAACTGAGACCTGAAAGTCCCATGTAATAATAGGGATGAAATAAAGGTGATGTCAATACCAGCAACTACAAATCGCTGAAAACAAACACCAACTCACTGTCTCTGCAGAGGTCAATGTATAATTATTGCTAATGAAGTGGCTATGGCCCCACCCCCAATTATTAAATAATCAACTTCAGGAGGGTTTGATAATGGGGAGTGAAACTTGGGAGGGGCTACCTCAAAGGGAAGGAATTCAGCAAAGGGAGAACATGGGGTGGGGCAAAACAATAACAAAAAATACAATCCCACAAAGAAAATAAAATCCCTAGCCCGTCCTGAACCTGGGGCTGCCCCACATAGCTGCACACACAGGCAGTGCTCCTACCTCTGAGCCATACTGCTGGGTCAGTTCTGGCCTTTAACCCTTTGCAGTGCTCAGAATGCCAGCATTACAGGACAGGGCAATCAGGGTGCCAAATGTAGGATTCACCACTCCTCCCAGATGTCTGCCCCCCAGAGTAGGAATCCTTAAGTAGTGGGGCTGTGGGGGCTACCCCACCAACAAAAAGTGATTGGCAACATTGCCAATTGGCACCCTGACTGAGTGGTGCCAGAATGCTGGCACGTTATGAAGGTGGAGCCACAATTTTCCTGGATCCAGACGACGCCCAACTATCAACTGACCGACTGTTACTTTCCTGACTCAAGTGACTGCATCTCTCTGCCTGTCTGCAGTCCATCTTGCCAATCGACATTTTCCCAACTTAGTGATTAGGGGTTGCAATGCTTGGCTAGGCTCGAGAAGGTTAAATCAGGTAGAATTGCTGCTGCAATAGCTAGTGTGGTGCTTAAAATTATTGACTGTAAATTTCTTTTTCTACAACAGTTACACATTTACTTTTCACATATTTAGCAAGTTTCTTGTTTGGTCCAAAAACAACTGCTTAAAATTACTGCTCATATGATTCTTTTTTATTAGTAGCTGCAATAGCGCATGTGCTGCTAAAATTTCTGACCGTATGTTTCTTTTTCTTAGTAGCTACTGCAATAGCTTGTGTGCAAGTTTGCTCATCTGGTCTGAAAAACAAATGCTTAAAATTGCTGCCCTATGTTTCTTTTTTTTATTAGTAGCGGCAATAGCTTGTGCTGCTTAAAATTGCTGTCTGTATACTGTCCGTATGTTTTTTTTTAGTAGTAGCTGTAATAGCTAGTGTGCTTCTTAAAGTTGCTGACCGTAAGTTTCTTTTCTTAGTAACAGCTGCAATAGCTTGTGTGCTGTTTCAAATTGCTGTCCATATGTTCTAGTCGGGAAACTAATCATACGATAAGATAAAGGTCGAGAGACAGTACTGGTCAGGAACTTGAAAACGGGAAATTACTTTTAGGTAAATCAGAGTTGGGACATCATACCCGACCCAATTTACTGCCTACATACATCAATACCTTACGCCTACCTTGCTCATCCCTTTTACAACATCGTTAATATTCACTATTGCCATTTAATCCATGTCGCATAAATTTATACTCATATTACTACTAGCTCGTATTGACTCACTTATATTAACTCACTGTTATCACTGGGTACTGACCAAACCCATTGATCCTTTACATTTTACCCTCTTAGTAGCTATTATGGGCCTTTTTGAAAAGATGTCACACTAGGTAAACCCCTGGATAGAAGGTGCAAGTACTCATTTATAATGAATTTTATTTGTTTGAATTGACTGTTGTACTTTGTAGCAAAAAACAGCCTATTAGGCTGTCCTGCTGGTACCTTAGTGGCTAGAAGCTCTTCTCTATTCATGATATCTATTCAGGATTCTGCCTTCTTTATAACTTGGTTACTATAACCCATATTCTTGAACCTGTTATGCATCTTTATTTTTGATTTTCAAATTTCAAATGATTACTATAATTTCTTTTACCTCTGATATATTGTGAATATGGTATACTGTCTATTAACTGTGGATTATGGTAACTGGATCCATGTAATATTGTATTTTGGTATATAGGTTAACAATGTAAACTCGTAGACAGTTTTCTGTTGTCAAAAAAATTGACTGTGCTCCAAATATGTAAACCTTTGTTGACTATATTCCCATGTGAAATTTGGGTTATCCTTCCATGAATTCAAATAGTTATAAAACCCTTACAATTTACTCTCTGTACCTGACAGTAGAATAAATATGTCCTCTATATAACATAACCATGTAACTGTGAATTGGAAATAGAGATTAATCTTCAAATTTAATATATGATGTAATTCAAAACCGTACATGTATGTTGGCATAAGTGGGCCCCACTGTACTGCCCATGGCTGTACCACAGGTTTGTTCATAATATCCCTTACAGAAATAATTATATGAAATGTTTTCATGCTGTGCACATAAAATTACCCTATGTGATATGTGTGCTGCAAGCATGATGTAAATGTTAAATTTGGAACCAACTGAATGCATGTGGCATATGTGCAGCAAGTAAGTGTGGAAAGCATTATGTTAAAGTGGAACATACTGCATACATGTGGCATACGTGCAAAAGCAAGTGGTCACTGATAACTGCACACAAAAAGGTTATTAAGTGACTTGCTTAGGATCACACAGTATACACGTGGTGGATGATCAGATTCAAACCCAGGTCTTCAGGTCTCCAGATCTCCTGGTTTGCAGTTCAGTGCCTATAACCGCTAAGCTATATTGCCTGCATACATATGATTGGCTGTACTTCAATGTGAATCTGCATGCATGCAGCATGCTTATACACTGATATACTTTTTAGTTTTCTTGACCCCTCATCTCAGCTGCACAACTGAACCATAGTACACATATCCAGGGAAACACAAGTGGTTCTACCCCACAAAAAAAATACACTTACTCACAAAAATAGTTAATTACTTGGTCTGGCCTGTATTCCTACTATTTACTCTCGATAGTTTTGAATGCTTTCATGCAAACAGACTTCAAGGAGCAAACACAGAAGTAGCAATAACTCGACACCCACCCACATGGCCAGTCTACCTCCATGTAAACACACTGTAGCAGGTGTAGCCATGCTGATACAGACAACCTACCAGGTATAGATATAAGTCAAGAGGTTCTTACCCAAGTACTAGGAGCCAGAGGAAGGAGTCTTTAAGAGATGATGTCCATGGGTCAGAGTTCTGGAGTGTACCCTTGAAATGAATGGAGTTCTTTATCACTATTTTATACATTAGGATGGTGAGCTGGAGAATAATGAAGGCCACTGTTCTACAAACAATGCCATTGTTAGTCGAGCGGTTGCCTTCATTAATCTCCAACCTCCGTTAATAATGTATAAAATAGTAATAAAAAATACCCTAATTCAGTTCAATGGGGTAGGCCCCTGCACCTCCCTTGCCCTTTGTCATAATGTGCCTCAGTGTGGGGATGTGGAGGTTAGCTTCATTGGGGTGGCATAAGCCCGACTATAGTGGGGCTCCAATAGTCTGCACAACGCCCTGAATGCAAGGGACAGCCCTCATTTTACCTCTGAAAACTGCTCTGCCCCACATCCATCCCTCATGGAAAACATGCTGCTCACACAGAGGGTGTCCTGTAAATTTAGACTTTATGGCAGGGCACCATTTCAGATTTCAGCAGGGGAAGCCAACAACTAAGTGGAGACCAGGTGCTAGTTAGCCCTAGGCAGCAAGCTCTGGATGTCTGGAACATCTCTAAAAGCTAAAACATATTTGTTGTGACTGCAAAGTGATATGCAAATCAGGAAAAATTCAAATGTATAAGAATCATCTGTCTATACCTCAGAGCAGTGGATCAGATTTACTTAAACTCACCCAGTTACTAACCAATTTCTTTCCTGGCTAAGTTCAGAACCTTTCCCCAACTCCATTCTATTCAATACCAATCCCATATGGTCATGAAGCTGCCCAAAGGTGCAGAAACATGAAAACACATCAATATTTCAGTCTTTCCTCCTTCCCAATCCCCTGTAAAAAACAATTATTTAGTTTTACTTATCAGGGCATCTGGCCAGAACCTGTGGCCTAGCCCAGTGTGCCACCAGCCCAGTTTTCATTCTGCTCCTTCTCTGTCCTTCTGCCAGAAGCTGGATGCTAGAAACAACCATTCCAGATCCCCAACGTGTTCTGTGACCAAGTCACTTCACCAGCCAAACCCACCCAACCTGTGTTACTTGCTTTTGCTTGATTGCTGTCATGGCTGCTGACACACTACACAGATCAAGGCCTATGAAGGCTGCCCATGCCACTGTCACTGCTGCTGCGAGGCCCAGCTTGCTGCTGCAGAGGGCCCACACTGTTTTTGTTTTTTGTGAGGCAAGCCTAGTGAGTAAGTAGGTAGCCTAGTCTCAAGTTAGCATCTAGCTCACCCCAGCCCCTTCAGCCACCAAAGGAGACAGAGATTAAGTGCAGACCAACAAAATATGCTACCACAACACTGTTATTGAGAGTTCAGTGCTCACCGACTCCTCCCAGCTGTAGTGTGCAGCCTGCACTACTCGGTGGCAAGAAAGACAGTGTCCCACTCTCATGACTCCTGTGCTCTTGCCTGGCTGGAGATCCTCCACGCATGTGTGATGGTGCTGCCATTAATAGGTGGATTGAGTGAACAACACAATACAGATACAGTTGAGTCAGGAGTGCATTTGCAACATGAGCACAACACAAGCGAGGGGGCACTTACTGTGCAAAAGAATAAATCCAAATTTAATGCCATTATTGCCACATCATAAGAACAACCTAGGCACAAATGGGGAGGGGGCAACGCCCACCTCTGCCCTACCTAAATGGCATCCCTGCTTTATTGTAGCAATTAATTTTAGGGCCAACATCAGTACAAGTAAATACAATCTATTATATCTCCATGTGTCAGGATGTGTCCTGATCATCATGAGGGTTAGTGTCCTCATTGTCCTTCATGCTGAGTGCCCATGCACCTCATTTCGGTGACAAAATGTGAGGTATGGCACATGCTTCCAAGACCCTACTCAGCATCAAGAGTGCTAAGCATGGCCATAGTATATGTGCTAATACAGAATGACAAAGGGAAAGTAAGTGAGCCATAACAGTCATGGAGTAACACATTTGTAGCACTAAATATACATAAGGGGTTTGCATGGCCCAAACATAAAGGCCAGGCTTCACAACATAGAGGCCCAAATTCACACATCTGGAATGGGGATGTTGGCTGACTTTATCCTAGGCATTTAATGCAGTAAGTAAATAATACTTTACAAGTTAATGCAAAATGATCAGATTTAATGAGTTTACCTAATTTTAATGGTGAATCAATGAAAAGGTATTTTAATGGATCTAACTGCTGGCAGTAGTAAGAGAAATAGAAACTTATGTGTTTTTTTAAAATGAGGTTTGCACCAGCTTAGTTGCTGCACAGTTCAAACAGGTTTAAATCTTACTGCACTCAGGGAATGGACGAGGTATGCCTGGAGTCAGGGCTGCCAGCCCTGCCAAAATCGAAAACAAGTTTCAACAAAGTTCAAGCTACTCTGGCTCCACAATAAGACTCATGCACAACAGACTTCTGTGCTATCTGCTTTTATATTCCATCAGGTAGCAGTTCACAATAACAGTGTAAATTCACTAAGGATACACAACAGAGGTATGCTAGCCCCTGCACTTTGTCTCTTAGCCTTCCTTAGGGGTGTGGTTCAGAGTTCTCAGAACTGAATATTTATTTTCTCTACATAGGTGCATGTATTATCAATACAATTTAAATAATAATTTGTTTCAGAACCATCTCTTTCTTTACTTAAAGTGGTAGTACAGAATTGAATGCTACTCAAAGGATTTCATGTCTATATCATATAGAGTCATCTACATCCAAGTACAAAACTGTAGCAATTCATTATTGTACTTTTATCACTAAATGCATACTTAGTTGCTGCACAAATGCCAAGCGGCAACACACAAATCTGATGTGATTTTAGAAGATGTTGACACCAACTTACCTGCTGCATGTATGTCAAGCTTGCAGCATGGGAACCTGATGTGCTCTTTAGACCTGGTTAGCATAGGTACACTTTGTATATGTGAACTGCATGCAAACATTGCACAATTAAGCATGTGGCATGCATTCTGCAAGTCGCAGCACACATATTTCTGTAAGGGATACTCCATCAAAACTCAAAATAATTTTTCTGAAGTATATAATATGCCAACTCTTGAAGTAAATGGGTCTTTGGTTTAGCACCCTCAGGTCTTGTATTTAAAATCATTTTATGCTTTCTACACTGTCTCTATGTGGAACTGATGTATATAAGTCCACTATATCACCCGTCACCAGAAAGAGACACAGGGTTATTCTGCTGTGGCTGAAACCACAATACAACAATGCTGCATGCAAAACAGCTGCAGCAAAATAAGGTTGGGACACAACAC
The DNA here is from genome assembly GCA_016271365.2 of Neoceratodus forsteri. Taxonomy (NCBI): domain Eukaryota; kingdom Metazoa; phylum Chordata; order Ceratodontiformes; family Ceratodontidae; genus Neoceratodus; species Neoceratodus forsteri. The sequence continues at coordinate 878,978,192 of CM028134.1, read as the reverse complement.
TAACCTCACCACCATAACACACACAATTGGAAGCATTGCCAAAATCCGTGTTTATGCCCCATCACCCTCCCACTAATGTGGTGGCTTCCACCACTCCCCAACTAAATTAACCAAAATCCTAGGTGACTGTGGACTGGGGCAAAATGCAAATTCAGGAGTGTGGAACTTAGATTTTTTTTCTTTTGAACCATAAAAACATATCTATCAGGAGACGGGAATCAAACCCAATCCCCAGGTCTCCACTATGCCAGGTGCTCCACTCCACCCTGGGAGGGCTCGATCAGGCACAGCACTTCGATGTATTTACTCCTTCCTCCAGTTTCTGTTGAGTGAGAGGGGTGGCAGGAGTTTCCTACTGCTATTATACCCCCATCGCTGTACTGCATTCTGCGCTTTAGACTGTGCGGTTATTCATGCGCTATTTCAATAGTGCTATATTCACCTGGTACCCCAGAAAGATACCCTCATTTACCCTTTTTGATTTAAATTGTCCAATTTATTAATCATATCTTGTGAGTCACATACAATTGTGGACATATTTTCTATTAATGGGGATCAGGTACACAATGGTATTCTTTTTTTTAATAGTACTTTTATTAAAATTTTACACTTTTACATATAGACAAGTCCAGAACAAAACATATTTACAAGCCATTTAAACACATATGACAATTACATGATCTGACAAAACCACATATAACCCCCACTCCCGAGCAATGAGTGTATAATATTTCTGTACACTTTATATTCGGTATAAATTGATGGATTATTTCTGTAGTGTAACTGATGCCCTCTATGGGCTGTTTTATTTATCTCCAATCACCTGGCCTCATTTCTCATCCCCTTGTGCGTTTGGAGGTACCAGTTATTCTCTTACTGACTTAATGCTTCATGTGGCAAGATATCCAGAAGTGGCACCCTTCTTTACTACTCAGAAACTTGTAACATGGGAGCTAGCAAGTCTTAAACTTCTGACTGCAACGTAAGATGAGAAGTTCATTTTTCATGTCTTTAATTTGGTGACAGTTGGACAACCAGTGGGAGACCAACAGAGGGCAGTTGGTCAGCCAGTGCTGGGTGACCACTTTCTGTGTCGCTACTATTAACATTTTGAAAATATATTTTTGTCTGGGACTATGTACCCCTTGAGGGTACCCACCCAGCAAGAGCACCTGGCACTGGTATGGAATGGATACCTCCATCATTTTACCAATAGTGTTGTGTATGTCCTCCCAGTAATTTTTAATATTGGGGCAGTCCCAAAAGATGTGGGTGTATGTACCTATCTGTCCACATCTCCTCCAACATCTGTCAAGAGGAAAGTTTCCAAAATGTTTTGTAATAACTGGTGTCCTAAAAATCTGGTGAGGACTTGCCATCTAAACAGTCTCCAGGAGGGGGGCGCGTTGTTTCTACGTGCTTGTTCCCATATTTGGACCCATAGTTTGGTGGGAATTACTGTTCTGAGTTCATCCTCCCACTTTTTTTATTTTGCTCCTGTCTGAACAGTTATTTTTTTGATTAATTGATATAATTGGGAAATCAAATGTTCTTCTTTCTCTGTGCGCCTCAGTAATCTGTACAAAAGCTCACCATACCATGACAGTCAGGATCCCCAAATATCTCCCTTAGAATTGTGTGGTTAGGAAATGTCTAACCTGCAAGTAGCAGAAAAGTCCTTGTGCGGTAACCCAAACTCAGCTTGCAGTTGTTGGAAGCTCTTTAGTGTGGCACTCAGATACAACTGGGTCATATTAATAGACCCAGCCTTTCCCACTTACCTAGAGCTGGGGTCCCACTCCCTAGTGTGAAGTCCCTACAAGCCTTAATACTTGTTAATCTATATGCCTCATCCTCTATTTTTAGGGTTCATAGTACTCTCTCCATGATATCAATAATGTTTTTATTCAGGGACTAGGTAGCTTATTTACTAACTTAGGTTCCCATTTATTAAATAAAGGTCTGCAATCCTAGCGTGGCCTAAAAGTCCTTGTTCCATGCTTGTTCATCCTAACGGTTTGAAAATGGATGTGTATGCTGCTATATGCTGTAATCTGGCTGCCCTGTAGTGGGCTTTGATGTCTGGGACCCTGAGCCCCCTTACCCTTGTCTAAATGGAGAATGCTTCCATTTAATTGGTGGTGTTTTCCTCCCAGATGAATTTCTTAAAAATGATGTGTACAGTAGACCAGGATGATTTGGGTGGTCGAATAGGTAGAGTACTGAATAAAAATCAGATGAAGAAGGACATTCATCCTTAAGATTTCAGTGCGCCCAGCAGTGAGAGGGGTAATGCCTCCCACCTGGCATAGTCAAGCCTTATGGTTTCAAACAACTTAAAATGGTAAGCCTGATATAGTTTACTAAGATCTGCTGTAATTTGGACTTCTAAATATTTAAACCCCTTATTGGATCATTTGAGCTTTTTCAGATTTTAGTCTTTGTAGAGACAGGAGGACCTAAGGATAAAATTTCATATTTGATTCATTAATTCAGAAACCAGAGATCTCACCATATTCTTACAAAAGGGAGTGTTGCCTGGGTCCTGCTAGTATAGGAGGATGTCATCTGCATATAGGGATATGGGTTTTCTACCAAGCCTACATCTATGCCCACTAGTCCTGTATTAATCCTGAAAGCTTCTGCCAGGGGCTCAATGCTCAAGGCAAACAGCTGCAGTGAGAGTGGCAACCCTGCCTTGTGCCTCTCCTATGGGAAATCTATTGGACAAAACCCCATTAAATTGAAGGCCAGTGTAAAGGAAGATAATCCAAACCCAAAATTTATCACCAAAATTAAATTTATGGAGTACGCATCTAGAAATCTCCATTCTAGGTGGTCAAATACCTTTTCAGTGTCTAGAGCCACCCCTACACTTTGTCTAATGGCCTGGTTGTTACGTACTCCAGCTATGGTGGTCAGCAACCTGCAGACGTTATTGCAAAGATGCCTTCCAGCATTAACCCCACTTGATTAGGGTGGACCAATTGAGTTATGATTGTTTACAAGTGGTCTGCAGTCATTTGATTGTTTAAGTGGTCTGCAATCATTTTGGTGAAAATTTTACATCAAGGTTTAACAGTGATATGGGTCTATATCTTCACAGGATCTCATATCTTTTCCTGGTTTCAGCATCACCATAATTAGTACACCAGCCCAGGAGTCAGGACTGGCCAAGGTTGTGTGGTATTTATTGCATACTTTTAACAGCACTAGGGACAGCTCTTTTGGAATTTTTGATTGAACTCAGCTACGAAGCCATCTGGACCTGGGGATTTATTATGTTTAAGGGTTTTGACTACTAGGTTTATCTCTTCTTGTGTAAAGGGGCATTCTAGGATCTGTGCCTGATCAGGGTTCAATTTTGGGACTGTAATTTTTCCTAGAAATGCCTGTGTCAGTTCCCCATTATGTGCCTTAGCTTCAGAGCAGGTAGAGTTCCTGGTAATATTGTTTAAATATTTCTGCAATTTCATTGGTTTAGTAACCTGTTGTAGATCTCTCTGTTTCACTTTCTTTCTGGTATGTGGCTTTCTCGGCCTGTTTTTCACTCTATAGGCCAAGAGCTGTCCTGCTCTATTATCCCCTTCATAATATTTTGTGCTACAAATCTTAAAGCATTTTCAGTCTTAAATCAGAGAAGTTCCTCTAGTTGGGATCTTAGGCCCTTTATTACCTTTAGAATTCCAGATGAGTCTCTAACTTCTGCTGTTTTTCTAGTTCCATTAATTTTTGTTCCAGAGAGTTTTGTTTAGCATAAGTTGCTCTTTTTGTGGGAGACATAAGCAATGGCCTCACCCTCACCACCACTTTAAGCCCATCTTAGTAGAATTTAATTTTACTCACTGTATCTACAGTATATTATCTTTAATGTAGTTGGCTATTGTCTCTTTGACTTTTAAATTGAAGGTTTCATCACAGAGGAGCCCCACATTTAGCCTCCACACTGATTGTTTGTCACTTGGTCCCAAATCTATTATTACACTGATCTTGGCATGATCCAACAGATAGATAGGACAGATCTCCACATCCTTTATGATGTGACCCCAGATCTTTGGGTATAGAACCTATCTATACGACAGTATGTGCCCTGAGCTGAGGAATAAAAGAGTAATTTCTGCCAGAGGATACAATTCCTCCAGGTGTCAACAAGCCAGCAGCCTCTCTCAATGATTTAAGTATTTTAGACCCTTTCCAAGTTCCCAGTTGTGGACCTGGAGATCTGTCCCAAAAGGAGTCTTGGACATAGTTCCAGTCACCTCCCACTATTATTTGGCCCTCTGGTGGTGTTGCAATTTGCCTAAACACCTTTCTAAAAATTGTGGGTTCTGTGGCATGAGGACTTAAACATTTACTATATGCAGCACTTGACCGGCCACTTTACCAAAAGAATATCCAGCCTGCCCTCTCCATTCATAAATGCTCCTGTTTTCTTAAAGGCCAACACTTTCATAACCAGGATGGCAACCCCAGCTTCCTTCACAGTTCGATGTGATGAGAAACCACCTCTACCCATGATCTGCATAATTTATTGTGTTCTATGGGTGACAGGTGGGTTTCTTGAAGTAGGCCAATGTCACAGTGGGCTTTTGCTAAGTCTCTAAGTATATTGTATTATTTGACTACAGAATTAATCCCTTGACATTTAGAGATACAACTTTAAGGGATCCCATTTTGAAAAATATGAAAAACTAACAGAGATCTCTGGAGCTTCCACCAACCACCAGAGGGCAGACTGACACTCCCCCACTGTCCCATTCTCGTAACCAGCAATTATTCTTATTAAACAGTATATTAGTCTTAATGTTGTCAAAATACCACTCCATTGCTCTTTTGTACCCCAACAATTGAGACAAACATTTAACCCTCCCACCTCCCTTTTCCCTAACATCCAGAAATGCAACAGTCCTAGACATAAACAAGCTAGGAAATATACAATAAATACAAACAAGAAAAACAGAAAAACAAACATAGGTCAACTAGACCACTAGGAATGAGCTTCGGAAGGAATCTCCTTCCACCCTGGAATCTGGGTCTCTGACTAGGGACCCTACACCTCTCCCCTAAAGGTACAACTGAGCTGGTCCTTGGGGATAGTGTGCCCTCAAGGGTGTGCAGGGATGGGGTATCAATCTCCTCCCAACCCTCATAGCAAAGGTATGAAACAGGAAGAGGGATGTCCTCCAGTCCTGACTTCCAGTGTTTAAACAAAATCTCTAATGTAAAGATAATCTGGCTTTTTAAAATGTTCACATAGGCTGAAATGATCACCCTTTCCACTCCACCCCAACCACCCAGCCGCCACCCAAATCCTTGCCCTCAGGCAAACCGTTTGCACCATGCTATGTGATATTGAGCAGTTAAGTCACCCACAATTTTGTGAAGCCCTCATGAACTGTGCTGTAGTCTCCTTCTCCCCTTGGGAGTTGAGCATCTAAACTAAACACTTGAAGCACTGCAGTCCATTAGACATTCTTTTCTTTAGTAGCAAATCAATCTATTCTCAGGGGATAGCTTACTGACCATACCCTGGTGTACCCTGATATCTCATTCTTATTCTCAGGTTGATTAGCAAACAGTTAGAACCCATAGTACTGCTGAGAGATATTCCTAGGGGCTGCACCAGTTGGTGGAGGAGTGTAGCTGTCATTCACAAGTCACATGGCCTAGCAAGGGCTCAAAGTATTCTGGCACACTTATGTACAAATGTAATCCTGTGAGGAAATATTCCAGAATGATTTACAGCAAAGACCCTCGCCCTCCTTTCCCAGCACAACAGTTAATCCTATCACTGAGATCCACCATGTAGGGAAAAGCTGATTGTCTTGCATGGATCCACGACAGGAGCTTGACAAAATTTTGTTGAACGCCCCATCAATGACACCAGCAGGTCGACTGCATTCTGCAGTTAGCTGCCAGTTGCACTGTCCCTCCTTGTTTTTCTTCGGGGTTTTCACCCTGAACATACCACATGGAGAGCTGCGCCCCCACACCATCCCCAGTTAAAGATTATCAACTCTGAGTCGGAGTTGGTTGGGGTGCAGGACCCCAACAGACAGCACCAGGTTCCAGTGGGTTTCCCACAGTGGCACGGCACTGTAGTTGCCGTGGGGACCTCACTGGCTTAATGTCGCTGTCGGGTGGGTAACCGTCTGGCATAAGGTATGATGAAATCTAGTATTTTGAAAAGGGTTGGAAGGCCTGAGGATTTGAGTCTCATCTCAGCTTGCAACTTGTGGGCTGCCTTTGGGAAAGATTCAGCAACAGTCTTGTTGGCCCTGCACATAAAGGCCTTTCAGATATTAGGGAAAGCTCAGATAGGCAGGGGTCAAGCAGATACCACATGGAGAGGGTGACCCATCTGGAATGAATTTACAGAAAAGCGGTAGCAAACAGATAGTCCTTACCACTAAGAAAGACGGTCCACAGAATCAGGTTAGTGGTTTACTTTTCAGGTCCTTGCAGATGTAGGTCAAGTTTTGTACATCTGATCATCTGGCCTGGTCCTCTCTTTTGTCCCCCGTCTACCTATTACTTGGTTCCCATTTGAGCTGCAGTAGCATTTGTTCAATTGTATCTTGTTGAAGATCTGGGAGGATAATGCCTGCTTTTGCAAAAATATAGTGGCCTGGAGCAGGGTACCATACAACTTTTGGCCATCCCTCCAGAATACCAAGATTTTGCTGGGTAGTGGACCTGCGCTTTGACTTTCTTTTCTTTTAGTTGTTTTATAACATTGAGGACTTGCTTCCACTTTTGCATAGTTGCGCGGTGATAGTCCTGGTCTTTGTAGACCCTCTGGCCAATCAATATTAAGATCTCATTTAGCCCAGGCTTTTCTGAGGACCATCTGTTTTCTGAAATCTGCTGAATAACTAACATCACTCGTGGAGGAGCTCCCACTTTTGGTTGTGGGCAGAGTGTGCTGTGCACTCTCTCTTGCTCGTAGGGCTCATCTTCAGTGATTTTGAGTTCTTTGTGAGCAATGTGGCAACAAATTTGGTTGAGTCATGTTGTTCATATTCTTCAGAGAATCTGAAGATCTGGATATTTTCTGTTTTCCCTGGATTCTGCATCTTCAGCCTGCATGGTGAGTTCTCTGTCCCTCCTCGCCACATAGAGCACCACCTGACACAGGCACATGTTGTATTCCTGCACCTCATTTAGGCCTGTTTCTATTTCTGTTGTTCTGCTCTCCAGTCACTGCATATCTTGTTTTATATCTTTTACATTAGAGTCTATGTGGAGTAGCATTTTCATGATATTTGATGAGGTCGCTCTACTGTCAACAGAGCTTTTGGGGAGATTATTCTTCCTCTTCTCCTGCTGATCCATCTACCAATTCTGAGACCCTAGATAAGGACCCACTTGAGCTTTCATCTGTTCTGGCTCTGCACCAGTTATTATGCTTGGGGCATCCCTACCCCTTGATTCTTGAACCTGTCTCATTGTTGACTTTAGTAGGTATCTTTTAGCTGAGATTTGTGCCTTTCTATGCTGTATTCCATCAGATTTTATCACTACAGACTAGGAGGTCTTGTCTATGCCTCAATTGCCATCAGTGATGTCACCGCTGACACACAATGGCATTCTGTCTCTCTGTGCATAACTCAGCACAGAGGTAATATAGCTGTTTTGTGAAATGAGGCATAAAGATTGTTAATTAATGGATGTGCAAAAACTGAATGAGTTTTGTTCTCTTATAGAGTGTATTTCTAAATCCTCCTGAAAAATTGTATATAACTATGTGAAACATTTGGGATACTTTTACAATCAAAGATGAAATCCTGTGGAAGGAACCACAGTTATTTATGTGGCTTTAGTTCAAAAGCACAGCACCCACAGATTTTTCACATTCTACAAGTTCATCAGGACCATCTGCAGAGGTGCGAACATTTTTATGCCTTTTCCCAGGAGCATTGGAATGCTTCAGTAGAATACTCATCTTTCTCCCTGTCTGTAAGGTATGGCCCTGCAGTGGTATGCTCAGGGTAGAGGTGTAAATGGCCGAGGTGGTAACAGTAAAGGTGCTCAGTTCAGTCCGATTCTGTTCTTCAGCCAGAGACTCAAAGCCTTGAGAGGTTCATTCCATATTGTGGCACTGACTGCAACACTGGCTGGGCATGGGGATGTCATCATGAGCCATGAGTCTGGTATGTGGCAGAGGTCTCCTATCAGGTGTGGGCTTTTGTTTGTCCCTCCATGGAGAGAGAGGGAGAGAGAGAGAGTGTGAGACAGATAGATAGATAGACAGATAGATAGATAGATAGATAGATAGATAGGAAGGAAGAGAGAGGAGAGAGAGAAAGCACCATACGCTGGTGATCATCCTATTGTGGGGTTTCCAAAGGGTTTGTTTGTATGGCTTCACTGTTTCTCCAGATCCTGACTGAAATCATTTAAAGGATGAAGGCTCAAGTTGGATCACAGGTTATACCTCAGAACTTGTCAGCTATTAAGCACACTCTTCTCAAGCTAAAGAGTCCTTTCATGGATATAAATGAACAGATCCAAGATTGCAGTTGACAACAGAGAACTGGTGTTGGTTGGAGCCATTCCATGCCCAATTAATGTTTGCCTGCCTGGTAAGCTGGAGGTGAGACCTAGAAATCTGGAATCAGACACCCAATGTGAGTGAGTGAGTGAGTGAGTGAGTGTGTGTGAATTGGAAAGGTTTTGAGGGATGGAGCACAACCTTATCAATGCAACAGTTTATTCAACAAGGAAAAAAGACTCATGAAGCTACTAGCCAGAGAGGCTGTGCAGGGTGATACTCAATTAATAGAGCTCCAAAGCTGAAATTGACCCCAAATTCAGAGAGACCAGGGTTTTTACCATGTTCCACTCTTTTCATCGGAGAGGGCGTATCCACTATTATAAATAAGGGAAATACTGCATCCTGATTGGTTAGAACCTGCACATTTGAAGCAGTGCAATGCAGGGGTAAAAAAGTGTGCTAGCAATCAGGATACATCCACTAACAATTTCAATGCATGTCCATAACATGGTCATTTTGAGAATTCTTTCACCAAATTTTCAACCTGGACTTTAGAGCCCACCTCATGAACAGTGGTACTGTCATTTTGTTAATTGGTCCGAAGGTCATTCCACGCAGTGACAGTGAAATGACCTTTTGGGACTGAGAAACAAAATGACAGTGACATGTTACAAGGTGGATCCTAAGAACCCCATGTTGAAAATTTGGGGTCAAAATTCTAAAATGGCTGAGCTATCAACTTGAAGTTGAAACCCCCCATTGACTCCCCATTATACAGTGCTTACGGATTCCTCACTTTGCAGTTCGGTTTGAAGAGTGCAGACACATCCCAGTCCAAAGAATATTGCTGCTCCTGACCTACAGAGGTAAGAATGGGGTGAGAGGGTGCAGAGGTGGGTGCTCAGAGGGAGGGTTAGGATGGGGAGTGGGATGGGGGACACAAAGATGGATAGTTTTCTTTTTAGAGGAAAAAACTTTGGGGAACCATTTTCTTTCTTTTACAGTGAAAAACAATTAAAGGCATTTAGGCACACTGGGGTGGGTTCACAGTGTGCCACAACAGTGTGTGAGGGAGGGATGCATGCTGACATGGGGATTGGGCAACCCAATGTCGGCAAATAACACAGACAGGTTTGGGCTGAGGGTGCATCTGACACCAGAAGTGGGCATCTCGGTGTCAGAAACATTAAACATGCTTTCAGCACATGGGGTGTGCTCCCAATGTGCCACACATTAATGGGGAGGGATACCTGCCAACATGGGGATTGGGCACCCAAGATGTCAGCTTTCTGGGAGTGTGGTGGGTGGCAGGAGCCACCTTATTTTATTGAAATGTTTCACCAGGAAAGGCACACCATGCAAACACCTTACTCCTGAAGTAAAGCTCAGTACCGAGTGCTCGGTGGCAGGAACTGACCGCTTGCTCCTAGAGCAAGGCTCGGGATAGAGTGCTCAGCTGCAGGAGCTGAGACAGGTTGTGAGGAGGGGAGGAGGTGCTGCTGCAATGATAAAACTGTTTGTGATTGCACAGACACATTTCTTTCAAGTTTTTGGCTGTCTTTGAAGTTTCCTCTCATTGCCAGCATGCCACTGATTGGCGACTGAGGGCAGCATCCACTAAAGCATCCCTGCACTGGCCACAACACTGACACACCTCTGAAATGTGCTACTACTCAGAAGATGCTGCTTGCACGGTGTGCAAGCCAACATAAAAATTGTAGGTCAACATTTTCATCACAGTCATGAACTGCTTCTTTAATTAATAAATCACATGCATAGTTGGAGTAATTTATACTTTTTGAGAAAGAATGTAACACTCATCCCTTCATGGCTTAGAGTGCAACTTTCTGCTTCAACACTACTGTACATGATGGCAAGTGTGTGCAGAATAAGATGTCCTGCAGTTCTGGGAGCTGACTGACTGAAATCCATAAGTCATTTATAATGTTTCAAATGAAATTATCCTAAGTCCCCCCAACACACATATAACTCAGCAAGCAACTGACACTTTTACTAACCTGGGGCGGCAACTTGTACCAGTGTGATACCTACTTCAGAGTCTAAATAAGCAGTTTTAATAAAATGTCAAAGAGTAATTAAATAGATGCACGATTTGAAAAGCTAGCTTGTATTCAATAAGCTTTATCTCAAGCTATAGCTTCACCACTGTAAATAGCATTTGATGATGTAAATTGATTTACAGGACTATAGCATGTTCAATGTACAGTTCTGTAAAATCAGTGAGGGTGGGATGTTCATGTCACCTAACTTAGCTGGCCACTTGTCATTTTGGGGTAGTATCATGCCTAATATACTAAACTATCCCAAAAGGAAAGGTGGTCTGCTAGCTGTGTAAGGTGCTGTGGACAGCCCCTCCCTATTGTACATCATTTTAATTGAAGATTCAGTATAGCCCTCTGTCCCTCACTTAGCATCATCAAAATCCTGTTTTAGAGGTTGAACTACAGCTTGCTATCCCAAAGCTTGCTGAATACAAACCAGTTATACAAAGGCTGTTATATAACTATTCTGTGGACATTCTTAATTTGCTTATTGGGACTGTGAGCAGGTAGCCCTCTGGTGTGGCTTACATACAGTACCCTGATCATGTCAGGGTAAGGGCATACCTGTGCACCTCCTGCCTCACACAAAACAAGGGACAACTAACCAAAATCAGGAACATGGGTTCAACATTGCTACTACCTGCCACAGTGTGTGGCTTAGTGTGAAAGTCCTTTTCAAGGGGAACTCAACTGTAATTCTAATGGATGGTATTACTTCAAATCCCAGTGCAAAGTTCTGAAGCAAAATCAGGAACATCCTAAAAATCAGTGACAGTTATCAGGTATGATAGAGTGGCAAGAAGTCCTTAATTTTTATATTATTGTTTTGTAAAGAAAATATTTATATCTTTGTATTTACATTTTAGAGGTCACCTTCACAGTCATATATGCCTTCACACTTTGGAACTGCAACACAGAGGCCAAATGTGACATATGTCATCACCTATTTGATTATAGAAATTATCCATTAAAATTATATGTATTATTCTGAATTTTTATGTGTGTTAGTTGCTCCTGAAAACTTTAAAGTATCATGTTTTTACAACAAAATGCATGTTCAGAATTATTAGGCACATCATTATACAGTAATTCACATGCGTAATAAATTGTATTATGTCCCAGGAAATTCTGGATCTGGACAGGGACTGTTCTTTTCAAACAAAAAATGGAGGCAAAGAGATAACAAATGAGAAGAAGCAACCAAAGTGCCTGTGCATCTCTTGATGTGAATATATAAGTCACAATTTATAAAGATTTGTGTTTCTGAGTGGTGGTGGTTGGGGGGTACATGTTGGTGTCAATGCACTTTGTTCAAGTGAGAGGAAATATGACATATAAACAGACCGTTGATATAGTTGTATTTTAGAGGTTTACCAGTGTGCATCATACAATATTTTCTGTGGGTAAGAAATGGTAGTACAGCAGGACATGGGTTTTAATCTTAATGTGAAAGCTAGTGATTTCATCAAATGAGGGATGGCCTCTGAAATTCAGAGGCACCTAGGGGCTTCATTTCTTATATGTAACCTTGTCAGCAACACTGCAAATAACTCATTGAGCACTCCTCTGTTGTACAAGAGAATGAAAATCAATGTGTATGTGTATAATAGCTCAAAGCTCTGTGTGAGGCTACATTCGGTCATGAAAAAGCAAAGGTGTTTTAGCACACCTGTGAGTGTAAATCAAGGGATCAAGATATTATTGTAGGAAACTTGAAGTGGAAAATTCTTGGTATCTTGCAGCTGCTCTCATGTTTGGGAGCAGCAACTGATAGAGAAGCAGGGAATATATTTGTTGCTGAAAAGAGGACTGAATGCTGAATAAATAGCCAAGCTTTCCTAGCCAAACAACAACAACAGTGTTTTAGCAACCTCTGATCCTCTGCTGTTCTTTATTATGCAAAGTGTAAAAAAAAAAAAAAATCTTTGAGTGTAATGTTCCATTCCTAATCATTAAAACAAATGCTGTATATTGCAAGGAAAACTCTGATTATATCATTTGCATTTAACACATACAGAATGCAGAACCCCTGAATAGATGTACTTAAAATGGCTACCCTAGGATGTCTATTTGAGATACAATATACCACCTGTCTTCATGGGGCCAAAGAGGCCAACAAGATATATGTAAACCAGCAGTATTTGTTATTCTGTGATAAAAACATATTTTTAGCAATAATGTATTTCTGGCAAATGCAGAAAAATACCCTTTTAATTTAATCCGATTTCATTCCTGAGCAAAGATATTTGGTTTCAAAATGTTTGTAAGTTCATGATTTCTTGCTGTTATATAGTTGTTGACACTCCATATCAGTTCAGAGTTGATATGTCATGTCTGTGCTGTGCTGATTTTGCAAGCTGAACACCTGCTGGAAAATAAAAGCCTGTAATATAAAGAACAAATCTCTCCTTTACTGTAAGTACCAGCATATTACCTTTTAATGAAATGTGTGGTGCTATGCTGTTTGCTAACAGAAACATAGAGTATGCTAGTACCATCGTTATACATCTACAGCATGAATCTGGTACACAGTGAAAAGGCAGCCTCAGTAGAAAAGATGTTTAAAATTGCTAGTATAGGCAATGTTTATTGACTTGGGTCCTCTTTTGCTAAACTACAGTAGCATAGCAATAACTTTTTAAAACAAATATTAGAGGAATTGAATATACTTGGATGATGAATCTAGGGATGTCAGACTATATTATTGCTCAAAAGCTATGTGAGAGAAACAGTTTCTAATGATCAAACAATACTGCTTATGAGACATTATCCTCCAGTCCAGTGGAATTTAGGTGCTATTCCCAAACCACACTGTGCTGGACGTGTAACACTGTTCTGAACTAGATGATGATTACTAAGATATAATGTATAGTAGAGCATTGTTCTATATAGAAATCCACCTTTTTCAAAATGCAGTTGTACCACAGTTCAAAGGTCATGGAATGTGAGTGTACCCTTCTGTGGTAGAACAGCATTCTAGAACCTCTAGAGACAGCAGAAGTCAGATTCATTGGGAAGGAGAGAAAAACACAATGCACACATTTCACACAATACTATACACTATAAACAATACAGGATGAGCCACTTTATACAAAAGCAGTGTGTTCTGCTACCTCGGGTTCTGATTCCCACAATCCTCTTGAGCTTTGCTCTTGAGGTCAGAGGAAATTTGAACCCTTCTGTGGCAGAACACACTGGTTGTGGATAGTTGCACATCCAGCATTCTCTATATAAAATACTGCCTAGAAGACAATGCTTCAAAATGTTCCATTGCTGACAGTATGATAATACACTGAATGGCAGTGACATTGTGGACAACAGGTCTTTTCTGCTGGAAAGGTGGCATCTTTCTATGTTTCTATGTTTCTGCCAATTTTCCAACACAGCTTACTGCTAATGATGGGCCATGATTAGTAGAGGAACATTTTCATAGGTCATAGGAGTAAATAAAAAAGCAAGTTGCCTATAAGGATTTGCTCACCCTTCCTCAACAGTTATATACAGAAATACACTGGTCCATGATATACCTGTCAAACTGCTTTTGAATGTTTCTAATGACTCAGTCTCTGTTATCTTGCTTGGAATACTGTTCCACATCTGAGCCACTAGCTGTGATATCCATTTCGAATACTGTTCCACATCTGAGCCACTAGCTGTGATATCCATTTTGAAGTACAGTATATAATACACCATTTATGCATTGCAGCCCCATATTTACATTAGTATAATTAGTAAATTCTTGTTCGAGCTAGCCATATAAGTAACAGAAGGTCTCAATCCTGCACTGGGATACCTGGAGCCCACAGGAGAGCTAACTTTGGGGACCAACATGAAACTCGTAGCAATACAGCAAAAATGCATTCCACCAGATCCACATCTAATAGGGTTGCTCTTTATCTGTAAGTTCTCCTTACTGTATAAACAATATTTCTTTTAGCTATCTTTGTAAATGAGTCTGAGTTTTCCCTACATGGATGTCCCATTTTCCTTGTCTTACCTGTCCCTGTGGCCTTACTTTCATGTGTCTGGTGTTATTGTACTGTGTTCTCTCTTTCGTCCCCAAAGGCCTAGCACACAGAAAGATCCACTTACTCTTGGACCATCAAAGGCTTTCCTCCATTCCCTGCAGGTCAGACCAAGCCTGGAAGGTCCAGTTTAACAAAGCATGTAAAGTAGTTCAAAATGAATGCAATGAGTTTTGAGGCAGAACTGACATTGTGTCAAACAATTCTACCCAATAAAATGTGTTGGAAACTGATGGTCTACATTATCTGATGCAGTGTGAATACCACTGAAATGGTGTTATTTTATTAAAGGTAAAGACTGGAGATAACTGAGAGGAATCTGAACTCATTTATGTTTGGGTAACTCATAGAAATGTATTTTGGTAGCAAGAGTTTGATATTCCCCACAAAATTATTGGAGCATTATGTAATAAAAAAATTCAGTACTAGCTGCTTACAATCAGTAGCAGATTTAAAACCTTGCAAATATATATTTATTGTAAATATAAATTACATTTCTAAAAGAATGTGCACATTGTTGGTAATATTCAATATGCTTTAATGTTTAGGCACTAAGTATGCTACAGGTTTATAAATGATCAGCTACACCCACTGTGAGCAGAAACCCAAAGTTTTATAGCCAAGAGTAAAACAAGCAAGTCAGCATGAAACCTGGCCAGGCAAGGTCTTTCTACCAGTAGGGGAGCTCTTTGCAGTAAGAGAGGCCTGCAATTATTTGTAGATACCTGCAGTGCAGGCACTCTACACAGATAATATCTGAAAAGGCTTTTATCCTGTAAAAGCATAATCCTTCCTTGGCTGTATTATTAGAATGTCTAAAACAGCACATACTCCTTATAAATCTAGACTGGTTCATTTCCAGGTAATTTCTGATAACCCCACAAACAGAGTGAAAATCTGGCTGCAGGAGGAAGGGAATGCAGTATTTTTGTTTCCCCTTTGTTCTCCTGCAGCTACAACATTGCCACTTTACTACAGCCCTAGACTGAATGCCTTTCTCCTAATCTGTATTACAATGGTCAACAGTAGACATGTGCTTCATTGCCTTTGATTCAAATTCCAACTCAACTGGCAAACAAAGAGACCCAACACATGGCTTAAAGAAGCAGTAGGACACGGAATGTGCCAACTAGTGAGGAACATCCTCAAAACAAAATCTGTAAAAACATCCGGGTGAAAGTGATTTAGTTTCATGAGGACAGTCCAGTGCGAGGAGATGGGCCACAAGGATGCAAATTAACTATGCAAACAAATTGTACAATATTGTAGTTTATTTTCTTAACTTATCACACCTAAACATTTCTGTCTCTCTGTAGAGATGTATGCCACATCATTTCAAAAATAGGAGTGAATTCCATAATTTTACCACTCAAAATCCTCCTGTCTGCTGTGGAGAGGTGCTGCCTCACATTGTGCTTGTAAACTTTAATACAGACATTTACATTAATCTGTGTTGCTGATACATGTTTTGCATTTTTTTTCATTCTTCATTTTTATTTTCTTATACTGGAGAGCAAGATGAGCTACATAGCAGGTGACCAGTATTACTACAGTATTACTACAGAATACAAAACAGATTTGGAATCAATAATTAAAAAGTAGCAAAAAATCAGCATTAGAAACAAATATATCGAATTAAGACAATTAGAAACATTCACAGTTAAAATTGTCCTAAAGAGAAGCTGGAATGTAAATTTAGACTGAGAATGTGCCCCCAGAGAATTGGACATGTGTTGGAAAAGCTCAGCTATACAGAGGGTACTTTCCTGACTGCCACCTTGTGAAGGAATATTGTTGACCTATGGACCAGGCAATCCTCCAGGGGTACCTGGTCAATATGTACCATGAATAATGCCACACATAAAACCATGCAGCATAAACCACGTGCATTACAACAGCTACAGGAGACATAATAGCACTTGTAAGAAATAGTGAGAAGCAGTAGCACTACCCCTCCCCTCAAAAAGCAATATTTGTCCTGTGGTCATCAACATTCCTGAGCACTGTGGATGGGTCACTGTCTTGACAGTGTGGTATGTTGCCACACTGTTTTTGTCAGTGACATACTGAGCATGTGCCTCCAGAGAAGTACATGAAGCAGTGGTTTACAACTAGCAGTGATGGGTTTGATAGGGCAGACCAGTAGGGGAACAACATATGCTGTTATAAACAGTGCACTCCTTGGATTGGACCCTACAAGCAATTTTTTGTATCTGCAACTAGGAATCTTTCAACCTGATATAGAGAACCAAGTCTCTAATGTACTGTTTTAATGAGATAGTTTTCTTGAGGTTGAAACATAGAGAGCTGTCAAGTATAGACCAAGGTATTTCAACTTTGAAACATGATCTACCTCAATACCATCCAAATCATACAACTCAGAAGGAGAAACAAGCTGATTTATTATGACCTCCGCCCCACACCGAATATCATGACTTTAGTTTTTGGGGTATTGAGGACCATCCTGTTATTTATGAAACAGGCCTGGAGCAGGTGAAAGTCACACTGGACAGTTTTATTCAAGGTTGCCAAGTTCCCGCCCATACTGAAGATGACTGTGTCCTCAGCATAAAGGATAAATTTGGTTGATGGACAAGTGTTCGGCCAAGAATTTAAAACAGAGAAAAGCAGGGGAAAAGAGTAGATCCAAGGGATGCCACAACAGATTTGATGAAATTCAGAGAAAGAGTTGACAATAGCAGTCCAATGGACCCAGTCAGTCAGATAGTTTTGTACCAATAGGTAACAGCAGGGAAAAACTAAGAGAGGTTAAAGGCTTGTATCGGAAATTCATGGCCAACAAGGTCAAATGCTTTGAGGTCCATTAACACCAAAGCTACAGAATTACCTGAGTCTAAAACTCAGTGAACAAAGCCTGTGAACCTCATCAAGGAAGTCCAATGTTGGGCTGTTGGTGAAAGCCATGTTGGGCACAGGTCAAAGACTACTCTGCAGGATAAAATCAGAAATTTGACTGAAAATTATTCTCTGCAAACATTTGACAGGGAAGGAAGAAAAGAGATTGGGTGGATAGTTGGAAGGTAAAGTGATTTCTACCAGAATTGTGTATATGGCCATCTTCCATACTTTTGGCTATGCACTAATGCATGAGGAAAGGTTAAATATTTTAGAGATGGGGTAGGCCAGTGCTTTTCTGGATCCTTTAGCTGAGCAATAATCAATCCCATCAAGACCATGAACAGGTTTTGGATTTGAGTGGCTCTGGTATTTAGCCACATATTCTATAGTTAGGTAATTAAAATAGAATTTGGAAGAGGTGGTGCTAGTGAATTTATTAGTGAGTGCAGATGAAGGGAGACTTGGTGAAAATTTTAGTATTGATCAAGGTAGCAGAAGAAGTCACTGAATAGTGAGGCATTAGCCTTACAGTCACTTTTCTGTCTTTTCCTTCAATGATCCAGGATTGGGCACTCTTAGACCTACCAGTTACGTTCTTAATATTGTTCCATAATTTTCTGGGATCCCATTTATAGGATGTCAGGCCGAATTTTATATGATTAATTTTAACATTTCACACCACTGTCTTACAGTTGTTGCATAGCAATTTCTATTCCTGCAAATGTAGGGTCCCTCGTTTTTTATGTTGTGACCATTTCTTCTCTGTAACTTTGAAATTCATAAGAAACTTCATGGAGACTCAGTCCTGTTTTTTCTATGTGTTGTGTCATTTCAAGGGGCAGGGATGTTTACAGTTACTATTAAAATTTTGACAAAGGTAGTGTCAATATCCACAATATTGTCTATGAAAGACCAGTCATAGGAGTGACCATGCTGTAGTGCCACTTGTGGATGCATGACATAGACATGGTGAACTTATTAAGCATAAATTCTGGCTTGTTTTGACAGTCACATGAGTAGCTATGTCTTAAGAACTACTTATTGCACTTGTATTACTTATACTGGGATGACTTATGACACCTGAGGTCAGATATTCAAGAAGGGATGCAAGCAGAGTGGAAAGATTTGAGTCACACCTGTGCCCCACCCAGAGGCCCCTATATTCAGTCAGATAGTGGACTGGTGCTATATGACTGAATATCAGGCCGTGTCATTCAACACTAAGTCAAACTGTACTGCCCCGTGATTGACCTGGGCTATATCCAACCCACAAGGAATAGCACTCCTGGAGCAGATAGTGTAGGACTCCTGTGGGCTATATTCAGCCACAACATGCAAATGAGCACATGGGACATGCAAGCTGCTAAGGGCAATTAGCTTGCCAATTTGGACTCATTTGCATGGTGAGTTAAGGCCATTTGCACCCATCCTGTGGGTGCCTGAAATGCCATCCCTGGTGTCTAGCTGCACCCTCGCCACACAAACAACCATTCAGTATATGTTAATTTTTCCCAGGTGCCTTGTGGCACCTCCACCTCACAAGCACCGGTCCTGTACATGTTAAATAAGTGTAACCGACATGGTGGAGGCCTTTAAAGCCTCTTTGATGATTTATTTACTTCAACAAGCAATTACTGATCAATTGTTTTGTCTCTACTTATTTTAAAGTGCTCTTAATACTAGTGTTTGATTTTATGCTTATTTAGCACAGTGCTCAAAGCCTTTTGGATTGGGTGCTTTATAAATAAATTTTGCCTTGTCTTTGTCTTACCTTGTTAGTCCTTTCCCAGGAGGTGGTGGCACCCCTACCCCTTACCAGCATGTTTGGGGCCATGCATCACATCCTGATATGGCAATTAGCACAGCACTCCTTAGCTAGCTGCCATACAAACTGCAGTGTGAACACATTTAAAATACAAAATACTGTGCATGTGTAGATTGCAGCTCAAATGGTAGCCGGCCAAGATGGTCAGAGATGGGGTGTGCTGGTCAGCATATCAGGATGCAATACATGGCCCAAGGCCATGCTGGTAGGGGTTGGATGGGTGATATTTAGAGTGTGGGTGGGGCAGGTGGGTTGCTGCTGTACTGCCAATGTTCACCAGTCCATTTGTCTATCAGCATGTGGGGGTGTGGGGAGGTACCACTTGACAAAAGGATAATATTAGGTATATGGATTGGATGATTGCAGATGGTGGGTGTTGCTAGACAGGCTGGTGCTCAGGGATGGGGGTGCCACTAGACACCAGAGACCTGTGTGACAGTCATGGAATGGGACAGCGGGATGGACTGCTGCAGTACAGCCATCCCACTATTGGTGGGGTGAGGGCATGGGCTTGGTACCCAGTTAAGTTGAAGTTTTCAGAGGCAGTAAATAGCACCACTTTGGTGCCATTTACCACCAATGAAAACCTTGATTATATGTGCAGCAGCCACCAGTAGGAAAAAAGTTTCTTGCACAGTGTGCTAGGGATGGGGAGTCAGCCAGCTACCATCCATGGTTATGCAAAGAAGCCTGAGCCTATGAAATGAGTAACACCTAATAAAATTACAAACCTGATAACGTTTTGCTACCCCTCCTCACTGACGTGAAATCTTTGTAAATGAGCTACTCTGTGCTCAAAGGTATTTGTAATCTGAGATTGAATAAATTAATAAATAAATAAATAACTAAAGTCAAACATAACTCACTGAAGGGATCAAGACTTGTGCAACTTCCACCACAAATTATTATTTGAGTGTTCCTTTAGGCAGCACTTTGATTCTTTGAATGCTGAGCATAAAACAAGATGTTTATCACTCTACTGTCAAAAAATGTGTCTAGGTCATAGAAGCTGGTTTTATGATGGCGCAGGACACAGTAGAAGAAAGGAATTATACACAAGTCTGACTTAGGAAACTTGTTGTGGAAAACTCCTATACATGGAGGGTACAGCATCAGAAAATTAGTGCTCAGCTGCATGCCCTTCTCCTTGGTTGAACAAGGACTAGA
Source organism: Neoceratodus forsteri (assembly GCA_016271365.2). NCBI lineage: Eukaryota > Metazoa > Chordata > Ceratodontiformes > Ceratodontidae > Neoceratodus > Neoceratodus forsteri. The sequence goes on along the minus strand of CM028134.1, from coordinate 878,957,756 downwards.
GAAACAACCAAATGATAAAAGCACTGGCAGCTGTGAAGTGCCTCTGCCTGGTACTGTTATTATTGTACTCCACACTAACTTTGCTCAAATAGATGCTGGTGTGATAGTGAGGTTGCTTGAGGGGCCTAATGTTCAGCAGGTGCTGACAGAGAAAATCTTGATAAAAAGAAAAAGAAGTCTACAACTTCCAGTTCCAGCTTGAGTAGTAGCAGTCTGATTTTGGAAGTACCCCATGATTCAGTAAGAATCAGCATCAGTGCATCCTGGTTGTGCTATGTATCAAACTAAAAGCTGAATGGACATCAACACAAGTCATAATAGATACTAGGTAGTGGCTATGAGGTTTGCATCTGCAAGGCTGAAGAAACTGGAAAATGTTCTACACAGTAATATGTAGTTTCATGTACTGGATGTATGGATGTTTACCAGTTTTCAGCCACTGTCATAGAATAAACATAATTCTGCAGTGGGTTATAGGCAGTGATGGTGATGGGCAAAATCTGACAAATGCCACTTTTGAAGCACTTTGCAAAGTTTCTCAACTTTGTTTAGCGTGAAGTGACAACTTTGTGAAGTTTTCTGCAGAAGAAGTGCAATTTTTCCTGGTGAAGTCTGTGTAGTGGCAACTTCACTGGCAAAGTTCCCATTATGTGTAGAATTTGCCAAGGAAAATATTGTCTTACCAGAAAAACTTCATGAAGTTTGCACAGTTAGTGCTGAAGGTGGGAACTTTGCAAACTTTGTGAGGGAGAAGTTGCCTCACTTTATGCCAACTTGATAAGTGAAGCTTAACTCTTAGACTGCCAACAGAATTAGAACATATTGGAGTTCTGGACAGATATATCGGTCCATGGCCCTGCAAAGGTTAAATTTGCTGTGTCTCTAGTTTTCTGCTGGGGTGCAAGGTTGGTAGTTTAGGGAAAAATTAGCAGAGTATAGGCTTTCAATTGTTAGAGGCAATGAGTGGTCTGAAATTGGTAACATATAATGTCAAAGGTATTAACAGTGGCCGGTGATATGGAGAGCTGAGGTGCTGGGGCCTTACTTCCTGCAATGCTGGCAACCTGGCTTCAGGAAAAGCCCAGGCCACTCAGAGGCTGAACAAGGAAGAGGACTGAGCTTCCAGATATAGCTGTCTTCCTTCACAGAAAGGGGCTAGCATGTGCCACTGCTTGTCTGCCACCTAGCAGAGCTGGGTGGTATGGCACCAGGCACCCTCTCTAAGGGCCAGGCAGGCATTTGAGTATGTGCAACATCTTCGTGTCGCACACCCATTCCACTGCACATGTGCTGATCTTGGGGGCAGGGATCAGAAAATGGGGAACAAGGAATCCATGATCATCTGCCTCAACCTGCCCCATCACCCGATGCCCGCTGACCAGATCTGGACTCTGGGGTAGGGAGGTTGGCCCTCCCCTCCAAGGCCCACCACAGAGGGCAAGCCATGTGGAAACATGGCAGGTAACACTGGGGGCAGATGGTAGCTGCTCAAGGAGGGTAGTAGGGGCTGAAGAGCCAGCTAGCACTCTGACATATGATAAAGTCTTACAGAAAAAAGGTATTATTGGCCGGAGAAGAGGATAAGGATCCTTCAAGACCATAATGATCTGTAAACCCTAGTGGCATTTATCAAAGAGATGCACGTAACACTTACAAACTATCAAAAGCTTATCAGATCATGGGTTGTGGAAGTATATGCCTCAACAGGAACTACATATGCAAAAGATAGATTCTGCCATCCTTATTAAGAAAAACCCCATATTACAGACAGATTATGCACAGAAAGATGGAGGGTAGGTTTACTCATCTGTGGAGTAAATATCGGATATGAACTGTGTCCTCCTAAACCTGTATGATCTAAAATCAGATATAGACAACAAATCCTTTCTCTGCAAAGTTTTATTAAACATGCCTCAGAACTCACAGTATTTACAAATCATAGGAGAAGACTTCAACTGCGGAATTTTTGATAGGTTAGACCATATACCATACTTCTCTATAGAAGGAATAATTGCTGGTAGAATCTAAAACAGATAGATGGATAAGCTAGGAATTATATGGGGATTTTACACCTGGGACCTAGGGAGTACTAGTTTTTTTCTAGCACACAGCACCAGTTGTATTCAAGAATATAATTATTTTAATACCTACTGAATGGACCCTACATTAAAGCAAAGTGAGATTAAGGTGCTCATTGCCTCAGACCATGCCCCAGTGACCCTGGTTATGTCTGTGGCCCCAGTTAATAGAAATCATGTCAATCATCTTTAATGATAATTTGTTGAATGTCTTGGCCTATTTCCAAACTCTAGGCAGAAAAATTGGAGTTTCTGGGAAAAAAATGGTATTAAAGGAACAACCTAGTGTGCAAACTGGGATGCCTTAAAGGCAAATATAAGAGGGGATATTATTAATCATGCTTCATATATCAAAATGTTGTGCACCACCAGACAGAAAGAGTGGAAACCCAGTTATATGATTTGAGGTTACCCGTGAAAATAGCAACTATATAAACATGACTGAATAAGCACGACTGCAAAACAGTGACTGTCATAATTAGACCATTAAATATAAGTGATAGCTCATAAATAGCAACTTATTCTGACATTGCTCTTGCAATAATAGCGACTATCTAATAGGTTGGCATGAAGGATTTAATTGCTGTTTAGGAGTTGCATTAATAGAGAAGAACATTTGTTGCCCGTGGCAAGAGTCACGTTAAAAATGAAGCCTGAACCCTGTACACAACTCCACTGCCATTCTTCTGAGAAAATACAAAGTACACACAAGTTTACCCTTGATGCCGATCAGTTCCAACTGATCGCTAATTGGCTACTGGTTGGCAATTCAAACTGCAATAACACAGAACAATACTGCCAGTTGGGAGGGGTGGACTGTTCCTCGCTTCTGGATTTTCCATCTAGGACTTCAAAACCAACATTTACAAACTTATGGAGATCATGGTCTCTATCTGCATAAACAATGATGTGGGGCAGGGCACTGCAGCTCTGGGAGTGAGACAGAGGCAGCACGCAGTAAGAGTCCTCAGTGGACTGGCAGATGACACAAACAGAACTCTTTCCATGGCCCTGATCCATACAGCCTTTACAATGTTTTTTTTTTATTCCACAGTTCCAAGATCTTTCCTGGAGCACCTGTGGGGTGAACACTGGAGTCAAGCGATGAGGTGACCCATGGGAGAGCAGTAGAAGGCTGGTGAGTAGGGTAAGTGTGCAGTGAGACATGAGCAAAAGCAGGCAGCCACAGAATGAAGGTGAAGACTTAGAAGCAACAGTGAAAGCCATGCAGTGTGCTCTTTAGATAAAAAAAGTAGATGCCTTTAACACAAGAGTGATTGTGGTTGAAATGAAACTGGAGCAGCTCGATGCTGAACAAAAAAACATGTATTCATCCTTTTAATAAATCACAAGCAGCAGTTTCGGGCATGGTGCAAAAGAAACGATCACAGTTATTACATCGGTGCTATTAAGGCATTCGCTACAACATCTTGGTGCTATTTTGCTTGGTGCTATTTAATACTCATGTTAATTACATTCACTATTTTATCGGCGCACTATTACATAGAACCGATTTGGAGGTGGAACAAAACCTAACATTGGACATGATGGATAACGAGGCAATTAAGAGGAGGAAAAACAGAGAATGTATTGAATATAAAATAGAGGGCAGTCTCAGACATACTGAACAAAGGTACTATGAACTGGGTAATTAAGCAGAAAAAGTTAGAGAGCCAGTTGGTAAAGCAGACTGCAGACAGAACCATGTTGCAAGTAACTGTATGAATTGACAGGAGCCCTAAGGCAGTTCTGGAAAAAAACTGTAATTTTTTTTAAAACTATACACACGTGAACACATTCCAGATTTTCAAGCAAAGTTTGTATCTTTTAATCTTTTGATTTCCGTCAAAATCAGGAAATTAAAAACATACTTGAGCTACTTATTACTCAACAGGAGGTCAGGGATCAAATTAAAAACTTGAAAACTGCAAATCCCAGGGTTTAATGGGCTCCTGTTAAAGTTCTAGAGGGTGTTGAGAGCTATTTTGTACTGAGATTAGCTCAGGTGTTTGAGAAAATTAACAGGAGCTGAGTATCAGACACTTGGAGGTAACACAGTTTACAGCCCTCCCAAAATGAGGGAAGGAAGGGTGTGGTTCATATCAATGCATCTCCTTAATGATTGTGGGTATGAAAATCTTCACTGGTATATTGGCAATAGCCTGCAGCCATAAGCAGTGAGAGTGGTTCACTAGAATAAGATGAGATTCATTGAAGGAACATTTCTACATGACAATATTAGCTGCCTATTTAATATAATTTCCTCTCAGAAACAGCACATTTCTTTACAATTAGTAATCTTGATAGATGCTAAATAGGCCTTCAGTAAGGTAAACTTGAGCTGGCCCAGTAGCATGACAGGCAGAAGCACTGCTGCCCCCTGCCTGTTGCACTGGTGACCCAGGTCTCGAGAATGTACCAGGGTCAATCAGAACTAACTGGGGAGCGGCAACTGACTCCATAGGACAACTCTCCCTGTCTGGGAGGGGGAGTGCCTGTTGCATGGTTCAACTAACATTTAATGGAATCAAGATTGTGGTGGTGATGTGGACAGCAAGAGAGGGGACCCTTGTCCAGATGTTAGGGGCATCTCCATGGAGACAGACTACACACAAGCATCACTGCATGCACATGGGTCACAATGGGAGAAAATGGAGGGAAAGCCTATGACCATAGCATGGTGATGGTCTGGTCCATCACAGGCTTACACTGACAACTGGGCACCTCCAGACAGGTTCTGTGGCAGGACGACTGCAGACAGGGTAAGTCCCAGGAATGCTGGATGTCAAGGCTGGTGAGACCAATGCAGAAGGAGGCCAATCTGAGAGACCAAGGCAAGAAATATAAGGTAGAAAAACAGGGTAAACTGGAAATTTCTTGCACTACTCTGCAGCCAATTAATTGTTTCTTTTTGTTTACTTTTTATTGATAGTTTTGCACAATACAGCACATAAACAGTATGAGATAGCAATACACGGTATTCATACACAAGCAGTTATGGTAGACAAGTTGATAACTATCTTTTGTTACTTCCTTGGTGGGGGACCATAGATTGAAGATACATATAACAACAATTTAAAAATACAATTAATGATTGCAAACGTGAGTCATGAACAGTCAGTCGGTTTGACCTGTCCTGTGCAAACAGTAAACTATATGTAGTTTGTTGTAATGCAGCAACTGAATGGCTGTGCAGGACCCCATTTTATCTGAATAGATTAAAAACTTTAATAAGAGTAAATGGATTACTTCTACAACATGTGAAATCCAGAAACCTACTCTGGGCGAAAATTGCCCTTGAGTCTCCCCAGACATGGCATCAACATGAACAGAGAAATGACAGGTAAATTCCAGAAAACACCCTCCATCATGGAGACTCCATTGCAGTAAAAATACAGTAATAAAACCCTGAGGTAAGTACAACATTAAACAAGAGAAAAGTTCAAAGAATGGCAAAGCATCAGGAACAAAACACACCTGAACACTGGTATATTATTAGGTTGATATGCGATTGCTGAATTACAATTTGTACACAGTTCAGATTGTAGCTGCCATTTTGGAGAGGTGTGTCACTTCTAAATTAAAACATAATACATTTCAGAAGTCCAGCATAAGTCTTAACAAAATATAAAAGTAGAAAAGATATAATTTTCAATTTATACCAGAAGTCCAATGAACAAGCACAGTAGGACACCCTCCTGTACAGTCTATCAATGCTCACAATTCTGTCAATATCAGATATGAACCTGTACCCTCATGATTTGGCATCAGAGTTGATATCACTGTCCAGTGACCATTCTGTCTCCTTCTTGATCCATACCAGCAGTTTGTACAAGTCATTAGACTCAGGAAAAATATATGTGTGACCTGCATACTGCATGTTAAGCTTTTCCGGTACAATGTATTGAATGGGACATTATGTTCCTGCAGTTTTCATTTTCTTCCATTGAAACACTTCTGACTCTGGTGTGTGGAAAAGCAGAGCTTGAGACAGTGTTAAATTCAGGATTTTAAAAAGGATCCTGCGGCAATAATGAATGGGGACAGACTGAAAGGGCTTCAGCAGTCAGCAAGCAGGCAGAAACCTTCTGTATCTATTATCTTGCACTGAACATGATAACTCTGGATAGTAGGACATGATAAATTTATTTAATTTTTGTGTTAGAAATAAATGATAGTGCTGAATTGATTTTTTTTGTCACTTAAATGTCAAAAAATTTCTTGCTACTGCAGAACCTTTAGTAATGCTGGATGTCCACTGGATCTAGGAGCATAAACATTTTTGCCCATCCACTTTCAAATCATTGGTTTGTTCAGCCACTTTGAGAATTCATCTCATTGGGCAAGAGAGTTCAGTTTTAGTATTAAAGATTTGGGGACTGGTTCAGAAACTTGCTTCTGGGATGTAATTCTATTTCACTTTTCTGTATGAAAGGGTAGGACATTAGGATTGTTCCTCCTCTCCATGTCATTTGATCCTCATGCTGTTTTCTCATAATAAATGTTCTGTGTATTCCAGATAGGAACTAATTAAATGATTCCCTTCTATTAAACCTGCCAACACTGTGAGGGCCCTGTCCACTCTTTGTAACCGCCATGATCTCCGGAGTGAGGATCTCCATCTGCTGCTTGACAGTCTTTAATCTTTGTGCAAACGTCCTCAAATTTGTTTGTAAGAGTTCAATAGCTTTGTTCATCTTTTGTACTGTGGTGTTAAGTGAGGTGAGGGTGACCTCTAATCTGGCTGCAGTCCTGGCCTTAGTCACTTTCCTGATTACTTTAATGGTGGCTTAAGCTTGAAAACGTCCTGAGATCTCCCTGCTGTATTTCTGGGTTTCTCTATTGCTGAATGTTTCCCAAAAGCTCTCAATTTGTGCTGAAGGTAATGTTGCACCAGTTTATGAGGTTTCATATCAATGTAGGTTACAAAATAACCAGTTTATAAGGTAAGTTAATGTTGTATAGCCAGAGCTGTGTAGAAATGTGACTGGATGCTGGCTGCTTGCTTAACCCCCCCCACACACACACACACACACACTCCCCCTAACTGGCAGGCAATGGGCTCTGGCTTCAAATTTTAACTGTATAACAGACATATTAAAATCCAAAGGCCTGTGTCAAAGTCAGCGGATAAATTTAAACAGATTCCCTCATACCAGAGTTACCAGACAAGGCTACCCACTGTCACCCTATTGTTTGCCATATGTTTTAAGTCTCTGGCTGCAAAGGTGCTACAAGCAAATGATATAAAAGTCATTCACAATGGTGAATGGGTTAGAACAAATCATTTCATTATATGCTGGCTACTTTCTATTCTTTGTGAGACAGCTGGAGACTTTAGTCCCAAAACTGAGAAATATCTTCTGCCAATATGGTGAAATCTCAGGTATAAAGTTAACAAATCAAAATCAAAACATTGGTGATTAGAGCGGTGTGTGCAGGGTACTTTTGATGCACATACTATACATGGACATTGTTATCTGGCATTTAGTGATCAAGGTACTGGTTAATATATCAAAACTTTTCCATTAAACTACTGTATGAAAAGCTTTATGCAGATCTGTTAAGGGATCTTGTTAGATTGAGGAACTCCCAGTGCCCTCATGAGTTAGGTCGGTATCCAGAACATAGAATGTCTTGCCCCTTATGTTTTTTTTTTTTTTTTTTGCTTTTTCAAACATTACCTAAAGGGACACCAGAATTATGCTGGACCAAAGATTAACAAAAGCATGTCTAAATTCCAATGACTAGATAAAAGACCTGGAATGAGTGTGCTAGCTCTGATTCTTGCCAGGGAAGAAAGGCAGCTAGGTTTTCCAAATTTAAAATTGCATTATTTAGCAGCACAAATGACAACACTATGTACCTGGGCAAGCAAAATTAACTGCTGATTGGCATGACTTGGAGAACAGTACAAGTCTGGTGATTCCATATTTGCCTTACGTAATAGTTATAAAGTCTCATAAGACTTTAGCAAGGCATTGACACAGTCCCCACGAAAGATTAATATACAAGTTAGCCAGCCTGGGAGTGGGTCCCAAGATGACAGCCTGGGTAAAGAATTGGCTGGAGAATAGGACACAGAGAGTAATAGTAAATGGAGTCCACTCTGAAGAAAGGGAGGTTACTAGTGGGTACTGCAGGGTTCAGTATTAGGACTGTCCTGTTCAATGTCTTTATAAGCTTACATTGCAGAGCGACTGAAGGAAAAGTATGTCTCTTTGCAGATGACACAAAGATCTTCAACAGAGTTGATGCACAAGGTGGAGTGGAAAGGATGAGAAGGGACTTGGCAAGGTTAGAGGAATGGTCAAATGTATGGCAGCTTAGATTCAATGCTAAGAAGTACAAGGTAATGCACCTGGGAAACAAAACCCAGGGAAGAGTACACATTGGGAGGTGAGATACTAACAACAACAAAATGGAAAGGGGCCTGGGAGTAGTCATATCAGATGATCTAAAGGTGGACAAGCAACGGGAGAGGGCAGCAAGGAGGGCTGGGGGATACTGGGATGCATAGGGAGGCACCACCAGTAGAAAACAGGAGTTATTATTCCTCTGTACAGACAGCTGGTCAGACCCCATCTGGAGTACTGCGTGCAGTTCTGGAGACCCAATCTCCGCAAAGACATAGGATGGAAGCTGTCCAGAGGAGGGCAACTAAAATGGTTCAGGGTCTGCACCGGAAGACATATGAAGAGAAACTAAAGTAGCCTAATATGTATAGCCTCAAGGAAAGGAGGGAGAGGGGGACATGATAGAAACGTTCAAGTACCTCAAGGGAATCAACAAAGTCCAAGAGGGTAGCATCTTTCAAAAAAGAGGTGTGTAAGAACAAGGGCACAATTTGAAGATGGAGGGGCAGCTCAGAGGTAATTTAAGGAAGTATTTTTTCACAGAGAGGGTTGTGGATGCATGGAACAGCCTTCCGGAGGAGGTTGTGGAGTCAAAAACAGTGTTGGAATTCAAGCATGCATGGGACAATCATAAGGTCATTCTAGGGGTGGGGTAGGAAGAAGTATGCTGCTGGTTAACTAGGATCTGAAGCTTATCCAGTAGGTAAGGAAATGGGCAGACTGGGTAGGCCAGCTGTCCTTATCTGCCATCAAATTCTATGTTTCTATGTTTCTATGCAAATATTCCAACCAATGAACTAGGCATTCCCTAAGATTTTTCACTCAAACATGATACAAAACTAGAACACTTAATGATATAGGTCCATGGGCCCTCACCTAATCAGGAGAAGTCAAGACTTCTTACTTCTGCTATTGGTTAGAGCTTATATGAAGTGGGAGAAAGAAGTTCTTGCAACATTTTGCAGTTAATCACTAGCTGAATATGTTTGCTATTCAATATACTAGAAGATTTGATCCATAGAAGGCTTCTGGCCAATCAGCAAGTGAGGAGGTCATGAAAAGCTGCAGAGTTCCCATTTACACATGCGCCCAGATATTCCAAAGGGTGCATGGCGCAACAGTGTGCGCCATGCTCAACCACTGATGCACCCTGCGGATATTCAAATGGGAAAAGTGCGGCACAAATCCTGATGTGCCGGAGCGCATCAGTAATGTATGCAGGCACAGGTGGGGGGTGTGCCCATGCATACCTGCACAGCCTGATATTCAGCCCAGGATGTGGAGCCATGCATGTGCAACCTTTACCTGTGCCAGCACAAAGTTGATCCAAAAAAAGGACAACGGATGGCCACACACAGGTGAGCTGCCGAATTGCAGGGCACAATCACGGCAGCTGCCACCTGTGGGTGGCCACCGAGCTCAGGTTGCACTTCTGTGGTGGCGGCCCCCCATGCCCATTGCAGGCAACAGTAGAAATGGAGAACCCCAATCATCCTGGTGGTCCAGTGGACCTGCCCACCAGTTGAGGGCTTCCGAGAATAAAATAAGATCCCTAATATCCCTGGTGGTCCAGAGGACTAACTGCCAATCACGGGCTGAAGTAGAATAAGAAGATACCATCCTCCTGGTGGTCCAGTGTACCTTCCACCCGCCCACTGATCCCCACCACCATGCTCCCCTCAGTCAGTGGTGTGCGGCAGCACCCACCTGCCTGCCACCCTGCTGCCACTGACCGACACCATCCCAGGGCTGTCGCCCACTGGTCCACAGCATGAGCCAATGGCGGTAGCCCATACAGAGTAGATATTCAGATATGTGAATGGATCCCATTCACATATCTGAATGTGTAGTCGGTATGATTGCACGCCATTGGCTCACGCTGTGGACCAATGGGCGACAACCCTACCTATACGGTGTCAGTCAGCAGGCGGCGGGCAGCAGGCAGGTGGGTGCTGCCACCCACTGCTGACTGGGGAGGAGTGGCAGTGCGAATCAGTGGGTGGTGAGTGGGGAGGGGTCCACTGGACCACCAGGAATGATTGGTTTTTCTTATTCTACTTCAGCCCAGGATCGGGAAGTCAGGTCCACTGGACCACCAAGGATATTAGGGATCTTATTTTATTCTACTGAAGCAGCGATCGGGTGGGCAGGTCCACTGACCACCAGGGATACTGGGGATCTTATTTTAGTCTACTGAAGCCCGCGATCGGATGGGCAGGTCCACTGACCACCAGGGATATTGGGGATCTTATTTTATTCTACTGAAGCCCGCGACCGGTGGGCAGCATTCCACTGGACCCCAGGGATGAAATGATTAATCTTCTATTTACTTAGCCGATGATCGGTGGTCCACTGGACCACCAGGGATACAATGATTATTCTTTTTGTACTGCAGCCTGCGATCTGGCTGTGGGCACATTGCCGTGCTGAGTGGTGTCGGTCCTCGATGTATTGCTGCTCGGCAGCGCCAGGCAAAAGTCATCGAGGATCGGGTGCACCTGCATGCAATGGGGTTATACGGTACGCAAATGGTCCCATGTGCACCTTATACATTATGGCCCCATTTGCATGTCAACTTTGAATATCGCAGGTGCTGCACCTTGCACAATGGAACTTGCGCTGGCGCATCCACATGCTCACTCTGGCCACTGGCACTGGCACAGTGTCACTGTGCCATGTGCACTGGGCGGTGGCCAGGGTGCGATATTCAGTGATGCTGAGCCATGGCGCAGCTCCGCTTGAATATTGCCCAGTCAACGCCCCTGCACAGCTAGTTGCGCCTGCACCCAGGCTTGTGCCACAGCCTGGTGCAGTTTGAATATCTGAGCCATGATGTACAACTGTGGGGCTCACTGGGGCATCTACAAAACAGGATGCATGCTGCTCTGCACCCATTCCTGAGCATTGCATAAGGCTGTGCAGGTAGCCAGGACGAGAAGTTAAGGGGTCTTGAATATACACCGCATACAAAGAAGTCTCTAAATTATGGAGTTTCAGTAGAGGGTCTGAGACTATGCAGACCTATTGGCTACTGTAGGGGTATGCATCCCCTACAAGGCCTTATCACTCCTCCATTCTTAAGCTCCCAGTCCTAACAGCCTCCATGGTGGGCTGCAGGCAATAATAGCACCAGTCAGTGCCACTAGTAAAACTTAATATTTTCACATTGGGATATGAAATTATATGGAGGACTGCCATATCCCACTAGCACCTGCTCCACGCAGACTCAAAGATCCACCAGCAACCTGCTTTGGCTTCTGATTAGATGAACAGGGCAGGATTTTTAGAATATGGTGGGGCTTGCACCAAGCCCTGAACCATGACATTTAGGTTCTGGCAGTGCACCAACCCTTTGCTGCAACTGCACCCTATTTTACAGTCTCAGGCACAGTTGTGACAGTTTTCATGATTAACAGCAGCTTGCACCAAATATGTGCTGCAAGTTCCATAACAAATGCCCCCAGCTTTGCCGCAAGTCGGACCTGAAAAAGTTGTTCTAACTTATGCAATTGCTACATGGGATAGAACTCCATTAGATCACTGCAAGCTCCATGTGCCATATCATTTTGCCCTGGGGCTTGCAGTGATCTAAGCCTTTGAAAATCCTGCCTCAGTGTCCAGGACCGCTCCAACGCCCACCACCATCCTGACTCCTATTTCAGCTCTGCGCTAGGACAGCTCAGCAGACAGAGACCGAATGTTTTCCCTTGCAGATGAGCAGCTGGTTTGGGGCACCGTAGCTGTGATATGCTCAAATTAAGTTCATCCTAGTCAGGTTTTGTGGATCAGGCCTCAAGAGCTCAATATCACCTCACACAGTGTGTATTTGTCATGTATCTGCTGATGACATATTGGGAAGGATATTCAAAGCGTGGTGCAGGGGCTTGCATCCAGCCCGCGCCACCACACTACATTGTAGCGGTACACCAAACTCCTTCACCGCAACTGCACCTGATTTTGCAATCTTAGGCACAGTTGTCACAGTTTCCAGGATTTATGGCACTTTGTGCTAAATATGTGGTGTAAGCTCCATAAAAGACCCTCGGGTTGTCACAAGTTAGACCACAAAAAGGTAGTCTAACTTGTGATAAGTGTTGCGGGATAGATATCCTGATTGCTGATGAGTGAATACTGTAAGCTCTGTGCACCGTGTATACAGTGCACCCAGGGACTGCGTGCATTCACAAGCAGTTGATAATCCTGCCCATTATCTCTAGAAAGGAAAAATATTCAGAAACATGGCAGAGACAGGACTATGTTTGGAGATTACTTTTATTAGATAATGATATTACAGGGCAAGAAATGGTATATTGCTCTCTAATTCATATCCTGAAGGCTGCCAAGGGCTAAATATATTCCTGACCAATCTATGGTGGAAATGAAAATAAATTTAGTAATGTCAAACCAGCACTGGCAGAAAGACTTGCAGAAAGGGTGAAAAGTTACATCTTCACTGACCTGGAAGGAATTGTACTGGAAAGTGTGTTAATGTTTTTTGTTTTGTCTTTGTCCTCCCTCTTGGACAAAACGTTTTGGTTCCTCCACTACAGATACTTAATAGAAGAAATGGGCAGAGGTGGAAACGTATATGATATTTTATATAGATGTCCCCTGCGATACTGGAGGAATGTCTATGGGCAATTTGAGGCCATATTAGGAAGGCTTTTCCTTTTCATATTTCTAGAACTAGTGCTGGGTATGCCCATGATGGAAACTGTGTCTAGGCATGGAATGGTCCTGTTCTTAGGCTTACTGATAGCAGCCCTGAAAGGGATTATGGAAAACTGGCTGACAGAGGGTCCTTATACAACTCAGGTCTGGAAAAGACAGCACAAGAAACTGAATTAATAGAGCATGTAACTGCAAACCTCAATTTAAAAAGAGAAAAGTTCTGCAAACTGTGGTTCCTATGGTAAACTATTTAAAAGAGGGAATACATTAAGATTTGCAGAACACAAAATGTAAATGGGGTATGGGGTGCTAGACTTTCAGAGGCATCTTAATCCCAGAGTGAACAATATCATTTGAGAGCAAGACAATGAGAACAGTGTCACCCACATGCCATCAAGATCAAGGAACTTATAAAAGAGTAACCAACTAAATTTTTAAAATTGTACCATCTAATGCACAGTTGTGACAGTTTTCCTGCTTTATGGCAGTTTGCACCAAATGTAGGACAAGCTCCATTAAATGGCCACTGTTATTGATGCAAGCTAGACCGCAAAGATGGTCCGTATGTGGCAATTGCTGCAAGGGATAGAAAATTCCTTTAGATTGCCACAATCCCAGTTCTCTGTATGTGTGGTGCACCTAGGGTTTCCAGCAATTTCGGCATATGAAAATCTCTCGCCAATGTCAAAACATTATTTTTAGACAACACTTTTCTGATATTTGTGTCTCAAACTACAGAGTAGACAGGTAAGATGTTAGTTTCCTTTTCATAATTGAGATTGTGTCCCAGATTGGCCAGAAAGCTTCTAGAAGGTTTGAAAAAATTCAAATGCATTTTCTGTCCACCTGCTAGAGTGCATACACTTAACCCAAGGATCCCATCTACATATGGGAGATGCAACAGAAAAGCATGGGCTTGTAGTCTGCCCATCAGAATGAAGCATTCTGTAACAAAGATAGTTCACTTTCCATTTTGACAACTGGATATAATGAAAGAATAATGCACAATGGGATGAGTGTCATGCTGGGATAACATCCCACCTTGGGTGGATGGACAGGAGTTTGCAGACTGAGTGCATCCAACACCCAAAAAGGGAAGTTATCGCAGCATGACACCCACTCTGGAGTGCATTATTCCTATTACCTATTATCATTTGCTTTGCACACTGCCTGCTGCAGTGCACTTGTATCTTGTATGTTAAAATGTTTTGGGACCAGTAAGTCTTCTGTATATTCTATCTGTATATGTATTGCTCATGTATTATATGCTTGTACTCCTCTCCCCTTCCCCAGGGCACATCTGAAATCGAGCAGTGGTCTGCTCAGCAGCCTTCCTGGTAAAAGCTTTAAATAAATAAATAAATTATACAATGGCTCCTTTATTTAAAAAAGGGAAATGTGTTTAAAATACTTTTCTTTCCTAATTTTTCTTAGGGAAGGTATGCATTTTGAAAAGAAGCCCATGGTTTATCTCTTGTCCAGGAGGTGGTAGTGTAGTCTTTTCAGTTACCCTGTATCCCAGTGCTGATGCTAGTCTGCTCTCTGTTTCTCTATAGATAGCTGTTTCTGTCTCAGTGTTACACTGTCCATTGCATCCTCTTGTGCCTCCCTCAATGTTTCTTCATGTTCATGTTCATGTATGAGACACAGATGGGTCTACAGAGAAGCTGTATGGAAATGTAAATCATTCACTGATCACTCATCTGCAGTAGGGTAAGGACAGTCGTAGGGAAGGCAATGTGCATGACGGCTATGGGCAAGTGATTTTGTTGGTGAACAGTGCCGATTCACAGTCCAGCTTTACTGAAATTTTTTTTTTCTTTGGGAGATCCTCCTTTGGCCAATGAAGGGCAGCCATTGATTGAGGAGCCAGGAAGTGTGAGGAGCAAGAGCACCACTTGTATTACTCTTCACCTGCTCGCATTATTGTGCTGCCAAGTAGGGAACTGTCAGGGTTTTGTTTTCTTTACTTTAACTTTTTTTGTGTTGCCATTAAGTTTGGAAGCTGATGGGGTGTGTGCCTTGAACACTTGGGGACCATGGTATGTGTAGAATCCTGCTGCTGTTTGAAACAGCTAGGTGGCAGCATTGAATGGGCAGTGTGGGCAGTGGGTTTTTATGTTATTCAGTCATTTTTGCTCTGGGACTAGATCCAGGATGTTATGCTGGGATAACATCCCGTCCAGTCGAGTCTGACCATTTAGGACCAGCATTCTTTCTGCCATTGTATAATTGCCATTTGATTATGTGGTGATCCTGCAGTATCCTGATAGACATCACTGGCAGAATTGTGATAAGAGCACATCATTTTGATGGACAGCACTATACCGATATACTATGATGTTTCTGGCAATCTTTGCACTAAGAAAGCTGTTGGTCTTGAGATAAGTTAAAAGCACTAGCTACACTGTTCTGGGTAGAAAGCACTGAGGAGAAAATATTGCTATATCCCTAAGGGTGGTCCAAATCCTGACAGTCATCACTAGAAGGTGCATACTCAACACTTTGGTGAGCCCTCACCCCAAACACACAGTCTTGCCTCAATGTCTGAATCTAGAACTTGAAATTTTACCCATGAAGAAGCTCACATCCAAACTGAATAACAGCTTCAATAGATTCAAAATTTGTTGGACTCTGTTCTTAGCCTCCTATCAACTCAGAGTGTGTCCATGATCTGGAGGGAGATTTTGATGACATTAACAGGACAGAAATCCCCAACAAAACTACAAAGAGGATCTGGCTTGGGTCATAAGAGTGGTAATCTGCTATGACAGATACTCTCCAAACTGCACTACATCACCAATTCATATGTGTCATTGCTGTACTTACTATATGTTGTCAGGTTGTCTGGTTGGTAAATTGCTTTAATGAATTGTGTCTTTGCCTGTCTAAGCACTCAGCAATGTTGTATGTTGCATACAGTTCGCTATTATCTTTCTTGATTCCCATTCAGAAACTGATTACTGGATCTTTCTTATCATATACAGCATACACTGTTCATCCTTCATATCCTGATCAATTTTATGCTTATTGTCTATCATTGTTTCCTCTAGCAGCAGACATTTCTTGCATAGCATTACGTTTTCAAGACTTTGAAGATCCTCTTTGCTAAGAAAGCTTGGGATCAAATAATGAAACTGAATTCTGTGGCATAATATTAGATTCTAATTCGTGGAAACAAGACTTCCTGGTGATATGTTGTAATATTTCTGAAGTATTTCATCCTTCATACCAAAGATACTAGTTCAGAACTGGGTGGGACTGATACATGGGGTTGGTGAAGACAGTATCAAAGAGTGTGTGTGGGGGTGAGGAAGAGTGAAGAACTGTAAGGGCTATCATACACTTCTTAGGTAGAATTAATTTCCAGCTTTTAATATGCTGCACAATCTTGGTCCTATATGGAATTCTGTAATGCATATACAAAAGTCAAATAAGAATCTAGGAAAATGTTTTAAATCTGTGGTTTGGGAGATCATCCTCTGAGACTACGTGACATCTGGAGGCATTGGTAAGGTGTCCTGAGGAGGACTGTGGACAAGCTGAGCAAGGGATGGCAGGTGAGTGCATGTAAAGGAGGGAGAAAAAAGGTGCGAGTACCATATGGAGAGCTACATCTATGGGTGCATTATCAAAAGAAGTAAGTGAATAGCAGCAAACCCCATCTAGGGTCAATCAATTAACAACAACCTGAAAAGGCAACATGCAGCAAGTGGGGAGGGTGTTTTAGGGAGAAATAGGAAAAAGGGAACAGGACAACATACAGGAGTAAGGAGAGTATAGGGCCAGGAGAATGTGGGAAAAAAGGAAGGTACAGACAGCAGGATAGAGCAGGGAGGGTGGTGTGCTGCAGTAACAGTGGCAGCAGTCTTCTGGGAACCATATGGGGAATATAGGGGCTATCCAGTATGTAGAACCACAGAGCAGTTAAGTGCAGAAATAATGCAGCTCAGACGGGAGCTGAGGAGAAAGGAGTGAGAGGCTGAAATGGGAGACAGTGGGGAGGGGATGAGGAGGTGCTCAAGGAAATGAGGGTATCAGACAAGGGTACATACCTGGTAGAACATGCTGCGCTTATGGGTATACCTCCCTCAGAGGCGAGAGGCAACCAGGGAGGGAGTGGCAGGTGATAGGAGAAAGGGTAGGAGCTCAAGCATGGCAGGAGGGCAACTCCTGAGGAGGCACCTTATCAAACAGGTTTGGCCCCTGTAGGAGTTGGGATGGGAAGCAGGAGATGGGGAGGTTAGTGTGAGATTGCAAGGCAGAGTGACATAAGAGGTGGATCAAGATAATGCAGAGAAGTCATGGTAGACAGGGGAGAAGGAGTGAGCCTAGTGGAGGGATGATGAAAGGTTAGAACAGCTAGGTGTAGGGGAGAGGAATAGTGGGAGAAAACAGACATGGGGAATAGATGAGGCTCAGAGGAGCACAGTTGATAGGGAAATGTGGAGACAGCGGGGGCTCTGAGGAATGTAGTAGACATGGATACCAAGGAGTCAAGTTCCATAGTAGTAGGGGCTGGTAGGGCAGGGAAAGTGGTAGTGGGGGAGTAGGGGTCTGGAGAGAGGAGAAAGTGGTACTGGGAGAATAGGGGTCAGGAGGGAAGGATAAGTGATAGTGGGTGGAGGTACAGTGACAATCATTGTGGACTCTATGATTAAGAGCATTAGCTGGAGAAAGAAGGGGGCATGGGTACCAAAACGAAAGTGGTTTGTATGCCAGGGATGACAGCAGGGAGGGTGGGTCCAAAATTGTGGAGGAGGTAAAAGAGAGAAGGGAGGCAAACATAATAATTCACCTGGGCATCAATGACCTAGCAGGGGAGGAGGTGAAGATGGTAAAAATTTGGTTCAGGAAGTTGGGGTGGTCTGCAAGGAGATGGCAACCTCACCGCATTCTTAGAAGTGATCCCAGTGCCTAGAGCAAGCACAGTCAGGAAAGTCAGTATAGAAGGCTTCAATACGTGGATGAGGAACTGGTGCTAGAAGGAGGGATTGATAATAGGAGACTGGGGGCATGGTCCAGATACATTTCTCTATGCTCCTGACAGACTTCACCTCAGCAGGAAGGGATCGAGGGTACTAAGGGAAACAGGAGTTCATCACTGAGAAGTTAAATTTAAACTGCTTGAGGGGAGGGGTAGGCCTATGGCCAA
This sequence comes from Neoceratodus forsteri, assembly GCA_016271365.2. NCBI lineage: Eukaryota > Metazoa > Chordata > Ceratodontiformes > Ceratodontidae > Neoceratodus > Neoceratodus forsteri. The sequence goes on along the minus strand of CM028134.1, from coordinate 878,939,496 downwards.
AAGACCAGGGAAGTTGATAGTAATGGACCTCCACCCAATAATAGTATATGGGATCTGGGGGTGAAGGGACAGTAGGACAGATTGGAAATGGGGAGAGGGATGCATACGGAGACAAGGAAAAACAGGATGCATGTGATAAAGGGAGGTTCTCAGTTGCATAGTGGAAGGTGGAGTCTTAAATGCACATAGTCTAGGAACACGATGGATGACCTGCAAACATTACTTGTAGATGGGAAGGTAGCTATTTCAGCAATAACAGACTTGTGCCACACCTAACCATCACTAGGACCTCACTATTCAGGATATAGGCTTTACAGGAGACAGGAGGGTAGGCAAAGGAGGAGGGGTGGCAGTATACATTAGGGAAGGCATAACAAGTACAAGAAAAGAGCCATAAGATGGGAGGGCAGAAGAGTAGTGGATCCAACTACAGATCAACAGGGCAAGGAAGGTGAGGTTGAGGGTGGTTTACAGACCACCCAATCAGGATGAAGAACTGGACAGAGACCCTAAGTGTGCAAATTCTGAAGGCCACAGAGAAGTGGGAGGTGGTGATAGTTGGGGACTTCAACCTGCCCAGGGTGGACTGGCAATGACATGCCAGAAGTCGATAATTCTGGATGTGATCCAGAATAGGTTCCTAACATAGGGTGTCACTGAACCCAGCTGAGAGGGGATAACTTGACCTGGTGCTCACGAATGGAGAGCATGTACAGTATACAATATTACTGTCAGGGAACCTTTTGTACAAGTAATCATCACTTGATGTGGTTAAACCTAGACATGGGCAGAAAAAGTGTCACCACTAGGACCAAAATCCTGAACTTTAGGAGGACGAACTTTGGTAAGATGGGTGTGGTTTCAAAAAGGCATCTAGAGAAAATCAATGCAACTATGGAGGTGGACCAAAAATGGACTATTACCAATAAAGGAGTAGGGTCTACAAAGGAGGAATGCACCAGGTACAAAAGAAGAACTCATAAAACAAAGTGCAAAACTTGTTCACCTCTGAGGTAGCCCAGGCAGGAGGAACAAGAGACTGGCATAGGAAACTCAGGGAAACCAAAAGGAGTAAGACAGAGAAGTATACCTAGGACAGGTGAGAGAGGCTGGAAAGGCAGTTAGAGCTAAGGCACAGAAACAACTGCAATTAGCGGAAGGTATTAAGAAGGGAGAAGGCTTTTCTGCTACAAAGTGAAAAAATAGACATGAAAGAAGGAACTAAGACAAGGGACAAGTGGGTGAAAAGAATATGGAACAAGCAGAAATGAATAGTTCTGTCTTCATGCAGGAGAAAGAGTGACTGGTGCCAATAGGGGGCAAAGATGGCCAGAAGGGAAAGGAGGACAGATGGGCCAGTAGTAGAGGAAGGAGTCAAAAAAGGACTGCTAGCTTTGAGGACTGACAAGTCACTGATCCCAGATTGTGTACACCCTAGAGTGCAAAAAGAAATGGCAGCAGAGCTTATGGGCCACTGACAGATCTGTTCAGCTGTTCACTGGAGTCCAGGTGTGGTGCCTCAGGACCAGAGAAGGGCACATGTGGTGCCCTCCACAAGAACAGTCCCAGGGATGACCCTAGGAACTACAGACCAGTCAGTCTCACTTCTATAGCATGTAATCTTATGGAAACCATTCTGAAAGAAAGGTTGATAAAGCATCTGGAGGAATATGGCCTCCAGGATGCAAGACAGCATGGTTTTATGGAGGGAGGTCCTGTCAGATGAATCTGATCGACTTCTTGACTGTTAACCAAAATGGCGGACATAGGCAAAGTCGTGGACATCCTCTACTTGATTTCAACAAGGCCTTGACTCCATACCACACAATAGGCTGACCAGAAAATTGGTGACCTAAGAGTAGCAGAGAGGTTGGTGATGGGTGGAACATTAGTTGATGTACAGGTCCTAAAAGGTGATAATTGGAAGTGAGCTGTCTTGTACCAGGGTGGACACAAGTGGCATTCCACTGGGCTCAGAGTTGGGGCTGGTGCTGTTCAATGTTTTCATAAATACAATATACAAATATATGTACTCAATCTGGAAGTCGGCCTACTTACAGTCACTTCAGTCCAGTCACCTAGACAACCCAGGCATTTCTGGTCCTCCATTAATGCCTTGCTCACCTCTCCCAACAAGCAGTCAGCTTCCCTAAACACACAACAAGGCTCCCTCACTGACCCTACTAACATTGCAAATGCACTTAATGCACATTTCTCAAACCTTAGCAGCTACCTGTCTAAGCTCCTTTTCCACCCTCATTGCTCCTTCCTCCACCTTCCTCCTACTAGCCCCTTTTATTTTAAGACCATTTCTCCTCCTGGGACTCTTAAGCTCCTTCTCAACCTATCATCCCAAGGAGTGCTGGTAGTGATGGTCTATCCTGGCTGCTTACAACTAGTGGCCCATGACATTGCCTATCCACTCACCTTCATCTTTTACCTCTTTCTTACTACAGCCTCTGTTCCTCTGTCTGAAGCAGGCCAAATTGCCCCATTCAAAAATCTGGTGACCCTAGTCTTATGGACAACCACCGTCCCATCTCCATTCTGACCCATATTGGTAAGTTCTAGAGAAGGCAGTAAACTACCAAATTACAGAGAATATCTCCAAATATAATCTCCTTGCCCTCAGCAACATGGTTTCAGGAAGGGACACAGCACTACCACAGCCCTTGCCTCTCTCACTGACCATGTGCTGAGGAATAGGATGAAGGACGCTAACAGGTGCAGTGTTGTTGATCTGTCCAAAGCATTTGACTTTGTAAATCACAACATCCTGATAGCAGAACTCAACGCCTTGGTTTTCCCCTGCCTCCACTGCCTGGCTCACTAACTACCTCTCTCTGTAGGACACAGATGGTCTGCCTTGGAGGTACCACCTCCCATCTTGCCTGTCTCTGTGGGTGTCCCCAGGATCTGTTTTGGCCCCTCCTTTCCCTCTTCACTCTTTCCCATCAGAGGACCCATCCTGTAAATCACTCCTCTACCGACAACTTAGTACTATACCAAAGTGACCCTCCCCATCCTCTCTGTCCGACATTCTTACCGATGATTTCTGCAAGGTACATTGTTGGTTCTCCACCAACAAACTGTTGGTCAATGCTGCCAAAACAAATGCCATGCTTTTCAGTTCCAAACTGAAACTCTGTCCTAGTGCACAAAGGTTGCCTTCTCACTGTCAAACCCCAGATGGATCTCCTTGACACTGTTCTCACCTTCAAGTTTCTGGGGTTAATCCTGGACCCATCCCTAACCTACACTGACCACAATACCTCACTGATCAGGCACATCAATCAGAAGATAGGGATCATGCAACACATGATCAGCCACCTCTTGCTGGAAGCCCACCTTGTTATTGCCCATGGCAAACTCCTTCCCCTCCTTGACTATGGCTGCCCGTGTACTCCATCACCTCCATTACCAACCTTAACTGCCTGGATGCTACCTATAACCAGTATATGTCACTTTGCCCTCCGTGCCTCTCCTCACTCACCACACTGCACTCTTTACCAGTCCCATAACTGGCTCTTCCACAAGCACGATGCTCCTATCTGGTGGCCTGGACCATTGCTGATACTTTGCACAATCCTCCTACTCCACTATCCCTTCTTATCCAGCCTAGAACCTACTGCCACAATCTACATCAGTCTTCATACCTTCAACTAGAATGTCCTAACTGTAAGCATTATCGTATTACTTCGAATTTGTGCTATGACAAAGTCTCATCTTTCCTGACTGCACTGTTTCCTTTGTACATACTAGTCCCTTGGTCACAGGGACCATACTTTAGCTAACCTCCTGTATAGGCTACATTCCACTGAGGTGCTGTATATTTGTACCTATGTAACTATGTTTTTCCCACCCTACTTAGGTAACATTCTGTATAGGCTACATCACCCTCTGATATCTGTTTGAATGTCCACTCTGTACCTGTCTTGATGTAGCTTACTTTATTACTGACGTGGAGCTTTTGGAAATGAGTCTATGACTCAAAGGTTTGTAATTCCAATATTCTAAATAAATAAATAAAACATAACTATGAGGATGGGCCTAAGAGCCTTCTCTGCAGCTGGACCCACACTAAGGAATGACCTCCTCCTCCTTCGTTCTCTTGACCCACCTCTAAATCTAAATTCCTGTTAAGAATATACCTCTGTTCACTACATCCTGCATCTGCCCACAGACCATTAGCATGGCTTCACCTTCCTTGCAGCTCACCCTTACCCCTCACCCTCTAGTGCTCCACTCTCCACATCCACCCTGAATGCTATTGTTATTCCTTTTGTTGAAGGATAGAGCAACCTACCCTGTTTACCTAAATGTTATATACCATGTTTGCTCAATTGCTGATGTACCTGGTACTGTATACCTTATATTTTCGCAGTTAGCTTGACCTCTACTGTTATATTCCTTGTATCATACGCACTGATCCCAAGACTGTATCTTGGTTAGCGTGCCACTATAAGGCTTGTCTCTGCCAGTTAGTACCTCTCCTAGTAGATGTATTTCACTCTTGGTTAGTCAAAGGAGTTGGGACCCTACCTTCTTGGAGGCACTGATCATGCTCATTCCAAAGCCTGACAAAACCTCCAGCCCGAAAGCTACCATCCGATTTCCCTATTAAATTCAGATGTGAAACCCTTGCTAAAAATCTAGCCAATCGCCTATTCCCCAGTCATGGGCGTGGTCACTGGTCAGGAACAAGTTGGCTTCATGTCAAGTTCGATTTCTGGCGACCACCTATGTTAGCTCCTTCATCTACTCTGGTGTCCAGGGAATCCAGGGTCCCTGTGGCTCTGGTCTCCTGGATGCTGATAAAGCATTCAACTGCATAACCTTGGATTTTTGTTCACATTACACAACACTTTGGCATCCCTTCTGATTTTATTAAATGGGTTCAGTTGCTGTACTCTTCCCACTCAGTGAGGATCTGGTGTAATGGCTGTCTATCCAACCCCTTCCCTTACAATGGGGCACCAGACAAGGATGCCCATTCTCCTTCTTCTCTTCAATTTTTATCTAGAACCGCTAATATACAAATTGGCTAATACATCTATTCTTCAGGGCATCTGTTGAGGCGGAGGTACACCCTTTCGGCTCATGCAGATGACCTGCTCCTCCACTTGGAAAACCCACAAGTCTCTATCCCTGTTTTGCTTCAGGAGCTTGATGTTTTTCCACGCTCTCTTTTATAAATTGAATCTCTAAGACAAAAAATATTTCCACTCAATAATAGGCTTGCCAAAGTGGACATCATCGATTTGGTTTAACATGGGAACCTACAGCCTTGCTATATCTGGGTATTAAGATTTCCTGCTCTGTCCCCAATATGATTAAAGAAAATTTAACTAAGTTATTACAAATTCTGAAATCAGACTTGGACAAATGGTCAGTAATTCCCTTATCCTTATGGGGTCGAATTAACATACTTAAGATGAACATTTTACCCGTCTATTATACCTAATAGGTATGCTAGGCCTTTTTCCTAAGACCTGGTTCACCTGCCTTCAAAAGATGTTCAGTATGTTCTTATGGAAAAACACAAGTGTCTGTAGAGCCTACAGTAAACTCACTGCTCCCAAACTACATGGAGGTCTATCCTTCCTTCCCTATTTTTGTATTATGGAGCCCAGCACACTAGCAAACTGTTTCTTTGGGATAAGAAGAGTACTCAAGCTGACCCTGTCACATATGCCCCCGGTTAGATATCGAACGGCACTAGCGGCCAGATGGGGCTGCTCACTGTCAAGTTTGCTTTACCTACAGCCTTCCCATCTTTTCTGACCTTTGTACAACACTCCAATTGGATGGTCCTCAAGGCCTGATACCAAATCCAGACACACTTTCCTTGTGCTGGCAAAGATCCACTACCCAACTTATATTTAACAACCCTCACTTCCAAATTGATCACCATCCCATGCCACAAATCTTCTGTCCCCATTTAAAGGACTGTACGCTTGTTGATTTTATCCAAGGGAAGACATAGTTTCCTTCCCAATTTTACAGGCCTGTTTCCAGCTCAAAATCAGGATCTCTTTAAATTCCTGCAGCTTAAAAATGTAACTCTTTCCTTCTTGGGGCCTAAACTCTGGACTATTTCAACAACAGAGGACTTAGCCTCCTATTCACTGTAGCAGACCAACCGCACGTGGGTCTCCATGATTTACAAACACCTCCAGTTCTTTGATCCACACCTCCTTCGGGATCGCATATTACTGGGTCCAAGAACTTCTTATCCTGGCCAATGAGGACCTCTGAAAGTAGCTTGGTGTAATATATATACATTTATCAAGCAAGACAGACTTCATCTTGTACAGTTTAATATAATGCATAACCTTTATTTTACCACAGTAAAACTGCACAGAATGGGCAAATTCACATCTTTTTATGCTTCCAATGTAATGAAGATCCTGGGTCTCTTTCACCTGTTCTGGACATGTTCTAAGACCCAGTCTTTTGGAACTCCATCCAACAAGCTCTGGATCCACTCTTCGGTTTAGAGCCTCTGTTTACTCCCGAAAGCTGCTTACGGGCTTTGCCCCCCGTCACACCCTGCATCAGAAAAGCCCATCTGACACTAGTTATTTCATGACAAAACTGGTCATGTTGCAGCATTGGAAGGAGGACTCCTTTCCACAGTTTTAGAGTGGTACCATGAGATCCTACTTGCTATTCAACTAGAGAAACACATCACAACCATGCAAAATAGGCGACACTCTTTCCACAATACCTGGGAGCCCTTGTATAACTTACTCCCTCTGAAGAACATAACTCCTATAACATACCATTTGGGTCTTGTTACTTTTTCTATGATGTGATCATAGACAGGAGAGTGTGGAGGGAGGGTGGAGGGGTGGAGGTGTGTTTTTTTTTTTTTTTTTTGCGGATGTTATTTCTCCAGGAGCTCTGGCTACAACCCCGGCACCATCCCCGGACATGAGACCCCCTTCCTTCAGCACCCGTGACTTACCCTTCACGGCAGGGTGGTGGGGAGCACTCGACTCCACCCCAATGGGTCCATGCCAGGAGGCATCCTCCGGGAATGGCGCCGGGAACAACGCCGTGCTGCTGGGCTCCATTTTTTCTGTATTTTCTCCGGTGGGCATGGCTTGCAATGACGCCAGTGACTGAGTGCGCGATGCTCCCAGGCATGCACTAGTCAAGTGGTCTGCCACGCCCCGCCTCCCCTTGGACTTGGCGGCTGCATGCTGTCAATCCCCAGCCTCCGCTTAGTCAGGCAAGCACTCGCTGCCCGAATCCCCACCCCGGAGATGGAGAGCAGTCCTCCGACGCCAATCCATCTCTCCCCACCAACCCCGGCAACCCATGCCCGTTTCGAACATGGGTCGCCGGCATGACGCTAGGTGAGCGACCAGCGCCAACCTCAGTGCCACCAGGCCGGGCGGAGGTGTTTTTATTTTTGAGTTATGTTATTCCTTTTTTATTTGGGGAGTTTGCATATTTTAGCACATGATGTTACCATGTAACTGTTTTGATTGTTATTTGCTTAAATTCTATAAAGTATATTACATTTTAAAAAGAGTTGTATTTGCTAGTTTCTGGCCTGGGCTGTGCCTCAAAAAGGTCTTTGGATCAGTGCACCAACCCAGTTACCAAATGAATAAATAAATAAATGATACTGGAGACAGCATCAAGGGTAAGATGATTTTCTTTGCAGATGACACCAAATTGTGTGGAAGGTAGACTCTTCAGAGGGGATACAGGACATTAGGGAGGACCTAGGAACACTTGAACGGAGATCAGGGGTCTGGCAACTAGGCCTCAGTGCCAAGAAGTACAAAGTCATGCATGTGGGAGCCAAAAACCCAAGACAGAGTACTACCTGGGAGGAGTTTGGGTATCTCACACAGTGGAGGAGAGTGATCTGGGAGTGATGATATTTAGCAACTTAAAGCACACTACACAGTGCAAGAAGGCTGTGGCAAGAGCAAACAGGATGTTGGGCTGCATAACTAGGGGATCAGCAGTAGGTGGCTGGAAGTGGTACTGCTCTTGTACATATCTTTGATGAGGCCACATCTGGAGTATGTGGTGCAGTTCTGGAGCCCTCACCTTAAAGGTGATAGGAAACAATTTCTACACCTCAAGAAGCCTCTAGTTGTTCTTTTATTGGCTACCTGGAATTCTGATATGTTTTTGACCTTTTCTGTTACATTAATAATCTAATTTTGTTGCCTTTTAAGGACCCTGAATCCTCTCTCCTCAGTAGTTGCTGCTGTCAGATGAATAGCACAGAATGGGAGTTCTGATGTCATGGAATGTCTTAAAATATGAAACTCAAAAGCAGTAGCTGGTGAGAAGAGGGAACTCAATGTAGATCTGAGGGACCCCAAAGACAGATAATTTATTTATCAAAAATTGACAAAGCATATTAGAATACATAACTGACATGGAAAGAAAGATGTAAGGGCAGTTTACTACATGAAAATCATTTCCTAGCTTCTTTAAAAAGATATCAACTTGATGGAGGTGGGCTACAAAGATGACTGTGGGCAGCAAGGTAGATCATATGAAGAGAGGTTGAGGACCCTAAACATGAACTCACTGGAGGAAATAAGGGAGAAGGAGACATGACTGAGACCTTCAAGTATTTGAAGGGTGGAATATGGTAGGAAAAGAGGAGCTATTCAGGAAAGCTAGAACTCCAACCACCAGGGCACACAGCACTGGTGGGCATTTAGGAGGGAGGTTAGAAGACACTTCTTCATAGAAATGGTGATGACCTAGTGGAACACATTGCCAGAAGAGGTACTCCTGTGAGGATGGTGGGGAGCTTGAGGGCCTCTGATAGATACACGGGAGAATAAACATCATGGGGGGGCAGAAAGGGAAGAAATAGCTGGGGAAGTGGAGCGTGAATATCAGCATGAACTGAGCAGAGGACTCTGTGTAATGAGCAGACTTGATAGACCAGAAGGCCCAATTCTGCTGGCAAATTTGTATGTTCATATGTTAGTATAATGAAATAAAGAAATGTTGTTCTGTTGAGAGAGAAAAAGTTCCACACAGAAAGGACAGACTAAGCTCTGACAGTGATAGATAAATGATGAGGCCATTGGTTTTCCAAATTTCAGCCTGCTGAAATACTTTTTCTATCGAGTAAGGGAGAGGGCCAGCATAGAGACAGTACAGGAGGAATTCTGGGAACTGGGTAGGCATCTTGGGGAGGAGGCAAACCTGTAATATTTTCAGAGGCCCTACCTGTCTGAGGAAGTGGGGAGGCAATAAATCAACACATGAACTTTAACAATTGGTTGGAGGGCTGGTGCAGGAAAAGATACTTTGGCTACATTGGAGGCTGGGAACCAGCTAGACTGATGCTCGCCTGTACAAGTGTGATGGCCTGCATCCATGAATGAATGGTTTAAATCCTTCCTTAGCAAACATTTAAACTAGCTGAGGGGCTATCAAGTGCAGGAAACCTGCAAGCCACCCCCACAGGTTATAAGAGATAGAGCAGAAGACCAAGAAAATATGTATTTTGTGGATAGCCCCAATATACTGTTATGGGACATGTTAGGAATAAAGAATCAGAACTTAAGTCAACACCAAAGCTGATGGAAAGGGACAGGAGGACAAACACATGTATGGGGGGCAGTAGTACAAGTTAAGTCAAGCACACAAATGCCCACAGTCTGGATAATAAACTCCCAGACCTAGTAGTGGTAATGACAGAGGAGGATATGGACATCGTGTCCATAACCAAGACATGGTTCACCAGTAACCACAGCTGGGAGATAAATGTACCATGTTATGCTCTGTTGAGAAAGGACAGACTAGGCAGGAAGGGGTGTGCCCTATGTCAAAGAGAACATCAAAGCAACCACAATACATGAGGAAGCAGAGGAACTATGGGTCACCCTTGAGACAAGAAAGGAACACCAGTTCAGACAGGGTTAGTCTACAGACCCCAGCTCAGGGGAGGATGTAGACAAAGTATTGCTAGAGAATATTCATGATACAATGGCAAAGGGAGCATTCTGCTGATGGAGGACTTTAACATGCCTGATATGGACTGGTTTATCTGCAGGGGCCTCAACTCAGACTCATGATATCATGGACTCACTACAGGGGCAGGCTCAGACAACCAGTGAGGGAGCCCACCAGAGAGGCACCTGGGGTCCAGCAACCACCACTTGGTACAGTTCAAACTCAACACAGGGATACAGTGAAGCCATACAAAGGCAAAGATCCTAGATCTCAGAAGAGCTGACTTCGCAAGATGGGAAAAGTGTTAAAGAATCCCTGAATCAGAAAAGACAGGAGGGGGGAGTTGAGGAGCAATGGGCACATTTTAAAGAGGACGTTATTGGGGTCATGGAACAATGTGTCAAGGTGAAAAAAAGGGAAGATAAGGAGAAAGACACTTTTGTGGTTCTTCAGGAGTGTAGCAAAAGGTAAGAGCCAAAGGGTGGCCTTCAGGAAATATAAGGAGACGCAAAAGGATGTAGATAGGGAGGAGTACCAGAATTGTCTGAGAAAAGCAGAAAAAGCTGTAAGGAGTGCAAAGGTGCAAACTGAGGAAAGATTAGCTCAAACAGTGAAGAACGGGTATAAGACATTCTACAGACACATTTGTAAGGGAAGAAAGTGTAGGGTGGAATCGACAAACTCAGAAGGGACAAGGGACAGCACAAAAGGTGATCAAGATAAGGTATCAATTCTAAACAAATATTTCTGCTCAGTCTTCACAGTGGTGGGGAGGGACAGGTACCATGGCTAGTCAACATTGGCACAGAGAAGAGAGTTGGACACCGTCCTTTACAAAGGACAGAGTGCTGAGGAGCTTACAAAGCTGAAAGTGGACTAGGCTATGGATCAGATGGCATACTGTACATCCTAGGATCCTGAAGGAACTAAGGGGTGAACTGACAGCCCCACTGGTGGTCCTGTTCACTGAACCCCAAATACTGGCATAGTCCCTGAGGACTGGAGAATGGCACATGTGGTCCCTCTTCACAAGAGTGGCAGTAAAGAGGAGGCAGGGAACTATAGGCCAGTAAATCTCACATCAGTAGTGGGTAAGATCATGAAGACACTCCTTAAGGAATGGATTGGGGAACACCTGGAATCCATAGGGGCACAGGATCTGAGTCAACATGGATTCACAGCAGGAAAGTCCTGTCAAATGAACCTAATTGATTTCTTCAACTGGGTGACAAAGGCAATTGACCAAGGTGACCAGTAGATATCCTACCTAGATTTCAGCAAAGCTTTATACAGTTCCACATAGAAGGTTAATCAATAAGCTGGGAAGTCTGGAGTTGGGCCACAAGATGGTGCACTGGGTTAGTACCTGCTAGAGGACAGAAAGCAGAGGTAGTTGTAAATGGAACCCAGTCAGAGGAAATGGCGGTGACCAGCAGAGTGCCTCAGGGTTTTAAGAGGCCAGTCTTCTTCAGTGTCTTCATCAGCGACATTGCAGAAGGTCTAGAAGGAAGGTTTGCCTGTCTGCAGATGACACCAATGTAACCCCCACAGGCCACTTGTTTAACTAGTAAGCACACCTCCCATATTATTTTTGTTTAGGGAAAGAGAGGGTGGAGTATAAAGCAGAACACAGTATTTAAAAGACTGCAAAAAATGACCATTATTAAACTCAGGTCCTGAGGAGAGAAACTTTTGCTAAGGGCTATGCTAGGTTTTCACTTCTGGAGGGGTACCCAGCAAATCCACTCAGGAAGCAGTAACTAGATTGTCCATACCAGGTTGGGATTCTAGAGTGTGGCTTTATTCCAAACAGTTGGTACACAACAGCAAAGATGGACCCCAAGGGTTTAAACTTCATGGCACAGGCAATGCAGAACAACATCTGTAGAAAACAGAAACCTAACTTCCCATATAACATAGGATTTGGAACTTTTTCAGTGGCACTGCCTGAGCTGAAAACACACATCTTCTAGTGGCAATGGCCACAATGGGGCACACTTTCTTCTAGTGGCACTGGCTATGACTTAGAAATATTTTCTCATATGGCATAGGATTAAACATCTGGAAATGTGGCAACTGGCCATGAGGGAACACACTGATGCTCAGATAAGCACAAACCCACACCAGGGGTAAACTTTCTCTTCAGGCTTTGGCCATGTGACCTGCAAAATAGGTACCCTTTACAGAACCTGAAGTGCTGAACTGGTCACTCCAGATGGGGATCGCCACCTTTGCTTCCTAGTCCATACTCAGCCATTCTTTCAGAGTTATATCTCAGCATTTGCAAACTGTAGAACTATGCATCTTGGAATTACTTCATTCAGCATTAAAACACGCTACTTCTAAGTGTAAGGATAAAGTTCAGTACAATATATTAAGTCACACTGGGGAACCATTATTTGTCAGCCAAATTTAAGAAAACATTCTGAGAACAGTGTCAAACAGAACTGGGTGCATAGGTCCCTTTGCCAGAGCAAGCACCCCAAAGAAAACAAGCAGATACATCTCTCAAGTGAATGCCCAAAGTCAGATTTACTCATGGTTGTACACAAAAGGCAGCTTCAACTGTCCTAGATCAAGTGAGGGATTGCCCTAGAATCCATTCTGTAGTTCTTCTCCTCCCACTGGGGATGAGAACACCAGAAACTCTTGCTAGATGGTTTCCACCACTTCTACAAGGCAGGCAAATGGTTCTCAGACTAGAGTGAGAAAAATAGGCTCTCCTCAGAGCCCACACAACAGCTCTTCACTCTTCCACTGCTCATTGTGCTGCTGCTGGTGCAGAACTCCTCACAAATCTAAACTCCCACTCACAGCTAGCTATTGTGATTATGCTGCCGCGAGAGTTCTAAATGACATCACCGCCTGCTCTCAGCTGAGACCAAGTAAATAGAGAGAAGCAGGTGAAAATCTATTTAACTAGATATTCACCAGCTGCCTTCCTTACCTAGCACTAACAATGATGGGGTAGTAACCCCAGGGAATGGGGATGGGGTTACACCAAGATCTGCAACAGAGTTGATACTCCAGAGGGAGTGGTTAGGATGAGAGAACACCTAGAAAATTTGGAAAGATGGTCTGAGGTGTCACAACTGAGGTTTAAAAGCAAAGACAGCGCAAAATCATGCATGTGGGAGTAGGAACAAGAGAGAGCTACAAGTTGGGGGCTGCTCTCAGTCACCAGAGAGGAAAGAGATCTGGGGTCATTATTCAGATTACCTGAAGGCCCCAAGCAGACAACAAAGGTGGTGGGAAGGCCAGTGCAGTGTTGGGTTGTACAGGAAGGAGTATCATGTCGAAGGAAAGAAATACTGATTCCACTGTGCAAACACTGGTGAAGCCTCATCTGGAGTACTCTGTACAGTTCTGGAGGCTGCACCTTGGAAGGACATCGACAGGATGGAGACGGTGCAGAGGAGAGCAACTAAGATGGTGCAGGGTTTACAGAATAAAAATATGAGGAAAGGTTAAAATACCTCAATATGTATACATTGGAGCAGAGGAGAGAAAGGGGATAAGACTGCAGCATTCAAGTACCTCAAGGGCATTAATAAGGTGAAAGGGGAACACATCTTCCAGTATAAAAGAATACTAGAACAAAAGGACATGACATGAGGTTGAGGTGCAGTATAAGGGAAATGTGGGTAAGTTCTTTTTCACTGAAAGGGTGGTGGATGAATGGAATGTCCTGCCCCAGGAGTAGTGGGAGCAAAACTGTGGCAGGATTCAAATATGCATGGATAGGAAAAGGAAAAACAGAGATAAAAAGTAATAGCTTAAGCTTAATGACCAACTATTTTCAGCGCCACCATTATAGGTAGGGTAAATGGGCAGACTGGATGGGCTTGGTGGTCCTTTTCTGCTGACAACTTCAATGTTTTTATATTTCTATGAAAAGGATATCCATCATCTCTCTATAAAATACTCCCTATAATAGCCATCATCTTAACTGGGGATCCAACCATCAATCTAACCACCAAAATGTAAACTTTTGCAGTTTTGGTAACATCCTTAAAATTTGATGCAGGCAGTTTTCTGTCAAAAATAGTGCTTTTAAATGTGTTAGAGACACCAATTTCCATATACAAATGTTATCTTGCAAATCCACTTTGTGATCCTAGCAGTAAGACACCCTTCTGTAAGCTGCCATTATCTGATAATTGACCATGCCATTATGTTACATGACCTTCACTTCTCTTTATCTCCCAATAATGCACTGTACACCTCATCAGGTTGTATTACTTAATTAGGACATCAGCACTAATTTGCCACTGTGCTAATTGCAATCTGGGAAAATTAACACTTAGTGCCAGCAAATGGGGCTTTGAGCTCTGTAAGATCATTAAAGCTGGAAACAAATGTTGCTTACAATTTGAGCAGTTACCAGGATCTTTTGTTGCAAAACCTTTTCCCAATATTACGATTCCTTTTGTCACATGATAATTCATAAAACAGCTATATCAAGTACTTTAACTGGCAAAGTAAATTTAGTGTTGCTTAAATAAAGTATAATTAGGTTTCTAGTATTTCCTCACATTATTTGACTTTACTCCACTTATGTAAATGCTGCACATCTTCAGTAATTAACTCCTCAAAATAATTGTTTTCACAAGAGATCTGTTTGACCACATAGCAATTATCAAAATGGCTTTGTTTCTGAAAAAGGCTTGGCAAGCCAGCCTAGTACTTATACAGCTACTGTGTTTTTCTACATTTCTCATCTTTTGTTTTATGTTCAACAAAGAAAACAAATGAATGCTGGTTAGCTGTTAGATGTTTAGAAAAGTCAACTGCTAAGCAATAATGTAGCTTTTTGAGTGTGCAGTGTTACTTTCAGAATTTTACAATTGTGCACTGACAAATGCCTTGTCTACAGATGCAATAAACATATTCAGTACAGACACAGGAATGTCACTGAGACTTAAACCTTTATAAACATACAACAAAATAACTTTAGAATACCAAAATAAGCTCTTTCTTTCAGTCATGTACTGGGATTTGATGCATATGCCACTGTGATGAGTTGGCACACAAGCTACTTTGGGATCACATTGGGCCATTGCTCTGTGAAGTTAAAATCTTTCCTGGATGCCTTCAAACTCTATGAACACTAGGATGAGGGACAAAGTCATAATGCTTACTTACATGGCCATTGACAGAACTTTGCATTTCCCACAACTTGTGTGTAAGGCATGTCTTACACTACCACAAGAAAACCAATGTGATGTACATTGCTTCAGCAAAATCCTCCTGCTGGAATCCTAATAGACGTTTACATGCTGCCCACCTACATCACTATAGATTCTGTAGATTCTGGCAGCATGGCTCCATGCCAAAATGGCGTAAGAAATAACAGCGACTGCAATAAGGGCGAAGTCAATTGGGCACTGTTTAAACAGCAATGGTAAATTACAGCTACTGCAGCAATGGCAACAATTCTATTTAAGCAGGACCTTCACCCATGCACCCCTCCATTGTGGGGCTTTCCCTCACCTCCCTTCACTAATATAACTAACCCTAAGGTGCTAGCACCTCAGAAAGGAGGGGAAAGCTACTGTCGCTATTACTGCAAAAGCCGTAATTTACTATTGTCATTTTAACAGTCACTGAATTGACTTCACCCTTGTTGCAGCTGCCATTATTTTGCAGTATCAGAGGTTAAATTGGGTACCTAGCAATTCCAGGCTGCGATCAGCATTTCTACTTTTGAAACTAGCTGATATAAAACATGAGGACTGTGAGGAAAGCATCTGTTCTGAATTGGGAAGTTTTTGCACCCCATTCCAAGTGAACATTGCAACCCACTAAGTTGCATATGGAAACCCAGTTTGATTTATTCAGCACTGTTCAGGGACTCTCATTATTGCTCCTGCAATTGTGTATGCTCTTTTCACTGACTAACTTATCTCTTTTAAGAATAAACATCAAAATATTAAAATAAACCTCAGTAAATATGATTATTTTTCCTACAATGGATAGATAGCACAAGTAATTACAGAAACAACAATTGTTAAACAAATATATGAAAGAAAACTGAGAAAATACACCAGAAATGGTATACAGGATACTGGGAGAGTGCAGGGTGAGGTACATGTGCTTTGAGTTTTAGATGCTGCTAAAATATACAGGGTAGTCAAGCTGAGACCCTAAAGTCTTCTTTGATCTTTTGATGGCTGTACTGATGAGGGAGTCTGTTTGCTGAAGGTGACTGACAGGTGCTTGCTGTAAGGTGCCATGGGTGGAACTGGTGCAGGCAGAACAATATGTTTACATTATCAGGAACGTTCACACTGGTATATGAACCTAGGGAAACAGTATTTACCTTTTGCCATACTGGAGTGACTTACCATGCATTACATGTTGTTTAGATAGCCTGATCTGCACCCGGCTGTGAGAGGTAACTGCAGTGACTGATGAGGGGCAATGCACTGAGTAAAGGAGAAATACTTTGCATAATCTGGCAGCAGAAGGTAACTGGACACTGTGGAAAGGGATAAGAGGTTTTGGGCTGTGAGGGGACTGTAGACATTTAGGTTAAGGGATAGGGTGCCAATGGAAATGGGAGTATGAATGTAATGGAGTAGGGAGATAGAAGGATGTGCTTCTAGTCAACAGAGAGTGCTAGCATTGCATTTGTAGAGAGATAGAAGTAGCATTAGATATGTATGTGTGCTTGAAATGAAAAGAATATTTTGTGAAACTGGACACAAAGGTGTGATTAGAATGCAATGGAGAGAGGTAGGGTGCTTGTAACACATTCATGTGGTAGAGGTTGGTGTCATTGATATCAGTTTATATTATTGTGACATGTACTAAACTTGTCACTGCATCACATAGCATCCATTTCATGCTGCCCTTCAATGTGACTCAAAATCAGGCCTCGATTTACATTCTTTAAAATATGTAGAACATTTATTTTTATAATCCAGTTGTTTGACAAAATTCCTGACTTAATGACAGATCTTCCCACATATGATTATCAAATTAGTACAAGGTAAATTTCACTAGAGAAATGTCCCAGTTAGAGAAAATTATCTGAACAGTGAAACCCCAGAAAGTACACAGAACTCAATTTAGTTGAACCCCAAATGTAATTTTGCAGAAACTGGGATGGCTCCAGCATAGAATAGATTGTTAATATCAGAACAGCATATATTGGATGGAAAACAGGTCATGGGTGTCACTAACATGCAGCAAGCAGTCATGAAGTTTCAGTAAGTTCAGTTGGAAATGACAAACTGTGCAACTTTTGTCTGCAAATGAAATGTGGGAAAATTTACATATTATGCATGTGTGGATGTTCACAGTATATTTGAAACCTAGTGTGAAATCCCGCCATGTGCAGTTGTCCTGCTATGGAAAAAATTGTGGAATAAGAACCCAGTTTATTTCTTTTGATTTAGTTCTGTGTTATGGAAAAAAGTTTTGGGAATAAGAACCCAGTTTATTTCTTTTTATTTAGTTCTGTGTTGACTGGTAAGGACAGCTAAGAAATACTGTACTGCTTGTTTTTAGCCTAGTACCAATGGAAGGGTTACAGACACAAATCAACTGATATTGATCCCAGGTTAAACTGCTGATGGTTTTAGTGAATGCAGAACTTTTGCCTGGACACTGGGAAAATTTCCTACTCTGCCAGTAGGGGCTATGCTGTCCACTGCAGAATTAGTCTCCATCTGAGCGCGATGGAGCAGGATGTGAAGGAGCACTGTGTGTCCGCTGCACCGTTGTTTGGCGATGCTAGCGATTGGATATGTTTTTCAATGCTGCTGTTACGCTTTGAGGAAGGAGTTGAGAATCCCGAGGGAGCTGTGGCTCGAGATGCCCTTCTGGCGAAAGTTGCTTTGGAGTTGGGATCAATTTCTCAACCTGTTTCTTCAGACATTTTATAGAATCTTGTGCCAGTAACTGCAGGTACTTCTTAGAATTCTTCTACGGGTTCTGTTTCTGTGCATACTGTGGAGACTATGGAGATGGAAATTGCTACAGCAGCGCTCCTGAAAGACCAGGTGACTTTCTGGTGACTGGCAGGAGTTGTCAGGAGACAGCACCAGCCAGAATACTCATCCAGTGGGTGTGTCTGGGGATCAGCTTTGTACCCACGGCCTCCTGTGGTTTTTAAATGGAAAACCTTCAACAAGAGGGTGTCTCAATATTTTCTTTTCTGCTGCTACTTCAGAGCCACGTATTTTCAAACCAGCAGTCCTTCGAAGAGGTGGGCAGACTCAGTGCCTGAGGAGCTCAAGCCATGGTCAGTGGATCACTCCCTGAAGGCAGCAGAATGGGTCCGCTCACCTGTCTCTAATCAATGGACTTTGGGGTTTGCCCTATTTGTATTCGGTGTCCATATCTCTGCAAAACTCCGGTAACATAGAAACATAGAAGTTGATGGCAGATAAGGACCGCAAGGCCCATCCAGTCTGCCCATTTCTTTTCTACCTTATAAATGTGCCATCGGCCTTTGCTCTGTCAGTGGCCTATCTATTCATAGTCATTTGTATTGCTCCTTATGCCTATCCCATGCCTGTTTGAAGCCCTGCACTGTATTCATAGCCACCACTTCTTGTGGTAAGCCATTCCATGCATCCACCACCCTTTCTGTGAAAAGAATTTCTCACATTCCCCTTAATCGGCCTCCTCTAATCTCATGCTGTGTCCTCTTGTCCTGCTATTTTCTTATATTTAAACATGTTAGACTCTTTCACCTTGTTTATGCCCTTAAGGTGTTTGAATGCCTCGATCATATCACTCTCTCCTCCTTTGCTCAAGGATATACATATTGAGCTCCGTTAATCTGTCCTCATATGTCTTCTGATGCAGTCCCTGCACCATTTTGTTGCCCTTCTCTGGACTGCCTCAATTTGGTTAATGTCCTTGTGAAGGTGTGGCCTCCATATGCACGCAGTACTCCAGATGGGGCCTCAACAGTGTCTTGTCAGAGGATTATTACCTCCCCACGACTTGTGATACCCCTACTAATACACTCCTAACACCCCCTAGCCTTACCTACTGCTTTAGAGGTCTGCTTGATGATTTTAGGTCATCAGTGATGATGATGCCCAAGTCTCTTTCTTCCTTTGTGACTGCTAGCAACTCCCTCCCAGCCTATAGGTGGCTTCAGGTTTCTCTTACCTATGTGCATGATTTTGCACTTTGCATTAAATCCCAGTTGCCACTCTTCTGACCATTCTGCTAGTTTATCCAGATCTCTTCATTCTGCCCACCCCATCTGGATCATCTACTCTGTTGCAGATCTTGGTGTCATCTGCAAACAGACAAGCCTTACCCTCTAGTCCATCTGCAAGGTCACTAATGAAGATGTTGAAGAGGACTGGCCCCAGGACTGATCCCTGAGGTACCCCACTTATGACTTGCATCTCTTCTGACTGTATACCATTTACCACCACTCTCTGTTTTCTGCCCGTCAACCAGTTTGCCACCCAGTTGACCAACTTCTGACCACCCGAGCCTACCCAGCTTATTTATCAATCTTCTATGTGGAACAGTGTCAAAAGCTTTGCTGAAGTCAAGGTAGGCGACATCAACTGCTCCCCTTGGTCCACCACTCTGGTTACCCAGTCAAAGAAATCTATGAGATTAGTTTGACAGGACCTTCCTTGTAAACCCATGCTGTCTTGGATCCTGTGCCCCTATGGATTCCAGGTGTTGCACTATCCTTTCCTTAAGGAGTGTCCATAATCTTGCCCACTACTGAGGTAAGACTGACCGGTCTGTAGTTCCCCTGCCTCCCTGCTACCACTCTTGTGGAGCAGGATCACATGAGCCCTTCTCCAGTCTTCTGGGACCTCTCCTGTGCTCAGAGACTCACTAAACAATTCTGCTAATGGCTCTGCTAGTTCCTCCTTTAGCTCCTTAAGTACCCTGGGATGTATGCCATCAGGTCCCATTGCCTTATCCACCCTGAGCTTAGCAAGCTCTTGTAGGACCCTTTCTTTTGTGAAGGGAGTAGTGCTCACCTCCTCCCCTGTGTCCATGATGCTGAGCTGTGGGCCTGCCCTACCTTCTCTTCAGTAAATACTGAGCAAAAGTATCTATTTAGGATAGATGTCTTTACAGGGTCCTCCTCCTCACATGCTCCCTTTCTCCATTAAGCTTAGCACTCCCTCTGGACTTTCTCCTTTCACTAATGTATCTATAGAAAGTCTTGTCACCTTCTTTTACTGTTCGTGCTAGTGTTTCCTCAGTTTGGGACTTTGCCTGCCTTACTGCCTTACCTGCTTCCCTTAGGGCAGTTTGGTATGCCTCCCATCTTCATCCCGCCTGTGTTCCCTTTATATTTCCTGAAGGCCAGCCTTTTGGCTCTGACCTTTCTGCTACTGTATTTGAGAACCAAAGTGGTTTCTTCTTTCTCACTTCCTTTTCTGTCTAACACAATGGGATGTTGCTTCAAGTATTGCATCCTTAATGCTTGCCCACTTTGCCTGTACCCTCACCTGTGTTTCTTTTTGCCAGGGGCTTAACTCTGTTGGCCATGTTATCAAAGTCAGCTCCTCTGAAGTCCCATATTTTGCCTTGGAATGGGATGATTTAGATGTAGTAGCCAAATTGAACCATTACCATGTGATGGTCACTGGCCCCAGGTGACCTTTCTACCTGAGATCTGTGATCCTTCTTTGTTAGTCAGTACTAGATCTAGGATAGCTCTGTCTCTTGTGGGTTGCTGTACCAGTTATTTGAGGCCCTCCCTTGCAGGGAATCCACTACTGGTCTAGTTCTGGCAGATGTTCCTGCTGGTATTGACCAATCTGTATCTGGCATGTTGAAGTCTCCCATTATCAGAACCTCCCTTTAGCTGTCATGTTTTGTATATCTTCTAACAGTAATGTGTCTATGTCCTCCTCTGGTCTGGGGCCTGTAGACAACCCCAGCTCTTATGGCTGTCCCATTTCCTGTTTCAGGGTGACCCACAGTTCTTCTGGCTCCTTATGTGTATTCTGAATTTCTGTAGCTTTGATATTTTCATTAACATACAGGGCCACTCCTCCCCCTTTTGCACCTCAGTCTCTTCTGAACAATACATAGCCAGGTACTGAAGTCTCCCAAGTGTGGTTACTGGTAAACCACGCTCACTAATTGCTACTATGTCCAGTTTAGCCTCTGACATTATTGCCTGCAGGTCTGGGATCTTATTTCCCAGGCTGTGAGCATTTGTGTACATGATTTTCCATTGGCCAGATTTTGGTGTGTTAGTTGTTGGGTGAAGTTTGGCATTACCCTGTGCATCGTATGGGGAGACAAACCTTTTTCTTACCTGGTGATGCAAAATGAACGGCAAACATGCTGAATTCCTGTTTGACCACTAGCTGAGGGGGGGGGTCTTCCATTCGACGTATGGGTGCTGCACCCCTCTCCCATTTGCTAGTTTAAATATTCTGCAAAGACGCAAACTTCTGCCCCAATGCACTGACTCTCTTTAGTCAGATGCAGTCCATCAAATTTAAAGAACTTTCACTCCCAGAACTGTTGACAGTTCCCTACAAATCTGTGTCCTTTTTCCTGGCACCAGTCCTTGAGCACGTGTTTAGCTCCCTATCTCCCTTCACTGACCTTCCGTCCATCTGCTCCTCTCCCAGACTGGCAGGATCTCAGAGAAGGAGATGCGGACTTAAATAGATGATAGTTTGTCACCCAGCCTAGTCAGGTGTTCCTTGGTCTCACAACTGACCGGCTGGCGAGATCATTAGTCCCTATGTGTACTAGGACATCAATGTTTTCTCCTGCTTTGTGAACAATTTTAGCAATGCGGTCAGTGTCTCTCCATGCTGATGTACCTGGGAGACATCTGACCATCACCCTGGCTTGAGATGGGTATCAACTCCCAAATCATGGAGTCTCCTATGATCAGAAGTTTTAGATTTCCTTGTACTTGTTTAGTTTTGGTTCCTGATTTGGGTGAGTTTTGTTGTGCTTAGCTCCTGTGCCTGCAGTGTCCTGCTCTGCAGTGTCTTCTGCCTCTTTATTTGATTTCAGAGATAGAGGCAGATACCTGTTTGTAGTGTTTATATGGTTTTTGGAGGTAATGTGTTGGAGAGCAGAGAATGATGGGGCACCTGATATGCTCCTCCTAACCACCTGCCAACCTCCTGGACCAACTACCTCTCTGCGGTCGAGGTTTTTCTGTTGGATGCTGGGGAAATGGCGGGTGGTTCTCATAATGTATTTCTCTTCAATATGAAATTTGAGACGTGCAATCCTGCCCATGCTGCCCGGAGCTGAGCCCTAGATCTCCAAAGGCTCAGCATGTAGGACAGTGTCCTAAATCCTGTAAGACTGTCCTTCTGAAAATTGTTTCACAGTACCTGCAGTTAATGAAATCCATTCCAAATAAGTTGCTGGGTTTTAACCTAGTCAGAGTAATTAGAAGGAAAAAAGGAAAAAAATGCAAGTAATGGTTTATTGTGCTTTTTGTTTAACTTGTTATAACAAGTTAAATTACTAGTGCCCTGTAAATGAGATCACCTTGTGGAGGCTCCACTGATCCGCCTCTTCCTGCTCTGCCACAGGAGGAAATGTCACAACTGTGGTACCTATAAAAAGAGTGTAGCGTGGGGTGGTTGGGGATGGGGTGGGTGGCTGGGCCTTCCCTGCCTAAAAAGAAGAACCACGGATGAAAGAACAAGGAGGTAAGAGCAGAAACAATCAGTCAACAAAATGCAGTAACCCTGAAAGCTTATCCTAATGTTAGATAAAACTGTAAAACCTGTAAAGCACCACCTGTAATAATTTCAGAGAAGATATACGCTGTAAGAAACACTTTGCTCCAGAGAAAATAAAGCAGTAACAGAAGATATACTCTTGCAAAGACAATTTGAATCAGAAGATTACAGCAGCAATCTGTTAGCACACACCTGTAGGCACACCTTGTAATAATGCAGAAGAAGGTATACCAGCAACAACAATTTGAATCAGAGAAAAAATAAAGCAATGAAATGTTAGCAACAAACAGTAGCAATCCCTGTGAGTAAAAATAAAAACACCACCACAAAGTAAATCTGCTTAGCCAAACTAAGTCTTAATCCTTCTCCCTTGCTCTGGTAAGTTTCTACTCTGCCTTTCAAGCAGTCTTAGAAGGAAAGAGCTCAGGTGAAGCTAGGTGCCTTGGCCAGAAAACCAAGTCTTCTACCTGATGTTGTGGATTCCCAGGCTTCCTGTGTGGCTCCAGGTACTACTGGACTTGACACTCAATGCGGATCTGGAATTGACCCCTAATCCAAAACTTAACTTTACACAGATGGCTGCATTAGGTTCCTGCAACAGGCAGCATGATGCTTCTGGGTCTGCCGGTGTTCCTATGGGTTGCCCTGTGGGTCCCCTCCTTTGACAGCTGCTAAGGACTTTGACCAGTCTCGAGAGGGATGATAATACCAATCAGTCCAGGACTTATGCTTCTTTTTAAGAAGAAAGTGCTCCCTGCTAAGTCACAATGCTGTTCGCTTTGATTATAAAGGTGGTCTAGATGTTTTTCCCAATAGGGAATATGTGGAAAAAAAACTTGCTTAAACACAGTCTGTAGTTTCTAGCTACTGAGTTGTATGCTCTAATTCATGTATCTGAGGAACTCTCCTTGATGTTAGCTTTAAGCTACAAAATGGGTTGGAGGCCTTTGGGTCCGTATAACAAAGTGAAGGGCACACCTTTGTGGGCCTTTTGAGGTCATTCTCTTACTAGACCTGCTCAAAAAATGTTACAGTCTTATTTGGCAATGAGGGCGGAGTGTGACTGATTTACTTTTTGGCTCAAGCAATGTTGTACTGTGTTGGGGCTCCAGTGCCATTTTTGATAATGAGAACATTTGGACAGGGGTTGGAAAATCCGTGTCATCTTGAATGATGTGAATGGTTCTCTGCAGCAATTGCTGAATTCTTTCTTTTTGGGGGTGACCAAGGAGTTTTGTTTTATCCAGGCTAATCCAAAATTTGCTATAAATGTGGTGCCCTGGGACATATTAGTAGTGCTTGTGATAAGGTACGCTGTCTCTTTGTGGTAAATTGGGCCATATATATGCATTGCTGGAAGCAGTTAGTTGTAATCTGTGCAGCCTTTCTGGTCATTTCTATATAGAATGTGAACAGGCTGCTTTTGCTAAATCTGGAACTGGGATCTGGAAGAACAAAGGTTGCTTGTTGCACTAGCCCAGAGGGCACAAGTCTGTGGGGGCGGGGCCCTTTGCCCTTCAGCACCTGAGGATCTATGTCCTGGACCTTCTTCTGATTTTTCCACGTTACCCCCCATTGTGGTAGGTCAGGTAGTGGATTTGTCTGCTGGGAGGATCCTACCTCTCCTGGCACAATGTCTCTATCTCCTCAGGATCAAAGAGTCTTACAAGTACAGCCCATGCCTCCTTCTAAGGACATGCCATCCCTCCCCATTGGACCCTGTTGTTCATCCTGAGAAAAGGGTAACTAGATGTTGGAGTTGGCAGCAACCCGCTTCAAAGGTTCATAAGATTTTAGAAACTCAGACACCTAATAGATATCAACCACTTTTTCAAGAACCTGGTTTAGTGGAAAAGGCTCTGAACTTTCTTCAGAGATTCCCACTGTGCTAAGCTGTGTTCCAATTCAAATTCCAGTGAATTGGGAGATGTGAGTGATAAGCCTGTAGGTCCCCTGAAGGTAGACCTGCTCTAAAGGGAAAAGAAACAGGCTTCAGGTGCTGGTAAAGCAAAGATGTAAACCACCTTGAGTCTTTTAAATGAGTCAACTTAGCTAGCTGAAATTTTGACAATTAATATCAATAGTGTTAAAACCCTAAAAACATGGTGGTGTTTTTTTCCCATTTGGTATCCACTCATGCTGATAATATCTTTTACAGGACGCCCATCTGCACACAGACATTGAGGTTCCACTGCCCAATGTGACTGGTATAAGGGTCCCCATATTGGTCCATTGATTAGGTGATGCACTGGGGTGGGGATTTTATTTAGCTTGAATTTCCAGCTTCTTAAACTGTTAGATTTGATTCCTGGGAGGGTTCTACTATTAGATGTTAAGATTCGGGGCACTTATTTTAGGTTGATTAATATTTATGCACCACAATCAAGGCAGAGAAGGTGGATGCATTTCTTCAGATAAGCCCATTTCTTTTCAGCACAGGCCGTACTTTGTGGGGAGGTGACTTTAATTGTGGTCTCACTAACCATGATCGAGCTAAGTGGCACCTCTACCACAAAAATTTTTGTGATATGTAATTTTGAATTCTACTGTACAATTGGCCCAGTTGAAGGATATCTACAAATCACATCATATACAAGGTATGCCTATGTTTCAGAGGGTATGCATGCCCACAGAGATTTCTTTTTTCTCAGTAAGGGATTCTGGTACAAGTGGCCCAGATGGATTCTGTAGCATATTCAGATCACAAGACACTATCCATTGTGGTGGGTTTGTGTAATCCCCCTCATGGACCAGGTCTTTGGAAGTTCAATACTTTGCTGCTTTCTGAGGCATCAGTTTGCCATCAGATCTTGTTCACAGGTTCACGGGAAGGTCCAATGGGGCTGCGGAGCTGGCTGTGCAGCCAATCTGCTACCTGGAATAGGTCCTGGAATGGATTCCTTTGGCCCACAGGGTGGCATGATGGCCCAGCACACAGAGCTCCAGGCATAATGTCGGGGGTGATGTCACAGGCCGACTGCCCCCCAGCCAACCCAGTGTGGCCCTGAAGGCAGGGGCATCCCTATTGGGGAGTGATGCACCCTGCCATGTCCACAGCAGCTGGCAGCTCCATCCCCATGGCGGCATAACCTGACACCCAGGTTTATGGCTGCCCTCAGTTCACATAGCTGCCAGCCACTGCATGCAGCACTCTTCGTTTTGTGCATCACACGAAGTGCTGCCACAGCCCTGTCCCCACCTGCACAGTGGAGCTGTGCACTCAGCCAGGGTCCAGGCACATAGGTGGGGGTGGCCCTCATGAGTGAATACCATGAATGGGATGCAGTGTGTGCAGCTGGGTGTGGGTGGGCTATGCACCGGGTTACCTGGCATGTATTCCATTCACACCCTTTGTGAATAGGGCCCACTGTGACCATTTCACCATTTTGCAGGTTTTAGTCTTGGATGAATTGACCTAGCCAATATTTTCTTATTCTTTCATACCAAGGGCATTCCATAACTAGATGGAACAAATTATCAATCCTGCCTACTCCCACAATTACAGAAGTTTTCTAGGGTTTCAAAGTTTCTTATATTGTGATTTTAATACCATATTAAGAAAAGTCTCAGTCTGATAATTCATGAATAGATTCCTTTTTAGGCTCCATAATAATATAAAGTTAATATCTAAAGGTGTGTCTATTATAATTGGCTACTGACTAAAAGAAATAAAGTGAAGCCTTAATAATTTCTAATTCCTATGAGTCTACACATGCTGTATAGTTATACTAACATATTTCTTGTATTTTAAACTTATATTTTCTTACTTTAATCCTATAAAAAGTCAAGATAAATTCATTAAGTTTTTTTTTTTCAATTTTATCAACCATAGTGACTGTGAACATCCCAATTTCTCCCATTTTATGTTTTCTTCAAGGCACTGCATAGGCAGTCTTTCATTACTCATCTTCATTATCAAAATCAAATAATTAATTTTCCTAATATGCACTAATGTCCAAACACTAGAGCAGCCCAGTTCAGCTATCAAGTGTATCATTAAGGTTGTCTACCCATATTTCAGCCCAATATAGTACCCATGCATTATGCTGTGAGATCTGTCAAAACTGATCAATGGAATAACTCAAAATTTATAATTAAATTTTTTAAGGTCATTGATGGTTTTGTTTGATTTTAGCTGCACACTTTTTATGTGTTTTACCCAATGACAATTTGCAGAGAATATCACACCAGATTCACATATCCATGGATCATACACAGGGTCTCCATCCCTGCTATCCATTTAGAGTGATTTTGCTTCAACCAAATGTCATTACTTTACTTTTGTTTGATTCATTTTAACTAAAGTTCATCTGATGTTATAGCTAAAATATCCAATTTTGTCTGAAAATCCTGCCATGTCAGAGAAAATAACACCATGTCATCTGCATGAGCTGAAACAGGACACATTAAATGACCCAGTTTTGGAGAGTCCAAGAAAGGATCATTGAGGTTCACAAGTGGTGAATTAATATAATTGCAAAATAGTGCAGATACAACAATGCAGCCCTGCATCACTCCCTATTAGTAGGGGATGTCATTAAGAACTACCCCTTGCCCCCACACAAACTCTTTCCCAAGATTAACAGTTTGTCAAAAATAAAAGAGAAAATGCAACACAAGTTTTTAATGTCCTTTTATAGTGAAGGGATTCCAATGTACAGACAAAAAACCTACATTTTGGTTATACATTAGCTATAGTTCCTATGCCTTTACTATGGTACATTTTATATGTGCTATGGATGCAATACAAGTGTACTTATACAGCAATGTAGACATTATTATTAGATACAGGAAGCAAGAAAACTATTAGCTGTGGATTATAATTTTCCTAGTATAATAATCATATATATATATATATATATATATGTATACAGTATATACATGTCACATTATTGACATCTTTGTGCAAATAGAAATTCACTAGACTGATTAACTCTAGTTAATTAAAATAAAAGAAAATGTTGAATCATCCTGATTAGAATTACTATTTCATGGACTAAAGATTTGCTACCTAATTCTAGAAGTCATAGAAACATAGACACATAGGCCCAGATATTCAAGGGTTGCACATGGTGCAACAGTGTTGCACCACGCAACTCCGCTGATGCGCCCGTGCATATTCAAAAGCCCCTCCACCTGCTGACTGTCATGAATATTGCACCAGCCAGTTGCACATGAGATCTCCCAGCCACCCTAACAGCTAGCACCATGGGTGGTTGGGGGTGCAAGGAGGAGTGCCACACTTACCTGAATGTTCAAGGTGGGAGTGCTGGCCAACGTGGGAAATGCTAAGCCTCGATGACCCTTTCTTAGTGCCTACACACCGCCCAACAGTTGCTGGTGAGCTCCAGTGTCAATGGGATTACCCTGAAAACATCTGCCCCAGCACACCAGGCTGCCTGGGTGGGCTGGGGTCTGCAGTTGGGGCACTGCCCATATGTTCCATGATCTTGGACCAGCACTATCCCACACTTCCTCACCTCGAGCAATGGATCCACTCCTGGATCCAGGATGGGCATCCAACTGGATGCCTCCTGATTCCACAGCTCCACACCTGTCAGCCCCTGTGGTTCTGTATGCCCTGAAGATGCCTGGGGTTGAGAATACCCATACCCTGCACCTGTCCACAGCCGCATAGGCACATTGGCAATTTATGTGTGATCCACACA
Source organism: Neoceratodus forsteri (assembly GCA_016271365.2). Taxonomy (NCBI): domain Eukaryota; kingdom Metazoa; phylum Chordata; order Ceratodontiformes; family Ceratodontidae; genus Neoceratodus; species Neoceratodus forsteri. Next base: position 878,911,199 of record CM028134.1, on the reverse strand, counting down.
TAAAATTCACCCATTGAAGAATAGCCCTCTTTCCTTGATGTCCAGTGGCCCCCATGCCAGACTGTCTATCTGATATGCACATATCTATTCATGGTGTCCCATGGTTCTCCCAACCACTGATTGCCCACCTGATATGCTCTTATATTACATCTGGTGTTCAATGGTTCCCCACCTCCAGATCACCTCCCTCCTGGCATTTAGTGGTCCTACCTATCCCTGATCACCCACCCAATATGTACTAATCTGTTCCTGGTGTCCAATGGTCCCCTGTTTACCCACCCAAGATGTTCATATCTATTCCCTGGTGTCCAGTGGCCATTTACTCCACCCTGATCAACTGTCCTGTAGCAATAAATAATTTTCACTTTTGACTAGTGGCTGCATCCACCTGATCATAATGGAGACCATTTGTCCTGCCCACTCATGGCCTCCACCACCACCACCACCCCTTCCAGCATCCACACTTACCCTATTTGGCAGGTACCACACTCTGAAGATGGCAACCAGCACAGACTCTTCACTTGCCACTTTGGCTTGTTGCTGTCTGAATGACAGAGAGTGAGTGCACACCTAACTGTAGAAACATGCTTGCTCCATGTCATTCAGACAGTGACTGGCCAATGTGATAAGTGAAGGGACTGTCTCGGTTGCCACCTCCTCTGAAGTGAGTACTGTGGCTACTGAGGTAAGTGGGGAGCAGAAAATAGAATGACAGAAGGATTTGAGTGGGTAGAATGGGGTGGGAGATCTCTGGTATGTACAGTATGTGGCTTCAGGAGAATACACAAGCCACCGAGAAGGTAATTTATTTCTATCAAGTGAGTGAATGGGGAGTGACGAGGACCACCGGACACCAGGAAATAGATTAGTACATGTTAAGCAGGCGATGAGGGGTGACAAGACCACAGTATACTAAGGAAGCTAGCAGTACATTTTGGTGGGAGAACAGGTGGACCAGGGGATGCTAGACCACTAATTAAATTTATTTAGTAATATTTGGTGGCAACCTGGGTGGAGAAACAACTAAAGTGGCAAGGACAGTATACTGCAATCCTGGTGGGCACTGGCAAGGACAGAGGGTGCATAACCATTTGCTCCAGGCCTGTAAAGAGGTCCTAATGGTATGCAAATGATCCAGTAGGCCATGCCTGTGATATTAGATCTTTGCATAGGGTTGCACAAATACAGCAGTTTGTGCAACAGGAGCAATTATTTGTGGGCCCTAAAATCCCATTTATCTCCTACAAGTCTCATAGATCCTGTTAACTACAAACCTCATGTAGCCAATAGAGGTTGTGGTCTGAGGGAGCAATTGAGATAGTCCCTGGTTCTGTCTATTGGTATACTGGAACATAACATTTGCACTTGTTATGTGCTTCAGGCATGTTCCAACATGTCGATAATTTCTCCATGCAATAATTGCACCTGGAGTAAATGTTTTGGGAGCACAAACTAAGATTTTCAAATATGTTGACTTTGGTTGCTTACAGCTGAATAGAAACAGACATATTTGAGAGCGTGGTAACTTGCTGGCTTATCTTTGATGACTCTTGTAGGCTGTCCAGTGTATACTTTTGATAGCTGGCTAATTGAATGTATGGCTTTATTTCTCTTCTGTAACCTCAGTCATATTTAGTTTTAAATCAGGAAAGAAGATTAGTCAAAATTCTGTAACTCAGTTGGCTTGGGCTAAATGGTATTCATATGGTACAAACTGTATCTGAGATATATGAGCAACAGTAGTTTGGCAAAGGAGCTTTAGGCATGTGTTCCTTGAAACTGAGTCTGACTGGCTTTTTGTTCTAAGGGTCAACGCCACACACCTCTTCGAGTCTGGCAATCTCCTGCCCTAGCTGTCTGAAAACATGAAAATAACTGCTACCGCAACCAAGTTCATTTTATATCCCGGCCAGTAAATGTGGAATTCAGAAGTAGGTTGATTTAACTGTTTTAACGATCGTAAATAATTCAAGGTTTTATTGGTGGAGATGGTGTTCTTAACACAGAATGCTCACAGATCTGATACCATCTTGTATGGAAAAAGGCACCATACTTAAATGTTTCAGCCAAATAATGTGATCCTGGCCAAAATGTTTGAGTATCTGGGATATCCTCTCAATGCGATGGATAAACTGAACACCTCTAATTATGAAACTTTTATTATATTTCAGTATCATATAGCCCAAATTGATAATTAAAGTAAACAAAGTTCAGCAATGCATCCACTTTGAAATAATGCAATATAAATACTTCCTCTGCAAGCAGTACTTTACAAATGAAATGCATATTGTTTTAGCACATCCTCTTTTATTGTCTATATTTTGTCACATGCATGCCAGCTCCATTCATCTTACTGCTAAGTCTTTATGACTGCAATATTACAGATGCACAAGCATCACAATGTTTAATATCTGTTCACTAAATATATTAAATTGGTGTTCCTGCATGCCAGCACTTATTAATAGCTATGCACTAAAAATTGTCAAATTTAAAAGATATCTTAATAAATGAGCTATATTTTAAAATTACTTGATAGTCTGACTATATCAGGTGCTTTGTAGCATACTATAAATCTTTTTTTTTCAGTATTTTCTCCCCAGGTCCCCTAGTTGGCTGTTCTTATCTGGCATCCTGAAATCTCCAGCCACTGGCCATCCTGCACCCTTCCTTCACCTTTGAGCCATCACGAAGCTACCCCACAGCTTGCCCCAAAGGCAGGGTGGCTGGGAGCCCCAGCTGCCCACCAGGAATGGATCCAGTATTTGGTGATGCCCTCTGGAGGTCGTGCATTTCTGACAGACTGGCATCAAGCCACTGAACCAATGCTATCATTTTTCCATTTATTTTCTGTCAGCAAGCGGAGTGTGCAATGCTGACAGGGGCATGCCATGCACGTCCACATGCAGCACACCCACTGGCTGCTCCGCTTCCATGCCCCACTGTACAGGCCAAGCATGCCAACTCCCAGCCTCTGCTAGGTGTCAGGCAATTGCCGGTCTCTGTCCCCCTCCTGAAAGAGGAGGCTGTCCTCTGGATGCTCAGTCCTCTCACACCCTGGCTGGCCCCTGATTACCAGCTTGGACTATAAACACAGGTCACTGGTGTGACAGAAGGTAAGGCATCGCTGCCTCAGTCCTCCACACCACTGGGTCAGCCACATCCTATAAATCTTTTGACTTGGTAAAATTGTTCACAAGAATGTGTTGATTGTGAGGAATGGAGAACTGTATGATATCAGTAAGCATCTGCAATTTTCTAAGAAAAGTACTTTTCGGGGATCCATTATCATGTGCTCATTGTTTCTGAGATTTCACCATTATGATTTTTTAAGTGGTGTGAACTGGAAGTAGCTTCTTAATAATAGAAAGTAATACTCAACTAATCTGAAAAGGAAAATGGAAGGCAAATGTTCACACCAGGCAGACACAATAGGCTGGATTTTCAAAAGAATCCACCCAAGATGCATCTGCCCCAGTTCTATGTCATGCGATCAACATTATGGAGAGTGTACATCACCAAAAATAAATTTCAGCAAAGCACACTCGTTGTGATGAGAAATAAGGCACCCAAGACCTAAGGGTTGTTTTTCTTAATGTGGGGCTGTTCCCTTACACTCCCCGCACCCACCTACTTATGGATTCTCAACTCCAGGAGGTTGCATGTTGGTGGGGTGAAAACTTAAAGAAAGTGAATGTTGCCTGCCAGCAAAAGAAAAAAAACATGCTGCATCAGATTGGAACCCTGCACCTCCACCACCCAACCAACCACCCTCCCCACCACACTAGTGGACCAGCTACAGCTGCCTGCCATACCCCTCCACACATTATCCCTCCCTGCCCTCCCCCATGTGAGCGTGCATGCACGATATGCACATATATCCTGTCACCATATGTCACCCATCCCAATATCCAGTCACTCCTGTCAGGTAGCCACTGAACACATGCGTTGTAATTGAGTGGCTATTTTGTATGCACCCAATTGCGGTTGCCTTGTTCATGGGTACCCATCTGCCCCTATTTTCAGAAAAACAGAAATACATCAAAACCTGCTAGACCATCTACTAGATGGCCTAACAGTGTCCACAGTTTGTGTACAAAACAAATGCAATGCATCCAAACTGGTCACAACTAGTAACCATGTCTGTTTTCTTTTTGTCATAAAAGGATGCAACTTGGAAATAGCAGCAGAGCTGCCTGCTGCAAGCAGATAGATGGAGATGCAGCCGCATTTGTTTCCATGATTAAACAGTTTGAAATTTCCTCCCCATACCTCTGTTCTCTTTAAAGGTAACACTAATATTCTAAGAATCTTCCTCAGGAGTCATAAATTGGCTAGGTTTTCAAGACTGCACCATTCTCATGGATATTTTACAGAACGTGACACATCTCTGGAAGAAGTATGGCAGATTTGATTTCAGGATGAGACTTTGTGAGCAGCTTCTTTGATTATTTGTATTTAATTTTGTATTATTTTATTGGTAGGAGTGTACCACTATATGTATTTAAACATTAAAGGGAAGAACAGCTGTGAAGTTTAAAAAAAGGCTATACAATTCAAATCTCATCCTGAAATCTTGCCCTCCATGTTGTCTGCAAAAGGTGTTTCTCATTCCACAGTTCTTCCCAAATCTTTCCTGGAAAAAACAGAGCAGGTTGAATGGAGCCAAAGAATCACATTTCTCCTGTGTTCAGTGAATCACTGACCTCATGAAAAATATCATCCTGATCCTGAAAATAATGTTTCCAGGAAAAAGGAGACAAGGACATGTCTATTCATGATTCACTGTGTACTTTAAAAGTCAGGAGAATGCCATTCTCTTGGTACATTTAAGTATAGTCATTTTGAGTCTCAGACATGCTTTACTTCTCACACAAGTCGGAAAGGTAATACAGGGCCCGTGGTGTGACCCAATCACCTTTCATTACTGGCATCCAGCATTACAAGAGGAATTATCAAAAGTAACAGAAAATGTGATTAAAGAAAAGCCCAGTGCTAGGAACACAATGGCTCCAAGGTTTGGCAGGGCTGCTTTGCTTAGGCAGTACAATAAATCAAGCCCATCCACTGAGTGTGCCCTGTGCTTGAAAAAGAAATTGTTTTAAAATAGCTTTTCAGCCTTGAGTCCAAAACCTATAAACAGTAAATTAAAAATATTGATTTATTCAAATCTAATGGGGAAATGGACTGCTTTCTTCTATTTCTTATCCAGTTACCCCAGGATTCCACACTATTAGTTTGATTGCCATGCCAGCAGTGCTAATATGCAATACAACATATTTCAAATGGTTGCCTCAACTAGGGTCAAAATAGATCATCAGCATAAAGCAACAAAGCCCTGAGGAGACATGCTCAGTTGTCTAATGCTTCGTGCACATGGCTCTCCAATTCATTTGTCTGCACACTTCATTTTGGCACTGGTTTAATAGATAGCTTTGTATCATATAGCGTAGCACAGAAATACCTACCCACTGTAATGATGAGGTTCTGTATAGCGGTGAACAGAGAACATCACATAAAATATACACTTTAAGGAGGAATTGCTCAGTGTCTCAAAAATGCTTATTAATATATCTAATGCAAGTATTAGATGAATTGAAAGACTGTGCACCAGCTCACAATTCTGAACAGCCACCCTGGGGTTGAGGCCAAAGTTTAGAGGGTATGATCTCCATCACTGGGAGGGTGCACACTCCAGCCAGTAAGGTCGCAGCATGAGTGAGTGAGGTGTGTGTGTGTGTGTGTGTGTGTGTGTGTGTGTATGTGTGTCTGTATATGTGTCTGTGTGATGATAGGCTCTTGCTTATGCAAGCACTCTGTCTGCCAGCCACATAATGCCATTAGCATCTATTGTAGAGGCAACTGTTTATTGTTCTCTTGACGAGAGGATTGCTCCTGCTTTAGTGGTTCTTATAGTTGGATGGTGGCTGTTGGAGTTAGAGAGTGTAGAATTGTTTTCTTTTTTATTTCACAATTTATTTACTCACAATGGTTAGGCTGAAATGCTGCATCTTGTTTCCAGTAGAATCATGCTGCTATCTATGTCTTCAGCTATGTGGACTGTAGTACTGGGAGGTTGTGTGTCATACCCAAGGTTACATGGTAAGTGTTTGGCTGAGTGGGTTGAGTAAGTGATTCTCCTGATTCCTAGTTGGTGTGCTAAGCACTAGGCTACATTGCCTGCTCAGAAGTCCTTGTAAGCTATTTTAGGTAATCAGCATTACTTGTGTTTGTTATCAGAATGTTCCCTATTCACTAAATACAGTAAGCAGGAACACTGGCAAATTTCAGTTCCTGATGCCCTCACTATTTCTCCATTAGATGGCAAAATGTAGTCCATGATAGAGGGCTGAGACTTCATGATGATTCTAAGATGCATCTGTCTGTATTTGATTTTACTTATTTTAGAAGAATGAGAAAATAACATATTTAGGAACATAATCATTTTCCAGTCATACACGTGTGTGTGTATATGTGTGTGTGTGTGTGTGTGTGTGTGTGTGTGTGTGTGTGTGGGGGTGCTGTGCACTGATTTTATCTTAACTAACATGTCACCTAGACATACCTTAGTACAGCTATGTTTTGCCTGGGAAGGTTCCAACTGCCTGGAAAGTCATCACTGTCACCCCTATCTTTAAAGGTGGTATAGGACTGTGGCTGGAAACTATCGGCCAGTCTCCATTCTTTCTCCTCTCTCAAGGCCTTGGAAAAGTGGTAGTCTCTCAAATCTCTGACTACCTCTCCACCTACAATGTCCTATGTCCTGAGCAGCATGGCTTCCGAGCGGCCACAGTACCAACACAGCCCTCCTAGAGTTCTCCAACTTTCTCCACTCCTCCTTAGACACTGGTTCTCTGGCTGGTGCGGTCTTCATTGACCTCTCTAAAGCTTTCGACACTGTCTCCCACCCTCCTTCTTGATGCCCTTAGTCTCTCTGGTTTTGCTGTGGGCCTATCTCCTGGTGCACCAGTTATCTGTCTGACCTCATAGTGTGTAAAATTAATGGGACCTACTCAGACATCTGTCCCATCTTTTCTGGGTTCCCAGGGCTCCATTCTGGCCCCTTACTATTCTCTTTTACCTTAACACCCTTTCATGCTCTTGCTCTGGGAACATTCTATTGTACGCTGATGATGCAGTCATCTTTGCCTCGTCAGAACTCTATTGCCCTCCAGGACTCACTGCAGAAGTCCTTCGCTGAAGCTGAGGGCTGGTTCAAGGAACACAGATTGGTGATAAATCTTAAAAACAAAACCATGTTCTTCACTCATCCTCAAAACAAGTCCTGCAACTTCAAACTCCTCATTCATTCTGGGTCCTCTTTCCCACTCGAACAAGTTTGCTCTATAAATACCTAGGGATCCATTTTGACCCCTCCCTCTCCTTCCATGAACACATCGCTGCCTAGCCACTGCCACTAATATCCGATTGGGCATCTTACATGGTATAAACACTGTCTCCCCGGAGGCTCTTCGACTCACAGTCACCTCTCTATCCTGTCCCTAGTGGACTATGGACTGCCGGTGTATGGTGCTGCTGATCAGACCGCACTCCATAAAATTAGCACTACTCTGAATAAGGCCTGCAGGTTAATTACTGGGGCACCTAGGCTAACACACACCTGTTCACTGTGCGCTAAAGCTGGTACTTGATCTTAATGAGTGCCTCAAATATCTGACCTGAACCTCATAAAAAGACCCTCCTTGGCTATCCCGCCTGGACTGACCACCACCATCCGCTGCTCTGTCCCACTAGTTCATACTCAGACCTCTGGGAAAACTCTCTTGTTATCCCTAGAGCTAGGACCTCTCACGGCCAAAGAGCCTTCAGCTTAGGGCCCCTCCTGGTTCAACACACTGCCCTCCATCTCCAAGCTCCAACTATATCGTGCTTCAAAACATCCTTATGGAACCATCTTGTTAACACCAAGCTGTAATTGCCACTAGTCAAAGCCAGATTCAATACTAATGACAAAGCTTACTACTAAGCTGCTAAGGACAACATAACTCTGGTATTGTTTGCATCAATCCTACCTGTACCAGCTTGTTTGTATCTATGTCTTAAGTTACTGTTATACTGTGTTATACTGTTATACTGTGTATTTTCGTTTGTCTTACTGTGACAAGGTACTTTTGTAAATGAGCCTATGGCTCAAAGGTTTTCCAAACTGCTGTCTAAATAAATAAATAAATAAATAATTTTGTGGCTTTCCTTTGCATATGTTTCATAATTAATATTCAGCAGATTATGTTGAAAAATAATCTATTAAATTCCTCCAATAAGTAAATTGTGGATTTTAATGGAAACAGCTATTTTTGTGAACTGATAATTGCGTTCCACTGTATTTTTTCACAAATAGAACAGAATACAATAGGATATTTTCAAATAAAATGTATCTGTACCTATATTTTTAAATAAAGTTCTTTGCTTTCTCATATACATTATATAATATACACCATACAGTAGAGTAGAGTGAACAGAACATACACCAATGTAAAATTTTCCATGAAAATAAATGGGATTCCATGGATTCCACACTCGAGAGAATTATGCAGAATTCCATGAACATAAAAAATTCCCCAGATTTCAGATGGACCCATAATTTTGGAATTTCACACAGCACTAATAATGACCATCTTATTAATTCTCAGCTTTTTCAGATCATGATAGAAATGTGAAAGGAAAAGTGTGACCCACTGGGACATGAACCCAGGCCCCTGGTGTACCATGCCAGTGCTCTAACCACTAAGCTATGGACTCACATGATTAGCACTAGATCTCTAGGCTTTCCTATCAGACACACCCATTTCTTTCTATAGGTTGTGTAATCTACAACTAAACACATATCAGAGAGACAACCAGATAACTTTCTCAGTACAGTAAAGTCACTGTGAGGCAATTTTAAATCATGATGCTAATGTTAAAGGAAACATGTGACCCACTAGGACTTGAACCTAGGCCCTTGGCATATCATGCCAGTGTTCTAACCACTAAATAATGGACTCACATGGTTAGCACTAAGCCTCTGTTATTTTCCCTTCAGCTACACACGTTCTTCACACCTTTTCAGAGAAGCACTAGATTCTGATTCATGTTTATCAAGATAAAGAATAGTTACTCACCACAACAGCAGATCTTCAAGAGACTCTCCTCCACTGGGCCACACCTTCAGAACTGTAAACCATCTATGTCAGGATCACTCAGAAATGCTTGCTAGCCAGGAACCACCCACAATGACCTGCTATGTCAGCACCTATAAAACATGGATAGCCACATTGTTCCTCAGTTTCCCACTGGAGACAAGCTGAGAAATCTTCTTACCATGAGGAACCAGGAGACAAGACCAGTACCAGCCGCACAAGGAGAGGCACTGGACTGAGAGAGGCTAAACATAAGGCACTCATGGATCACTCCAGACAAAGTAATGGACAACCTGACAGCAAACCCTCGAAGAAAAGGAGGAAGGAGGAAGGTAGTTGCACTGTGGCTCAGTGGAAGAGACTTCTCAAAGATTTGCTCTTATGGTCAGTAACTGTTCTATCTTTATCAAGCATGTCTCCTCCATTGTGCCACACCTTTGGAATGATTTCCAAGCAGTGCACAAGGTGCCCAGAGAGGATGGCATAACCTGACATGCAGTCAGGACAGAAGACCTTGCAATATCACAAGACCAAAGCCAGCATATCTGCAAGTGATGATGCCTACACTGTAGTGCCTAGTGAACGTATGCACAGTGCACCATGTGGCAGAAACACATATGTCAGCTACAGAAGTAATCTGAAGACAAGCAACAGAAGGGCTATACCACATGTGGAGTGGCCATGCACTGTACCATGAAGTTCTTTACCATACTTCCTATAACAAAACTCAATGCAGTGAGTAAGCCATTTGGAGAGGCCCTGTATAATAATAATAATAATAATAATATTTTATTTGTTAAGTGCCTTTCAAATTATCAAGGCGCTTCACAGAATCTTAAAACAATTAATTAAAACACAGTATCAAAATCATGATAAATCAGGCAAAACCTTGTTCCACAAAAATGTTTTTAGTGCCAGCTTAAAGCTCCCATGGTTCTGCACTCCTGAAGCTGACAGGGCAGAGAATTCTAGAGGGTTGGGGCCTAAACATAAAGCGTGGGCCTCAAGAATTCAAAGTAACCCTTGGGATCTCCAGCAACCACTCGCCAACTAAGTGAAGCTGTCGCAAAGGGATGTAGGAATCAGAAGCTCTTTCAATTAGTCAGGACCATGTCCATGTAGAGCTTTGTAGGTTAACAAACCTACCTTTAAGGTGATCCACCACTGAATCGCAGCCAGTGCAGATCTTGCAGCACTGGGGTAATATGAGACCTCCTAGATACCCCAGTCAATAAATGAGCAGCAGAGTTCTGCAATAGCTAAAAGCAGCAGATATCAACCTCAGGAAGCCCTAAGTAAAGGGAGTTACAATAGTCGAGGCGCGAGGTCACAAAGGCGTGGACCAATACAGGTAGATCACTGGACAGAACAGGGTGTTTCATCCTGGCAATGTTCCTAAGATGATAAAGACTAATTTACGACTGCTGACACCTGATAAAGAAGGGTCAGCCCATTGTCAAGTACCACTCCCAGGTTGCACACCCATTCAGAGGTAAGGATCTGAGCATCCCCAAGAATAAACCCGAGGGCAAATCAGTCCTCAACCCTCTATCCTATGTCCCGGGTCCACCACCATAACCTCAGTCTTACCTGTGTTAAACTTTAACCCGCTCAAATTCATCCAGTCTTGGATTTCAGAGGCAGCTGTTAAATGCTGAGAGACCACTAACCTGGTCGGGGCAAAGACAGGTGGAGCTGGGTATCATCAGCATAACAGTGAAACCTCAGCCCATACCATCTTACAACGTGTCTGAAGGGTAGCATATACACTGCAAACAACATGGGGACAGCACCTAAGCCCTGAGGGACCCCACAAGGCAGAAAGAAAGACTCGAAGAAAAATCCCTAGACAACTCTCTGAGTTCTACCAGTGAGGAAAGATGAAAATCATCTGAGCACTGTGCCAGTCAGTCCACAGATGGACTTCAGGTGGTCGAGTAGTACCCCATGGTCTACAGTATCAAAAGCTGAAGAGAGATCAAGGAGTATCAAGATGGAATGGTTTCTCTGATCTCTGCCATCAGGAGATCATTGAGCACCTGAACCAGAGCAGTCTCAGTACTATGCCTCTTATGAAAACCAGACTGAGAGGTTCATATATACTATGGACTGTCAAATGGTTCTCCAGTTGAGTTGCCACTACTTTCTCGATTACCTTTCCCACAAAGGAAGGTTCGAGATAGGTCTGTAGTTGACTAGAGTATCCGGGTCCAATGAAGCTTTCTTCAGAAGGTGTCACCACCGCCTCCTTCAGGGAGCATGGAAACTCACCTGATTCCAAGGAGCACTGAATAATCTGAGCCAAAACTGGACCAATGATATCATCACAACCCAAAATCAGGGAGGTAGGGCCTGGATCTAAACTACAGTACATAGGGCATATCCCTGGACAGTCCTCATAATATCGGTGAACTCTGGCAGGTCAAAGGTATTCCAGGAGACAGGAAGCTTAGTGACCAAGCACCGACCAACAGCATCCCCATAGAGCAGGTCAGATGGATCACTGACCAGATGTTGGCCACCTTATTCAGCAGAAAGAATCGGCAATCTCATCACACTGAATTTGTGAAAGCTCAATGGAGCTGCAGACAGGCTGGGTTTCACAACCTGTCCACAGTCGGAAGAGTTGAGCCAGTTGATTCAGTGACAGTGATCTCCTGGACAAGAATTCTGCCTTCTTATGGTAGATCACTGATTGGTAGAGCTGATAGTGCTCCATAAAATAAGGGTGGATTTCCACCAATGACTATCTAACCTATGTCCCAACCTCTGCAACTCCTCAAAGACCCATCAAACCAAGGGGCCTGAGGGAGAATTGAAGGGAAGAACACGGACTGGAGCAATCAGGTCAAAAGCTGAGGAAATGGCCTTATTATAGGCATGAACCAATGGCTCTGGACCTGAGCTAGCATCAACGAACTCCAAGAGGTCAATCACTGCCGCCAGGTCTAGTCACGGTAGAAATGTTACAAAGTTTAATTCACTGGTAACGTTAAGGTGAATTTGCCATACTCACCTTGATGAATAAATCCATGGATTTTAGAATTAAGAGGAAATTTACCCTTGTCATATTCATGTGGCACCTTCACCTGTAACTTCACCCTTGAGGTACACTAAGGTGAAATTTGGTCAAAATTAGGCCGTTGATACACAAATGTCTCAAGGTCAGCAGTCCCCTGTCCCCAACTCCACAGCAGACTGAGGATCCTGTGCCGCTTCCCACATGGTAGCACCACCACCACAGGCTATATCCAATCAACAGTCTCAGTCAGGAGCAATTCTAACATTTTCTAACCCATGTTTGATCCAGTTAATCTTCATTACCAGAGTGACCAGCTAGTAAATACCCATAGTGTTGCTACCACTGCAATTGGGCTTAGTACAATTTTCCCCACATCAATAGTTGAATATTAGCCCAGGTACCTGTGCCAAATGTGATCTAATGCACTGATAGGAACTACCAGCTGTTTGGCCACTGGTCTGCATATCCAGTACTGAGATGCATGTATGGAATTGCAACAGGATAGTGAACCAGGTGAACACTAAGGACACCTGCTTAAAATTAAGTGAAATCTGCTTTTCTTTCATTAAAATGAAAAAGAAACAAACAGCTTGCATTCAGCTTAACAGAAACCCCTTGCAGTTCTGTCTCTTGCTGTCTCCATTTTCATCTCACTGAAACATAAACCTCCTTCTGCTTGTTCACTCTCCTCCCTTTGCTGGGATCAGGTGCTGCTTGTTAACACTCCTACCCCTAAGAGACAACCAACAGGTTGAACATGCAGTTCAATGAGGCCTTCAAGGGTCAACTTTAAAGTAAAAGGGGTTTAGCAAACTCCCAACACAGTCCCTGTCAAAACCTGCATTGTCTGTGTTGCACAGTTGTGAAGTGATTTACAGATGAAAGGAGCATGATGTTCATACACTGGGCATGGATTACTGTGTCTGACACAGTCCCATAAAGATGAGGAATTGCCTGGGGATGAAGTACATTTGGGTATGGAATCTGTCACTTGGGACAGGCACACACCATCAACCTTCAAAATCCGATGTTCTCCACAAAAAAATGGCAGTAGATCAATTGCCAGAATTTCAGAAGTTGCTGCATTCACTTCCCATGTAATAGAATGACTGGGTAGGCATTTGACATGATGCTCAAAAACGTGCTATGCAGTGTAGGCTGGACCTTTCTGGGTGTTCAGACAGGTAGCATTTTACTCCAGGAATTCACAGATGCAGCTCAAAGAAAGCAGTGATTTAGAGTGTTTTTATTACTTAAATCTTATTAAATTTTGTGCAAAACATACAGATATACAATTGGATTACATACATCAGTATAAAGAAGTCCACTGTTAACTTTATAGCCCCGGTAGTCAAAATCATTGCATTGGTACAAGAGACCTGATAAAACTTTCCGTCAAGCTCAACACACTCATTTGGGAATGGGAACCTATAATCCAGCTCAAGTTTAGTGCCACCACCTTCAGCAGACAAGGGGACACCAGCAAACTTCTCCTCAACTACTGTTCCTGAGTCAGATATTTTGCAAATTCTTGACTGATCCTTTGTTCCTGCCTCCTCCAATGCCCACCAGTACAGAATAATTTTATTTTTTCAAAATTGTTTAACAGGAGAGACATACTAAGCTGAAATCTTGTTTATAAGTGTGACCTGGGAGCACAGGGAAGTTAAGTGACTTGTTCGGGGTCACACACTATTCAAGTGGGGGCTATGGGATTCCAACCCAGGTCTCCAGATTTGCAGCTCAGAGCCTTAAACCACTGCGCTATACTGCCTCCAAATTTGACAATATTAAGGCTGCTGCCAATTCCATCAAATACTCCTTTGCTACTACTACCAGCACTTGAGCCCATGGATGAAGCTACAGCAAATATTTTCTTTTAGGTGCAAGAACCTTTGCCTGACAGAACCTATGCACTTTTGGCCACCTCACTGGCACCTCTCCCTTTACTCAAGCATCTCTTTCCAGTCATTTTATATTATTTAGATTTTTAATATTGCAAAGGAAAAATAAATAAACACTGCAGTAAAACTGCAGTACATACCAGCAGCAGCAAACATGTCAGCAGAGGGATTAGCAGTGTGATCTGAATCTGAACAAAGCAGTTTACTGAGCTAACAGTAGCTACAGTAAAAGCACCCCAAAAGGGTTTTTTGTATTTTTTAACATGACAGGATTAGTAAGACACACATGATGGATAATTCAAAACAAGTTACTGTAAATAATACCATCACTATAAGAACTAAACAAAATAATCACAATCAATACAGACCTGGACTACAATTCACTTAACCGCACAAAACTGTATTACGGAAATTAAATGACAAATCACAGACCACTGACAAAAATTACTAAGAAGAAAGACTGAGGAAAACAAATCAGAATAATGTTCACACGGCTGCCTTACTTGTTAGCTGAACCCCCATCCCACACACAGCACTACTTCACTAGACAAAACAAAACCACTATATTCAACCAAATAAATCTGAAAAACTGCAAACAAACAGCATTAATCTAGTAGAACAAGGCAATCTAAATATTTTCTGTGAGTGATTTGGTTCAAAATACTCCACTTTCTGAGTACTGTAGTTTTATAGGTTTGTTTTGCTCAGGCCAGTACAGACAGACTTCTCTCCAACTCTCTCTTCATAAGACTGCACTGAATGCATAGCATATAGCTTATTTTAGTACCATTTGACCTCCAGTCCCATGGTATATTGCAGACTTAGTCTGTGGGCCCAGCTTCACCCAGCTTCACGCAAAGTTACCAAATTCGCCATTCATGAAGTTAGCTCTGTACTGTGAATTTAAACTTCCCAGGGTGGATTAACTTTGAAACTGTGGCAAATTCATGAATTAATCCATGAAGCAAAGTTAGCCAACTCACACACCTCTTGTCACAGGTGTGCCTCTTTCCTGGGGCAAATGAGATAAAGAGCTGAGAGGACCTCCTACAGTCATTAATGTGCTCAAGACAGAACAACAGTGTTCTGTGTACATTGCGTAATGGAGCAATGCCTAACCCTTGTAAGTACACTCTGGATAATACACAGAAAGGTTTATGGTTTGATTAAATGTGAAATCAAAGACCACTTTAGGTAGAAAGTGTGGACTGGTCCACAAAGACACTGTCTTTGTGGAAAATCATGTAAAGAGGCTCATGGATTAGAGCAGAGGCTTGGAAATTCTATGAGCAGTAGTTATGGCAACAAAAGACAGCTTTTTCCAAGGAAAGAAACACATCGCCCAGGTCATGGTATGCTCAAACAGAGCCAGAGTTAATTTCTCAAGTATGAAAGGTCCAAAGGTGGAACCAGTTTTCTAACTGAGGGATGCATGTGTAGAATACCTTTAGAAATGTATAGGACACTTCTAGTTGTGCCACCATGTGCTCATCAATAGTGGCATTCAAAGTCAAAATGGCAACCAAGTGCACCTTAATGGATGAATACTGGAAACCAGAATCTGATAAAGACAGGAAGTAGTCCAGTACAGTATTGACAAGACATGTAAATGGGTCCTCTGAATGGGAAGTACACCATATGGAGAAGTGTTTCAATTTTAATGAATAGGTGTGTCTCCTGGAAGGCTTTCTAGAGACTATGTCTTCAGGAGTCATGCATGCAGATGCAGGGATCACAAGTCCGGGTGGACCAGGGATCCATTTTTCTGCATAGCAGGCACAAAAAAAGGGGAGTTGAGCATGAGCCAAAAACTCTCTGATGCTACAGAAGTGGAAACCAGATCTGTTGAGGCCAGAAGGGGTCAACTGCCTTCAACTTGAGCAGAACCCTCCGAATGAATAGGCTTTGAGGAAATGCATCAAGGAACCTCCCTTTCCAGGAGAGGGAAATACATCTCACCAAAATTCCCATGCGCTGAAGCAAATGAGCAGAAATGCATCAGTCTTGTGATGTGTGGGATGCAAAAGGTCCAACTCTGGGTGATACAATCTTGCAAACATGTCATTTAAAACAGAGGTCAGCAGTTCTCATTCATGTACCAGGGACTGAGATCAGCTTAGCTTGCTTGCTAAGATGTTTGGGACACCTGAAAGAAACACAGGTGCCAGCTGAAGGCTGAGAGACATTGCCCACTACAACACTCTCATAGCTTCACCACATAGGGGTAAGACTAAGTGCTCCCTTGCTTGTTTATGTGGTGCAAAACACTGACATTGTCTGTCCGAATCAACAAGGGACAGGGACTGAGGTTCTCCTGGAATGCCTGGAAACCAAGTGGAACAGACTGCATCTCCAGTACACCGATATGAAGATCTGAGTCCAGATCTGTCCAGGACTCAGAATTGACCAACTGCAGGCAGCTCTCTCTCTGGGGAGGGACGAGAGGTTTCCCAACTCATGGCTGTCACCCAGTGGTTCTGTGTCATAATGGTGATCACAAAACCGCTGATCGCCATTAGGGTGAGTGCATATCACTGAAAATAAAAATGGCAATGTACACTCATAGCGAGGCAACTTGCTTTTAGCATTTATGCTGGGGCTTTGCCCTGGCACCCCCCTCACCATAACAAACTTGGGGGTGCATGTCTGGGTGAGGAGAACCATCCAAAAAACTTAACACCAACTCCAAAAATCACAAAATATTGTGCTCCTCCCCAGTTCCAAACACTGCACCCTTCCCACTGTAGCCAGCCACCCTCACCACCACATCACGTAGCCAGCCGGTGGCTTCCCACCTCACCACCCCTCACATACCTTCCCTCCTCTTCCGGTATGCCTGTTGCTCTTCCCTTCACCCTGTCCTTCCTCATCGCTACCCTTTCAGGGTTGCTGACACAGAGGTGCTGAGATTGAGTCACTCAAATCTGAGTTGCTCAATCTCAGTCACTGTTTTTACTGTATACCCCACCTGGTGAAGGCCAGGAGGCAGTGCCAGGCTGGGGGAACCTAGGCGCTAGGCCTAGAAGAAGGATGGGACTATCATCAGAGTCAAAGGACACATGCACACCTCCATAAGCATGCACGACTGCATAGTGAGGTCCCGGGAACAGGGAGAAAAATACAATATCATGTCTCCCCAGTTACAAGGTAAAGGTACAGGGGAGCACCAGGCTCAGTAAAAAAAAAGTGCAATGATTTCTGGTAGGAATACCTCAACATTAAATTTTGTTGTGCAAGTAACTGAATCAATTATTGATGGGTGAAGTCAGCAAAATTCACTCCATAAATTAATTTGTGAATAGGTCACACCACTGGCACAACTCATGAAATTCGCAGAGCACAGATCAACGCAGTGTGGAATTTTGCAGACAAAGTTCTACACTTTGCAGCAAAACATCCCTGGTGTTCTAGTGGGTGCCCTCCCCACCCACCTGCCAATTGCCAACCCCAGTGTAAATGACTTATTTTTTAACTAAACCCAGTGTCTAGTGGTCCCCCCACCAACAGATTGTCAACCCCACTGTGAAATTAATTATTTTTAAATAAATCACTGGTGTCTAGTGGTCTCCCCCACCCACCCGATTGCTGGCCTCAGTGAAAAAATAATCTCTTCTCCTTTAAATCCTTGGTGCCCTAGTGACTTCCCACTCCATACCACAGATTGTAGCCCCAGTATAAAATAATTTATTTTTTAATCCCTGGTGTCTAGTGGTTCCCTCCAGCTGCCAATTACTGGTCCCAATAAATTCTTATTTATGATATTCCTGGTGTCTAATTGGTCCCCAACCCCATCAGGTAGTGCCAGCCATCCAGCTTCCCCCACCTTGACCCTGAGTGGGTGACCAGTACAGCTTTCCTCACTCAACCACAGCTGGCCACCTGACTGAGCTGGAATGAATAAGCACATAAGAATGTGCCATTCATTCCAGCACAGATGGGTGGCCAACCATGGTGGAGAGGAGGGCTGTGCTGGTTACCTGCTCAGGTTGGGGTGGTGGAGTGGTGTGGCAGGCACTACCTGAGGGGGTGTGGTAAGACTGACACCAGGGATATCATAAATAAGAATTTATTGGGGCTGCGATTGTCGGGGGGTACTAGACACCAGGGATTTAAAAAATAAGAAATTATTTTACACTGGGGCCAGTAATTGGTGGGTAGGGGACCACTAGACACCAAGAATTTGAAAAGAAGAAGAATTAATTTTATACTTGGGCTGGTGATCAGAGGGTGGGGAGCACTAGACACCAGTGAATTTTAAAGAAAAGAAATAAATTTTACACAGGGTCCAGTGATCGGTGGAGGGGAAGACCAGACACCAGTGATCGAATTAGTTAAATGATTCAATAGTTCTAACTTCTCCTTGCTTACAAAAAACAAAAGCAAGGCGAAGTTACAAATGGCAATTTTTCATTAAGTGGGTCAGCTTCACAAAGTGATGCACGGAGGTGAATCTGCTAATTTCACTAAAATTCACAAGTGAATTAAAACTTCTATATATAGTTTATAACTGAAAAATATAGATATTTATGCTGTTTTGATTTGTAAAAGAGTTTAATATTGTTTTAAATTTGATGCATATATATTTATTTTCTTTTTCTGCACTGTTCTTGTGAAGTAACCTGAGCCTTAGGGATAGGGTACTATTTAGATAACATTTCTTTGCCTTAAAACCTGAGTAAAAATTCAAGCTATTGGAAACAAATTCTAGTCTCCTACATAGTAACAAAAGGCAATAAAGGTACTCCATCAGAACATCACTACACTATAAATGGCAAATGCATGTCTATTAAAATATTTCTTGATGATTTGTAAAGATTGAAAGTGGAATAAGTACTGTAAAATGAAACAAACATTTATAGTGTAGTGTGGTGGAACGCTGTTCCGTATTGAAATCCATGCCTGGAACAGCGTTGTTGTGCTGCACTCAGTGTGTCACGATGTTGTTGTGTTGCACTGAGTACATCACTGCAGCACAACATTGAACGTGGTCACAAGACGCACAATTTAGCGGACCGCATGATGAAGAAGTAAGCAGCGCAATTAAGCAGAATAAACAGCTGCCAAATTAGCATTTTTTTTCTAAGAGACCTGTTTGGGGATCAAGTAGTGCCACATATGGTTTCCCATACAAATAAAAGATTGTGTATGACCAACCATACACAAACAAGGCAGTTGAGTGATCTTGAGGTTTCCGTGGTAACGAACCTCTCAAGCTCTGCTCTCGAGGTCTCTGGTTACCACGGAAACCTCTCAATCCACAATTGCCTTTGTTGTGTATGCTTGGTTATACACAATCCTCTATGTTGTTGTTGCTTACTACTAATAAATGTTCAGTTGTCATTAAGTATCTAGCCACTGAATTTCATGTAACAAGGGTAATATTCCAAGACAGTGGGTGCAAATTGTGATCTTTCATATAGCAGCAAAGGGTGGTAAAGGTGTATAGCATCAGGACATCACTACATTTTACATGACAAATTCATATGTATTAAAATGTTTCTGGGTGCTTACATTAAACATGAACTAAGAGTTTAATAACGTAAAATAAAAACAACTGCCTTAATATACATTTTTAAATGTACATATAACTATAAATCACATAATTTGGTAACAGCACTGTATGTTACAGTTTATCAAAGGATCGAAAGCTTTTTAATTCTCTTTTGATAGAATTGGACATTTTGGCTTGTGCACAGTATGCCAAATACCCACAGTGTACTATTTCACATGTTTGCTTTATGATAATTTTGTTTTTAAATAATTTAGGGGTCCTTTCTGCTTTCTCCCTGATATTCATTTTTAAGTATTTATGAATTCTGCCACCTGGTAATGTGAGTTGAGCAGAAGTCCTGCATGGAAAGCTTCATTGTAAGCTTCCACTAAGTGGATGTCACTGGGTTCCAGAGCTCATAAGTAGTTAAAAATAATTACTGGATGAGGTAAAAGCTATCATTATAAAAGGACTGTGAATTAGAAAAAAAACAAAACAGGACTACAGAACTTCAAAACAAACATATGAAACTGTACACTGGGGCTATTAAACAGCACACATGCCCAAACATTCAATTATATAAAAGAAATATAAAATACAGCAAGCATTATAATTTATGTTCCTTTAAAGCTCTTTTAGCATCTTCTTAAATGTCACTCACTTACTTGTTATATGTTTATGGACTACTAGTTAGGTCACATCATTTAAAGTTTTAACTTTCACCAATGGCGGGGAATGTTGGCAGGCACCATTGCAAATCCACTACTCGAACAATAAGTGCCAAGGGAATCTTAAGCTCCACCTGGATATCTACCATAGATGGTAACAAAGGACTAAGGGCCTGATCCATGAAGGTACCCTAGATATGTGCAAATCACATGTATGTGGTGCATGGTGCTGCACACCATCAGAAACCAGTGCACTTGCTGGCATTCATGACTTCCAGCCCCAGGAGCCACTACATGGAGTGCTGTGTGGAGGAGCTGGGATCAATCAGTGGATGTGCTGTGCCAGCAACTGGGCATCCAGTCAGATGCCCAGGCTGACTCTGCAGTGCATTCCTGTCTCCACATGGGGCAGGGGCAGGGGATATAGCCATTACTCAAAGGAATGCCTTATCCACATTAGCAACACTATCAAATTTGCTTTTGGCACTGTACTCTGCTGGTATGGCTACCATCTCTCCATAGAGGTTTCAAGACCTGGGGGCAGATGATGTGACAGCTGATCAGTCCTTGCAGAAAGCTCTGTGGCTGGGCCAATGGGGCATATAATCATTATGGCAATCCTTCATGCTATGTAGCTTCCACCCCACTGCCAGCCCTTTGCAGTAATGGCTACAGAATCAGGATCATGCTCATCCCCACCCCTCTGCCTACTTTGACTCTGCCATGTACAGTATGTAGGAGATCTGGTGGCACAGGATCAGGTACAGTAGGGGTAGGCATCAATGAGGTGTGGATGCATGGAGGACACCACACATGCGGAGTGGGACTGCTGCCCTCCACAGTCCTGTCCAAGTATCCTCCTATTCTTGCAGATTGTTTTGAGGTCTAGGTCTTAGATATAAAATCTCATCTGATGGATAGTACCTTAACATTGCAGCACTCTCCTAGAGCTGCACTAAAGTGTCAGTGGGTGGTATAGTCACAAATTCCTGTGTGAGATGAGAACTCATGACCTTATGACCTTTCAGCCTTACTGGTGCGTGTTCAACCTTCAGAGTCACTATCACTTGCAAAGTAATGATCTTTGTCAGGTAACAAAATGCCATAACTTTCCCATCCTTAATCTTATGATAATGCTTGTTTGCTTATCTACTACATTGGTAAATTATTCACATGCTTAGTTCTATATTTTAAGTATAAAGAGTATCTATATATCTCCTCTCAACATTCCTCTTCATTATGTACTAAGTACAGTAGTTGTTTTCATTTAAGACATTCCAAATTTAGTAACCTATTATAAATCAATAATATTGCCTGTTCATAGTGTGGCTAGTAAGAATCATTAGTTTTGTTAAGAGCCAACATCCACCTCCCTAACTAAAGTGTGTCACCTTTGAGGAAACTTTGAATAACAAAATATTTAAACACAGTTCAGCTTAAATTTCATATATTGTTTGCATTTCCTCCCCTTGTTAATTACTAATGTGTGTGACAACAAGATCCTTGTCACCCACAGTATATCTGCGTTTGCAAAGCAGCAGTATTTGTTGATAAAAATATCATTTTGTCACCCATTATATTTGCCTGGAAAATATATCAAGATACATCATTTTACTTTCATTTCCTTTCATTATTGAACCAAGATACAGAATTTAGAAGTTTCTAAAAGTTCCCACTCCTGTGCTATGCCAACCATGAACAAATTAAATAACTTGGTACAGTGTTGTGATGTTTATCATTAGAAAAATGTGGTACCACCATACTGTTATATCCACATTATGGTTCAGAAATGTACATTCAACAGGTAACCTCAACAGAAGCAATTTTTAAAATTGTTAGTGGCAGGCATCTTTAATTATGTGAGTCATTAATTACAAATTTAGCTGTATATGCTGTTTTAACAATATGTGAGAAAACTGAAAACGAACTGAGCACTAATATAAGGATGTCAGAAATACAATTTTTGCTAAAAACAATATGATGCAATATTTTGTTGACTAACAAATGCTGCTGCTTAATCCTTTGCTAAATACATGATCCACAGTTTGGGATGCCACTTGTGTGTTCTTGTGGAAATGAGAATGATGTTACAAAAAGACAACTGTGACTTCATCAAATGATCAAACAAAAAAAAGATCAACTTTAGGGGACAAGGATTCTATTTCCATGTGAATAATCTAGTAATAAAGAATTAAAGGAATAAAAATGCAGACAAATGACATAATTTAAGTTAAATGTTGTTTAAATATTGTGTTTTCATAGATTTCATAATAGTGACAAAATGGCTTTATACATCATGATGCTTCCAATATACAGTAGAAAGGGTTTCCTATAGAACTAGAAGAGATTCTGCTTGGATTAATATAGAGGGCTGTGAGCCACCTGAGACATATTTAGCTCTGTTCACACTGGGGACAAGAAGGAATCCTCCAAGCATGAACAGGCAAATAAACCCATCCAGCTGTGCTCCTGCAAAATCTTTGTTTTCCAAGAGCTCATGGGGAGTGTGATGTGGTAAATCATGCCAGATGAAGAACATAAGGTGGGGAGCCCTGCAGGAGTTAAGGAGTTGAGGAAGCCTATACCTGTTTGTCTATTTATGTTTCTGCCTAATCCTAATAAAAACGGTCCTTTTAAGGTAATTTGTGTCACACTGTTTTGCAAGAAAAGGTCACAGAGTGCTATAATTATTCTCCCACTCCTGTGCTGGCCAATGTTATATAAGGACTGCTTTTATTCTAATCCTGCAGTACTAGTTCCAAGTGTCTCCCATCAAATCTTATGGCTCTAAAGCAGCTGCCAGAAAATGAGTTTTCTGTGTGCATTCATAGGTGAATAGGTTTATGTATACTCAGCATTTC
The DNA here is from genome assembly GCA_016271365.2 of Neoceratodus forsteri. Lineage (NCBI taxonomy): Eukaryota > Metazoa > Chordata > Ceratodontiformes > Ceratodontidae > Neoceratodus > Neoceratodus forsteri. Next base: position 878,888,116 of record CM028134.1, on the reverse strand, counting down.
CAAAGTCTCATCACAAATTCCTGATGATTGTCCTTCTGTATCTTTAGGCTGCTGCAAAGCTAGTCGCTGAGTATAAGAAAGAGTGCCATGCATGGCCAACACAAGAAGTGGATGCATGATTTGATGTGGTATAAGTAGAAGTGAGCTGACTGAGGATCACCAGGTAAAGTCAGAAGCGGATTGTAGAGCCATGGATAGCAAGCACAAGGCCAAGAGAATGAATGAGAGCACAGCCAAAGCCAGTTCTGAGCTAATTTCATGGAATCTTTAGACAAGCGATGTCACTGAGGAGCAAGCAGTGTGAGCTGAGCACGGTTGCCCCTTAGTGACTTCAGTTTCTTTCTCTGGATTCTATAAATAGCTGCTCCCATTTTCAATTGATGTAGGCACAGTGTGACAGATTTTCAAAGGGTGATGCAGCGCTTGCTTCAAGCCCTGCGTCAAACCTGTTTTGGTGCAGCTGCACCAAACTCCTTTACTGCAATTGCATCTGATTTACTATTCACGGACACAGTTGTGGAAGTTCCCTCACTTACAGCAGCTTTCACCAAATATTTGACACAAGTCCAATGAAAAGGTCCCTGAATGCAGCAAGCTAGAACAGGGAAAAGCTGGTCTAACTTCGACACTTGGCACACGGACTGAAAATCCTAATCGCTGCCAGAAGAGTATCACAGGCCCTGTGTGCCATGTGATCAGTGCACTTGGAGCTTGGGGCATTCTTGGGGTTTTGAAAATCTGGTCAATTTTATACCTTTGGACTGCTAATTCCCACAGGTAAGCCCAAACTTTGAAATATTTTTTCCATGAGCTTTCCAAAATTAAGGGACCCTGCACACTTACCTTCTCTTTTAAAGCCCAGAGAGCAAATTGCCAGCAGGAAGAAATTAACATGGAGTTGTAGCCGCCACTATAACAACTTTAAAATAAAATGTAAGTCCTTAGCTAATGAGATTAGTATGGTTAATTGTTATGCACTTACACTGCAGTACCAGATATTTGTGGCATAAACATTTTTCATTTTGTTTTTCTTTTTCAAATACCTTTTGAAGCTCATAAGACAGGACTGTACTATTCCCAATGCATCTGATGCCAGAGTCTGGGACTAGTACAAATCCTGCAAAGGCATATAGGCCTTCACAAAATGAAGACATGAAAAAGGTCAATATAACATGCGACAGCAGCACCAGGTCCATATGTTTCCTACATCTTCTGCTCATCATGCATTTTTATAGCCAAACAGTTTCTCTTATTAACCAGCAAAGGAGGCCTGTCGGTCCAGCGGTTGAATTCGCTTTTGACACTGGTGACTCGGGTTCGAGGAACGGACTTGGGTCATTTGAGGGCCAAGCCGGGGTAGAAGGATTGAGCATTCCCAGGACTGCTCTCCTTCTCCAGGCAGGAGGGAGGGGTTTGTGTGCTTGTCGCATGCGCGCACCCAGCGGAGGCTGGGTTTATCAGACCATGCTGACGCCAGCAAGATTTCAGGTGGGTGGATGCTGGTCATCATTGCACGTCCCTGCCCTGCTTAAGAAGGGAAGAAAATGCTGCTAGGATCACCTCCATAGTGCCCTTCCCTCTGAGCCCCACTAGCCTCGGGTGCTAGTGTGCCTCCCGACTAGATATTAGTAGGGCGGATCTGATAGGGGAGAAGCTTCTCAACCCCGCCCCTCTGGGGTAAGCCAGGGATGACCGGGAGAGAAGCTCTGGTGATTGCTATCGGCGATCCTAAGCAGGTTAACAGTATACTAAATAAAATTAAAAAAAAAAACTATCCAGCAGAGGAGTGGGCTGTTCTTTTCCCCTAGTCATTGAATTGGGGGTAGGCTGGACTTCTACCAGGCTAACTTCTAAAAAAGTGAGTACTTTCCCTTTTCATTTATTAGTCATATTGCCCTTAACATGACAAACCACATCAACTTGCCGCTCAGCTATGTGTGCAAAAGAACCCTTTCAAGAACTTACATGCAGCTTGTCTCCAGGGGCAGGATTCAGAGAAAGTGTGTTCACATCATGTACATGCACTGTGTGCTTATTCACATTGCATGCATGTGAATACATTTACTAAAGCCCAGCCTTTACAGCTGAGCACCATGTGGTTCCTAAAGAGATCCAGCAGGAGTTGAATACATGTAGCAGGTTTATATTCGCTTTCCACCCATAGGTGGAAATGCAGCAGTGAAAGTGTGGGTGTTGCAGTTTGTACCAGCAGTTAAATCTTTCAATCTTTAAGACCAGCAGTGACATCACTAAATGTAGCTGAATTGTAAATGTGTTCACTATAGGGGTCAAGATTATTTATGCAGTTTTGTCATAACCAAAGATACTAAGCTTGGTTTGAGGTCTGTTGCAGGCTTGGAATTTAAGATAGTAAAAGACAAGAGCAACTGTAGTCAGGCATTTTTCTTCTCCAATCCATTTTATGGAAGTCCATCCCTATCAATCATCACCCCAGATAAATCCTACTCCTGCTTTATCACTGGTATCACTCTGCTGCTGAACTTGAATTGTCTGTAATTGCCGCAATATCTTTTGTAAATTTGCCATGTAATTAGCTCTGCCATCACTGCTGACAATGACTTTCCTTGTAACAGGCTTGATATTTTTGCAAAACTGACATGTAGCTAGATGTATCATCTATATTCTAAATCTGTTTAAAGTTTGTTTCTTTATCATTTGTTCAGTCTATCCAGAACCTCCGTAAACAGTGAATAAGCATTGCTCAATGAATCTTTCTCCTTGTAAAACAAAAAAAATACAAATACACTAGTTTGTCAAATATGCAGATCTATCCAGAGAGATTATTTGTAATCATATCTGCATATAAAGTGCTTTGACTATTGTCTGCTGTTAAAATTGTAATTTATTTATTGCTTTGTTGTAATTTGTATATGTATTTAACTTGTCAGGATGCTATTAACAATGAGCAACTGCTCCATGTTATGTTCCTATTCTCAATAAACTTTAATTTGGGATGATAATGTTTGAAGGAGCCCTTTATACCTTAAAATGACTGGTTATAAATGTTAAGATGGAGACTGTTAAAGCCATTAAAACTGAACTTCTGATCCAGTTTAACCAAAATTAGGGTAGGAGATTTCAAAATCTCTGAATATACTTTCCAAAAGAGTAGAAGTAGCAGCCTCCAGTGAGACCCACTGAGCTCAAGAAAGGAAAAACAATTCTGAGAGTGGGAAAATTCTCACTGTCTAGCAATCTCCTCTCTACAGTTTTGTCTTAATTATACACTGGTATCTAGCCATCCTCCTCTTTCTGAATAATTTCATTCCCAAATCCCTGCTGTCTAGTAGTCCTCCTTTCTCTCTCTGATCATGTGACAACAAGTCCCTGGTGTCTACCCCCAGTCTCAATCCAAAATATCATTGGAGTCTAGCAGTCCTTCCTTCATCTCTCTGGTGCTGTTTCAATTAAATTCTGGTGTTTAGTGATTCTTCCTCTACTTCCAAATCCCATTTCAACAACACTCTGGTGTTTAGTGGTCCATGTCCTTCTCCCCAGTCTCCCACCTCATACCCAACAAAAGATCTCCCACTGGTTTGGTGGTGGTACTTTTAAAATGGTTTGGCAAAGCAGGAGTGAACACTGATATATTTAACAATACAGGTGGTGGGGAAGCACCACTGAGATATAACAGCAAGAAGCAGTAGTCCTCTTACTATTAGAGCTCTATAGGTGACATTAGTTTAGTGTGAGATATAGTGATGTGGGATTCCTGTGGCCATGAATTGGGTCATGCTGGGCTTCTGACAGCCCAAGCAGATGGAGATGGATTGGGGATCCAGCGGTGGCTAGTTATTTTCTTTACATTTTCACCTCTGTGTCTTTGAATAACATCCTCTAGCAAGCATCGGAGCAGAACACATTGCCACTGGGACTGAGTTGTACCCCTTTAATTAAATGAGAGCTCTCAGGGACTCAGGCATTTCACAGTTGGACCAGATAGTGAACAGCTGTGTGGGCCAGCAACATATATTTTTTATTTGCCTAATCCCTATTCTTCCTTTTGTAGAGTCCTTTTCTTGTTCTGTATCATATTCCTATTGAACCATTGTGGTATTGGCACTGTTTAGTGTTTGCATTGCATTTTGTATTTTTTAATATGTATATATAAATTTTAGTGCTCATGAAGTGTGCTGCATTGACAGTACTAGAAATATGACGCCTCTGTTTATCAACATGACAGGCACAGCATGGGCAGTCACAGTGCAATGTCCCTACACTACCCTGCTAATGTACCTCAACCAGTGATGAAAGTGAATAGGAATGCACAGGAACTCAGTTCCTGTACCTTGTTTGCAGCAGGAATAGAGTTCCTTTACTTCTTCCAATTAATATTTGAAATGAAATTCTCACAACAGTAACATAATAAAATTCCTTGGCCTATGACATGAGATCAGTGGATTCCATCATGAAATTTGACTTTCAGAACAATTTAATTAGTTTTAGAAATACTTTGACATCTCTGATTGGGTGCACCAGTAACTATACAGATGTGTCTGGACTGAAAGAAATATGGAAACATAGATGTTGACATCATAAAAGGTCCAACTGCCCTTTGAGTCCCAAGAGTTATCCTTCAGAGTGAGGATCTTAATTCTTCTTTCATTTGTGTCAGTGTTTGAGTTCCTGTACTCTTGTTTACCGTTTGCACCACTGCCCTCAACATTGTCATGGAGGAACCCCCATATAAGTCACAGGGTAGTTCAGACTCCACACTAATTCATTCCATTGTCTTCTCATGTGAGACTGTGAACAAGGGTGCCAATTAGAGCTGATTGCATTGATGGTCACTGGAACTGGACTGAGATCACCACAACCACTTTATAGGCCACTGAACAGCCCTCTGGTGAAAATGGCTTTGGCCACTACCAGCTTGGACTGGAATTGAACAAGTGACTCAGAGGTGAAAGGCTCCCTAACTCACTACCAGTTAAGTGGGCCATCCAGTGAATGTTTTGTATTCCCTCTCACTACCTGCCCTCCCCAATACAGGCAGAAGCCATGGACCAAATGAACAATCAAGGCATTTCTGTGCCCTGCACAGAGCTTCCCTTATTCGCTGCTCGTCCTCCCCAACCCAAGCAGAAAGCATGGACCAAATGAGTAATCAAGGTACAGGACCCTATGGGACAGGTCAGTGTATGGCACCATTTTTAAATACCTAGTACTTGAACCATGCATGAAATTGATAAACTAAGCTGTTATTTGCAAACTGAAGCATGTGTTTACAATTAAGGTTTACCACTAGGACTGAATCCATTTCTACACTGTACCCTGCAGCCTGTTTCAGAGTTAAAAAATGTATAACTGATGCATACTCCATTGGGAGCAGCAGGGCATGTGAGGAATAACTGCAAAAGGCAGTCATCAGACTAGCACTAATTGTTTCTTGAGGGCTTACCTGCACTGTTTTTCCTGCTCCTGACATCATGCTCCTTTGTTCTCTCAGGCATTTCTGTGCCCTACTTAGGGCTTTCTCCTCTTCACTGCCTACCCTCCCCAACCCAAGTAGAAGCCATGGACCAAATGAGCAATCATGGTACAGGACCCCACAGAACAAGTTGGCATCTGGTGTGCAAGTGCCACTGGTGTGGTGCTGCATAGTACTATCCACCACCCACCCCACCTCCAACTCCACCATGGTTCCACTCTTTGAGCAGTTGCAGAACCAATCAACCCACTTATGCACTCCCTCCTGGCTGCTTCCAGTTGATACAGCCCAATAAATTTCACCACTGCCTTCCTGGTTCTCTCTCCCACCATTTCCAATCAAAACACAGGATACACCTACATAGACCACACAGAAAGTGAGCAGCCAGTCTCACCAAACTATGCAGTGGCTGTGGCTAACCTATTATGTCGGTACCTATTAAGTCTACTAAATCACATACCACCCTCACATTAACCCTTCTTTCACTCTCTCTGGGAAAACTGCACATAAGGGAGGACAAAGCCAATAGAATCCTGCCTCACCAAACCATGGACAGGAACAATCCTGGCCAGTATGCTACATCCAACATTGAAGAACACATGATCAAATCAGCCAACCTAAAGTCCCTCCGGCTGATCCGGCATATAAGGGTGAAAGGCACAGCTATGTACAGGGACATTCACCCAAACCCTGGCCCTAAAACAGCAATTTGTGACTACACTGCACATTTCCTAGAAAAGAAGATTTAAGTACTGTATAATCCACTTCAACACGGGAACATAGTTAACAAAATAAACCACATAACAGAATGGGCCATTGAACACTCCTTTGACATCATGGTCATCATGGAGTCATGGCTGTCTAGCAAAATTGGTGACACACAAATCAGTATACTGGCACAACCTGTGGGGAAAAGACAGGACCAAAAGGGGAGGGGTTATAATTTTAAGAAAACCATCTCAGACATCAGAGAAACAGACACCACGCTTAGACTGGATGGGTTCAGAAATACTGATACTGGAATTAAAACTACCCTTTCACATACCCATCTTACTTATTAGCATATATTGTCCCCTAGGGCAAACACACACATATTTAACACACTACAAGACTGTTCAGGCCACTTCAAGAAGACACATGAGCTGCTGATAGTAGGAGACCAAAACAGAATGGGTTAACATAGATACCAATCATGACCTAATGGAACTAAAATGCAACCCTGGGGTTGACACAGCTCATAACAAAGTTTACAAGACTAAATGATAAGGACCACATAGCCTCATCCATACTAGATATAATACTATTTATTTATTTATTTATTTATTATTATTTATTTGCTTATGTATTTATTTCATATGCAGATTAATACTTTGAGTCAAGTTGGCTCTTTTACAAAGATTCCATGTCATGAAATTAACACACAACAAATAACAATACATATAGAAATAGGCCATTGTTACAAGCAAACTGTAGTGCATATTATGTACATTCTTAAAACAACAGAAACAATATACCAGTTGTAAGCTTTGTCACATAGTATTGTTGATAAGTGCAGGGTAATGGGAGGTAGCAGCTTGATGGAGCTTTGTCGGAAGGGAAGGCAGGGAGGTGTGGGGTAAGGCAGAGAGGTGTGGGAGAAGGTGGCAGCCAGAGATGGCTTAGTCAAGGAATGGAGGCAGGGAAGTTATAGAGAAATGGAGTACCCAGTGATTTGTAGGAGGGTTGGGACCCCTAGAGGAGCAGGGGTAACTGTGTTAGGAATAGCACTTGCATTGTGTCTTTAGGGATAGAATGGTTCATGGTCTTTTGAATGGATCCATTTTTGTGTTCGAGGAGGGAGCGGAAGGTCATTAATCCTGAGTAGCCCTCGGTAAGACAGTGACCATTGTCCAAAGGTGGTTCATCTGAAGGGAACCTGGAGAACACCCTTAGCAGATCCCCCAGTGGTTTTAGAGGTTGGGTTGCATTGGAAGAGAGCTACGATGGTGCTGAATGCAAGTCCTAGAAGGGCTTTTTGCCAATCAGGCAAGCCTTACACGTAGCCTGAGGTGCAGAGGAGCCACCCTGTGGAGGAATAGAGACTACAAGTGTGAGTAAGGTGATTGGCCCTGAGACCAGGCAAAATATTAACAAACAACCCAGACTGCTTTGCATCATCAGGCGTACTACCAGACTCCTTCTCAGACCACCAAGTCATTTTCTGTATCAGAAAAGTGGTTAAGCATGGTGGTCCCAGCAAATCAGTACAATGAGATCATACAAAACTTTGACTACGTAAACTTCATAATCAACATGGAGTCCAAAGACTGGGACAGGGTGGAGCTCGTCCCATCGGTGGACAAGGTATGGAACTGAATCTACCATGAATTTATGGACAGTTGTAACAAATTTGCCCCCTTTAGAGTCCATAAGACAAAATACAAGGACTACCCCAGGTACAAATCACACCTCCACAGATTAAATATACTAAGGACCCGCATGAAAAAGGCTAAACAAATAAACAATGACCAGGCCTGAATAGGTACAAACAGCTGTGAAATGAGTACACCACAGCAGTAAGGACACAAAGACAGGAATTCTTCAAAACAACCCTGGCAGTCAATGTGAGAGCAGACCCAAGGGAATTGTGGAAGATAATAAAGAAACTCCAGGGAAACCAAAAGGCAGATACCCCAACCTCTGAAACAGAAGGAGTAGAGGTCACACTATCTGAGCACATAGAAAACAAATTTAATGAATATTTTATAAACATGGGCACTGAAGCCTTAAAACAAAACAACATACACTCACACAAGCAAAACACCACTACCCCCCACCTCAAAACACCTTCAAATTTAACAAGGTCTCAGTAACACAAGTCCACAAGGAGCTTTTGAAAATCAACACAAAATGTCAGGAGGATTGGACAACATTCCTGCCACACTCCTGAAATATTCAGCCCCAACAATGGCTGCCCATTAGCAGAACTGTTCAACATGTCCTTGGCGACTGGTGTATACCATCAAAATGGAAGGTTGCCTTAGTCTTTCCATTATAGAAATCTGGACCAAAAACAAATTAGAGAACTACTGCCCTATATCCCTGCTATCCATAGTTCTGAAGAGCTTCAAAAGCTAGTATGTGTACAACTGAAGCACTTCCTCGAATCAGAGAAACTACTGAGTGACTGCCAGTCTGGTTTCAGATCACTCCACAGCACTACCTCAGCACTGATTAAACTCACTGGAAACTTCCAGGAGCTGGATACACCCCTGATGAAGAGGTATTGCACCTCGAGCACTGAGCTGGTTCTTGGTATCTGAACTTTCACATTTGTAATGTATTGTACTACTATTTGTGCTTTGTTATTAGTGCACCATAAAGATTTATGCACTGATGCTTGTGCTGATTTTCTTTCAAACGTTGGTTATGGTTATACATTTTCCAACACCCAGTCTTCACTGTAAGCACTGCTTTTCTTTGTTTTGTTTGGCACTGAACAGGAAAGAAGGCCATGGGTGCCATATTTATTGATCTGTCAAAAGCTTTTGACACTCTAGAATCATGACATTCTCCTGTCCAGAATAAAAAAATGGGAGTGACAGGAGATGCAGAGGACTGGTTTAAATCATACCCAAAAGGGTGCAAACAAATGGTGTCACTAAACGGCCTCAGATCCTCCTTCAACTTCATAATGTCAGGCGTACCCCAAGGCTCAGTCTTAGGACCTGTACTATTTAACATATTAATTAACAAAACGTTTAAAACAAAGTTAGGGTTCTAGACATGGTCTTCAACCAAAGTGATACAGGTCAGAAAATTGGATGTTAGGGTTTACAACTGTTATACCCCTCCCCACCAAACCCTACAATTGGAACGTGCACCTCCACCTCCACACACAAACAAGCATCAGGATGTGACTTAAGGTCTTAGGCTCCACTCCACCCAACCCTACCATCGCAACACCACCCCACCATCCACACACCAACAAGCATCAGGGTGTGCCTTAAGGTCATGGACCCTAACACTCACCCCATTCCATCTGTAAGAAACCTGACATGGCACAATAAGGGAGAATGAGGAGACCCTTAGGGTCCATGACCTAAGGCTCACCTGCACACTTGTTGGTGTGTGGAGGGTGGGGGTGGTGTTGCAAATGGTAGGGTTGGGTGGGTGGGGCCTACAACCTAAGACACACCCTAACACTTGACTGTGTGTGGAGGGTGGAGAGGCAGTGTTCCAGTGGTACAGTTTGTTGGGGAAGGGTATAACAGTTGTAAACTCTAACATCCAATTTCCTGACCTGTGTCACTTTGCTGAAGACCTATGTCTAGAAACCTAACTTTGTTTTAAACAAAGTATTTTTTTATTAATTTCATACTTTGAGACAGTATAATAGTATCCCAGTTTTGTGGAAGTCTTTGGTAGTTTTGCTGTAAATTTTCAACACAGCTTTTTGGGACCCCACTTCATGAACACTGACACTTTCATTTCGTTATTCAGTACCAAAAGGAAATTTTGAGCAGCAACTGCACTGTTTCATGCCATTGTTGTGTAAACACATCTTGGGCAGGATGTGACAAATGACAGATATATTGTTCATGATGTGGTGTGAAAAATCTCAATGTTGAAAATCTGGAGTGAAAATATTAAAATTGGCGAGTTATGAATATCGTAGAAACTACACAACACACATTCATAATGCACTAATTTTGGGGAATTTTACACCAAAGTTTCAATATAGCCTTTCTGGGACCCCACTTAATGAACAGTGGCACTGTGATTTTGTTAGTGCATCCCAAAAGTTGATTTCACACAGCGACTTAGTCATTCTGCGCCACAGCTGTGAAAACACATTTTGGGCAGGATGTAAAATGACAGCTGCACTGTCCATGAGGAGGTGTGCAAAAATCTCAATGTTGAAAATCTGGAGTGAAAATATTAAAATTGGTGAAGTTGTTTGTGAAAGGGCTTTGACCCATGATGTATGTTCCTTTTATTATGAAAATAAAAATGTTACAACAAAAATTAATAAAGTTACGAATATGCATATTAACTGCACAACACACACTCATAATGCAGTCATTTTGGGAATGTTTGCACCATTTTCAACATGTTTTTCTGGGCCCTCCCTCATGAACACTGGCACTGTCATTTCATTAATCGGTCCAGAATGGTGATTCCATGTAGTGACAGCAAAATCATCTTTTGGGACCAAATAACAAAATGACAGTGATGGTGTTCATGAGGAGGGGTCCCAAGAACACTGTGTTAAACATTTTGGGTAAAATTTAAATAAATGGCTGAGATATCAACATACATTGAAAACCCCATTGATAGCCTAGCCTACCTTGATTCCCTCAGTTTGTGTTCCGGTCCTGAGAAGATGACAGCCGCTGGCCCAGAGGTAAAAATAGGGTGAGAGGTGTGGGAAGGTGGGTGCTCAGTAGGAGAGTCAGGATGGGGGAGGGACAGAGGAGACAATGAGGACCATTTTCTTTTTCTTGGATTAAAGAAAAGATGTCAGGGACAGTTTTTTTACGGCAGGGATAACTTTATTTTGAGACACTGGGAGTGGGCTCCCTAGTGACCCATCGTGCTAGGGGTTCATAATTCTGACACAGGATTGGACCCCGATGTCGTGAACACTATTCATGGGCCCTATACACTGATGGTGCAGAGTGGTTACATGCATGTATCTGGGGTGAGTAGCCACACCACCCAAGGCACCCCCATGTGGCATGCATGAGAGGGTGCACAGGCCTCCACACCCAATCCCTACATCTGTGGACAGCTCTGTGCTGGGGCATTCTGGGAGCATGCCAGCACTATGTGGAATTCACTAACTCGAGTAGTGCTGGCTGCATGGGTGCAGAGGGTGGCGAGGGTATGCCAGGAGACCCTGCCATAACCCACTGCATGTCACCATGGGCACAGGCCTGAAGTCACCAGGGACCAAGCTAGAACACTGTGCTGCCACTGACCACTGGGCAGCAGGCAGCAGGGCAGCTGGACAGGCAAGCGCTCAGAAAGTTCTTGGTGCTGTGGCACTGGGACCAGAGGATGCTGTGTTGGTCCGGTGCATGCACAAGCATGCACAGCCCGGACCCATGCCACCCATGCATGGGATCTACTATGGGTCCCAAGGTGGCATTCTCTATTGGATGCCTGCCTCAAATGATGACTCCTTCCTGGCTGCCCCACAGAGTCTGCATGCCTGGGGGAGGAGTTGCAGACAGGTGTCTGGCATTGATGAATGCCGGTAAGGGTGCACCTGTCCACGGGCACAGGGTTGTGGGCTGGGTATGTGCATTTCACGTTTACCTACACCCCATTCATGCATAGGGCCCATATTAGAATGGGTGAGGGCATTCAACACCAGGTGTGGGCTTCTCAGTGTCAGAAACAACATTGAAAAAGTAAAGTTTTTGGCCCACTGGGGTGGTCCCCCAGTGTGCCACAATAATAGAGGAGAAATAAATTCGACATGGGGTCTGGGCACCCTGCTGTCCACAGAGAATAATAAGAATGAGCTGTGGTGGTGGCAGGGGCATCCGACACTGGGTGGGCATCTCAGTGTCTGGAAACAACAGAAAGTTATCAGAAAGTTAATGCTTTCAGTGCACTGAGCATGGCCTTCCCAGTGCACCACAGTAGTGGAGGGTTAAAGAAATGCTGACACGAGAACTGGGCACCCGATGTTGGCAAACACACTACAAAGGGGTACACCTGGAAAATGACACTTTGATACAGGATTCCGTGATCGCAACATGGCAGTTCAATGCAGAACTCTGTATTGTAAAATGTTACCTGATGCAGGATTCTGCATGTAACTAGAATCCTATGCCGACGAGGATTCTGCATCGAACAAGAATCCTATGCCTCCAGGGACATCTATTTTTCCCATAGGAAATAATGGGAAAACAACATTTCATAACTTTGGAAGGGATTAATGTTTTTCACCAAACCTCCAAAGGGACATCTGTGAGGCTAAAGTTTTCTACCCTGAAAATTTCAGCCCTGTAGCTACAGCCGCTTTCTGAGATACATGTTGACAAATAAACAGCAAAACATAAAAATCTCTTTTTTAACACACAGTATCTCAGAAACCACAAAAGGTTTCAAACCAAATGTGGCATATTGATAGACCTGTCCTTCAAAATGCATGCAAAATTTCAAGCAGATCTGTTGAACCTGTCCAAAGTTATTACCTTACAGAAACTGGCCTTTAACATTAAATACCACACTAACCATGACTATAGTTGTACTACCTTGCAGTTACTGTCTAATAAATGAGCACCCTCAGCATATCCAGCCCCAAGTCAAATTCCATCTATACGCAGACAACATGATACACTACACGACAGACACAAACATCTCAGACACTGCACCCCACTGCAAGCAGTATTTGATGAGTTCCAGAATTTTATCTACACTCCAAACTAGCACTAAACTCTTAGAAAACCCAGGTAATGTACTTCAACAGAAATAAAGGTCAGGATACAGCCACAAATACATTACAAATCAAAACTATGGACCAAGCCACCATGGAACAAGCCCACAAGTACCGATACTTAGGAGTATGGCTAGATGAGAAAATTAAATGGCATGTCCACATAGACAACATGACAAAGAACCTGAGAAACACCTAGGAGCCCTTTACAAATTCAGACTCAAAGACAAAGAAACAAATAGTAGAATCTATGTCCAACTATTATTTGACTATGGAAAACTCTTGTTCTTGTGAGAATCCAGCCTGAAGCTGACCAAGCTTGATACCATGTACAGCAGGTTTGCCCACTTCATCCTGGATGCCCCCCAGAGAACACACAGGTGCAAACTCCTCAGCAAACTAGGACAGCAAAGGTAAGAGGAGAAAGAAAATTACACTGCCTAGTATTCATGCACAAATGCTGTAGTAACAAGGCCCCAGAATACGTAACAGGAAAATATCCATATGAGAGAGATCAAAGGTCATTAAGGTCTATGGAGGGATAGAATACTCCCTCCCAACCAGAAACCAGCAGGCAGGCAAGAAGTACTTCCTGTATGTAGGGCTAAACTCTAGAACTCCATGCCAATCCACCTCTGACCAGCAGGCAAACCCAGCATCATGAAAAAATCATGCAGTGGTACTTCAAACAGACCAACAAGCCCGGCCTTGATGCCTAGCCCCAGCATAAACAAAGTGTATTTGCATTTACTGTCAAATATGTCGCTCAAAGCCCACAACTTGCTTAACTGTATGAAAGTACCTTGAATGTACCTATATGCATATGTTATAACAATGTCCAAACATGTTATTATAATGTTCCTCTGCTTGTATCAGTGCACAATGTACCATACCTCACTGAAAATGAGCTCTGCTCAACTGAGTATCCGATTTATACAATGACGAATAAAATATTTTACTACTTCTGCTACTATTACTACATGTATTAATTGGTTTTGTCAGAATAACGCCATTGAGCCAGGCTCAAGTAGGTCATACCATAGAACAACATGTAATTAGTTGGGGATATACATGATTATATGTTTTACAAAGTACAGAGAAAACAAATTAAAAGGAATATGGAAAAAGTGACAAATGTTGAATGGGCCTGCTGGTTATTATCAGACTTTTCTGGGTCATATTGTCCAGGGTGCTTAGGTACTTCAGGGGCTTCCCAGCTGCAGACATAGAGCCATATCAAATACCCCAGCCAAGCTACATCAGATCCAGGGCATCCACCCAAATATTTAAATGTGGGACTCTTCAATAAAGGAATGGCTACAGCAATGTGCATGATGGATGAGGGGTACATATATAATAATAATTCCTTGGATTCCTGTTTTGCATTACCCATGTCTTCTGGTTTAGTAAAGGTACAGGGCCGCTGCAGGATTTTTACAAGGGGGGTTCTTTTATGCCGTCTGCAACTTTTTAAAAAGCTGTGGGTCTTAGGCGCTTAGTACCCCGAAGCCATGGAATCCTAGAATTGCTCTGTGGTGCATTTTGTGGCTTGTTTTGAAGCTAAAGAAGTCATATCTGAGATCTCCTACACTCCTTGCTCTCAACAAAATTATTATCTGGCTGGCTGCAGGGTGAATACATATGTATTCAGTACCGGAGGGCAGCAAGATGTTGTTAATGTAATATACCTAAGACATTGTCTCAGATATATTATGTTATGAGTTTTAATATCTGCAGCTGTATCTACTGGTGTGTAGAAAGGGTCTGGGGCTGCTTGGCCCCAGAGTTTTGAGGTACTAGATACTCTGTGGCTAATTTTGTAGATTATTTTAGATCAGAATATCTTATCTGTGAGCTCCCTACACCTCCTGCTCTAAGGACAATTATTACTATCTGGGTAGCTCAGATTGTGTGTGTGTGTGTGTGTGTGTGTGTGTGTGTGTATTTATAAAATGGGAAGCAAAGTAAATAACAAATCCAGCATTCTGATTGTATAAAACACATCACATGACCATGCATCTATCAGAGCGCGACTGCACACCTGCACTTTACCCTTCAAAACAATTTTGCCATTTTATAAGATAGATAACCCACTCTAGGATGTGTGGTCACGCTCTGATATACACACGCTTGGTGGTTGATGCACTGCCTGCGAACTCATGCTTAACAATGCACACAAAGGCACGAGTATATCAGAGCGACTGCACACCTTAGAGTAGGTTATCTATTACATATGTAGATATATAGATAGATATATATATATATAGAAAGAGCAAAAGCTAATGCACTGAACCTCAATACAGAGTCTGCAGCTGGTTTTGGCTGGGTATTGTACACTACTAACTTACTGCAGTGCTGGCTTACTACTAGGGCAGGGGTCTGGGTCTAATAGGCACCCAGAAACCATGGGCTATGGTATGCTCAATGGTGCACTTTTGTGGCTTATTTTAAGTCTAAATAACTCATATCTGAACCTCTCTATCCCTTTGTTGTTACCCCACCATCCACAACTCAATATACCATTTAAGTAATTGAGTCAGTGCAACATGGCCTATAGCAAGGCTAGCAGGATGCTGGGATGTAATGGAAGGGTATTGATACAGAAGAAAGGAGGTAATACTTCCCATCTACAGATCCCTGGTGAGGCCTCACCTAGAGTACTGTGCCCAGTCCTGGAGTCCTCACCTCAGAAAGGATAAAGATAGGTTGGAGACAGCAGCGCAGAGTAACTAAACGATTCAGGGACAGCAGGGCAAATCCTATGAGGAGTGCCTCAAGGCACTAAATATGTACTCACTGGAGACCAGAAGGGAGAGAGGAGATATGATAGAGATCTTCAAGTTCCTGAAATGAATTAAAGTGAACTACGGGTACTATTTAGCCTGAGTACCAATTCATGGTCACATAGACACTAATGAAAATTAACAGGAGGTAGGTTCAGAGAGATGTGAGGAAGTACTACTTTATGGAAAAGGTGGTGGAACTTTGGAACAGTCTGTCAGCTGAAATGGTGAGTGAAAAAACTGTCAGAGTATTCAAGCAGGACTGGGACATAATGAAGGAATAGTGGTTACCGGAGGCAACAGGACCAAGGAGGTGACTAGAAAGAGGACAGGAGGGTTAGTACCCTGGAGAAATTGTAGGTTCCAGGGATTATAGGAACTTGGGCAGACTGGATGGACCTCTGGTCTTTTTCTGCCATCATTGTCTATATTTCTATGTTTCTATTCCAGGCACTCTGCTTGGAAAAAATCTGTAACATAAGTCTTAGTTCAATATTGAGTACTACAATTGTTCCCCAATCCATTCTCCAATGTGGTAGGTATGACAAAGGGAGTGAGGGAAAGGTAATTTGACAGCGGCAGGGATTTTCAGTGCAAAGTTACCATCTCCTAAATACCTACCCCTCACCCCACAACCCCACCCCACCATGCTTCCAAAAGTACAGTGGGTATGTTCAAAACAGTGAACTGTAGCAACAAATGTCATTCTACTGGCACGTGGTAATCTGGAGAAAACACATCACAACTTATTTGATTTAACGGCATCTGGCACAGATGACACAGACCAAAGTGGTACTGAATGTTCATGAAATGGGACCACAGTGAAGACCTCTGAACAGCACAATTAATGAGGTGGCAGTGCAGATTCAGCCAGGCCCCTTCCAAACACTTGCATTGCCTTTCCACTGTGGTACCTCTTTTGCTTTACTTATGAAAAGTTAAACAGGCATATGAAACATGACAACTTTGCTTTTTGTATAGAGGGGATTTAAATAATTTATTTTTACATTTTCAGCCCACCACCTGAAAAGCTCTCTTGCCCAACTGCACAGCCTATCCCTTAATTTACAGTTATTATGGGACACATCTTCTCGCAATAATGGCCAGCAAAATTTACCTGCTTGTGACTGATAATATTATAAGTAGAGGTCCTCTACTTTTTTTTGCTCTCCTGGTGACATTACCTCTGAGCCTGCCACCATGCTTCATCTTCCTCCAGTGCTAGCTGACAGTGTGAACTGTAGGCAGTGGCCGTGCTGTATTGAGGTCACATTCATGATGCTGATGTAAGCTCAAATTGGCCAGCCAGTCATAAGGGAAGGGTGCAGAGAAGACTCACGAAGCAGCTCCAGTCATCTTACTGGTACTGAGGGAGCTGATTGGCAGCAGAAGGAGGGAGGGGTGCATGCAGAGAGAAAGTGCTGGGGCTCATCATGTGTGCATTAGCACTCTGTAACAGTAAAACAATAAACAGAAATGATGAAACTTTTTACAAATAATGAAAAATAAAGGGGAGTTTCAAAGGGGGTTCTTTTGAACCAGAAGAACCCCGCGCAACTGCTATGAGTATTACAATGTCCATGTGGCAGATCCTCTTACACTGCTGGCTGCTACATCTGACTTGTGGTGCCTGCTCCACATTCAGCATACTATAGCCAGCAAACACAGGCAAATAAAGCCCTGCTCTGTCTTATCCCATTGCAAAGCAGTCCATGTTGCTCATGCTATGTTGCAAGAGCAACACATTAGAGATGTGCAGAATTAAAAACTACACCTGAAAAGCTGACAGTATGGCAAGTCTACTTTGTGGAATTTTTGTGAAATGTTCAGAAAGAATTTATTGAATTAGAGTCCCTGCACTACAAGAACTACAAATTGGCTCTAATTGAATGCAATAAAAATAAGACAGGAGAAACGTGTTATGGAACACATACTGGCAACTAATAAGGGGTCTATTAAGGAGTTCTATGCACACACTACGTAAACTGTAAAATCAAACACAAACAGAATAGGTCCATAATGTCTCCAATGATGCTGTGCAAATAGGACAGAGTTTACTACAAACTCCCATCACTCTCCTCATCAACAGGTCCCTCCTCGAAGGAGTAGTCCCAAAAAAGTGGAAGGTGTCGACCATCGTCCCGTCCACAAAATGGACCCTGAGACAAAATGGAAACTACAGACCAATCTCCTTCTCAGTCCCTAGGGAAAATACAGGAAAGACTAGTATATAACCAGCTTCAGGACTACCTAGAGCAGCACCACTCCTAGCTGATGTACAACACGCTTCAGGAAAGGCCATGGCACTGACACTGCACTCATCTGGCTAACATCTGACATCCTTAGGGCCATGGACCAAGGCTCCCCACGGGCACTCTATTCATTGACCTATCCAAGGCCTTTGACCTGGTCAACCACAAACTCCTTCTCTCCAAACTTCACCACCTAGGACTGGACCATCACTCACTCTCCTGTTTAGAGAGCTACCTGATTGACCATACCCAAAAGTCCACTGGAGAGGAAACCAGTCTGGCTCAAGACATGTTGTCTCCGGCGTACCCAGGGGCTCTATCCTGGGCCCCTGCTATTCTCACTCTTCCTCAATATTGAGGGCAACTGCATGATCAGCAACCTCATCCTCTTATGTGGACGACACTGTCATCTACTGCAGTGACCCACAACCCAGCATCATCTCCACCAAACTGCAGGCCAGTCTCTTAACTCTTGAGGCCTGGTTCACCTCCAACTAACTAAAGCTCAATGAAGATAAAACGAGGCAGTCCTGTTTGGGACAAGATGCCTGGGCACTGACAGAAGTGAGCTGCTCCAGCTCAACACAGCCCAAGGAAAAGAGTTGAGGTCATTGACAAGTTCAAATATCTCGGGTCCACCTTGACCAAGAGCTGATCTATAAACCTCACATCGACTCCATAACTGGCCATCCATCAAAACGGCCTCCTCTACCACCTGGGCAACTTCCTCTCTGGTGAGGCATGATGAGCCATCGCCTACAGCAACCTCCTCCCTCCATCCTATATGGTGCCCCTGTACTGCAGTTCCTCTAGGATACAGAACTCAACAAACTCACCATGCTCTACAACCCGAGTGGCTCACTTTGCTACTAACTCTTCCTCTAGGATGCACCACTGTGAGGCCCTTGTGGACCTAAACTGGCCCACCCTATGGCACAAACTGGCCTACCCAACTGCCTGCCTTGCCTTCAAATTCTCCACCTTCGACCCTCCTCCCCACCTTCGAGGACTCCTCACTTCTAAATCCAATGCGAACCCTGCGATCCTCTGCAAATCGCTCACTAGACATTCTCTGATTCTCTCCAACCAAGGCAAGTGCTCCTTCCAATACGCTGCCTCCTACCTATGGAACTCCCTCCCAGCCAGCCTGATTGACAAGCCTTGCCTTGCCCAGTTTAAGTCTGGCCTCAAAGTGTATCTCCTCGAACTCAGCCTCTGTGGCTGTAACCGCTAGTCCCCAGTCTGGTCTCCCTCCTACCTCCACTGCCTTAACCCGCCTTCTTCCCTGAAGAATCTCCTAAGCAAAGCTGTCAATATACTGCATACCTGTCTCAATTCCTACTAACTGTGTGTATCCTGACGTCTCTGAACTGAATGCATGAACTGAATATGAACCTGCTGTAACCACTGAATATCGATGCTGATGTATATTTATATACCTGTTGTAACTACTGTAAATCGTTGCCAATGTATGTTTCTCTGTAACTAATTCCGGTCACCCCTGAAAAGAACCTCAGGTCTCAGTGGGTTTACCCGTTACCAAAATCTAAATAAAAAATAAATACATTTACAAGAAGATAACAATGCAGTAATTATAGACCAATAAGTCTAACTTCCCTGGTTGGCAAGATATTTGAATCATTCATGAAGGAACATCTTGTAAGTCAATACCCAAAAAGCGGGTTGGCAGGAAAAACACAACATGGATTGAAAGGGTAGTGACAGCTGGACAGGTGTCAAACAGTGGGGTTCCATGTCATAATGGCAATCATGGAATAGTGATCACTGTTACAGTGAGTGTACATCACCAAACCGCAGCAAGGATGGAGAGGGTGCATGAGACCTATGTGTGTTTTTTTAATATGGGAGGGCCCTTCAAATGGATTCTCAACTCCAGGAGATGCATGTTGTGGGGGGGGAAAAACTTGAAAGATACAAAGCCCTCACCGCCCCCCCAAAAACACACCCCACCAGACCAACAAGCCTTGCACCTTATGCCTCCCAAGCAACCACCCACCCCACCCCTCTAGTGGTCCTGCTCGGCAGCTGCCCACCCCCCTCCCACACTTCCCTTCCCTCCCCCAGGCATATGTATATGCACGTACATCTATTCACCCCTACCTCACTCACCCTGGTATCCACTCGCCACCCTGCTAGGTACTTGCACAGGTGCCGCGTGATCGAGGCACTCTTGTAAGTGCTCAATCATGGTCATCCTGTACATGGAATACCAGCCAGTGGATATCTTGTATCTAGATTTCTGCAAGTCATTTGACAAGTTCCTCATGACATACTAATCAATAAAATGAAATCATGCAACTAATATCATAATACTGTACAATGGGCAAAAAGTGGTTAAGGGATCAAAGACAAGCAGTAAGAATATTCAGGGTCTATTCCCCTGACTTAGATATCATTAGTGGTTTACCCCAGGATTGGTGCTGCAGCCTACTGTGTTTCAGCTGATTTATATTATCCATGAATGAGAGCATCCAACACAAGGTATTAAAGTTTGCTGAAGACAGCAAGTTAGGATGTGGAGGCTAGTACAAGTTTGGAAATGGATACACTACAAAAAGACTTGGATAGACTAGCACTATGGGTAAAGGAAAATGGTATGATGTTTAATATGGATACATGCAAAGTTATCCATTTTGGAAAAAGAAACAGACAAAAATATCTCATTAATGATATTGAATTGAAAGATAGTAATGGCGAGAAAGTTCTGGATCTACTCAATCAGAGATCTAAAACAGGGAACACATTGTGAAGAGATAGTGCACAGAAATAGACATACTGTATCCAGGGCTGCATTAAGACATTATTCTCAAGTCATTCAGAAGGTTATACTGTAAAACTAGTTATTTTCACACAAAATAATTTTAGCACAAACACAAATGCAACCGTAAGTGTATAAATTAAATTTAGTGTTAAGTCATTAGCACCTCATTCATATAATGGAAAAACTGCTAATAGCACAAATTTATTTTAATTGAAATTAGTGCTTCAGAAAAATAGCAAAAATTATTTGGCAGTGAAAATTTCAAGTTTTACAGTAATATCAGTAAACAAAGCATTCATGTACATTAGATCACATCTTGATTACTCATTCATCACCTCAGGTCTGGTTGCCACACTTTGGTGAGGATGTATGTGCATTGAAGAGACTACAGGGTAAAGGCTACTAAGCTTGTTGAAAAGATCAGAAACGAAACATACAGGGAAAGATTGGAACATCTTTGACTTCACAACTTGGAAAGGTTAGAGGGTAGAGCTGAACTGATGACCATGTTTAGAATAGTGCAGGACCAAACTCTAATGGCTGAACTAGGCTGAAGTTTTATAATTAAGCACCGTAACACCAGGGGACAATGGCTTCAAACAGAACCCAATAGATTCACTACATTCAAAGGATCATATCACACAGTAAGACAGTGAGACAGTGGAACAATCTGCTATTAGCTGTGGCTATTGTAGGGACTTTGGACTTATTCAAGAATTAACTTGACACATTTATAGATACACACTACCATGGTAAAACTTGTTAATCGTCATGAGACATTCTTGACAGACAATTCATTTTCTTATGTCGCCATAACCGTAGTATGAACCATCATATGAATTTCACTACATGGAAATCAAAGGGTTGGCAGCAATTCCACAAATTTGGAATTATGCCTGCAAAATGGCAGAATATTGCAGAATGAGGCCAAATTTATTTCCTTCCTCTTGTATAAAACAACCATTTTACTTCTACAAGAGAGCCCTCTCTGTGCCTTTTCAGACCCATGGGGATGCTTAAGTTCACTGAAAACCTTTTGCACTGAGAAAAAAGCACCATATTTATAATTGTCCTCTCATTTATGACTCCTCACATCATATTTAGTTTTGTTATCTTAAAGTGACACAGTGAGCGACGTGCAGGCTCCCTTTGGCATATTTTACCAAAAGTTGTGAGCTAATTCTCTGTGCAGTACCAAATGTATATCACTACATTGATTTATTAAAATAGATTTGTATTTTGTAATACCACATTAAAAGTGCATGCTTAGTTGGGCGCTGGTACCAAGTGATACTGGATCACTATAACACGCTTTTGACATGGGTTCAGGCTCCATGATTGGGATGTTTGGAGCAGAGACCAGCAGGGATGGTGCCAGAGAATCCATGAATATTTTCCTTCTTGAGGTGGACGGAAGAACCATCACACCACTCTTACAATAGCTTCTGGTAGTGGTATAGTGGCAGTGCAATTGGTGATGTTAATGTCCACGTTATCAAACACAGCCCCAGGCCAGCCGTGAGCATGCACATGACTAAGGGAGGAGAGGTGGGAGAAAAGTAGTGGAAATATTACACTGGCATGCTGGATGATGGCTCCCATCATCACCCCAGGAGACCAGTCCAGCAGCCCTCAGTGTGCCACTGAAACCTTTTCTACTGGCACAAGTGTTTCTAAGGTGCTCCCTTTTCTAAATCTTGGATGCCCCCAGTGGAGCAATGCCTGTAACGGAGGAGTTCAGAGTGAAAGGTGCACATCTATCTGGCCAGAAGAGGCCCCAACAGGTGCAAAAAAGAAAGAAAACTCCATAGGTAGTGGTGTCCCTTCAGTAAATTTTCTTGCATCCCAGAGGTGCAAAATATGTAATTATGTGGGGATTGCAGTTCATATCACAGATAAAGTCACTACTTCAGTTTAATTTAAAATATTAATATTTTATTCACCCTGATGTTCGCTCATTAATAGTGAGTTTTTTCAAAGGTGTCTTTAGATCTGTAAATTAATACATATAGGCCCAGATATTCAAAGGGATGCGCATCTAACAGAGATGCGCCAGCGCAAGTACGAAAATGCACCATTCTGTGATATTCAGCGGGAGGCAGCTGTGCTCACACGTTAATCGCAACAACTAAAGCAATGGTAATGAATGCATGTGTAACCATATGGGAGGAACCTTGAATAAATGGTGCAGTGTGATATTCAACAGCATCGCCATGCACAATAGGGAGTAAGCGGAGATTCGCGATAGCAGGAAATGATCAAAATAAAAAGGAACAAGAGAGGCGCAAAGAACAGTACAGGGAAGCCAGAGGTGGGAGCGGTGACAGCAACTAGAAAGAGGTAGCAGTAAGTGGGACTGGGCAGGAGCAGGACAGGGCACACCTGGGAACAAACAGGAACAGGACAGGAGTGGGAGACTGTGCTACTGTGCAGGAGAGACAGGGAAGTGCCACAGTGGACTGAGGACAGTGGCAGTAGGTAGGACAGCCAAAGGCCAGAGGTGTACCCGGTGCATGGGAGCATCACAAAGGACAGTGGGGAACAGGATAACAGCTGCCAGAGGAGGAACACCAGCCAGGGATATGGCCAGTGCCACCTTCCAGATGGAGGCAGTAATGAGGGGTGTGAGAAGGCAGGCAGCAGGGGCATGGTGCGTGGAAGGCCCGTCGGTGGTATACCCCAACAGGTGGTACCGAGCCCGTTACCACCTTCGAGCACTACACTGACACAGAGATTGTGGGCTGGTGTCGCCTGAACTGGGTGATCCTGAGGCGGCTCTGTGAGCTGTGCAGTGATGAGATGCAGGCACCCCACGATGGAGCCATGCTTTGTCAGTGGAGACAAAGGTGACAGCTGTCATGCCTGCTCACCACGGGCCCTTCCAGAGACCAACAGGGGACACGACAGGCATAACCCAGTCAGCTGAGTCATGCCTATTCACACAATTCCTCAGCGCACTGCTGCCACATGCTGCAGAGTACATCTATTCCCCAGCACACAGGTGGAGAGCACAGCACATATACAAGGGTTTCACAGGGTAGCATGTATGCCTGGCGTGCTCAGGGCCATGGACTGCACCCATGTGGCCATCCGCAATCCACCTGGCCCGGATGGTGTATCATACATCAACTGGAAGGGTTTGCCAGCATCAACTGCCAGGTGGTGTGCGATGCCAGGAGATGCATAACTAATGTCTGTGCCATGCACCCTGGGGAGCACATGATGCCTTCATCTGGCACCAGACCGCACTGTGCCACAGGTTCGAGAGTGGGGACATCCCACTGGCCACCTAGTGGGTGAGTATGTACATCACGCAAGATGACATGGGCAGGTGTGGGGGTGCATAGTCAGAGGTGCCATGGGTACCAGCCTTGACAGCCCATGGCAGAGTGACACAGACCACCATACTAATGTCCACCCTCTACACACAGGTAACAGTGGCTACCCACTCCGTCCCTGGCTGCTCTCACAATACCGGTGCCACGACCCCATCACAGCAATGGAACAATGAGGCACATGCCACCACATGAAATGTCATTGGCGGGTGTTGGGATGCTGAAGGCATGTTTCTGGTGCCTGGACACATCTGGTGGTGCCCTACAGTACAGCCCTCGAAGGCCTGTGGGCTATTCCTGTCCTGTTGCATCCTGTACAACGTGGCCAACAGAATGGGATAGCCATAGAGGTTGAAGAGTGGGACAGCAATGGGGATGATGAGGATGCGGTGCAGATGGTGATGGGCAGCCACCCATTGGGTGAAGGGACCTCCGCCTGATCCAGATGTCACAGCTGCACGGACACCATCACAGAGGAGCACTTGACCCAACACAGGTAGATCATGGGACCATGTGCAACCACCAATAGCAGGTCACAACCCACAGACAGGCATGGATGAACCCCAGGGGTGGATGGTGGCAAGGAATGGGCTGGCGTGGAACCGCACGCCCGTCAGGGATGGGCAAGGCGTAACATGACATGTGATCACACACACACACACACACACACACACCACAAGACATGCACAAAGGATGAAGCCGCCAACCCGACTGCAACACCTAGCCACACACAGGTCCACACATGACCATGCCCAGTGCCCATCACTGTGCGTGTCTCAGGCGTTGGGCACCATTGCACACTGGTGGACAGTGCAACACAGGCATCACCATGCATACACCACAGTGGCCAGCAGCCAGGAGGGTGTGCACATGGACCATGTATGGCAGGCCGGTACCCACCATGCATCGCCGTTGCACAACACACTGCACACAGGGCAGCATCAGACAGTAGCCATGGTGGAAGACTGGTCAGTCATGTGGCACTGTACCATAGCTACCACGGATGCATAGGCGGCCCTGCTGAGACCTGCCAGCTGTGCCAGGCTGACCATTGGCCTCATGGGTGTGTACCAACAGTCCCCAGGGTGACACTGCGGGGAGCGAGCAGGGTCTGCGGCTCACGAATACCCGCACCAGGCATGCTTGGTATGCCCACGGCGAACCAGTGTCGACATGGAAGGTGTTGCACGATGCCAGGAACGGGGTGGATGTGATACTGCGCGGTGTCTGTGGCGCGCGGGCAACAAACTGGGTGCCCAATGTGACCATGACAGCTGTGAACTGCGTGTCTGCCTGTCAATGGCAGCGGTCACATCCTCCACTGCTGGGCCATCTCTGCCAGGAGCAGACCATGGTCTCTGCTCGCCGCTTCTCTGCCTGGTGCAGAACTGCACTGAGTGCATCCACTGCCCTGACAAGCTGCAACGGCTGATCCATGGAAGCCTGGAGTAGGCAGCTGTGCTCATCAAAGAGGTCATCTGCGGATTGGGATGCTGTCCCTCATGGTGTTCCTGGCCATTCTGGGCATCACCCCTTGGCGATGGGTGCTGCACACCAGATCCATGCCGGGCACATCCACACGGTGCACTGATGCCGCCCCGACACTGTCCCCCATCGCCATTGGCCAACTGCAGACATGCCCCTCTGGCCACCACTTGCCAGGGCTCACTGGTGCTGCCACAGCAGCTGCAACAGCCCACCGGCCTGGACACACACCAGTGCTGCCCACTGGTGCATACAGGCTCAGGCTGGGAATGTGTTGTCATGCAGACCTCACACTTCACCACCAGGCTACACCCATGCTGTTTCCTGCTGTGGACCATCCTGTGGCCACACATATCACTGTCCAGGATGTGTGATCCATCATCATCGGTGCTGGATCCAGCACTAGTCCATGTCACAGCATGCTGGCATCCATGGCCACTGTAAGGCTGGGACACAGGCAGGGCCTCCTCTGCACCAGCACCGCCATATTCAGTCCAGACAGACAGGTGGATATGCTGTGGTCCTGATCCTCAGACACCTGTGGAGGTGGATGAGTGCTCCTCCGTGTCCAGGGTATCGCCCTCAGTGGACACCCACCACCGCTGACCCATGTAGGCAGCTCCAAGAACTGTAAGGGAACACAGTAGAGTTAATGTCTCCACCCTACCCTGTGGCATTCCCCACCCCACACAGTGACAGCACAGGACCTCCACCATGCAGTGACAGGCTGCCACCCGTCTGAAGCCAGCACCTGGAATGCCCTCTAGGCCACAATGCCGCATGGTGCCAGCCACCGCTCCTTCTGTGGTGTCAGGCATGGCATCCGGCTGTCCACCACGGTTGCAGCACAAGCTGCCCTGATGGCAGCCACCTTATCTTTAATCCTCCTCTTGTTCAGAGCCGACCTTCTTTTGCACTCCTGCATGGACCACTGGTGGCTGCCATGCTGGTTGATGGCATCGCCACATCATCCCATGCCAGGCCTGTGGTGTTCCCTGCTATCCACTGAGCAGCAGTTCCCTGTTGAGGTAGGCCTCAAATAGGGCATCTGATTCTGCCTGGGTGAAGTTGGGCCTCCTCTGTCTCCCACATCTCTGTCCCTCCTCCTCCTCCGTTCCATCATTATGGAGCCTGTGGGAATGACAGGTGTTACCTCTGAATGTGCAGTCCCTTGCATCTCCCACACCACAGTCCACACTTCCAAACAGCATGCAACCCACCACAAAGACTGAAGTACCAAAACAATGTCCTCTGCAGCCCATGTGTCATATTTATATAGCGCAAGGCATGCAAATGAGGTGAGCGCAACTTTAAGAGGATGCTAATGCAGTGGCTCGCCATGGAATTGCTGATGAGCTGATTTGCATATGCTGGCTGAATATCGCACTGTTGCACTTGCTCAACTGTGTTAAGCGTGCTCAGGCAAAGGCACAGCTCTGTGATGTGCACAGTAGGCACCTCACAGTGCATGCCCGGGTGCGATGCTGACGCCTGCCACACTGATGATGTGCTGAGTGTGGGAGGCAGTGCAGGGCATGGCCACCACTGTGCCAGTGGCACTAGTGCACTGTTCATGTGTGTGGCGCTCATGCCCTGGGCGTCATAGGTGCCATGGTGCCACAGTGCAGTAGGCCACTGCAGGGCATCACACACAGGCACCCACTGTGCTACGCTGGGAGTTCCAATCACACTGTAGAGGTCCGTGCATGGACAGACCTTGACCCTGCGGTCAACCTTTTGCCCCCAGGACCATGCGTCCGCATGGGTGCACCCTATCGTGCTGTTCGGTGACAGCGCGATGGGAAATAACAGTGCTGTACGCGCAGCATCTGCACGTGGGGACATGCATTACAGAGTGCCATTTTGTGATCCTGGTTGCACAAGACATGGCATGGAGATCAGCATTGTGGAGCCCGCTCGAACTGGCAAATCTGGTGGCCATTGTTGAGCCCCATGCTGGGGCCCTGTTTGGGATGACCCCTTAGAAAGGGCCAGAACTGTGTGTGGGAGGAGGTGGCAGAGGCACTGGAGGAGGCCACTGGGATCACCTGCAGTGCAGAGCAGTGTCGCCACTGCTATGGGGACCTCCGGCAGAGGGACCCAGACAGGCTGCCCATCTAGGGCATGCACCAGCCGAGTGCAGTGCAACATCCAGGTAGGTGCTCCATCCATACACTGGTAGCATCCGTCCATCTGGGTATCACGGTGGGCATGTGTCCACCATGCAGGCGGGTGGAGGCTGTCCAGTGTGGGCGGTGGTGCTGGTGGTGGTGGTGGGGTTCTGGCATGGCTGGGCTGTGTGGGATTGCACACACTGGGGGCCTTTGCTACTGGTTTGTACTGATGTTCCTCTCCATGTTTGCACCCTAGGCCCTGAGAAGAGGCACCATGCCCATGAGGCACGGCACAGCATGAGCGTGAAGCTGCCTGGCAACAGGGATGAGCTGGAGGACCCATACTGCAGCAGTGCCTGGCTGTTGCAGATGCAGGTGAGTACCTTTCTTCCAGGAACTTCTGTTCATGCTGTGTTGAGGGATAGGCAGTGGGCATGGCCACCAGCCCTTGACACCATTGACGTGCAACCACATGGTACACTCCAGCACTGTCCTGTGGCACTGCATGTGTGGATGTGCGTTGCTGGTAGTCCTTGTGTGTACCTGGTACATGGTTGTGCCACTGCCGTTGCACTGCATAGCCATGTCACTGTCAGACCACAGTGGTGCTGTGCAGGACTTGGGCAGTGGTGTGTGCAGCTGTCCACATTGCTGTGTGTGTCTGGGTAGGCAGGCCTTGTGGACACGATCACTGTGGGTGGTCGCACACCATCACAGGAACATGGCCTCATGGCTGTATGCCATGCACAACAGGTGGGCTGCAGGGGATGGACAGTCACATGTATTGACTCTGCTCCCTTGTCCTAGGTGGACAGTGATTGATGGCCATTGAGAGGGCATTCAAGAGCTGCTACAGCTGGCAAGGGCGTCCTAGAGATCCTTCAGTGACTGGAGCGGCACAGGGTCTGGCGGAGGAGGACACATAGGAGCCACGGAGTGGAGAGAGGCAGACAATAGGCCCTCCTTTCACCTGAACCCACCTTACCCCTGGACCCACCCTCACCCATTCTTCCCTCTCCCATTTGTTCACCCCTACCCCATACCTGCCCCCACCTAGCATGTGGCCCTTCCGCCCCATTGTAAATATTTGTACATAGTTGTTTGTAACCTTTTTGAATACATTTGTTTTGTTATGACAACTGTGGTGGTCTCTGATTTGCAGTGGGCTATGGGTGCTCAGCTGCAGTGGTGTGCATGGCGTCAGGGGTGGTGCAGGCATGGGCATGTGTGTGTGTGTCCGGCGAGGGAACCACCTATGGTGTGGGCGGGGAATCAGTCACTGTCTGTGGTTTGTGTGTTGTTCTCTGTGCACTGAACACCTGTGTGCAGTGGTCCATAGTGCATGCACTGTGTCCATGGCGCCCCTGTCAGACTGTCCATGGCCTGTGCAGCTGACACCTTGCATGTCTGTGCTATGCATGGTCTGCTGGCATGTCAGTGGTGGCTGTCCATGCCTCCTGTCACTGGTATGGTGCATGTCTATCTCAGGTGGCACTGTGGCCTCTGCTGTTGTTGCCCCCCTCCATGCTGTCACTTGTGTCTGTTGCAGGGATATGCTCCACTGTCTGTCACTTGTGCTTCAGCCGCATGCTGGTGGCATATGGCTTCATGGTGCATTCGTAGGGTGGCTGGTACACCTGTGCCATGGAATGGTGCTAGCCATGGGCACACAGCTGCTGTGGCCACATGCCAGTGGATTTTGACCTGCTACTGTGTCCCTGTGTTGGTGTGCCCTTGGGCATGGGTGGGTGTTTGTCCATGCACTGTGTTGTATCCTGTGTGGTGCATGCTTCCCATGCACCACTGTTGGCATCTGTGCTGGCTGTTGTGGCCAGTGCTAGGATGGGGTGTGTCCTTGGCAGGGTGTGCAGGGTGCTGTACCACTGGTGGTGGGGTCCGGGCAGGCCCTGTTGCATGCAGGGTACCTCGTGTGCTGGCCGCATGGTCAGTCTCTCAACTGTACCTGGGGGCCGTGCAGGCAGCACTGTGTCTGCAGTTGTTGCATCAGTGGCTGCTGCCACTCACTGCAGGGTGCTTGCAGTGGGGCTGCCTTGCATGGCTCCATGGTGCACAGGGTTGCATTGTCACAGTGGGGGTGGGGCATGCATGGGTGCCCAGCACTGTTGGGCGCTGCTCCTGGGCAGGGTGTCTGGGGATCACTGTGCAGGTGTGCTCTGCTTTGGTGGGATGGTGTAGCATGGGGTGGCTGGACCTCCTTGTGTGCAGTCACAGCTTGCCAGGGGTGTGCTGGGGCACCATGCCCCAGCTGTGGGATTGTTGCTGGTGTCCATGAGCCGGTGGTTCTTCCAGCTCTCCTCAGGTTGTGTGGTTCATGGGTGTGGGGCAATGCCTGTTCTGCTCGTGCTTCTCTGCCCATATTTTCCATGGATTGTGGACCCCTGCATCCTGTCCCTGTGCATCCCTGGTTGTGCTGATGCACTGCTACCCTGCTCCACTGCGCATCCCTGGTTGTGCCATTACACAGTTGGTGTGATATTCAGTAGTGTGGTGCAAGCGTATCTTGGCCTGCTCAGTGTTTGAATATTGCATGTGTTGCAATAGCACACTGAACTTGTGCCTGCTCCTGCTATTGCACTACTTTGTATGCGCAGTTTGAATATCTGGGCCATAATTTATTACTTACACTTTTAAGCCGTATTGGATGTATACTTTCATTTCAAATAGCAGTTCAGCTAGTAAAATATTTACCAAGTTATCGCTTTATACTTTTAATATTCCCTGGTATCCACTGAGATATTTGTGTACTCTGATATTTAAATGTAAACATAAAAAAATACAAAAACCTTAGTGGTTCTAAATCAGTTAAATCATTATATTGTGGTGTAGTATCACTATAAGCCACCCAGTATATTCCTTTAACACTTTTTAGTTTGTTTATGATGTACAGGGATGATGTCTCCACAGGACTTTTGAGTAAAGAAAAATGTTTATAGTCCCTAAAATGACTTAACAAAGACATCTATTTTATATATAAGTTGAATCATACTAGATTTAGTTATAATGACAAATCAGAGGATACACTTAATGAGTCAAGAACTATTTTGTAAAAGGAATCACAAGTGCTAATATCAGGTTAAATAAAAAAACATTAAACAATTCTACTAACAAGGGAGCACTGCTCTACAGAAATGTGGGCACTGCTCTACAGAAATGTGAGAGCACTGCTCTACATAAAATTTCAACATTAACAAAACAAAAACAAAAAAAGCTGTAAATGACCTGTGGAGACATCATCCCAAATGTAAAGAAAACTATATACATAGGAGTGACTGTGTAATTGCATGAACTGTATGTACTTTTACATGCAGTGCCCTGTAACAGAATAAAGAGTTACAGAGTCACTGTTCCATTTCAAAAATATGTGTAATAGCAGCCCATGCCAGAATGAAAGTGAACACTCTCCCAAAAACACATTTCCAGCTTTAGTAGGTTTGCCGTCCGCTGTGCTGTTTCAATGTGCTGTGTACTTTCTCCTTCCAGCACAAATGTTACCAGTTCGGTGCCGCACTGACAACAAGACCTTTTAAAACAGAACTTAACATTCATGTAACAGAACAGAGCATTAAAAAGGATAACCTCCATAGAGAATTCGTTTAGGTAGGATGTTCTCTAACAAATTCTATTTAAAACATTTACAATTAAAGTAACTCAAATAAGTTGGTTTAAACTTCAACAAAGAATGTAAAGTTAAATAAAGATGTATGAAATTTTATGAAAAAAATGCAAAGTTCAGTGCAAAGTTATGTAATTTTGTGTTTCCAGGGTAATATAGTAACACTGGGTGGAAAACGAAAACAAGTACTCAGTATACTATTGGTTGAGAAACATACAAAAGGTATGAGGCCCACAAAACATAATGGGCAAAACAAACTAACATAGTGTTAAAGGAATATACTGAATGGCTTATAGTGATACTACACCACAATGTAATGATTTAACTGATTTAGAACCACTAAGGTTTTTGTATGTTTTTATGTTTACAGTTACATACCAGAGTACACAAAAGTCCAGTGTATACCAGGAATATTAAGAAGTATAAAGCGATAGCTGGTATATTTTACTAGTTGAACTGATATATGAAATTGAAGTAAATATCAAATAAGGCTTAAAAGTGTAAGTAACACGTTATATGTATTATTTTACAGATCTAAAGAAACCCTTTGAAAAAGCTCACTATTTACGAGTGAAACATCAAGGGAATAAAAGAATGAATATTTTAAATGAAACTGAACTAGTGACTTTATTTGTGACATGAACTGCAATCCCCACATATAACTTCATGTTTTGAACCCCAGCAGGTGCAAGTCAGCTCCTCCCAAATGCCTGGTGATACTGTAGGACAGGATCATGCCAAGCAACAATAGTGAGTGGCGTGTGTGGGGTTTGAGAGGTACAGTAGCATGTTGTGCCTGAAGTAGTGGGATGCCAGTGGGCAAATGAGTTGGCAAAATGAAAGTGCATGCTTAGAGAGAAACTCTGCACTTCTGCATGTACTGTCACAAACATGATGTTTCAAATATTTTATAAAATGGGAAGAGTAAATCCTGCATTTTGATTGGTTGTAACCATTGCATCAAATCTGTTTGATGCACAAGTAAAAACAAGTACTCAACACAGGACCACATTTGAAAAAAAAAAAGAAAATCAACAAGCTGTTGAAACACCCTTTTCTGAATTGCCGCCATTTTTATATGTTAGTAGGAAAACAGTAACTATAAAGCCCACACTAATCAGTTTTATACCAATTAAAATTCAATAAAAAACTAAGTGACTTAAATTTAAAAAAGTACCAACATATTCTGTCTCATAGTATGATCCACTCCCATTCTCAGAGAAAGGCTGCTACTGCTCTGTCTGCTGCTAATGGATGCCACAACAACGGTTTCTTTCTTTGTCTTTTTTTATAAGTTTTATATTGGCAGCAGTAGTTCCTGAACATTGGGGTGGAACACAAGTACTGCCAGTTGCTGAAAGTCTGTTGTTCTGGCAAAAAAGGGGAGAACCACTTGTCCCTCTGGGGCACTTACTGTAACATGTACAGCCACATGACCTCTTCAACCACTTGAAGTAACGGACCATAAACTCTTTGCTGAACACCAAAACACAATCTTCACCTATCTCAATTGACCTGGATGGAGACATCTGTGCAGAACCTCCTACAATAGCACACTGCTTCAATAATTTCTTCTGCAACCTGAATAAATATAGACCCCTAGATACCCTAAACCAAAATATACTAAGGAAGCAGAGAACCTAAATCTACCCAAGTTCCATCTCAAAAGGGTCACATGTTAGGAAGTTATTAAATTAATTACCTCCATAAAATAGGCAAATCAGCTGGATCAGACAGTTTGCTATCAAAGTTCCTCAAACTTGGTGCCCCTCAGATAGCCCCACCCATAGCCAAATCTTCAACCAATCTTTCCGACTCACACCATAACCGACCTCTGGAAAACAGCTATAATTGTCCTGCTACACAAGAAAGGAAGAAGACGCTACTGGAAAACTATCACCTATTTCTATTTTGTCAGCTCTAGCCAAACTGCAATAAAAATAGTGCACACACAACTGACCAAGTATCTTGAACAACACAGTCTAATGTAAAGTACAACATGGGTTCAGAAGGTGTAATGGCAGTGACACTGCCCTGTTCTAAATCACAAACGCAATCTACAGTGCAACAGATAAGGGGTTTTTGATTGGAGCTGTGTTTGTGGATCTGACCAAGGCTTTTGATTTGGTTGACCATGATGTATTATTATTATTATTTATTATTATTGAATTTTGTTGACCGGTAAGCCCTCTGGGCCTAGAAGTCCCTTTTCAGGGGTGACCAGGGTGGGGGGATGCAGATGGTAAGCAATTGAAATTGAACCAGATTAAGCTGTTGGTGGTATTTTTAGTGAATGGGAGAAATTTGGGCAGGACACCAGGAAATTCCCTACTTCCTGTGGACAGGATGGAAGGACTCATTTGGAGCGGACACAGACGAGGAAGTGCTGATGTGGCAGGAGAACAGGCCTTCTCTTCTGACCACATAAACCTAGGGGCTGTAGAAAGACAATGCTTCAGCAAGAATCTCAAACTCCTAGCATGATGGTGGAAAACAGGTTGTGCTAGGAAATGACCCTAGTACGGACAATAACATGGAATCTGAATCAGAGGTATGTCATGCAATGAATTTGCCTGTAGACTCAGATGAAGCTGTGAATATAAGGACACAAATACAAAAGGAAGAATTGTTATTTTTAAATGGAAAAAGCTCTGCAAGAGAAACTGGGTAGAGTACAACAAGCACAGATTACTGTTGAAGCTGATAATTTGTCTTCAGATAATCAGTATTTAGTTTGTGCAGCTGATAGGTAGAACTCAAGCCTCATCAATGATATCCCAAATACACAGAACCCACTCAGTGAAAAAGCGACTGGCAGTACAGGTAGGGAGCTATGTCACTCCTGTCAGCAGAATGTCAGACAGTGTTGAGATGGAAGATGGAGGAGAAGGAGGTCATGGACAGCAGCTCCTGCAAGTACAAGAGATATTTTGCTAGTTCTGTGGACATACCAGTGGCAGAGGAGATATCTGTCCCATTGGCAAAGTGGCTATACCAAGTGGATTGGCTGGAGGAAATTCACAGAAATGGGGGTTTTGAGACCCATGCTTATGGAGACAGAAAAAGCATTTCTGGGATGAGTTCCCCTATGAGACAAGCAGCTGGCACAAGTAAGCTGCTTACCATGATTCTGGAGGTCCGAAGGTACTCAAGAGAGTGCTATTACAGATCGTTGTAAGGCGATGGAAGATTCCTCAGCCAAGGATACAGATAGAGTGACAAATGCATGGATGCAGTTGCCGGAAAGGGCTCTTGCTGCAGCAAGTTGGTCCCTTGATCCAGGCGGAGTTCACTGGCTTCCTGGGGATGCTCCAATGGCAGCACACATATAGCTTTGGCTTCCCAGCCAACTGCAGATGTTTCCAATATCAACACTGGAGAAATAATTACTCAGCCTGATGCAGGTGTATCACAGAGGGATGAGCAGTCTCTGGGAGAAACTACAGCGTGGTATTTGAAAGCAGCCACAGTGATAGAAATCTCTACACATGGTACTGTTATATTTTCTGACACTGGTGTAAATGCTGCTAATATGAATGATACCAGGGTAAATATACCAATTACTACAGATACAGATACTAGGCCTGAGACAAATGCGATTAGTTGCCCTGGGCCAGCAAAGCCTGTAGTACAAACCAGTAGACACTAGGGATGGCCAAGAAGTTCCCTCTACATCATGGGCTGACCAGACAACAGCAGAAGAGCCAGAGGCTAGAGGAGTAGAGGGTCAGGAGCCCAATCCAATCCCCATCTCAAGGGAGGAAATGGACAAGAAAATGATAGAGGACATTCTCAAAATGGCTGAAAAAGGAGGTACTGTTGATGGGGACCTGAATATGCCAGATGTTAACTGGACAACATGTACTGCAGCCACATCCAAAGGAGGGTCATTCTCAATGCCCTCAGAGGGCATGCCTTAGACAGCTAGTGTTGGAACCCACTCGGAAGGGAGCAATATTAGACCTGGTACTCCTCAAATGGAGAGAGGATCACAGATTTAGAAATAAGTAGCCATCCAGGAGCAAGTGACCACCACACAGTGTGGTTCACAATAAGCACAACAATGGAGACAAGCCATACAAAACAAGGATATTGAACTTTAGAAGGGCTGACTTTGGAAAAATGAGTGAGTGCCTAAGGAATGCACTAACAAATGGGCAGGAAGGAGGGTGGAAGAACAATGGAAAAAATCAAAACTGCCATCATGGAGGCAACAAGCCTTTGTGTGAAACAAATAAAGAAAACAAAGCAGGTAAAAAAACACTATGGTTCTCAAAAGAGGTGGCAGGAAGGTTAAGGAGAAAAGAGCTGCATTCAAAAATATAAGGAATCACAGAAGGAGCAAGATAGGAACTGTATCAATTAAAGCAGAAAGAAGTGGGAAGGCAATCAGAATAACAACGGTCCAAACCGAGAAAAGATAGCCAACTCAGTTAAGAAGGAATAAAACCTTTTATATGTACATTAGGGGGCGTAGAAAGGTTAAGGGAGGGATAGTGAAGATTGATAAAGGAGAGGGAGGTGGGCAGAGGGAGACAGTGAAAAGGCAGAGATACTGAATGAATACTTTTGTTCAGTATTCACAAAAGAAGAGGAGGAGTTCCTAAACCAAACAATAGAAGCAGTCTGGGTAGGGGTTGACACCAGTCCATTTACAGAAGAAAGAGTCCTGAAAGAACTCCTAAAACTCTAGGTGGACAAAGCAATGGGCCTGATGAGATTCATCCCAGAATCCTAAAGAACTAAGGGGGACCTAGTGATACCACTGACCACACTTTTAACAAATCATGGGAGGATGGGTGGTACCTGAGGACTGAAGGAGGGCAGATGTGATTCCCTTCACAAAAGTGGGAGCAAGGCAGAAGCAGGAAACTACAGACCTGTTAGTTTGACCTCAGTGGAAGGGAAAATGATGGAATCACTTCTGAAAGAAAAAATTGTTGAGTACCTAGGCGTCAGTGGGCACAGAACCCAAAGCAGCATGGATTCACAGCGGGAAGGTCATGTCAGACAAATCTAATTGATTTCTTTGACTGGGTGACCAAAGTAATAGACCAGGAAGGGCTGTGGATATTGTCTACCTAGACTTTAGCAAGACATTTGACACAGTACCGCATAAAGATTAACAATCAAGTTATCCAGCCTGGGAGGGGCCCCAGGGTGGTAGCATGGGTAGCAAACTGGCTGCACAACAGGACACAGAAGGTAATAGTGATGGAACTCATTCGAAGAAAGGAGTTACTAGTTGGGTACCTCAGGGCTCAGTACTGGGTCCAGTCCTCTTTAACGTCTTTATAGGTGACATTGCAGAGGGTCTGGAAGGAAAGGTATGCCTCTTTGCAGATGGCACAAAGATCTGTAACAGAGTTGATACACAAGGGGAGTAGAAAGGATGAGAAGGGACTTGGCAAAGTTGGAGGAATGGTCAGATGTATGGCAACTTAGATTCAACACAAAGAAGTGCAAAGTAATGCACCTGGAAACAAAAACCCAGGAGAAGGGTACACAATGGCAGAAGAGTACTAATAACAAAATAATGGAAAGGGACCTGGGTTGATCATATCAGATGACCTAAAGGTGGGTAAGCAATGTGAAAAGTCAGTAAGGAAGCTAGGAGGATACTGGGATGCATAGGAGGGGCATAACAAGTAGAAAAGGTAAGTGGCTATCCTCTGTACAGACAGTTGGTGAGACCCCATCTGGAGTACTGTCTGCTGTTTGGAGACCCCATCTACGCAAGGACATAGACAGGATGGAAGCAGTCCAGAAGAGGGCAACTAAATGGTGCAAGGTCTGCATCAGAAACCATATGAAGAGAGACTGAGAGAGCTTAATATGTATACCCTTGATGAAAGGAGGACAGAGAGGACATGATAGAAACTTCCAGGTACCTCAAGGGAATCAACAAAGTCCAGGAGGGTAGCATCTTTCAGAAAAGAGATGTGCAAGAACAAGGGGCACAATTTAAAGATACAGGGGAAGAATCAGGGGTAATGTGAGGAAATTTTTTCACGGAGAGAGTGGTGGACACATGGAACCACCTTCTTGGGGAGTTTGTGGGGTCTAAAACAGTGGGGAATTCTAACATGCATGGGACAGACATAAGCAATTATAGTGTGGGGTTGCAGGAAGTAGGCTGTTGGTTAACTAGAACCTGCAACTTATCAATAGGTAGAAATGGGCAGACTGGGTGTGCCAAGTGGTCTTATCTGCTGTCAAAGTCTATGTTTCTATGTTTCATGCTCTCCCCTTCCCCTCAACCCCAGCAAAACCCCAGAAGAAGGATGGCAGATCTATTTGCAAATTTGGAAAACCTCGATCTAGAAGAAATGCGATACATATAAAATACAAGGAGGCCTGGAATCTCCACCTGATAGAGTGTGTGTGGCGAAACTGTTAAAGTATCAATGCAATTCCAGGCAATAGACATTTTACTTTGATCCACATATCAGGAGATACCTTTTCGATATAAGCTTTAACACGCCAGTCCATCTTGAAAAATTTGGGCAAAGTTTTCTTATCTGAAACAAACTCCTGTGTGGGCTCCTTTGTGGCCATTCCTCTGACAAGGCCATCAGTGAAATTCATAACCATGTTATTCTGAAATGAGAATGTGCATGTCTTGGACATCTTATACTGGGCGAAGTAACTAGCAGATGTTATGGATAGGCGGGTTCTGATTATTGATACTGAAAGTATATGGACTGGAGGTTGGAAGATCAAAGTAAGTATGGATGGTGGAGGAAGGACCTGTGCATCTTCCTAGTTGCTTTTACTTAGGATTGGATAGAGGTTTTGTTTTATCCAGGCCAGCCCAAAACATGCCACAGATGTGGGTCCTTCTCACATCTCAGCAATGCATGTGAGGCACTCATTTGCAGTTTTGTCAACAAATGAGCCATCCTAGCAACCAGTGTCAAAAGCCTCAAAAATGTAACTTATCCGATGATCATGGACACTTATTTCTACAATGCCCTTGGGCAGTGCATAACAAGGGCTCCTTTTGGGATCAAGACATCATAGTGCATGCAGTCCAGGAGAAACAGTCGGGTCAACAGCAATACTTAAGCTATGAAAAGGAGCCTGAAGCAAAAGTGGACCGGCTTGAAATTTCAGGAAGTGATAGTGGACATTACTACCAATCACTCTACTCAGGGCCAGCAGCCGAAGAGGACATAAATATACAGCAGGCTACAGTGGAATTTGCAGATGAGCAGGCAGGGCCTTCTACTATGGTAAACCAGCCTGGGAAATGCCACCACCCCACCCCCCTTTGGAGGAGGCTTCCAACCTGTGAGAGAGAAGAAAGATACAGAAATATCCCTAAATCAAAGCTATCCCGAACAGAATTCATTGTGGATTCCAACAAATATGCAGCTCTGAAAGATCTAGTAGAGGAAGGGAGGATTCTGAAGCCTCTTCAGTTGCCTCATCTCAAAAGAAACCTCGGACATGGAAGAGAGATGGGGAAAGGCCTAGAGTATGAAAACAAACCAGGAAGAAACCATCCTGAATACCCCTTCCTCCTGTGTTAAGTCTTAATGCCCTGTTCTGCTGAAGATTGTATTACTGTCCATTCCTTAAATGTTAATAGCATAAAAATTACAAACGTAGGTGTATCACTTTTCAGGCTCTACTGGACATGCAGGCAGATATCTGCCTTTTGCAAGATACTAGACTTGCTCAGAGGCAGATATTTATCAAGCAAAAAAACATGGGTTGGGGTTCATCTCTCTGGTCCTTGGGGAGGTGTGCTCAGGTGCAGGTCTATTATTTAAAGGCTTTATTCAACTGTCTAAAATAATAGAGATAGTGCCAGGAGAGCACTATTTATTGATATTACCTACCAGGCACAGGATCTACAGGTTGGGGTGGTGTATGCACCACAAACAAAAAGCTAGTGCAATTGTTCAAATCCCTCCAACCTTATTTACATACCCACGTAAACTCATTTTAGGGGTGATTTCAATTGCCCATTAGACTTAAAAGACAAGACAGGGATCATGTCTAAGATGTACTGTGATACCAATATATTAAACCAAATCTAAACACAGCAGAATTATGGGATACCTATAGAACCTTACATAATACAGGGACACACATATTATAGGGATTCATTGTTCTCCAGGATTGATTATGTATTTGTGTCTAAACAGTGGTCAATATATTCTCGGCTACCTTTTCTCAGCCTCATCAGACCACTTTGGTTTGGAGATATGTTTGGGTCAGTTGCATAGGAATAACATAGGACCTGGTTATTGGCACTTGAATAATACTCTTTTAACTGACCCGACATAGTGCATAAGGTAAAAAAAACATCTCTGGCCAGAGCTACATTGGTGGCTTGGTATGATTCAGGTTGCTGACTGGTGGATGGACATGAAAGTGTTCCTCTGTCAGTCATTTAAGAAACGAGGAAGGCCGAAAGGAAATCTGCTTATTTTTTATACTTGAAGCTCAGAAAGCATCTTTATCAACTAATTACTGTACAGAACATAGACCATTCCATGCAGATTCATGCTATAAAAAAGACATTCAAACCTATTTATACTCAAAATCAAAATCCTTGTAGATGGAACAATCTGCAGGGACTCAAGGTACAAAGGCATCATCAGATATATTTAAGGATTGCCAATCATGGGTGGGGAGAAAGATTTGGGATGCAGTTAAAGATAAAACAGGTGTGGTGCCCTCTGATTTTCACAAGATCATGGAAATAGTACAGACACATTTACATTCCTCTTTGGAACCCACTCCAGACTGAGGATAATTTGGGACAGTTTTAGCAGACTTTGAAAGTCCAACACTTGATCCAAGTGAAACCTCAAAACTGACAACCCCAATGTCTGAGGAGAAATTGTTCAGCCATGAAAAGTTAAAACCTAACATGGCCCAGGACCTGATGGATTAGGCCCAAATTCTATACAATATTTCAGGATACCTTATCTCCCTATTGGTAGAAACATTTAATTATATTATATGTAACTTGGATATGCCCGACTCTGTGGAAAAGCTTTATTGATCGTGCTACTGTATATAAAAAGTGGAATAGGTTGGATGTGAATAATTGGAGGCCCATTTCATTATTGAATGTGGATTTTAAACTGCTTTCAATTATTCTAAGTAACCGTCTTAGTGGAGGTAGCTAAATTAGTTATTTCATCCTCTCAAACTTGTGCAATCCCAGGATGTACTATGAAGGATAATTTGATTTGCCTAAGAGGTTTTTCATGAGGACATTTGGGGTTACTGCAGGTATGTGGTTACACTAGACCAAGAAAAGGCTTTCAGTCAGGGGTCACATAATATACTGTTTCAGATCTTAGCCTTTAATGGTATCCCCAAGCTGTTTATTGCATGTTTACAGTTACTGTATAGCTCAGGACACTTGCACTTGCTCCTGAATGGTACAGTTGGTCACCGAATACAGCTTAGGAGAGGGGTATGGCAGGGGGTGCCCATTGAGCCCCCTGCTGTACATGTTTTGTATTAATGTTTTGGTGAAACACTTTGAGTATTCTGGCAAATTGTAGGCATAAGACTCTCTCCATGTACTTTGCCTATCAAGGTACTGGCGTATGCAGATGATCTCTGCCTCTTCTTAATTTCACAAGTGGAAGGAGATAGCACATAAGGCACTGGTTGATTATTCAGCGGCAACAGGAGCTAGCATTAATTTTCATAAAAGCAAAGCTCTGACAGTTGGTTCAGTAGCACTTACAGACCAGATCTGCAGTGCCTTTAACTAAGAAGCAGTCATTCTTGGCATTAAATTTGGTCCTATGGAAATGGAGAAGTAAATTGGGAATCTTAAATTAACATTATTGTTGCATGGATAAGGGCATGGCAAGGTCTACAAGTTACTAAACTTAAAAGAGTGTATCTGATAAAAACTTTTATAATTCCACTCCTGTTATTTGTGAGATCTATATTCCTTTACCTGACATTGGATTCTAGGTTCTATAGTGTATTTTTAGGGTTATTTGGAGAGTCGGTTGAACCCGATTAAGCGTAACATAACATACAGATCCATTGCACAGGGTGGCATAGGGATGATCCATCCATTGGTAGTTTTCACTCCATTTTCTGGTATGAGAACTTATTCCAAGTCTCAAACAAGGGACATAGATCTGGATGACCTGGGGACAGGAATGGCTGAAGCGATTGTGCCAATCTGGTCCCTCAATAAATGGACCGTTAAGTTACAGAATACAGGTATCCCTACTTACATGAATTTTGCTTTGCAAACAGTTAGAAGTGGAAGATCACCATAACAGACTTAACATCCCTTTCAAGACAGTTGATGTACCAACAAATAGTCCTAACATAATTCATAGAACCATACTCCTTTCCAAGTGGAACCCCACAAGGGGTGGAGGTTACAACAACAGTTAATGGATGTGAGAATCCCCAAGTTTTTATGGGACACTACATGGTTGGCGTATCATGGAAGATTGGGGGTAAGAAATAACCACAAGCACAAGAAAGTAGAAGAGAGGTATTGCCTTAGAGACACATGCAACATGATCCTGGAATCACAAGAGCACTTTTTGAATGTCCTTTTCTGGTTTCCTTTTGGAATTTATTATGTTTTATGATTCAGGATA
Organism: Neoceratodus forsteri; assembly: GCA_016271365.2. Taxonomy (NCBI): domain Eukaryota; kingdom Metazoa; phylum Chordata; order Ceratodontiformes; family Ceratodontidae; genus Neoceratodus; species Neoceratodus forsteri. The sequence continues at coordinate 878,846,240 of CM028134.1, read as the reverse complement.
AAACATTTTAACTATGACATATGAGGTTTTAGTTTTAGGTATATATAATGGTCCCTGGAAGAAATACACTGTTAGTACCCTTAGGTTGATATGTGGGATTTTAAATATCACATTTGGCAAGCCAGGTGCCATTGGGTACTGCAGAAACAGTACATCTCTCAGCAAGATCTTGTTAGAATGATATTAGGACAAGCTAGACACATCTATGAGTTAGATAAAAGCTGAAGCATAATCAGCAAATAGATGTATTCGGAAACACTGTTTGGGTGGATAAAATAGGAAGAAAAAGGAAACTGGATAGTCATACACTAGGATGAACTAAAGGGCGGGGGGTGTCCAATCCCAATAAGTCCTTGGAGTCTGTAATATGGAGTCAACAGATAGGGAACTTCACATATTAAGGAGGATCTGTCTCAAATAGATAAAATTGAGAAGGTTAGAAAACTAGTGGTTTAGATTGATATAATTTATACAAATTTATAGTCTAGTTAGAGATAATCCTTAGAGAAATTAGCCCCCTGAATAGTCTTAGAGTTAAAAAAAATTATTGCCTCCTAAATTGTTCGATTTTCTCACAATATAAAACTTCCCATTCGATAAGTGCCATGGGATCTTTAGCATCCACCTGAACTACCACCAATCCAGGCAGATGGGACCTCGGTTTAATGTCTCATCTGAAGATGGCACCTCAGAAGTGCAGCACCCCCTCATGCTGCACTACAGTGTCAATATTGGGATATTAACCCCAAGTGCCAGATGTGGGAACTGAACCCACAGCCGCTGATCTCCCAGCCTCAGAGGCGATGTGCTACCTACTGAGCCACTGACACTATTAACCAGCAAATTGCTCGAACTTGGCTTCCAGATCCCATGCTGTAGCCTGGTTCAGTGATTACAGTAGTAACCACAGACATGGCCAGATATTTCACAAAAATCTGTAAAGTTTCTCTGCTGCCCTAACTGTGTAAAAGGAGAAAGCAGGAGATTTCTCTAAAAGTATCACAGAAATTTCAGGAAATATCTGGCCATGTCTTTAGCTATGACTGTATCTGAAGCATAGAAAACAGAGGGTGAAAATCATAACACAGTCTCAAGTACCAATGTAATTCACAGTGGATCCTAAAGGCTCCATATCAGCGCCTTCTTCTGTTTTCAATCTTCATCAACAATTTTCCAACAATCTGCAAACCCATACATACTCTTCTCTATGCAGACAGCATAGTTTTATACATGCATAGCAAAGGCATCGATGAAATCGATCAAGTACTGGAAATGGCTTCACAAACTTGCAGGAATTATTCTTTCTAGAAAAAATGGTCCTGAATCTACTGAAAACACAGTCAATGTTGTTGATTCTAACAACTATCTAAAGCATAACACCATGTTCTGCATCAATTCAAATAATAGGAACTACCTGGAAAAAGTAATCTGCTTTAAATATCTAGGAGTACACTTAAACTCTACCCTTACCTTTGATACTCACATTCAAAACACTACCAGCCTGCTTCACCAAATGCTTTGCTCTCTGTACAGATCTGCAAGTACCTATGGCCGAATCCAGGCATAGAATAACACAGGCAAATCTGCTCCCTATACTGGACTATGGCTCCTTGGTCACCGATGCTGTTAACAAAACTATGCTGCAGAAGGAGCACACTGTCTATCATAAGATTGCCAAATTTGCAACAGGTAGTGATAGCAAGATGCATCAGTGCCTTCTGAATACTTTAAACTGTCTCTCACCAGAGCTCAAATTCAACTTAACACTGGCCAGATTTATTAAAAGAACAATGGTTAAAACTCCCCATCTATTTAGCTTAAAACTTGAGTTTGTCAACTTGCCCTCCTCTTGATCCACCTTGAAAAATAACTAAAAGTTCCCTTTTCAAACAAACACTCCTTCAGCTACAGCATCTCCTCACTGTGGAATACAATCCTCCTCCCCATTAGAGAATCACCAACTGTCTCTGCTTTCTCAAGCAATCTGAAATAATTTATCTATCACTCCAGTGTCTATGACTGCTTTGTGAAAATATCCTCGTTCATACCCTTATGCATCTGCACTCAATGTAGTATCTGCACTAATCAGCTACGCTTTCTATATACGCAAGTATGTAATTTTCAATCGATGTGTATATGTTTAATTTTCTTTAACAAGCACCAAAACATTTGTATGTTTGTCCTCAAATGTCTGTGAATTTGCACCTGGGTCATGACTGAAAAAGACACTTGGTGATAGTGCACTTACCAGTTACCAAAGTGAAAATTAAATAATAAAATAGATAAAGCTTGATGGCAGATAGCAGCCTCGATTTTGTCTTGAATACATACAGACTTGCTGTGCTGTTATAGCCTGGAAAATAATGCCAGAGTGTCCTCTGTGTGTGATAGACTGAGGGCAGGGAGCTCTTCTAGCTCAGGCTGGCATAACAAAGTACAAATAGCAGTTAGAAAGAAATCATAGCAAACAAAATAATGTCATGTTCTAGGTGGTGGAAGAACTATTTTATGATGAATTTAAGAAAGATATCCTTATTCACATAAACCTTTTTACATGTAAAAGTGAAAAAATGTAGTCCATTTCATAAGAGCAATAAGACACTCCAGAGTGTGCATTAATAGATATTATCACATGCCCAGGATTTGAAGACACTCAGCCTGCGGCCTTATGCCTCACTATGCCTGGTTGTGTGGTAACATCTTTTAAATGCACACCCTGTGTCTTATTAACTTACCTAATTACAAGATGATACATATATAAATTTGTTTTCTTTATTATTTTTGTCCAAGCCCCTCTCTTCAGGCTCAGTCCTGCCACCACTGTCCCATGCCCAGGCTTACCTTCCTGGGTGGGGCCACCAAAGAGGCTTCCACTCCCTAATGGACATTGTGCATAGCCCAGAATTTTTCCCCTGGGTCTTGGCCACGAGGTGACCCCCAGTGAGCTTCGAGGCAGTGGATGGTGACAAGGAATGGCCTGTCATGCAGAGGACTGGCATTTTGTCATTTTGTTGCCCAGGGTGGGGACATGCAATGACATCCAGCATCTGCCCACCCTTAACATGCAGGCACGGTGCTGCATTATCCCCAGCCTCCACCAGGGGTCAAGTCAAACACTGGACATTCTTCTCCTCCCTCAGAGAAGAGAGCAGTCCCTAGGACACAATCCTTCTCCCCAGACTGGCCCTCTGACTCCTGGGTCTGGTTTCGAAACCATGTCATTGGCATCACAAGCAGAAAGCTAACGCTGTGCCGGCAGGCTGGCTAAGATGATACATACTTTAATTTTCACTCATTCTTTCAAGGGTTTATTACACATCTTGTTAGTCTACCCAAAACATCTGTATAAAAGCAGTTGTCTGATATGCATGACCACAACTGACCTCATAGAGGCTTTATTAATTACATCCTGCTATTACAATGACAACAGGCTGTGATGTAACAAACAATTGGGAGGTCTGTTAGGGAAAGTCAGATGCTTTTCAAAGAGTGAAATAAGTACTGCATTATCTGCAGTGTTTAGAAGATCAACAACAAGCGAAAGTAAAACAAATTCTTGAAAACACTAACATTAAACATAATTGTTATTAACTGAATAACTTCAAGATTTTCATTTTAGGAGACAGCAACACATTAATCATCTTATTGAGTAGGTTCATATTGCTAGAATGCAAGAACAATCAGGTCTACATTTTAGAAAAATAATTTATAATAAATACAGTAAACCAAAAATAAATTTACTTCACAATTCCATAAAACATCTGTGAAGGTCAAAGTCCCCAGTGCTCCTCTCTATAGACCAGCGTTGCTGCTGTCAAAGTCCCCATCTTTAGCAAGCGTGGACTGCAGTGCACTAATAACCTTTCTGTCACCTTCTATCCTTTAAACTCCTAATCATGAGGGTCTGTGTTGTAGGTAGCACAAACTCTACTCTCAGAGAACTTTAACTATACACCCCTTTACCCAAGTACCTTTCACTCAGAAATGCAGTAACAGACAACCAGTTTTTCCAGTGCTAATAAAATAACACATTTATTACTAAACACTGGTTGTGCAAATACATCAGTAATATTCAGGCATATGCACTATTTAAACCTAGTCAAACCACAGTATATCTACAGGATTACAAAAAAAGCTTACACTCTTGTGTTAGTAAATGTTTTGTTTTCCCAACAAGTTACAGTCTTCTTACCTCCCTATCCACACTATTATTGTTATCTCATTTTTCCCTACAGACACAGTTTGACTCCTTTCATGGAACATGGTCATCTAGAATCACAGTGAAAACAAAATCTGGTCAGAGCTGATATGGCTGCCCAGAGCAACTGTGGTGCTTTTTGTGTAGGTGACTAAAACCATAGTTGGAGCTTTCGCCATACCAGAAATTGCGATTAGAGCCACTATGTTCCGCACACCAGAGCCTGCAATGTGCAAGATGTCTGTCAGATCTGTGCATGTGCAATACTCGTGCATGCACAGTTTGCGTAAGGGTCATCATTTCCACAATTGCAGAAAGTAGTGTGCCGGGGAGGGGCTGAGTGCCGAGATGGGAGCTGCATCCATGTGGAGGGCTGGGAAGAGGAAACACTGCAGACTACAAGTAACTTCAGTACTGGGGACAGGAGACCACATCACTGTAGGAGAACACGGATATCAGTTCCACTTTTCTCTTACAGTGATGTGATCCCAAAATGACTGCAGGGCTCCACCCATGCAGCCGTAGAAAGACAGAAGACTATATTGCAGAATTGCTGTATCTCTCTCTCTCTCTGTCTCTCTCTCGCTCTCTTCCCTCAGTGCTTCAGTTAAACAAGTGATATTACTTCCCTGTACCCAATGTCATCTGATCTGTTAAAGCTGAATCAGTCCTGGAATGTTGGTGTTGCCTAACGTGCAATATTACCTGTCACCCTGGATCTCAGGAAGCAACTTCCTCTTGAAGATTATTTAGCATGTGAAAGGACTTAATCTGGGCTAGGCTCAGACAGGATGTCTCTTACCCATTCATCACTGACAACCATACTCCACTTCAGGATACACTCCACAATGAATGTTTAAGCACCTGTTAAGATTCTGCCTGAGCAGCAAAATCTTCAGAAAAAGACCAGTTTCTTGCCACAGATGATTAATGCGGCCTAATGATATCAACGCCTGGCCTTCACACTTATACAGAGATTAAACCAGCAATTAAGCAAAAAATATATATTTAAACAATCTAGCAAGAATGTAATTTAATCATCACAGCAGTTTTGGGAGGTATAAGGCATATTAAATTACCTGAAAATAACAGAACACGTAAAAACACACACAGTTCAATGGTCCAGAATCCATGCACAAAGCATCACCTAATGCCAATTACCTTCACATACACCCTCAACATGTTCCTCCTTACTGATGATAAGGAAGCCATGTTGGCTGAAAAGGACTAGGGCAGTGAGTTTGCCATTATTATACACACTTTGATTCAAATATCCATAGTGTTATCTACATGTAGATACGATTTGGTTTATAATTAGAGACAGATCTGTAATAAACTTGCACATTAGTTACACGATTATTGGAATGCTGTGAATGACTTTTACTTCCCTTTTTGATTGTTATTTGTATTTTGTTTTACTTTCTCTGTTATTCCCATTGTCATCTTCAAAGAATCCTTTCCTCCTCTTGCTCTCCCAAAGTTCTATCACCCACTGTCTCTGGGTCATACCTCTCTCCTTCATGGCCCCATGGCATACACAAATAGTAGTGCTCTGTCAGTAAAGTTGGAGGGCCCTTGAGTCATCTTCAGCCACCCATGGGAGAGATTCTGAAGTTGGTGGTGCAGAGCCTACAGGAGAGAGTGTGATTTTCCTGAAATGGCTGGAATATGTTCCAGTTTTCTGTCCCCAGGTCCCATGGAAAACTAGGGATGCTAATGCATGTACAAACCCTTTCTGTACACAGCACAGGCACCTGCCCAACATGTTCCCCTTCCACACAAAGCCCAAAGATGCATTTCCACCTGTGGTCACCCAGGTGGTAGTGTCAGATGGTAATGATGTCCCTCCCTCTCTTCCATGAGAAGAAAATTTCCCATAGCAAGCTCAATCTTCCTTCTCTAGCCAGCTCTTGAAAATCCAGGCTCATTGCCAAATCCAGATTTCTGACATCACGAGTGGTAACACTACAACTGTGCTAATAGGCCAACCCTTTTGTTTGGATTCCACATGTTTATTTATTTGGAACCCCAACAAACTGAAGAGATAAAAGTAAATGGCTTAGCTGGTATTTGAGTCCAGGCCAGCTGGAATACCATTCTGGATGGGCTATAAGCTTCACCATCAAGGCAACCAAAAACCTGGAACTCCCAGAAGCACCATGCCATTTCTCTAATGCACAGTCTGAGGTTGCACAGATAATTATCATTAAATTCACAAAGGTGCAGTGTGCACATCTATGTAACCAAACAAACAGAAAAGAAAATTAAATAAGTGCCTAGCAGAGATTTGAACCCAGGTCACCTGGGTACCATTCAGGTTGTGCTACCAAATGTGCCACCAAGGCAACAGGACACCTGGGACTCCCAGAAGCATCTATGTTTTCTCAAATGTACAACCTGGTACAGCAAGCAAACAGAAGAGAGAAAGAAATAAGTGCTTTAGCTGGGATTTGAACCCAGGCCTCCTAAAATACCATTCAAATCCCAGATAAGGCATTTTTTCCTCTCTTCTGTTTGATTGGATTCCATATACTGTATGACTTTACCACCCTCATTAATGAACATATGCATTGGTTTATTTATTTAATTTTATAACCCAGGTGAGTTAACTGTAACAGAGTCCATTTTATAGTAACAACCATGGTGATGAGGCAACAGCATTAAGGAACACTGGATAGAAAGAAAGTACAGGACAAATGAGGTATGCAGAGTATCAGATACAGTTACAGGTGATGCTTGCATGGAGATGTTCCTTAGGCCTTGATATGAAGGTAACATGGATTTTGTGGTATCAATGTGAGGTGGTATGGAGTATCACATCTTTATGTGCCTAAACTGAAAGGTTTTGCCTCATGCCTGTCTTCATGCCTGTCTCCTGCCTGTCTTCTGTGGAACATTAAGAAGATTTTTTGTGCATGAAATTGAGTTCAGGTTACAGCACGGTTAGTATTAATGGTCCTTCAAAGCTTAGAGTGGAACTCTTAAACAAAACATCTACTAATCATTTAAAGAAGAACTGTATGGTAAACATACCTGTTACAAAACTGCACCTCCCAGCACCAGCCTCATTTATGATGTTGCAGTTGTAAATCCATAATTGTCCCGCTGAAGGCTTTTTACTGTATACTCTGTAGAATCCTGAGAGTCAAACTGTCCAGTCCTCAGAACCCTATTGCCCAGTCTCCACTCATATGTCAAGACCGATTTGGGTATGCTCTCAGTACTTTGCAAGTCATGGTGACAGACCGTCCTTCTCCTTGTCTGATCTCCATGAAGGTTGGCTCCACTGTTGGTGGATCTAAAGAAAATAATAGAACATAGCTATTTTGAACCACTGGCATCTTAGGAAGATGTTTATAATTTAATATGTAAGTATCAGAATTATTATTTATGTGACAATAAGGACGGAGATTCTAACTTGGCTAGGTTGTAATAAGTAGCAAATATACTGTATATGGTATGCAAAACAGAACTGATGCTAAAGTAGTATTTCTCAAATGACACCAGCACAAATTTGTTTGACCAAAGATGTCTTCAGAGCCCCAATGAAATATGATGGAAATAATAATAATAATATTAATAATAATAATAATGATAATAATACATTTTATTTGTATGGCACCTTTCAAAACCAAGGTACCTTAACAATAATTTAAATCACAATACATGGACACAAAATGGCAATTTCTTTCCTTTAAAAACACAGGAGATACAGTTCCAAGAAAGAAAAAACAAACAAGGACATATTTACAGTGAAGTGTGTGAGGACAGAGTTATTGTATCAGGAAGTTGGATTGAAAACTTACGGAGTTTGGCCACCAGTAAGTTCTGGTGGCTGTACAGTGAGATAACAAATATTTAGAGCCTGAGAATCACTGTGAATGAAGCATACTGAGCCTGATACACAGTAGAGGTAGGGGTGGTGGACTTAAGGGGTGCAAAAGGGTCACTCATCCACCAGCCCTGAAAATTCTCATACACAAGGCCTGACATATCCACTAAGGAGACATTTCCCATGTTGTCTAAGTCACAGTGCAAACAATGGTTGCCAGATGCTTGTGGTTGCAAAAGGGTTTTCAACTGTGCATATCGGTACTGAACTCTCTATGGACATCCAGGCATGGCACTGCACCAATTACAGTGAAACCAGCCACAATGTAACACAGTAACTTGCAGTAAATGACACATCACAAAATACTGCATGACAAAAGGCTTAATTTCTATTGACCTGCACTGCTACCTGCAGCATACTGCAGTAGTTTGTGATGTACTGCAGCATTACTGCGTTGAATCTGGCTGGTGCCACTGTACATGGCATGATGCCATGAACTGAGGCCTTGGCATGAGGAGCTACCACCTCAGTTATCCTCCATCTCTAACCACATTCCTTACTGTGGTTTTCAAAATAATCCTTCCTTGCCAAGCATCCTCGGATGTGCTCCAGTGTCCCTCACTGACTGACCCTGTATGTAAAGCCCATCCTTGAGTCTGGTGAAATACCCCTTCCTTCCCCTTCCCCATGTCTGGTTTTACCATCTGGTCCACTGACAATGTTGGCTGCAAAACAATCCTCACTGCAGTTGGCACATACCTGCCCCTACTTAGAACTGCTTCACACAGTTATACTAGGATTGGAGGCTGAAGCATCTGGTTGGCTGTGTGGGGCTTGGGAAGTGTCTACACCTAGTACTTCATTAATATGTTGGCTCCTGTCTCTGTCCATATGCCAGAGCAATGACCACTGCATCTGTGCAGGTAAAGGTTTGTGACCCTTTCATATATAGTACAAAACCATACAGCTTAACAGTATTGCAAATAAATCATTGCAACCACTTTACATGACTAAATTGTGACTGTGTGATAAGCTCCACAGACGTTTTAAGAAGATCTTGAACCTGGGTGGGTGTGAAGCTGACAACATGGATAGAAAATTTACTGGAAGAAAGGACCCAGAGGGTGGTTGTAAACAGAGAACATTCAAAGTTCAGGAAGATAACTAGGGGTATGCCACAGGGATCAGTGCTGGGCACAGTACTGTTTGATATGCTCATCTATGACAGAGGCAAATGGATGAAGGTAAAATCTTCCTCTTGGCAGATGACCCTGAACTGGGTAGCAGTGTAGACATGGAAGAAGGGATTAAGGATATAAATAGGAACCTAGAAATACTGGAAGCATTGTCCAGTGTGAGGCAACTCATGTTTAGTGTAAAGACATGCAAATTTATGCACATATGCAGGTGTAACCTGAGGACAGATTATCAGGTGGGAGTTAAAAAAACTGAGACAGAAAAGGAATCTTGTGGTCATTATTAGTGATAGTCTGAAGCCATTTACCCAGTTCATCCGGGCACCTGGGAAGGTAAATAGGATGCACACTAAAGGAGAGGATTTCCAGTTGAAGAATGGAGATATTGCTGCCCCTCTGTGGTCCTCGGTGACAAGAAACTGGAATACTATGCCTATTTTGGAGCCCACACCTGAAAAGGATATGGACTGTATATAGTCTGTCCAAAGACAGGCTACACATATGATAAAGGGCTGACAGGAGAACACATACGAGGAGTTCCTATTCAGTCTGAATATGTACAGTACTTGCTGAATGCCATGAATGAGAAAGGGAGAATCCATGGCAGAAACATTTAAATATCTGAGTGGAATAAACAGAACAGAATGTCATGACCTGTTCCAGCATTAAAATGCTGGTGGAGAGGTCATAAGCTGGTGTGTGTGGTGGGGAGGGGTGTAGATTCAGAAAAGGCAAAAATACTTCTTCATGCAAGAGCGGTGGACAGATGTAAGCCTGTCCAGAGAGGTTGTAAACACTGAGATGGTGACAGTTTAAAAGAGAGTATGGAATAGTTATAAGTAGTTGTTGAAAGCCAAGGCAGGGAAGAAGGTGGGGCATGGGTGCAGAAGAGGATGACTTGCCTTTAGGTCATCAGCCAAAGCTTATCTAACAATAGGTTGGAACAGGTCAGGTAGGAAAATTAGCAGACACACTAAACTATGAGTCTTTTCCTGCCTGCACCTTTATAATTTCTAGGTTTCAATGTTTGTAATTCAGTGTATTCTTTCTGTGTATTTCTTTCATTACTGTAGTTGTTCCATGCTCTACAGTGTTCACTGCTATTAATTCTACCCTCTGTTTCACATAGTCTATTCTGTTTTGCATTTCTTGCACTTTTCTCAGTAATTCTTTCTGTCTTAAGGAATATTGCCTTCCTCGTGAATCCTGCACTGCAGTTCAAGTGAATTAAGTCTCTTTCAGTGGAATAACACATTCCTCTGCAGAACAGACAATGCACAATAAGGTGTCTTGATGACTCCTGAGAATAGGAGGGCTTGGAGGTACAAACATTGATCTGTTAGGGCCAGCAGGTGTGTCTGTAGTACATTAGACACATAGCTTTGAATTTCAAAGGAAAAACACTCTTAACCTTTACTCTATTGAACTGTATCTAAATATGGAATGTGCTTAATACCACTCCTAGCATACAGTATTAAAGAAACAGTTTGTAGGAGCTGAAGTATCAGCTACCATTACATTCAGAAAAACCACCCTGCACTTCCCACCTCTTCCTTTCCTTAAGCTTATGAAACACTGCATTCCTAATGCAATTTAACAATAATAATTTTGCTGTGAGTGCTATCAAATCCTGCCTGTACATTACTCCTCTCAATGTCTTGCTTTATATTTTGTATCCAGCTATTTCTACACTTAACCCAGTTTTATTAGATGTCATCTGGTGAAGTTCTTCCAATTTGACTAGCGTGAGTGGTGGGCAGAAATAATGGGCATCAGGAACAAGCATTATGCACTATATGTCTTAAACCACTTAAATCTAACATGAGCGTCTGCTGGTAAATACTGTACACCAATTGTAAGTTCCTTGATGTTTTCATACTGTAGCTCAACTCTCTACCTTTCAGTGTTGCAGAGTTATTGGTGCACAAGGGTAAAATAGCTCCCACCTAAGGATCCTCTTCAAACTACTAACTATCGCCCGATCTCTTTAATCAACGTGGATATGAAAATACCCGCCAAGATCCTGGCTACCAGGTTGACTAAAGTGTAGCAAAGTCTCATAAGTAGAGAACAAGTTGGCTTCATCATGGGCAGGGTGTCTTCTAATCATATGAGCAAATTGGTCTACTTGATCTCTGCATCCTGGAGTCCTGAATTCCGTCTGCCTTGATCTCCTGGATGCAGAGAAGCGTTCAACAGGGTCTCTTGGGACTATCTATTTTGTCTGCTACAGCGCTATAACATACCAGTGCAGTATATCAAATGAATTAAGATTCTCTATACCCAACCCTCTGCACGTATACTTTGTAATGGTCACCCATCACAATCTTTTATTTGCAGCAAAAGGTACCAGACAGGGATGTCCACTTTCCCTTTTGTTTGACTTATATCTGGAACGCTTATTAGGCGTATTAACAATTCCCCAACATCTGTGGCATTTCTATTGGACTTAATCAGTACAAAATTTCAGTATATGCTGATGATATTTTACTCCATGTTACATACCCTCAAAATCGATTATTGCCATGCTTGAACTTATTAGGGAATTTGTAAATTCTCTAATTACAAGCTTAATATAAGCTAAGACAGAATTAATGCCTTTAAATGCCACACATTCCCAGCAGATGTCACTCATTTAGGGTTCTACTGGACTAAGAAAAACTAAAATATCTGGGGATATATCTCTCTTGTTCTGAAGTCAAGATGAAGCAATACAATCTTGATAAAGTCCTCACTCAAATCAAAATAGATCTTTCGCTGGGCTATGCTTCCACTTTCTCTCTGGGGCGTATAAATAAACTGAAAATGAATGTTCTCCCATGAATATTGTACCCCTTACAGATGATGTGTCTCTTCCTACCCAAAGCTTGGTTTACATAAATTTAAAAACTTATGTGTAATTTTCTATGGGGCGGCAAGACACCTCGGTGAGCTCTCTTTAAACTACAGAAGAGCAAAGTGAATGAGGTCTGCAACTTCCAGATCTGCTTCTTTATCAGTTCTCCATTACATGTTCAATTCTTACACACTGGATGAAGGCTGGGCCTCCCACGAGCAGACCCAATATCAACCCTTGTGGCTTCAAATAGAAAAGACCCTTGCTTCCCTACATAATATATCTCTCAATACTCTAATTTTTCTTCTTCTAAGAATTTAATTAAAAGTTTTAGGTATCTACCCATAGGTATAACACTTTGAGTGCATGCCCAACTATGTAATACATTCCAGATATCCTTGGTAAAAGATGTCTTTCAGCCTATTGTGGTAATCTCAACTTCAAGATTGGGGTCTGCCCCTTCCATACAATTTTGGCCAGGGACTACTCAGCTTAAAGTTATAGATTTATACAGGAACACAAATTGATGTCATTCCAAACAGCTCGAGCACAGTTTAATCTCCCTAATTCTTTCTGCTTTAAATACATCCAACTACAACATATGCTACTACAACATTTTGGAACTGGGTCTTGGACACAGTACTTAACAAACCTGTTTCTCCCGGCTGTTTCTAATTTACCCTCATCCCATCTTATCTCTTATCTCTACTGCCTCCTAAGGGATGGCATAGAAACTACAAGGAACACCATACTACATCTGGGACCAGGTACTACCTCAGAATCCCCAATACCATGACCATGGCCTAAAATCTGGTCACAACTATATCAAGATGTGAAATGGATCAGATATCACATTCTACAATTCTATGTATTACATGATCTATACTATACTCCTGCCAGACTTTACCAAATGGGAAGCTTCCCTCAAATCTTTGCTGTCATTGCAAGGAATGCCCTGGCATGCTATTGCATATTCTATAGGAACATAATCAAGTCACACTCTTCTGGTCAGTCATTAAATCTAATTTGGATCTCCTAATAGGTCTATCTGAAGCCTTTAGACCAGAAATATGTATAATAGGAGATTATGGGGATCTTTTGATTGGCAATCAACAAAAACACATGGCATTAGCATCTCTTCGCCAAGAAAGTTGTCATCGACATTGGCTGGATCAGAGCATTCCCACATACGCTGATGGTTAACAGAGATGCTCTTTGCTTTACAAGCAGAAAGCACGATCGCCCAAATAACAAAGAGGCCACATTATTACAAGAAAGTATGGGCCCCTTGCATACCTTAATAATCATTTAATTGAATAAGGCACAGAATATAACAAATCTTAAAATCATTACTAGATAAACCTCAGTATCACTTTAGGCTCTATCCAGTAATTTTATACAGAGCTAGTGAAATCATAGGTCAATATCACTGCATACCTGAGGGTGTTGGGTGGGGGGATGGGTGTAGGGGAGGATGGAGGAAATAGGAGGACAAACAAGTGCATGTTTCTTAAGCTTTGGGGTGATTTGTAAACACAATTATAATAATATTTATCAATCATCAGATTTCTATGTAAATATTTAGTATTGCAGAATTTCTCAATTTACATTACTAGTATGTGGTAATGAAACAGGTAACCTCCCTGCTAAATGTCTGTAACGAATGATATGTAAAATCTTCCTAACAATATAACACAGTCAATCTGAAAGAAAAAATAGCTCCCACCACATCTCCTGCACTCTTGAGAATCTTAGTCCTCTGAAGTAGCCCTTACAAATGGAAACAGAGAAATGTGAGGGACAGAATATGACCTGAACTTTCTCTCCAGTATGTTCCAAGATTCCCTACGAATCTCTCTAGCATCAATTATTCCCTCACAGATCATCTTTCCTCTCACATTAGCCCATCTGATAAGACCGTTAAAGGACTTCCAATTTTTGTGAACCCTGTAATTGTACAATATTTGTTTCCATTGGCTTGCCTGGAATTATATTGCAAGACAGTCACCTTATGTTTGTCTCCATAGACAGGAGACTCTGCATCTGGACAAAACAAAGCATTAAGCTCCATTTTTACAGTAATTGGAACAAAGTATTAAATCCAAATGTATAAAAATTGTTGAGCTTTACATATATTGAGCTTTTAGGGAGCATGCATACAGTATGTCTAGTTGAGAGCTTCTTATTGTTTCTGCTACAGTTGAAATATCTGAATTGTGACTTTTGAAAATCTGCCTAACAAATGAATGCTTTCTGTCTGAATGTAATTAAAAAACACCCTGTTAGTGGTGACAGGAGCTAGAAAAATGTCTTATGGATGGTCCCTCTACCCCAAAAGAGGCTGCCTTCACTCCTCACAGAATCCAAAAGGAACACATTCTAGTCTCATCCACATCCAAGGTGACAGGGAGTAAAGGGAGCCTATTAGTGTAGTGCATTGAGGCTCTGATACCAGGTTCTACCCTGACACTGCAAGCTTACAATGTCCCAAGGTTGCTCATCATAGAGTTGTAATGGTGCCACCTCTCATAGACTTTAATCCATAGTTGGTATCTCCACTTCAATTCAGTACAGTGCCACTACTTGAGTTTCCAAAATGGTCCAAGATGAAGGGACCAGAATGTTCAGTGTTGGAAAGGTGATGCCAGAGAGCCAGTACTAGTGGAACTTGAAGCATATGGACCACTAAAGGATGAAGGTTCTTATGACATAGAGGATCCCTTACGGAAGGTAAGACTGTCAGGAGTGGGTGGGTTATTAGGTAGTATATCAAGAAGGATACTAAATATAAAGTGATACAAAAGGCAAAAACACTTGCACAAAATGGAATTTCTTTTGCATAGCTCTTTTCATTGATACTAAATCCCAAAGAACTTTACATACTAATAAGTGAACTGCTGTACTGGTCGTGTAGGGACTGTATGTGTACAAGCACATCTGCAAATAATAAGTGAGCATGATGTTCACACACACACACAGCCCCAGATAACTGCTTTAAAGCCTGTTGTTCAGGAGGAATATATTGGTCAGAATGTTAGAGTCAACCACTATCCCTTTCAACGTACAGTATCTCATGGTATCCTTGATGACCACTCACATAACAACCAGAGAAGAATAAGAAAGACCCTGGTATGTCTCATCCAATGGATGGTTCCTCTAAACAGCCCAATGACTCCTGCGACATGCTGCAGTTTTAATTTTAGAAATGGGCCCATATAAACCGAGGGAGATATGAAGCCACCACACTCTTGTACTCAACAGTCTAGAGTGTTTCAATGTAAACCACAGAGACACTACAAGTGGATATAGCAGTAAACATAACACAAGTATCATGGATTCTGAAACAGTTAAAACCAAACATCCATGTCAATTTCTGTTTAAGTTTGCATACCTAGAACACCACTAGTCTTAATCCCACTATAAAATAGTGGGAAAAGTTCTTCAACTACTCATTAAACTGGCTTTATTCCATTCCTTAAATGAGATTAAAGAAAACACAGAAGTAATGGTTTTGGTCAAAGTCCAATAATAAACCAGAACATCTAGTAAAGCCCCACTCATGAAGAAATAATACTGAAATATTGTGATAAACTGACAACTGCCATGCCTTCTGAATGGGGAGATGAAAGTTATATTGCAACAGGACTTTTAAGGTTATACTAAGAAGTAACTTTTTAAATGTTTGTCTGAAATATTCAGTTTTAGACATTTCTCCAATGGAGACACACTCAAACTTTGCCTTGAGGATACTATAAATCCCTGTAGCATGCTCCATACAAAGTTAAAAACATTCTACAATTCACTTAGTGTGGAGTATAGTGTTGAAATCTGCATAAAAATTTGAGCAGCTGTGCAAATTTCACTATGTGAATTGCTGTATTTATGTACTATGCAGCTGTGTCACATTTAACTGTACAAATTGCTGCAACTGGTGGCAACAATTCATGGCAAAGTGCAAATTGTGTAAATTCACTTAGTTAAATTTACCGTAAGTGCATTGAACTGCACAGTGTGCACTACTTGAATGATGCTGTAATGTGTAGTGAGCAAATTCATTGTAATTTATGGACGAATCATAAATTTGGTATGATCCCAATACTAGGGTCTGATACTGGAATTTTAACTTTTCTTTAAAATATAGTACAAAATTTAGGAAAGAGCACAAATTTGAACTTTGCAAAAGTACCACTGTCCTGTCAGGTAATAATTTTTTAGAATTATGGGGTGGCCCACAGTAGCTAGGCCACCATAGTTCATAAGTGTCACAGAGGTTCATGCATTACTACTAATTGCAAGTAATGTGTGTGATTTGGGGATGGTCTTTATTTAAAATTGTGCCCTGTAAATACTAAAGTTCACAACATGTACATCTGACAGTGTAATAAGTATGAATAAAGTTTATTAGTTCAATAATGTACAGCAAACCATTCCATGTTTATCACACATGAAATATTTTTACATGCTGGGAGGGAGGATGCCTTCCAAATGGAAACAGAGGCACTGTTTTCCCAATCTGATAGATATTTCAATTAGAAGGCACTGCAGGTATGTCCTTCTCTAACTCAATGTACTTATGCTTGATAGTGCCTAAAAGCCTAAAAGCAAAACTCTTTCTCCAGCTCAGCTGAGGGTTTCCACATGTCACTTCTCTCACAGAGTGGTAGACAGCTTTAGCAATGCTGACTGGCTATGAGAGGCTAAACCATCTGGCTGTAGAAATGAAATGCATTCACTATCATCTGAGCAGTCTATTCAAATCTCTCATATATATTACTTCACTCATCATGAGGATGCTCAGAAAAGTGGCACCTCTCAGTAATATTTTCCTAGCTCCTTGGCAGTCAACTACTGCACAAGCATGGGTCTGCACTAGACCCATGGTGACTACAATTTATCTTATCATTCAAATATGAGTCTTTGGGTCTCAGTACACAGTTTAAAGTCTATCATGTTCTGACCATTATAAGAAAAACCAAGACTGTGACTGTCCATACAAGAAAAATAAAATATTTGGTAAATATGCACTATACATGTCTGTTGTAATAGATTGAATATGTTGTAAAGTCCATTTGTTCTCATAATGCTGAGGCCTTCCTGCTGTTTTTCCAGTCACTAAATAATATTTTAATAAACATTAATACAAAAATCAAGTACATGTGAAAATTATGTTAAACCAGATTTTAGACACATTTTCAAACTATGAACATTGTCCCTTTTCAATGCCTTCTCAACAACTGAAGTTTAAGAGGTTATGTTATCAATTTTAACAATTCTTAAGGGATTGGACAGTGTGGATCAGAGGAAACTTGTCTAGCACATTCAGGGCAGTAGAACCAGAAAGTTACCTAAGCTTAGGGAAGACAGAATTATAAGTAATATGAGGAAGCATTTTTCACCAACACAAGGGCAAATCTAGAGAACAAGTTCCCACAGGAAAGACAGCATGCAGGGAGTGTTAACTCTTTCAAACTCAGTTTCTTTTGGAGAATTGGTTACCATCTAATTAACTGGTTAGGGAAATGTTCCAAAGAGCAAACCTTGTAGCAGAATTAGTATGCACAGAAGGAAATGGAGGACACTTGTGCACGGATTGCAGATAATTCCACCACTTGTAATTTACTCACCATTGTGCCCTTGTCTATAAAATATACTGGTATCACTTCCCATTATGCAATAGTTACAGCTATTTCACAAGATATTGAATGTCAATCTGCCTTAGTGGTGGGAGAGGAACATGATGGACCCACAGGGAGTCAACCACAATGCAACACAGTAACTTGCAGTAAATGGCATGTCACAAACTACTGCATGACAAAGGTTCCCTGCTGTATACTGCAGTGTTTTGTGATATACTACAATATGACTGTGCAACACCCTGGCTGGCACTACTGTTTGATCTCTTTTTGTCTACCTTTCTTATGCTCTTATGCAACACACTTCCATTTTACAATTGTTCCCTGGTCACCTACATTCCCCTGCTTGTATGCACTCTTTAGGGGAGCCCAGCTGAAGAGATGCATCAACTGGCTTTGATTGCCCTGCTTATAGTTCAGATCAGTGGAGTTCAAAGTCTGTTACAACTGCAGTCATGTTTTACTGAGAACTCTACAGAATGAAGCTGTGCCAGTACCCAGGTCTGGACAGAAATGTCAAAGAAGAATGACATTCTTCTCATTATAGCCACTGTTCACTTGGGACTTCAAGTCAGAAGGAATAATTCCCAGTATTGAGCAGAGACAGCAGTTCACAGAAACATAGAAATGTAGAATTTTTTTGAAAGATGAGGACTGCTTGGCCCACCCAGTCTGCACATTTTCTTTCCTACCTGTATTGTCACCACATACCTACTTGACCTCCAGATACCTCCCTTCTGCTTCCTTACAAGATTCCCATGTGCCTATTCAATGCATGCTTGAAGCCCACTACTGGTTTTGCCCCTACTGCCTGTGCTGGAGGACTGTTCCAGACATCCACCACCCTTTTCGTGAAGAAATACTTCCTGAAATCCCTCCTGAATTTCCCCTTCCAGCTTAATTTCATGTCCCTTGTTCTGTGCACTTTCTCCCAAAAATATTCCTCCATACCTTATTTCATCCAGTGAGGAATTTGTAGGTTTCTATCATGTCCCCTCTCTCCCTCCTTCCAAAGTATACATATTGAGATCCCTCAGTCTCTCCTCATAGGGCTTCTGATGCAGCCCTTCTCTTCAAGAAATTTTAAGCATCAAGTCATCCCAGAAAGTATAGTCAAGAGGTTAGAGCAGAGCTGTAAACCAAGAAGCCCAGCAGACCTGGCTTGAGTGCAACAAGTGATATTTGCCTTCTGAATGACACACAATCATATCTTATTTTCTCTCTCAGGTCACACGGAGTACACTTGTTCAATGTGCCATTCCAGACAGGAAAAATTCCAAATTGAAATCCCACTGGTGTATTGCCATGGTTCCAGCTGGAAACATAGAAACATAGAATTTGATGGCAGATAAGGACTGCTTGGCCCACTTAGTCTGCCCATTTTCTACCTGGCAGATAAGCTGCAGATCCTAGTTAACCAACAGCTTACTTCCTCCTAACCCCAGCTAGGACTGTCTTATGTCTGTCCCATGTATTCTTGAATTCCCCACTGTTCTTGACTCCACAACCTCCTCAGGGAGGCTGTTCCATGCATCCACAACCCTCTCCATGAAAAATACTTCCTCCACATTATCTCTGAGCCGTCCCCTCTATCTTCAAATTGTGCCTCCTTGTTTTGCACATCTCTTTTCTGAAATATACTACCCTCTTGGACTTTGTTGATTCCTTGAGGTACTTGAAAGTTTCTATCATGTCCCCTCTCTCCCTTCGTTCCTCAAGGGTATACATATTAGGCTCCTTTAGTCTTTCTTCGTATGTCTTCTGGTGCAGACCCTGCACCATTTTGGTTGCCCTCCTCTGGACAGCCTCCACACTGTCTATGTCTTTGTGGAGATGGGGTCTCCAGAACTGCACACAGTACTCCAGATGGGGTCTCACCAACTGTCTGTACAGAGGATAACAACTTCCTGTTTGCTATTATTGATGCCACTCCCTATGCATCCCAGTATCCCCCAGCCTTCCTTACTGCCTTCTCACATTGCTCCCACCTTTAGGTCATCTTATATAATTACCCCCAGGTCCATTTCCATTTTACTGTTGTCAGTATCTCACCCCCATTGTGTACTCTTCCCTGGGTTTTTGTTTCCCAAGTGCATTACCTTGCACTTCTTTGCATTGAATCTGAGCTGCCATACATTTGACCATTCCTAGAACCTTGCCAAGTCCCTTCTCATCCTTTCCACTCCATCTTGTGTATTGACCCTGTTTCAGATCTTTGTGTCATCTGCAAAGAGACATACTTTTCCTTCTAGTTCCTCTGCAATGTCACTTATAAAAACATTAAAAGGACCTGTCCCAGTACTGAACCCTGCGGTACCCGCTAGTAACACTCCTTTCTTCACTGTGGACTCCGTTTACTACTACACTTCCGTCCTGTTGTCTAGCCAAGTTTTTATCCAGGCTACGCTTGGAACCCTCCAAGGCTGACTAACTGTGTATTAATCTTTTGTGTGGGACTGTATCAAATGCCTTGCTAAAATCTAGGTAGGCCATGTCCACAGCCCCTCCTGGTCTACTTTGGTCACCCAGTCAAAGAACTCTATTAGATTCATCTGACATGACCTTCCCATCATGAATCCATGCTGCCTTGCGTCCTGTGCCCCACTGGCCTCTACATACTCAACAACTCTTTCCTTCAAGTGATTCCATCATTTTTCCTACCACTGAGGTAAAACTAACTGGTCTGTAGTTTCCTGCCTCTGTCCTGGTCCCACTTTTGTGAAGGGAATCACATCCACCTCCTCCAGTCCTCGGATACCACCCCATGCTCCTATGATTTGTTAAAGAGTAGTCAGTGGTGTTACTAGTTCTACACTTAGTTCTTTTAGATTCTAGGGTGAATACTATCAGGCTCCATTGCTTTGTCTGCCTTCAATTTTATTAGTTCTTTCAGAACCCTTTCTTCTGTAAATGGACTGGTATCGACCCCATCTTCAGAGTGTTTCTCTTGTTTGGTTTAGGTACCTCCCCTACTCTTCCTTTGTGAATACTGAGCAGAAATATTCATTCAGTATCCCTGGTTTTCACTGTCACCCTCTGCCCACATTTCCTCCCCTTTAATAAGCCTCAGTATCCCTCCTTTGGTCTTTCTTTGCTCCCTAATGTACCTATAAAGGTCTTATCCCCCTTCTTAACAGAGTTCACTATCCTTTCCTTGGTTTGGACCTTTGCTATTCTGACTGCCTTCCCTGCCTCTTTCTGCTTTAACTGATAACGTTTTCTGTCCTTCTCCTTCTGTGTTTCCTTATATTCCTTAATGCTATCCTTTTCTCCTTAACCTTCCCTACCACCTCTTTTGAGAACCATAGCTTTTTTCCTTCATTGTGTTTTGTTGCTTTGCTTTACACAAAGCCTTGTTGCCTCTGTGATGGCTGTTTTGATTACTCCTATTTTATCTCCACCTTCCTTCTTGCCTGTTTGTCAGTGCTTTTCTGAGGCATGCTCTCATTTCACAAAATTAGTCCTCCTAAAGTCCAATACTCTTGCCTTTGTATGGCTTGATTGTATGGCTGTCACTTGTTCCCAGATGGCTACCCACTTTTAAGTCTGAGATTCTTTCTCCGTCCCCATTTGAGATTACCAGGTCTAAGACTGCTCCCTCCCTAGTGGGTTCCAGCACTAGCTGTCTGAGGCATGCCCCTGTAGGGCATCAATAATGATCCTGCTCTTGGATGTGCCTGCAGCAAGGTGCACCAGTTAACATATGGCATATTCAGGTCCTCCATCAACAATATCTCCCTTTTTCTGCCATTCTAAGGATGCCTTCTATCATTTCCTTGTCCATTCCCTCCCTCCCCCTGAGATGGGGGTCTGTATACAACCCCATGCAGTTGTAGTGTCAATTCTGGTCTCCAGGGTGACCTAGGTGCCTTATCTGCTCCCTGTTTACTCTTTAGTTCTGTTGCTTTGATCCCTTCCTTTACATGAGAGCTACTCCTTCTCCTCCTCTTTTACCCTCCATATCCCTCCTGTAGATTGTATATCCTGGTATGTTGACATCCAGTCATGGTTCTCTGTGTACCATGTTTCTGTGACTGCCACAATATTCAGGCAACCCTCTTCCATCAAGGCCATTAGTTCAGGAAGCTTGTTACACAGACTATGGGCATTGGTACTCATCACTCTCCACTTTGTGATGGCCTTACCCTTACTAGCACTGTCCCTGTCCTTACTGCCTTTGCCTTTTTTACATTTACCTCTGTCCTGCTCCTAATGACTTCTCTACCTTGGTGTTTACCTCAGTAATTATCATGTTTTGTGGGGAAGGCTGGGATTTCCCTGCTCCTTTTCAGTATCTCCCCCTTGGTTGGTTAAATGCTTGCCAATGAAGCATGTAAACCTCTCACCTAGGATCCTGGTTCCACCTGGACAATTGCAGACCATCAGCACCAGTATAGGTCTGCATCATTCCAGGTGGCTCACCAGTCCCACTGAAGCCAAAACCCTGAGCTCCACACCAGTTTTCAACCATTCATTGAATTCCCTGGTGAGGAGTACCCTAGCATCACCCTTGCCATAAACAGGGAGAACATGGTTCATGTGTAAGCCTCAGAAAAGTACACAAACACCAGCTGAGTGCTTAGCATTTTATGATGTGAGTCTCTCATCTCCCTGGGAGATCATGGCCACCTAGCATTCTCAGTCTGCTTGCTGGTCAATCACTGAGTTGTATTGGCATTGATTAGGAAGCAAAATAGTTTCTAGTCATTCCAGCCAGAGGAAAAGTGCAATGACAGAGACTCACAGGTGTCAGGGTGAGAGTCAAGTGGAAATGGCAGGATATACAACAGGCACAAGTCTGTTAATCTGGATTAAAAGCACACTAATTCAAGCATTTCTTCTGAAGAAACCTACAGTAATTATTTACTTGCATTGTGAATTTCTAAATGAAAGTTACAGACAGTGTCACCCTTTGGGGGATGTCACAGTTCTAGGGAGGGTGAATAAATAAGGTTGTCCAAATAAGGCTACAGGAGACTCTAAGGCAACCAACTAGTACTCAAGATTGGGGCAGACTGCCTTTGATAGGAAATGTTAAATTAAACATAGAGAACAATATGCTTAAAGTCTACCCTGAAGTATTTATGATGTAAGAAATGAGTACAGTATCATGTAGTGCATAAATGTCCTGGTATTAATTACTTTATGTCCATTAATATGGGTACAACATGATCATATTCTCTTTTTGGTAAGGACATAAACAGTTACATATTGGACTAACTGTGACAACTACTACGCATTCCTGTCATCCTCATTCCTGTCATTTTCAAGTTTGTCTCTATAGCATTCTACAAGTTTGGGAGGGGCTTTTACTTACATTTTGTAAAATGGTAGCTGATAACATCAGCAGGTGGCACAAGTGCAACTCCATATCTCTTGCAGAGTCACACTTAATTGATGTTTGACACTTTCTATGTTCTTATTTGGGACCAACATAATCAAGTGTCAATGACCAAAACAGTTGAAACTTTCCATTTCAAACTTTTAATTTCAGTATTTAGCCATATTAGGAGCACATTCTTATAAAAAAAACACCTCCACTGAGAGCTTGCAATGTTTTGGTTTGCTATGTCTCACAGTGCTCCACCCATTCTGCCTCATCAAGCACTGCATTGTTGCTTGAGGGATCACATACTCCCTCAAAGTACTCCAGAAGAGGGCCTTATTTTCAATGGACTTGATCGATGCATATAATATGTGCTCCATTTGAGCTCAGTCAGCGGCAAGCCATGGTGGTGGTGAGTGGAGGCTGTGCTGGTCACTGACCAGGGTTTTTGCTGTGGGGGAGCTGGCTCTGGGGTCATGCTGCTCAGGGTGAGGGACACTATACTACCAACCAGGATACTGAGATTAAGGGGACCAGCGATAGCTGATGGGGCTGGGACTCCACCTGACTACAAGGGACAATGTGTATGATTACAGGAACAGTGATCAGTGAGGGTGGAGGTCAGTAGACTGCCAGGTTCTACACCTTAGTTACAGGGACAGCAGTCAGGGTTTGGAGAGGGGGTGGGACACTACTCCATGGAAAAGTTTTCTTTATAAAGCTCGGCAATCAGGGATCAGGGTGGTGGTGGGACACTACAGTACAAAAAGGGGTTTCTGTGAATGATTTGGTGATCAGGGCTCAGAGAGGGAGTGAGATACTACACTATGGGAAACAGGTTTTCTGTCAATGGTTTGCAGATCAGGGTTCAAGGCAAGGGTGGGACACTACTCTGGGAAAAGGTTTTTATTTATTTTACATATTTATTTAACTTTTGGTGTATTGAAATGCACACTGAGTCTGAGCTCATTTCCAGGTGCAACCTGGGGACATAGTACAGGAAAAAGTCACTCAAGGAGACACAGAATTAAGTCTAGTACATACATACATCTGTCAATGATTCAGTGATCACTGTACAGGGAGAGGGGTGGAAGACCACTAGACTAAAGGGATGCTGGCTGTGTTGGGCTTGGGCTGGTGGGGGTGTACAATACAACATTAATGCAATGCAAACGAGCCCATAATGGACATGATAATGGCCACTAGTGCTTGCATGCCCACTGGGCTCATTGCATAGCTACTTTGTGAATAGCATGTTAAGCGTGTGAGTGGTATTGGCTGCAGGGCCATTTTTCTGACTGGCTGGCTGTGGGTGCACCATTACTGGGTATCCACTGTTTTCCTGGTTAGCGCTGCTCCTGTCGGCCCCTATTCACAGTTGGATAGCACAGTGCATAATCCGACTGTGAATAGAATGAACTCCTTCAAGCGTTACTGTGAGGTACAACACAAATGTTTGCACAGCATTTTGTGATTTTTGTGACTCCTGGCGACTTATTTTTTTTCTGCAGTTTAGTATGTTTTTTCATGGCGCTGGACCCAGATCTCAGTCCCTGTCTCTTTCAGCCTGACCAATCCCCCTCAGATTTACCTGCTATGGTCAGTGATAATCCTAAACTTACCTCCACTAGGAGGGGCAGTCATCTGACTTGGGATCCTCAGACTTATAGTCAAGAGTTCTGGTGGGCATCCCCATTGGAGGAACCCTGGCTTAGCCCCAAGGTGAGGCCATGGTACCAGGTGGACAGCTGACACATCTACTCCATTGCCAAGCAGAGCTGGGGAATGGTCTGGATGGAGTGAGGGGCTTCACAGAGGTGGCAGCAGTAGTTTCTGTGAGCAAGGATCCCTGGGGTGGTAATGTGCAATGATGTCCAGCATCCACCCCATCCCCTAATGTGACAGCGCCAGCTGTGGTGGTACCCAGCTTCCACCAGGGGTCCATAAAGCACAGGACACTCTTTCCCCTCCCTCTGGAGAAGGAGATCAGTCACCAGGATGCTCAGTTCTTCTCCCTTGGGCTGGCCTCTGACTTCTGAGTCCGTTTCTGAAACTGGGATGTCGGCACCACAAGCTAGGCATTGACATTGCACCAGCGAGCGGGCTGCCCATGTATTTTAAATGCTGTACTTAATTGCTTTAAGTATCATTTTATATGCTCTGGCAAACAATCAGACTTCCAGGAATAGAAGACTACGGAATGACTGTACCCAGACCATCCACTCTGCCAAAAGTAAACATTTTGAGGAAGCATTACAAACATCATGGGAAACAGCATGTCTTTTTGGAATAACCCAAAGATATAACAGAGAAAGTCAAGAAAGAGGCTCACAAATGCTCAACATCGATGGTGCCCACCCTTGACCCCGACTATTGCCAACACATTTAACAAAGCATTTACTGACCTGAACAGTGTACTTCTGACAAATTTTTTAAAGAAACCAACCCAAGCTCAAGCCAAAGCCTAGACCCCACTCAAACATCCCCCTCCATTCTATTCAAATCTGTCAACTACAACCAAGCAAGAAAGCACATTCAGAAGGTACTTGGAAAATCCAGGAAAGCGCGACACTCTCGACCTCAAATTTATTTCTCTTGCACTTGATGAAATTCTAGCTCCCATTACTAAACTGCTGAACTTATCCCTGCAGCTGACTCAATTCCCCTAAGCTTGGAAGTCAGCCCTGGTAACTCCGTGCACAAGAGCTGTGATCGGGCACTACATGCCAATTACAGGCCTATTTCTATCCTTCTACCACTGTCAAAAGTGCTGGAGTGCATAGTCTCAGACCAGATGGTTGAATTCCTTAATAAATACAACATTCAGTGTCCAGAACAGCATGGATTTTGGAAAGGGCACAGTACCTCCACAGCTCTTCTGGAGTTCACCAGCTGCATACACAGTTCACTGGACCAGGGTAACCTTGTTGGTGTGGCCTTTATTGATCTAACAAAGGCCTTTGACATGGTCTGTCACTCCCTTCAACAACTCACCTCGATAGGTCTCTCTAACTCCGCTACTAACTGGTTCAAAAGCTATCTAGCTGATCGTTACCAACAGGTAAGATTGGAAACATCACATCTGGGCCCCTGCCAGTTCACTGTGGGTCCCACAGAGGTCAATCCTAGGACCCTCCTTTTCAACATCTTTCTAAATAGCCTACCTCGATCTTGTGACCAGCGGATACTTCTCTATGCAGATGATGCTGTTATTTTTACTTCTCAACATGACCCTCACACCCTAAACTATCAGCTACAACATGCTTTTAAACAAACTGAAGATTGGTTCAGATCCTCAAGATGGTTCTGAACTATAAAAGACAAAAGTAATGCTTTTAGTGGCGCTAGAAGCAAACACAAAGCAGCATCCCTTAACATCACTAACTGCGAGGGTTTGAACAAGTGGAGCAATTCAAATACCTGGGGATTACATGACTGTTCCTCTCCTATACAGAACACACTGAGAATGTGGCCAAACAGTCAACATAAGAATTGGGCTCCTGCACAGGCACAAGAAATGCCTAACACCTGAAGCACTCCAAACTGCAATCCATAGCACAGTTGTCTCTGTCATTGACTATGGATTGGTCATATCAACTCAGTCACTCCCACCTCACTCGTGGGATAGCAGTAGCCCTAAACAAAGCCTGCAGACTACTCACCAACTCCCCTGACTAACGCACACATGTGACCTTTATGAGCAAGCCAGGTGGCTACAACTTGAAAACAGGATACAATACCAAACCTGCCTCTTAGCTAAAAATCACTACTCGGACTTCAGCCTCCTGGAGTCACAAACCTATTAAGTTTATTCACAGGCCCACACCTCACCAGGAAATCTGACCATCAGGTTCTCACCATCCCTCGCTGCAGAACCTCCCAAGGGCAGAGGTCATATGCCTACCGGCACCACTTTGGCTCAATAAACTTGGCACTGAACATAACGCCATGCAGAGATTGGGGCTTTTGAAGACCAAGCTAAGACAACACCTACTGAAGGAAAGCTCCTGTGACTGTACTTTCTAATTACTCCACACACCACTTCTGACCCCAGTCTTATTCACCTTTCAGGTTATTACCATCTCCTCGCTACTCCTACTTTGTCCTTCTACCTGAATTGTCCCCATTTTTGCTCTGTAATACCCTGCACCTGCCTCTCCCACCTCCTCCTAAATAGTCATCATGCCTCCCCCACTCAGTGCCCACTACTCTCTTTCTGGATAGCTGCTTACTGTCTTTTACCTGACAATGCCACCTAGGCTGCTACTGTTACCTGAATTATCCTAGTGTTAAAACCATCTCTGTTTCCTATTTACAATGTATTTTTGTCTATGTTTACTCACCTAGCTATATACTCCTAAACCCACAATGTATGTATACCCACCTTTTATGATGTGGAACCTTTGTAAAGAGTGGTCTCTCAGCTCAAAGGTATTGTAATCCAAGATTGAATAAATAAAATATATTGTTGCATTGCTTATACCTCTGATAAATGCTTTTTAAATGAGCAGCAGGTAAATGATGGTAACACCTCCTTCCTGTGACTGCCCTGATTAAACCTCCTATTTTCTCACTACCCACCCTTTTCCGTTATTTGACAAAGACATGTTTGGAAACCTTTTCTCCTGCTATTGTCTGCTCCTCCACCTTTCACTTACCCTCTCTGTTCTGGACTTTTCCCTATTTGTTTCTCCTAAACTGGCATGACCTCTTTCTTGTAATAATAATGTGATTATTGATATCTCATGTCCTTTTGCACAAATGATTTGATATGTATTTGTATATGTTTTCTCGCTCTTGACACAGCACAAATTGTTGTGTCATCTATTAACTCTTTTTGTACTGTACCTAATTGACGTGGAACCTTTGTAAAAGAGCCTCTGACTCAAAGGTAGTAATTCCTAGAACAATAAACTAAACTAAACTAAACTAAACTAAAACCTTGATAAAGCGCATGTCAGTGCAAAATGCCTTGTTTTCATTGGGAGAGTCTGCATGTTTTCATATTTTATTTATGTAATAAACTATCTTTAACTGACCCATATATACGGTCATGGTTTTCAGATCAAGTAGCCTGACTCTATGTGTGTTTTAGTCTCATGAATACATTGTGGCTTCGATAGGTACATGCAGCTGCCTCCTTTTTTCTTCTTCTTCAAAATGTCCATTAAAGAAAACAAATTAAAAATGGAAACCACAGCCACAAATAACTGTTATTCTTATCAGCCTCTATAAAGTCATAGTGGTGAGGCAGCTCTAGGTATTTATTTCAAAAGTTTTACCAGCAAGGCATACTGAGCTGGTAGCGCTATTTCAGATGCACCGGAAGGAGGTGAATAGGAGAAGGCAATGCAAGTACAAATCACAGTGTACAAAAATGCAAAATAAGAACACTGTGCAGTAAACAACAATGTCAAAATAACAGGAGTGGGGTGTTGACTGAAAACTGGGGAGAGGGGCCGTAAGAATGACAGTGTAGGGTGGAGGATAAAGAACAATAGTCCAAAGATCCAGTGTCAGCAGTAACTGCAAGAGTGAGTAGTGCAGTCAGGAGGAGAGATTTCAGACTGTGAAGGGAAGAAGCAGAGCAAGAAGAAGGAGGGTGAGAGATCCAGAGTTTAGGGAAGCAGAAAGAAGGAACCTTGACCAGCAGAGGATTTCATTGGTGGGAGGTCAAGAGAGGAAGACCCAAAGTTGTGAAGGAAGTAAGAGGTAGTTGGGGGGTTAAGAGGAGAGAGAAACAAGATAAGAGGGAGGAAGTCAAACCAAATTTGGAGACAAAGAAGGCACAGTAGACAAGGTGGCTGATATCAAGTGAGGCGAGGAGACAGCATAGTATATACAACAGCGGTGTGTGTGATGGGCTTTGTTGAGGCAAATCAACAGATGGAGTGAAAAAGGTGGGGGCAATTCTGGCTAAGTAGATGTTTTACATCAATGTTCAGTAATGTCAAGGACACTAGAGCTGATCAAAACTGAAACTCTCACATTCTCCAGAATTCTGACATTTCTTTGAAAACTAACAAAATTCAGCAGATTACATTGATGATTTCTATCCTAGATATGAGAAGAAATGCAGAGAAAAAATCAGTTACTCATCCCAAATCAGTGTCTTCATTTGGCTGCTTTGTTCCTTCATGGCTAATGTATTGCTATGGATTTGGCACACCAGTGTTTTAGCAAAGAGGAAATATGTATGTGTGGTCTGCTGTTTTCAGTCTTTCTTGGTAGTTTAACAGAACATTTAGTTTGACACCATATGGCCATACATAAAGCCATGTCAACCAAAATTCCTTCATGGCAATCTACATATACTGTACAAAATATAATGCTTTGCATTTGAGTGGAATTGTTATTTTGTGTAATTATGATTGGATTACAGTATACTTTAATTCCAGCATTAATAATAAGGAGATCTTGCCGGCCCGGTGGCGTGGAGGTTGAGGCACTGGACACCACACCTCACGCCATGCGGTGACCCAGGTTTGGGAATGAGCACGGACCATTGGGGTTCGGCAGGGGAGAGAGGATTGAATGTCAGAGGACTGCTCTTCTCTCTCAGGGGATCAGGGTTATGCCGGCACTGCAGCAGCCCCTGGTGGAGATCAGAGGCACTGCAATGCTTAGGGCTCAAATAGTGGAGCACAGAGCGCGATGGGCGTCCCTGGCATCATTGCACACTCAGACTCTGCTGGGAGGGAGGGAGGGCATACCCACAAGTGTAAAATACCCTCCACCTCCTGATAGGTAAAGGAGGGTCCAGGGTGCCAGCCAACCATGCCCAATGTCGGGCTCGACTCTCATCTCCTCTGCTCTCCTCCGCTCCCAGTTGCCTATCTGGATTATAGATAGAGGGCCAGGAGGAGTAATCTGGTGATCCTATCTTGGGAGACCCAGAGCTGGATGGCTGAGGAAGTGGACAGAGAGCAGGGCAAGGGAGGAGAAAGAGAGAGAGAGAGAGAGCTTTAGGCGGGCAGGATCATGCTGGGGACCGAGACACCTCTCCCAAGAGAGTTCAGGAGGTGTAAGTGATAAAGAAAGTTAAAAAGATTATAAATAATGAGATCTTACTTCATCATTTGCATTTCAAAATCACCATATCACTCAAACAATGTCATAGTCATACAAGATTCTTCTTGTAAAGTGTAGCAGACTACTTTTAGCCTTTTCTTTGATGTTTATGTCTTCCACGTAACTACTGGAAGTTGAAAACTTTCATATAACCAGATTGCTCCACATATAGTATCTTTCAGAGGCAGTTTTCCCCTGTGCTTAAAGCGCTGGCTGTGAACCTGAGAGTTAGGTTTAAATCCTACAGCTGTCACTTATTCAGTGTGTAACACTGAGCAAGTCACTTGATCATACCAGCATAACTGCTCTTCAAATTCTTTCTAATCAACCTCTGTATTAATGCAGTATAAAATTTCTTGAAGAGGCTTCCACCTCTACTGGTGTTGCAGGAACATGATTTCTGTGGAAAAGGGACCTTAGGAAGGAGCCAAAGAACTGTGTAGCAGGAGCTGCAAACACTGCAGAGCAAGGGATGCTAGAGATAGTTAATTGCTGCTGATGAGTAATAACAGACTAAGGCATGACCCTCAGAGGAGAGAGAAAATGCCAGGATTATAGGAGAAGAAGGGCCACCAACTGACCATAACTCACAGTGGAGTTTTCTAAGTCTGTGAAAATGGTACTGGACCACTTACAAAACTTTATGGCCTTTGGCACTCAGGACAGAAAAATGAAACAGTGAAAAAATCTATGGGCATCCATGACCCTGGCCACCATCCTGCCTAGCATGGGTACTATCATCAGGCTCACTGCAATAATCTGGACTTCCAGTTCAAAGGAAACTTTGGAGGATACCTCTCCCTCTATCCGTCTAATTGGATAATGTTGTAGGAGTGCCATGGGTAGATCTCACAGCCAAAGGCAGTACCTCAGGGAAGAAGGCCCCCATAAAATGTGGAAAGATGTGAGAGCAACTGCTTAAGCTAGCACCCAGCCTTGAGACCATGAGGAGGAGGAATGGCCTTGACTGGAAACCAAAGGAAGGGGATATGGAATGAGACTAGGTATACCTTGGGCAGACACTGGATGAATAGATTTTGGAGGTGCTGCAGACATGGTCTGCACAGCTAAAAGCGCCTTTGTGGGCTGAGGACCCAACCTCCAACAACTCATGCCTTAAGTACTATACCATGAGGTGCCACTGCCTTGGGTTGGCATGGATGAAGATTTCCTGGAGTGATGGACCATCTCACCAACCTGTGAGACTTACAGGAGGCACCACAGAAGGTACGCAGTATGAAAAGGACCCAACACATGACAAGGGGCTCATCATATAATGCAGACTTCAAGGGGATGAGTGAATGTGACTGATAATGATCAGCAGGAATGTGTTCACAGTGTCTGGTGATATGATGCAGAAATGGACTGACTGGAGAGCAGTATGATGGCTGGCAGACTGATTGCTTGTTAGAAGTATGATGTGGCTGACAGGCCTATTGTTTAGTTGAAGAAGGGCTAGCATGATAGAAACGGAACCGAATGACAAGGTACTGAAAGCATGAATGCATATCAAAGGTCATATCTTAGAAAACACTAAGCCATAAGCAGAAATGCACAAACAGTAGTACAACCACATCTGTGGGAAAATGCTGAAACAAACTGACTGAGAAGGCTGACTAAAGGATTAAGTGAAATGGTTGCAGCTGTTGGCAGAACCAGGTGGAATAATTTAATCCGAATCATACAGACAGAACTGCAGTGAAATTTTTGAAAGTGTTGTTTATGAACAGTGGGAAAAGAGTCAACAGGTAACAAATGTTTGGAGAGGAAAAGCAGGTGAAGGAGACTGTGAAACAGACATGAAATACTGCAGCATCATAGAGGCAAGACATAGAACAGAGTAGCTACACTGAAAACACCTTGCAAGTAAGCACTGAATTGTATGAGGGCAACAGCAGCAGGAGTGGTTACCCTAAAAAGGCAATAAATAGAAAGCTATAGTCAGGGAGAAAACATAATATTCATCCAGAGCTGCAGAAGGCAAAACCCAATCAGGAAGGCCAAAAGCAACTGAGAAGACAGCAACAATCGGGGTGGGGGATTACAGCTTTCAGCTGCAGCAAAGAAGAAGATGGTTTATATAGCACAGGAAGGGGTTTGGATGGTTACTCCTACCCATCAAACCACAGGCTGAAAGGGCAGGCCAGTCAGTGCAGTGGTAGTGCTACCACTAATGACACTGGTGACTCAGGGTCAGGAATGAGCCTGGGTCACAGGATAGCAGGCCAGGAGAGGAGGACTAAGTGGCTAATGGTCCACTGTCCTCCTCCTGGGAGATGCGTTGTGACATCCATGTCGTCTGACCCCTAGCAGAGGCTGGGGATCAATGCTAGCCACACATGGAGGCAGGAGAGGACCATGGCAGATGCCCAGCATGCTACACATGGAAGCATGTGCAGCACCACCACTAGGATCCTTGCATGTCATGCCTCCCTGCTCAGGGGTGGGAACATGGGGGAGATCCAGCCAGCAGGATGACCTTGAAGACCTGCAGGCCCCGAACCCAGCCAGCTAGGCAGGCCCAGCATCCCAGAACACCATGGAACCAGAAGATTGCTGAAGTGAGGTAAACCTAGTGAGCGCCAGGGTGAGAAGACTGGGGGTCCTTGTGGGGATGTGGGCCAGGATGAGGCGATGGAGCAAAGAGATAAAAAAAAACAGGCTTCTTTTTAATTATTATGTTTGGAGAGGAAGTTCAGCATATCGTATAGGCAGACAAGTCAGAGAAGTGAATATTAAAAACATTAGTGATAGTGTCAGGGTATTTCAATTGAAACCCTTCAGTTTAATATCATTAATAGAGCTATATTTATGTATGTATGTATTTAATATTTACTGGTTAGTGCCAATAATCAACTGCTGGCACAACCTCACAAACTCCACTATTCACATGTGTGAATAATGGAGTTCTATGAAAATATGTTTCCAAAATAGCCTTCTTTGCACTGAACACCTGCAGCAGAGACTGTCCTCGTGTTGGCGGTTCACCTCGCCCACAAAACCACCAGCACGAATGACAATTTTCTTTGACATTCAAAAAGAAAGCCAAGCACATACAAAACAAAAAGTGACATATGGGGAGGAGCAGTTGACAGGGTGAGGGTTTAATAGAGAAGTTGGTGGGGCAGGGAACAGGTTGTGGACATTGGGAAAGATTGGGATTAAAAA
The DNA here is from genome assembly GCA_016271365.2 of Neoceratodus forsteri. Taxonomy (NCBI): domain Eukaryota; kingdom Metazoa; phylum Chordata; order Ceratodontiformes; family Ceratodontidae; genus Neoceratodus; species Neoceratodus forsteri. Next base: position 878,812,980 of record CM028134.1, on the reverse strand, counting down.
GAAACTGAGGAGAGCACACAAAATGGAGGGATGAAAGACAGGTGAGAGGTGCAGAAACAGGGCCGCGGGTGGCACTTGAAGTGCAGGTGAGAGAGAGCAGGTACAGGGCCGTGGGCCGCAGGAGCAAAACTGATACAGAAAATGGCAGTTCCATTGCAGCTTCACTGATTCATGTACAGTAACACAATAACAAAGGGAAAAAACAGTAAACATAAAAAATAAAACATAGGGACCTGTTCAAAGTTGGATTTTATGCACATCCTTGGCGTGTGATGCCCTGATAAACCCCTCTTGCTTTGCCTTGGGTTTATGGGGCATCCACACCTCAAATGTGAATAAAATCTTTGTACTAGGTTAGGCTTTCCTATAGGGAAACTGTAGAGATAATTTGCCATTATAAAGGAGCCGCTTATAATGGCAAACACAGGCATGGTTTCCTCTCGCTATGCGCATGCCCAACCTACAGCTCTTCCGGTTTTCACCGCTCATCACCAGATTTCTTCATCAGTCAAAACCTCACCACCGCCACTATCTCTAGGTGGTAATTAACTATTTAAAAAAAACTTCCTAACAAAATCACACCCTAAAGGGGACAACAAAACAAGAAAACAAGAAAAACTAAACTGCTACTAAGCGACCGAGGACTCGCTAAACATCATCAGACCTCAGCCGCACCAGACCATTTATTTTATATAATTTGCTGTGGTGAAAAAGCCTAACCAGCAATTATATAAAATAAAATATGGGAGTGGTGTATATAGCTTCAATTTTACACACACCCTCAGGGTTGGATGCCTGGATAAACCCCTCAAGCTTCGCTCTCGGGTTTATATGCCACCCAACCCTCGGGTGTGTGTAAAATCTTACACACACCACCCCATACTTTACTCTCTATGTATACACACTTCCCCATGCATTATTCTAAATTTTATTTACTTTCTGTTTATGCCCTCTTGCTTTATCACCAGTGTACTGTATGTCTCCATTAGGAACTCTGTTGGTGCAACTTGACACCCTACATTGCCCAAACCATGGCCACCTGCTACCTCATATCATATCATATCATATCATATCATATCATATCACAGAATCAAAAGCTTGGTGGCAGAAAAGGACCATACCGGCCCATCTAGTCTTCCATTTTTCCCCTACCCCCCCTCCCTACCTCCATCAAGTCTTGATTTCACCCGGCCAGGGATGGTGTGAAGGATTTGCCCTGAACTTCTGTGTCTTGTCAAGAGATGCAGTGTTGGTGAGGCAGGGTCAGGATGTACCAGGGTCTGTCATAGCAGGAGGCGGGAGCTATTTCCACAGTTTCCCCAGCCCCTAAGAGAAGTCACATGCAGAGATGTCAAGGTGCGAGCACACTATGCATGTCAGTGCACCAACATCAGTAACATCTCACCTCCTGCCAGACCTCCTGACACACGCCACCTGTGGTCACCTAAGTGACAGTAGATGGAACCCTCCCTCCCTGGAAGACAGCGTCCTCTGGAATGCTGATCCTCCTCCCTCAGCTGACCTAATAGGCAGGGCATGGTTGCTGGCATCATGAGTGATAGTGCTACTGCTGTAGCAACATGCTAGCCTCAACTATGTTAATTCAAACACATAAATTCTTTAGATCATTTCCAGAAGTCTTTGGGTTGCCTGCAGTGGAGGGCTGTAGGTTCTTACAGCTTGCACTTTTCATAAATATCATGGCTTTTAACAAATATTCTCTGTTTTCTGTATTCTTCCCAATCAGATCTCAAGGCAGAGGACTTGAAATGTGCCCTACTTGTCTCTGATTTTAATAGAGATAGTGCACCACTTGGTGATAGTACCTCTAACACTCCTTTTATGATAGGTATAGTACTGTACATGTTGGTTTTAAAGTTCTGAGAACTAGTGACATAAGACATGTACATGTCTGTTTAAAATTCTGAGAACTTAGAAGTGACATAAGACAGGACTGTAGTTACATTCATTGGATTTCAAAGACTGGACCTGTTAATCTGGGTTAAGGCATTCAAACAGGCAGTTGGTATACACTTGTATTGAACCCTGAACTGTATAATTCTTGGAGGAACCTTAAAATGGGAGCTCTTCATACATAGTAGATGAGAGAAAGGTCTATAAGGATACCCTACTAACACAAGTACATGTATCCCTTTTGTTTGTTGTTAACCAATAAATTAAGGTTGAGCAAGGTTCCTTTATTTGACATCCTAGTGGGCTTGATTATTATTTGTGTTAGGTACATCTTACTTAGAAGTGACTTATAGCTCTTTATGTCACCTCCAAACTAGACTAGGTTTGTATCCTCTATGAAAATTCGCTCATTGTGTTTAACATAAGTACTCATAAGCTCAATATGGGAGGTAAAGCCATCTTGTTTACAGTATCTAAGGAGTGTGTGAGTGCAAACCAGATGTAACTTTTTACATTTTCCAGCAATAATATTGTGTGAAAACATTCTAAAGATGATTCAGGTGATATGTAATGTCCTACTTCCTTTAGGTGCACATACATGTGATAGATCAAAACCCCACAGTCTTATCTGGGGTATGGGCAGTCACACCAGTGGTAAAGTTAAATTTAGACAAGGAACATGGTGAGTCTGGGTTTGATAGATTGTTCTAACCAGGACTTCAGTATCCCTAGTATATTAAGGCTATAGAGGCAACCAAGAGTCAAGTTCAAGAAACTACATATATATGTTTGTATGTTTTAACCCCTTCATATTGTACCACTTTGGTATAGCTGAATAAGTTGTATAGGGGCAGCCAGAACAAGGGTGTCTCACTATCCCTGATAAAAGAAGGAGAGAGAGAGAGAGAGAGGCCAATCAAAAGGCCTCCACTGGTATATGCAGTAAATAAGGGATTCATAGTGTTTATATGTATTCAATAATATGTATACAGTTTATCTTGTGACTGAAGAAGCCATGTAAGGTATGTTATTTTTTTTTGTTAGTGAGATATGAGATATAAAAACTACTGCTGAGAGTCCTTTTGTCACTCCTGGATGTGTATAAGAATGTAGTTAGCCAGTAGAAGGTGACCAAGACAGAAGAGCCCAACACAAGTAGTAAATCAAATATAATTACTGCAGGTTAACATAGGGAATTCAAATGAATATAGAATAGACTGCAGGTATTGCTGTGAATGAGATAAATATTCAATGGTAAGGTGAGGTGGATTACCACAGTACTATAAATAAATAATGTTAGCTATGCACGTTGAGTAAATACATTCATAAGTCAAACTTTAGGTATTAGTGCTTACAGATTTAGCATGATGAATCACTGCATGATAAGATGCAACAAGACAAGAAGTTTTTGAGGCTTGCAGTTGAGGGTAGTATCTCCTGCCAACTTCCACCCTGAGCTGATGCCCCCAAGTTTGGCGTTGTTATGCTCCTACCCTTGTGCTTCAGCATTCTGCATGAAGCACTACTTAAAATAGTTTTTAACTGTTGACTGAGGACTTGCCTCAGTGTCCTCCTCTACTGCCAGTTGGCAGGTGAGGATATCATGACTGGAACCTCCTTGAGGAGCAAAAACAAGCTCCCACCCTCATGATCCTCTGCAACTTGGAAAAGCTAAGGCAAGTGAAATGGTGTTGTTTGGACCTCAAGAGGCTTAATCTTCTGTCTGCGACTCTGCAGCAAAGGGCCTACTGAGTGTCCACTCCAGTGTATGACTGGCAGTTGGATCACATGACTGGGACCTCCTGGTCCGCTAACTAGAGGTTATTCAAGTTCATGTTTATGTAGGAATAACTCCATTGAACATGCTCATTTACAAGAAGGTCCTGAACAGACAATTTTGCACAAGATATACAACTAGCAAATGGTACAAATACAGAAATAATATTTTACACTATACAATAAAGTCTAAGAATTCTTCAATGTGATTGGCTCACTTACAGCTTTTACATGTGGTAAATCCTGGCATAACCCATGGGAAAAAGTGCCAGTCAGTTGCAACTACAATCTCCTCCTTTTAAAATCACTCAGACTCTTGAACACCAATGGCAAAACACGCAGTGCTAACTCAACACTCAAGCCTATAACAGCCGCTACAAGTTTAATTGAAAATTAATAACTTCATTAAAGAGACCCCAAAGTGATTTTCAAAACTTAGAAACTGTTTGCTTATGTTCTGAGATGCTTGTACCCACCTCGCCTGTCCTAGCTTTTTTCCCTAGTGGCTTTTGGCTTGGCTCTATCCCTGTCCTTGCGTTCAGCGCAAGATAATCATCTGACTTGCTTCCCCATGGCATGTGATCTTTCCTTCATTTTATACATGCCCTGATGCCCCCACAGTTTCCCATTCACAGAAAATTACATATAAAAATATAACTCCACTGAGTGAGACTCTCCTCACCACAAAACTCAAGAAGGAAACAGCCACAGAGATGCAGCCCTTAAATTGCAGAATGGTGGGTCCTGTGCACATATTCAAGTAAACAGCAACACACAACTGCACCCAGATTGGACTTCCTTTTTTTCTATATTTACCTCCACCCCAACCCAGCAATGTCACCTGACTGCCTTACCTGTTGCTGCCTCTTCCCATTAAGGACTGCCCCATGGAGCCCAGACTACCCCCGCAGGGACATGGAAGGCTCCCCAAAGCCCCTCCCAGAGGAATCAAGTCATCATTGGGGATCCAGGTGGTACTGCAGCCGCAGGCAGATGAGAACCACTATCAGGCCCTCGTGTCCGTGTCACATTAGGGGGCATTTTTCAAGTACACCCTCCATGAGCATGATTTCCCTCAACTCCAAGGCTTGTACCAGCATCTTGTCATGCTATCCCTCAGGTGCAGGCATCAGGGCTGTGATGCCTCCAGCTGTCACCAGAGGTCAGGCCACCCCTGTCAGTGTGTTCCACTCCCCTGGAGGGCTGAGTGGTCCATCGGCCCTCAGACATCCCTCATCGACTAGTCCTCTGACTCCCGGGTCTGCTCCTGAACCCGGGTCGCCAGTGTTGCAAGCGGCACTCCAACTGCTGCTCCTATGGGTCGGCCCTCAGATAGGACTTTTAAAAATTAAAAGAAATAACCGTTCTGTCCAAGCATTTTGTTTTATGTATGTCTGCTAGCTCAGTGATGGTTCAGAGTTCACAAACTGTCTCATACACTCACTGAAAGAGACACTTATTATTTACAGTTTATCTGCACAAAAAACTCACCACTCTCAGGTTCTTTGTGAAAAGAAAAGTCAAGATTATCTGCATTTTCTTTTCTACATCAAACAACCTTCTTTTACTACCTGTTACAAACATGGGCAGAACCACAGAAATGAGGAACCTAGGAAGAGTCTCCATAGCAACAAGGACTATTTTTGGCGGAGTAATAAAATGATTACAAATAATTTAAAATGCAAAAGAACTCTTTTTACACTAAAAAGGGGACATTGTATAATTACAATAAACCACTCCAGGACGTGGGTTATGCTGGTATTACCCGGCTGACATGGTTTGGCCACTTGGCCTCGGCCTTCTGGCCAAACCATGCCATCATAGTAAATCAATATAACCCACACCCTGTCATGGTTTATTGCTTAAATGATCAACACAATAGAACAGGTCAGATACATGAATGAACAATAGAGAAAATATATTTTTTTATTTCATTAATACAACTGAAACAGTCACTTCAGCCATTATGAGGTTGGCAACAAGTGCAAGGATATAAATACTAGACTTTCATAGGTAAGTGCCTTAACCTGAATAATGGGAGCTTTTACAACCAGAGCAGGCAAGGAAGATAGGTATGTTCAGGTAGGAGTTTGGTCATGAGATAAACTTGAAGATAGGTGACACAACAGAGGGGATAGACAAAAGGATAGGTAGAATGATAGAAGGCATGAATATGGGGTGCATACGTATCATCTTTGTAGTAAGTTGATGCTATAGCCATCTCTAATGAGAAGAGGGTGTGACAGTGACATAATTAGGAGGATAAGTATATGATTAAGTTATTTTGAGATTGGCATGTACAGGAGTCATGCAATTTGCTGTTGACAAGGTTTTAAAAATATTTAGTGATAAGATTTTGAAGTTTGACGGTAGCTTGTGCTCTATTCAAGCAGCTTGAAGGGTACTGGATATAGCCAGTTAGCCCAAGCAGTAGTGGGAGTGTGCAACATCCAGCAATATGAGTGAGCCGCTCCATAACAGATAGTGGCAGGTAGATTGCTGAAAAAGGCGTTATGTAGGAGGGAGTTTTAGCAGTAGGGCTTTATAAAGCCATATGAGTGAGTGGATGATCTGTCTTGTGGACAGGGAAGTCAGCCTTGGGAGCATATAAATCATAGTGATGTGTGCGACAGTGGCATTAGTGGTGAATCATATAGACCTATGTTACAGTACATCGAGTTATTGAAGCATGGAGTCTGAACAATGTCCATAGATTACATCAGCATAATCAAGGAGTGGGATAAAGTGGTCTGTACCAGTCTCAGCCTTGCTTCTGTTGAAAAAAGGTTTATTCCTAAAAAGAAAACCAAGACTTTGCCTTACTTTTTGTGAGTGAAATGTTATGGGCTGAGAACGTTTGGTGGTGGTCTAATTCACAGCCATTACTTCAGAATGCACAAAACTGTCTAGTGCTGGAAACATCAAGACTAGAGAAACAGAAAGCAGTGATGAGGAGCATGGAAGCAACAGCAAGTTTATATCCATGATGAATTTCTGCAGATAGGAGATGTTAGGTGAGTTAATTGGTTCCAGTTGTGGCTCAGCTGGCTTACTCCTTTGTTAGCAACATTCTGACTGGGGCCAACCTGAGTGTATTCCACCACCACTTAGTTGGTAGTGGGTGGTCAAATAAATAACACTTCTTGGTTCAATCACCAGAAGAACAAAGTGATCAGTGATATGGATGGTGTCACAAATTCACCCAGCAGGTCAGGCCATCTACTCCCAAAGTGCCAACCTCTGGCGCAGTCTTGTGAACAGTGTAACAGACAAGGTAACCCTCTTGTCTGTTTTTGTGAGTTCGGATCAACCTTTGGTCTCAGTTCTGGAGGATTCAAACTGTAACCTCTTGCTAGCATACCCAATGCACAGGCTCAGATATATCTGTCTTCAGGAGGGCCAGATATCTTTGCCTATGGGCACCTACCCAGGTATTCAGAAATGAACCCTTAAAACTTAATAAAGACCTCAGATTTAAAATGCTTCTGTTTCCAGTTTGGTACCACCATACAAGCTATATGCCTGCTGAACCATAAACATTTCTTAGCAAAAAACAATTCAAAGACAGACCAGGTTTGCTGTAAAATTAGAGTTTTTACTAAAATATAATAATATGTCAAACATACAATACAGAACTCTTATAACACAAGAAATACATATCTTTAAACAAAACAAGGTTTAAAACAGTGCAATTCCTACAACTATATTTAGATTTTGTCTAGCTTTCTAAATACTGTTTTCAGTGCTCAGATGTTTCCTTAGTCAGTGTCAGATACAAATGCCTCTCTATAGTGAAATAGAATAATCCTTTCAAGCAGTATTGGCCAACCCCTTTTTGATGAAGTCATCTGGCCCCTCCTCTGGTCAAATATCTAACAAAAATATATTTTTATACAACCACAGGATGTAATTTTATTAATCTATACTATACAGCTATACAGGATGTATTAATTCTGCAACCTTAGCATAACTCAAGTTTCAATGACACCTCTTTTGATCTCATGCTGCACCCTCTTCACACAGGCTTCATAGGGTTATTTACAACCTTACACCTCTATGTAACAGCCTAGCTTCCCTTATTTTAACATCATAAACCTAGTTTATGGTTTCTCTCTTAACAAAATTAACCTAACAACTATGTAATTAGCTCAGAGAAACAGGATCCTTAATAAAATTATTCCAGTAACACATTGTCTTTAGAAAGACTGAGTGTGTGACACAATGCTGTCAGCAGTTCTCTTGGCCTGCATCTGTCAGCTAAAATCTGGAGGGGGATGAGAGAGGTCATTCCTAGAGCATTTGAATTTTCAGCAGAGACATTAATACATTTTATATTAAAAAATATAATACAGCACTCAGAACTGGCTGTCTACGTCACAGATGGCGGGGTGCAACAGCAATGCTCATACCTTACAACCTGCTTACAGAAGCTCCAGAGAGTGAAATGGTACCAAGTGTGCCTCACCTGGCTTAATCTTTTATCAGAAACCCTCCAACCAAAAGTTCATTTGAGTTTCAGCTCACATGACTAGGGCATCCTAGTTCATTCACCAAAGAAAGAGGAATCAGTGACAGGGAGTGGGAGCAACAGCCACCTCCAAGCATTAATGATCCCTTGCAACTTGCAGTAGCTCAGGCAAGTTAAATAGCATCAATTTGCCTTTGATGCTTAATCCTTTGTCAGCGATCCTCAAAAGGTCAACCTTAGTGCTTGTCCCAATGACCCAATTGATGGGTGGCATCATGTGACCAGGTCCTCCTAGTCCAATCACTGGAAGAGTGGCTGGTAATAGCAGAGGAAGAGTGATGGCAAGATAGTTCCTCTTACAACCCCTTGCAGCATGGAGAAGTTCTGGTGAGATAGCACAGATACTGCTGAGACTTCCAAGTGGTCCACAGGCAGGCAGCTGAGAAAATATCCAGGTTGAGGGGACCCAAGTGGAACCATGAGGAGTAGCAGATAGCTCACTTAACAACAGAGAGACAGACTGGACTGGATGAACCAATAGTCTCTTTCTGCTGACATTTTCTTTGTTTCTTTGCTTTACGGAATCAATGGAAGTACTGATTACTGTCCCCAGCCAAGTTCTTAGTCCTTAAAGTGCAGCAGATCTTGAAGTTTCCAGCACTAGATAGTTTTGTGTATTCTGGAGTAATGGCTCTTTGTGCCAGTGTATCTGAGGTTTGTAATCCAATGTACTGAATGGTAGCTTTACTTAGCTTAGCTTTGGCTGTTTCTAAGAAAGTTAATTTAAAATAAAAATGTTGCTACCTCATAGTTATGTATTTAGGAATTCTGTCCAGAAGGCTTACATGAATGATGTGTTCAAAATGGTGTTGGTGTTCCAGGCAGAGAAACACAAAACAAAGTCCTCAAAAACTATCCTATAGGCAAAGAACAACTCAACCTGACAGTCACATGTTGCAGAGAGGGACTAAAATCATACCTCAGCACAGTGTCCCACTGAATGTGGCATCACAACTCACAAAAACCACTTGTAATGTCATTTTTTCTAATTTTAAACTAGCAAAGGCACACTAAGTTGTGACAGTTCATTTCCAGGTGTATCGGGTGGGGTGGGAGAGAGGCGGGAGAGGTTGCAGAGAGTTGTCTTGTTGAAAGGGTTAATGTGGGCCAGAATACTGCAGAAAATCCTCTATTCTTGCTATATGTTATGGGATCTTTTAACTCTCATCTGAAAGTTATCCAAAAGATGAGCAGAAGGGATCAAGGTTTAACATCATATCCAAAGAATGGCACTTCAGTATCACTACCCTCGCCTCTCGAATGCTGCACTACTACGTCAGTATTGGGCAGTATTCTGAGTTATTAAAGTTGGACAATAACCCACAGTCCACTGAAGTTCCATTTTCTGTTGTGAACATAGAAACTAAAAGCTACCCACACTGATACTAGCACCAGCATAAATCACAATAAATGATGTTTTCCCAGCTGTCCACTTGTGACACCTCTTGTTTATCATTACAAATGTCTGAGATTTGAAGAGTGGTCACTTGTGACATCACAGTAAATGAGGCTATGATGTTTCAGTACAATATAAAGTTCTGTTCTTCACAATCAATACTTTTAGGTAGAAAAAAAAAATCCAAACTGGCAAAGAGAAATGCTTCATAAATAAAATGTTACAATATGCTAATTTTTGCCTACCATTTTTGGCAATACCAGCTCTTTGGGACAACTAAATCATATGGCCTTCAGTACTGGAAGCTGCTTGAGAGAATTTGTTCTACTGAAGAACTGTGTTAACAGTATCAGCAACTAGAAAAAATTATTTCAGTGCAGACTTTCAGAATGACTTTAGGTAACAAACATTAAAACATGTAAATGACGTAGCTAACAATGAACCTGATGCCAACAAGAGACAACATCACTGAAATGAAATGACATTTTACTGGAACAAAAGTGGCATTTGCGTTTATAACTGCTGCATGTTTTCGTTTCAAGTGACATTTTTGATACTGCTGATAAATGTTAATGTCAAAGTACTGAATTGCTACAAGGTTTTAAAGTTCCTGTTTTAATATTGTAGTAACGTTTCATGAAGTGGTGAATGTTGTCAAGTACTACTTCTAGTACTTTTGAAAATATTGTTCTTAATCTTTCCACAAACAAACAGGGTTCTCTTTTTTGCTGACTTCTTAGATGTAATAACACTATCTGATACCAGATAAGCAAGTCCTGTAGGTGGGATAGTAGGCTAACAGATACAGAAATAGATCCAAACATGGAAAACACATAGGGACTGGCTGTGTTACTAGGTGTTCGTATACTGCATCTACATTTTAGATACATAAATACTTACAGTGGAACCAACCAGGATGCAACACAATAGCTTGCAGTAAATGACATGTCATAAAATACTGTATGAGAAAAGGAAAGGAAATTGTTTAATGGTAAAAGGCACACTAATCTAAAGCTTGTTTCCAGATGTGACCTGGGAGCACAAGGAAGTTGAGAGACTTGCTCAGAGTCACACAGTATGCTAGAGGGGCTGTGGGATTCAAACCCAGATTTCCAAGTTTGCAACTCAGTGCTCTTAACCACCACAGCATGCTATACTGCCTCCAAGGGACTTAACTGCTGTTTAATTATACCATTCCTGCTGCATATTCCACATTTTGCAGTAATACTGCAAGGTATATTTGTGCATCCTAGCTGGCACTGATATATACACACACCATAAACATTAGAACTTTGTGGCAGAAAATGTAGTATATTCAATGCAAATTACTGTATTTATTTATTTTTCAAGTTTATTTACAAGGGTAACTCAACTGAGATGTGTTTTATTTTTGTGGGGTCATGCATACCCTTTTTACAACTGCGTGGACCAAGGTCCTGAGAGATTAATATGAGTTGTTGAAGTTCACACAGAGAATAGGGGCTCTGATGGACTTTGAAGATGGGTGTCATGTTTTCCAAGCCTGTGTTCCAGCCATTAGGCCACACTGGTTATTTAATACAGCACATTCCATAATGTTTGACATTTAGTGATCAATAGGCTGTGTCTCAAGTGTAATTCTGGGAGCATATTATTCATTTGCATTCTTATTTTCACTGATGACAGATGGCAACTCAGTTAAGTTACTTCTTCTGACATATAGGGACCTAGCAGGATTGAAAACAATCTATTGCATCTTTAGCCACTTTTACATTATACTGAGCTAGAGCATTGCTAACTTAAATCAGCATCCTCTGTTCCTCTCGCATTGCCACCCTTTTCTTTTACACACTGTTGTTGTGTAGCGTTCCTGATAGCCTTCATTTGTTTTGGGGCATTACCGTTGGAGGGTACATGAATAGGAGTGCATCGGTTCAGGCAAAGCAGCATTTTACATGCTTGTAAGAAATGCCTGCATCAGTGCATTCTGCTCCATGTATCCAACAACCCAGGGAATGTATTTTGCATCAACAGAGCTCCTTGCAATGTTCCATGTCTTTTACATTGCCAGATCTGCTACCAGTGCAGCTGATCTACACTGCTGACACGGCACAGATCCAGTAGTGTAAATGCCCCTTTAGTTTGTATAGTTCCAATCTTCACACACTTCAATGCCCCTCTCCTTAGGTCTGCTTTTAGTGCTCCCCAGAGGTTCCTTACTTGAAATTCAGATCTGCCAGACACCAAGGCTTTGTAATAGACCACAGACTTTAAAACATGCTTCTGAGGAGCAGAGACAAATGAGGCAGGCCACAGTTCTAAGTAGTTTTCATCATAATGGCTCTTAAAACAAGCATTTGTCAATGCTGAATGTTTGCTTGCTGGCATTGACAGCGGAAGTGCAGGAGTTAGACAGATGCAGTATAGAAATGGCAGTGATGTATTGAACTGACATCAACTCCACCCACCCTGCAGAGGTGGACAGGCATTGGGGTGCGCCTTTGAGTCATCATCCATAATGGTCATGACATTTCACCCTCACCCTACCCTGCAGACAAGTGTCAAGGTATGCCTTAGGGTGTTTGGGCTTTACACTCACTTCATTCCATAAGGAAATATGCTGAAATGGGTGCAGTATAGGAGAATGGTGTGAACTCTGGGGCCAAGGGTCCAAGGCACACCTCAATGCCTGTCACTGGCTGCAGGGTGGGGTGGGGGTGGGGTGGAATGGCATGAGCATTACTGTCGACAATCCACGTCACACCCTGATGCCTGTCAGTCCCTACAGTGTAGGGCGTTATGGTCAGAAACCCTAATGCCCTGGGTATTTCTTGGTATTTTACTCCAAGTTTTCAACATGGGCTTTTGTGACCCATCGCATGAACAGTGACACTATCAGTTTGTTAGCGAAAGGTGATTTGGCACAGTGACTGCACCATTTGCTCACAGGTGCAAAAACACATTTGAACACAGTGTGAAAATTACAGCTGTACTGTTCATGAGGAGGTATAAAAAATGGTAATGCTGAAAATCTGGAGTGAAATATAAAAAACTGGTGAAGTTATGAGCATGCATAGAAACTGTGTGCAATGCACACCCATAACGCAATTATTGTGAGATTTTTGCACCAGATTTTCAATATAGGCATTTTGGGACCTCTGCTTATGAACAGTGTTACTGTGATTTTCTTAATCTGACCAGAACACTGATTTCCCACAGCGACCATGCTATCCTGCCGGAAGGGCGTGAAAACACATTTTGGCCAGGATGTGAAAATGACAGCTATACTGTTCATAAGGAAGTGTGGAAAATGCCAATGTTGAAAATCTGGAGTGAAAATATTACAAATTCATGAAGTTATGAGTGCGTGAGAAATTGTGCAATGCGCTTTTAATACAGTAATTTTATGGATTTTTGTCTCCAAATTTTCAACATAGGCATTTTCGACCTCTGCTCATGAACAGTGTCACTGTGATTTTCTTAATCTGTCCCAAACACTGATTTCCCACAGTGACCATGCTATTCTGTGGCGGAAGTGCGAAAAAACATTTTGGCCAGGATGTAAAAATGACAGCTCTACTGTTCATAAGGAGGTGTGAAAAATGCCAATGTTGAAAATCTGGAGTGAAAATATTACAGATTTGTGAACTTGTGAGTGTGCGTGGAAACTGCGCAATGCATGGTCATAAAACAGTCATTTTAGGAATGTTTTCCTGGAATTGCAACATAGGCTTTTGAGAACCCACCTCATAAATAGTGACACTGTTATTTTGTTAATCGGTCCCAAAGGTGATTCCGCGCAGTGACCACGAAATCACCTTTTGGGACTGAACTTTCAGATGACAGTGACTGAATTCATGAGATGCGGTCCCAAGAACCCCATGTTGAAAATTTGATGTAAAAACTCAAAAAATTACCGAGATATGAATCAAAGTTGAAAAACCCTACTTATGCCTTTATACTGCTTACGGCATTTGTTCAGTTCGTGGTCTGCTTTGAAGAGTGCAGAAGTGTTCCCAGTCCACCGAAGAAGATCATCGTGCTAGCCTCCAGAGGTAAGTATGGGGTGGGGGATGTAGCGAGGTAGGGTGAGCAGAGGGTGGGCGCGAGTTGGGGAGGGCAAGAGAGTCAACGAGGGACTGTTTTCTTTTGTTACAGGTTTTTTTTAAAAGATGGCCAGGACTTTTGCCATGTGGGGTGGGTTCCCAGCATGGCACCTAGAAGTTGTTTGGGGGCAGTGGAGCCAGTGGTGGACTGGGCACCCCCATTCGCCATACAGTGTGCAGGGCAGCACATGACGACGGGACTTTTGCCATGCTGGGGTGGGCTTCCAGTGTTGCACCTTGAAGTTTGTTTTGGGTGGACACTGGAGCCAACAGGGATGGACACCCCATCGGACATACAGTGTGCTGGGGAGGAGGTGTGTGCATGTGCCAAGAGATTGGGAACCCCATCAGCACAACAAATCGGGGGCGGCACATCATGCCAATGGGAGGTGCAGTGACTTACAGTTGAAGAAGACAATGACTGCTAAGATGGTAACATTTGGGCAATCTGCATACTGCTGACAGCACAGCAGTATGCACATTGCTACACATTACCACAGCTGATTGTAGCAGATGTTCTTTCAGCTATGTCTCCACTGCATCTGAACTACTGTCATACACAGCTCAGACATTCATTGGTGCGGTGTGGCCGCACCTGCAAAAACACTCAGGGCATTGGAGCGGGGTGCCACACCTACAAAAACTCATATGGTGGCACTATGTTTCTTGCACATGTGTGCAAGAAAACATAAAAATTACTTTTAGCAATGAGCATTTCTATTTCGGCATAATGTAGAGTCTAGACACTCAAATGTCTTCCCTTATCACTTGAGGAATTTTTGAAGGGTGCCAATATTAATACTGGTATTTTGTTTTCCTCATTTACGTAAATTTAAAAGTAAAGGCTAGTTCTGCAGACAAGGATCGCCAGTGTATGTAAAGAACTTAAACAGTTGCTGCTGCCTCTTTGAAACCTTTTAAAAATATCATATTTAGGCACAATTCAGTTTGTATGTCATTTGCTTTCTATAGGGTTCTTCTCTATTTTATGTTTTACGAGAAAGTGCCCAGAAAAACAGGATTACAATCCCTTGAGTTCATCTGCCTCTACAGCCTATTCCTACTTGAAATCATAATGGTCTGTTATGACATCACAACTAGTTCCCATGGAGAATAACTGGGATCTCACAAGCAGAGTATTATGACATCACATTGGGAACAAGCAATAGGAACAGATGAACCCTCAAGGAACAGAGATCCAGTTTTCCTGTATTTGCCCTAAGTATGAAATAATGACAAGAAGAAATGCAGAGCTCGTGAGAAATATAAGATGCGCCTCTAGATATTATCTTTTTCAAAATTCTCATGGAGGTATCAGTTGCTCATTAATCAGATGGGCAAACATTATTGGTAGGGCAATTAAATTGTGTAACTGGCAATCCATCACTCCAGTAGTTTTCAAATTAAGAAATGGAAACAAGGAAGCACATACAATAAGGCAGAACAAGACCAAACATCTAGTCTGCTCAGAGTTCCTTATCTGCCACAGGACCTCTTGTCCATACTAGATTTTATCCATCCCAGTCCCTCTGTTCCCTCCCTACTGTTACCAACCTGACCAACCACCAAACAATTCATTCTATCCCAGCCATACTTGAAATCATTTATGGTCTTGGCACTCACTACCTCCATGGCTCCACCACACTTTCCATTAAATAGAACCTCCTTGCATCCCTCTTAACATAGAAATAGAAGTTGTCGAAAGATAAGAACCACTTGGCCCATAGTCTGCCCTAAATTACCTACCTATAGCACCACTGGAGACATTACTTGGACTCCAGCCTACTCCTCCTTCATGCTTCTAAGATTCCCTTGTGTCAATCCCATACATTGTTAAATCCTGTGACCATTCTAGCCACCAGCACTTCTGCTGGAGTCTTTCAAGTAGCCACCACCCTCTCTGTGAAGAAGTACTTCCTCATGTTTCCTCTGAGCCTCCCCCAACTTCATATTGTAACCCCTTGTCCTTGAGCATCTTTCTACGGCTTCTGATGCAGGCCATGCAGCATTTCTCTTGCCCTCTTTGTACCACCTCCAATCTGTCTATGTTCTTTTGGAGATGGGACCTCCAGAACTGTAAACAGTACTCGGGTGTGGTCGCACCAGCGATCTATACAGGGGTATTATTACCTCCCTCTTTCTGCTTGTGATACCACTCCCTATGCATCTGAACATTCCTCTAGCCTTTCCCACTGCCTTGTCACACTGTTTAGCTACCTTCAGGTTATCAGGAAATGATAACTCATAGGTATCTTTCCTGTTTTGTGACTGCTAATATTCCCCCCACCCGAGTTGGTACATTGCCCCCATGTTTTCTGCCCTAAGTGCGTGATTTTGCACACTTTTGTGTTGAATCTTGGCTGCCAAACTTCTGACCATTCTTCTGACTTCTTTAGATTCTCAGTCACTCTTTCAACCCCTCCCAGATGTATCAACTCTGTTGCAGATTTGTATGTCATCTGCAGATGAGGCATACATTCCCTCAGTCCTTCTGCAATGCTGCTAATAAAGACATTGAAGAGGACTGGACCTAATCTGACCCTGTGTCACCCTACTAGTCACCTTGACTTCCCAGAGTGTACCCCATTTATCACCACTCTTTGCTCTACCACTAAACCAACTATCCATCCATTTAGCTATTTTAGGACTTACTCTAGGCTACTCAGTTTGTTTACTTTCCTTCTATGTGGAACAGTGCTGAAGGCCTTGCTGAAATTCCTGATAGGCCGTCAATCACCACTCTCTTGTCCACTGTCTTTGTTACCCAGTCAAAGAACTCAATCAGGTTTTGTCTGAAAGGACCTCTCCTGTAATTCATATTGCCTCAGATCCTGTGAGCGCTGGTAACAAAGTGCTCTCCAATCTTTTCCTTCAGTAGTGATTCCATTAATTTGCCAACTACTGAAGTCAGGCTGACGACCTACAATTTCCTGCCTCCTCCATATTTCTACTTTTTGTGGAGTGGGACTACATCTGCCCTCCTCCAGTCCCCGTGCCACACCTGTTTCTAGTGACAAGTTGAACAGGGCTGTCAGAGGTGCAGCCAGCTCCTTCCTGAGCTCCCTCAGCAACCCAGGGTGCATTGCATCTGGACCCATTGCCTTGTCTACATTTAACTTGACAACTTTATTTATTTATTTATTTTTATTTTAGTCTTTGGTAACCAAGTAGGACCCTCTAGACACAAGTGCCTGTTTTCAGGGGCGACCTGGGAGCACTGGGCTGTTAACTGACTTGCTCAGAGTCACACAGTATGCAAGTGGGGCTGTGAGAATCAAACTCAGGTCTGGTCTGCTGGATGTATCAAGCTCGTTCATACCTGTTCCTCTAACCTCTAGGCTATACTGCCTGCCCATAGACTCATAGAGTACTCTTTCCACTGTGAAAGGGCTAGTGTCCACCTCCTGACCCTTTATGCCCGTGTCTTGTTACAAAGGCCCATTTTACCCCCCTGTGAATACTGAACAAAAGTATTTGATTAGTATTTTCACTTTTTGTGGTCCTCTTCTACAGAACCTTTCCTTCCCTTTCATTCTTACTGTCCCTCCTTGAATTTCTCTTTTCACTAATGTATCTAAAATTGTTTATCCCCTTTTTTACTGGTTTGGCTACAGTTTCCTCTCTTTTCACTTTTGTATTCCCAATTGCCTCCTGCCTTCCTTTGTTTCTCCTGATAACTCTCCCTATCTTCCTCCTTCTGTGTTCTTTGAATTTTCTGAAGGCTATTTTTTGCTCTTACTTTTCTGCTATCTCTTTAGAGAACCATAGAGTTTATTTTTCTCTTGCCCTTGTGACCTGCTTGACACAGAGCTTAGTAGCTTTCAATTCCCTCTCCTATTGTAGCCCACTGTTCTTCTACTCCACTTAGTTTCCCTATCCTGCCAGGGCAACCCTGAGACATTCTCTCATTTTTCAAATTTTCTCTCATTTTCAAAATCATCCCTCCTGAAGTCCAGGACCCTCATCCTCATGTGGTTTGATTTTGGCCCTGTTCTTACATTAAACCACACAGCCCAATGACCACTGCTCCCCAGGTGCCCCCCACTGTGATGTCAGCAATGATGTACCTGTTCATCAGTACTGGGTCCAGCAATTGCCCCCCTCTTGAGTGGGTTCACCATTTGCCCGAGGACACCCCTGCAGGGAGTCCAGGATGTCCTACTACTGGTCATTGCTGCAGTGTGGAGGCTCAATCCATGTTCAGCAGTTGAAGTCTCCTGCTATTAACTCCTCTTCTTGAGCCATCTTATGGATTGCTACCAACATTCCATATCATTTCTCGCCCTTATATTGGGCCTGTAGGCCACCCATGTAAATACTGCCTCCTTCCTCTTTTCCAGAGTGACCCACACCATTTCTGCACCCCTTCCCTCCTGTATTTCTGTACCCTTTATGTTGTCTTATACATAAAAGGCACTTCACCCCCTTTTCTTTGTGCTCTGTCTTTTCTACACAGATTATATCATGATATAGCCACATCTAGTTCTGGTTTCATTGAACCAGGTTACTGAAATAGCTATTATGTCCAGGTCAGCTTCTGCCATGATGGCCTCTAAGCCTGCAATTTTGCTGCTCAGACTGTGAGTGTTGGTACATGGTTCTCCAGATGGTGTTATCACTTTCTCTCCTTTTGCCCTTTGCCATCTTATATCATGTCCCCTCCCCTTTTATTAGCATCAAACTTGTTCTCTACTTCTCATATTACATTTTATTTGATTCCTTCTGAGTTTACTCCCTCCAGAAATCTATAGTTAACCTCAGGAACCTTTTGATGGGGACAGTTTCTGTTTCCCAGTCTTATTCTGCCTCCTTTATTGGCTAGTCTAAATGCTGCCAGTGTAGCATTTATACCTTTCACTGAGGACTGCAGCCCCTCTCCTTGATGGATGCAGGCTGTCTCCCCTATATAGGCCACCATCCCTCCACATGGGCCTCAGTCCTCAATAAACCCCAAACCTTCCTCTCTGTACCACTTCCTCAACAAGTGTTGAAGATCCTGGTGCAGAGAATCCTGTCATCCCCCTTGTCATTGATGGGTAGCACTTCTGAGAAGGTCACCAATCATGCTACCTGCCTATGACCCCTCCCCAACTCCTTAAACTCTTCCTGCATTATGTCTGGCTCATCTGTAGCTAGGTCATTCATCCCCAGATGGACAATATTGTCTAGCTCTGCCTCCCTTCCTGCTGCCCCAGTGATTCTTTGGCTCTTCTTTCCATCCCTGTGTGCCATGGCACTGGGAAGGCATCACATGTTCCTCTCCTCCTCACTACTTTCTCCCAACTCTATTCCCCTAACAATAGAGTCACCCACTAGGATTTGCTTCCTCCTCTCTGGGTTCTCCTGTTACCCCTTTGGGTCTTCACTGGGGAAGGACCCCCATATTTTAGTTTATTTATTTACTGAAATGTTTCACCAGGAAGGCACACTGAGCAACAAATCACTCATCTCCCAGTGTGACCTGAGGGGAAGGGGTACAACTGGAATGAGACATTAAACATTCAACTTACAAGATCAACATTGACATACAGTTGTAAGGCAGGTGTTACAAACAATGTTACAACAGTGTTGCACATAACATGTAGAAAAGTGGACAATAATAATTGCCAGGTTAATAAGCAAGAAAGCGCTCACGTGAAAGAAAGGGGGAAGAGGAGGGAGGGTGAGGTGGAGGAGGGAAGAGTCGTGTCCCTGGAGACACCTTCCAGATGCGAGGAACCTGTAAGGGGACTGAGGAACCAGAGAGAAGGGATAAGGCAGTATCCAGAGAGACCCCTTTAAGATGGTGGGGAAGGAGTAGATGACAGATACAAGTCCCTTGGGGAGGTAGGAGAGGGACCCATGGAGAAGCATTCAGGTCCTTTACATTCTGTGAGAGATCAAAGGAGGTCAGTAAGGGGAACAATTAGGGGAAGGGAGAGCTAGAGATTTGTGGTGGTGTGCACATGGTAAAATGAAGGTAAGGGTAGGGTTTGTCCAGGGCTTGGAGGAGGGAATTAGGGAGGGAAATGGCAGGAACAGCTCGGTGCAAGGTAATTATTGAAGGCAGAACTGATGGAGTAGGCAGAGGATGAGTGCTGGATTTGGGGGATTCCAAATTTTGGGAGGCAGTGAGAGTAACCAGATTGGCTGATTTGGGTGGATCTCGGGGCACAACCAGGGTACGGGAGTCAGGTTGATCTAAGGAATGGGAGAGCAGGAAGCTGTTATAAAGGATGAGGTGAGGTAGGAAGGAGCTCACCCAACCAGTGCTTGCAGGTGAATTTAGCACAGTGGGAAAGTTGCTTATTTGTAAGAGAGGGAAAGATAGGGCATGATAAAGATCACAGTGATGGGTGATGGGGGCATCCAGGGCAAAGCGGCAGAAGGAAGTGAAGAGGGTGTTCAGTCTGGCCAGGGGGCTTAGTGGCAGCACGATAGACTAAGTCACAGTAGTTGAAAATGGGCAGTATCATCTTCTGAACAAGTTTACCCTAGCCATAGGAGGGATGCAACTATGGTTCCTGAACAGGGCACCAAGCTTGGGGTGCATTTTTCTGGATGGCGTCAATATATCCAGAGAAGTTTAGGCATTGGTCCAATCAAACACCTTAGTACCTGAAGAGGATGGGTCATCAAGTTCAGTCCCTCAAGGGTGTGAAAAGTGGGAAGGAGGAAGCCTAGAGAGTCTCTGCCCTGTGCCATAGGTCATGGAAACAGTCTTTTGGTGTTGAGGAAAAGTTTAAGGTTAGCAAACCAAAGCTGAACCTTGTCAAAGTCTTGCTGTAAGCTGGTTGTAACCTCAACAGGACAGGAGACAGATGCATACAGGACTGTATCATGGCACATATGTATAGTGGAGGATGGGGAGCAAACAGAGGAAGGTCATTTAAGAAGATGGAGATTAGGAGGGCCTAATACCAAGTCCTGGTGGACTCCAGTGCTAATCCAGAAGGGATGGGAAGTGGCATCCAAGATCTTAACTGATTAGGTTCTAAGAATAAGGTATGCCTTGAACCAGTTTGTGGCAAAGGGAGCTAGGACAGCTGCTGGAAGTGTGTCGAGGAGAAGGCA
Organism: Neoceratodus forsteri; assembly: GCA_016271365.2. Lineage (NCBI taxonomy): Eukaryota > Metazoa > Chordata > Ceratodontiformes > Ceratodontidae > Neoceratodus > Neoceratodus forsteri. The sequence goes on along the minus strand of CM028134.1, from coordinate 878,792,228 downwards.
ATGAGACAGTGAGAGATGGTGTTGAAGGTCTTGGCCAGGTCGACAAAAATGGCAGAGGTAATTTTTTTTGCACTTGCCTGGCTCACACGGCTGAAGAGCCTCATACCTCCTCCTACTCTGTCCACCTGGGCATCCCTCAAGACAGGCCCTGCCCTGGCTTCATCTTGCTCAGGAGTGGGGATGTATAGTTTTTCCCCTTTTTCTCCCTCACCCGAGGGCGCTAGGCTCAGGGGCGTACATCAAGGCAGATGATGTGCAGACACACGCTGTTGCCATGTGCCCACAGCATCTCCCTCCCTCAGGCTCCAAGAGCCACCATTGCCCTGAAAGCCCACATGATTCCACCAGACCTAGGAGCATCGGGTGCTCAAGGCACCCTGCAACCCACCCAGGAGGAGGAGAACATCTGTTGGAACGCTCAATCCTCCATTCCCCACTGACCCCCAGCAACCTGGAGTCCATTTCTGAACCTGGATCACCAGCATAGTGCAGGGTGTGGTGTCCAGCTCCTCAACCCTCAGCACCACTGGGCCAGCTGGCAGAGTAATTTGGCCATAGTCCATCCTGGTTAGGATGAGTCTGTGAGCTAGAAGAGAGGTGGTGGTTGAGTATTTTCCTGAAACCAGACTGGAAAGGGTTAAAAAGGAAGTGTCAGATAGAAAGAGGTGAGTTGGGAAAGGACAACGTGTTCTTGAAGCTGTAGGGTATGGAGGAGAGAAATGGGATGTTAGTTGCCAGGGATGAGAGTCATCTCCTTTGGGAAGAGGATGACCACAGCATGTTGCCATGAAGGGGACAAAGCAGTGGAGAATGAGTGATTTAGGATTATTGAGGGGTAGGCAATGGCCGAGAGGAGAGGAGAGGAGGAGAGGGTTTTGGTCGAGGCCATCAGGAGGTACCTTTAGAGGGTTGATGGTGGGGAGGGCACCTAGGGCATTGTTTGGAGTTGTAGTGAGTGAAAGAGATGGAAGGTGGGTGGTGGAGGGGCACACTGGTAGAGTGTGGGAGGGGAAGGGTAGGAGGAGGGATTTCAGTAGCTCAGTGGTGCAGAAGGTGTAGTAGGAGTTAAATTCCACAGCTACAGCTGGTGGGTTGGACACTAGTGAGATATTTACTGTAAGTACTGGGAGCAGGGCCAAGATGGGGGTAAATAGGTGCACCACCTTCCAGAACTTTGAAGGAAATTATGTTGTTGATGAAGGCAGATTTTAAATATTCAGACTTGGTTAATCTTGTAACCCAGGTACAAGTGTTTCTGAGCATGTGGCAATCGCAAGGTCACTAGGATGCTGGGCTTTGTGATGCTTCCAGGCTCAATCTCTTAGCCCTGATGCAGGCCAGAGTTCAAAGCTTATCCAGGGAAGTGGTTACCTCCCTCTGGCCACTACTACGGATGCTTGATTGAGACATTCCCTCCACCAGGGCAGTTCAGGAGTTCTGAAGTGGAACCAGTTCTGGGATGTTGCCTACGCTCAACCATCCTAACCTCCCTGAGCCCACTGTCATCCAGCCTTTCCTTCTCCAGTTTCTAGTCATGACCTTATGATCCTGACTCCTCATACTGAGATAGGCACTTTGCACTGCACTGTACATTTTGGATATAGCCAGTTTGGCAATTAATAATAATGAACACCTGATTTTTCTGAGCAAGTTTACTTGTGTGTGAAATTGTCCATAGCCTAGGTTAGCAAACTGTAATCTGCATTAGCTCAGAGCTCACTGCAGTGCGAATACTCACTATGGATTAATATATAAAAATTGGTTAACTGGATTCCGGCCAGCTGTTGCCTGGTACCAAACATCATGGAATCATTTTCTTGGTATTAAGAGTTAGCTGAACAAGAACTGGATATTGTTACAATACTCTTGGCACCAAACCACCGGATCAAAGGCAGCTGGGACTGAGATGAAAACACAGTATCATCAGCATGCATATGTATTAAGACACATGCTTAGGATAGATCATTTGAAAGACTCTAGAACAGGATGAGACCAAGGACAGTCCTTGGCATACACATGAACTGATTGGGAGTTGAAAAGAGAGGGGTTTATTAATGCGAGACATCTTGATACCTATCAGCCAGTTAGGAGCTGGAACATCTAACTAAGCAATTAAAGATTTCCATGTTCTTAAGTCTGTCTAGCAAATTAGAATGGATGACAGTGCTGAAGGGTTTGGACAGGTCAACAAATGTGGCAGAGATTTTCTGCCCTGGTCCATTCTCTGCATGATGAAATCAGTGAGCATGAGGAAGGAGAAGATTGTGGAGTGTGACTTTCTTGAACCCAGACTGGAATAGGGTAATGAAGGTTGAAAGTGGGAAAATTGGGAGAAACAACTATTCTTGGAGTTGGGTTAAGGTTGGCAGAAGAGATACAGAGCTATAGTTACCAGGGCATATGGGTCCCTCCTTTGGGAGAGGGATAACAGTAGCCTCTTCTGAGCATCAGGGACAGCACCAAAGAGGAAGTAGAGAATGAGAAGGTCAGAGATAGGGATAAAATATCAACAGCAAACAGATATTGCACCTCAGGGTCAATACCATCAGGGGCTGTTCCTTTTATGAGGGTTAAAATCTAAACAAGCCTGAAGAGAGTCAGCTGGAGAGCCTAGGTAAAGAAGATAGTGTGGAGGATGGAAGAAGAAACAGTAGTGATTGGGATCAAGTGGTGAAAAAATTGTTAAGGAGGAAATGACATCAGCAAGATGAGTGATGCTCAAACTCAGTAGTTTGATGACTGGAACACAAGAATATGGTAGAGATTTTCTGGCCCTGATCCATCCTCTGCATGATGAAATCAGTGAGCCTGAGGAAGGAGAAGACTGTGAGTGTGACTTTCTGAACCCAGACTGGAATAGGGTAATGAAGGTTGAAAGTGGGAAAATAGGAGAGAAACAACTATTCTTGGAATTGGGTTAAGTTGGCAGAAGAGATACAGAGCTATAGTTACCAGAATATGGGTCTCCCCTTTGGGAGAGAGATAACAGTAGCCTTCTTCCAACAGGGACAGCACCAAAGAGGAAGTCCGAGAATGAGGAGGTCAGAGATGGGGATAAAATATCAACAGCAAACAGATGTAGCAGCTTGGGGTCAATACCACCAGGGCTGTTCCTTTTGTGAGGTTAAAATCTAAACAAGCCTTAAGGAGACTGCTGGAGAGCTTGCAGTAAAGGAGAAGGAGAGAGATACGTGTGGGTGGATGGAAGAAGAAGACAGTAGTGATTGGGATCAAGTGGTGAAAAAATTGTTAAAGGAGGAAATGACATCAGCAGGATGAGTGATGCTCAAACTCAGTAGTTTGATAACTGGAACACAAGACTGGTAGGGTGGGTTGAAAAGGGCATAGATGGTTTTCCAGAACTTAGAAGGGTGGTTAACATTGTTCTGGAGAGTAGAAACAAGGTTTTCTGACATAGTGAGCCTGGCAGCTTTGGTGCAGGCATAGTTTAATCCTGATACTTTGAAAGTTCAACTGGTGATACACAAGCCTTGGTGGATATGCTAGGCTGTCTTTGCTTTGAGACAAGTTAGTAACTTCACTGTGATGCAGGGACGTTGGGGCTTTGGCTCTTGTCCTTCTTAAAGTGTGAAATTCCAGGCAGCCATAAATCATTTTGGAATGTTAAGAAGGCAGCATTTATGTCATAGACTGATGAGATGTATGGCTGGTCAGTATTTGCCAGGCCAATATGTAAACCAGACAGAACGAGGGACCTAAAATATCTAACCAGAATAATCCGGATTGGGGGGGACTTTGCAACAATGAATCTTCAGCTCACAATAAACCATATGGTGATCACTAAGTCATCAGACAGCATTCATTTTCTACCAACCAGTGAGAGAGGGAGAATAGGAACCAGTTAAAGTGAGAGTTGTTAAAGAATGAGGGTGGAACTGTGTGGATCAGGATAAGCTATGAGAACTCTATGACTTCACCCATGTGGCTTAATTTGTAAGAGAATGGGGACACTCAGTTTGAAATATAGCTGTCCAACACCACAAATTCCCCTGTTGAAACCAGGGAGGGGATGGAGGATGGGAGGCAGCAACTGCAGATGAGAATGCAATCAATGCCATCAATGAAGATGGGAACAGAGAAGGGAATATGAGATTGATGAGCAGAGACTCATGTGGGAATGGATGGAGGAGCGAGTACAACCTCGGATGGGGGTGGAGATGTGCTGCAACACCCTCACCCCTTCTGTCTCAATCTTGCCTGGTCACCAAATAGCAAGGGAAGGTAATATCAGAGTCACTAATGATGCAGGAGAGCCATGACACACATGTGACATGAATTCTGGCTTGAGGTTCGACAACAGCAGAATCAACTGATCCAACTTGGGAAGGAGGCTACAGATATTCAATAGGTGATCCTCAGTCCTTGGGGAGCAGAGGAAGAGGTAGGAGGGTTGGGACTAAACTCAATATCACTTGCTACTAGAAGGAACATGTTGACAATGAGCTGAAGGAATCCTGAAGCAGCCAGTGAAAGTGGGCTGGGAAGGGAAAGAGGGGTGGTTGGGGAATGAATGTCACGCTACCAGGTGTAGCCAGAATGATTGGAGGAGGTTGCAGCCAGAAGCACAGGGATTAATGGCCTAAGGAAGAGAGAGAGAGAGAGAGAGAGCAAGAAAGAGAGACAGAGTGGAGGAAAGGGCAGGAGAAAGGGTCAATGGTACAGAGTACTGTGAAGAAAACAGGGTAGAAGATTAATGAAGATGGGAAAAGGTGGTGAGGAGGATGACTGTTAGAAGAAGCACAGTACTGAGAATTGGTGATGAATAATGCAGCACTGATATTTTTTTTAGAGTAGCTATTGTGGCACAAGACATACAAGCAGTAAGGCATGAAACGCATGTATTATGCTGCTTTAGCCACAGGCAGGGGCGTAGTGAGGCATGATGCTGCATGCTGAGTACATTTAGTACCTGAAGTGCAGTTGAATAGGCATAACGCACACTTCAAAGAGTCTTATGTAAGTTTATTTGTCTGGTTGGAGGACCTCTTATGGATATAAGAGTGTCAACTCATGAATTCGAGGATCAGAGGACTGTAAACCTAAGGTAAGCAGTTCTGTGGTCATAAGGACTCAAGAGATGACACTCATATTAATTTATTGATTGATTGATTTTGATTGATTGATTGATCTCAAAGGTTTTTACAAGGAAAGATATACTGAGCTGGTAACAGCTCATTTCCAGATGTGTCCTATAGGAAGGGAATAGAGGAAAAGATAACAGATACCAAGTACAGAATATGAAATACCTAGAATGGAATAAGTATGTCAAAATAAACAGAACAAATATGCCTCAGAATAAACTGACAATAAGTAAGTTACCATGAAATAAACTGTGGAACTAAACAAAATAGCAATTAAATAGATATCAACTTAACAAAATAAGAAACTGAGGGAATGACTGAACTGGAGAAGGGGGAAGTGCTGAAGGACAGTGAATCAGGTAAATTGCAGTTGAGAAGTAAACACAAATCAGAAGTAACTGCAGGATTGAGTAAAGAAGTCACAGGGGAGAGCATTAAGAGAAGGAAAGGAAGGAGCAGCCTGAATAGAAGTGGGAAGGAACTCCAAAGTTTAGGAAACAAAATGAAAAAGCAGCTTGGCCAGCAATAGATTTCATTTGAGGAGAGCAAAGGGTGAGGCAAGCATTATGAAAGTGAAACAGGAGGAAGGGGGAGGGAGAGGAGAGGAGAGGAGAGAGGTTAGATACAGTATGAGTGGAGAGAGCCAAAATAAAATTCTGAGATAAAGGAGACATAGTGGATGAAGCACCTGGCATCAACAGAGGGGAGGAGGGAAGAATACAAGGTACAGTACATAGATTACACATGGGTTTATCAAGGGCAAAGCAACAGAAGGAGTGAAAGAAAAGCTCCAGTCCAGCTAAAGTAGACCTTGGAGCTGCACTGTAAACAATGGTTTGATTTTTCTAAGCCCCAAGAGATTTTGCAAGCCCTAGTGCACCAATAGTTTGGCACATGGGACTTACAGCATTCTCTTAGCCAGCTATCAAATTTTCATTCTGAACACCAAATGCCCACAAGTTAGACCAGCTACACCCTGGTGTAACTTGCAGCATTTGGGTAGCCCTTTATGGGCTTGTGCCAAATATCTGGTGCAAGCTGCTGTAAACTAGGAAACTATCGCAACTGCACCTGACAATATAAAATTGTGTACAGTTGCAGCAAAGAAGTTTGGAACAGCTGCACCAAAATGACTTTGACACAGGGCTTGATGCAAGCTCCTGTGTCAGCCTTTGAATCTAGCTCAATGTCTCTACAGTCAAAACTGGGCAAAATCACCTTAGTGAGGATTTGTCTGTGAGCAGGAAGTGGAATACTTCTCTTATTTCTGTAAAGTGTCCCAAGCTTGGGATGAAGCTTCTTGAATTGCATCTGCATGAACAGAAAAATCTAGGTTGCAATCTAACCAGACCCTGTGGTACTTGGTGGAGGAGACATCTTCAATTGTCACACCATCAAGGGTATGAAAGGAAGAAAGTAGAAGGACTCTGGCAAATCTCTGCCTGGTGCCAAGGTCATAGAGACTGTTTCTTAGCATTGAGGATAACTGATTAACTCAGAACCAAAACTGGATGTTGTTAAAGTCCAGTTGGAGCTAGTTCAGGAGATCGGGGCAGAGGAGACAGAGGGAAAAAGAACCATATCATCTGCATACATACATATATATTGACACCGAGAGTGGGAGGTCATTTAGAAAAATAGAAAATAATTTGGCTCAAAGATGGACCCTTGGGGACTTCCTGAGGTGATAGGGATGTGTGTGTGGGGGAGGGGCTCCAATATGGATAGCTTGTGACCTGCCCTCAGAGCAGAAGAGGAACCACTCAACTGAAGAAACTGAGAGTCCAGCTGCTTTTAAGATTGTCCAGGAGAATGGGATGGGCTACAGTGCTGAAAGCTTTGGCCAAATTGACAAAAATCACTGAGCGTACAGGGCCATGATCCATACCAGAAAGGATAGCATCAATGAGCTCAAGCAGAGAGTTGATAGTGGAATGAGACTTTCTAAAGCTAGACTGGAAAGAGTGAAGAAGAAGGTTGTGTTAAGAAAATGGGACAGTTTGGAAAGAACAAGGTGTTCCTGGAGCTTAGCTAAAGTGGGAAGGAGAGAGAGGTCATCAGAAGTTACTAAAGGAAGATAGTTATATCCATAACATATTTTATTATGGTATAGTATAATATAATATATGTATAGTATATAATACAGTACACAATGTATGTAGCAATTCCACTACTTAAATAAATGCATTATGTTCCTAAGACTCTGACCCAAGCAAAAGGTAAACAATGTTATTCACCCATTAGGTAAATAACACTGTTTATTTTCACTTGCCTACATCACAATCAACTTGATTGACAGCACATTCTTACATATCCCACAATGAATCTGGCCTCCAGTTGTCACAGAGAACACAGATATTGTATATACAGAATATACAATAGCCTGTGTTCTACTATGCTATTTATTTCCATTCATGAGGTGGTGGGACTTTCACAACTCACTCATGGCTTTGCCACTCTTGAGTTACAGTCCTTCCCCTCACTCATGGAAATAAATGACATATTAGAACAAAGGCCATTTTATATCCTCTATATATAATAGTTATATCCTTAAGAGGTCCTCCAAATGGACCATAAAATTATTATAGATTGCTAACTTTTAAAATAAAATAAAATCCTTGTTTTTATTAAAAACACTGACAGTACCAGCAGTCAGTGAGAAACAAGTACAGTGGCTCAGCACCTGAGATACTCTTACGATAATAAAGTACCTCATAAGCAAATAAATGAAGGAAGTACTGTGATTGGTCAGGGACTCTCTCCAATCTATAATTGCCCTAATAAAGGGATACTCAAAAATGTAAAAACAAAAGCCAACAATTTTCTTTATTAAAAAGCATTTCTTAAAAGTAACATAAAATGTAGTTTCTGCCCAGCTATTAAGCATCTGTTGATCCACACAGTTAACATAATGAACGTTTGTTTATCATGCAATGCAGAATTCAGACTTTAACAGAATTCTACTGGCTGAATGTTCATCTCTCTGCTACACATGTACACACAACAGTAAGCCCCATGAAAGCCATGGGTTCAGTTTTATTTGTGGCAGGGAAAGCAGCAGACTTCCCTGGTAGAAGGTAAAGACTAAGGGTGGGGTCCATAGTCTGAAAAAGAAGCTCCAAATAATAAAACTATGAGTAGTACTTATTTTGTTTTGAATTGTGTTTGTATGCAAGGAAGAGAATATATGAAAAATAAAATGTATTTAATTTGTTCTGTTTTTTTAGGTAGTTTTATTTTTCAATTATTTTTGGGTAGGAGTGAACAAAGGTGGCAACCATGTTTGTAATGGCAGTCAGGATTTTTGAAAAATGCATTGGTATTATTAATGTACTGTGTCCTAATTGCTAGCAGTTTTACTCATGCATTGTTCTTTCCCAATCTACTGGCTCTGTACATTGAGAATATTGTATCCATTTTATATTGTACAGCAGCACTTACATTATGTAATAGGCTAAACTTACAGTCTTTGATACTTTTTACATGAACAGTGTGAGTATTGGTAGATTGTAGGAGAAATTAAATGCAATAAAGCAACAACACAGGCATGTAGCAATACTAGCTTACAAGAGTGCAATTGTTAGTCAGAACAGTATCAACACAACATAGACCTGAGTGGATGCACTGCAATACAAAACAACATAGCTAACATATAAGTGATGATGAATTGGGCAGGATCAACACAAGGGATGGCCAGAGAGCAGTTGGGTAGCATACCATGCAGCCATCACAAGCTGACATCCACAAGTAAACATCCTTATACTGTGGCTCTTGTGCTATGAACAGTATGGAAAGGACCACATGTACAGAGCTGGTAGCTAATGTGTCCTGGGTGGAACTTGCCCTCTGGCAACAGTTCAGTACTGGAGAGCATGAATTTTAAAATCATCTGCTGAGCTGGAGGAGCTGTGGGGGATGGAAGCTTCACATGCACTCCCTCATGACCCCAAAGTTAAAATGGCAAGTCTTGTGTGTGTTTTACAGTTTATGAAGGCAGTGGACATAACAATTAGGCAGAAAATCCATCTTCACCCACATAGTATTGCTGCCCACCCTCCTCCCCCACCCCAACCATTAAAAACTTCCATCCCCACCCCTGTAACATCATGCAGCTCTCACCCATGTCCTGAAAAAACCCAGTGAGATCCTTTGTAAAAACAAACAAAAAAAACACACACACACAAATCCATCCCCACAGTGTCCATAATATGGGCACAATTCTAGAAAGGTGGCACAAGTTGCAGCGAGCATGAAGTTGCGCCACCTGCAACTGAACAATGACCCTCGCCCTATTCTAGAAGGGACAAGGTCTCTCAACAAAGACCTGTGACTTGCTACATACGGCTAGGTACACCGCTCCAGAGGCGTGCCTGGTCAGCATGTAGCAACCCGCTACACTTGAGTCGCAAGTGCACCCTTCCCACCTGTGCCCCTACCCCGGGTCACCTGCCACAAATGAGAACGTTACCTGCCCTGGTAGTCTAGTGCCCCAGACAGAGTTAAATAAAGAATATCTCCCCATATCCCTGGCAGTCTAGTGGCCCCCAAACTGTAACATAATAAATAAAGAGAGCCCCATGTTCCTGGTAGTCTAGTGGCCCCCCAGACTGTAGAATAATAAATAAAGGCCCTGTATCCCTGGTAGTCTAGCGCCCCCAATCTGTATAATACAAGAATAGATCCCTGTCCCTGGTAGTCTAGTACCCCAAGTGTAAATTAATAAAAAAGAGATCCCCATTCCACTGGTAGTCTAATGGCCCCAACCACCCCCACCCAGCCATGCCAGCCACCCAGCACCCCCCAACCGGCCCGACTTACACAGCCCACCTCTCTCACCTCCCGGCCAGCCGCCAACTGAGTGCAGTAATGGCTACTGCACAGGCACTCAGAAATTAATTTTACAAGCATGTCTATGCAGTAAGCGCTAATACTGCACTCAATCTAACTAACTGTGGAGGAAGAGTTGGCTATGCCAGTCCTTGACTGTGGATGAATTGGGGGTGCTAGGTGAGAAGATGCGAGGCCACTAGACTACAAGGGAAATGAGGATCTTTTTATTAATTCACAGTTCGGGGAGCACTAGACTACTAGGGATACGGGGATCTATTCTTGTATTGTACAGATCGGGGCTGCTAGACTACCAGGGATACGGGCCTTCTTTTATTTATTTTACAGTTGAGGCCACTAACTCCAGGCTAACATATTGCTGCATATGAGGTAGGCGACTCACAGTTCAGAGCACGGGGATGGCAGTGCCACCCTGTGGGGCTTCTGCCAATGGCTGTTTCATGGGGCTGGGGGTATGGGTAGCCCTCTGGGGCCCGCTGGGGTGTGCTGAGCATGGGGGAGGGAAACTGTGCACTGTCTGCTAGACAGCTGACGGGTCTACAGGGACCCCCGGGGGCATCCGTAAGTTATACCAGCTAAATGCTGGTATAACTTACATTGCTGGATCTCTTCCGGGGTTCTTGTAGAATCCCAGTGTGGGCACTTTGTGGCTGCCCTTCTAGAATGAGGCACAACTGCCCGTAAACCCCCTAGCGCTATGTCGCAGGGGTTTATCTTGATGTAACAGCTGTTCTGCATAAGTGGCCCTGTGACATGTGCGGGTCACTTTGTAGAATGGCATTTCACACTAACTGGCATATGTTGCTAAATGAGCCATTCTGATTCGCTTGCAACTGCAGTTACGCCCAGGTGTAACCTTCTAGAATCTAGGCTCAATGTCTTCAAAATCCACTCATCCTCCTCCACTTGCCTGACATAATGAAAGTTTAGATGTCCCTGGACCATCACCCTCTAATGTATCTCTCCCACCACTACCACCCTAAAAGGATATTGAGGTCCTTGGAAGACAACTGGTACAGCTCTCCCTCACCTTGGCAGGCCACCATCTAATGAATGGAACTGGGGGCACTCCTATAGTAGTCACCTGGTCAGATGTGATGGACAATTTGGAGGGGAGGGCTGCTGGTTGCCTAACAAGGAACTGTAGTATTCTTTCACTCAGTGAGTGGGGCTAGAAGATAGATGGTGGGTGTCAGCTGGTGATGAAATGGCAGATAACAAGAATTTTATTGGGTCAGGTGGGGGAGTAGGGTGATTTTGAAGATAAATTATGGACATAAGGGGAGACAGGATTCATGTTTTTAATAGTGTTTCACTGAACTTCACTAATTAATGCTGTGGTGGTATAGGTGCTATGGTGGTGTGGGGACAGTGAGATTTGACTTTTGATGGGAGGTGGGGACAACATTACTACATGGGTGGAAATGGATTAAGACTTCTTTATTTGTTTTTTTTAACTTTCTTGTTATTAGTTTTCAAAGAACTATTTTATATCAAGTAATAGTGACCAAGAAAGGCCAAACATTAACAACAGTTAATCTTACGCTATTACACTTTAAATAGGCCGTATTGTGACACATTTCTACTGCAACCATGTGAAGGAATAGTACCAAATACATATCGTTAAACTCACAAATTGGTCAGATTGCAGCCAATGCATTATAGGACAACCACTATTAGATAGTAACCATTTCATATCAACATACACTTTTCTAATGGCTTAGATATCATAGAGTCCTTTTCCACAAATTCTATAGCACAGAAACAGTGAAGCACCTTGGATCCACTCTGTACCCTATCATATGTAAAAATCTGTGGTGTAATTTTAACTCAGCAAAACTAATTAAAAGATGAAAACATTAACCTCATTATTCTCAACAGAAGGGCATAATACAAATAGGAACTTTAAAGTTAACCCTCAATAGAATTCCATGGAGGTAATGTGGCAGCTGTAAAAGCTTAACATACAAGCTCCAATGTTTGTGAGAACTGAGCACCCTCTCAAACACTTCAACTCTCATAGACCTGAGAGTCTGGGGCCCTAGTCTCACACATGTGCAGTCAACACTATGTCATATTCACAGACACCACCATCTTAGCCCCTCTGTATTGATGCTGTTAACTGCAGCCAAGGGCGATATTACTATGATTGCCCTTATTTGGCATCTAGTAGCTTACTCAGTTAGGCCCATCACACACTGCCTGGGTTTACATTCCGAAATCCATGAAAACCCACATTCCCTACTAAGCATTTTTTAACTACATCAAATTACAGCACAGGAATAATAAGGTTGTGAGCAGAAGGAGGTCCTTAAATGAAAAAAATTGAAACAAAATTATAAGTTCAAAAGAAAAGTCCCATTTGACAGTAGTAGCAGTCATTATGAGGTCACTTCCTTGCAGCCAGTTTTTTATCATTTCCATCAAATTACTCACTGTCTGAATGTTCACCTTCATTTTCAACTTCAGCCCTCACAGAAGTTTTGTTGCAAAGTCCCCAGTGGCCTTAGGGTCTGTATAACTGTTCAGTTTTCCTGATAAGTAAACTGAAGATGGTCTGAAACAAAATTTGGTAAGAAACACAGGCAGCACAAAGCTTTGTGCCCACCCCTCAAGCGCTTTCCATCAAAGATGTGTAGCGTGGGAGTAGTCGAGGAACAAGAACAACTTGACCTCCCCAACATGACCGATGATTGTTCTCTGGCTACTTTTAGTATCTGTTCAAGATTTTAGAAGTAATGGTAGTAAATAGTATTGTCTAGTGCCGCCATAACATGTTTATAGCCAGTTTGGGATTAATATGGTCTGCTATATAGTATAAGAACCACAAAACCAAGTCCAATAGCTTCTGTGAGCCATCTTTCCAAAAAGCAGTCAGATCACCATCCCTGCACCTTCTGGCGAAACAAGAATGCAGAGTTTGCTGATCTTGCAAGGTTTTGAGCTTCTTCAAGAGGACTGTACTTCACTCTGTTCTTTAATCATGGCAGCCAAGGCTCCAGTGCTTTTCCCATCATTTTTAGGTTCTACCACAGACCCTGCCATTGCATCCACTCCTGCTCCATTACTACCATTTTAAGGCTTAAGTTTAAGGGTAAGTTTTAGGCTTCTTACACAGACTTTTCTTTTTAAAAGAATTACAAGAAGTAATAGCACTTTACTGGCTAAATGTCTCTGCATGTAGCCTTCAACAGTATCCATGAATAGTGATTGATTTTGGTGAGTCAATATGGGTGAAGTCAAAATAGAGAAGATAATTGGGTGATGTCCTCTTAATAGCAATCGCCATCAAGTGCACATTGTAATTTGAGCACTTACGTTCTTTAGTCATGTGCAGGAGTATATGGTTTGGTGATTGGGACGGTTTTGAGCTGGTCATCTGATGTGCTGGGTAAAGTCATTGCCTTCCAGTCAGGCAACCTGGGTTTGAGACTAGCCATGGAAAAGGTATTTTGGTTTTCCTTGTTTTATTAAAAATGATTTTTATTTCCTTATTCAGTATTATGTCCCCACCATCTTGACTGAATCCCGCTTCAGCTGTAGGCTGTCCTTAACATTCTCCCTTCAGCTGCCTGACCCATGAAGTAGCCCCACTCCCAAGTTTTCTACTCACCTCCATTATCAAGCCCCGCTGAGAGCTGTTAATAAACATTTTGGTGGTGTGGGAGACATAGCTCCACATAAACAGTAGTGATGTATTGTAGTTTTGCCAACTTTGAGCAAGTATGGCTCTTTGTGTTGAGCTATTCTACACATCATCCATTTGCTTTAACCAATGTGCTAGCTGCTTCAGTCAGTTCTGATATGCTGGTGCTGGGCCTTGCTATCCATGGAACCTCCTTCACCTTGTAAAGTACCTGCTTAATCAGACAAGGAACTACATGAAGTGACACTTCACTGACAAAGATCTGCTACAAGTAATCTTCACATACAGATGAGCCAACCGGTAGACAGTGAACTATGTCTAGTACTACTTGTGGTGTTCAGAATTGTGGAGAATTTCAGGAAGTGAAGTTTTCTGACTTCACCCCATCTCTCTTAAGGAAGAAGAAAATGAAAAATAAGCAAGCAACAACTGCCCGGATGGATGATTACCTCACTCTAAAGGCCACCATGGAGTGTTTGGAAGTATTATCTTGAAATTATAAAATGGGTATTAAGGAAACTTTAAAATGAGAAAAGACAAAACATTTTAATTTTTAAACTAATCCCAAAAATTCAAATGTTCGTTATATAGTCCATTCACAGATTCACACTAGTAAGAGGAAATACCATACTGAACTGAATTTGTCTGTATTTGACTCCTCCCCATCAGTTTTAAATTAGATCCTGATATGGATATTTGTCTGCAATTGTATTTATTTTTTAAACAGTGCATGGAAAGTTCACTGGTTAAGAGACATCACCTAACTAAAATCCCTAGCTGTTTGGCACAGATCTCATTTCCATTCCCAAAACACTCATTACACCTGACATGTAACTGGGACATTAGTACACTGCCACAGAAATATTTTAAAGCTGTACTGATGCCATATTGAACATTATATCCTTTATTACCCTCAGAATTAAAAACAAACCTTTCCTTATTTAGTTACCTAATTGCTGTAAAACTATAGTGTCCTACCACATTTTTTTATCACTATTTTTCATTTTGGCAAGTTTTCAAATTGATTATACTCTGACTCACTCCTTTGTTTGTGTGGCCTAACCATCACCCTCCCCACCCCTGTTGCCAGCACCTCCATAAATATATGTCATCCACAAACAGAGTCAGGACACAACTCTCAACAGTTACTGGGACCTCCACAATAATAATGCCAACTGCTGTCAATAAGTTTACAAGCTAAGCCATCAGCCAGTAGTGTTCAACAATCAATCAACATTTTATTTATACATAGGGCAATTAGCAGAAAGATCAAAGTGCTTGTACAATTAATTAAAAACTCTAAAGTTAAAATATCACTAAATATTAAAATACATATCTACATGAACTATTCATACAAACTCTGGAAAAGCAAGATTAAAAGATCGTCTTTAATGGAGATTAAAAGCTCTCTATGGTCAGGCACTCTCTTATCAATGAGGTAGAGAGTTTCACTGGGTAAGGGCACAAATGCAAAGGCCCAGGCACCTGAGGTCTTCAAATGGACCCTGAAACCCTCTAGAAATCTCTTGTTGGTGGGGCGGGTGGGTGGCAGAGCAGTAGGGCAAAGAGAGATCTTGCAGATAACACGGTCCCTGTCCATGTGAGAGCTTTGTGGGGTCAACAAACTGATCTTGAATGTGATTCACCACTGAATAGGTAGCCAGTGCATGCCATGGAGAATAGGCATGACAAGAGCAGGATCTGAGCAGGCCAGTCAACAACCTGGCAGCTGCATTCTGCACCAGCTACAAGTGGTGGGTATCAGTCCCAGTAGCCCTAGGTACAGGGTGTTGCAGTTATTGAGGCAGGGGAGGTCACAAAGGCATGAACCAACATTGGAAGATCATCAGGTGAAACCAGGTGCTTAATCCGGCAATATTCATCAGTTGGTAAAGCGAGGTCTAATGGCCATGCACCATGAAGTAAGAACACAGCAATGATCACCAGCGCCATAGAAACAAACATTTTGCCAAGCAGAAGCAGAATCACTGAGGTGAGCACTCACCAACAGGAAACACAGATAACAGCAGTTAGAAGAAGCAAAGTAAAAAAACAGAAAAGAAATCAGTATTTCCACATATGTGTAATACCAGTTAAAGCATAAAAAAAGTAAAATAAATCCATTGCTCCACATTTGGCACTAAAACAATGTGGTCATTTTTGGAATTTTTCACAAATTTTCAACATGTCCTTTTGGGGACCCACATCATGAACACTGCACTGTCATTTTGTTAATCTGCAAAAACATGTTTGAGCAGGATGAGAAAAATGACTGTTGTATACTGTACATTAGGAGGTGTAAAAATGGCAATGTTGAAAATCTGGATGAAAATATGAAAATATTTGAAGTTATGAGCATGCTTAGAGCCTCATAATGCACAGCTCATAATGCAGTTACTTTGAATTATTTTGCAAATTTTCAACATTGGCTTTTGAGACCTCCGTCATGAACACTTGAACTGTGGCTTCATTAATCTTCCAGAAAGTTGATTTCGCACAGCAACTAGCCATTCTCCACCACAAGTGTGAAAACACATTGGGGCAGGATGTGAAAATGACAGTTACACTGTTCACAAGTGAAATTACAAGTGTGCATAGAAACTGCACAAAGCACACTCATAATGATGTCATTTTCATTAAATTTTCAACATAGGATTGTGTGACCCACCTCATGAACAATGGCACTGTCATTATGTTACTCAGTCCCAAAGGGATTCTGCACAGCAACTGCAAGATCACCTTACGGGTCTGATTAATGAAATGACAGTGACATAACTCTACGGATGGGTTCAAAGAACCTTATGTTGAAAATGTGGTAAAATATTTAAAAAATGGCTGTGATATCAACATAAGTTGTAACCCCACTGACAGCCATTATACAGTGCTAACCAGTTCTTCAGTTCGCAGTTCATCTTTGAAGAGTGCAGATGTGTCCTGGTCTGGAGAAGATCACAGCTGCCGACCTCAAGTAAGTATGGGGTAAGGGGTGGGTGCGGAGGGTGGGTGCAGAAGGGGTGGAGATGGGAATTTGGGAAATAATAATGGGCTGTTTCTTCTTCCAGGTTTAATACAAAAAAAAAGACATAGGGGGACTGTTTTCTGTTTTTGCAGGAAATTTTACATTAGTGGGGCTACTGCCAATGCAGGGATTGGGCACCCTGCTGTTGGCTAACTCAAGGGACAAGGGCGCCTCCTGAGAGAGAGAGAACATACTGGGGACACTGGGGTAAGCCGCAGTGTCCCACAATAATGGACTGGTGGACACAACTGGGGACATGGGAGTGGGTTACCCAGTTCCCCACACTGTTGGGGTGGTACTGCTGACAGGGGAATGGGCGCCACCATGTTGGAAAAACACACTGATGCAGAATCCTGCAGCAAACTGCCATGCTGCTGGTAAGAATTGTAGTTTGATGCAGGATGGTGCATCAGTTACGAAAGATACCATATATTAATATTTCTCTGTCCCTTCCTTAGAAGAGTAAAGAGGAACTAAACAATTATTAGGTAAACCATTATGTGTTTACTAATCGAGACCAAGGAATTTGATTATGAGGTCTTTTTCCCAAAATGATCATGGGATATTGACAGAAAATTCCCTCCCCATGATCCACTGTCAAGCGAAGGTAGTGTCAGCATTCTGCTGCAATTTGTGGCACAAACTATCACCCCAAAAACATATTTGGGAACCTCCTGCACAACACAAATACAGAGTGTGTTCCTCGGGCTCCGATTAGGTGGCATAACTGTTTGTGTTTACCTAAGGACAGTATTTTTAAAATATATTATGTTTTCCACCTCGCTAATAGAAAACAAGATGGTGGCATCAGAACCGAAAAGTAAAACTGTGAGCAGCAAAAGCGAATGGTAAATGGATTTTACCATTCTAACATTTACTATTCGAACAGTAAATGATATTTACTGTTCAGACATTTACCATTTGAACAGTAAAGTGCAAATGGTAAATGACATTACCATTCACCCTTTACTGTTCAAATGGTATATGCTATTTACCATTCAAGCAGCCTGTCTTGCATCTATGACAAAAATCAGTACAATTCAAAACTGGCAATATATATTTACATCAAACCATCTAAAGGCACATCCTTGTCACACACCATCATCCCTGTAAACATCAGAGTAAAACTTAATTATGTGTGTGCTATAGATGAGAGCAAAAATCCCATGTTATCCTATGGGAAAAAGTTCTTTTGCATTTTTGACCACTTTATATCTCAAAACCATAAAAGCTGCCGTCATGAAACTGTCCACATCTTGTGACACTGGTGACATGACAACACATAATAATTATTGGGTTGTATGGTTGTATAATGACAAAGTTATTAAGCTGTAAAAATCCAGATTTAACATTGAAAGGCTATGCCAACCCAAATTATAGGGCGATATCATGCCCCTAATATATAAATATGCAAACAATGATTATTCTGTTGTTTGTTAATCTAGAAGTCCTAGCTAGTCTACATAATAGTAACTCGATTAGTCTACATCATAGCAACTCGATAATACACAATTTAAATTAATATTTTACATTTACTTTTACACTGCATTGTCATAAAACTTTTCTGTAGAAATGAAGAACTCCATCACATGATGAACACGAGAACTACAGGAACACATATTTTTATCCACAGCTTTTTTTCAGGCTTTGAATAAAGACTGTCCTAATGTCTTTCATTTCACTCTTGGTAACAGTTCACTTAGTATGCTTGTATGTCACTGATCTGCATGGACTAATGCACATTACCCTTCTGTGTACTTTACTACAGTATGTGCAAGAATAGATCTACTAATGAACACAGGAGTAGCAATTCCATATGTGGATATCCATATGGTAGAGCAGTAGGCTAGCAGATGAATTTGCATGATAAAGCTCATTAAATGTTTCTGTACTGAAATCAAAGCAGCATGTTTAATTTATTTGGTTTGATTTAGATGATTTAGCTATGCCTTTTCTGCCTAATTACCAAACTACGCTGCTGGAACTGTTGTGGGGTAGCCTATTTTAGCAAAGACAATTTTAAACAGCCTTATGATATGCAAATGGTTGCTTTACATTTCACTTTAACAAAATTTGGAAAGCTAAAATATAATTCCGTAAACAAAATAAAACATTAACTTCAGCACTGGCTGGAACTCTGGGGATTATGCAACTTTGTGACTAGAGGGTTCTCAAATTCTTAGTGATTACTACCTTTTAGACTCTGATAAGACAAGAGTTCATGATTTTAATCTTGTTAATCCCAAATCTGTTTTCACTGTCTGAGATGTTTAGTTTTGAGGGTCTAACATTAGTCTCACTATCCTTAGTGTTAAATAAGGCCAGGAAGCAGTTAATGGTGCATGCTAGTTAATTATACAGTAGTCCCTAGAAGAAATCAAATCATAGATAAGGAATTATTAGAAATAATGCTGTAAATCCATTGAGGGACTCTGATGAAATCAAAACCATAAGAGCAAAGCTTAGAGTGTTTCATGATGTCACCAGAATCCCAAAATGGAATTAAATTTTTTAACAAATGCTTGCCCAGATGCTATTTTTGTAATATATGGAACTCTCCAAATATTTCAATACCATAATACCATCTACTATATTTTAATACTGCCAGCCACATTTACAATTATAAGAGTGGTCTTCCATGCATTCTTATGGTATGAGCACACGCAAACCAAAGGTCAGCAGTTCTGATGCCCTAAGGATGTGAGACAACTCTTACAACCATAAAAGTGCTTTTAGCATCACTATTAATAATTTATCATAGAAACACAGAATATGTCGATAGAAAAGGAGCAATAGGCCATTTAATCTTCCTTTAGTAAATTATTTATCATAGAACACAGAATTTGTATACAGAAAATGGAGTGGTAGGCCCATCCAATCTGCTCTATTTTCCTGGCTATTGCTACGTCCTGGACCCTAACTTGATCACAGGTGTCCCTCCATCCTCCCTTACTTCTATGTATTATATCCATATGCCTACCCCACATCCCTGAAGCTATTGTCTTTTCCCCACCATTTCCTCTGGCAGGCAGTTCCAGGTGACCGCCACCCTTTCTGTGAGAGTATTTACTCACATCCTCACAAACACCCTGCCCCCAAGCTTTATAGCATTATAGCATGCCCCCATGTTCCAGTCCTCTTCCTTCCTCTTCCTGTGAAAGAAAATGCCTCCTGCACCTTGTTCACCCGCCAAGAGGTACTTTTAGGTCTCAGCCATGTCCTCTAGCTCATCTCTCCTCCAAGGATTACATGTTGATCTACCGCAGGATCTCCTCATATGTTTTCTCATGAACCCCCTCACCATTTTAGTAGCCTGCCTTTTGATTGCTTCCACACTGCCAATGTGCTTGCAGAGTGCAGCCTCCAGAACTGTACACAGTACCCTACAGTAGGTAGGGTCTTACTAGTGTGCAATAAAGTAAAGTCCATTTGTAGAAGGCTTGGACTCTTATTTAAAGGACACAGAGGATATTTTAAGGGTCTTTGAGGATATTGTAGTGCACAAGGAATCCTGTTTAATTACTGCAGACATAGGGTCCAATTCTCTGAGCCTTGAGATTGTTGTAAGGTGCCTCGCCAAACATAAATAGTGCAAGTGTCACCTAGCATCAAATACTGCCCTGCTGAGCTATTCACAAAAGCAACCTGCATCAACCACAGGCTGCCTGCCCCAAATGGAGCTTACATCACCCTGCACCCAGAAATGAGCTGCGACATGGGGCTGGGGGCTTGCAGCAGGGCAGGCTACCATAGCTCCACAACCAGTATTCACAAATCTCACCCAGAGAGGCGACTTTCTAAGTACTCTTAGACCAGTCAGGGCTGGTCTATGGTACTTAGAATTTTGACCTCTGGTTGAGATGTACACTGTGCAATGTGCTGCAGTCCCCACCTAGCCCCCAGCCCACCTTATGTATATATAATAAATCCCTGGTAGTCTAGTGGCCAACCCTCCCTGATTCTGCCTGTGTTATTAATGTTCCCCCAATGATCCCCAAAGCTCCCCATCATGCATAATGCCCCCATCTTTGATGTGTTTAACTAATAACAAGATCCCCACCCAATCCCCAAAACTTCCAGTTAGTGAATTACTGCAATACCCCTTCCTGATCCCAGATACCACCATTCTCACAAAATATCCCTTATCCTCATGATCTAGTGGCCCTGCCCCAGCTGTGGTGGTGCCCACCACCCAGCCCCCCATTCCTGTAATAGAGCCAGCACCAGCAGTCCTCCTCTCACCTCCATGACCGACACCAAATGATCTGTCTATTTAGATGGCTGTAATGTATTAGTGTATGCATGTGCATACACTATGCAGTGCAACTATCTAAATAGTTCAGTGCTGCTGGCTGCTGAGAATAAAGGAGGGCTGTGCTGGAGCAGGCTGTATTATGTGATGGGGAGCTGGGTGGTGGGCACTACCTGCCATGGTGAGAGTATGGTAGGCCACTAGATCAGCAGGATAAGGGATATTTTGTGAGAATGGTGGCACCGGGATTGGAAAGGGGGCATTGCATTAATTCACTAACTGAAAGTGTCAGGACGGATGGGGGATCCTTGTTATTAATTATACAATGGCAAGAAAAATCTGTTCTCTGATTAGTCAGTGTGTTCCTTGGACAGTGATGATATTAAGCTATAACATCACTGTATTAAGTTCAGAGCACACAACTGACCGGACAACAGCGAAAAATCCTCCCTGCCCGCAAGCCACTGAGAAGCCGACAGTCCTGAAGCAGTCTCAGCTTAGACCACCTCGCCCCCCAACCAAACACACGTTCTCTGCCTGCCTTGCTCCTTCAGCCAACAAAGAAAACCAACAAGATTAAAAAAAAAAAAAAACTGCAGCTGTCCATTTCAACTTCACTGTAGCTGCCTCAACTATGAAACCGCGCGCGCATGGCTGTTTCAACAAAGGAAACACTTGTTAAAGCTTTGCCAGCTTCTCACCAACCCCATAATTTGGCGCTTTTCCCGAAACAAACACTTGTAGTAAAATAAAAGGCGAATAACACAGCTTGTGCTAATGACAAATGTAGACGGAAGCGGAAACCGAAGTAACCGCTCGGCTTTGGCGTTTTCTTTTTCGCTGTTCATGGCTAAAAATAAAATAACCTGTTCAGCTGTTCTCAGAACAAGCAGAGGCAGCACAGTGAGAAAATGTAGTACCAAAACTAAAAGATACCACATGACGACTGTGTGTGTGGGGGGCAGGATGACCATGCACAAGAAAGCCATGTATTAGCAGCAGCACCACCTAGTGGACTACTTTTCTTGTATTTGTAAAATATGCATGTCATACAAAAAACAACATAAATATTTACAAAAAACTTTTTTTTTTACTTTTTATTATTATTTTAAAGCGAGCCATTGTATAATAGTAAGGCACTCCAGGGGTGTGTGTTATCGTCTAATAACGTCACTCCTGGGGTGGTGGAAGCACTGGCTTTGCCTAGTGCTCAACCCAACCCCAGGAGTGACGTATTAGACGATAACACACCCTGTCGTGCCTTATTCTTAAATATAGGGCAGCATTGGGGAGGGTATTATATTATGTGCATGACGGAGCTTTGGGGATTGGGTTGCACATCTTGTTATTAAATACAGGGCAGCATCGGGCAGGGGGCATTTATTATTTAAATAATGGGGAGCTTTGGGGATTGGGTGAGAAACAATTTATTAATTACATACACAGCAGCATCGGGGCATTTGTCACAAAGTTCCTGTGGCGGACCCCTCCTGTAAATCAAGTGTTTGCTGCATGGGAGGGTTGCTGGAAGTGTGGGGACTTAGGTGTCGGGACCCCCTGTACCAGAATCTGGTGCAGAGTCCTGGCGCAAGAGGCTTCAGCACAAACTGCACTCTGACATAGCTTGCACCATTCTAAGCCCTCTTTGAGAATCGGGCCCATAGAGTCCTTGTACATGAACCTCAGGAAGAAGCCCTGGATTCAATCACTTTCTACTTAAACAATCATGGAGATCATGCACAACCCTACTGATTTTCTGGTGAAATTGTCAGAGTTTGTTTTAAAATTTAATGCATTTACATTCCTTGATGAATTTTCCCTGCAAATCAAAGGGTACAATGGTGAGAGCTACATTTGCCACCAGCATTGCTAATTTTATTGGGTAAGTGGGAATTAGAAGTGGTCAGAGATCCGGATGTAAATCCATCATCTGGCATCATTTTATAGACAAGACATTTGTTATCTGGAAAGGCAGCCTCATTGATTTTGATGCTTCAGTTAGCTATTTACATGAATCAAACCCTGATCTGAGATATTTTTCTGGTTAGCCAGAGGGAGGTCCACTTCCTAGATTTAAGCATTAAGAAGGACATGGAAGGTAACATAAGCATTGACATGTACAGAAAAGAAAGAGATCATAACACCTTGCTTTTAGTATCTATCTGTCGTCCCAGTCATACAATTCAAAACATCTCTAAAGGGCAGTATCTTAGATTAAGACTCAGTTGTACCACAGGGAAAATTATGGTAGAGCAGCTGAAGATTTGACAAGATTTGTTGAGCATGGTTATGGTATTGAGACCTTAAAACAAGCATACCAGGTAGCAAGAAACACAGCAAGAAAGGAATTACTGGAAAAACAGATATGGATACTATTACACAAAATAGATTAAATTTTGTTACCACATATTCCACTCATGCATCACATTTTGAACATATATTAAGAACTGGCATACAGTATTTCAAAGGAGATCCAGGTCTTAGTGATATGAATGAGGCACCTCCTCATATGGCTTACAGGAGGATGGTTACACTAAGGGACAAACTAGTGCTCAGTAGACAGGTTAAGACAACCAATAGAACGTGACTGACAAATAAAATTATGGGTTGCTTTACTTGGAAAAAATGCACATATTGCAAAGTGGTCTCAGTTACATACATCCAAACATACGAAATGCCAGAAACAGGCCTCACCGTCTGTCGAGTTTGCTCGATTATGCAGCTAACACCTCAACTGGCAGCTGCCCTCTCCCTACCCTCCCACTTCATACTTATCCCTACTTATCTGCTCAGGAATAGGCACCAGTACTGAACACTGTACACCAGGTGTGGTCTGACTAGTGACCTGTACAAGGAAGGATCACCTCCCTATTTCTGGTGGAATTCCCTTGCTATAAACCCCAGCATCTTGTTGGCTTTAGCTGCTGCCTTCCTGCACTGAGCTGAGTTGTTCATACTCCCTGTTATAAGAACCCCTAGATCCTTTTCCTCCTCTGTGCTTCCCACCTGTACCCCTCCCAGCTGATAGCTCCTCTCCTGGTTCCTAGCTGCAAGTGCAGTACCTTGTACTCTTGGTGTTGAACCCAAACTGCCATGTTTCTGACCACTCCTGTAGTTTGGTCAGGTCATCCTGCAGTCCCCTCCACCCTTGATGTTGTCTACCACAGCTCCCATCTTTGTATCATTTGTGAACAGACTGATCCTGCTCTGGATCACATGTGAGATACCAGCTCACGAATATCCCAAACAGCACTAGTTCCAGTACCGATCCCTGTGGTACCCTGCTCATTATCTCACTTAGTGACTATAGTCTGCCTCCCATACCACCCTTTGCTGCCTTTCCTTCAGTCAGTTGGTGATACAGCTGGCCATCTTTGTTCCTACCCCTGTATTTTCCAGCTTCCCCCAGCCTCCCATGCGGCACAGAATCAAAGGCCTTGCTGAAATCCAAATGCAGGACATTCACTGCATGGCCCTTGTCCAGTTCCTGGTCACCCAATCGTACTCAATTAGGTTTGTCTGGCAGGATCTAACATTGACAAACCCATGCTGTTGACCATCCTGGAGTCCATTTCCCTCCAAAAGTTAATCAGCCTCTCTTTTAGGATTGAGCTTCTCCACAATTGATGTGAGGTTCACTGGTCTGTAGTTAACTGGTTCATCCTTATGGCCACTTCTGTGATTGGGCACCACATGGGCTATCCTCCAGTCTTGTGGTATGCATCCTATGTCCAGGGAGGTATTGAACAGGTCAGCAAGTGATCCTGCCAGGATCTCTGCTAGTTTTTAAGTACCCTAGGGTGAATGCCATCTGGTCCCAGTGCCTTGTCCACCCTCAATGCCCTTAATCCTTCCAGAACCCTGTCTTCTGTAATCCCTGTATCAGTCATCCCTCCCCGCCCACTCCTACCCTCCATGAGGGTATCTGCTCCCTTTCTCCTTCATGAACAAAGAACAGAAGTAGGAAATTCTTTTTCAAATCCACATAATGGTAAGCAGTATAAAATTAGACAGTTTATAACATGTGATAGTTGTGGAAACATTTATGCTGCTACCTGTAAATGTGGCGTGCTTTACATCAGTAAAACAAAAGGTAATTAAAGATTAGGGTTGAGATTAGCACTGCAGAGCAATTCAATATGGGAACATTAGATATGCAACAGCCCTACACATTATTTGAAGTGAGAATGAAGAGAAACCTGGATTTATCTTCAGAGCTATAGATAAAGTAAACATTAAACCCAGTAGAGTGACTTTGATAAATTATTGCTGCAAAGTGAGCGGTTCTGGATATATACCCTTGAGGCTTTTAAATATCCTGGCATTAATGGTAATTTTGGTGTTATCCCTTTGATGTTAACTCATATATAAGATACATCTGGTATGATTAGAAATAGAAGTATTTCCTATATGCTGGTAGAAAGGTAATGAATATGGTCCCTTTAAAATGTACAAAATAGAAGTACATATAGGATAATGTATGGTAGCCCATACACAACAACGCTATTCTTACACTAAGTGGTTACCATGACTTCAAGGACCTCAAGAGCAAAGTTCTAGAGTTCCTTTGACATCAAAGGTACCCATGAGGTGTAAGAAGAATATAGTTGTGCATCAGAACTACTATACACTTCTATATACTGTAGCGTATAGGTGAAAACCAGCCAAATGCACTTATTTTTTGTGCCCCAAAAGCAGTCCTTGCTTTCTGCAGCCCACACTCTCTCTGACAACCGCCCGCCAGTCAGCTTACTCACATGACCCTTCAGTTGCCCCTAGCTCTATCATCTGTGCTGATGGAAATGCTTGCATTGTGATGTAGCTACTAATGCAGAACAAAAGTCATTCTGCATTAGTAGCTACATCACTACTGCAACAAACGATTTTACGGTATATGGAGTTCCATACACAACAGCGTTCCACTATACACTATATAGTGAATAAGAACTGATGCTCTAGTTATTAACAGTGTTCTGTTTTCATTCACAGATCTGGGTCTGCACCAGGGACTAAATTGCTTTGGCAGTAGTGACCAGTATTAGCTCCATCAGAAGCTACTATTTGCTTTTTGCAATGAGGACTTTTATCTGAAATTGCACTAATATTTGTTTGTGTTGTTAAATTATGTATGTACATGTTTTAATGTTTTCCTGCTTCATTTGTATATATTTATTACTTCAGTAAGAGATTTTGTGACATCACACTCTCGACCATTAGTGAGGTTGTCATTTGGAGTATAAAAGTGACTTGATTGTTGATGTAGTATGTCTTTTGATAAAGGAGCTTATCAAAATGTGTCAACATGTTTTTTAGCCTGGCAACTGATATAAACGTTTGCACTTGTTTGACTGTATTTCTGAGAGCCATTGGTTTTATACAGGTGGTGAGTGCTGGATTTTCATTCTTGCATTGAGCAATAAAGTGGCAGCAGCACCTCCCTCTGCTGCTAGAATCCCCCTTCCTATACTCCCAGCATCCAGCTTGCCTTGTCTACTGCCTTGTAGCACAGCTCTGCCACCTTAGATCATCAGATATGGTTACTCCAAGTTTCCTTTTTGCTCGGTAACTGTAAGTACCTCTGGGAGGAGATGAGATATGGAGCTCAGAGTTTTCAAAGGGTCATTAATGATGCAAAGTGCTTGCGTCAAATAGACATAAACAAGGATACACTGCACTGCACCTTGTTCCATTCCTGAATTTCAAATGATATCTGCGGCACTGGCAGGACCCCATGTAGCAGACAGTCATGAACCAGGCTTTCAGTGATCTGCAGGCTGTGACCACGGCACTGAGGGGCATGCACAACAGGTAGTCTGCACCATCCCTATTGTGGGATTTTCAAAGTCTCGCATCAGGCGCAGCTTATGGCCATGGCTAGATCAGCTAGAACTAGAGACCACCACAGGTAAAAGAGAGTCATGTGGGACTCGGTGGCCAGTACTGAGCAGCTGGCACTGGGACAACAGCAGCAGCTGAGACTGGTCAGCTCATGGCAGACAAGCACCTGTGAAGACTGCAGCAGGCTGCAGACTTACAGTATGTTGCAAGCTGCACAGAACTGTGCCACACTATGGGGAGCCATGAAGTGGTCCATGATGCGGCCATGGCACAGTTACATATACTTGTCAGTCCCTGCACCAAATACTGAGCAGCATGACATACAGTGTTGTTAAGCGTTAGAGGGACAGTCATCCATGATGGCATTGTTGCCTGCCAGATGTGTACTTGGGGGTGGTCTGTTGCTTGGGCATGCTTGGGGTTATATGTGTGGTGTGACATTGTCTGTGCCACAAGTCTACCAGCAGCATGTGTCTTGCCTTGGCACTTCCGTGCCTCATGTACTAGGGCAGTCATGCCCAGTGTGTTGCCTGCAACAGTGCCACTATGCTATCTGGACATTCCTGGAAGCTATCACCTGAAGTACAGCATGCAAGGATGGCCATGCCAAGGTCAACTCAGAGATGGCACATATAGTACTTGTGAGCACCAGGGCACAGAGCTGTGTAGATGGTGACCCATGTGGCACCCCATGCTGACTCAGTGCATGCCTTAGCAGATGTTGGGACAGTGTTATCCATCAAGCCCCCTCCTGCCACCAGGCATAGTGCTGCATGTCTCTCATGGACCTGCCTGCTACTGTCTCACCATGCTCTCAGTCCTGTCCTGTGTCTGTGCAACTATCCCTCCCACCCACCCCTCCTGTCCTCCACAGGCACTGCTGACCAGCTGGACACACTGCCATTTGGTCTCTGGCACTGGCAGCAATGCCGCATGACTGTCCTGAAGCTTGCAGCAATCCACATCTATCTCGCCATTTGTTTGACACATGAGGCACTTGCAGCAACTATGGAGTTTTGATGTCAGGATCCCTACTGTGCAAAATCTGGTGCAGGGTCCCTGGTGCACTGGGCTTTGACTCAAGCTGCCATTTGCCAGGCTTGCATCAATCTAAGGGCCCTTTGAAATTGAGTCCCTTATACAGTCCCTGGTTTCACTGTCCCAAGTGCATGACTTTGCACTTTTTGCATTGGAATCCAGTTACTACACCCTAGATAACTCCTCTAGTTTCCTCATATCCTTTACATTCTCTCCATCCCTCCTGGGTGTCCATCCTGTTGCACATTTTTGTGTTATCTGCAAAGACACACCTTCCTCAGTTCCACAGCAATATCACTTACAAAGATACTGAAGAGGACAGGAACCAGTACCAATCCCTGTGGTACTGTGCTGGTCACTGTCTCATCCCTTGAGTGACTGCCATTTACCACCACCCTCTGCCTCCTATCTTTCAATCAGTTAGACACCCACCTTACCACCTTCTACCCCATCCACAAGTTGCTAAGTTTCTAAATCAGCTTTCTGTGTTATACAGTGCCAAAGGCCTCATGATATCAGATGCACTACATCTACTGCTCTCCCAATCCATTTCCTAGTTACCCAGTCAACAAAATCTGTAAGTTTGTTTGACATCACCTCCTCCTTGTGATGCCATGCTGGCTGTGGTCCTGTAGCCATGTGCCTCTAGATACTCCGTCAGTCTCTCCATCAGCAAGGACTCCATTTATTTCCCACCCGATGTGAGACCGACTGGCTTGTAATTGCTAGCCTCCTCCCTGCTGCCACTCTTGTGAGGGGACAACATCAGCCCTCCTCCAGTCCTCTGGAACTATCCCCGTCTCCAATGAGGTACTGAACAGTGTTGCCCCTCAAGCAGCACGCTTCATTCTTTGTTAACTTTGGGTGCATGCCATCTGGCTCCATTTACTTATTTTCCTTCAGGGCTTCCAATCCCTGCTGGACTCTCTCTTCTAAAACATGGGCTTCTATCCACTCATCCCTCCCCGGTGCCTGGTAATGCATGACAGTCTGTCCTCTCTGTATTCCCCTGTGAAGACTGAACAGAAATGTTAATTTAAAATCTTAACCTTTTCTTGATCTTCTTCTGCACAGTCATCCCTGGGCTCTCTGAGCCTCACTATACCATCCTTGCCTTCCTCTTTCCATCACATACTAGAAGAAAGTCTCATCTCCTTTTGACCTCCTGGGGATCCTCTTGTCTGTCTGAGCATTTTTGTCCTTACCCTCCTACCTGCCTCCATTTGTTTATCTAGCTACCTCTCTGTCCCTCTCCATTTGGGTCTCCTTGCACTTCCTGAAAGATATTTTTTCTCCCTTACTGCCTTAGTCACCTCCTTTGAGAGCAGCAGTGGCCTCTTCCTCTTCTTACACTTTCTTATTTCCTTCAGATAGCTTGCTGTTACTTAGTTATTCCTTCAATTATCTTTTTCCATTGTAACTCCACCCCCACAGCCATTCCCGCATCAAGGTATTTTCTGAGGCAGTCTCCCATTTCTTTAAAATCTGCTCTTCTACAGTCCAGGAGCCTCATTTTAGTGTGCTATTTCTCCTGTCCAATCTGTATGCCAAACAACACTGTATGAGGATTACTTGTACCCAGGGAGTTACCCACTGTGAGATTTGCAATTCTTTCCCTGTTTATAAGTACCAAATACAGCACTTCCCCATCTCTAGTGGATTCTGTAACCAGCTGCATAAAAAATGCCCCTTGTAGGAAATCTAGGATGGCCCTGCTTCTACTTGTAGCTGCGGCTGGAATGCTCCAGTCTACATCCTGAAACTTAAACACCCCATAATCACTACTTCCTCTTTGCTTGCTATTCTGCCAGTGACATAGAAATATAGAAACATAAAATTTGAGAGCAGATAATGACCACTTGGCCCACTTAGTCTGCCCATTTCCCTACCTAATGGATGAGCTGAGATCCTAGTTAACCAATAGCCTACTTCCTCCTACCCCCACAGAATTGCCTTATGTCTGTCCCATGCATTCTTAGATTCCCCCACTGCTTCTGATTCCACTACCTCCTCAGGAAGGCCTTCCATATATCCACAACCCTCTCTGTGAAAAGATACTTCCTCCACATTACCTCTGAGCCATCCCCATTATCTTCAAATTGTACTTGCTGTTCTTGCACATCTCTTTTCTGAAAGATGCTACCCTCTTGGACTTTGTTGAATCCCTTGGGGTCCTTGCAAAGTTTCTATCATGTCCCCTTTCCCTCCTTTCCTCGAGGTTATACATATTAAGCTCCTTTAATCTCTCTTCGTATGTCTTCTGGTGCAGAACCTGCACCATTTTAGTTATCCCTCCTCTAAACAGCCTCAATCCTGTCTATGTCCTTGTGGAGAGGGGTCTCCAGAACCTGCATGCACGCCAGATGGGGTCTCGCCAACTATCTGTACAGAGGGATAGCAACTTCCTATTTTCTACTGGTGGCGCCTCCAGTATGCATCCCAGTATCCCGCCAGCCCTGCTTACTGCCTTCTCACATTGCTTGCCCACCTTTAGGTCATCTGATATGACTACCCCCAGGTCCCTTTCCATTTTTGTTGTTGTTAGTATCTCACTCCCATTGTGTACTCTTCCCTGGGTTTTGTTTACCAGGTGCCTTACTTTGCACTTCTTTGTATTGAATCTAAGTTGCCATACATTTGACCATTCCTCCAGCCTTGCCAAGTCCCTTCTCATCCTTTCCACCCTACCTTCTGTATTGACCCTGTTGCAGATCTTTGTGTTGTCTGCAAAGAGACATACTTTTCCTTCCAGTCCCTCTGCAATGTCACTTGTAAAGACATTAAAAGGACCGGACCCAGTACTGAACTGAACCCTGCAGTACCCCACTAGTAACCCCCCATTCTTTAGAGTGGACTCTGTTTACTATTACTCTCTGTGTCCTTTTGTCCAGCCAATTTTTTGCCAGACTACCACCTTGGGACTCACTACAAGGCTGGCTGGCTTGTGTATTAATCTTTTTGTGTGTTACTGTGTCAAATGCCTTTCTAAAGTCTAGGTAGACCATGTCCACAGCCCCACCCTGGTCTACTACTTGGTCACCCAGTCAAAGAAATCTATCAGATTTGTCTGACATGACCTTCCACTGTGAATCCATGCTGCCTTGGATCCTGTGCTCCACTGACCTCTAGGTACTCAACAATTTTTTCCTTCAGAAGTGAGTCCATCATTTCCCTACCACTGAGGTCAAACTAACAAGACTGTAGTTTCCTGCCTCTGCCTTGCTCCCACTTTTGTGAAGTAGAATCACATCCACCCTTCCTCTCCGCCCTCCAGGTACAACCCCATTCTCCCATGATTTGTTAAAGAGGGTGGTCCAGTGGTGTCCTTTCGTTCTACCCTTTGTTCTTTTAGAATTCTTGGGGTGAATCCGTCAGGCCCCATTGCTTTGCCCACCTTCAGTTTTAAGAGTTCTTTCAGAACCCTTTCTTATGTGAATGGACTGGCATCGACCCTCTATTCAGAGTGTGTCTGTTGTTTGGTTTATGTACCTCTCCTCCTCTTCTTTTTTGATACTGAGCAGAAGTATTCGTTCAGTTTCCTGCTTTTCACTGTCACTTTCTGCCTACATTCCCTCTCCTTTATTAAGCCTCAGTATCCCTCCATTGGTCTTTCTTCACTCCCTAATGTACCTATAAAGGTTTTATCCCCTTCTTAACAGAGTTGGCTATCTTTCTTCAGTTTGGGTCTTTGCTATTCTAACTTGCCTTCCCTGCCTCCTTCTGCTTTAACTTGATATAGTTCTCTGTCCTGCTCCTTCTGTGTTTTCTTATATTTCCTGAATGCTATCATTTCTCCTTATTCTTCCCTGCCACCTCTTTTGAGAACCATAGTGTTTTTTCCTTTCTTTTTTTGTTGATTTGCTCTACACAAAGGCTTGTTGTCTCCATGATGGCAGTTTTGATTTTTCCCATTGTTCTTCCACCCCTCCTTCTTGCCTGTTTGATGGTGCTTTCTGAGACACTGCCTCATTTTTCCAAAGTCAGCCCTCCTAAAGTCCAACACCCTTGCATTTGTAGGCTTGACTCTATATCTGTGTCTATTGTGAACCCACACAGTTTTGAAGGTTGCTTGTTCCCAGATGGCTACCCACTTCTAAGTCAGAGATCTTCTGTCCATCCCCTTTGAAAATACTAGATCTAATGTTGCTCCCTCCTGAGTGGGTTCCAACACTAGCTGTCTGAGGCATGCCCCTGTGGGACATCGATAATGACCCTGCTCTTGGATGTGGCTGCAGTAAAGGTGCTCCAGTTAACTGGCATATTCAGGTCCCCACCAACAATATCTGTCCTTTTTCTGCCATTCTAAGGATTCCTTTCTATCATTTCCTTGTCCATTGCTTCCCTCTGAGATGGGGGTTCATAAACAATGCTTGTGTGGATTATGGTGCCATTTCCTGTCTCCAGGGGATTCTCTTTCCTATGGGAAGCAGGGTTTTAAATTACAGCTAATAATACTGATGAGAAACCTGAAAGGGCAGAGGTATTTAATGTAGTTCCCTTTAATTATTTCAAATCTTAAACAATTTTCCTTGTATTAAAGAGAAACAGACCCATGTGTGGTAGCCACTAATGGTGCAGGGTATAGCGATATAAAAAAGCCTGGTAGTGCTTCATTTGCCTGCAATGGTAGGCTTCATATATTAGACACATCTTATTCACTATATGGCACCAATTAGGATAGTAGGCTAGGTAAATATTACATTGTTTGCAGACAAGTTAGGGCAGAAGCTCTATCTTTGAGGGAACATGTAAGATCTGATTACTAGCAAAATGAAACATGAATGCTGTAAATTACTTGGCATTTTCTAAAAGAGGGACACTAGCCTATTGAAGACATTGTGCAGTAATGGCATCACAATATTAATTTAGTAGCCCTGACTCTCATGTTTAATATATTAAATAATGTGCAACCTACATATTAAGGACACATTTATATTAAGGACAGAGTCTTTGGTCCCAAAGATGTCCTTAATAGACAGCTTCAATTTATTTTCTTTTAGAGCTTGCCATGTAAATTATAGCATTTTGTTTTGCTGAGTGACTAGCAGCTCCCTGCACCGGACCATTATTTGTGAGTTAACTTGCACACTTGTACTGAGTACCTGTATGTTTGTTATATGAATTAAAGCCAGTTGCTTTTGTAATTTACTGGGGTCCTGCAAGTTTTAATGTTCCATGAATGTGACAGTGTTTGTTCTTTTGTTGTTTTGGCTTTTGCCTGATCATGCCCCCCACCCCCACCCATATATATGTTACCTGCAAGTCCCTGTAGATTTTTTGTCAGTCCTGTTAAAATTCACAGAGGTACTTGCAGGCTAGTAATTGAAAGTAACATGAGAGCATGAGTGCCTCTGATTTGTAGTCCTAGATGCCAATGGCACTTTTAGGAATTGAAAACAAACATGGAAAAATATTAGTTTTGATAAATAAACAAGCAGAAACAACCAGCTATAACCCTTACTGAAAAAATACTGCCGAGGACATAACCCTTATTAAAAGAAACTGTTTAGGACGACACTTAAACTTTCAGGAATGATTTGTACAGATGGTAATAAGACAGCAAGCTAAACAGAATCACTTGTGCTTCTACAAACGGCATACTAACACAGAGCTGTGAGGGCTTCTGTTACATAAATGGGAGAGACCGAATACTGTATATGGCCCTATTGTTTACCCTTTTCCTCTGCTGTGACCATAAGGCATAAACAGAAAAGATAAAGGAGATCAACAGCACAGTCAGGAAGCAAAGGCAGAGGAAGAATTAAGAATAGGGATTAGGAGGAAGAGAAACCCTTCTTTTGTTAGATGAATGAAAAGAATTACAAAGAAGAAATTGTCAGGCTGAAGAGCAGGAGCAAATGGGTGGCAGATGACAACAAAAGGCAGACATCCTTGATGAATGTTTTTTCAGTATTTACAGAGAAAGAAAGTGGGTCATTCCCAGATTGTGGGATCAAGGCCTGAGGAATACAAGGAAGTGGACCAGGGGTAAGAATTGTATCAGAGGAAAAGTGCTCAATGGACCTAGGGCCTGAAAAGTTAATGAATCACTAGGACCTGGCATCAGGCACCCTAGGTGTGGAGAGAGGTAAATCATACACTGGTGGTACCACTGGTTGATCTATTTACATGCTTCCTCCAGAAACAGAGGTTATGCCAGTAAATTGCAAAGATACAGTAGGTAATATGATACTACTTCACAAGAGAGAGAGACAAAAAAATTACCATGAAAATTTTGCAGGACAGCAAGCCTAACCTTGATAGCAGGCAACCTGCTGGTAACCATCCTGAAAGACTACATTGTAATGTTCCTGGAAGCTCACAGACTCAAAGACAAGAAGCAGGATAGGTGTATGGCAGACAGCTCATGTCAGACTATCAAATTAATCTTTTTGACTGAATTACAAAGGCAGTGGATGAGGCATAAGCGATTAGGTATGCTAGTGTGGACATGAACAAGTCCTTTGACTCTGTACTACACGAAGCTTGATCAAATGGCAGTTGTACTTCTGAAATGCTTTTAGGAACTTCTGTTTGAATCCTGTGGAATTCCAAAAACATTTGAGTGTAAATCACAAAATAATTTTCCACAGATCATGGAAACTGTAGAATAATTTTCTGCAGATTAAAGACTGCAGAAAAAGACTCATAGTTCATGTAAACTGATATTATTAGCCGTGAAAAGATTTTGCTTTTCAAATGTCAGAATTTGCTACAGAGGAATTCCATAGAATTAGGCAGACTATTCTGAAATTCTGTAGAAATCTGGTCTGTCAGAATTTGAAAATTCCATATAACACTATGTGTGACCCTGAATAAGTCAGTTAACCTCCCTGTGCTTCCTGGTGGCCCTGTAAATGGGCTTTGTGTCTAGTGGCCTTACCCAGTTACTAAAAGACTAAAATTGAAAATAAAATTAGTACACAAACAATAGCAATGCTTTGCAACTGAAATCTGCAGACCAACTGCCCTTTAACCCCCAAAGGAAGTTTGTTAATCCTGGCTGGATGGTCTTGTCATTTTAAATGCTGTAGTACCATTCCTTACCCATTACCTCGCCTCTGTCATCACAGCCCATACCCCTCTTGTGTACCCCTCAGGAACTTGACACCCAGCTCCTGGCTGTGCCACGCATGATTCCTGCTGGCCAGGCAGCCTTCAGACATCACATCTAAATTGTGGAACTCCTCCCTGTCGACATCTGGCACATGCTGTTAACTCAGCAACTCAACTCCCTCACCAAAGCGCATTTCTCTTCCTCCTGTGACTGTGGCCAAGTTCAAGTTAAGCTTCTGCCAAGCTTCTATTCTGAGTATCCCAGGCCCTGCCTAGGCTAATGGGCCTAGTCCACTTCTTGTTGCCTTGCTGATGTTGTTTTTGCTGACTTTTGTCCTACTATGCTATTGTACCACATGTGTTGTAATGAAATAACTGCTGGTTCTTTGTATTACTACCTATCTTAGTCATATCACTGATTGTATATATCCTGCATTCTATATTTATACATGTGTATCCTATCCTACATTCTGTATCATATTCTATATTCTGTATCTATATGTGAGTATTTTTCTCCACTGCGCCTCTTCCCCAGGATGCACCTGGACTCAAGCAGTACTCTGCTCAGTGTGCCTGCCTGGTAAAACTTTAAATAAATACATGCTTTCCCAAACTATTATGCAATAAGATGTAGATTCAGGACAAGCCCTGATTTTACTCATGGTTCTCCCAATCTAGAGGATTTCCAGCAATGCCCATGGGTGATGAAGCAAGTGAAGCTAGTCCCTCCCAAGCTAGTTTCTTTCTCTATCTCCCTCTTCTCTCTCTCTCTCTCTCTCTCTTCTCTCTCTGTCTCTCTACACATGCAACCTCTCGTTGTCTCTGTTTCTCTCTGTCAATGGTCTCTGGTGTTAGCTGACAGACAACTGCTGTCTCCAGTCCTAGTTAGGCATCTCTTGACCTGCATATTCAGCAGATGATTTTCTGACACACACAGAGATGTTCAACCTGGGAAAACCCAGTCTTACCCAACCAGTACACCACATTCTGGCATCCATTTCCTTGTGTGTTGTGGTAACTAGTAGGGGTGTGTAAGTAATAAACAGTAGTTTCCAAATACCATGAATAATGCACTAATCATGCTTCAGATTCAAATAATGAATATTTGCACTAATCATCCCTATTCAGGGAATTACTATAAAAGAAATGCACCCACCCTCTCCCAAACCCAAATCCATAAATCCAGCACCTGCCCTTCCACAGTTTGTCCGAATCCCTCCCACCCTCCTCAACCACAGCACCCACAATTTGCTATTTTCATGTATATTGTTTGAAATAAACTCTCAAGAAGGGTGACTATCACAACCCACCCACCCACATTCATAGCTGTCTGCCATCTAAGCACTCATTGGCACTAAATTAAATCTAATGTTTCCCCACCCAAGCAAGAACCCACCACACCCTCCCTGCCAGCACCCAATTCTTATTAGAAATGGCCAACTGGCTGTCTGAACAAGAAGGCAACTGACACAAAACTGCCCTCCTTCACGGCCCGGCCTTTCTGCTGAATGAGGAGCACTCACAAGTTTGCTCATTCTGCATAGTAAAACCAGCTGCTCATGTGATCCAGTGGGGGTGAGGGACATAAGATTTATTTTGAGCAAATGAGTGCTTAGAAGGTGATTGGTTTGAAGAAAGTCAGGTTGTGCTGTTAACCCATTGTGGGAGTATTTTTGTAAATATACTGAAAATAGCTAATTATGGGTACTGGGGTAGGAGGTGGATTGAGATTGTAAAAGAAGGTGGTGGGATGTGGTTGAATTTAAGGACTTGGGCTAGGAAGAGGATGGGGAACTGTTTCATTTTCTTTCTTTAAAATTATGTCAACTGAATAATGTATACGCATTCCAAATACCTGAACATTTGGGGGACAGAATATTTAAAATAATGTATTCGCCTACTCCTAGTAATAGTAACCAGCACAGAGCTATGAGGTTGGCTGTGAGATTTCTCTGACTAGCTTGTGGTTACAATTTAGCAGTTCTGGGGTGTAGAACAGCACCATCTCTTAAAGTTCAGTTTCAGATTTCAGCTTGAATTCATGCTGAGCTAATTCATGACTACAGCACCTCCTTCTCTCATTAGGAGTTCTGTTTGTTTTCCCTTTCTCTCAGTCTCAGGCAGATGCCAGGTCTTTCTCCTTCAGCAGCTCTGCACAGGCCAGTCTGCATCTCACTGTAGACACATGCAGATGGCAACAGTCGTAGGCCAGCCCTTGTAGTTGTTTGGGAAATGCCAGCTCTGATTTATCCATGTAGCTGTCAATTACTGATCCATCTCGATCCTACCTCTCTTCTCTAAGGCACTCTAAAAAATAGTGTCAGTCTAGCTTACTGATTACTTGGCTAACATAATCTGCTCTGCCAAGAAACAACATGGCTTCAGGAGGTGACACAGCACTACCACTGCCCTCCTTGAATTTACATCATATATACATGAGGCCATGGAACAGAGGTCCATGGCAGGTGCTATCTACATCGATCTGACAAAAGCATTCGATACCATCAGTCATGTGCTGCTTCTCAACTCCTTACTTCTCTGAATTTCTCCCCTGAGGCCACCTCCTGGCTCAAAGACTGTCTCTCTGGCTGGATGCAACAGGTCAAAATTAACACCACATTCTCCTCCAATAGACCAGTATTAACTGTGGTCCCAAGAGTCCATTTTGGTCCATTGCTCTTCACCTCTTCCTAAACTCCCTCCCTCAATCATGCAGTGGACTATTGCTCTATGCGGACAACGCCGTAGTTCTCTGGAAACACACCCGTCCTAACTCACTCCAAACTGCCCTTACAGGGCTTTTTAGGAAACTTGAATCCTGGTTTGCTGAGCATCACCTAGTACTCAACTACAACAAGACAAATTCCATTTTCTTTGCTCTCACCACCAAAGCCCACTCAAGAGCCCTCTAATCATCTCAAACTCACTGGGTTCCTGACTTGAACAGGTCTCATGCTTCAAATATCTGGGTGTCACACTGGACACCACCCTCACCTACCTTACACACATTCAAAACTTTCCTCTGCTGTTAACATAGGCTGGGGATTCTTTACAGACATAAACATTGCCTACCCCTCAGGCCATACATCTCTGTATCATACTCAGTCCTATCCTTGTGGACTATGGCATTGTGATTTATGGATCTGCAGACCAAACTTCCTCTATGTTGCATCAACAGCCTCAATAAAGCTGCCGACTGATCACCGGATGTGATAAATTAACCCACATGTGCCGAACTTACATACGCTTGAGGACTGGCTGACTTTTCGATGGTAGGCTTCAGTATCACACTTGCCTTCTTGCCAAAAAGTACTCCTGAACCAGCACCTAAAAGGCCTCCACCCCTCATCCAGCTAGTCCCACACAGAAGGGCCCTAAGATGCCCTGCTAGTATCTCTCTCCTAGTCCCCCACTGTAGGACCTCTCTAGGGCAAACATCCTTCAGGTATCATGCTCCCTCTGGCTTAACAGCTACCATCCTCCATCTCCTGGTCCCCAGTCTTGGCCAATTCAAATCTGGTCTTGAAAACCCTCCTCTGACTCCACGGCTTGTGGCTGTAATTGATACTCCTTCCCTGCTCTGAATCTTAAAGGAGGACTACTGTAAACAGGTTCTAGTGCTAGTGTACTGTGAAACCCGCAGAGAGTAATGACAAAATGTTTTTGTTTTATCCATTGACTACATCCTCAGGTCCTACAATCTTGCTGTATATAAACTCTGACTCAGGGCTCAGTTAATGACCCTTAAACTGTAACCTGCCATATTTCACAACTATGACCAAGGGTCTTTTTAAGATACTGGATGCTGTAACCCACCAATGTATATACCCCGTGCTGTATGACCTATGTATAATACTGTTTAATGTAATGTTTATGCTTTCTTGTACTGACGTGGAGCCTTTGCAAAGGAGTCTATGACTCAAAGGATTGTAATTCTGATTCTCTTCAATAAATGAATAAATCACTCCATTACTAGAAATCTGTCACTTGATGAGCTATTGGACACTTGAAAACCACCTGAATTAGTGAAGTCCTTCAGTATCACCGAGTTTCTTGTGGTTCCCTCTATAGGCTCTGCAGCTTGATTGGCTGTCATGCAATTCCTGACCTCTGTTGCTGTAGTCATGGGTGGTCAGGGTGCACAAAGATGTGGTACCCTGTTTGCTGTGGGAACTGGTCCCAAATGTTTTATTTAACAGAATCCTGTTCCTTGATCAAAACATTTATTGTTTTACCCTTGTGCATTGCATGCAATCATGCTTAGTGTTTAGCCTGCTTGGGGCTTTTGGCAAGAATGCACTGCTCTAATATAAGTACCAGTTGTGCTTTCATTGGTGGCAGGTGGCCACCTTTGATGTGCAGCAGGAGGCACTTTTGGCTGGTACAGAAAGCATCAAAGAAATCAGCATTACTCCATCACTCCCAGTCCCTAATGCAACAATAGCCTTCAGAGGTCAAACAGCAATGAACTGATGACAATGTCAGTCAAGGCTCCTTAGAGCAGAAGGTAGGCCCCACAAGGGGAGTAGAAAACCCTACAACTGGCTATTGGATGGGTCAGTGAGGATGGTTACAACGTCTGGAGAAAGGGACCTTAGAGTCTTGCCCAATGCAACAAGGGACATGGGAGGGCAGGAAGAAAGCTGGTGTGCATACAGTAGGTAGGGTGCTCACAGGCAGAAGGAAGGAGATGATATTGCACCTGAACAGGTCCATAGTGAGACTGTACCTGGAGTACTATGCCTAATTCTGAAGTCTGTACAACAGAATGGACAGGAACCATTTGGAGAGGGGTTAGAGGAGGGCAATGAAATGATGCAAGGCAGCAGAAGATAACATATGAAGAGTGGCTGGAAAAGTTTGAAAAACACTTGTTAGGCCAGAAGAGAGAGGGGAAAAATTGATTGATACCTATAACTTCTGGAGCTATATCAACAAGGTAGACTGCAGGGATCTACTATCAGGAAAGAAAATGCAGTAACTGGGGGTGGAGGGTTAAGAGGTTGAAGATTTAAAGGGATTTATAAAATACTTTTCATGGAAAGGGTGGTGGATACCTGGAATAGACAACCAGATCTCTTTGTAGAAGCCATGTCCTTGACAGGTTTCAAACATGCATGGGACAGGTACATGGGAATGGTAGATATGTGAGAAGGATGGATAGTCATAGGGGACACTGGTGCACTGGAAGAGCAACAGGGTCAGAATCTCTTGTCCAGTGCCAGGTCAAACATTGAGTTTGGTATAAAATATACAGACTGAACAGATGAATCTTTATCTGCTTTGGAATTTATGTATCTGTGATGTCATAGTATACCTTACGAGTGCAGCTAGAGTGGAAATAATCCTTCTACTACTTTATTGTTATTCTGTTTGAAAGCAAAAGCTAGCCATCTGCATTTTGCTCTGCATATGAAAAATTAAGAATAAAAGAAACCAACTTTCAGAATTTAGGAGGCAGTATAGCACAGTGGTTTAAGGCTCTGAGCTGCAAATCTGGAGACCTGGGTTTGAATCCCACAGCCCTCACTTGCATACTGTGTGACCCTGAGCAAGTCACTTTACTTTCCCTGTGCTCCCAGATCGCACCTGTAAACAAGCTTTCAGCTTAGTGTGCTACCCTGGTTAAACTATTGAAAAAATAAAAAAGAATTTATATAGGCTACTTAAATTGGTTTGTATGCTGATTTTAGAGTTGTTGGCCTTAACTGCCTGCAACTCTTAGAACAAACATTATGGAGTCACTGTATTTAAAAACCTGCTGTACAGCCAAAGGCCTTGAGAGCAACTCAGGCTGAGTTATGGACCTCACCAAGACTGACAATGCCATTTGAGTCCCTGGAGGTAGTCACTTTTACTCTAGTTCGATGGATGTATAAAATAATCCGCAAAGTGCTTTATTTGGAGATGCTGCTGAAAATCATTAGGTTGCCTTGGTATTCAAACGCAGAATAAACTATGAAATAGTAGTAGGAATAGTCCCAGTAAATTTTTAATAATTGCTACAGGAAAGGCTGGAGAAGCATAATCTTGAATACATGACACATTTCTTTTGGAAATCCAGGCTTTGGGAACAACAACTTTATCAAATCATGTTGTGCTGTCTATTAGATCATAAACCATGGAGAGATCAGAAGGAAAATTAGAGTTGATGGTAGAAATGGTTGTTGAGTGAGGTGCCACACGATCAACAGTTTTCCTTTTATGACTTGCAATCAAGATGAGTGGTATCCTAATTTCTAAAAATAGAGTCTGATGAAAAGGTTAGACTTTGAAGACTGTAGCTGTTTCCCTTGGAAGAAATTCTTCCAAGTGACTGAGCTCTACAGTACATTAGCAGATCTTATTGCAACCAAATTATGATGAAGATGGAGGTTCTTGACGTTCTGAATACAATCCTTTGAACCATGTTTGGGTGATCTATTACTAAGATCAGTAGACTAGGAAT
Organism: Neoceratodus forsteri; assembly: GCA_016271365.2. Classification (NCBI taxonomy): domain Eukaryota; kingdom Metazoa; phylum Chordata; order Ceratodontiformes; family Ceratodontidae; genus Neoceratodus; species Neoceratodus forsteri. Next base: position 878,750,981 of record CM028134.1, on the reverse strand, counting down.
ATTGATTATAGTAGAAGGGTACGTAAATAGACATTTTCAAGAAGAGGATGATATAAAATCTTGTCAGCAGCTCTGTGTTGTTTCATTATTACCAAACTTGCTGTGAAAGCTTCTAAAAGAGCATCTCAAAGATATTGCCTAATTACAATGAATAAATGAATGAATTAATAAAAATAAAACAATATCTAGAAGTATTGATGGAAGATTTCAAGTTTGCATCTTCACAGAAATAGCAAATGCAGTGATATCTGCATGAATGTAAGGAGCAAAAGTATCATTTAACTTTTTGCTAATTAGTAACTTCAGCACAGTCTCCTCTCTGCTGCCATTCTTATGGGAGCAGGACTACGTCAGCTCTCCCCAGTCCTTTGCAACCACTCCTATTTCCAGTTAGTTGTTGAGTAAGACCATTGTAGTGCAGCAAGCATCTCCTGAGTTCCCTTAGCACCCTGGATGTACCTTGTATTGTCCAATGGCCTTATCCACTTTCAGATTCACAACCTTTATGACTATTTCCTCTGTAAATGGACTTGAGGTCCACCTCCCCCACTCCTGCTGCCCTTGGTAGCCCGTCCCTTACAGAAATATAAATGTGCTGCATACATGCAGAATGCATGCCACATGCTTAATTGTGCAATGTTTGCATGTGGTTTGCATACACAAAGCGAACCTATGCAAATCAGGTCTAAGAAGCACATCAGGTTCGTATGCTGCAAGCTTGACATGTATGTAGTAGGTAAGCTGGTGCTAACATCTTCTATAAATCACATCAGGGTCGCAGGCTGCATGCTTGGCATGAGTGCAACAGTTAAGCTGGTGTGAACATCATTTAGAAATCATATCAGGTTCACATATTTTGTGCTTGCCATGTGTGCAACAACTAAGCTGGTGCAAGCTCATCTAAAAACACATCAATTTCTATTTCTCATATTACTAGTAGCAATTAGAGCCATTAAATACCCTTTTCATTGATTTCCTATTACAATTAGGTAAACTCATTAATTCTGATCTTTTGCAAGTTGTTTAATGGCTGTTGAATTTTGTCATTAAATTGCCATTAATTTGTAAGGTATTGTTTGCTTACTGCATTAAATGCCTAGGATATAGTCAGCCAACATCCCCATTCCAGATGTGCGAAGAGGGCCTCTGTGTTGTGAAGCCTGACCTTTTGTTTTGGGCCATGCAAATCCCCTTATGCATATTTAGTGCTACAAATATGTTTCTCCATGACTGTTATTGCTCACTACTTTCCCTTTGTTGTTATGTATGGGAGCATGCACACTATGGTCATGCCTCAGCACTCTTCGTGCTTAGTAGGATCTTGGAAGCATGCACCATACCTCACATTTTGTCACTGAAATGAGGTACATGGACACTTAAAATGAGGGACAATGATGGACATAACCTCACAATGATCTGACCCACATTCTGAAACATGGATATACAGTACCTCAGAACACAATGGAAACCATTGTATGTACTCGTACTGATGTTAGCCCTTGAAAATTAATTTTTACCATAAAGCAGGTGTGCCATTTAGGTAGGGAAGAGGGAGAAAGTGCCACCTAACCCACATTTGTACCTAGGATGTTCTTATGGTGTGGCAATAATGGCACAAAATTTGTATTTAATCTTTTGCACAATATGTGCCCCAGCCTGTGTTGCACTCATGCTGCAGGTGCACTCCTGCCTCAACTGTGTATGTATTCTGTTGGCCACTCTTGTGTTGTCCACACTCTCAGCTAATAGCAGTGATGCCATCACACATGATGTGGAGGAGCTCCAACCAAGCAACAGCACTTGAGTCATGTGAGTGGGACACTGTCTTTCCCACCACAGAGTAGACAGGCTGCACACTACAGCTTGGAGGGTCAGTGAGCACTGAACTCTCAATAGCAGTGTTGTGTGGCATATTTTGTTGGTCTACTCCAAGTGAGTCTCCATCTACCTTGGTAGCTGAAGGGCAGAGGGTGAGCTAGAAATTAACTCGAGAGTAGGCTACCTACTTACTTTACTAGGCTTGCCTCATAAAAACAGCATGAACCCCTGCAGCAGCAAGCTAGGCTTCAGCTGCATTGACAGTGGTATGGGCAGCCTCATAGACCTTGATCAGGGCAGTGTGGTAGCAGCCACGGCTGCAGCCAAGCAAGAAGCAAGCAACACAGGTTAGGTACAATTGGTTGATGAGGTGACTTGATTGCAGACCACTGTGGGGACCTGGGATGGTCTGTTTCTAGCATCCAGCTTCTGGCAAAATGACAGAGGAGGACAGACTGAAAACTGGGCTGGTGGCACAATGGGTTAGGCTGCAGGTTCTGACAGATGGCCAGATGAGTAAATGTAAGTAATTTTTACAGGTGGATTGGAAGGAGGAAGGACTGAAATAATTACATGTTTTTTATGTTTCTGTGCCTTTGGATGGCTTCACAACCCAAATTGGATGGATATTGAATGATAAGAGATGGGGAGAGAAATTGGGACAAAGATTTTTTTTGGGGCAGAACTTCATCCAGGAAAAACTGGTTAGTAACTAGAGTGCGTTTAAGCCCAAATCTGTTGCACTGCTCCGGGGTATAGATAGATGAATCTTATACATTTTAATTTTTCTTGATTTGCATATCACTTTTCAGTCACAACAAATAAGTTTTACCTTTAGAGACATTCCGGCATTCCAGAGCTAGCACCTGGCCTCCGCTGGTTGTTTGCTCCCTCTACTGAAATCTGAAATGGTGCTCCTGCCATAAAGTCTAAATTTACAGGACATACTCTGTGTGGAGCAGCATGTTTTCCATGAGGAATGGATGAGGCGCAGAGCAGTTTCTCAGGTAGAAATTAGCTGTCCCTTGCATTTCAGGGACAGCTGAGCAGTATGGTTTGCACAGACTATTGCAGCCCCACTATAGTCAGGCTTATCACCCCCCTCCAGTGAAGCTGATTTCCACATCCCCATGCTCAGGCACATTAAGACATAGGGCAAGGGAGAGTGCAGGGATGTGTCCTATTGAACTGAATGAGGGTGCATATAACTGTTTTGTACATTATTGATGGCGAGTTGGAGATTAATGAAGGCTACACTCTGACTAACAAGGATCTTGCTTGTAGAACAGTAGCCTTCATTATTTTACAACTCGCCATAATGTATATGTAGTAATAAAAATAACCCATTCATTTCAAAGGGTACTCCCAGCACTCTGAACCATGGACATCATCTCTTAAAGACTCCTACCTCTGGCTCCCTAGTACTCAAGTAAGAGACTCTCAACTTATATCCATGCTTGTTGGGTTGTCTGTAGCAGCGTGGCTTCACCCATTTCAGTGTATGTGCATGAGAGAGGGGACTGTGCGTGTGGATGGGTGTTGAATTGTTGCTACTTTTATGTTTGCCCCTTAAAGTCTGTTTATGAAGCATTCAAAACTATGGAGAGAAAATAGTAGGAGTACAGGCCAAACAGAAGTAATTAAGTAGCTTTGTGGATAAGTGTGTATTGGAGTGGGAAGAATCACATGTGTTTCCATTTGTATGTATGCTACGGTTCAGCTGTGCAGTTGAGATGAGGGGGCAAGAAACAAAAAGTATATCAGTGGATATAAGCATGCTGCATGTGTGCAGATGTATGCAGATTTGTCCTGAATTACAAGTACGCCATTTGTATGCAGGCAGTATAGTTAGTGGTTAAAGGCACTGAAACTACAAACCTGAAGACCTGATTTGAATCTCATCAACCCCACTTGTATACTATGTGATCCTGAGCAAGTCACTTAACTTTTATATGTGCAGTTATCAGTCACCACTTGCATTTTGCATGCATGCAACATGCATGCAGTCTGTTCTAATTTAACATAAAAATTGGGAGGAGTACCTGCAGGAGGCAAGGGTGGTGACAAGGGCAGTAAGAACAGCAAAGCCACCAAAGAGCTCAGGTTGGTGCAAGGCATTGAGGAGGGGGAGAAGAGCTTCTTCAGGTATATCAGGAGAAAATGAGCTATAAAGAACAGATAATACGGATTAAGAAGAATGGGTGATGGGTAGAGAGGAGGGAGAAAAGGCAGAAGCACTCAGTGACTACTTCTCTTGGTATTTATGAAAGACAGAGGGAGTTCTACTCAAGGACTCAAGGGTGGAGCCAGTAAAAGGCTGTGGAGGGAGTAAAGGAACTACTTAGAGATCCTGGTGGGGACCATGGCAGGCCTATTTAATGCTTCACTGAATTCGGGATGCATATCAAGGATTGAAGTTGGCTTACATGGTTCCCCTGTATAACAGTGGCCCCAAAGATGAACAATGGAACTATAGATTGGTGAGCCTCACGTCCATCATGGAGAAGCTAATGGAAATGATCCTGAAGGAAAGGATGGTGTCCCTGCTGGAGTTCAGTGGGCTGCAGGACAGTAGATAGCATGGCTTGTCGCAGGCAGATCTTGCCAAACCAACTGGTAGATTACTATGACTGGGTAACTAGGCAGATGGACAAGGACCATGCAGTATATGTCCTGTACTTGGACTTCAGCAAGGCATTCAATTTGGTGCCACATGGGAGACTTGGAATAAAACTTGAAGCACAGGGGCGGAGCAAAAATTGTGGGATGGGAGACAAATTGGCTGCAAGAAAGGGTGCCAAGGGTGGTGGTTTAAAGGATACTCATCCCCAAGTGCAGTAACGAGCAGGGTTCCACTGGTTCGGTGCTGGGATCAGTGTTATTTGCTATATTTATTGCAGACGTTTCCATGGGCATCAAGAGCAGGATCAGCCTGTTTGGCAATGACACCAAGATTGGGATGGTGGTGGATGACATGGGGATGGCATAGTTTGCAGGATGATCTGAAAAAATGGAGACCTGGTTGGACACTTGGCAGCTGGGGTTCAATGCCAAAAGTGTAAGGTGCTGCATTTTGGAGCAAAAATCAGGAGAAACTACCAACTGGTGGGAGTGCAGCTGGTAGAGACTAAGGAGGAGAAGGATCTGGAAGTGGTCATCAAGGGATCAATGAACAACTTGGCACAGTGTAGGAAGGCAGCAGCAAGGACCAACAAAATGCTGGGTTGCATCACAAGGGGAATAACGTTGAGGAGGGAGGAGGTGATTCTGTCACTATGGATAATTAGTTAGACCTCATCCCGAACCTGCATGCAGTACTGGCACCCATACCTGAAAAGGGACATTAAATTACTGGAAGGGGTGCAGTGCAGAGCAACTAAGATGATCCAGAGACTGGGGACTTACCATATGACAGTAGGCAAAAGGAGTTGAACATGTACTGCTGGAGGAGAGGAGGGACAGAGGGATATGATTGAGACATTCATGTACATGAGAGGGATAAACAAGACTCGTACAGAGAGGCTATTCAGGGTAATGGTGGGGAGGGACACTCAAGGCCATAACATGAGATTGGAGGGGAAGGTTCAGGAGGGAAATGAGGAAAACTTTTTACAGAAAGGGTGGTGGCAGGGTGGAATGCGTTACCAGCAGAGGTGGTAGCCTGTAAAACAGTGGGCTGCTTCAAAAGGGGCTGGGGCAGGGTAAGAGGGAGCATAACAGGGGTGAGGGGCAGCTGTAGAATAGGGCTGCTAGCTGCAAAATCGAGCAGACTAGATATACCAAATGGCCGTTTTCTGCTGGCAAATTTTGTATGTTCAGTATGTTCATGCATATCATATGGGTAATTTTATGTGCACAGTATGAAAACATTTCATGTAATTATTTCTGTGAGGGTCTCCTATCCTTCCATAGTAAGACTGAGCAGAAGTACCTGTTCAGGATGTCTGCCTTTTCCTGATCCTCCTCTGCACAGTCACCCCTGCCATCCTCTTCCTTTGCCTCCTATCCTTCCTATCCCTCTGCTCGCCTTTTCTTTCTCAGTTATGTAACTGAAGAAAGTCTTCTCCCTTTTGCTTCCCTTTGGCTATCCTTTTCTTCCTTTGTGTCTTTGCTCACCCCACTGCTCTCCTGCTTCCTCTCTGTTTTACCTGGTACATCTCCCTATCCTCCTTCTTATGTGTTTCTTTGTACCTCCTGAATGGCACCCTTTTTCCTTCACTTTGGATGCCACTTCCCTATAGTACCATAATGTTTTTTCATCCTGTGTTTGCTCACTTCCTTCATGCAGAGGTAGCTGCCTTCACTATGATTTCCTTTCATTTTCTCCATTGTTCCTCCACCACTCCTGGCAATCCACCCCTGCCAGAGAGGTAGAGGAACAGTGGGAAATAGTTCCTCTGAGTTTTATTTTAATAACCTGTGTAATGAGGTTGAAGAAGTTAAGTACTTCTGACCTGTGTTGTTTTGAATAACACAGGGTAATAAATTCACATCTGAGCAATCACAGGACTTGGTTTCTTCTACTATTTTTGAATGTAGATTACATGTGACAAAGGCTGTTGGCACCAATCACAGGTCTATGTAGCAAATGATGTTGGCACCAATCACAGGTCTTGGTTTCTCTTACCCATTTTAAATGTAGGTTACTTGTGGCAGGTGTTATAGGCATGCATCTGCAGTGGATTGCAATTTGTCATGTTGTGACAGGTCTGCAAAATCCACTAAGACTGCTGTGGCCTAGTTACTATTCATTGCTGACCCTAAGGTCATACTCTACCACCCCTTAGTCTCTGCTTACCTTAATGCCAGTTACTATAGTCTCTTTTGCTCTGTTGATTTTCAAATTGTACAATAATACCCCCAATAAAAGATGTACTTCAAAACTCATACAAAATAAAAATAAATGAAAAGACAATGGGCTTGATTCTCAAAAGTCAGCGAAGCTTCGCAATGGTCACTTACATCGATTGCTGGTGCACCAGAGACCCTGAGCCCAATTCACTACCGGTATGGTCCCAGCACCTATGTCTCACAGCTTGTGGCAACAGTGGCACAGGACCAAACACAAAACACATCTACAAGGTGTGCCAGAAGCTGCAGGGCAGTCAGGAAGCAGCTGTGTGTTGGACAGGGACTGAAGCAGTCCCATGTCCTGATCCCTTAGTAAGAAATAATGTCCCTGGTGGTCTCATTGCCCCCAGCTCTGATCCTCTTATTAATTATTTTTAATGTCCCTGGTGGTCTAGCAGTCCTACCCCTGGCCCAATCCTCTTATTGAATATATTAAATATCCCTGGTGGTCTAGCAGTCACACTCCCAGCACCATCCTCTTATTCATTGTATTTAATGTCCCTGGTGTTCTAGTGGTCCTGACCCAAGCCTGATCCTCATATTTATTTTTTATTATATCTCTGGTGGTCTATGATCCCACCCCAGCTCAATCCTCCTATTAATTTTATGATATCCATAGTGATCTATTGGTCCTGCCTCTGGCCCGATCCTCATATTAATTTTTATAGTACCCTGGTGGTCTAGTGATCCCACCCAATCCTCTTATTACTTATCACCAATTAAAATCCTGGTGATCTGTTGGCCCCCACCTCAGGTGTGCCCTACACCCTGCCCCCAATTTGGAACCCCAAGCCAGCAACCAGCACAGCCTCCTCTCACCAGCATGGCTGGCTGCTGGAATGAACTGTCACTGGTGCATGCGTTTAATACAGTGCGTGCTCATTGACTGACAGCAGTGAACTGTCAATCAATGAGCATGTACTGTATATACAGTATATGCTCATTGACAGTTCAGTCAGTGCTGCACTAGCCATGGTGGTGAGAGGAGGACTGTGCCAGGCCGCTGGCTTGGGGTTTGAGATGGGGGAGGGGGTGGGGCATTACCTGTAGGCATGGGGGTGGAGTCCACAAGACCACCAGGGACATTAATTGTGATAAGTAACAAGAGGATTGGGACAGATAGACCACTAGGGATATTAAAATAATTAATAAGAGGATGGGGCCAGGGCAGGGATTAAGACCACCAGGATATTAAAAATAATGAATAAGCCTTATCAGTCAGGGGTGGGGCTGTTAGACCATGAGGGATATCATAAAATTAATAAGAGGATTGGGCATGGGGAAGGACTGCTAGACCACCAGGGCATTTCAAATAATTAATAATAGGATTGGGGCTGGGGAAACAAGACCACTAGGGACATTTATTTTATTACTAAGTGATCAGGCCTGGGGAGGGGGGAATGCGGCATGGTACAGGATGCTAAACCTCCAAGAGTAATTTGTAGTACTTTAGACCAGACCTGGCTGGTCTAATGGTACTTTAGAAGTTTGCCCTCTGGGACACAGTTTTGTGAATCCCAATTTAGGGGATTTGGCAACCTGCATCTGCTGCAAACCCTAGCACCATGCCGCAGTGAATTACAGATGGCACAAGCCCCCTTTGGTGCCAGCAACCTGCGGTTGACACAGGTTGTCTTTAAATTGCTCCTGGTACATCTTTTGGCACAAGGGCACTTTGCACCATTCTTTGTGTGTAAGCCACTTGCACCATGGAAGGAGATTTGAGAATCAGGCCCAATGAATTTATGCAATAAATTGCTCATGATGGGTCTTATTTTACAGATAGTGACTCTGTGTGTGTTTTAAGCAGTACACCCAGCAATGCTGAGATTGTTGGTGATGACAGTATTTAAGTTGTTGGTGGTATCACCAGGAGGATGAGTTGCACCTGTTACAGTTACAGCTGGGGCTGGTGAGACAGACTGTGGTGCATGTGCCGGGGAGTCGGAGACTTGCCACTTGGAAGCGTAGAAGTGGGAATGGTTTATAACTCATTTGTTGGACATGTGAATAATAAAATAAATAAATTTGATCCTCGGTAAGTTTACTTTAAGACAGGCTAAGAAATCAAGATTCTCAAGACCTAGCTATGACGTAAAATGAGCCTAAGGGAAGAAGAATAAGGGTAAGACCAGGAGGTTGTGTATACACAATCTTGTTGTTTTTTCCAGTTGCTTTTGCTGTTCCACTGTAAGGGTACACAACAATTTCTATTTAATATACAGTAGTCCATGAATCCAGAGGAATAAACGCATCTTTTATCAGGGATGTAGCAGTGCTGTCATGACAAATTTCATGTCCAAGCTAATGCTGTCAGACCTGTCTGCAGCTTTGTCAGTTACAAGTCTGCCACTTCTTTAATGAAAGATCTAGAAAAAGAGATGATTTGATACCTTGTATAGAACTAACTTAGACACTACAAAGAAAATAGGTGCTTGAGCTTTCAGATTACATATAAACCTTCATTTGAAAAATAGCAGTTGGTTTGGAAGAATACACTTTCTTAAAGTCCAGATGATACATACAAAATGGAGAAAAGTGTTAAAATACAATTGACTTAAACTGCTTTTAAATAAGATCTAGCCAGAGCTGATAGGGCTGTGAAGAGCTACCAAGTGACCAAAGTTACACATGCACGTTGAAATTATTCAGTGCCCAGGTGTAACTTCGGCCATTTTGAGGTGTTGCACCAAATTTCCAACATGGCCTTTATGGACCCCTCCTCTTGAACATTGCCAGTGTCATTTTGTTCACTTGTTCCAAAAGGTGATTTAGCAGAGCAAGCTCTTCTCATACAGGTGTGAAAACATGTTTTGGTTGTGAAAATGGCAGCTGTACTGTTTGAAGGAGGTGTGCAAAATGGCAATGTTAAAATGTGGAGTGAAAATATTAAAACTGGTGATGTTAGGATCTTGCATAGAAACTGCACAATGCGTTTGTAACACAGTCATTTTTGGAATTTTTCACCAGATTTCAACATGAGGCTTTTTGGACCTACCTCATGAACAGTGGCATTGTCATTTTGTGAATTGGTCCCAAAGGTGATTCTACTGTGACCACAAAATCACCTTTTGGGACTGAGTAATAAAATGACAGTGACAGTCCCCTAATGACTAAGTCAAGAATCCATGTTGAAAATTTAAGAGCAAAATTTCAAAAATGGCTGAGACATCAACATACATGGGGGAATGCTACAAGTCTCGATGGCGGAGAGGTACCTGGGGGTGGTGGTGGATGTCGAGATGAACAACTCGGAGACTTGTAGGAGGCAGCAGCCAAGGCCAACAGGATGCTGGGATGCATCGCTAGGGGATCACCTCCAGAAGAGGAAGTGATACTCCTCTGTATAACTGCTTGGTGAGGCCGCACCTCAGTACTGCGTGCACTTTTGGAGGCCACACTTAAAGAGGACATTAAACTCCTGGAGAGGGTCAGAGGAGGGCAACAAATGATTTGGGGCCTGGGGACAGGACCTATGAGGAGAGGCTTGAAGAGCTAAATATGTACACATTGGAAGATAGAAAGGACCAGGGGACATGATAGAGGTCTTCAGGTACATGAAGGGGGTAAATAGGGGAGGAGCAGTCAGGGTGCTTCAAAGGAAGGAGGAGGAAGCAACTAGAGGACATGGGTGGAAGCTGGAGGGGAAGATTCAGGGAGAAGGAGGAGGTGCTACTTCACTGAGAGGGTGGTGGAGCCATGGAATGCACTGCCCAGGGGCTGGTGGAGGCAGAGATGGTGGAGGGGTTCAAGAGGGGTGGGACAGGTAAAGGGAAGGGCTCTGAAACAAACTCCAATGCAGCGAGAATATACGGAACTGGGAAGGAGAAGCCAGAGAAGGCGAGGGGGGCAGCAAGGTCAGCTCCCAGGGTGGGGGTTGACCAACGAGCAGACGAAAAAGACCATAGGCCTATTCTGCTGGCATTTAGTATGTTAGTATGTTGAAAACCCCAGTGAATGGCAGTATAGCACTCATACTTTTGATTATTCAGTTTGCCATTGGGCTTTGAAGAGTGCAGATGTGTCCCAGTCCAGAGAAGATGACAGCGCCAACCTCCAGAGGTAAGTATTGGGTAAGGGGGACTACAGTGACGATGAGGGATCATTTTCTGTTTACAGGGAAAAAATGCGATGACAAGGGACCATTTTCTATTTTACAGAAAAACAAAGAAACAAACATTTCGCACATTAGGGTGGGCCCCAGTGTGCCACACAGATGAGGGGGTTGTACAGGATGCCAACATGGGGATTGGGCATCCCAATATCAGGAACATCCTTGTGACACTGGGATGGGCTCCCAGTGTGCCACATGAGGAGGAGGCACAGAAAAATATATTCACACACTGGGTCGGCTCCCAGTGTGCCAATTGAAGTTAGTGAAGGGCACAGAATGCCGAGAACTGGTGACCGATGTCGGGAACATCTTTATGGTGAATGGCATTTTGCCATTTTGCAACATGGTGGCACCCACAGAGCTGTGCATGTGCATGAGTCATGTGCATGTGCAGTTTATGCACTGGAATAATGGAGTAACAGCCAAAATAGTGTGGCTGTTACTCCGTAACAACCGATCATGGTGGAGGTTCAAGCTCCATTGGGCTTCTGGAAGGATACTTCCAAAAGTCCAATGGAAGGTACCATGACTGGCCATTTTTAGAGCTACTGAGCGATAACAATAGTGTTGTAGGCTCTGCCCACAGCCCTAAAACAGCATGGATCCATAAAAGAACAGAGTTCCATCACAAGAAAGTTATGTCAAGGTCAAATGTCACAGAATTGATAAGCTTCTTCCTGAGCACAACCATAAAACATACAGATGAAATAAGCTGAAGAAATACATAGCATGTAATTAAAAGTCTTCTATATAAGAAAATATATTTGTGTTAGGCAACAATGTGGGTCTAAAGACATCCTGTCCTAGTGAAAATTAAGCATTAACCAGCTTTTTCCCACATTTATACAGAGATAAGTACTGGTCAGATATGTATCTCTTAGAACCAGTGTACAAAGTCAATATTATTCATCAATATTCAAACTTATGCTGTTAAACATGATCTACCTGCAACTCTGTAACAAGTGACTAGTGGTTCTGTGCATTGAACACCCAAAACTAACACAGACCCCTTTGTAATTGAGATGCTGTATCCTAATATGACCATGCATCAAGGTGTGTCTTTGTCTTTATATACCTAATTTTCTGTACTATTACATTATAGTTCTATCAAACAAAATAAAAATCAGAGGAAATCAACACTCCGTCAACAACAGCTTATGATAATATTGTACATTTGTATTACAAGTAGTGATTAGAGAAAAGTTACAGTTGTTACAGAGGCAAGGCATAGAGTTAAGAGTAATAGTGGTTTGAGAACAACTGACATCAGTTACAAGGTGCTGACAGATAAACTGACTTATAATATGCAGAATCTATATGATGACGTAAGTAGAAGCACCCTGAGTAAGACTGAATAATAACATCAGGATCATAGGTGGACTCAACTGGGACAGGTACATTGGCAGCATGCAAGTACAGTGATCCTGAGAGAGAATTTGAAGGAATTGTAGTTGATGCATGCCTGACCATCAGCCAGGAGGTCATTCCATAGGCCTAGAGCCATAGAGGCAAAAACCTTTGCCAGCATCTCTTGCCATTCGGGGACATTGAGGACTCTCATGAGAGGTTTGAATTCAGGGTCAAGGGTAGGTTGGGCAGAAGGGATTTGTATAATTTTGTGTGCCAGGCAGAGTGTTGAATAATGAATTCTACTTTCCAGGATGGTCAGTTTAGTGCAGACAGTGTATTGTAGTGGTGTCCCCTGTTACCAGCCCCACAGCAAACCTGGTCATATGGTAGTACAAAGTTTTAAGTTTTGTTACCCAAGTAATTTTGAGTAATGACAGGACAGCAGCACCATACAAGATTGTGGGTAGTAGGATACTATTAGTAATGGACAACCTGGCCTCAGCTGTAAGACAGGGGTTTAATCTGTACGGAGACCCAGTTTTGGTTCAACTGTTTAGCCACTCAGTCCACATGTGGCTTGAATGAGATACCTTAATCCAGTACAATTTCCAGGTACTTGAGGGAGGCTACAGTTTCAATAGGGTGCCCATTTAGTGAGCAGATTTTTAGTAATTCACTCCTGTCAGGTCCAAGTTGGCGATGGCTGGAGAGTAACGATTTAGTTTTCTTTTCATTTAATTACAACTTGTGAGCCTTAAACCATTCAGTCCATAGGTAAGTTAGCTGTGAGGCCTGTCTCAATTGAGGCAGTCTGAATGGCTGTTTTAATTGGGTTCACCACTGCATGGCCCAGATAGACCATCTTGGGGTGGCTGGTACATTCCACTGGGGTGTCGGACAGACGGGGCATGCTGATAAGTCCTGGTGGGACGAGACACGTATCTGTGTTTTCTGTTTGGTACCCTTTGCAAACTGTGTGAGAGGCCTTCGGTACCATGCATTTCTGCTTCAAGTTGAACCAGCATAATATTCTGAGGTGATCTGCATATGCAGCCCATCATGCTTTGCATTGTGTGGGGGCATGTGTGATTTTGTATTTCTTTGAAACTTAGCTTCCCAGCCAAATGCCCTTTGGGTAACTATTGCCTCAGTGCTTGCGCACAGAGGTTCTTTTGTCTTTTAAATTGTTTTTATTTTAATTGGGTTCATCACGGCATGGCCCAGATAGACCATCTTGGTGTGGCTGGTTCATTCCACTGGGGTGTCGGACAGACGGGCATGCTGATGAGTCCTGGTGGGACAGACACATGTCTATGTTTTCTGTTTGGCACCCTTTGCAAACTATGTGAGAGGCCTTTGGCACCATACATTTCTGCTTTAAGTTGAACCAGCATAATATTCTGTGGTGATTTGCATATGCAGCCCGTCATGCTTTGCATTGTGGGGGCATGTGTGATTTTGCATTTCTTTGAAACTTGGCTTCTGGCTAAATGCCCTTGGGGTAACCATTTCCTCAGTGCTTGTGCACAGAGGTTCTTTATCTTCTTTATAGCACTGCACCATCTACACAAATCAGAGCTTTGACACTCCAACAATGTTTTGATCGGGTCGTTTATGAACTAGGAAAACAACAGTGGCCCTAGGAAAGAACCCTGTGGAATCCTGTCTGTTATGTTTCTCAGTGTGGAGTGGCTGCCTCTCCATTTCTTCAGTTGCCTACAGCCTGTTAGGTAACTAACTAACCAGGAGCAGGACAAATTATCAAGGCCTTGTCCCTTGGGCTTATGTAGATGCAAATTGTGGTTGACTAGGTCAAATGCCTTGGGTCTATAAAATAACACCATTCAATTTGCCATCATCCTGGGCTTCATGTATGTCTGTCATGAACTGCACTAGGGCTGTGTCAGAGCTGTTTTTTTTTCCAAAACCATGTTGAGCATCAGTAACTAGAGCATCAGTTTCCATGTAGGACTGCATCTGATTGCAGACCAGTCTTTTAGGATTTTGGAGAGGGTAAGATTCATGTTGGCCGATATTGCTCTACCTGTTCCTTCAGTCCCCTTCATTTATGACCACTACATGAGCCACTTTTCATATGTTGGGAAGTTCACTCTGCAGTACAGACCTATTAAAAATTGTTGTTATGGGAGCTGCTAGAACATGGACACCCAGTTTACACAGCCTGGACCCTAGTTTATCATAGCCTGTAAACCCTTCTGCTTTTATTCTGAAAAGTGGGGTTAGCACCTCCTGCCATGATACTAATTTAAAATGAAATTCAGGCCAGGATAGTGAAGGGATGGCCATGCACAGTATTGAGGTATTTGGGAGGGGGGCTATCAAACTGTGCCTTAAACTGAGTAACAGCAGTAAAAAAATATTAAAGGCATCAGCAGCTAGGCCAGGGTCACTATAGGAAATTGTTTTGTACAGTGTGTCCTTGGGGAGGGGCAAGCAGTACCTTTGAGAAGGGTGTTTATCTGTAGAACAAAACTGTTTGGTGTTTTGCAGGTTTTGTATTGCAGTTTCTTTAAGTACTGTATTATGCACTGTCTTTCCTCTTACTGGATATTATGTAAAGCCTTGTAGTTTTGCCACTCCAGGTATAGCCTAGATGCTTAGAAGGTTTTCATGCTCTATCCCTTTCTTCATAAGTTTACAAAGATCAGGTGTTAGCCATTTAGAGCAGAAGCCCTTGACCTTCTTTGGATTAGTGGAGCATGCCTATTAACTATGCCGAGTAGACTGCTTGCAAAAAGTCAAGAGCAGTACCTATATTTTCAACTCTCCCACCTCATCCCAGTTGACAGCAACAAGGTCCTCCAGGAAGACACCTTCATTAAGGCAGGAATAATCCCTGGCTGTGATAATTCTTGGAGGAGGCTTAGTAAAAGCCGTTACTCAGGTACAAAAATTGGAGAATGACTCCTGAGAGAATCAGCTAGTACTGTATCTGATGTTTTAACACATGCATAATTTTATTGTGCAACTTCCAGCACTTGTGTCATGAAGTTAAAACAACCTTATTTGTGGTCTAACAGTTATGTCACAAGTAGCTAACTGTGCTACAAATATGCTGCAAATGTCTGAATATCCAGCCTTGCTGCAATGTGTTCTTACAAAATAGAAAATAGCATTCAGGACGTGGGCTTTAAAAATCCACGGTGTCAGGTTGTTTCTGCTGTTGGTGTAACTAGGAGTAGCATTCACTTTAAGGATGAATTTTTAAATGGCCAAGATGCTTTCTGTCATTATATTCAAAACACAAATGCTTCCAAACTATTAGACCATCTGTCTAACGATCTTCCAGTATCAGACACAAGTGCATTCAGACTGGATACAAATCACCAGTTGCTTCCATTATTCACCAAAAATCTGGATTTTTGTCTTAAATGGATGCATTATTTGAAAACTGCAGCAGGACTCGTGTACACAATCAGGCAGATGCAAGCACAGAATGCATCTATGCTCAATCTTTGGAAAATCCTTCTAAGACTTTTAAAATCCTGCCCTTAGTTTTTTTCAGCACACAAGTTTTTAACATGGTCAATTTTGAACATATGAAGTCTAGACATGTGTGATAGCTAAGTGAATACTTCATCTTACAACCACATAAGCAATCATGGTTACATCCCCCAAATGGGTTTTCAGGGTTACCCCAAATAAAAACATATTTATGGGGATATATGATTAACTTACTAGCAACCTCAAATGCTTGTGATCAACATTTTAAAAATGACTACTTTATGACCATCTAAATTCTTTTCTCTGGAAAAAAATAATGTTCCAAGCATTGCACTCTGTGAATGGTCAGGGACTTTTTCACAGCACAAATGCTATATGCTTATTACATACCTACTTTTAAACATCTTGGTAGAGATTCATTAATGTGCTGAAAATGCATAGCTCTAGGTCCCAAAATATAGGGCATACAGGGCTTGCTTCATTCCTTGTCTGGCAAGCAAGATTCTCGATCCTGTGCCTCGATTGCTGCAGGTTAGACCATTTTTTCTTGATGTAGCTCAACAATGTTGGGTAATCATTTTACAGGGCTTGTGCTAAATATTTGATGCAAGCTGCTGCATTGAAGGTAATGTACTGTAAAGGCACCCAATCTTCTTGAATCAGGTGCCTTCTGTGGCAAACTTTGGCTCAGCTGTGCTGTCACCACATGATGCAGGGATTGGTTCAAGCCCTGCATCAACCTTTGTGAATCTGGGGCCCTAAGGTCCAAACTTGGGGAGAGCTTAGTTACACAGAATGTGTGTTTGGGTGGGTGCAGAAGGTGCTACTTCAGCTCTTACATTCAAGGAAAAGCTACAAGGAGCCCTGTAGTCTCTTAGGCTGGTGCAACAAACTATTCCATGCAGGAACATAATGTTCATAAGTGTAGAGAGGAGCTGGAAAGGGTCACAGTGAGTCAAAGTTCAGACAGTCATACTTAATGTCAGCCTCAGAATCCAGGATTGATTGATTGGGCAAATGTTTAATTAAAAATACTGAGATAAATCACAAACTTATGCAGTACCAGAAGGTTCAAATGTACAAGTAAAAGCTGTACATGATAGCAACAAGATAATCATAAAAGTGCATTCAATAAATTGCATATAAGCATCAAGAGGTGTAAATGGCTCCTACAGTTCTTACTAATCAGTAGTACTTAAATAGTCTGTAAACTGCATCACTTCTGTAGTAGAATAAATTAACCTTCACCATGATTTGATCCTCAGTGTCATAAACATCAGGTTGCTGTAATCTCAGTTTGCAAGAAAAACTCATCTATCAAATCTCATATCATAAATGGGAAAACTTGCATACTTTGGAGTCCTAGACACAGAGGGTAGGGCAGCTCATTAGGCACTAAATGCTGAGTAGTGGCTGGTGATACAAACAACTAGACTGTAACATATTCTGAAGTAAATGGCAGTGTGTTGAGATGCTATCCTTAAATGTAGATGATGTACTTCAGTTCACTCAGTGGCTGTGCTCTGTCTGAGTCCTGCATCACATCTCTCACACGTTGATTTCTAATGAATGCAAGAGCTAAGGTTCCATTAAGCTACTGAGCTGCAGCTACAAAAACTGTATTTTAAAATTAAAAGTGGGACAACAAAGCAAAATTTAAATCAAGCTGCCAGGTACACTTGTGTTGCACACCGCTACTACTTGACTCCATCCATGTTTCACGTTACCTATGTGTTGACAGTTACTAATTGTTCTGAAGAAGGGACATGCTTCCAAAACATCAGCATGTGCTCAGTAGGAACCAGAGTGTATACTATATATATATGTGTGTGTGTGTGTGTGTGTATTCACTGCAAAATGAATGATTAATGTTCTAGTTACTATAGGTTTAAACCAACAAAAGTAGGAAAATGTGGTGTTAGGGTTGCCAACACTAATACCCACCCACCTACAAGCAGCAAGAGGAAAAACATTACAGTTAACCTCTCCTGTGTCTTTGTAAATCAGGCATGATGTGTCCCTTAGGTTTATCAATCCTAACACTCACCCTGTTTCATCAATAAATAAGCTGAGATGTGTACAGTATATGAGAATGAGGTGAGCATTAGGGTTGACAACCCCAAGGAAATACCTCCATACCTGATTTATGAAGACACAAGAACAGTCAAATCATAATGTTTTTCCTGTTGCTATGGCTAGAGGTGGGTGTTAGGCTGATAACCCTAACACCACATTTCCCTACTTCTGTCAGTTTAACCCTAATTAGTGCATTAACAACATTTTTGCAATGAATTTCCTTACTTTTGAGACAGTATAATCATACACTTATTTGCCTGTGGGGCGCAAGGTCCTCTGGGCCCTGCACTTCCATCCCTTCATAGATGCATACATGTATGTTGCTGTAGAAGTGCAGGGTCCTTCCATTTATGCTGACACAAGTTCTTTCTTTCATAGTATGGCTTGTTAAAGTTCCAAAATTATCTTAGAGGAATTTA
Organism: Neoceratodus forsteri; assembly: GCA_016271365.2. NCBI lineage: Eukaryota > Metazoa > Chordata > Ceratodontiformes > Ceratodontidae > Neoceratodus > Neoceratodus forsteri. Next base: position 878,732,888 of record CM028134.1, on the reverse strand, counting down.
TATTTTTTATTTTTTATCTTTTTATATTGTCTATAAATGGTTAGGGAGGTATGGGTAATCTTGTAGTACTCATGAAGGCCTTTGTTCTGATATATAGATTGTCCCATAAGTCCAGATATTGAGGGAGTTATGGCTTGTTGAGGTTCCAATATTATCCTACAGGAATCTGCAATTTGTTATTGTTTTTTTATATTGCCCTAAATGTTTTGTGAGGGGTTACATGTCATTCTGTAGTACTCATCATGAACTTTTCTTGATATATAGTTTCTCCTTAAGTTCAAATATTGAGGAGTTACAGCTTGTTGAATTTCAATGTTATCCTATGGGAATTTATATTTTATATTTGTTTTATATTGCTCCTAAATGTTTAAGGAGAAATATCTATTATTCTTGTAGTATCCATTAAGACCTTTTTTTTTTTTTGTTATGTTATTCTGGAGCTGGCTGTCATCCAGAGGGAGCCCCAGCCCCGTACCCCAGTGTCTACCATCCGCCTGGCCCATACTTCTCTGGCTTGCCCTCTGTGGGAGCATCAGGGTTCCCCAATCCTCACCAGAGACCAATTCCAGTGTGACCAGTGCTATTGCTGACTGGGGAGCGGAGCCTGTGAGGCACCCTCCACCATTGTGCCACGGCATCTTTTCCTGGTTTATCCCCATGAGTCTGAGATATGCAATGATGCCAGTCAAGAAGAGTGTGCACGTGTCACATGCATTCCCTCAAGCCTCTGCCCCAACTCCTCCCCCTTCTGCAGTGTGGCACCCTGTTCCCCTGCCTCCACTAGGGAGCAGGCAGGTGCCGATCGTGAGTACCCCTCATCTCCGAGAAGGAGAGCAGTCCATCGGATGCTCTATCCTTCTCCCTCCCTGCTCAACCCCCAGTGACCCATGCTAGCTCTAACATGGGTCACCGGCGAAGGGCAAGGTAAGGCATCCAGCGCCTCAGCCCTCAGCCACCGGGTCAGCATAAGACCTTTGTTTTGATATATACTTTGTCCATTAAGGCACAATATTGAGAGAGTTATGGCTTGTTGAATTTCCAATGTTATCCTATGGAATTTGTATTGTTTATTGTTTGTTCTTTTATATTGTGCCCAATGAACAAAAACAAGCTCATGAAAAAGAATTTTTCATGTGAAAAAGAATCAGAAAAAACCTAAGCCCAATTTTTTTTCTATGAGGGCATCCTTTTTTCATGGGCTTTATCTGTTCATACAAACAAGGATGCCCTCATAGGAAACATTAATTTGGACTTAGTTTTTCAGATTCTTTTCGTATGGAAGATCCTTTTTCATGTGGCCAAATTCTCTTTCATATAACCATATGAAAAAGAAAATCTGCTTACGAAAAGGATTATAAAATGAAAAAAAAAAAAAATGCGGGTCATTTTCCAACAGTTAAGTGCAGAATCCATCTAACAGCATCCTGACTGATAAGATACATGTGTTGGTGTCTCTCAGGATGTAATATTTGTGGGTTTGAAAATTTAAAAGAAAATGGAAACAAGATGAACCCCTAGAAAAGGACCTTTTTCATATAGACCACATTCTTTTTCATTGCATTCAGCTATCCAAAAGACTTTACTGAGCGTGCTCAGAACTGAAATTAAAAATTTAACAACTTTGGAATGGATTAATAGATTTTTTTTATGAAACAGTGAAAGAGACATCTGTGGGCCAAACCCTTTAAGCCCTGAAAATTTCAGAGCAAAATTCCAAATGTCTGGGTGCTAGGCCATGCCTAAAAAAAAAAAAAAGCAAATAAACAGTATTTTTTTAAACTTGTTTCACTATCTGCATCTTAGAATTTGCACATCTTCCCAGAACAAAACTTGGCATGTCAAGAGATATACCCCTTAGACCGCCAACAAAATTTTTGTACAAATCCGTTGAAAGGTTGTGAAGATAATTAAAACTGCAAAATCTGAAGTTAACAGGAACCCCTGCTCAACCATAAATATAGTGGCACTACAGCTCATAATATAGACAAAATGAATAATGATAAAGTGTGATGTACTGTACAAGGAAATAATACTATCAAAAGGATGAACAAGCCATCAAGCCATGAACCCAACAGGCAAGTGACCTTTATGACCTTTTTGACCTCAAGATTGTATTATGTCATGAGTATGCTAGACTTTACCATCTTTTATTTTATAAATACATTAGGTTGAATACATTAGGTGTCCTGTTTTGCCATGGTGTGTGCATATGTGTGTGTGGGGGAGTTAGGGTGGTTGTTACATGTGTTATTAAGGGGCTTCTTACATGGGTTATTGGGGTTATTGGGGTACTTTTTGGAAACCATCACAAACAAAATTAAGTCCAGCAAAGAAGTTCATAAGCTCTGAGTTGTGGAGTGCTGCACTGAATCCACATTTCTGTCTGCCCTGTTCCTAAAGGGATCTGTGCTTGTCTTTGAGAACTATTCACAACCATTTAAACAAAGAGAAGACACTAACTAAGGGTTTTAGTTCCTGCATATGCCCCAGGCCAATGTTCTTCACCTTCAGGAATTTAACACATTCTGGGTCTTTGATCTACAGTAACAACAGTTTACTGGCCCCAGTAGTTCACCATTTCCTGTGGATTTGATTATTTTCATCATTTGTCTCCTGGTGGACAAGATTATTATATTATATAGTTTGATTTACTAGCAGAAGAGCAGGCGACTATGCAGGCCACATCGGTGGCTAGGAGGAGTTCAGTGATCTGAGTTGGAGTACCCAGTAGGAAACCAGGGCACCATTTTTGGGACTTGTGGTTGGGCCTTTTAAGGACAAGCCCAGCTGCTCTTGGGATACTTGGGACTTACTCACAGAGGAGCATGGCCGGACTGTGTGGCAGGCCATGTCCCGGTAGGGCTAATTCTCGAGTCCAGCGGTCCTGCAGGATGGTGAGGCCACATCGGTGGCAAAGAGCTGTTGCAGGAGCTGTATCAGGAGCAAATTTGGAGCCAGGCACAGCCACATCTGTGGCTAGGAGAAGTTCAGTGATCTGAGTTGGAGAGCCAGTAGAAAGCCAGGGTGCCATTTTAGGACTCGTGGCTGGGCCTTTTAAGGGATGAGCCCAGCTGCTCTTGAATACTTGGGACTTACTCACAGAAGAGCAGGGGGGACTGTGCAGGCCACATCGCCGGCCCTGATAGAATGCACGACATCCCAGCTACAGTGCTGACAGTCGGCATGGTAGCTGTCACTGTAAGGATGTTGGTGCTAGCGCTATCAAAGTGCTATGGTAAAACTGTCTGGCTGGCTGTAGAGGTTGTGTGTAGATCTACCTGGGGTGGGGACCTGGTCAAGGGTTAATGTCCAGAATGTTTGGAGAGGGCCTCTGGGGGGCCCCCAGCCACAGGGCAGGCATCTTTGGCAGGATTGTAGGGTGCACTGGCTGCGGACAACCATGGTCCTAAACTGGGCATGGGGGGAGGAGGTTGCCCAGTCTGTAGGCAGTTATTGCAGATCAGGGGAGCTTGACTGGGTATGGAGGAAACTGGAATTGTTGGGAGGGATAAATATGTCTGGGCGGGCCTGTGGGGAGCAGGAGGGCAGTGATAAGTGTGACCTGGATCCGTGTCATCAGGCAGAAGTGGAAAGCGTATGGAGCATGGGTTAGTAGCAAAGGTGTAGCTACCTGGGAGGCAACTGGTAGAGAAACAGGCTAAATCATAGGAGGCAGGGGGAACAGGTGGGTTGGGACGACAGGGGGCCTAATGGAGGACTGAGTAAGTTGGTTGGAAAGGATGTGGTGAGGGGTAGAGGAGGAAAAGGAGGGTGGAGGAGGGATGCGGTGAATTGGCCGAGGGTGGGCATTGGTAATTCAAATAAGTATGCTAGCAGGGAGGGCAAATCAAATGTCAAAGAAGGGGAGGGGAACTAGCAGAGGGAAGGTATGGAGGCTGCAAGTCAACTTGGTGAGAAAGGAGAGAGATTGAGATGAGGGAGGGCTCCTCCGAGGGAAAGGATCATACCAGAGAAAGGCCCAAGGTAGGGGACCTGCAGGTGGGCATGGAAGGGGCAAGAGGAAGGGGAGGAGGTAGGAGGGGTGATGGAATGCCGTGTTTGGGCGGCTGGAGAGGTGGGAGCTGTAGTGGGGAGGAGGGAGGAGAAAAAGGCTCAACTGGAGTAGGGAGTGGGGTGGAGGCTAAACTGGGGTAGCCGGGGAACTCAGTTATAAACAGTGTGACAAGAGGGTGGGTGGGTAGGGGTTCTCTTGTAGAGAGTCCAAAGAGAAGCCAAGGGAAAGTGGTCTCGAGGAGGGAGGTGATGGGGGCTGGTGAGGGAGTGCATAAGGAGGTGCACAAAAGATCAAAGAAGACACTAAGGTTCTCCTGCTGGAGAACTCCATGATCAGAAATTATTCATTAGGTGGGGCAGGGTGAGGAAAATCTAGTCCAGTTAAGGTAGTGGGTATTTCTGGTCTGACTTTGCATAGGGCAAAGTTCATGTGTATGAGCTGCAAGAGACTGTGGAGGATCACCAGACTTCCGATGCATCTGGGAACAAATGATATTGAGGGAATAGTGTGCTGGAAATTCAGGCAAGGTTCTAAGAACTGGCCAGGGTCTGCATGACAATGGATGCACAGTCTCCTTCTCGGAATCCTGCCAGTGCCAAGGGCTACTGTGGAGAACAAACAGAAGATCAGGGAGATTAATGACTGGCTCTGTCAGTGGGGTGAAGCACAGGGATTGGGGTGTTGGGAGACTGGGGAGTGTTTTGGAAGGCAAGGGACTGTATGCCCAGGATAAGCTTCACCTAAATCTGGTAGGGAAGGAAGTTCTCAAATGGGGGATGACGGATTTCATTCAGGCTAGATGGGTTTTAAACTTCTGAAGGGTGAGGGGGCACTGCTTGGCTGATCCGGCCATCCATACCGCTAGGACTGCCTGCACCCCATAGAGGGGGAACAGATGGTACCTAGGGAGAAGTGGATGAACGGATGAAAGATCTAGGGAGGGTATGGTAAAAGGGGTAGGTACAAGGGTTGGAGGTTGCTTTAATAAATGCCAGGAGCCTGAGGAATAAACTGCCTGAGTTCCAGACCATGCTGTTTGAGGGTGGGGTGGATGTAGCAGTGGTCACTGAAACTTGGGCCACCCTGGTCATGACTGGGACCTAATTTCTATTGCTATGTATGGCCCACTTTCACACTATATGTGCCTGGCCATTCCCTGTACTATTATGTTATCTGTATTTCTTTTTCACACCACCTCATGCCTGAGGTGTGAATCAACAATTATAGATTGCAGTTTCCCTGTATGTGTTGCTGTGTTTCTCTCTGTTGCTTGCCACCCTGTGGCCGGTTTGTGACTGAAACGGTCCTCTGGGTCAGTGCACTTCGCGTAAACAAAGACATAAATCAATCAATCAATATTCTGAGTGGGTACCTTGTGCTAAGGAAGGTCAGAAAGGTGGGCAGAGGGAGCAGTAGCACTGTTCATTAGGGATAACATTGAGATTATGAGTGGAGGAAGCAGAGGGCAATGTGGAGGCCTTATGGGTCACCCTGTGAACCCCGTGGGAGGAAGATCAAGTTGGGGTGGTATATAGGGTCCAGGACTAGCAGAGGACCTGGAGGATTGCCTGTTGGTTAACAATAAGGGGCAGTGTGGACTGGAAGGGAAGGAGTGGTGTTGATGGAGGACCTTAGTATGCCAGCTACTGATTGGGTACTATGACATCCCCTGTAACAAAGGGAGCAGAAGCTGCTGAATGGCTTCCTGGATGCATTCCTCAATCAGCAGGTGATGGACCCAACGAGGAGGGTCATATCCTGTATGTGGTTTTAGCAGATGGGGATCTTGTACGAGATCTGGTTGTGGAAGAACCGCTGGCTGGGAGTGACCACTACACAGTCTGGTTTCAGCTTAAACTGGGGAGGAGGGATCATTCAAGAACAATGATAGTTGATTTTAGGGGCGGACTTTCAGAACATAGGGAAATTCTCAAGGGGCATTTGTAGGAGATAAAACAAGGTTTGGACATGGAAAGTAGTTGGGAGATCATAAAACAGGGGCTATAGGAGGCCACCAGGACCTGTGCAAGAGTGAAGTGCAAGGCGGTAAGTCTCATGAAACCAAGGAGGTCCAGGAGGCAGTAAGGAGAAGGGCTGCCTACAGAAGTTACAAAAAATGAGAGGAGAGAGGGATAGAGAGACTCATCTCCTTGCAACCAGGAAAGCCATCAGAGTGGTGAGGGGGCAAAGGCCTGGAAAGAGCAGAAGCTGGTGCAGGGGATAATGGGTGGCAAAAGAAGTTCTTTAGGTATAGTGGTGAGTGGAGGAAGGTCAAGGGCAAGCTCAGTAGGTTGAGGACAGCTGGAGGTTGGATGGAAGGGGCTGGAGAGCAGGCGGAGGTACTGAATGAGTACTTTGCCTCTGTGTTCACTAGGGAGGAGGCTGGGAACTTCCAGAAAAGTAGTTGAAGAGGACACAGAAGGTGCAGCAGACCTGACTATGGGGTACCTTCTGAAGAACAAAGCTGGAGGAGGTAGGCCAAGGGTGAGATATTAGGCTGGTTCTGCTGAATGGGGGTGCTGATATTCCTATCGGTAGGGTGTGGGAAGCTCTCAGTCCCTAAAAGGATAACTCTCTGAGGCCTAATGCTATTCATCCCAGAGTACTGGGGAGTTGGCGGATGTTTCGGCTGTGCCATTGGTGGATCTTTTAACTTGTCGCTCAAGCCAGGGGAGGTGCCAAGGGATTGGAAGCAGGTGCATGTTGTGCCCATCCATAAAGGGGACTGAGAGAAGAGCCAGAAAACTATAGACTCGTCAGTTTAGCGTCAGTGGTGGTGAAGGTAATGGAGCGCATACTTAAGGAAAGGCTGTGAGGTTTCTTGGAGGAGATGGGTTACCTGGATGACTGGCAGCATGGGTTTGTTCCAGGTAGACTGTGCAAACAAACCTTGTAGAGTTCTGTGAGTGGGTGACATCAGCACTCAACAGGGGAGACCAGTGGATGTACTGTTCCTGGACTTCAGCAAGGCATTTGATTCAGTCCCTCACATTGGCCTAAGGTAGAAGCTGGGGGATGGGGGCAGGCCCATTGACGGTTAGGTGGATTGGAAATTGGCTTTCAGGTGGCACTCAGCGGGTAGTGGTCAGAGGAGGTCTCATCTCCTAGGGAGGTCATAAGTGGGGTGCCACAGGGATCAGTCCTAGGCCCTCCTCTTTAACACATCTCGATATCAGGAAGGTATTGGGTGTAAAATGAGTCTCTTTGTGGATGACTCTAAGCTGGGGGCAGTGTTGGAGGGGGAATAGGGAGATTGGCCCTGCAAGAGGACCTGGATATTCTGGATAGGTGGTCCTGCACTTGTAAATTGAAATGTAACTCCTCCAAGTGCAAGGTGCTACACCTAGGGTGGGAAAACCCCAACTATGTGTACACCGGTGGGGGATGAGCTGCAGGCCACGGCAGGGAAAGAGACCTAGGAGTCTTGGTGGATGTTAACATAAATAATTCAGAGCAGTACAGGAGGGCTGTAGTCAGGGCAAATAGGATGCTGGGATGCATCGCTAGGGGATTACCTCAAGGAGCAGGGAGGTGATTTTGCCACTGTACAATAGTCTGGTTAGACCACATCTTGAGTACTGTGTGCAGTTCTGAAAGCCACACCTAAGTAGGGACATCCAACTCCTAGAGAGGGTTCAGAGGAGAGCAACCAGAATGATCCAGGGTCTGGGGATATGACATATGAGGAACGACTAGGGAGCTCAACCTGTTCTTGCTGGAGGAGAGGAGGCACCGGGGGACATGATTGAGGTCTTCAAGTACCTCAGGGGAGTAAATAAGGTAAGCCGAGATAGGCTCTTTCAACTGAAGGAGGGTGGAATCAACAGAGGCACAGTTGGAAGATTGAGGTGGTAGGATTAGGGGAAAGGAGGAAGAGTACTTCACCAATAGAGTGGTGGAACCATAGAATGCACTGCCGGGGAGCTGGTACAGGCAGCTATGGTGGAGGGATTCAAGAGAGGGTGGGACAGGTATAGGCAAGGGGTGAAGCAGAGGCTGGTTTCCTGGGGAGTGGCAGGACTGGGAGATGGAGTAACAGTGGAAGGAGACAGAGGGCTACAGTACCCAATCAGGGTGCTGAAGTGCGAGCAGATTTGATAGACCAATAGGCCTACTCTGCTAGCTTCTAGTATGTTATTTTGCAGTGTGTTGGTTAGTAATGTGTTATTGTTTTATTACAAAATGGGTAGTAAAAATGCTGTGATTTGATTGGATGAGACCTCACTGTAACAGGGCTGTTATCCTGGCACAAAGTCATGCTGGCACTCACTGGATGAATCACAGGATCAGTGCCCCTCAGAAAAACTGAACATTCTAATTGGCAGCCATTGTTTGTCCACTAGCTGGCACAGATCTGACAGGAAAAATCTGACAGGAAAAAATGGAAGTAAACTTTTATTTATTTGCTGATTTGCTGAATGAGACAGAAGAAACAACACTTCACAACTTCCCGCACCAGTTACAACAGTTCCAGAGCAAGAAACAGCAGACAGTATGGTAACTCATCATGGCAGTACCTCAGAAACGGCTCTCAATGAGCTAGAAATGAACTGCAATGAACTGAACACTATAGGCGCTTTCACACACAGGCGAGTACAGCGGAATGGCCGTTACCTGTGTGCCACCGTTGTACTCTGTTCCGTTTGTGGTTCACTTTACATGCAGAGAGTATTCTGGCAACCCCATCTCCGTTTTCAGTATTTGTGTTTCGGCTCCCATGGAGTGTGGTGCTCTATGGCTGTTTTTACTGCTGCTGGAATGGCTGTTTTACACAGCCAGGCAAAACGAACACATAGGGATGAACCAAGGAAGGAAGAAATTGCGTTTGGGTGAACATTCTCGTGTAATGGAACAGATACTTTTTTTTATATTCAGTATACTTTATTAACATTTTAACAATACATCCAAAACATATAGCAGTGATAACTGATCAGGGTTAATATACAACCCCCACCCAACCTCCCACCCCAAGTCTGCGCTCATATACAAGTCTAACTACTTGATCCGGAGTATATATCCGGTACTATATAGTGAAGAGGATGACCATATTTCACCAACTCAGTAAGAGCTATTAAAACTTCACTAGCATCAGCAGGGACAGAAGGGCTCCCAAATCTTTTAAAATGATGATATACATGCCCAATTTGCTATATGCCTTTCTACCTGGATTGCCAGTAATATTTCACGGTACCATTCGACAATAGTTGGAAGGATTCATCCTTCCAATGTCGTAGCATAACTAATTTTGCCATGGCTGATATTAAGGTTATATGCACCTTACTTATTTGGGGTGTCCCGACGGAAAGATCGCCAGCAGACAACACTCCAGAGTAAAGAGAGGATTCAGTCTCAGTATAGGGTCCAGGACCGCCATTATCGCCTCAAAACTTCTGAGTGTGCGGGCACAGCCACAACATATGATACAGCGACCAGGACCGAACAACCTCGAGACAAATAGGGAGGAGGAGAACCATATTATACAATTTATCTGGAGAGTAATAGATATTGTGCAGGACATTAAACTGAATTAACTGGAGCTTATCCTGTTTAATATTTTATATATCCCTCTCCATGCTTTCTCCCAACAATCGGTGTCCACAGGCAGGGACAGCTCCTGCACCCAATAGTAACAGACCCCTTTGGGAAGAGATGTATCTAGACCTTGAAGGTGCTTATAAATATTAGAGACTGCATGGGATTGTTCTGCATCCTGAAGGGTCTTAAAAGACCAGTCCAATGACTGTGTTGTCCATTCTTGATTACCTTTAAAAGCATGTATAGCGGCTTTAATTTGCAGGTATTTGAAAAATTCCTGGGGTCTCAGTTGAAACGACTCTGCAACACCTGGAAAGAGGCTACCTCTGTATCCTGGAGGACATCCTCCAGTTTACAATGCTTGAGTTGAGGACAGAACAGAAGGTGGTATAGAATGTCGTCCGATCTGAAAGTGCCAGTTGTTAAAAGTGGTTGGGCCGAGAGGTGGACCAGTTTTCTGAAAAATGTAGCTGCATTTGTCGAAGAGCTTTCAGAGACAAGCTATTGGAGTTGCTTTAAGCAGGCGGGAAGACCTGAAGGTTTAGAGAAGACAAGGCATATAAAAGTACTTCCCACGCTGCGCTAGTCTGCATTCAATATCAAGCCAAATTGGTACAAATGAATGCTCCTTCCGGGTATCTCTGCCTTAATCCAGTAAGCTATCTTACTTAGGTGTTGGGCCCCATAATATAAGAAAAGAGAAGGGAGGGCAAAGCCACCCTTAAGTTTAGTGCACTTAATTTCAAATAGGCCCTTCTCACTGCCTTACCCCTCCATAAAATTTATTGAACACTTTGTGTATTTGCAAAAACCAAGATTTGGACAGAATAATGCCCATCATACTTAATGGGTATAGCAGTCTTGGTAAAATATTCATTTTGAGAATATTTACCCAACCCCAAGCGACAATGGGAGGCACTCCACCTCTCTAAATCAGACAGCACCAAACGCACAAGACTGGACAGATTAAGGTTGACCATCCGAGGAATAATCTTAGCTATTTTAATTCCCAGGTATGTCAGGGCCCTGGATTCCCATGACAGTCCCATGGAAGTACATGTTCCTTTCAGTACAAAGGTGCTTTAGTGGAAATACTTTATTTTGGAGAGGTTCAGTTTATAGGATGATACCACTGAGAATTTGTTTAACTCCTCCAGTAAAGCTGGTAACGAATTCTCAAGATCCTCTAAATGTAATAGTAGATCATCAGCATACGCCGAGATCACGTACCTCTCCTTGGATTGGGATGCCCTTCAGCAAGGGAGAAGCTGCTAATTTCGTATCAAGGGCTCTGGAACAGATACATTTTACACACAGGGATGTAACAGTACACTGTTTCCATAACAGTCATTCCGTTACAGAAACCTGTGTGTAAAAAGTGCTATATGAGACAAGCAAAATGGGCAGTGAACCAACTAGCAGACTGGCTGAGAGGAAAAACAGATCCATGGACTATGAAAACATCAGCAGGAGTGACTTAAATGTGATCCTGAGAGAGCTCTATGGCACAATTAAAAATGCAATAGGTGAAACATACATCATCTCAAGCTATGTCTCCCTAAGTGTTGGAATTAACTGCCACCTCAACAACCCCTCCCTCAGCAGAGGATTCAATATCATGAAAGATACGGAGTTCACAACATCAAACAATGTATTCATGGGCATACTGAAAAGTCTGAGATGTCAACGTAAAGATAAGGCCAGCCATCACCTCTATGACTGAACTTTTAAAGCTCCGTAATAGTGCAGCACTCAGCCCATGTACCCCAGCTGGTTTGGTGAGAAGCTTTGGTTTGACATTTAGCCTTTTTCACAAGGCACATCCACAAGTTCTCTGTTCTCTAACTCCTACATCATTCAGCATCCACAGAGATAAAAATAACATAAAGTACGCCACCATTGCATTCAATGAAGCCACAAATAATCATGGAGCCTCACGACACACGGACTCATCACTGTGGCTAGTACCGGGTCAATTCACACATGTAACACAGCCTGGTATTAACTGCACTGTATATACAGCACATCGATTTACAGCAACAGGTAGAATAGCGATAGAGATATACCGCTACCCTGTCGTTGCACAACGATGTGGAGAAAGGAGAAGTTGCCATGTGCTGGGTGCCTGGTCAAGCCGCCCCATGGTGGAGTGGCTAGGGCACCAGCACATGAGTGCAATTAGGAGACCTGGGACTGTGGTTCAGTTCCCTCCCAGGTCTCCTCTGCTACAACTTTGCCAGCATTTATTTTTTAAATCAAACCCCCCTCCGAGTTCATTCCCAATCCCCAAAGTTGCCCTCGGAGTTAGTCATCTAAGTTCCGGGGTGTGTGGAGACAGCCCCTGCAAAAACGTAACACCCATTGTTTCCAATGGGGCTATCACAAACAGGTCGGCATTTTGCCTGACTCTGTTTGTGTTCAGTGCTATTGGCTGCATCATTTTAACCTTGCTGTTTTGTCATATGGTGGTATGACCTGTGCCCCATGGCTATATGGGTGAAATGCCTGATGATCCATTGGGCTCGATTGCTTCCCTAGAGCTGTACTTCTCAAAAATCTCCCTGATGCCCTGGCCTTTATCTTCATCTGAGACATCTTACAGAGTCAGCCCTACTGAAGGAAAATGTGTAATTCACTAAAGAACCGATGGGGAAAATTTTCTTGGCATCCATGGTCCCCAGAATTTGTAAATTAGCTGGACTAGATCAACAATATACCAACCACTTGCTTCAAAGCACCGCTGTGACCTTTCTGTCTGTGGTGGGCTTTGAGTCACAAGAAATTATGGCAGTTACTAGGCACTGGTCTTAGTCATCCCTCTGACGCTATTGTGGCCCCACATTACAGAATCACCAGCTTTGGTGTGAAATACTAGTCGGGAGACAGAACCAAGATGTACCTGTTGTCCGGTGCTCAGATCAGCAACTAAATGTAGCCCCAAATGCAGCAAGCAGCTGACAGCACAAACATGCAGCAGAAGGATCCTCCACTAGTACCAAAGATGACTGCATGCGGCCTCTCACTGGCATCTACTCTACTCCCGTAGTCCACTGGCAACTGGCAACACCATCCTCCTCAAGCATCATGCAGTCCAACATGGAAACCGGCCCAGAACTAATGAAACAGAACCCAGACATCCTCCGTCTGACAGAGTAACGGAACATATGCAAGTGTAACCTGAAGCAAGAAACAAAGGCGGGACACTGACCGTAGTACCAAACTACCTGAAATATGTGTCAGTGGGTACACTCCATGGCAACATTCAACTAAATGTCTATAATAATGACACAAAAGACACTTATACACAGTAAAATCCTGACATTTAACTTAAATGCACATGCATTTCACTTCAGAGCACTGCACTGAATTACAGCAGATACCACAGAGTGAATACAACTCTTCTCTTGGCATAGGGGCCCTGCACATCTGCACCCATGACTGCCAGAGGGTTTTATAGCTTTTCTGCTAAATTCCTTCACAGACTTTATTGGAGGACAAGGTGATTTGAGATCAGGTTTCAGCTTGTGGCAGTGGGGTCATGGCTGGGACAGGCAGACAGACATTGTGATGATCTTCCAATTAAGTAAAGAGGCTGTCTCATTTTTATTAAATCTGTTTGCTAAGTTAAAGTTATTTTCCTACTAAGGTTAGTAAAGATCATGTAACCCTCTGTCCAGGTTTTGTATTGACAATCCTGTGGAAAAATGTGGTGATTACACTTTATTTGCATTTGCATTTGTAAGTTTATATGGAATTACTGTTTGATTGCTAATAAAGTGAAAGTTTTTTGATGCCAGTGTCTAATGGCTATCTTCCCTCTGGGACTTGTAAGGTACTGTAAGCTCCAATGGCTGGTGGGTCAGTTTGGTTTCTTGTTTTAGCCAGAGTCTCCTCTATTTAGTACTATAAGCAAACATGTAAACAGTAAGACAGAGTAACTATGACATTAAACTGGGATTACACTTAGCCAATACATGCCCTACAATATGGTGGTGCCTAATAATGCACTTGTGATAGCACGGACCCTGAAGTGAATGCACTGCTCTGCTCTGCTTTGACTTGTCATATTATCTCCAACAAATTTACTTGTATGATATTTTTCTGTTTGTATTAAATAAAGCATTTGGCTGACATGGTAATGCTATGTATGTTTTGCTGCCCAAACAAAAATGCATAGGTCAATGCCAAACATGTTTGCTTTCATGCTGCTACAAGTTAGACCAACAGTATCTTGAGGCTATAAGCAGGCCTTTCTTACCCCAACAAGCCCCTATTTCATGGACTTAGGCTTCCACTGGGCTAAGGAGTATAGGCTCCCATATTCAGAGCTGGCCATGTGAGGTCTGTGGCAGTTTGCACACAGCCTGCCCAAGGGCAATATTCAGACAATTAGTTCACTGCAACTGGAGCATACAAACTATCTAAATATGGGGCCATGTCAGTACAGCACATAGTGACTATGCTATGCTGACACAGGCCGAGACTGAATGTGGCTGACAGGAGTGCAATGGAAGTAACATAGATAAAATGAGATAGCGGCAGAAGCGCCGTGAGCCACATTTAGCCCAAACATGCTAATGACCCCTTTGGGCATGGAAGGCACTATGGCCCTTGCATGCCCATTATGGGCCCATTAACATACAGTATGTCATGCCCCCATTCTGTAGCTGTTTTACATATTCCTTGTGGTCTAGTGGTCCCTCACTCCTCTATTCTCCTGTCCTGTAGCTGTCTCAATATATTCTTGGTGGTGTAGTGGTACCTGTATCCCTGACTGACTGTCCTGTAGCTATCTTGAATATTCTTGGTAGTCTAGTGGTCCCCATCCCTGATCATCTGTCTTGTAGCCATCTCAAATATTCCTGGTGGTGTAACAAGTCCTGCAGCCCCAATCAATCATAATGTAGCTATCTTACATATTCCTGGTAGTCTAGTTAGTCCCCACCCCTAATCACCTGTCATATAGCCATCTCCAATATTCCTGTTGGTGTAGTGGTTCCTGCACCCCAATCAACTATCCTGTGGCTGTCTTAAATATTCCTAGTAGTCTAGTGGTCTCCCACCCCACTATAAGGGCATCTGATCCTCTGTCAAACCGCTGGCCCTCTTCCCCACAAAACCCGCTCCCGCTCAGGTCATCTAAGCCAAAATACAGCAATAGTGACAGCGACCTGCACAGCCATCTGATCCCCACCTTAGCTGGCCATCGTTTGACTGTCAGTGAGTGATCTGTGAGTACAGTAGAAAGAGGTGTTAGTACAATACTTGTGATTGCTCAGAGACTGTCAGATGGAAACCAGTTAAGGTGGTGAGCAGAAGGCTATGCAAGTCATCACTGTTACTGTAGTTTGCATTATGTGATCAGGGATGGGGAGTGCATGAGAGGATGAGTCAGAAGGTGGTCAGATGCCCTTATAGGGGAACCACTAGACCACCATAAATATACCAGACAACTATAAGATGGGTGATTTGGATGCTTCTACAATGTGTTTTTCAGGACAGATCAGCTTACATGCAACATCTGCTTTTAGTGGAATTCTGCTGTAGGGTCCTGCTTTTACAGGTGTACAATATATTTGCACTGGATAGCCCAGTTGAATTGTGATATATTGTTTGCAGTGGGGTTCTGTTTGACCCATTTTTAAAATGCATTGAACCAGGATAGCCCAAATGAGAGGCAAGTTCTCATTTTCAGTGGGTCCAGTTTTACTATGTATTTTTCAGGATTGAGCAGTATAATGGACTTATTTATTTAATTAACTTATTTAATGTGGTAAAGCAGTAGTGCATATGTAAATGTCTTCTCCATGAAGGATAAGTAACTTAGTAACCTGGCAGTGATAACTTTGTTCTTGTCTTGAAGTTAGTACTTTTGTTCACGTGAAAGATGAATCTGCAATCTGGGAAATGTCCTTCAGAAATCCTCTAACCCAGTGAGTGGCTAGCTGTACCTGTGTGACTGGAGGTGCTGCTGGTACTAGGCAAAGTGTGAGTGAAGAGCAACTGACTAGTCATGCCATGTGAGCCTGTGAGGATTAATTCTCACAAGTCGGGAGTCAGGACTTGGCTGCGACTGAGTAAGTTAGGACCCCTGTTATTTTTGATCTTTAACAACAGCTTCCCACAAGTCATACAGCATTCAAATGTACGGTTGTATGCAGATGATACTGCTTTAATAGTAACAGGTCGTAGTAGCAGTAGTGAATTAGAAACTAAAATACAGCTGGATTTTAACAATATTGGGGGGGTCACCAGGCTGGGCCTAGTGATGAATACTGAAAAACAAAATTATTATACTTTGGGTCAAATTCAAAAGGAAATAAATAATTAAAATAAAAGTGAATAATAATGCTTTTTTAGAACAAGTGACTGAATATACATATCTAGGAATTACTTTTGATCAAAATGACTTTTCTGAAACACATAGGGGTGTTAATTGAAAGGGCAAATAAAAGGGTGGGAGCCCATAGAAGAACAACTAAGTGCCTAACAGAAAATAGTAGAAAAAGGGTTGCAGAACAATTTCTTATTCCAGCACTGACTTATGGGGATCTTTTGTACCGTACTGCAAACAAGACATTATTAAACAATTTAGATAGAGTGTACCACAGGATCGTAAGGTATGTCTTGGTGTAGTCCAAGAACACATCACTACAGCCTGTTGACTTCTTTGAAATGGTTACCACTTGAAACAAGATGTACTACGAAATGGCAAACACTAATTTATAAATATTGCATGGACAGTCCTGAGCATTACATAAATAAAAATTTATTTAGAGGTGTTGTCAAATCGAATTAAGACAAAAGAGATCAAACTATAAAAATAAAATCCCCATTACTGTTCTCAAAAATAAATATTGGGAAAAGACATTATGTCACCAGGCAGCAAAACACTGGAATATTTTATCAAATTTAGCACGATATTTCCTCTATATAGCCAGTTTAAACAGGAATGAATGCACCAAGCTCTGTTACATGTCAGTGTCTTGGATGAAAAGTATATTCTGAATGAACTACAAGATGTCTGGAGAATGTTTTGAACCTCGAGGAGTGATCCTCATATATTTATTGTAAAATGTGTATTCTTTTGTACCTTGTACTTGTTTTAATGTTTAGGTAACATGTAAGGAACAGGACAATTCTTGTAAACTAGGCTAACCAGCCTAAGATTTGCTTTCTGTATAAAAATAAGTTTTTACTAGTACATGGTCGGTATCAACAAAACAATATGAATTAATAACCAACCTGGCTTTATCATAAAGGATTAGTGTGGTAAGTGTGCTGTTTTGTATTAAACATTTTGTTTGTATTGAATGGCCTTATCTGACAGTGAGTGGCTGGGCTCCATCCAGCAACTCAAGTAATCTTCTTCCCCAGTTTGCCTCTTGCTGCTAGCCTCCCATCCCCTGCTGTGAGCGAGCAGGGAACCCATGAAGTGAAGTCCACATGCATCTGATGGTGGATAGCAATTCTTCAACATTAAAGCCCGTGCTGCTATCAGGTGAGGCATTATGAGGTCATTTGTATGTTTTGACTTTGGTCTTTGGAAAGACTTCTGAGCAGGTGTTTAGGGTGGGATGAGCCTACCATTGGCATTGCCCCTGCCCTTGCTGTGACTGGGCTGTGTACATGCCATAGGACATGCATGGCATTAGGTCATCATCTGTTACAGTTGGCTGTGCATCCCTGCAGGTTGGCTGTCGTGTGGGTTGTGCTGGAGTGCTTGATGATGTTGTGGTTCTGGTGTATGACATATGGGGTTTGGGGTTGGCTGCCATGTACTGAATATGAATGGGAAACATCATCCTGCTGTAGAGCAGTAACAATTATGGTCATGCCATTGTCTGAATCTCACACAAGTTGCAGAACCCTTGCTTCATGTCACGTTTTTGGACTGTGATGTCACTGTATGTGCCATATATTTCATGCAGCTGTCCCTGCTGAGCCTTACCCTCCCTGTTCCAACTGTCTCAGCTAAGGGTACATGCAGAAAAGCATTCATGACCTGGTATACATCCTGTGTCAATGTTGGGCCACGAGGACCGTCCAGTGGATCCTCCTGTGTATCGGTTCCATTCTCTGGCATGGATGGTCTGTGTAAGTGTCTGCTGTGTGACAGACACATACACCTTCAGGCTGGTGTTTTGTGTGCCCTTCTTGCTGTCTTGTATGTCTGACTGTGTGGTGCACTGTAGGGAGGGGCAAAGTCTTCTTTTCAGATTGCAAGGTAACAAATGCAGTGCCTGCTGCAGTGATAGTTGACTGTACTCAAGAGAAGTGGTATATAGTTAGGTGTTTGAAGGGTGGTAGAAGTGGGATTTTTGCTTTAGTTTTGTCAATTTTTTTTAAAGAAAATACAAACTAGTTATTTTGATAGTGATATTGGTTGTTTGTAACAAGTCAAAGAAGGCTTTAAGAGCAGCCAAATAGTGTCTATATGACCTCAAAATGCACCAGAATGCATCTAAAACCTGATTACTTACGGGGCCTAGGGGGCCCCAGACCCTAGCTCCTGGGAGTTGGGGACATTGTAGTTCACAGAGACCCCAAACCTCTAAATTTAGCACTACACCACTTCCTGTTGGTCAGAACTGAGTTTCTAATGAGACTGCATTGGTCTAGCAGTGATTCAAATTACACTTTCGTCTCTCTGTCTCCCAATTTTGTGTGTGTGTCTGTGTGTGTGTGTGTGTGTGTGTGTGTGTGTGTGTGTGTGGCAGTGCACAATGATTTACTGCTGTCTGTATGACTGATCTGAGGCTGAATGATAATCAGAGCTCCACCATTACCCCAAGAACCAGACTTATACAGGAAATGCTGAAAGTGAAGCTGACCAAGCGTAATAACTTACTTGACTGTTTTGTCAACCTAAATTTTAAATAATTTCCCAGCCTATTGCAAATAAAGCTACTATCTGCATTGAATGGAGGCTGATGGCTTGGGTACAAAAATTATGTATTTCTGAAATCATTGAATAACCTACAGAATAAGGGCCTGATTCTCAAAGGATATGCCTGGTGTAACTTGACTTGCACCCAAATAAATAATGCAAGTAGCAAATTACGCCCGGAGATGTGACATTCAGTGTTCTGCGATAGCAGCCTGTGACAGGTTGCAGGCTGCTTGCGCTGAAGTGGACTTACGCCATCAGTCACGCCTCTAAACCCTCTGTGACATGGTACTAGGGGTTTATGGCAGCAGTTGCGCCTATTCAGTAAGGGCAGCAACAATGTACCCCAGGTGCTATTCTACAACAACCCCTGGGAGAACCATCAATGTAAGTTACACAGCATATAGTTGGCATAACTGTTTTATGCCCCGGGGTTGCCTGCATGTGCAGCCCACCCATATCTCCCATGGTATGTCATCCTTCTCCACCACACTGACCCCAGCACATGATTGCCCCACAGGGCAACCTCTGTCCCTCCCATACCAAAATACCCCACACTGCTACCCCATGCCCCAACCCCTGTACATGTTTATTTTCTTCACTGGGCTGCCATACTTCGACCACTGTACCTGTTGAAAGCCTTACAGGGCTGCTGCATGCCCTGATCAAAGTGCCATATAAGACACCCTGCAACCCACAATCTGAGATAATGCCCCATCCCCATTCCCTACATTTCACCCATACACTGGGCATCCTTGGTAGTCTAGTAGCCTACCCTCCCACCCAGTAGCACCCGACCACCCATCCCCAAGACACATCTGGGGCCAGCAGCTGGCACAGCCTACTCACCACCATGGCCAGCCACTGACTGAATACAGCAGGAGCGTGTACTGTACATACTGACGCATATGTACAATACGCACTCCTACAGTGTTCAGTTGGCTGGCTGCAGTGGTGAGAGGTGGGCTGTGCCAGCCACTGGCCTCAGATGGGTCTTGGGGGAAGCAGGTGGTTGGGTGCTGCTGGGTGTCAGGAGGGGCACTAGACTACCAGCAATTCCCAGTGTATTGGCAAAATGTAGGGAATCAGGGATGGGGGGCATTATCTCAGATTGTGGGTTGCTTGGGACTTATATGGCACGTTGGTCAGCATGCAGCAGCCCCTGTAGTTTCTTCTAACAGGGTCAGCATGGGTATTCTGTGGGGCATTCTCTCTGACAGGGGATCCAGACATGGGGGGCACTTGTGCCCTTCACACCCACGGTTACGCTTGCTATGGCAAACCCTTCAGGTGCCTTTGTTTGGCATACCTGTGGTTTTCGCAAGTCACAGGACTTAGCCAATGGAGCCCGCGCCTTGTAGAATCAGGCACAGAGTCCTAGGCAATTGCACCCCTCACATGTCACAACTTGTGACATGCATAGGGTGCTTGTAGACTTGGACCCTATGTATGTAATTTTCATTATGGCACAGGTATTTATTTTTATTTCATTTGATTCTCAAGCCTGTATCTCCTTACCCTCCTCCAACAACCACCATATGCATTTGTATCTAAACTTGCTCTAAACCAAGAGAGCGAGTGCAGAACTGTGATAGATGTGTGCCTTATCCATTTGAATCATGTAACCTGTCATACGTAGGAATGTTGCCTCTCTTCCAGTGTCTAGGGGTATGGATGGAATATGTCTGTGTGGGGGGCACCCACAGCAGCAGAACAATTCCAGTGGCCATGTTACCAGGCCCAGATGTCACACACAGAGTCCCTTTTCCTTGCTGGCTGAAAACAACAGGTAAAAGCATATTAAACAGTTCCTTTCAATAACAGTATGTCCACAGGAACTTGAAGAAACAACAGGGATCTCAACTTCATTAAACATAGTCACACATAGATCTGGGGAGCATCCATTAAATTCATGGGGAATACATTCAGTTTTCACATGGCCAGTATGGCCATAATAGCTTTTACCTGGACTGAGGAGGTTGTACAGTCTTTAGGGCAGCATTAAATTGGGAACACTATCTTCAAAAAGTTAGAAGGCAGCACAAGTCCCACAACAGTTCACAGTGCCTAACAGCCCATTATTTGTCACAGGCACCCAAACTCTCATTTATCCCATCTGTCTCTCTCTCTCTCTCTCTCTCTCTCCCCATACTGGATCATTGGGTCCCCTTGGAACATGCAATCCTCGCAGCTTGGGGATTTGCTGGTTCCCTCATGATGCCTGCATCCTTTCCTAGAACTGGTAGCAACTGTCCCTGAATTGAGAAGGGGGACATGTCCTGAAGAGCTCCAAGACAACTTGCTCTCTGGACACTACACTCCCCTGCTGCATTCTTGCACACTGGATCCCTAATGTGAATCAGAGTAGACTGCTAGGGCACTCTGTGACTTGCAGCTGCTGGATCCCTCTCAACTTTAGCTGCCCTCCAAGATAAAGTGCTGCTTGTGGCTACTGGCTCCTGCTTCTTCCTGTGTGTCCCCCACTGCCACTGGCCGAGAGCTGGAGAGGGCAATTGCCCTGCCTAGCCTGACTCACTCTCACTCCCTCGCCACTCACTACTCCAACCAGAACTCCCCTCTCACCTAAACAGTTGGACTTTATCCCCCACACACCCATGATGACCTTCCAACCCACAGGAGGCTCCATCCAAGTGCTGAGAAGAATTAACCCTTTTCCCGACTTGGCAGATTAGGCCTCAAAATCCCAGGCGAATAGACTAGTAATCTTCCAAGGGGGGTTAGAAACATAGACACTGATAGCAAATAATGACCGCTGGGCCAATCCTGTCTGCCCATTTTAATTATGATCACTTTTGCTGCAGACCCATCTTGTCCTACAGCACTGTCTCTTCCACCCTTTCCTTCCTCCTAGGATTACGTTGTGCCTGTCCCAGGCATTTTGAAACCCACCACTGGTTTCACCCTCACTGGCTCCCATGGCAGGCTGTTCCAGGAATCAACCACCATTTCTATGAAGAAGTACTTTCACATCTTGCCTGGATCTAGCTCCTCCCAGCCTCATGTCATGACCCCTTGTTCTACAGTACCATTTTTCTGAAACATAGCTCCCTCTGTACCTGATTAACTCCCAAGAGGTATTTAAAGGTTTCCATAATACTGTATCCCCACTCTCCTCCTCTCCACCAGGGTGTTCATATTAAACTCTATCAGTCTTTTCTCATAGGGATTCTGATGAAGACCTTGCACCAATTTAACAGCCCTCACCTCTCTTCTTGTTTCTTTCTCCTTTTCCAATTGTTCCCCTTCCACACATTTTCTTCTTTGCTCCTTTTCCCCTTCTTCCTTTGCTAGCCTCCTGCTTTCTTGAATAACTTTCATCCTGGTGGGACCTCTCCCTTGGGATCTCCCTTCTCTCTATCTCAGCTTGTCATGGCCTGCTTTCTGCCTCCCCTATTTCTTTCATCACCCCCAGCTACTTTAAATGCCCATTGAAGTAACATTTGAATCGTCCACTGAGGACTTTGGTTGTCTCCTGGATGAAAGCAGGCCATAACCTCGTATTGGTTCTTCTCCTTCCAGGTTGGCCCACAGTCCCCAGTGTAGACATACCTCCCTTCCTGCACTATTCCTTCTACCATTACCTGAAGACCTTGGTGCAGAGCTCTCTCCTTCCAAATATAGTACAACATGCACTTGTCATCACATTTTAAACACATGGGAAACACAGGATCAACCAGGATAAATGATCTATCTTTACCAAAATGAAATTTACACATGGAGCTGACTATGGCAATTCATCTTTATGTTTAAGGCCATAAATCACCTTTATCAAATTAATGTATAAGCAGCAGTAGTGGCTGTGACCAGAATTTGTTCTGTTATGCAGGTGCATATAGAAAGGCATGCACTAGCTAGCCCACTGGCACAGCAGTAGTGCTTCTGCCCGCGACGCTGATGCCCTGGGTTCAAGAATGGGCCAGAGGAGTTGGAGGCCAGCGGGGAGGGGGATAAGGATTGTGCATCCCATGGACTTCTCTCCTCCAAGGAGAGGGTGGATTAGCAATCAGTGCTTGATCGACTTCTGGTGGAGGCCAGAGGGAGCAGAGGCCAAGCTGAGATGTTGCAGAGGCATGCTGGATGTCAGAACTTCGGCACCTACATCATTACATGCCATGCCTCCTAGGGACAAAAGCATGAAAAATGCTATTCTCGAAGATGACACCCTGCTTCCTTTTTTTTTAAATTGAACATACTTTATTCATTTTATACCATTACAACAGTACATTATAACAGGTGTACAACTTTCCAGCAGTACTTACAGTGGTACACTGGCATGAGCCATTGACAAAATATATTTAACATTGTAAACACTTTACCATGTGATAAATATTTGGAAAAACAACCTAATCTGCCCATGCCCTCCAATCAGTGGGAAACACCCCTCCCCCACCCAAGTCAACCCCTTACTCCGCCCTCCAGAGCCAAATTTACCTTCTTGAATGATATCTTTTCCTACTACTAAGTAGCAACACAGTCCTCTTTAAGGACACCCTGCTTCCTGGTCATCTACACCTGCCATGACACTTGGTTGGTATCTGAGTTCAGTCCTCCTTCAGGAATGGCCCAACCCACCCTGGGGAAAAGCAAGGGAGGAACAATGGCAGTTGAGGGGCCTGCCAGAATCCTTTACTGGGGCATGCCTATTCAGTGATCGTGGCCTGGGGGTAAGCCAGGAGGACTGTCAGCCTGAGGTATGTCCTGGAGGTGAGCAGGGACTGGGAAAGCTGAGAGCTGAGCTACTGAGGCTATAGGCATCAAAAAGAAAGAAAGAAAGAAAGAAAAGCAAACACAATGGATCATGCTATCTAGTGATGTACCTTGAACAGCATGCATAAGCACAGTAGAGACAACCATGATGCAGCACAGTAACTTGCAGTAAATGACATGTCTCAAATACTGCAGTAAAAGGGCTTAATTGCCATTGGATAACATTGTTCCTGCTGCATACTGCAGTATTTTTGTATATACTGCAGTATTACTGCACTGCATCCTGGCCTGTGCCACAGTACCTCTGACTGCAGAGGTGGAGGACAAATGGGTCCTTCTGTCTACTGAAGGGCAGACCCCATGGGGTATCACCAATACAGACAGCTTGAGACCTCCTTTGTGGTAGCAGTAGAGCCACACAACTAAGTAAGCAGAGAGCCCTGCTGCTTTTAGCTTGTCGTGTTGGCAACAGTCTTGAAGACCTTGACCAAGTCAACAAAATGGCTGACGTGACCAGCCATGATCCATATTAGCTAGGATTGAGTCAGTGAGATACAGTAAGGAGATGGAAGTAGAGGGATTTCCTTTAACCAGACTGGCAGGGGTGAAGAAACAGAAGGAATCAAATAAAAGGGGAGGAATCAGGTGTTCTTAGAGTTTAGCCAGAATAAGGAGGCGGGTGATAGGACAGAAGCTACCAAGGAAGGAGTTGTCCCTCCTTGGGATGGGGATGACTATAGCCTATGTCCATGTGTCAGGAATGAGGCTATAGTGAAGGAGAGGTTTAGCAGTATGTAACAGGGAGAGCAATGGCTGTTCTGTCCAGTTGTGCTATGCTATATGGATACCTTAGCTGCATTGTTCTATGAAACTTGAATCAAGAGATTTTTGTTTATGTAGAAGAAAGGAACATCCTGCTATGAGTTATTCCTGCTTTATATACATCTTAAAATATTAGAAAAAATAAACCTTACCAAAATCCAACTGCTATATCTGATCAACCTTGTCAGCATAATCATATTCTGCTCAAAACGTTTAAAGAAATATAATGTTCTACATTTTGCTTCCTATACCTTAATAATATATTACAACAGTACAATTAATGATATACGTATACTAGATGTGAATGTTCTCAAAAGGAGTTGGCAAACCTGTAAAATATGTATTTAATGTATGTACATTTATAAATATAATCTTCTACATCTTCCCATATTCTCAAAAAATATTTATCAGTACCACTGGTTTTCCAGCAAATATCTAAAACAGACCGTATAACACATATGAAATTATACAACTGAAAACTGAATTTTATATGCAATCTTTTTATCTTGAATAACAAATTTGATAAAGGTACCATTTCATTAATGTGGGCTGTTGCTATGGCAGCCGGTCTTGTCAGGGTATGACTCATGCTTGCAAGGTTTACATTTGGGTTTGAGAGGAACTCTGTGCTCAAAAGGTGGCAGACTGACACTGGGGACCAGAATTCCTGCTCCTTTTATTAACCACGTCCATGTGCCTCTGCTTATTTTGGTTTCTTATCTGCACTGCAAACACACTATAACAGTTACCAGAGTGCTGCAATGAATGCTCCCAGCAGCAGTATGCTCCAGTAACCTGCCCGTGTCCCAGTGGAACAGAAATATGCCTTCTGGTGCAACATTATAGTACTCATAATATTTTGCCATCTGTTTCCCACTCCAGGTCAGAGGATTTCCATTTATTGTGTCAGTGTGCTGACAATTTGCAGGTCATACATGGGGCTGGTGGGTATAGTACAGACTTTTCTGCTTTGCTGTACCAGATCAAATCTTTTTGTCCCAGAGGATGATCATAATCTAGAAAGAGAGGTGTATCTGGTTTGCAGTTGAGGAACAACTGCTAAATGCTTTGCAATGTGGTCACTAATAACTGTTATATAGACTGAAATAAAAATGGTCCATCTCAGCAGAGACTTGGGCCACTTATGATGGCATGGATCCTGGGCTGTAAGATCAGTACCTTTAATTTACTGTTTTAACCTTCCTCATAAAGTAACTCATTCCAATTACATATCTAACACATCTACAATTATTGCTTTTTTTAGCAATATTTTACATTCCCTTTGTTTCCAACCCATCTTTAAACAAACATTTGTCAATGCCGAATGTTGTCACGCTGGCATTGGCAGTGGGGTGCGGAGCTAGAGATGCATAGTGCTGTGATTTTGTGAATGTGTCTGAAAAGGTGATTTTACACAGCGTAGCATGCTATTAGCGCCACAGCTGTGGAAA
Source organism: Neoceratodus forsteri (assembly GCA_016271365.2). NCBI lineage: Eukaryota > Metazoa > Chordata > Ceratodontiformes > Ceratodontidae > Neoceratodus > Neoceratodus forsteri. The sequence continues at coordinate 878,707,447 of CM028134.1, read as the reverse complement.
ACACGTTTTGGGCAGGCTGTGAAAAATGGCAGCTGGACTGTTGATAGGAGATGTGCACAAATGCCAGTGGTGAAAATGTGGCATGAAAATATTGTAGATTGATGAAGTTACAAGGGTGCATGGAAACTGCGCAATGCACGCTTGCAACACAGTCATTGTATGGAGTTTCGCACCAGATTTTCAACATAGGCATTTTAGGACCTCTGCTCATGAATAGTGTCACTGTCATTTCCTCAGGCTGTCCCAAAACTGATTCTGCACAGTGTCCATGCAATTCTGCGGTGGACATGCAAAACACATTTCAGGCAGCTATAGTGTTCATAAGGAGTATGGAAAAATGGCAGTGATGAACAGCTGCAGTGAAAGTATTACAGATTCACAAAGTCATGGGCGTGCATGCAAACTGTGAAACACACGCTCATAAAACACTCATTTTATTGACTTTCATTCCCAATTTTTCAACATAGGCATTTAGGACATCTGCTAATGAACAGTGTCACTGTCATTTTCATCATGTGTCTCGAACACGGGCTTTCCACAGTGACCATGCAATTCTGTGCTGGAACTGTGAAAACAGATTTTGGTCAGGATGTGGAAAATGAAAGCTGTACTGTTCATTAGGATGTGCAGAACAATGGCACTGTTGAAAATCTAGAGGAAAATATTAGAAGTTTAACTGAACGCTGGTCGCAGCGCATGCTTGTAACACAGTCACTTTATGGAGTATTGTCACCAAATTTTCAGCACAGGCATTTTAGACCTCTGCTCATGAACAGTGTCACTGTCATTTTCGTAATGTGTCCCAAACACTGATTTCGCACAGCGAATGTGCTATTCTGCGCCAAAAGTGCGAAAACACATTTTGGCAAGGATATGAAAAATGACAGCTATACAGTTTACAAGAAGGTGTAGTAAAATGCTGATGTTGAGAATCTGGTGCAAAAATAATGCCAATTAAGCTAACTATGAGTGTCGTTACGCAGTTGCTATGTACGCTCAGTAAACAGTCATTTTACGGAGTATTGTCACCAAATTTTTAAAACAGGAATTTTAGGACCTCTGCTCATGAATAGTGTCACTGTCATTTTGTAATATTGTCCTGAACACTGATTTTGCACCACGACCGTGCTATTCTGCTTGGGAAGTGCGAAAACACATTTGGCCAGGATGTGAAAAATGACAGCTATACGGTTCACAAGAAGGTGTGGTAAAATGCCAATGTTGAGAATCTGGCATGAAAATATTATGAATTCACTAACTTATGAGCGTCGTTGTGCGAGGTTGCTATGCGCTTGTAAAACTAGATCATGTTTTGGATTTTCCGACAAATTTGCAACATAGAGTTTTGAGAGCCCCCAATGAACAGTGGCACTGTCACTTCATTACACAGTCGAAAGGTGATTCCATGCAGTGACTGCGAAATCACCTTTTGGGTCTGAATAACGCCATGACAGTGCAAGAATTCATGAGAAGGGGTCCCAAAACCCCATGTTGAAAATTTAGACTAAAATTACAAAATGCTTGAGATATAAGAACATAAGCAAGAGGCTGGTAAGGACAGAGGGCTGGGTTTATATTCTGTTTTAACTGAAATATTTGAATAGTTTTATCGTGAAATTAGTTCTATGTGTTAAAAATTACTACTTTGAGTTAGAACTGTTACTTGGGCTGTGATATTGTAACCTTTTAGGCTTGGGAACACTTGTTTGGCAGTGATAATTAGAGTGAAATTTAAATGTGATGTTTGCCTGGTGTTAGGGAAGGAAATTAACAGGAATCATCTTGTCTTTCATTGTTCACTTGAGAACATAAGCAGGAGGCTGGTAAGGACAGAGGGCTGGGTTTATATTCTGTTTTAACTGAAATATTTGAATAGTTTTGTATGTGAAATTAGTTCTATGTGTTAAAAAATTGCTACTTTGAGTTAGAACTGTTACTTGGGCTGTGATATTGTAACTTTTGAGGCTTGGGAACACTTGTTTGGCAGTGATAATTAGAGTGAAATTTAAATGTGATGTTTGCCTGGTGTTGGTAAGAGCCCTCCCACCCACCTTGTTTTGTAAGCTTTCTTAAATACTGAAAAGCCACTGGGGGTTGGGATTGAAGGGCTGTGTATTTCTTTTGGGACTGAAATTTGAAGCAACAAGAACTGGTGGGCCTGTGACATCATACGGTACCTGATGTCTGCATACACACACTGTTAGTGGGACTGGACACACACCGGACTGTATGTGTTTGTGAGACTTGGGAACTTTATTGGTGGGGTTGAAATTGGGTTTGTAAATAACTGCAGTCAGTATAGAGAAAACTGTATTCAGGGGAAGGACTGAGAAAGAGGTGTGCCATTATAAACAGAGGGGACAAACAGGGTGGCCATATTCCACCATGGCAGGCATCTTCGGAGGGTTGTAGGCTGCACAGGCTGTGGGATGGCAATAATTCTCAATTGGGCCTGGAGAGAGGAGGCTGCCCACTCTGTAGACAGCTATCTTGCATCAGGAGTGAAGTATATTGGTTAAGGAGTAAGCTGGGGGAGCTGGGGGTGTCCAAGGATATGGGGTGTGGATATGGGCAGCAGAAAGGTGGGGCTGAGGGCAGGCTGGGGCAACGCTCTGAAATTACAGGACATTATGTTACAGCAAGCAGGAGGGGGATATTAGGGACAGAGGACCCTTAGATAGGGATGTTGACACTAAGGGAAAGCATACGGGTGAACATTCCAAGTACAAAGAGAGTGGAGGGGAAGAGTCAGGAGGGGCTGTTGTGGGAAGCCTAGTAGAGCAGACATTGAGAAGGGAGGGGCTGTTATGGGAAGCCTAAACAGCAGGCTGTGGGAAGGAGCTCCTAAGGAGAACAGAGCAAGAGGGGAAGAAGAGGGACAGTTTAGAGGTGCAGTCAGAGGAAACTCGGGTTACCTGATAGAGGCTGACATAGAGTGTCACAATAAATTTTAGCTACTAAGCAACCTAGAGGAGGAAGGGTTGGTGGAAAGAGGAACTGATACAGAGGCCGGGGAAGGGAGTCGGATACCCATAGGGCATCACAGACTGGCAATGGAAAGGATAGAAATAGTCCCAAAGGAAGAAGAGGAAACATAAATGTTAAGCAGATGGGGAGATGCAACATATTGCAGACATGAGGGAGGAGAGCATGACTGGAGAAACTGGGAGACAAGGAGGTGGAGAGGAGCCCCCTTCAGCAGGGGGTCAGTACCAAGGATGGGGCCCTAGCTAAAGGGACCCACAGAGAGCCTTTGGAGGTAGAGGTACTATTACAAAGGGGAGGATGGTGGTGTGGGGAAGGAAAACCATCAGGGCCAGGATAAATGGTTCGGATAAGAGAGGTTAAAGGGACACCTATTCAGAGGGGTCTGAGTTAAGTGGGCAAAATAACGAAGGAGGCAGAAAGGGAGGGTGACAAGGGGTCTCTAATAAGGCAGGAAGACTCCCATGGAATTGAGATCACAAATAAAGGGGTGGGGGCTGAGAGGGCATAGTGGAGGTAACCATAAGGATGATGGCAGTGTTAAGGTTCTGTTATTGGGAGACTCGATGATTAGGGGTATCCAGTGGGAGGGACAGGGGTGGATACCATAGCCAGGTGAAGGTAGTGAGTATCTCTGGGCTGACAGTGCACAGAGCAAAGTTCATGGTATATGAACTTGTTAGGCATTGTGGAGGAAACCGATTTCCTGGTGCATTTCGAACTAATGATCTAGAGGAAATAGCATTTGGAAATCCAAGCAAGGTTCAAGAACTTGTCAGAGTCTGTCAGGATAATGGATATAACATTTCCTTTTCGGAGATATTGCCAGTACCAAAGGCCTCAGTGGAGAAAAAATGAAGATCACAGAGGTTAATGACTGGCTCAGGAAGTGGGGTGAAGAGAGTGGGTTGGGGTGTTAGGGAACTGGAAAGGAGTTTGGGAGGATAAGGACTATATGTCAGGACAGGCTTCATCTTGCCCCATTAGGGAAGGAAGTCCTTAAACAGGGATGGCTGACTACATTCAAGAAAGGTGGGGTTTAAACTTGTGAGGGGGAAGGGATAAGGGAGGGCTGACCAGAGCTCTATCCTCCAGATGAGGGAGTAGCCTTCAAACCCATGGGGGAGGGGAAACAGACTGGGGTGGAGGTTTCAGGAAGAGCAGAGGAGGATGGAAGTATAAGAAACCTGGGTGGGGTTTCAAAAGGGATCAGGGATAAGGGTGGGGTTGGTGTTAGTAAATGCCAGGAGCTTGGGAAACAAGTTGCCAGAGTTCCAGGCCATGCTGTCCGGGGGTGGTGGATGTGGCGGAGGTCACGGAGCATGGGCCAACAAAAACCATGACTGGGCCCTAAGCGTATGGGGTATACTATGCTTAGGAAGGATAGAAAGGAGGGCAGAGGGGTGGAGTGGCTATGTTCATTAGAGATGACATAGAAATTGCTATGGTAGAAGAGGCAGAGGGAAACATGGAGGCCTTATGGGTCACCTTACGATCCCCAGCAGGATAAGGTCAAGCTGGTGTAGTATATAGGCCCCGGGATGAGTGATGTTCTAGAGGATGGTTTGCTGGACAACATCATTGCCCAGTGTGGACCAAAAGGGGAAGAAGTGGTGTTGATGGGGACCCTAATATGCCAGGTACAAACTGGGAACCATGTCCTCTAAGGTGGCCAAGGAGCAGAGGCTGCTGGATGGCTTCCAGGATGTGTTCTTAACACAGCATGTGATGGAGCCCACAAGGGAGGGGCATGTCCTGGATGTGGTTCTGGCAGATGGGGATCTGGTAAGGATCCTGGTTGTAGAGGACCCCTGACTGGGAGCGACCACATATGTCTGGTTTCAAATAAGCATGGGGGAGGGGTGAGATCTAGGACACTGGCAGTGGACTTCAGGGGGCAGACTTTGTGGGCATGGGAAATATTCTCAAGGATCACTTGAAGGGGATTACATCAATGACAAGTGTGGAAAGGAGATGGGAGGTCATAAAGCGGGACTTCAAGAGGCAGTCAGGATCTGCGCTAAGTTGAAACGTAAGGAGCAAGGTCACATAAACCATGCTGGTGGTCCAGTGAGGTACAGGTAGCAGTCAGAGAAAAGAAGGCGGCCTACAAAAATATAAAACAACAAGAGGATAGGGATAAGGAAATGTACCATCTTGCATCTAGAAAAGTCACCTGGATGGTGAGGGAGCAAAGTCCAGTAAAGAGCAGTGGCTGGCACAGGGATACATGGAGGGAAAAGGGTTCTTCCGTAAGTTGGGGAGCAGAGAAAACTAACGGCCATCTCAGCAGATTGAGATCTGAAGGAGGTGGGTGGAAGAGGCGAGGGACCAGGCAGAGGTATTCATAGTACTTTGCCTCTGTATTCACTAGGGAAGGGATGGGATATCTACAAAGCAAGGCACGATGGGGATAGAAGCGGCAGTGAGTGAGATCAGGGAGCAACAGAAATGGAGCAAGAGGGAGGGAGAGGTACCCCAGGGGTGTCACATCTGGATAAGGATAAAAGGCCAGTAAGGTGGAGGGACAGATGATGCTATCTCTGCCAATAGGGTGTGGTTAGCCCTCAAGGCCCTAAAGAAAGACAAATCTCCTGGGCAGGACAGCATTCATCCGAGAGTACTATGGGAATTGGTGGACATACTGGCTGCACCCTGGCGGAGCTCTTCAACAGGTCACTTGAGACAGGGAGGGTACCTAGGGATTGGCGAGAGGCACATGTGGTGCCAATCCATAAGGGGGGTTGAGGGAAGTACCAGGTAACTATAGACCCATCAGTTTGACCTGGTGGTGGGAAAATTAATGAAGAGTATACTAAAGGAACGACTGGGGTGTACTTGGAGGAGGTGGGAGGTCTGGATAGTCGGCAACATTGGTTTGTGCCAGGTAGATCATGTCAAACCAATCTTGTGGAGTTCTACGAATGGATAACATCAGAACTGGACAGGAAAGCCTGTGGATGTATTATTCTTGGACTTCAGCAAGGCGTTTGACTCTGTCCCCACAATGGTCTGGTGGAGAAACTGATGGGGTTAGGAGTAGGCCCTTTGATGGTCAGATGGATTGAAAACTGGCTAGCTGGATGCATCCAGAGTAGTGGTCGGTGGGGAGCTCTCAACCCTAGAGAGGTTGGTAGTGGGTACCGCAGGGCTCGGTCCTGGATCCGATCCTGTTTAATGCATACATATCGGACATCAGGAGGGTATAGGGTGTGAAATGAGTCTCTTCGCTGATGACTCCAAGATGGGAGCAGTAGTTGAGGGAGAAGAGGGAGGTTGGCCATGCAAGAGGACCTGGACACCCTGGAAAGCTGGGCTCACACATGGAAATTAAATTTCAATATCACCAAGTGCAAGGTGTTACATCTGGCGGAAAACCCTAAACACAGGTACACCCTGGGAGGAGGCGCTGGAGGACTAATAGGGGAAAAAGACCTAGGGGTCATGGTGGATGCATGTATGAATAACTCTGAGCAGTGCATGAGAGCAGCTAGCAAGGCTAACAGGATGTTGGGATGCATCGTAAGGGGATCACCTCTAGGAGCAAGGAAGTGATTCTGCCGCTGTACAATGGACTGGTTAGACCACACCTTGAGTACTGTGTACAGTACTGGAGACCACACTTGAAGAGGGACATACAGCTCCTGGAGAGGGTACAGAGGAGGGCAGCTAAGATGATACGAGGGCTAGGGATTTGACATATGAGTACAGACTTGAGGAGCTCTGCCTGTTTTCATTGTAGGGAGAGGAGAGAGGGGACATGATTGAGGTCTTCAAGTACCTCAAGGGAATAAATAGGGTAAACATGGAGGATCTTTAGACTAAAGCAGGAGGTATCACCAGAGGGCATGGTTTGAAGTTGGAAGGTGGAAGGGTGAGGGGAAAAAGAGGAGGAGGTTTTCACTGAGAGGGTGGTGGACCCTTGGAATGCACTGCCTGGCGAGCTGGTTCAGAGATCCACAGTAGAGGGCTTCAAGAGAGGTGGGACAGACACAGAAAGTGGATGAATCAGATGAATGGCCTATCCAGGGGTGGGATGGATGATAGGGGTTTCTGGAACATAAGGGGGGGCCTTGGCACCTTCAGGGATTGAGGTTCGAGCAGACTCGATAGACGTAAGGCCTAATCTGCTGGCAAATAGTATTTTAGTATGTTAGATATGCAGCAAAGTTGAAAAAACCTGTTTATTCCATTATACAGCTTACGGCATTTCCTCAGTTCATGATCGGCTTTGAAGAATGCAGACTTGTTCCCGTCCACGAAAATCATCGCGCCAGACCCGGAGGAAGTATGGGGTAGGGGGTGTGGGGAGACAAAGGTGTGCAGTGGGTAGGTGCAGGTGAGGGAGGGGGCACGGATACTATGAGAGACTGTTTTCTTTTACAGGGTTCAAAACAGAAAAAAAAAAACATTGTGGGACAGTTTTTTTTGCAGGGATTTGGCATGCTGGGGTGGGCACCCAGCTTCCACCTAACTGTTTTGGGGTGTCTGTAGCTGCGGGGTTGGGCACCTCATCGGCAAACAACACGGGGGTTATTGGTTATTTCTGCCCATTGAGGGTAGGCTCCCCATCAGCACCTACAAGGAAAGGGGGTGGGGTAAAGTCGAGGGCTTGGGCACCCCTCAGCATATCACAAATTGGGGGATCTTTTATGCCGACAGGGAGTGGGCTCCCCCCCAGCACATTCACAGGGGCAGGGCTGCCGACAGGGGATTGGGCACTCCCAAAGTCGGCAGTTCGGTGGCCAGTGTGCTGCCATGTACATAATGGTGGCAAGCACGTCAAGAAAGGACCACTGCATCTGATGAGCTTTGCTTAGATTGCAGTGGACCTTTTCTTAGATGTGCTCGCCACATTATGTATGCATGGTGTGGTGCCGGCATGCAGGCTGATTGGGGAATGTGGGATGCAGCTACTGGTGCATGCCCTGCATCGCCGAACAGCAACTGCACCTCCAAAGCTGCACTGTCCCAAGATGTTGGCTGCTCAAGCACGCCAACATAAAAAACTCTGTATAAATACAGAATGTTTTACAGCATTATATGCACTTCACCAGCATAACTGTGTATGCCTATTAGTGTGTGTGTGAATTGGAAAATTTCACCAGGTGAAATATTTCATGAATTTGTGCATTACACTAAATATTTCAGCGGGCAAAATTTTACCCATGAACATATGAAATTTGATGCAGAAGGGCAAAATTTCACCACCGTGGGCAAAATTTCTTAATGTCATCACGGGCCCAATCTTTCCTAAATAAAACAATTCCCTCCTCCCATGTCCCTGAAGTCTAGTGGTCCCCTGGCCGATCACCGCCGAATTCAAATTAAGATTCCTTTCTCCTCCCCAGTAACCCTGAGCCCAGCCCGTATCTTTGAAAAAATAAATAAAATCCTCCTGTCCCTGGTGTCTAGTGGCCCCCAGCCGATCAATGGATGAATTTAAATAAAGAACCCTCCATACACCCCAGTCACCCTGAGCCCCAGCCCTGAATCTTTGACAAAAATAAATAAAATCCCATCCCTGTCCCTGGTGTCTAGTACCCCCATGATTGATCACTGGCCAAATCAAATTAGAACTCTCCTTCCTCCCCAGTCATTTTTGCCCTGGCCTGTATCTTTAAGAAAAATAAATAAAATCCCTACCCTGTCCCTGGTGTCTAGTGGATCCCCACCCTGTCTTAAGTCACTTAGAGCCCACCTTGCTCCACCCATACCCTGATCGGGCCACCAGAACAGTCCTCACTCACCTCCATGCCCGGCAGCCCATCTGAGGACACGAATGAGTGCATGCTTCTACTGCACGCACTCATTCATTGAGTGCTCAGACAGGCTGCCGGCCATGAGGTGAGGTGGAGAGCGTGCCAGTGGCCCAATTGGGGTACAGGAGGAGCGAGGAGGGCTCTGAGTGATTTAAGACAGGTGGGGGGAACTAGACACCAGGACAGGGAGGGATTTTATTTATTTTTCAAAGATACGGGCCAGGGCTTTGGGTGACTGGGGATGAGGGAGGGTTCTTAATTTAAATTTGGCCAGTGATTGGTGGGAGGAACCACTGGACACCAGGGACTAGAGATGCAGACAAAATTGCAGGTGAAATACTGCTGCAATTTTGCGAAATATTTCACATGTAAATTGATGATTTCTTGGCAATTTCACCAGCGATATAAAATTTTGCAACATTTCTATTCCCAATGCAGTTCTGGCCTTTAGTACAGAACAGCACAGCATCAGTGTGTGTGTTACATATTTTATGAAGGTCACAGTCTACACTATATTCCATTTATCAAACTGCTTCATTCTGCACACAAGCTCACTCTTATTTTATGTTACTTTGAACTGTCATATTCATTACCATGAGACCATGAGTTATAGTGAAAGAAGATGCAGGTTCTTACCTTTTGACCATCTGGTCTACAAATCAGGGAAAGCTTTAAAAATCAGGGACAAATTACCAAAATCTTTGACAACAAGGTAACTGCAATGGTAATATGACCATAGAAAGCCTTTACATTAACTGATTTAATGATCACCTTGTTTCCTATCAAAAGCAATAAACAGTGAGCTGCCTTACCTCATTGGAGCTCCTCCAGGCTAGTCTTTTTTTTTTTTGTTATACAGCTGCAAAACAAAGGGAAGGGATTGTAATTTGCCCCAAAAGGCTAGCCACATGGTTCCTATTCACATCCCGAATCTCTGATACATCCCGTGCTCTAACTTACTGTGAAGTTTAAATACTGTAGTTAACATGGGGGCACGTTCCATTCACTTGAATAGTGTCTTTTCAAATGAAACTTCCTGATTGTAAATTGGGTTTTGGTACCTATTGATGCCGGTGTTCAAAATAACAAGACTCTTGTTAGTTGAACCTATCAATACTATGAAATACCAAAACCTGATTCTGAATTGGGAAATTATGTTTGAAAAGATGCTCCATTCAATGAATGAAGCATGCCCCATACTCAATCTATAAAGACCTCACAAAATGTCGGAGCACGGTGGCAGACCAGAGATTCAGGAAGTGGAGAGGATCATGTGGCCAGTCACTCAGGGGCAAATTATAATCCTTCTATTTTCCTTTACTGCAATATACAAAAAGCATTTGTCACGCCGAACGTCATGCAGGTATTTGCAGTGGTGTTTGGCATTGATGCAGCCCCCACCCCAGTTGTATCCATGTCCTTTCAGCAACCATGTCCCAACAGAGTACCTCTCTGCAACTCCTCTTGCATCTGATTTACACTTCAGCATCATACGTCTTAACTGTCTTGTCTTAGGAATGCTAACACCCCAGACATTCTCAATGTTACGAGCCTGTGTGGGAACTGCGTGAGTGCAGCTGGTAACACAGTCATTTTTATGGAATTTTCTCACCAGATTTTCAACACAGGCATTTTGGGACCTCTGCTCATGAACTGTATCACTATGATTTTGTTAACCTGTCCTGAACATTGATTTCCCACAGCAACTGCGACATTGTGCGCCACATGTGGAAATACATTTTAGCCAGCGTGTGAAAAATGACAGAGGTACTGTTCATAAGGAGGTGTGACAAATGCCAATGTCAAAAATCTGGAGTGGAAATATTACAAATTCTCAGAGTTAGGAGTATGTGTGGAAACCAGTAATGCACGCCGTAACTATTGTATGTTTTGGAATTTTCTCACCAAATTTTCAACATAGGCATTTTATGACCTCTGCTCATGAACAGTGTCACTGTGGTTTTATAATCTGTCCCGCACATTAATTTCCACATCGACCATGCCATTGTGTGTTGGATCTGCGAAAACACATTTTGGCCAGGATATGGAAAATGACAGCTATACTGTTCATTAGGAGGTATGAAAAAATGCCAATGCTGAAAATGTGGAGTGAAAATATTACAAATTCGAGAAGTTACTAGTGATGGAAACAGTAATGTACGCTCATAACACAGTCATTTTGGGGATTTTTTTCACTAAATTTGCAACATAGACTTTTGGGACCCCACCTCATGAACATTGACACTGTCGTTTAGTAATCTGGTTCTGAAAGGTGATTCCATGCAGTGACAAAGAAATCACCTTTCAGGACTGAATAATGTCATGACATTGACTGAATTATAAGGTGGGGTCCCAAGATCCCCATGTTTAAAATTTGGTGTCAAAATTCACAAAAATGGCTGAGACATGCGCCAAAGTTGAGAAAAAAAATGTATGCTATTATACAGCTTACCAGCTTTGTTCAGTTCTGGTGGTTGGCTTCAAATAGTGCAGATGTGTTCCCTGTGCACAAGATCATCACATGGGGCTCAGAGGTAAGTCACAGGGGTGAGGGGGGTATGGGTAGCTAGGAATTAGCAGAGGTGGGCGTGGGTATGGGAAGGGGGCAGAGACTGCAAAGGACCGTTTCTGCTTTCACAGGGAAAAAAAGAAAACAGCAACGTGGGACACTTTGGGTACACTGGGATTGGCTCCCAGCATGCCGGCACACCTGGGTGTTTCTTTGAGGGTGCTAGAGTCAAGGGGATTGGGCACCCCATTGACCATACAGCAAGCCGGAGGGTATAAGCAGACTGGGGTGGGCTCCCAGTATGCCACCTGGGTGTTTGTTTGGTGGGGGCTGGAGCCAATGGGGATTGGGCAGGCCAGAAGATGTCCTCATTCTAGACTTTAGCAGGGCATTTGACTTGGTGCCACATCCCAGGCTGCTGGGAAAGCTGGAGGATATGGGGATGGGGAAGATGGTCAGGTGAATAGGAAACTGGCTAGCGGGATGTACAGAAGGTGAGGGTTTAGGGGGTGTCATCCCCAGGAGAGTCATTACTGGAGTCCCACAGGGATCGGTACTGAGCCCACTCCTGTTCTATATCTCAGACATCAGAAGTGGTATCAGGAGTGGGATGAGCCTGTTTGCCAATGACTCAAAGCTGTGGGTGGTGGTGGATGGGGAGGAGGGAAGCTGGCTTTCCGGGAGGACCTGGAGACTCTGGGGTGGTGGTCACGTGCCTTGAAAGTAAAGTAAAATACTGAGAAATGCAAGGTTCTTCACCTGGGGCAAAAATCCATCTCATGTATACACCTTGGGGAGGCACTGCAGCATTGGGGGGAGAAGGACCTCGGGGTGGTGGTGGATGCTAAAATGAATAACCTGGAGCCATGTAGAAGGGCTGCAGCTCAAGCAAATAAAATACTGGGGTGCATAGCCGGAAGGGATGACTTCAAGGAGTAGAGAGGAGCACTTTCTGCTGTATAATTGCCTGGTTAGACCACACATTGAGTATTGAGTGCAGTTTCGGCATACTTACTTTAAAGGGATATTGCTCTTCTGCAGAGGGTCAGAGGAGGGTGACCAGGATGATGCAAGGACTAAAGGAAAAGCTCTGTGGGGAAAGAGACTTGAGGAACTCAAACTGTACTCACTGGAGGAGAGAAGAGACAGAATGGATATGATCGAGGTCTTCAAATATCTCAAGGGAATGAATAGGGTGTTTGAGGGGTGCTTCAGCTGAGGGAGTAGAGCCACCAAGGGACACTCCAATGAGGCTAGATGGGGAGAGTAAGGGGAAACAAGGAGACGCTACTTCATTGAGAGGGCGGTGAAGCCCTGGAATGGGTTGCCCATGGATTTTGTGGCTGCTACAACTGGAGGGGTTCAAGAAGGCCTGGGATAGGTGAGAGGGTGCATCCTAGAGCCCCACTGGGGGTTGGGAATCCTGTGGGGAGGGAGGGGGTTATAATGGTGCCCTGGTAGGCACCAATCCCCAAGCAGACTCAAAGACCATAGGTCATAATCTGCTGGTTTTTAGTATGTTAGTATGTGTCCTCCCCACCCGGATGCATCTGAGCTATTGCAACACTGTATGTTCTTCCTGGTGAAACTTTTCAAATAAATAAATTTAGGCACAAGGAACCCTACATGTACAAAGGACACCCATGAAAACAAGATACTGCATGAGGCCATACTGGTAGCTGTATGATATGAATTTAAAATACTTTCGTAAAAATCAGTAGCTCTTCAAAAGTGAAATTGCACAACCCCCACACTCAACACGTTTCCTGTAAACTTAGCAGCCTCACAACAACGCACTGCTCATGAGTCAGTGTCAAACCCTGCTATGCTTTAAACTGTGTTGACACAAAACAGGAAATGTGAATCCCTTCCAATATCGGTATGTGAGTTACTCATAAATGTTCTGCATACTCTTCACTGTGGCATTATAATTTTGGCAGTTCAGTACAGTAAATCACAGACACTCCCGGAACTATACAAAATAAATAAATGTTTAAAAACTGAAACCTAGCACATGCAACTTCAGTACTTTTAAAATAAAAAAATTTGCTCAAGCCCAGGATGGCAGGAACAGATGCTGCCATGGAGGGTAACAGTGTCCACAAGGATGCTGTCCTCCTGGGGAGTCTCCTGGTGGTAGTACCTGAGCAGTGGGTGACCATGCATTGCTCAGCACCCCAGGACACCGACACAGACAAGCTGCATTTGGAGGATGAGTGAAGTGAGGGATAACATGGCCCTGGCTGAGACACATTAGATGATGTCCCTCTGTCCTTCCAAGCCACTGTGAGCACTGCCATGATGTACGCCCTCAGACGTGCAGGTCATTCAATGCTTTCCTCCTCCCTGACCTGCCAAAGAGGGGACAAGATCCCACCAAAGATAGGGATTCTCTGCATCATGGGAGCAAATCAATGGATCCAAGGGATCATGGATCCTGTGAACAGCACCACCTTTATAAAATGAATGCACCCCTTGGTAAAATGCATAGAGCTTGTACCCTGGTTATGGTGTAGCTGATTAAAAAACATTTACATTATATAATAAATGAAATATTAACAACATAAAAGCTTACTGGTTAATTGCAGTGTGTACAATTTTTCACAACATGATATTGCCTTGTGTGATTGTAAAGAAGTGCACAGCAGACAAACTTCCAATCTGTATATTAAAAAAATTACTGAGCTGATTCAAGGATGAACTCAACCTGGCTGCAAAGTTGAAAGAAGTCTTGGAAGAGCCTTTGAAGTTGCTGAATCTCTTTGATGACTCAGGGTTTTGATGAATCGTGTCTGGTGTCCTTACACATCACCGTAATAAACAATTGAGACATTTTACTACGATTAACCCGGTTTGTAGATGGAAGTATAACACCTCTGCATAATCCGCTCCCATTATCTGACACTGTTTGCTTTGGCGCTGAAGTTGTGGATTGTAACTCAGTGCCTACACACGCACACTTGAGATCAACACTGAACAAGCCCCGACATTGCAGATGGGTGCCCAGTGGGCATGTCTGCACCTGTCCTGACACAGGCTCAGTGGCTGTGTGTGTGCACTCGGTCGGAGCTCTGGGACAGCTGAGCCTGACAGGCTCATTCATGTCAATGGCTGTGTGTGCACTCAGAGCTCAGGACAGCCGAGCCTTTAAGTAACACCTCGCTTGTTCCATTTCCAAGGGTTGTGAAGCTTCTTCCCCAATGAAGCCAGTAGAGGGAGCTACCATACATCGATTATACATACGCACACAGTGATTGATCTTGCCACGTTTGCCAATGCACAAAGATGTAAGTTACTGTAGAGCTATTTAATACCCCGTAAACTTTATGTCGCGGTTCTACTTTCACTTTCGGATAGCGACAAATTATTATTGCAGTCCGCTTGCTAACCGCTGGTGATGGACGGTGCAATGTGTTTTTGGGGCTCTCAATAAATGTGTTGTTTGTAATTTTGCTTGCTTGCCCTTTTACTTTTTTTCTGTCTACAGACGGTACAAACATAATGGAACTTAGCGATAGGAAATATAGGGCAAAGCACTGATTTTTTCATCCTTTTTCTGTCTACAGACCCCATGCAAGAGTTAGAACAAGAGCAGGATCCAGCTACTGATTGATGGTACAAACATTGACATTACTATATCCTTACTCCATTCTGTTTTCTGATTTTCCTTTACTGATTTCCTTTTCCAGTTTTCTCAGACCCTGTACCTGAGCAGGAGCTAGAGAAAGCAACGCATCATCATATTGTAAAACTTGCACCAGATGAATTCATGGAAGACGGCGATGATGATGGACGTCACAACTGTTTACTTCTCTCTTTGAGGCTATGGATTTTCTTTGGTTATTTGGGTCTGTATTTGGTAAATGAAAAGCAGAGAACAAAATGAAAAGCACTTCCATGTCATTATTAAAGTTTCGGGTAGGGTTCGATGCCAAACAACCTCAGCACCCACGTGGCTCTAAGCTCTGATGCTATGACTGACAATAAACAAATGCTGTAAAACTACTATCGCACCTTAGAGCTATAGCGGATGATAGCAATATTTTTTACAGCAACTAATTGTAGTTCACAGTAATTTAATAGTCATATTTGTAACAAAGATGCAAGCAGTGGCTCGGCGAATGCAGCTTAAAGGTCAGCAGAGGTCAGATCTCGATGGCAAACCGCGATTTTACATATCCAGAGGCTACAGAAGACTTGGGCTGAGACCACTGTCCAGATATGAGCCCAAACCAAATCTAAAACTAGAGATCAGTGTCATTGAAGCAAGGTGCAAAGAAAGTGTCAGACAAAGGGTAATGTAAATATGTTAAATACATACCGTTACCACTGCTGATTAACGTGGACGTTTTCTTAGATGTGAAGACGGGCAGCCGGACTGCTGTCATAGACAGCTTGCCCATCCATTGGGCCGGTGCTGTCGCCTGCTAAATGGAGCACTGGATTGCTGGGAGGTCACACACCTCCAAAAAAGTCATACTGTTACAAAAGCGTTCCTTGCGCATCGCAGCCGGCCGTAAAAAGAAGACAGCCTGGAGGAGATCCCAGTGAGGTAAGGTAGCTCCCTGTTTAATGTTTTCTATATTTAACATCATTGGTGAAGTTGCTTTAAAGTAAATTATGAGCAGTACTGGACTATTACTGTAATGCCTGACACTATTTTGTGCTTGAAATCATTCTAGTTCAAAGAAAGGGAGCTGGTTGTTATGTAATAACTGCATACCAAGGTATAAGATTATTACACGAGTACCTTTATCACCTGGAAGGACAGTTATTACATAACAATCCATCCCTGAGTGTCATATTGCTCCTATAAAATGGGTAGACTGAGAAACAACTTACAAAATAGAAAAATGCCAACTGTTTTTCCTTAAAAATATCATTTTGATTTGTTAATAGAGCTGGGCAGAATCTGTGAATTCAGATTTGCAGAAATTCCATGAAATATGGTAAATTTCAAAGAATTTTCTGAATTTCTGACTTTGGTAAAAATCCAAATCTTCTGAATGTGTTTGGTACATTTCACCCCATTCCATGAACTTTTCTGGCTGAACTGCAGAATAATACGCATGGGGCCAGATATTCAGAACTTTGCCCTGGGGCTAAATTAGTACTGCCTGGTGCACAAACTTAGCCCGAGCAAAAAGCAAGCTATATTCAAAAGGAATAGCCTTGCAAAACCAGCTGAATATAGCAAGCAAAGAAAGCTGGGCAAACAGGGCCAGAAGTGCTGGGCAGAAATAGCCGGGAATAAGACAGCACTAAATATAGCAACAGGAAGTGCACACTGCTACTGCAGCTCATTAGACCATGGAGAAAGCCAGTGTTGCAGGTGAGAACATTGTGTGAATTGCACAGAGATGTCTGACATCTACTGCAAACAACCATGTAAGTCACATACTGCAGAACAGTGCTATGCGAAGTGAGGTTTGCCCGGGGCTAACCTGGTGCACAATGCTAATACATTAGCCCGGGGCAAACTGGTTAGCCTGGGGAAATGGTAACTATATTCAAGCTCCCATGCAAATGAGCCTACTTAGATAATCTGTGTGCAAACAGGTACATTTGCATCTCATTAAGTGCTGCTTAGCATATATTAGCATGCAGTTTGCCCGGTGCGCTACTGCATGGGCACAAACTCCCTCTTTTACGCGGAATGGAAGCACAAGCTGGATGCTGCAGGCAAGGCATGCCACAGCATCCCCTGTTGGTCGGAATAGAAGCACAGGCCAGAAGCAACAGGAACTGCCAGCACAGTCGGTACATACCTCACAACCTTTGCCTCCTGAATCAGGTTCAAGGCTTAAACAAATCAGGGACACAGGCCCAAATCCAGGGCACAGATTCAAAATTGGTGATATCTACTCAGGAAGCTGACAGAATAAGGACTCGGTGCAGAATATATTTCCTGAAGAATACAAAGTCTGCAACATTATTGGTGACATAGGTTTATTCTTACAATTCCCACTGTTTAGTCATAGGGACATACATTTTAGGAGGGACAGAGTAAATGTTTGAGGTGAAATCAGGGATGTCCCTGGAAATTAGGGACAGTTGAGAGGTGCTGTTCTGTCACATAAACACACGTTGTATGAGGGACAGAAGAACATGTGGAGACTAAATAAGGGACCTCCCTGCAATGCAGGGACAGTCAGGAGGTATGGGTGCATACAACACACCCGTACATAAGTGTGCCTGATACACACAAGTGACACTGGTAGTCTAATGGTCCCCACCCCACCCCCGCATAAATCCCAACCCATTCACAAATAGAATTAATTGTCATTTCCTGGTAGTATAGTGGTCCCCCCACCCTGCACAAATCCCAATCCCATGCACCATAACAAAATACTGTTCCCTGGTAGTCTAGTGGTCCCCCACCCGGCAGTGACACCCCTGCTCAGCCTAGGGAACAATCCATGAACAGAGCTGGTAACTGCCCAGCTCCTCTCACCACCACAGCCAGCCGCTGACTGAGGAATGAATGAATGCTTATTCATTACCTCAGTCGGTGACCTGGCTCAGAGTGGTGAAGAGTATGAGCCAGTCACCTGCTCTGTTCATGGATTGTTCCTGGGCTGAGCTGCATGATATGTATATGGCTGAAACTGATCTAAATAGTGGGGATGAAGACTAGCAATTTTGCACCAACCACTGAGCCACCTAATTGTACTTTTTTTGTGATACACACACTAATACATATACTCACATATGCATATGCAAAGTGAAAAATCCTGCACTCATTGTCCATGAATAGACACTGCTCACAATATGTGTCCAAAACAAGTGTAGAAAGTTTATTATCAAAGTGCCAGTACTAAAAACACATCTCCTGATGCGTTTGAATAATAATTCCTTTCTCAAAGATCCTTTGAAAAGGAATTATTATTCTGAAAAGTGTCAGGAGATGTGCTTTTAGTACTGGCACTTTGATAATAAAGTTCTACGCTTGTTTTGAACATGTATTGTGAGCAGCCTATTTATGGATGCTGAGTGAAGAGTTTCACTTTGCCTATTGAATTCTTTATCCTGGCACCCCACCCAGTGCAGCTTCCTTCTGTCTTGTTTTTCATATATGTAAGTTATTCCAGTATAACATAGCAGTGCACCATCGGCACACAAAGAGCACTGCCACACACACACACTAACACACATACACTGCCTTATATGACATTTATTTACATATACATCTAACCCTAACTTTTACTGTATTTAGGATAAGCACTGTGTTTTGCACTAACTCATTGTGCTAATCTTCAGCATAACTGGGTAACTAATGTAGTGGGCAAGGGAGGTGTGGTGGATGTGGCCTATCTGGACTTCATAAAGGCCTTGAGCACCATCCCCAATAGAAGGCTGATTAACAAACTATGCAGCCTAGAGTGGATCCTAAAAATAGTTCTGTGGGTGAAGAACTGGCTGAAGAGCAGGAGTTAGAGTTGTGGTAAACAAGTAGTACTCTGGAGAGGGAGAGGCGATGAGCAGGGTGCCACAGGGGTCGGTGTTGGGGTTGGTCCTCTTCAGTGTCTTTATCAGGGACATTGCAGAGGCACTGGAGGGCAGTATGCCTCTTCACAGACAATATAAAGGTATGCAATAGGGGAGCATGCCAGAGGATGTTGAAAGAATGAGGAAGACTGTAAAAACTGGAGAAATGGTCTGAAAATTCCAGCTGGGATTCAATGCAAAGAAGTGCAGGATCATGCACATTGGGTACAAGAAACCAGGGCAAAGTACGGACTAGATGGGGAGATACTGACAGTCACAAAGCAGGAAAGAGACCTGGGGTTATCATCTCGGAGGACCTAAGAGAAACTAGGCAGTGCAATAAGGCTTCTAGAGAGACTAGTCAGATGCTTAGAAGCATAAGGAGGGGTATCACAAGTAGAAAGAAGGGATCAAATTGCCCCTTGTAAGACACTTATGAGAGACTGCACCTGGAATACTAGGCCCAGTTCTGGAGGCCTCATCTGTGAAAGAACATAGACAGGGTGAAATCGGTGCAGTGGAGGGTAACTAAAATGGTGCAGGGCCTGTGGGATAAGATCTAAGAGGAAAGACTTAAGGAGATAAATATGTATTCCTGGAGGAAGGAGACATGATTGAGACATACAAATACATCACTGGTATAAACAGAGTAAAGGAAGGAAGCATCTTCCAAAGTAAGAAATGCTCCATGTCAAGAGGGCACAAAATGCAGTTGGGGAGGCTCAGGTGGAAATGTGAGAAAATATGTTTTCATAGAGAGAGGTGGTGGACACATGGAATAGCCTACCGAGGGTGGTAGGGGCTTAAACTGTCATCGATTTAAGAAGGAGTGAGGATAGACAGAATGGTATCCTGGAGGCATGGGGCTCCAAAGTTCAGTATGGGCATGGGTCCTCACACTAGATAGGGATTAATAGGCAGACTGGGTCGTGATGTGACTCCACCCTCCAGTCCAACCTCCCACTGAGCACCCACCACCCCCATCCCCAGACTCCCCCACACACTCACTGAGCCATCTAACTGCACTTTCTAATTGTTGTGATATGCACACTCACTGACTAATACATACTGTATACATATATGCATATTTATAAAATGGCAGAGAACAATGGAGGAATCTGATTGGTTATTTATAGTGCATTATAGGACAGTGTTATTCTATAAATAACTAACATAGAAACATAGACTATGACGGCAGATAAGGACCGCTGGCCCACCAGTCTGCCCATTTCCTAGCTATTGAATAAGCTGCAGATCCTAGTTAACCAACAGCCTACTTCTTCCTACTCCCCACCAGAATTGCCCTATGTCTATCCAATGAATTCTTGAATTCCCCACTGTTTTGACCCCCATGACCTCCCTCAGGAAGGCGGTTCCATGTGCGTCCACCACCATCTCATGAAAAATACTTCTTCACATTGCCCCTGGAGCCGTCCCCTCTATCTTCAAATTGTGCCTCCTTGTTCTTGCACAATTCTTTTATAAAAGATGCTACCCGCTTGATTTTGTTGATTCCTTGAGGTACATGAACGTTTCTGTCATGTCCCCCTCCTCGTTTCCTCAAGGGTATACATATTAAACTCCTTTAGTCTGTCTTCATATGGCTTCTGGTGCAGATTCTGCACCATTTTACTCCATCGTGCCTATGTCCTTATGGAGATGGGGTCTCCAGAACTGCATGCAGTACTCCAGATGGCGCCTCACCAACTGTCTGTACAGAGAGGAATAACTTCCTGTTTTCTGCTGGTGACGCCTCTGTCTGTACATTCCAGTATCCCCAAGGCCACCTTACTACCTTCTCACATTGCTTGCTACCTTAGGTCATCTGATATGACTACCCCAGGTCCCTTTCCATTTCTGTTGTTGTTAGTACCCCCATTGCGTACACTTCTGGGTTTTTGTTTCCCAGGTGAATTACTTTGTACTTTGCACTGAATCTGAGCTCCATACTAGTCCTGGAGCTCAGAATCTGATGCCCTCTGATTCCTGTTTTTGACAGTCTAATTAGAATATTGCATTTACTTGAAGTAGCCATTTATTTTGCCCGGTAATGTTTTAAGAATGTGGGTATGATAGAGCAAGCAAGTGAAACAGCTCTCCTTTACTGAAACGTGGTAAAAAGTGATTAAAGCGCTTATACTTTCTTCTAGTAACCATTTCTAGAATTCAACATGTGTGGGCCAGTATCAGCAGGGCTGACTGAGATCTCAACAGCTCCCACTCAAAACAAAAAGTGGCCCTGGCATACCTCAACACCGTCTTTCTCTGAGGAGAGCCACCTGTACCATCCGAAATCTTGTGCTCTGCAGAGCTAACTCACTGTTTCAGTAAAAGTGAACGGTTCCTCCTCGCACTGTCCAAGTGGTCACAGCAGCAGGTATTTCTTCCTTCTACAGAAGCCGTAAGGCTAGAATTCAGAACTGAGTGAAAAAATGCGGTCAGCTCCCAATGCTTTCATTTTGTGCTGTGTGACAGCCTGTGTCGACAATTCCTCCCATCTCTGTTCAGCAGGTAACCTCCATCCCAATGATAACGTGCAGCTGTATTTTCACAATAGCCGACTTGCAGGATGTCTGATGGTACAGGTGGCTCTCCTCAGTGAACTGACCTGTTTATCCATGATCACTCAGACCAGTGCTACAGAGGACCCGATCACTTTATTGAAACATTGAGTTAGCGGGCTGCACTAGACCAAAAGCTGTACATCTCACATTAGACACCCAATATAAAAAAAAAAATAATAATATGGAGGAGACACCAACTGACAACAAACTGACCCTCATTAAGATGTTCATTTCCTATTTAATATACATTTTGGCAAGGAGGGTCTTTGATTAGTACAACACAACAACAGTTGTAACAAAAAAACCTGAAACTACGGAATCCATATTAGGTCAAAAGACCTAAAGCAAATCAGTAAATTCAATGTAGTTCCAGTAGACGGAAGGACTAATTTAGCTTATAAACATGCAATTGTTTTAACCTCTACATATTAAAATTTAATTCTGTTAATAAACCATATTTAAAAAACAGAAGGCCATTTTATAAGCACAATAAGACACTCCGGGTGTGCATTACAGTGTGATAACTGCACTCTAAAGGTGAGCCAACACTTGGCCTTCAGCTTCGCGCCTAACTACACCCTTAGAGTGCAGTTACACACCATAATGCACATCCCATTGTGTCTTATTGCTTACATATTTCTGTATATCATAGCAATGCACTGTCTACCACATTTTACAGATTAAAAAGACATCAAGGGACCATTTTTTCTTTTCAGGTTCTGAGGAACATTGGAGGGTGGGGGTTGCCCTAGACATCTCATGTAAATCAGCAATGACATGCATAAGGCTGAAACTGATCTAGATAGCAGGGAATATAGACTAGCAATTTTGCACTAACCACTGAGCCACCTAACTGAACTTTCTAATTGTTGTGATACGCACACACTAATACATATACATTGCCTTATATGACATTTATTTACTTATACATCTAACCCTAACTTTTATTGTATTTAAAATAAGCACTGTGTTTTGCATTCACTCATTGTACTAATCTACAGAATGATTAGGTAACTAAAGTTGACGACCAGAGAGGTACGATGGATATGGACAATCTGGACTTCAGAAAGGCTTTTGACACCATCCCCCAGGGAAGGCTGATTAGCAAACTGTGCAACCTGGGGTGAATTCTAAAATAGTTCTGTGGGTGGAGAACCGACTTAATGGCAGGAGTCAGATGGTTGTGGTTATCAGTGAGTATTCTGGAGAGGAGAGGTGATGAGCAGGGTGCCGAGGGTCGATGTTGGGGCTGGTCCTCTTCAATGACTTTATTGGGGACATTGCAGAGGGAACGGAGGAAGGTATGCCTCTTCACAGACAATCCAATGGTATGCAATAAGGTGGACATGCCAGGGGTGTTAAAAGAATGAGGGAAGACCTTAAAAACTGGAGAAACGGTCTGAAGAATGGCAGCTGGGATTCAATGCAAAGAAGTGTAGGATCATGCACATAGGGCAAAAGAACCCAGAGGCAAAGTACAAACTAGGTGGGGCAATACTGACAGACATGAAGCAGGAAAGGAGCCAGAAGTTATCGTCTTAGAGGACCTAAGAGAAACTAGGCAGTGCGATAAGGGCCTGGAAAGGCTAGCCAGATGCTTGGCTGCATAGGGAGGGGTATCAGGAGTATAAAGAGGGAGGTCATCTTGCCTCTGTATAAGACACTCATGAGACTGCACCTGGAATACTGCTCCAGTTCTGGAGGCCCCATTTGAGAAAGCACAAAGACAGGGTGGAGGCGGTACAGTGGAGGGCAACTAAAATGGTGCAGATCTTGTGGGATAAAACCTATAAGGAAAGACTAGCTAAGCCAATATTTAAAATATTTATTTCATTTAGGTAAAGCCTTTAACTCATTTTAAATATTGAATTTTTACAGGATATGACAGTTGAGATTCAATATGTCATTTACAGTGTAGTCATGCCTTTACCAATTTTTCAAATGTATTTGCACAATGCAGATCTGCTGAGAGGCAGTTTTAATGTGCTTTTTACGTATTTTTACAATGTGTTTTCCTAGAATATGCCTGCAGATTGCTATGTATTTTGCCGGGATAGTTCACAAAAGATGTGAGATCTTATTTTTATTGCGGTTCTATATCTATACATTATGCTGCATTGCAAAAATCAGAACAAGCTGAAAGCAATAGCAGGCACAAGGAAGCTTAAGAGGGAGCGAGTGATGAAAAGCCATTGATCACATAGAGTCAGTGGCAACATACAATGTATAGACTCACGGGCAGACTGGATGGGCCTTGTGGTCCTTATCTGCCTACAATTTCTATATGTTTCTATGTAATATTTTACATCTGAACTAGGCTACCCTAGATAAATACATCGTAAAATGGGTAAAATCATGACCTCACAGAAAACCACGATATTGCATCTATTCTGGAATATCTTGAATAAATGCACTGCAAAATGTGTAAAATAAGGATCCCTATGAAAATAAGATGTAGCATCTCCCTGTGCTATCCAGGATACAAAATACAGGATGTGTTTACCAGCCATACTGGAGCTCAATATAAGTGTTTTGTTCCCAAGAAGCAAAGCAAAATGAGTAAAAGATACTGTTCTTTACTTGTCTTAGGGTTTAGAAATGCAGCTGTCTTTTGCTATACTAAATGCATTCTAGACACTACTGAAGGCAGTAACAAGTTTAAGATACTGTAATTGGTTGTGCTAGGCACTTAGATTTGAAACCAGAAAAGGTGTCTGTTTTCAGTGCTAAATGTTTCATAATGTGTTTGCCAGCTAAAGCCCAATATAAATATTTTCTTTTCAAAAAGCGTAGTAAAAGTAGTAACAAAAGATAACAGTTCTTTACTTGTGTTAGGGTTTAAAGAAACAGATGTAATCTGCTATTGTAAACTATGCCTGAGGAGTGCTAATCAGATAGGTGCCATTCACAAAAGGACCGCTACTATGAGCAAAAAGTTGTGTAAAGGCGGGGATGCAGCTGTGCACCATGCAACACACAAAATATGTGGCATGCCGAACAAGCCAGAAACACCCCCAGGAGGATAGGGGGTGGGTAGGCGGAGGCATGCAGCAACATGCAAGGGTGGGACTGGGACAGCATAAGATGCCTGTAATGCCCCTTGCCCCCGTCATATATGGCAATGCAAAAGCACTATGCTACACTGCTACACGGATAGACATGGAAACATGTCAGCGGAGGATGCTAGAGTGGATGCCAGAAACAAGGACCGTGGACTGGTGGAGACTACGGTGCAGGCAAGCAGGGCTGGGGGATTTGGCATGGGCGGTAGAAGGACAAGAGGCTGCGTCCCCAACTTTACTGGGGTACAGGTCACCATTCTGGTGATGGAGGTCCATCAGCACTATGATGTGCTGTTTGGCTGCAGGGCACTCAGCACCCCACCAGAAACAAAGGCCAGAATATGGATAGACGTGCGGTGGCCATAAACACCACTGGACCAGAGGCACATACATTGGCTGCCATAAAGCACAAGTGGTGTGACCTCTGGCCCCAGGTCAAGAAGAAGATGAGCCAGGCATGACAGTCACAGGGTGCCACTGGGGGAGTCCCACCACCACCAGATCCCCACCTTTGAACAGATGGTGTCAGACACATTCAGGGCTGTCGCTACAGACAGGGAGCCAGGCGGCCATCACAGCATGCCAGGTGAGCACATTGAGCATGTGCACAGGGTGGTCACACCACACAGTACCACTGACATGGGCCCTAACCACCTGTCACCCTTCCCACCCACAGGGCAAGATGACAACAGTGCTGGTGAGGAACCTCTGGGATTGGCAGTGGAGTGCTGCAGTGGTCAGACAATGCAGGTATGTAGTGGCATGGACACAGGGTGGTGCACAGCACAGGATGGACATGCATGTGTACTAAATGATGCCCCCCTCACAGGTACGACACAAAGCCCTGATGGCACCCTGGGAGGACACACAGCAAACAACACCAGTAGAAATCCAGCAGAGGTGTGATGATGGTAGGTCACCAGAATGACAGCAGGAGGGAGAGCAGAAGCTGAGCCATGGCCACAGACAAACAGGCCAGCGAGGATGGTAGGACAGCAGTGGACCAAGATGATGGTGACCACATGGCACCTGAAATGTACAGAAGCACAGAGGAGGACTCCTGTGACTAGAAGACAGCTGCATAGTGACCGTGGGGCGTCAGGACCCACCACACCACTGAACACCCAGGAGTGGGACACAGGTGCCTCAGAGGGTCCCCCTCTACATGGCATCATAGGCAGGGCAGCAGTGGCTCTGCACTGGTGAGCTATTACCCTGACCTCTGCTGGTTGGAGCATGACCAGTTGCAGGCCACCTGAGACTGCACGGAGGCAGTGCACTTCATGATGGAGGTCATGGTTGCATCCGTGCATGTGCAGGAGAGGCTGGCCAACACCGTTGCTGCCAGCGTGAGGGTGCAGGAATGCATGACTGAGGCCATTCTCACAAGTGCCCAAGACAAACTCACAGAGGAGGTGGTGGTGGGTGCTCACTTGCAGGAACAGACAGCTATAGCCACATACCTGGCCATGCAGCAAGCCTGACCACCAGCTGCGGTTACGCCACTGGCACTGACCGATGCTGCACAACCATTGACCTCTGCACAGGTGGCGCTTGTGACAGTGCCCACAGTATGCAGTGGCAGCCCAGGCAGCCCCAGCTGCTGCAACAGGTCCAGGTGTCATGGCCTGACAGTCACATCGTGTACAGGAGACACAGCATGTCACACAGACAATGGCCATGCAAAGGAGAAACAGGATACAGGACAAGGTGCAGAAGCGGTGGCAGCCACAGACACTGGCCGCACAGTGACAGGGTGGATCCCCAGCAATGACCTTGTCCAGCATGCACACCCCACACTCGCCCACACTGGCACACCCACAGTGACCACCCAGGCACACCACACTCGGTGCTCCATGAGACCCCATGGACCAGTGCCACCTGGGCTGTGAGAGAGAGAGCACACATATGGGACACAGACACACCATAACAGGCACCACCCTCCAGCACAGGCATCCCATGCTTTGTGACAAGCATGGCATGCACTGGTCGGGCCACAAAATGGGTCACGGCATGATCCCACGGTGTCTGCAGTGCAACTGACCTGTACCCATGGCTTGCCACAGCACAGCCAAGGAGTTGCACAGGACAGCCCAGACATGGTGTGACATTGCCAGCATGTGAAGCCACTCACCTGCCAAATGTGCCATGTGCCTCATGATGCTGCACAGCCCATACTGCCATGCATCCCACAACATGCTGTCCCTGGGTGGCACACTACTGCCATCACTGGGCGGCACTGGTACATGAGGTGGCTGTAGTGGTCCCTTGCTGAGCCCTCAGTGTGTGCATCCAGGGCCTGTGGTACACTGCATCGGATGCATATGTTGTGCAGCATGTCACAGGCGGTGAACACTCTGCATGCCATCCCTGGTGCAAGCATCATCTTGTCACCTATGTGGTCCAGGCAGCAGAAATGCATCTTCATAAGCCCGATGGTGCATTTCACAGTGCCACGTGCCTGCACATGTGCAGCACTGAATGACTCCTCCACAGGGTGGGCATGGTGCAAGATATGGTGTCAGGAGGGTCATCCTCAGTGGGTATCTGCTGTCACCTGTGGAATGGGATGATACACAGACATTAGGCACACAATAGCGCACATTCTGCAACTATTGCTGCAGTCAATTGATTGGTGCTTACCCATCAGCCAACCATATCCCTCCTGCCAGTCTGGATGGTGTTGCAGTGTGCTGTTGTCATAAATGCAGGAATCATGGCATGATCCTGGGTACTGAACCAGGGTGTTCGTGATGATCCCTGTTGCATCACATACAGCCTGGTAGTTTATGCTGTGGTATCCCTTACAGTTTCAGTAGGACTTTTGTTCATGGTTGGTGTGAGTATGTAGTACATGCATGCAGTCTATTGTACCTACAGTGTTGGGCATGCCATACCTGTCCAGGAATGCGCCCTTGATGGCCCTGGAGCTCAGCCACTGTGGTGGGGAATATGATGTGGCATTGCCTGCTGGGATGCACAAGGCATCGGTTACTTGGTGCAGGGCCCTAGACAGGGAGGACTGAGCTCACACCTGTCACCTCCCTGTCACTCTTTGGAAGGTGCTGGTGACATAGTATTGCAGTGCGCTGACGCTTCATCTCCATGGACATGGCCATGGGCGCATTGTGCTGGGACAGATGTCATCCTCCATGAGTTCACAGATGAACTGTAGTGTGTCATGGTCAATCCTATGCTGCTGAAGGATGTTCATGGTGTGGAGGCTCTGTGCCATGAGCCATAGCCTGAATACCCGTGGCGGCACCTTGCACGAGCTTGGCACTCCCCAAGGTGTCTTCTATTAGAGGCAGTATAGCAGTGCCCCTGGGAACATTGTACTGCTACTGCCTGTTCTGCTGTCTGTGTCACACAGTGGCATTGCAGGCACACAAGTGTGTCCTGTGCATGCTGTGTGGCATGGCACATGTGTCCTATAGGGTGGGGCATGCTCATGTGTGTGGGCTGGCAGGCCATAGGACACCATAACTGCACAGGCAGTCATGGAGGTGGCTCCACCAATGCCACAGGGTGAGGTGCATGGCAGACTGGCCTGCCATGCACCTGCATTGTGTTGCTCTGGATGTGTAACAGGATGGAGTACCACCAGGGGCCATTTGGAATTTCATAGAATGGAGACAGGTGGGTGCCACAGCCTGTTCACTGCCCATTCAGCTCTGTGCCTATTGGGAGGGTTATTCTGAGTGTGCTTCTCGCTATTACTACCTGTGCATTTTACAGGGGACATGGCAGCATAATGCCATGTTGGTGTTGGGAGCTGTGAGAGGTCGGTGGGCTGGGCCCTGCCATGGTGGTTTCCCCACATCGCAGGCTTCCCCACAACATCAAGATATGGATGGATCTGCAGAAGAGTGTGTCAGACATGGTCTACAGGGATGAGGAGGGGACCTGTGGGACATTCGCCTCCCTCACAGGTAGGTGGCTCTTGGTTCCTGAGTGTGTGTGATATGTGTGTGTGTATGTGTGTGTGTGTGTGTGTCTGCGTGCGTGCATGTGTGTGTGTGTGTGTGTGTGTGTGGTGCAACACTGCATTGATGGCCTGGCCATTTATGCCAGTACTGACCTACGTCCCCTGTGTCTGCTCTTTTCATTGCAGCATTACAATGGGCCCATCAGGTGCCTGGTGCTGGAGAAATGTGGGTTCACAGATTTGACCCCCGGAGGTGACCCCATCGACTAGCCCACAGGTGGCCATGGAGGAAGATTCATCCGACTGAGCTGGGGGACTCCTGCACTCCTGATCTGTCTGCCCCCCATTGTTGTGTTGCCCTGTACATTCATATTGCTTTTGAATGCCATTAAAGGCATTTGACTGCATGGCCCTGTGGGTGCGCCTCGTTCTTCACCCTGGCATGGTGTGCAGGGCAGGCATATGTGTGTGTGTGTGTGTGTGTGTGTGTGTGTGTGTAGGCTAGTCATGCTTCTGTGATGGATATCTGTGCTGACTGTGCCAAGGGTGCAGCCTGTTTGCCTCAGGTTACCATGCTGGGTATGCAGCATCAGCGGTGTTGGTGGTTGGCATGCACGGTGCTTGGGCCTGCAATCTGGCTGTTGCTGTCACACACATTTGTGGTGCATATGGCACATTCTGGGCATGTGTGGCCATCCCACCATGCCATGCATCGCTGTGTGCCTGTCCAGCGGTGTTTACGTTATGGGCATGGTCATCCCCATGCCGCACGCTTTGCCAAACATTCCTGCTGTGTGTGTGATGCATTTGCCACTTTACAGCTGCTTTCCAGACATGTATTGCCTACATGGGCTGTGACATGACATTCTGATGTATTGTATGCGTGTTTATGCGCATTCGTATGCCAGCGTATGGCATACGTGGGAACGCCCTACGTGGACGTGTATCCTCCATGATGCACTGCTGCACTCAGCACAGATACATTCCCCTATGCACAGTTCATGCATCCCACGCTGTGGTTGCTTATGCCGCTTTGGTGTGTGTGCTCTGCAAGGGAAGTTATTGGCACGCGAGGGACCACATAGCCTTTATGATAGAGCCCATAGTGTCTTAAGAGGTTCAAAAACTATACAAATCTTTTGCAAGATTCCTTGCTCAGAAAAGGTCTTTCTCAAAAGAGAACTCTAGCTCAAACTGAAGCTAGTAGTTATCACACAAAATAGTCCAGTGCAAACACTACTCAGCTGAATAAACACAGTAGAGAGGGTGATGGCTCAAAACCTCTAATTTTATCTAGTTGGTTAGGAATCTTGAGAGGTCCCTTCTTCTACTTTAATAACAAAATGTCTGCAGGGTTCTGCCTACTGCAGCCATAAAAGAACTTAACTTCCATTGAACTACACTGTTCTCTGCAGCATTTTGTAATGTACAGCTTCATTACTGTGTTGCATCCTGGCTGGCGCTACTATATTTATTTTCATGATTCAAACCTTAAACCTAACCCTGTCTGTTCCACAATGCTATTTCTAAGCCAAAGGAAGTGGACAATATTTATCTTGAGAAAAATAAATAAAGTAATACATTCAAATACGTACTTATATTTTGGTAGAACCGAACATTTTTTTTCTATTTACACTTTCTGCTCCTCCTTGAAGCAGACAGGTGGCTCCAGCCCCCTCCTCGGAAGGACTTGTCTCCTGCCAGGCTTCCCACACCCATCCCACCAGACATCCCCATGGGTTACTCTCCCATGACAGGGCCAGTGGCTAGGGTCGTCAGCTTCCTACCCCCAGAAGCCAACATCCAGATTGCCAGGGGTCATGCGGGTGCAGCTAGTCATCATGGAGCCTGCCAGCTCCATCTTTTCCTCCAGTTTACACCCCAGGGCCCATTAATGTGCATTGGGTGGGTGACTGTCTCCACCTCCATGGAGGCAGTCTAATGCCCTGGACGTGGACCCTCCCATTCGGGCAGTGCACCTGTGCCAACACCCAGCCACCACTGGGTGTCAGTGCACAGCGCTGCACTGTTCTCCCTCCCTGAGGAAGGAGAGCTGTCAGTGGATGCTCAATCCTTCCTCAGCCCGCCTGACACCTGAGTGACCAGAGTCCATTTCCAAACCCATGTTGCTGGTATGGCATGAGGTGGGGTCCAGCCTCAACTCTGAGCGCCACCGGGTTGGCTAGAACTGAAGAATTTTATGATCAAAGAAAACTGGAAGATGTTTGAATTCTTTTACAGTTAAGAAAAGGCAGGCTGAGAGATTTTGCTTGACTACACCACAGCATTATAGGGGAACAAGCAGCAGAAACAGCCTCACACCCAAATGTGGGCTGGTCCCAATCTGGATTTTGTGTGCAGAAACATTTTTTGGGTTTGTTCACTGCAGTATGGCACACTGTGTTTGTTGACTTCAAGCTGATATTTTCTGTAACTACAAATCCTAGAATCCTTGCAGCTGAAATCAGAGGAGGACTGCAGCAGTGAGAAATTTATTAGCCTGCAGTGCATGATAGTGATTTTATAAGCTCAAGTCCAATGTTTGTCAGTCCCATTGTTCTCCCAGGGCTAGGAGCAGTTTTCTGTGACTGTACTTAGCCCCAAGAGGATAGCTGAGTATCAAATAAAAAAAAAACAGATAAGAAATTATAACAAACATTTGTCAATGCCGAACATTGGCTGCTTGTTGAACAATTTGTTTTAGCAATTCTGACCCAAAATTTTGAAGTTAATTGTTTAAGGATTCACCATATAGACATGACATGTGCCATTTATAGTATATTGGCCAAAATGTCATTTTCCTCAGAGGTCAAAAAGCCAAAACACATCTTGTCCAGTATTTTAAAATGACACGCCACATTTATGAGGTGTGGAAAATGGCTATGTTGAAAGATTGAGTCACACTATTGAAAATGAGTGAACTTTGAAATGGTGTAATGTTCAGTCAAAATCTAAGCATTTTACCATATTTGTACACCGAGGGCCTGATTCTCAAAGGCGCATAGCTCGGTGCAAGCTGCATCAGACAGCAGCCTGCACTGAAGCCCCTTGCGCCAGGGACCCTGCACCAGATTCTGGTACAGGAAGGGTCCTGCACCTACTTCCTCACACTTGCAGCAACCCCTCCATGCATCAAACACCTGGCACATGGAAAGGATCTGCTGCAGGCTGCATTCATCAAACACAAGCACCACCCCATCCCGATGTCGCCCATGTAAATATACTTAAATGTACATCCTCTTCCCACGTAATTAAGCACCCCCACACATCTCCGATGCTGCCCTATAAGTGAACATAGAATGAGCTCCCCATCCTGATCCCCAATGCCATCCAATTGGTGAAAGTAGAATAGCCACCCAACCCAATCCCTGATGTCGTCCAATTAGTGTAAGTAGAATAGCCTCCAACCCAATCCCCAATGTCACCATTGTAATAACAGAAGACCCCCATTCCCTAGTGATCTAGTGCCCCTTCCCCAACCCAGCAGGTACTGCCCACCCCTGCTCCCCACTATCTCATAACAGAGCCTGCACCAGCATAGCCCTCCTTCACCCCACGCTGAGCACTGAACTTGGTCATTGAGCATTATTTTTTTAAATTTAAGTTTATTGATTTTACAGAAGACAACCACAATACATAACAGAGACACAGTTCTCAGAAATACATGGTATAACAAAAAAGGAACAACCCCATCCCCTCCAACAATCAAAACAAACCCCCACCCCACTCCCCTACCCCACCCTCTCCCCACCCCTCCCCATCCCCAACCAAAAAGGAAAAACAAAAACAAACCTCCACCTCCCACCTCCCACCACCCACCCAGACTGAGTGTGCTAGGTAAACATTATATCCGAACTGGATATTTAAACTAGTGACAAATCAGGAAGTAGTCCCACCTCTCAGATCAGGAGATGCAGGTAACAGAATATAAGAGACAAAGAAGACCATCGCAGGCATCAGGTAGGAGGTCAGGAACTCACTGGGCAGATATAATGCATGCAGTTTACCCCACTTTTCTGAAACAGATCCATACGACATTACGAGCTGGCTACCAACCTTTCAGCATTGAGGTAGGCAGAGAGCTCGGTCAGCCATTCAGTATAAGACAATGCCAATTGATCAGTCCAATGTCTAAGGACCAGTTTCTTAACCCAATGGACACCATGGCCATGTGATACCAGCGTTCCACTATCTATACTAGCATAGTCTCCCAGAATACAGATCTCGGGAATGAAAACCAGAGAGAGACCTAATAAAGGATCTAAGTTGTCCGAATAGAGGACCACAGGGAGCAACTTTATTACAAAATCAGAAAATATGTAGAGGATCCCTTCACCTTGCATACACCTGGAGCAAAGGGAAAGGGAAGCCTTTGAGTTGGAAAAGCTTCTTAGGGTATAATACATGTTATTCACAATATAGTATTGAGTAAGCTCTAAATCTGTCCTGAGTATGGTATTTGTGGAGATCCTCCAGATCCGAGGCCAATTCAGGGTGGACTCAGGAACAGAGAAGGCCAGATACTGGAGCCCTCAACAGTTTCTGAGAATTTGTAATTTAAAAGAAAGGAGTATATTAACGAAATAGGATGCGGTTTGGAAGCAAGGGTTAATATTTGAGAAAGAAAGAGGTACACTGCCATCTCCTTAAAATAAGTGCCAAACTTCTCAGCTATGAGATGCCTCAGCTCGTAAACTTTGAAAATCTTAGCATTAGGAAAGAGATGCTTACCGGTATGTCCATGGAGAAAGAAGAAGTCCTTGGTCATAGAAATGCTCAGATTAGCTTCTTTAATTTATGGAAGCCAGTCAGAAGTAATCATCAATTACCAAGCGTAATATTGGGATTCAGCGTAATTGGTTGGCCTAGATCCTTCCGGAAAAATATTTACAAAACATAAACATTGGAAAAGAGACTTAAGAGATACGAGAATTGTATGGTCAGCTATCCACTGTGAAAGTACGGAGGAGGAGCATAGAAGATAGCATAGGATCTATTCTAGATTCCGAGAGGATCGACTTCTCAATTTGGAGCCAAACCGTTGAGAAGAAGCAGGATTAGTAGGGAACCATCTCCCCAACTTAGCGAGATGAGCCGCCCAGTGATAAAGCAAAAGTTTGGGAAGCCAAGTCCACCCTTATCCTTAGGAAGGGATAGTTTAAGAACGAACGCAACTCCTTTACCTCGCCAGATAAAATTTGAGAACATCACATGGAACTGTTGCAAGTAAGAGACAGGCAGCCAAAGGTTTAATAGATTGAGGGATAGAAGATGTGGGGAAGAACGTTCATTTTAACAATATTGATCCGGCCCCAAAGAGAAATAGGAAGGGTAGACCACCGCAACAGATCCTGCTGAATAAGGCTTTAAGATCATCAAGATTGAGTTTCTTAAGTAGAAAAATCCGTTGAGAAGTGAATCCCTAGATATTTAATCGACCTAGGGGACCATCTCATACCAAAGTTGGCGAGATCCTGCTTATACGTGCACGGTATTTAACAGGAAAACTTCAGATTTGGAAATATTCAGTTTATAATGAGAAAGGGCACCGTATTGTCTAATGATATCTAATGCATATTTCAGGAGTCAGCAGGATGTACAACATGCAGGAGTATATCATCTGCATAAGCAGAGAGAACTAGCTCCTGTTGACGCACTAAACAACCTTTGATAAGTGAGGAGGACTTGAGCTTAATAAGAAGGGCTCAAATACAGATTAAATAAAAAAAGGTGAAAGAGGTCAGCCTTGCCGAGTACCAGTATGTAAATAAAACAGCGAAGAGAAACTCCGCTACAATAAATCCTGGCCGAGAGAGTTATATAGAATCTGGACCCACTTTAGGAAAGGAGCCGGAAATCCATCCTAGCCATCACAGCCCAGAGAAAGGGCCAATCCATACAGTCAAAAGCCTTCTCTGCATCTAGCGAAACTAAGGCCATAGGTAATTGAGATATACGAGCATGTTGAGAAATGTGAGAAAGAGTTCTTAAATGGTCTGATGGGGATCGAGAGTGCACAAAACCAACCTGCTCTGGACTAAGGAGGTGGGTCCAGACTCTCTTAACCCTTTCAGCCAAGATTTTAGAGAGAATCTTCATATCATAATTCTGAAGAGATATGGGTCGATAGCTCGCCGGGTCAGTAGGGGTTTTACCTGGCTTGAGAATTAAAATAATGGTGGCTTCAAGAAGAGTAGAGTCTATGACGAGAAGAGAAGAGATACTCATAGAGTTTAAGAAGTATGGGAGCAAGATCTTTAGAAAAACCTTGTAGAAATTTGCAGGAACCCGTCCGGACCGGTGCCTTATCCGGAGTCATAGAAGCAATAACCCTTCTATCTCAGCCAGAGAGAAGAGGCAGTCAGGTCTCCTTATGGGGTGGCAAAAGTTGGTAATATCAATATCAGCTAAATACGCTGTAATATCTGAGAGGGAGGCAGGGGGCAGGGCAGACTATACAGATCCTTATAGTAGTTCTCAAAAATTCACACAATTTCTCTGGGAGAGGTTTTAATGGAGCCGTGGAGCTTTGCAAGGCCGGGATTATTCTGGAGCCTCTAATGCGGAGATGCAGAGCTAAAGCCTCCCAGCCTTTTCACCGTGGTCAATATATTTAGCCTGAGTTTTAACAAGGCAATATTCATCCTTTTCTTTAAGGAGATCAGTGTATTCATTTTAAGCGCCAGGAGGGCTTCCAAAGAGGATAGCGGAGAGGCGAGAGAGTGGCAGCTTCTAATTCTTTGATTTTATTCCATTAAGGAGAAAGCCCACGCTGCGGGCTTTTTTCCTTGTGGAGGCTAACTTAATTAGTTCTCCCTGAGATAACATTTTAGGGAACACCAGATAATATCAAATCTTGAGGTAGACCAAGGTTGTCTGCCAAAAAGAGAGAAATTAGGATCTTATTTCGTCACTGTATAGGGATCCTTAAGTAGCTGGGTATTGAACCTCCAGGTAGTGTCCCAGTGGAATTCAGAATCTGGAGAAACGTTAATCCAGACAATTGCATGATCAGAAAGAATAATCGGCTCAATGCCGGACTGGAGGAAGCCCGGAAGAAGGCTTCACTAAGCAGGATATAATCTATCCTGGACCATGACCTATGGGGTTGGGAAAAAAAGAAGGCCGAAGAGAGGAGGATTAGAGAGTCTCCAGGATCACACAATCCCAACATATGTGAAAAGTCATGTAAAGCCCTCTGCGTGGATGTAAGAGGTCGATTACTCTGGGGGTCTCTATCCAGGGAGTGAGAAGGTGAAACATTCCAGTCCCCCAGGATAAGTTGCAGGGAAGCAAGGCACTAATTTTGTCTGCCAGAGCCATGAAAAAGTCAGGATTTCCCCAACGGGACCATAAATTGAACCTAAAACTACAGTGTTCCCATTAGGGAGCCTTTGACCAAAACAAACCTCCCATCTGGGTCCTCCACTACTGAATCTCTCAGGAACAAGATATGCTTTTTATGAGTACAGCTACCCCTTTACTAAAATTAGATCCACCTGCAACATAGATTTGCGAAAAGTCGGATCGAGATAACCACCTAACCTATGCACTGTTTAGGTGGGTTTCTTAAGAAATAATATATCTATTTGAAGCAGAGTGCAGTGGTTGAAAACCTGAGTCCTTTTGACCTTCTCTCTGAGCCCACGCACATTCCATGACACTATTTTAGTAGTACCTGTAGCCATTTTAAGAACAGTATGAGAGGAGGCAGGCATTGAGACATCCAGAAGCAAAACATAAATAGAGGCACACTAGAACCCCAAAATCCTCCCCCGCAGCCTGCCAGCAAAGGTTCATTAAAGACAACAGTAACTTGGAGAAGATAACTGCATCTGAAAACAATCTTGCAGATATAAAACTTGGCAGGTCCACACCTCCCACCCTCACCCCAAATACCCTCCCAAACCCAACCAACCAACTATTTACAGCATGGTACCAGGACTGAAAACATCAAGACCAACATGAGAAAACCTAAGTCCTGGGAACCAGACCCTCCATGCGAATCCAGAACATCCCAACTCACGGGATCAACTAAAAAAGGAGATACCGAACCCTATCCCACCAGAAAGAAGGCTATTCCTCACCCAAGTAGGGAAAAAGCAGGAACCCGCTGAGTGGGGCTGGATTGGCAAACCCCCTTCCATTGGCTCAGCGACTCAGCTACCGCAAGACGCAGGGCCTAAGAGTCACCTCCCCCACCAGCCAACCGCCTATCTGGCAAACAAGCCGTAACAGTTAGCGATCCCATTCAGATACATCCTCCCATCCATTTAATTAGTGGAGGAGAATACATCCTTAGAAGAGATTTTACTCACCCCTGGGGCAAACGGAGAAAGAGGGCTCCAAACGGGCAAATTAGGCCAGAAAGTGGGAAGCTTATCCTCGTCAGACCATCTTGTTTCCAGGGGCACTATTTGACAGCGGGACCTAATAAGGTCCTACACCAAACCTGCACTGGGGAACTCACCCCTGATAACCAGTTCTGGGAAGAGACCGAAGGTCTCACTGTACAGAGCCTAGCTCCACCTCTGCCCAACCATCTAGGATGTCGCTCTACACAACAACCTGAGGGATGGCCAAATCAGGTAAGAGCATCGGAGAGCAGCCGGGGGAAAGGTATCCAGGGCACATTCAAAGTGTACAAGGGAAATCAGCAGAAAAAAGAAAAAAAACCTTTCAGCAACCTAAATAGGATCGGAACATCCCCCTTTCAGCAACCTAAATAGGATGGAACATCCCTCAGACATGGTGTCCAGTAAAGCTCTCAGCCATTTAACTTAAACAGATCAGGAGCCTGGTGGCAAGGTCCTTGTGAGCCGCTTATGGAGAGTCAAAACTGTGGGTGGTACTGCCAACAGAGACCTTGAGGGTAGTGGGATACACCATCCTGAAGGGAATAGACGCCAATCAATTTCTGAACCGTTGGGTGGAAAGCAGCTCTTCTCACTCTCATTTCCTTGGGAAGATCTTGGGCAACACGAGTTGGCTGCTGACCCCCATGTAATCGCTTGCAGCTCTCGGATTTACTGAAGACATGCTGTCTCTCAATAGCTTAAGAACTTCATAATTATGGGACGGGGAGCCCGTGGTGGTCTAGGCCTCAACGACCTGTGCGCTTCTCTCAAGGTGG
Organism: Neoceratodus forsteri; assembly: GCA_016271365.2. Lineage (NCBI taxonomy): Eukaryota > Metazoa > Chordata > Ceratodontiformes > Ceratodontidae > Neoceratodus > Neoceratodus forsteri. Next base: position 878,670,016 of record CM028134.1, on the reverse strand, counting down.
TAACTTGGGCTAAGTGGTGAAGGGCCCACTATTTTAGTGAGGAACCGCTGCAGGAAAGCCATCAGGTCCGCCCTCTTCCAGCTCCGGAAGACCCAGAATAAGGAGGTTGTTTCTTGGTTTCGCCTTCCAGATCCTCAGTTTTCAGCTGGAGTTTCGAACCTGTTGGGCCAGCCCAGACATCTCTGACTCAGCATTCGCCTCCACTGCTCCAATGAGAAGATCCTGGCCTCCAAATCTGAAACCCTTGTAGTGAGGAAGGAGAGATCCCCTGTAAAGACTTCAGCTCAGCAGTAATGTCCTAGAGGATATTCTTCGTGGGGCCAGCTCTTGCATAAATTTATCCTCCGTGAGAAGACCAGGCGACTGAGGCTTCTCTCCGGTTCTCTCCGACCCGTACCTGCCTGATTTTGCGGCTTCTTGGGTAGTTTTTCTGGAGTCGCAGGCGGGCGTGAAGTAATCAGGGCCTGTTTTTAGCCACTCCATCTCCCTGCGAAAATAAGAGAACTGGCAGAAAACACACCCGAGGGTCGGCAGGCAGAATGTGGGCGAGCCAGTAATGGTAGTTTTGGCTGGATTAGTGGTCTAAGGATCGTAGATTGTGGTGGTTAGGATGGCTGGAGGAGAGGGCTCTAAGCCCCTGCTGCCATTCAGCAATCTGCCATCACGTGACCCCCGTCATTGAGTACTATACTGTGTAATGCACCTAGTGTGAGTACGCCATACAGTAGAGTACTCAATGACAGTTCGGTCAGCACCGCTGTGGAGGTGAGATGAGGCTGTGTCGGTGCCAGCTCTGTTACAGGATGGGGAAGAAGGGGTGGGCACTACCTGCAGGGGTGGGTGGGTGAGGGGCTACTAGATCACCAGTGAAATTTTGCTCAACCAGTGAAATTTCACCACTGCTGGTGAAATTTCACCACTGCAGGTGACATTTCATCACTGCTGGTGGAATACACCACTCAGGTGAAATTTCACCTCCCACGAACTGGTGGACTGCCAAAATTGTGGGCAAATTGGAAAGTTTCACATGTTACGCTGAAACATTTCACGCAGTAGTTGGGAATTTTGCCAGCAAAATTTAATTTCATTGCATCCTTAGTGAAGAGGGGTGACCCCTCTCAACAAGGCTTGCATCCGTATCAATGGAGAGATGAGGGCGGTAATGCAGGCAGTAGAGAGGACTGTGGTGAACACAGATTCAGGCCACCGTCAGCTCATGGTGGCTGAGACAGGGCACCTGTCCAAGCAGGGGCTACAGTGGTGGTCAGGAGCACTGGATAAGGTCTTGGAGGAAGAGGGAGCAAGCAGACTGGGGATCAGATGTTGTCCATCCTGTGGCATCTCAGGAGGATCACTAAGAGATGCCATAGTGGAAAGGGGGAGGTGACGAGATGAGTTCTTCTGAAGGGCTCGTGACACCTTTTGGTTTGGCATGGAGGCGGTCAAGTAACCAGACCCGGGAAGGGGTCATGGTCTGCCTGCAGCAGATATATCTATGCTGCAAGGAAATGGCATCTGATGGGGAGGCTGGCCATATAGCCTTCCCCAGTGCAGCCATAGGGTAGTTGATCCTCCCAGGGCACACGCTGCTTATAATACTGGAACATTATTCAATAAATGCATGGATGCAGCCATTTCTCCAAGACATGTGTCAGTGTGTTTCTTTCCATGAAAGGGGTATGGAAGGCTACCAACATGCAGAGGCTGCAACAGATGGTAGCAGCCATAGTTTGTCTGGCACCATCTTCCCTGGACCAGGAAGGAAGACTGAAGGGGGGATGATAGAGGTGGTCCCAGGGAGATTTGGGTTAGGCAGGATTGGCTGGGACCACCAGTGGCAACCCAATTGGGAAGGGGCACATCCTCCAGGGCAGGGAGAGGAGGAACTTATTGGGAAAGAGCCAGCTGTCCATCCTCTTTCTCCTCTGCTGCTCTAAGGATCACTCTCGTCCCACCCTCCTAAAAGTGGGTAGTCAGGTCAGGGAGCTAGGGTTCCTCTTTTGACCCAGTAGGGTGACCGCAATATGGGTCAGGAAGTGGCTTTCCTGGTTTCCTGCAACAGGGTTTTCTGGGTTTTCACCTCCAAAAGGAACATAAACCAAGGAAGCAGGGAGAATCTAAATAGGTGAGATTAAATAGTCTGGGATGGTAAAATGCTAATTTGTCGCAGTCATGGTGGTGTCTCGGGAGGACGACTAAGAGATGGCATAGTGGAAAGGGGGAGGTGATGAGCTGAGTTCTTCTGAAGGGTCCATGACACCCTCTGGTTTGGCATGGAGGCAGACCAAGCAACTGGACCTGAGGAGGGGTCATGGTTTGCCTGCAGCAGGTGTATCTATACTGCAAGGAAATGGCACCTGATGGGCGTGGCTGTACAGCCTTGGCCCACTACAACCACAGGGGTAGTTTATCCTCCGGGGCACTCACTGCTAGTAATACTGGAACATTATTCAATAAACATATGGCTGCGCCATTTCCTCAAGGCATGTGTCAGTGTGCTTCTTTCTGGGAAAGGGGTATTGAGGGCTACCAGACAATTGTTATCTGTGCAGTTAGCTAGGTGAAGAAGGGACCTGTGAATTGGGGAGTGGCTTAGCAGCAGGAAGCCAGGTGTTTGGATTTAAAACTGTCCTAGATTGCTTTTGGCAGAGAACAGCAAGAGGAAGGAGGTGCTGTTAAAACTTTACTACTCTACTGGGACTTAAGAAATAGAACTCTACTACTGGAACCTTCAATTTAGGGTAAAACAAACAAAAAACAAAACAAGAGTTGGTGTGTTTGAGTTGGGTGAAGGAATTATTATCTGTGCAGTTAGCTAGGTGAAGAAGGGAACTGTGAACTGGGGTGTAGGCAGCAGAAAGCCAGGTGTTTGGTTAAAACTGCCCTAGATAGCTTTTGGCAGAGAACAGCAAGAGGAAGGAGGTGCTGTTAGAACTTTACTACTCTGTTGGGACTATATAGCCTTCCTCCTTCTACCCTTAGCCAGTTCCACTTTATAGGCACAGGATTTGACTGAAAACAGGAACTTCCTGTTTGGGAGCAGGAAGGAGTGATCACAGAGCCACAAAAGACTCACCATTTTAGAAGGAAAAGAGTAGCTCTCTATCCTCCCAGCTGCTGGAGTCTGACTCTGAGCAAGTAAGAAGAGACTACTGAGGAATACAGGAACTTCCTGTCCCAGAACAGGAAGAGCAGGAGCTTAAGGGCACAGAGGCAGTAAGAAAGTAGGGAGACAAAAAAAAAAAGGAAACAGAAACAGAGAGAGGAAAGCAGAAGCATGCAAAACAATAGTTGAGGGGCCACAACAAGACATGATGAGAGGATGCAGTGCAATGGATATGGAGTGGTAGTCTTCTGGGAGATGTTCTGGAGGATGCAGTGTTGTCCCATCTGCAGACACCTTTCTGGACTGAGGAAGGAGGCTGTTCGCCTCCAGGCTGAGTTGGCCAGGATCTGTGGGACCTCCTCGCCCATCCAGGAATCACTAGGGTCGCTGCCACTGCCTCAGAGGTTGCCAAGAAGGAGGAGCAGTTGGACTGCAGTGGGCTCAGGGAAGGTAAGGTAGAACAGAGGCACATCCCTCCAGTTGTACCTCTCTACAATTCACATGCCATTCTGGCAGAGGGTGGTTCCTCATGGAGGCAACCTGCAGTGGAGACCAAGGAGGATGCTGGGAACCTACACAAAGGAGACCCACAGGACAGTGGCATGGGACCACACAGGGGAAGGACACAGCTCTGGTGGGGGATTCCATTGTGGGAGGGTAGTACTAGGGGAGGGAGAGGAGGTAAGGTGCCTGCCTGGTGCAGTGGCTTGGAGGGACAGAGGCGATTCCTCAGGATCATGAGAGCAGCTGCATGGAGAGAGGCTGAATGTCATTGTCCAACTAGGGACAAATGACTTGTCTGGGAAAGGGATAAAAGCAGTGCAGGAGGAGTTTGTGGAGTTGGGGAGGGGCCTTAGACAAGTAGCACACATGGTAACCTTCTCAGAGGTGCCTGTCTATGGAATGGGTGAGGTTAGGAGCGCTGCACCATGGGATTCAATCAATGGTTGAAAAACTGGTGCAGAAGTCAGGATTTGGCTTCACTGAGGGCTGGGGTCCACCTGGAGGGATGCAGGCCTGTACTGGTGCAATGGCCTGTATCTGTCCAGGATTAGAGCCAGGATCCTAGGTTATATGTTTAAATGCTTCATTGGCAAGCATTTAACAGCTATGAGGGAGGCACTGAAAAGGAGCAGGAAAACCTACCCCCAAAAAAATCAGGGTAGTTAGTAAGGTAAACACCAAAATAGAGAAGTCGATAGAGAGAAGAGCATGGGTAAATGGAGTAAAAGGAAAAGGCAGTATTTATTTTTATTTATTTGAAAGATATCGGAATTACAATCCTTCAAGTCAACAACTCCTTTGCAAAGGCTCCACGTCAGTAAGAACATACATCATGTATCACAAACTTAAACACTAGGTACAAACTATTTTACATTTGGTAACAATACAAACCCAAACATATGGTATGGTATTAGTTTGAAAGATTGATAGAGGACTTAAACCTTTGGTGCCACATAGGATCTGGGGTTACATCATCTGGGATCATTATAGAGGTCCTGGTCAACACTTTGATTCACATGACAGTAATTCAGTTCCAGAGGGTCTTGCAAAAGTAGGCCCTGTGTCAAGATATGTTTAAGGTGTGAACAGAGGATTGTGGCTTAGGGAAAGTGTAGAGGTCATGGGGGTGCAATAATTGAGGCACTGGAACCCGGTTAGAGTTATCTACAGTCACAGGTTTCTGACTTGAGGAGTGTCTTAAGACCAGCTTTAAACTGCCCCAAACTGGATGTAGGGAGATTGTGGATGGTAGGTTGTTGAGCCTCAGAGGGGCACGATATCGGAAAGACCATTGCCCAAGGAGGTTCTACAGTGAGGCACAATTATGGGAGTGTTTGTCGAGTGTCTGGGGCCCTCCTGAGTGAAGCACTTTGGATGAGAGGGTGGAGGCCTGTCGGTGCTTGTTTGTGTAGTATCTTCCTTGCTAGAAGGCAGGTGTGATACTTCACCTTATTTTGGAAGTTTAGCCAGCCATTCAGTTTGTAAAGATCAAAGTATGGATTAGTCTGTGATAGTTTCAGACCAGGTGACCAGCTTTGTTGAGGGCAAGGTTGATGCTGCATAGTGCGAATGATCAGCAGACCCATAAATTACTATGCCATAGTCCACCAGGGGTAGTATTGAGGAGGATACTGCTAGATGCATTGCAAGTGGCGGAATGCAGTGCCTATGCCTATATGGATCCCTAACCTGGCGTTAACAGAGGAGAATACTTGCTGGATGTGAGCATGATAGATAAGGGAGGAGTCCAACATGACACCCAGGTATTTGAAACTGTAGACCTGTTCTAGAGTGGTGCCATGGGAGTTTGTGATGATTAATGGCACATTACCGAGTGGGTTTGGCAGAAAGAGAAGATCATGGCTTTTGTCTTCTTATAGTTAAATATTAAGCGGTGTTCTGAGAACCAGGTTTTGAGCTCACCAAAGAAGGTCTGCAGGGAGCCTGAAGGTGTTGAGATGATGATGTTTCCAAAGACTACGGCATCATCAGCATATAGCAGAAGCTTCCCACTACAGGATTTGGGGAGGGAATTCAAAAGAGGGTTAAACAATGGTTCTAGTATGGACCCTTGTGGGACCCTGAGCAGACTGTTTTCCTGGAAGATGTGGTTTCATTAGTTTTACCTGCTGTGTCCTGTCTAAGAGATGGTCCTTGAGCCAGGCAATGACTTCAGTAGAGATGTTTAGTGATGGAAGAGTGTGGAGCAGAAGCTCGTGACTGACCGTGTCAAAAGCTTTGGTCAGATCGATAAGAGAGCCCCACTGCTGAGCAATGATCAAGGGCCTTATGTATATAGGGAGGTGAATTCAACAAGGGCTGTTGAGGTGCCGTGACCCTCCGGAACCCATGTTGTTCTTGGCAGAGGAGATTGTATTTGGTCAGGTAGTCCATGAGCTGGTCCACCACTATTTTCTCTAGGGCTTTTGAGAGAGGGGCAGGATGGATATTGGCCTGTAGTTGCTTGGTGCAGGGGGTCCCTATTCTTTAATATGGGAGTTATAACTGCTCTTTTCAAGAAGTGAGGAACTGGCTGTGACATAAGGATAGGTTAAATATTTTTTTGAGATGAGGCAAGGTCACATCCAGTGTTAGCTGGATGAGCTTGAGGTACAGGTCATCACTACTGTAACGTGTATTTGCCAAAGCTTTGTCTAGGTAGTGTTTTGCCTCATTACAGGAGATGATATGAAGGCAGAAAGGAGGATGGCTGAAATGGGTAGAGGCGTTTATGGGGTGGTTACTGATTGGGTTAAAGAAGTTAGGTGGGAGAATATGACTGAGATCTGTAAAGGCAGTATTGAGGGCTTCAGTAATAAAATTTGGACCCTGGGAGATAACCCCATCTTGTTTGAAGCTGGATGGGTGTCGGGATATATTTTTCCCAGTTAATTTCTTTATGTTTCTCCAGAATTTACTTCCTGAGCCCCAGGAGGAGGTAAAGGTTTGGTTGTTATACTCGGCTTTGGCTTGATGGATAGACCATGTGCAGCTGTTTCGAGCCTCCTGTACTTCTGTCTGTCTTGGAGGAGCTGAGAGGCAAGGGCCTTGTGTCATAAGTTATCCCTCTTTTCATGCAGTCTAGTAGCGACTGGAAAATCCAGGGGTGTCCAGGGTTTTACTATCTGTCTTGAATAGGGCAAAGGAGTCACAAGCAGAGTTAAAGGATGAGATGAAATAGGTGAGGCATCATCAACTGTTTGGCAGTGTGGATGGGCGACCAGTCAAAGGAGGCAAGGTAAGACTTCAGGCAAGGAGGGCACCTTTCTTAGGCATCTTTGCACTGTAGTTTTAGGGGGTTTGGGAATTTTATTAGACCACCAACAGGTAACTGAGAGTGGTCACTTATCGAGTCAAGGAGCACCTTGATATGGGAAAGGTTATGTGGGTGGTTAGTGAGGATAAGGTCGATAAGGGTGGATGTTCCAGATTTGGGGTCCAACCTGGTTGGGGATGGGACCACTTGTGTGAGGTCATGGGTGAGCATTGCATCTTTGAATGTGGAAGATGTAGGAGATAACCAGTTTATATTGAAATCACCCAGTAAGATGACTTGCAGTTGGAGGTAGGTGCAATACTCTCCAGTATTGATTCAAAAGCAGGCTTCGGTTCCTTGGGAGAATATATACTGACAACACGATGGTATTTTTCCTGGTATGCCAAAGCTTATCTTAATTGCTAGGGTTTGAGCTCCATATGAGGGTTGCGGGATGGGGACTGGGAGGCCATGAAGGAAGGATCTAGTATGGATGGTGCAGCCTCCACCCCTCTGCTAAGCCTGTTGGCCCAATGTAAGGTGTAATCATTAAGGGCAACAGATCCACTTGGGATAGTCTCTGAGAGCCAGGTCTCGGATAAGGCCAGGATGTCTGGGGTGTACTGTGCACCAACCCTGAAGAGGTGAACTTCTTCTATGGCCATATATGTTAAGTGCGGCCAGCTTTAGGTTTCCATTTATGCCCTTTTGGGTGGCTCCATGAGAAGGGGGACCAGGGTTAGGATGAACATTCCCAGAAATTAAGAGAAGGAGGAGTACATTCTGGAGAAGTGCCTGCCTGAGTAGTTTTGGTTTATTTAGGGCTGCTGTGGGGGTATTAGTTTTAGTTACGATGACTGGGATAGACAGGGAGCGTACGAGGTAGACTACAAGGGCTGGAAACAAAGGAAATTGTTCCCTGGAGGGTAGCTGTTTGCTGGGGTCAGAATGTGAGTCTCAAGTGACATCAAAGTAGTAGAGCCACGAGTATGTGTGCCCAATGGTTTATTTGTCTGCATGGGTGGTCATATGCATTGGCATAATTATAGTCCAAGTGGAGCATTTTGAGGGGCCTGGTGGGGATATTCATTGATAGACCAGCCTGCAGGCAATGCAGCCATGCTGGTGGAACTAGGTAGGGCTGTGGATGTGATCAGTGTGGTGAGAAGGAGTAAAGTTATGAGGGAGAAATCAGATTGATCCTAATATTGTGAGTGCTGTCTGAGAGTAGCGGCTACTAGTGGTGGAGTTGTATTAGCAGCAACTGGGAAAGTTGGCTGATTGGTTATTTCAGCCATGTAACCCATGCTATATATTGTGAACTTTGCTAAGGGCGGTAGGGGCAGCCAACGCGAAGCATCGGCGGGACAAACAGTGCCAAGACCAGCTCGGTCATGACTTTGGATGCTTCACAGCAATTTCAACGGCTGCATACCTTCAGTGTTGGCTCCTGTGGTGTAGGAGAGGGCTCTGGTGCAGCCCTCACAACCTCCTGAGGTTCGGATCCAGTGCTATGGAGAGGGGAGGAAATGGAGACTGGTTAAATAAGGTAATGGATGTATGGACAAAAGCTAGAGTGATTACTTTCTGCCTCCTTTTATTTTTTATTTTAAGAATTTATTTGCCTCTGAAATGCAACCTGCTACATTGAGTGAGCTAGCACAGTCTCCATTTGGTTATACTGCACAGAGCAACTTAGTAGCAGGAGAGACTGGAATTAATAATAAGCACCTCTTACACTCTAGGTGCACCCTGGATTCACTAACACATTAGTAGCTTGCAGACTCTGGTTTAACAGGGTAACAGGGAGCAGGACTGAAAATAGTCTCAATTTTTGCAGAACTAGCCACAAAGAAATTAATTTAAAGCTGGTTCTCTCACTTACTCAATGAAACGTGCATTTCAATAAATTAAAGCTGGTTCTCTTAATTATTCAATGAAACGTGCATTTTCCATTTCAAGATGGCAGCAGGAGCAAGACTGCAATTACCTACAATAAAATAAACTAAAGTGCAGCCAGGTTCTCTAATATACTTAAGGAAACTTTCAGTTTCTGCTTTAACAAGGCAGCAGATAGTAAAATGTTAGTGGAGAAAACTATCTCCACTGCTGCTCCGACATTTAAAACTACAGCAGAGCAGAAGCAGAGCAGAGAAAAGGAGCCAAAGCTGCAGTTCAAACAACAGTGCCAAGACCAGCTTGGTTGTGACTGGATGCTTCCACAGTGATTTCAATGGCTGCACCTTCAGTGTCGGCTCCTGTGGTGTGGGGAGGGCTCTGGTGCAGCCCTCATGACCTCCCGAGGTTTGGATCCAGTGCTCCGTGTTGGCTCCTGTGGTGTGGGGAGGGCTCTGGTGCAGCCCTCATGACCTCCCGAGGTTCGGATCTAGCGCTTCAGTGTCGGCTCCTGTGGTGTGAGGGAGGGCTCTGGTGCAGCCCTCATGACCTCCCGAGGTTTGGATCCAGCGCAGTAAGGACAGGGATGGGCAAAATGGGATAAGGACAACAAAAATGGAAGGTAATGAATACCAATGCCTGTAGTCTAGGTAACAAGCTCCCTGAACTGGTGGCCTTGATGGAAGAATAATGCCTGGATACCGTGGCAGTCACAGACACATGGTACACAGAGAACCATGACTGGGATGTCAACATACCAGGGTGCACAATCACAGGAGGGACAGGAAGGGTAGAAGAGGAGAAGGAGTAGCTCTTCATGTAAGGGAAAAAATCAAAGCAATGGAACTGAAGGGTAAACAGGGAGGAGAGGAGTCACTGTGTGTCACCCTGGAGACCAGTAATAGCACCACAATCCACATGGGGGTTAGATACAGACCTCTCTAGGGGAGGAAATGGACAAGGAAATGATAGAAGGCATCCTTAGGATAGCAGAAAAGGGGAGATATTGTTGATGGGGACCTGAATATGCCAGATGTTAATTGGAGCACCTTGCTGCAGCCACATCCAAGAGCAGGGTAATTCTCGATGCCCACAGGGGCATGCCTCAGACAGCTGGTGTTGGAACCCACTTGGGAGGGAGCAATCTTAGACCTGGTATACTCAAATGGGGATGGAGAGAGGATCTCAGATCTAGAAGTGGGTAGCATTCTGGGAACAAGTGACCACCAGTGTGGTTACGATAAACACAGCCGCAGTCAAGCTCATACAAAAGTGAGCATACTGAACTTCAGGAGGGCTGACTTTGTCAAAATGGGAGAGTGCCTCAGAAAAGCACTAGCAAGCAGGCAAGAAGGAGGGTGGAGGAACAATGGGGAAACATCAAATTGCCTTCACAAAGGCAACAAGCCTTTGTGTGAAGCAAATAAAGAAATCAAAATGAAAGAAAACAACACTATGGTTCTCAAAAGAGATGGTGGGGAAGGTTAAGGAAAAAAGATAGCATTCAGGAAGTATAAGGAAACACAAAAGGAGCAGGACATAGAACTGTACCAGTTAAAGCAGAAGGAAGTCTGAAAGGCAGTCTGAATAGAAAAGGCCCAAACTGAAGGAAAAGATAGCCATCTTGGTTAAGAAGGAGATAAAACCTTTGGTACATTAGGGAGCAAGAAAGACCAAGGAGGAATAGTGAGGCATAATAAAGGGGAGGCTGGGTGGGCAGAGAGGACAGTGAAAAGCAGGGATACTGAATGAATACTTCTGCTCAGTATTCAAAAGAAGAGGAGGGGAGGTACCTAATCCAATCAATAGAAGCACTCTGGATAGGGGTTCAATACCAGTCCTTTCACAAAAGAAAGGGTTCTCAAGGATTTCTAAAATGGAAGGTGACAAAGCAATGGGACATCATGGATTCACCCAGAATTCCAAAAAACTAAGGGAGAACTAGTGACATCACTAACTACCCTTTTAACAAATCATGGGAGGATGGTATGGTATCTAAGGACTGGAAGAGGCGGATGTGGTTCCCTTCACAAAAGTGGGAGCAAAGCAGAGGCAGGAAACTAGACCTGTTAGCTTGACCTCAGTGGTAGGGAAAATGATGGAATTACTTCTGACAGAAATAATTGTTGAATACCTAGAGGCCAGCAGGGACAGGACCCAAGGCAGCATGGATTCACAGTGGGAAGCTCATGTCAGATGAATGTAATAGAGTTCTTTGACTGGGTTACCAAAGTATTACACCGGAGGGGCTGTGGACATGGCCTAACTAGACTTTAGCAAGGCATTTGACACAATCTCACACAAAAGACTAATAAACAAATTAGCCAGCCTGGAAGTGGGTCCCAAGGTGGTAGCCTGGGTAAAAATTGGCTGGACAACAGAACACAGTGGCAATAGTAAACAGAGTCCACTGAAGAAAGAGGGGTTACTAGTGGGATACTTCAGGGTTCAGTACTGGGTCCGCCCTTTTAATGTCTTCATAAGTGACATTGCAGAGGGACTGGAAGGAAAGGTTTGCCTCTTTGCAGATGACACAAAGCTCTGCAACAGGGTTGATACACGGGGGTGGAAAGGATGAGAAGGGATTTGGCAAAGTTGGAGGAATGGTCAAAAGTATGGCAGCTTAGATTCACGCAAAGAAGTGCAAAGTAATGCACTTGGGAAATAAAACCCAGGGAAGAATACACAATGGGGAGGTGGTATTAATAACAAAAATGGAAAGGGAGCTGGAGGTAGCCATATCAGATGATCTAAAGGTAAGCAAGCAATGTGAGAAGGCAGTAAGGATGGCTGGGGGATACTAGGATGTATAGGGAGAGGCATCACCAGTAGAAAACAGGAAGTTGTTCTCCTTCTGTACAGACAGTTGGTGAGACCCCATCTGGAGTACTGCATGCAGTTCTGGAGACCCCATCTCTGCAAGGACATAGACAGGATGGAGTCAGTCCAGAGGAGGACAACTAAAATGGTGCAGGGTCTGCAACAGAAACCATATGAAGAGAGACTAAAGGAACTTAACATGTATACCTTTGAAGAAAGGAGGGAGGGGGATATGATAGAAACTTTCAAGTACCTCAGGGAATCAACAAAGTCCAAGAGGGTAGCATCTTTCAGAAAAGAGATGCAAGAACAAGGTGACATAATTTGAAGATAGAGGGGGACGTCTCAGGGCAATGTGAGGAAGTATTTTTCACAGAACGGTTGGCTGGACGCATGGAACTGCCTTCCTGAGCAGGTTGTGGGGTCAAAACAGTGGGTGAATTCAAGAATGCAGGACAGACATAAGGCAGTTCTGGTGGGGGTAGGAAGAAGCAGGCTGTTGGTTAACTAGGATATGCAGCTTATCCAATATGTAGGAAAATGGGCAAACTGGGTGGGTTAAGTAGTCCTTATCTGCCATCAAAGTCTATGTTTCAATATTTCTACCTGTCTGGTGTTTATATAAAATTACCATTTCATACCATTTTATGTTTGTCGTGTGCAGGAGAAAGTGAACATGTTGCTGTGAAAGTGGGTTTTGAAAGGTGTGTCATTGTGGTTAAGGTAAGCGCAGTCCACAAGCGGTTCGTCAGCGTCATACCAATCAGCCCGGCTGATAATGACATTGATTCTGGCTTGCTGGGTGGAAACCTTGTGTACCTCAAAGAAGAGAGCCAGCCCAATGATAGGATTGCTCTTTTCTTTTATCTATATAACACTGGCCAGCAAGCAGAGCTAATTGGTCATGATCGACCTGCTGTGGCCTCCCCACATAATCATTGCTGTCTGTTACAACCCCCTACCCATAGTCATTGTGCGACACTGGGAAGCCCACTCTTGGTGCTGACACACAAAAAGATAAATCCTCCTCAATTTCTCCTGCTGTTACATATTAATATTCCAGCATGGGGTACCGAACCCATGCCATTTGTTACCCCCACACACCTGTTTTGATTATGTGACACTGGGAGCCCAACCACGGTGCCACCAAACATAAAATTAACACTGGTCTGCCCAATCTCCAGTGCCGATACTGAAATAAAGAAAACCATCCTCATGTTTTTTTTTTTTAGTAAAATACATCCTGTAAAAAGAAGATTGTCCATCAGTGTGTGTTGCTGCTGCTGCTGCTGCTGTTATGGTTCCCCACTCAACCTTCTCACACAGAACCCACCACCTCACACACCAAAGCCCTTACTTACCTACCAGGGGTCCAATGCCATAATCCTTTCCAGGCTGGAGACACATCTTCACTGTTAAATGCTGGACTGCAAACTGAGAATATCAGGTATGTGGTTAATGTACTTCAGTGGGTTTTTAACTTTTCATCATAACTTGGTAATTTTGAATATTTTGCCCAACATTTTCAACATGCCTTTTGGGACCCCACCTTATGAACTATGACAGTGAAATTATGCAGATCTGCCCTGAAAGGTGATTTCACAGTTGCTATGTGAAATCCTTCTTCAGCAGGATGTGAAAATGTTTCATCCTTGTTCATGAGGTGGGATCATAAGAAGGTTGTGTTAAAATTTGGTTTAAAATTTTGAAGTACAACAAAATTATGAGACTATGTTGAAATTCATGAATGCAGGCTCATAACTCGGTACTTTTAATATTTTGACCCAAAATTTTCAGCATTTCTTCAGAGCACCTCATGAATATGACAGCTGTCATTTTTCAAATCCTGGCCAAAATATGTTTTCACACTTGTGGTGTAAATTCAACTTCCATGCACAGTTTGAAAATTGTCTTCATCCTTGCTCATGGGGAGGGGCATAAGAAGGAGATATAGAAAACTTGCAGTAACAGTATTAAAATCAACATAATTATAAGTGTATGTTGACATTTTCAATGCACACTTGTAACTGTGGTAATTTTCAGTATTTGACCTCAGAGGCAGGATTTTCAAACCTGCCAAGATGCCGCAAGCCCCGATGCACTGAACATACGGCACATGATGCTTACAGCATTCTGTAGTCAGAAATCAGGATTTGCAATCCCTTGTGCAGACTGTAGCTCCTTAGATCACATTTTGAGGTCTAGCCTGCACTACTCCTTGGGGTCTCACCACACAGCTTGCACCAGATATTTGGCACAAGCTGCCATAAATCATAAAACTGTTGCAACTATGCCCGGAATGGATAATCAGTTGTGGCAATGGATTTCAGCACACTGGCAGAACTGAAGTCCCATGGCTAAGAGCAGGACGCAAGCCCTGTGCCACGGTTTGAAAATCCAGCCCCAGATTTTTAACATGGTCATTTTTTCACACCACCTCATGAACGTGACAGCTGTCATTTCTCAAATCATACCCAAAATATATTTTCACACTGATGTTTCAGCCATTGTTTTATGAATGACACCTGTCATCCTCAGGAGTGGTCATAAAAATTATGTTGAAAATTTGGGGTAAAATGTGAAAACCAACTAAGTTATGAAGAAGCATTGAATTGTTCTCACATTTACTCATGACTTTATTTTTACAGATCTTGGCCACTATTGTTCAACATTTCCCTTATGCTACCTCACCTCCTGAATGTGACAGGTGTCATTTTTCAAATCCCTCTGAAATGTGTTTGCACAGTTGCACAGTGAAATTGATTTTCGGTGGAATTTAAAAAATCCACCTGTCTTGATCATAATGTCAAGTCATAAAAGACTTTGGACATTTTAGGTCAAAATGTGGAGCCCACTTAAAGTAGATATTGCCACTCAGCTACCCTATCCTGGGCAATTACAATCTAACAATGTAAAAGCAGGACACCACTGAAAATGAGACACTGCATCTCATCTGATCAATTCTGGTAAATATATGTACAAGCAACACCCAGTGCAACAGCAATACCAGCAGTGATCATTCGGCATTGTCAAATGCTTCTTAACTATTTGTTCTGTGCTCTGCTTCAGCCACATTGATAGATGCTCAGACTTGCTTTTCCTGTGGTAGTCAGCACATCTCCACCCTGGTGATGTCATTTGGGGTGCTATTCTCTTTCATCTATGAAGAACCCAGGAGACTGTCACATTGCTGAGGTCTGTAAAGAGTATTTTTTTTTTTTATGTTTACTTTACTTTAGCATGAAACATTTCATCACAGCTTAGGAGAGAAGTGGGGTTTTGGAGGAGGGGCACTGTGGGGCTAATGCCACCAGTGCCTTTTGAGGTTTGGCCCACTTTCCCAATGCAGTGGCATGCTGCTGTTGACACTATTTCAGCCAGCATGCTACCACCTTGAAAGTATCTGTCGCTGCAATGAGGAGTGACCCATCATTGCAAGGTGGTCCCTTGCCTGGTGTAAAACTTCATATAACATGAGCGGCGGGCGGCGACTCTCTCAGCCCGCCTCAGAGTCCCCATGAAAGCTGACTTGGGGTTCTGTATCCTTCTGTTGGCATGTCCCCATCCCCAGTTTATTTGCCGATGGGGTAGACCAATCCTTGTCGGCATGATGCACCCTTCATTTGTTATGTGCCGAGGGGTGCCCAATCCATCTCGGCTCATGCACACCAACTCCTCTCACCACACTATATGGCCAATGGGGTGCCCAATCCCCATTGGCTCCAGTACCCACCTGTCCAACAAACACTAACAGGTGGCAGGCTGGGAGCCCACCCCAGCATGCCAAAAGTGTCCCACAATGTCTTTTTAATTTTAAATCCTGTAAAAAAATAGTCCTCGTTGAGTCTCATGTCCCTTCCCCAACCCATGCCCACCCTCTGTGTACTCTACCTCCCTCACTCCATACTTACCTCCAGAGCCTGGTGCGATGATCTTCGTGGACGGAACACGTTTACACTCTTCAAGTCGACCGTGAACTGAAGAAATGATGGTAAGCTGCATAATGGCATATATGTTTTTATTCTCAACTTTGGTGCATATCTCAGCCATTTTTTCAAATTTTGGCACCAAATTTTAACATAGGGTTCTTGGGACCCACCTCATGAATTCAGTCAGTGTCATCTCATTATTCAGTTCCAAAAGGTGATTTTATGATCACTGTGTGGAATCACCTTTCCAGGTTGATTAATGAAATGACAGTGTTGTTGTTCATGAGGTGGGCTCTCAAAAGCCTATGTTGCAAATTTGGTGAAAAATTCCAAAAAATGACTGTGTTATGTGCATTGTGCAGTTTCTACGCATGCTCATAACTTTGTGAATTTGTAATATATTCACTCCAGGTTTTCAACATTGACATGTTTCCACACCTCCTTATGAACAGTACAGCTGTCATTTTTCATATCCTGGCCAAAATGTGTTTTCACACTCCTGGTGCAGAATAGCATGATCGCCAGGGAAATCAGTGTTTGGGATGGATAATGAAAATCACAATGACACTGTTCATGGGCAGAGGTCCTAAAATGCCTGTGTTGAAAATTTGGTGGCAAAAGTCCACAAAATGACTGTGCTACAAGTGTGTGTTGTGCAGTTTCCACGCACCCTTGTAACTTCGCAAATTTGTAATATTTTCACCCACATTTTCAACATTGCCATTTTGCTACACCTCCTTATGAACAGTACAGCTGTCATTTTTATATCCTGCCCGAATATGCATTTGTACATCTCATGACAATGGCGCAGTCTCTTTGGGAAATTAATGTGTTGGACAGATTAAGAAAATCATAGTGGCAGTGTTCATGAGCAGAGGTCACAAAATGCCTATGTTGAAAATTTGGTGAAATAATTCCACTAAATGACTGCAGTGCAAGCATGTGTTGCAATAGTTTCCACACACGCCGGAACTTCGAGCATTTTAATATTTTCACTACAGATTTTCAACATTGCCATCTCTTCACACCTCCCTATGAATGGTACAGCTGTCATTCTTCACATCCTGCCCGATCTGTGTTTTCACACATCTGGCACAAAATTACATGGTTACTGTGGGAACTCAAGTTTGGGACACATTAGCAAAATCACAGTGCCACTGTCCATGAGAAGAGGTCCCAAATGCTTTCATTAGGTGGGAGTCACAAAAGGGTATGTTGAAAATTTGTACTGCAAATACCAACACACGCCTGGGGCATTAAGGTTTCTAACCATAACATCCCACCTGGTACAGACTGACAGGCATCAGAGGTGTAACTTTGGATCACGGCTGTAATGCTCATGCCATCCCACCCCACTGTGAAGCCAGTGACAGGCATTGAGTTGTTCCTTGCACTCTTCAGTCAGAGACATCACCCCATTCTCCTGTACTGCACCCATTTCAGTGTATGTCCTTACGAAGTGGGGTGACTGTAGCAACACCCCAAGGCACACCTCAACACTTGTCGGTGTCTACAGGATAGGGTGAGGTGAAATGCTATAAGCATTATGGGCAACGACCAACAGACACACCGAATGCATGTCCATCTCTGCAGGGTGGAGGTGTGACTGGCGTGAGTTCAATACTTCACTGCCACTCCTGTTCTACATCTGTCTACCTCCTGCACATCCAATGCTAATATCAGCAAGCAAACATTCAGCATAGACAAATGCTTGTTTTTGTTGTTGCTCCATGCCTGTTGCAAGAGACTGAATGCCAATCGGTTGATTAATTGTGGTTTTGTCATGATCAAAGCCAGTAATGTGCAAAAATAACTTAAATTGATTATTTTAACCTATGCAGAAGTCAGGGAGAGTAGAATATTGCTGTAAGGTTTGCAGACTCTCTGGCTTTTGTTGTGGTGAAAGACATGAGTCCTATTTACGTGTTAAAGACTGCTGTGCTCATTCACATCTGACATTTAAAATAGGTGATTTCCAGGATGGTACTAAAATAATGTTCTAATTTCCATTTAAATGGGGTAGAAATACAGCAAAATTAAACTCTGCTGGTGAAGTGAATGCGAATTGGCCACTTTGAGTTGTCACTCCACTATGCAGTGTGGCCAATAGGAAATGCTCACTTTGCCTTGTAATTATTACTTTGTGTTGCCATTCCACCTTAATGTGAAGTAAGGCAGAGTGGCAACAATATTGGCAGCCCTCAGTGTCCCCACACACACACAGTCACCAGAATTAATGTGCATCCCACATTGCTGCTGTCTTGTGTCCAGAAAACTCCCCAGTGCTGATGAAGTGAAATGAGAGCACACCAAGAAATTCAAAGTCTCCCAGAATTAATGGCACACCTAGTCATGCACACAGTGGATGTGGCCACATCCACACAGACACCAGAATTAATGTGCATACCCAAAATGCTACAGTCTTGTGTCCAGAAAATTCCTGTGCTGACAAAGTGAAATGAGAGTGTAACAAGAAATGCAAAGTCTCCCAAAATTAATGGCACACTCAGTCATGCGCATAGTGGTCACACATAGTCACAAGAATTAATTTGCATCCCAAAATGCTCCCGTCTTGTGTCCAGAAAATCCCCAGTGATGATGAAGTGAAATGAGAGGGTAAAAAAATGCAAAGTCTCCCAGAATTAATGGTACAGTCAGTCAAGTGCAGTGGTCACACACAGTCACCAGAATTAATTTGCATCCCCAAAATGCTACTGTCTTGTGTTCAGAAAATTCGCCAGTGTTGGCAAAGTGAAATGAGAGGGTAATACACAAAATGCAAAGTCTCCCAGAATTAATGGTGCACTCCGTCATGTGATCAGTGGCCACACACAGTCACCAGAATTAATGTGCATCCCAAAATGCTACTGTCTTGTGTCCAGAAAATTATTCCCAAGTGCTGGTGAAGTGAAATGAGACCGTAGCAAGAAATGCAAAGTCTCCCAGAATTAATGGTGTACTGCAAATGCACAGACAGATTAAGATTTACTCGCACTCAAGAGATGCAGAGTCAGATGCAAAGGCACAACAACACCTAACCAGTGCTCACAAGTCACAAATCCAAAACTGGACAAGAATATCTTTTGCCAGTTGGGGGAGTTAGTGCATGGCAATAACAGTCTGCTACCAGTAAAGATACTACAGATCAGTATAAAAATTCATGCAGGTGCTGTGGATAGCAGGTTCGCACTGCTGTAATTACTCTGGCACAATAAAAGTTGACTGATTTAATGGTACACATCACTACAGCACTCACACACACACTAGAAAAGTATTGTATAACAAATTGAAAACCTTTAGTAATATAACCAAATGTTTTAAACAAACTGAAATTATACACTGCTGTACCACTACAATCATCACAAAAATGTAAAGAATTACTGAAAATATTACTGTATGTACATTATCACAGTTATACAAGAAAAATATAACCAAAACAGAAAGACTGCCTTTTTTCTCCTAGTTAATCTACCTACACCACAGACACTCCTCTCCCCAAAGCACACTTCACAGTACACAGACTGACTGTTATAAATTAGCATTCAAAATCCACACATAAACAATAAACACTCAATGATATAAGCACAAGAGGGTTTCCTACAATCGATGCAATAAATTTTGAGCAAAAAAATGGCTCAAAAGGCTTTTTAACAGCTTTTAGAGAATTTGAATCGCAGAACTCTGAGACGAAGCTGTCTCCATCTTCCACTACACACACACTACACAGAACTGAGGCTGCTCAGATCAATCTAGAGCCCATGTGACCTGCAATCCCATGAAGCACTGCAAATTCGCCTTGGAGCTCAATAACAAGGAGAAGTGATGCAAAGTACATTGATTTCAATGTACTTCACCTTAAAATTGTTGGAGAAGTGGTTTAGGAAAGGTGGAATACGCAAGGCATTGGTTTCAATGGACTTCGCATTCCCCAATATGACGTGAAGTACTCCAGATTCTGCATTATTCCGTGAATCATTCATGGAGTTAATTTCGCCACTTTACCATCATAAATGGGGTGGTAGTAAAATGCTGTTTTAAAACCTTCTAACTAGGCAGCCTCAGTGTTTTCTCCCTGGTAGAGTTTTACTTGACCTAAATGCAGGCTCAGCTGTTCTTTACTGTACATTAAAATGATCTTTTACCAGAGCTAACTCAACCATCCCTAGTAGGAATTAACAGAGATAAGGCCCTATTAAAGCTTATTTCAAAGCAAATACTGATCAACAAAAATAAGTTTCCAACATTACAATATTTGTAGCATAGGCACAGTAGAGTAACACCTAAATGACATCAGCAGCCTGGAGACATGCTGACTCAGCATCTAGCAACCTTTCAGAAATGGACCATGCAAAAAGGTGCTAAAAGGTATGAGTTTGTTGACTTTTGTGACAAATCCTGGAACACACCTAGTTTTATAATAATGTGTAATATTTATTGAGTGGTGCCTCTTTTAATTTTGAAAACCATTGTTTGTGAACTTTAAAAGAAACAGAAACAAAGAAAATGGAAATCTGCACGCAGAAGAAGATATGTGTCTGGCTGAAGACCCTATTCAAAAAGAGTGACATGACCATCTAGATGAAGCAACCTGAGGATGCCCCATCAGGGATTCATGTTTCTTCTCTGCCCCCCAAACTTCTAATTGCCATTATAATCTGTCCTTTATGGTCTTGCATCTGGCTACAGTTTTATAAATATTGTCATCTGACTCAAACCTCGCATACTGATGTTATCATTTAAGTTTCTCTTTTTTAACAGAGAATAATGTATGAGCAACCACACATAACAAGGCTGTGTTTCCATTGAGGGTTGAGATGACAGCATATGGACCTCGAGAGTGAAACTTGAGAGGTCCATGCTGTCATCTCAACTCCAAGATAAACAGCTCTTGTTATGTGTGGTTGCCCATAGAGGTATAAAGTGCAGTGGTTTATGCTCTGAGTTGCAAATCTGTGACATCCAGCAGACCAGACCTGGGTTTGAATCCCACAGCTTCCACTTGCATACTGTGTGACCCTGAGCAAGTCACATAACCTCCTTGTGCTCCCAGGTCGCTCCTGTAAAAAGCTTTCAGCTTAGGGTGCTTTACCTGGTTAAACAACTAAATAAAAATAAAACATGCTGAGTTGTGTGTGGATGCCCATATTTTATTTTATATAGTATATGGTTTTGTTCACAGAAATCACAAAAGTGTTACCTGCCTTAAAAGGAAACAAAATAATCTGCCATTTCTTTGTTCTGTTTTATGATTGAAATTAAATTTATAGACTTTTACAAGTTATAAGGTACAAATCTGGGCACTGGGAGGTTAGTAATCAGCTAGGAGCTGGGTGAATGAGAATTTAAAATGTTATGACTTTTGAACTATGCTGAAGAACTGGTTGGAATGCATACAAAAGTTCAGAATGTGCACAACAAGGTTTTTGAACTGGCTGATTTTATGCAGAACAAAGGCCAACTATATACTATACGTACAGTGTTTTATGTGCCTCTTTTCTGGCACCTCATTCCAGCCTTCTGCAGTACTTGGAATGTATATTATTATGTAGATAGCTGTACTAGGATACAGTACTGTAAGTACTGTACTGAGGAAGATTGGGAATCTGATCATGTAAGCTCAGAGCTTAGCGTACAGTCAGTTTTGACTACAGCACACGTTTTGAACTCTATGGACTCCTTATTCAAAGGATGGCTTTGCTTCTTGTAACATGCTTCTTCAGAGCTCAAATAGTGTAAATGCAAGGCTCTAAATCTGCTATACTTGGAACAATTCTGAGTACAGAGTGAGTGTTGAAAACTTGTTTTAATATAACCCCCAGCAAGGTCCTAATTAATGCATTAACTGGTGGGCATCACTAGGGCTGGGTGAAATCTTTCTTCCAGCAGTGAAATTCTGGCAAAATGCTAATTTTTCTTCCATGAAATTTTGCCAAAATTGTGATTTTGGTTATTTCCATCTAATTTAAAATGTATTTGTTCAAACTGCACCACATTTAGTAGGCTCAATTTGACAGTGTCTATACAGATGTATATTAATCTTAAGACCTGTGTCAGTAGGGATAACTGAGTTATAAACCTCCCAGCTTTCAGAAATGTAAGGTTACAGTTCATAACTACGTAAGTTAAAAGTGTTTGTCCAAATTACACAATATTTGACATGGTGGCTTTCCAAGGCCTAGACATAAGTATAAAATGTTTCAGATCTTTAGCTTGAAAGGTGACTGAGTTATAAGCCTCCAAACTTTTGGAAATTTGAAAATTACATTTCACAATTATATAAACTGCAGAATTTTAAGCCCTTATGAATTTAAAACTTGAGAATGGAACATTACTAATCTTATTGGGTCCATTGACCTTAAATTTTAAGCTTTAAGGCAACACCTGTGGTCCATCATCAGAACATCATGCTGCCATGCTGATGACCTGGGTTTGGAAGCAAACCCGGAAGTCATGTCAGGAGGTAGGCCATGCAAAAACATAAAATTTACATAACCATACCTCTATTTAGCTGTTTCTATGACTCTTCAAAGAAATTATGCATCTAAGTTTTCAATTATCTAGCTCCAAAAGTAGCCACATTGTAAGCATTGAAATATTTTCAGAAATTTGCACATAGAAACATAGAAGTTAGTGACAGCTAAGGACATAAGGCCCATCCAGTCTGCCCATTTCTTTTCTACCGTATGAATGTGCCATAGGCCTTTGCTCTGTCAATGGCCTATCTATTCATACTCATCTGTACTGCCCCTTATGCCCATCCCATGCCTGTTTGAAGCCCAGCACTGTATTCATACCCACCACTTCCTGTGGTAGGCCATTCCATCCATCCACCACCCTTTCTGTGAAAAGAACTTCCTCACATTACCCCTTAATTGGCCTCCTCTAATCTCATGCTGTGTCCTCTTGTCCTGCTATTTTTCTTATATTGAAACATGTTAGACTCTTTCACCTTGTTAATGCCTTTAAGGTGTTTGACTGTTTCAATCATATCACCTCTCTCCCTCCTTGCTCTAGGGTATACATATCGAGTTCAGTTAATCTGTCCTCATATGTTTTCTGATGCAGTCTCTGAACCATTTTGGTTGCCCTTCTCTGGACTGCCTCAATTTGGTTAATGTCCTTGTGAAGGTGTGGTCTCCAGTACTGCATGCAGTACTCAGATGTGCCTAACCAGTGTCTTGTAAAGAGGATTATTACCTCCTCTTCCTACTTGCTACCCCTACTAATACAATATACCCCAACATCCCTCTAGCCTTACCAACTACTTTAGAGGTCTGCTTGGATGATTTCAGGTCATCGGTGATGATGACCTTCGAAGTCTCTTTCTTCCCTTGTGACTGCCAGCAACTCCTTCCCAGCTTATAGGTGGCTTTGGGGTTTTTCTTCCCTATGTTCGTGATCTTGCATTTCTTTGCATTAAACCCCAGTTGCCACTCTTCCAACCATTTTGCTAGTTTATCCAGATCTCTTCTCATTCTGCCCACACCATCTGGATCATCCACTCTGTTGCAGATCTTGGTGTCATCTGTAAACAGACAAACCTTACCCTCCAGTCCATCTGCAATGTCACTGATGAAGATATTGAAGAGGACTGGCCCCTTGAAGAGGACATTAATATTAAGTTGCCAGATATGAAATTGCCAGACTTTCAGCCTCTATAACTTCTCTACCCTCATTCAAATGTTATGAACTATGACATGATTGTAGGGCCATACCAAATGATGAGCAGGCAAAATGTCAGACTTCTGTAATAGTGACCAAGTTATGACCAATTAAAGATTTGAGAAAACTCCAAATATTTTGCAGAATTTCATGAAAATTCCTGAGATTCAGAATTTGTTAATTTCACCCAGCTCTAGACATCACACAAAGTGTACCCCTGCTGTCCACAGACAGGTATTTTCCTATACTGAACACAGAGGTACCAAGGAGCAATAGCAGTTAGGGTGTCCCAAAAATGTTAATTTTTCATTAAGTTGCTATATTTGAAAGATTTTCTGCTAATGACCTCTAGGCTCCATATAAGGCACTAAAAGTCATTTTCAAAGTAATATGGGGCAATTAGGGAGACAAACACATTTACTCCTTGGACTATGTGGCAGGCTCTCCTTGAGTAATATTTAACTCTAAACCCCTCCCCACAGTAGGTGTCTCTGGTGCTAATTATTAACCAGTACTAGTGTCTCACCTCCTCTTCCCATGCCAGTTATTATTAATAACTTATTTCCTGTTGGATTACTAGAGCCCATCCTGCTATGATCCCAGTGCCACTGCAAATTTATGAATTATTCCTGGCCCTGTAGTGGCCTCCACTCCAACACATATCCCAGTGCCAGTTTGAAGAAAACATAATTACTGCTGTCCAATGTACCCCAACCCCTGCTGTTATCAGATGCCCTGGTATTTAAAAAATCTTGTAAAATCCATGTGCCCGATCTTACAAGCAGAATGCACCAGAAGCAATTTGATGATCCAAGGGGCTGTGCCTAATGTAAGTGCACCAAATGCAAGTTCTGCTATTCCAGAAAGTTTGCGATTTGTACCAAACGATCTGAAATTGCCCTTGAATTACTGAAAATTGCATCCGCGACAACAATAGTGGTGCAGTTGATGGGATTGTTGCAAGTGCATGACAAATCCACAGACTATAGAGTGGAGTAGCCCCTAATGCCCCAAGGAGCACCAAGCACCCTGGGCAGAAACTGGACATCCACTACTATGCTGTGGCACCAGGTAGGATGCCGCCATATTGTGCTGTAATAATAGGTGAATGTTGACTGTGCACCCATACTGTATGAATTTTATGGTGACTGTTGCCCATACTGTAGTCATCCCTGCCCTGGTATTCTAGTGACCCTTACATCCCCAATGTTGACAGTGCTCCTTGGTGGTGTAGTAGCCCCCCATTCCCTATATCTCCCCGTTATAGTGAGGAAACTGCCCCAGTCCCATAGTTCCCTGATCCCCCAATCTCACCCACACACATAGTGCTGTAAGTACCTGGTGGTCTAGTGGCCTTCCACCCACCCCACCAAGTCAGGCATTGTCCAACCACCCTGCTTCCCCATCCTTTAACAATCCTGGGACCGACACATTCCTCCGCATACCACCACAGCCAGCTGCCAAATGCATTATGTGCATCGGTGGTAGTGGGGGTGTTGCCCTGAAAGAGTACTGCATACTGTATACAGTAAACAGTATGTATATAACACATTCTTTGTCTGGCTGTGATGGTGTGCGGAGGACTGTGCCAGTTGCAGGATCATGCCGGGATGAGAGGCAGGGTGGCTGGGCAATGCCTGATGGGGTGGGGAGGGTGGGGTCACTAGACCACCACATATGTGTAGTGCTATATGTGTGGGTGAGATCAGGGTTTGGGGAAGGGGCATTATTGGAATGCAGCAGTTTCCTCACTATAACCAGGAGAGATTGGGGTTTGTTGGGGTGCACTATACCACCAAGGAGCACTGTCAACATCGGGATGGGGGTCCACTAGAATACCAGGGCAGGGATCAACATAAAGCTATTATTACTGCACACTACGGTGGTAACCTGGGTTGGTGCCACATCAGAACAGTGGCTGTCCACCTGTGTTCCAATCCCCCACTACCACCTCCTATGACCCTACTGACCCTGTTCTGCCCCATCCCACTCACAACCCCACTTAGACCACCTCCTGGCTGGTCTAAGTGGTAACACCTCTTGCGCTCCATGGTGGGACTAGCTAGATCCCCAAAAAGGAGATGTTGCAATCCCTTGTGACCTGGCTAACTGGGTTGTTTGACACAACCCTGGCATAAGAGGGCTTTGGCACAGCAGTGTCGAGTTCAGACACAAGCTGCTTTACAAAATCACATTTGACGGAAGTTGTGACACAAATCACCACTTGAGTGAAACTCTTTTGGTGCAAGTCCCTTGCATCCTTCAAACCTGTTTAAAACCGGTACTTTATTTTTGCATGAAACATAAGTTAGATAAAATAACACAATTATGTTCAGTATATTAATTTCCTTTTTAACACAGAAAGTAATTACTCCATTATAAGATATAAGAAACTTTAAAGGTTCGTGTAGATAATGTTTTAGTAAGAATGTGGGTTGATTGTGAACTATTAGTAAGAGTCTTTGCCACTTCAAGCCACTGAAACACTATAGATCATTAATTTCAGACTTTGTCATAATGAGACTTCCCAAGCTATGAAAACACCTTGAACCTTCCCCAGATATGGAAATAATCTTGGGCCTTCCAATAGAGAAAATGTCATACTATGTGAAGTGCACTAGGAATAAATGAAATGCATTTAGCAGTTGGATGAGTCCCCACACCTTTCTCCCCACACCTGCATCAGCCTACTTTCTCCACTATTCCTACCATTCCACTATATTCAGTGTTGAATCACTGTTACCCCTCATTGTAATTCCTTTGTATGCCAAACTGCTTTCTATGTTTCCTCTTTCTAGAGCAACCTTGATGAATCTCTGCCTCTTCCCTTCTTAACCTACTCTTAAGCAACTTCTCAAGGATCATTTGCTCATTCCTACTGTTGCTACTAGTACCTTTCTGCTTAACCCTTTTATTTGATCTGTTCTGCACTAATTTGTCAATTGTTACATCTCAATTGTACATCATTCTTACATATTTGCACTGTTATTGATTTTGCACTGCTAAACTGTTTTGCATAGTTACTTGTATATATAGAGTAAAAAGATTATAGTGCATTATGAACTGTATAGTATAAATGTACAGTATAGCAGCTGCTGTGATAATGTGCTGGTGAAGCAGTTTAGAAATTCAATGAACGGGTTGTTAAACTTTAGATTTAAGGACAATGGGCCCAATTCAGAAACTTCCCAAGAATGCTGCAAGCCCTGGGAGAACATATGGTGCACAGGGCTTGTGGCATTCCTTGGTGATTGGGATTTCAATCCTGTGTACTGATTGCTGCAGGGTAGACCAGTCTTTTCTGGTCTAGCTTGTGGCCATCTCGGTACCCTTTTATGGGCTTGCACCAAATATTTGGTGGAAGCTGCAGTAGAATCAGAAAAAGTATCACAAATGCATCTGATCTTCTTTAATTAGGCACAGATTGTGGCAAAGATTTCAGTGCCCATGTAAGCCAGCCTTCTGGTTTTGATGCAAGGCTTGGCACAAGCCCTGCATCAACTTTTAGTGACTCAGGCCCAATTAGTAGAAAATGAGTAATCACTATTATTTTTCTGTATATAACTTTTCATAGGTACACCAGCCTTAAGCAAGCTCCTTGAGCCATTTATTGTGGAGTTAGAATTTAAACAATAAAACATTAAATTAATTTTTATGCTTATGATGCTTATGATGTGGAACCTTTGTAAAAGAGCTTGTGCTCAAAGGTCTTTTCTGAATCACTAAATAAATAAATAGTGAGGGGGTAGCTTATTTTTATTCCTTAATTAGGAACTCTTGTTAGTACTGCCTTTATCCTGCCAAATATGCTGTAGAACAGGTTACATTTGCTGTAAAATAATTATAGCTATAGTCACTCATGTGATAATTTTGTGAATATAAAATGGCGCCAATTGGCGAAATTGTACATTTTCATTAGTCATGAATTAGGTAATAATGCAGGTAATAATAATGCAGACAGTAGAATTAAATTTGCTCATTTGTTGCTGATTAGTAACTTGCATGAGAACAAACAGTTCTACAGTATTTTTTTATAAATTATCAGTTCCACAGCTCAGTGAAATTATTTGAGTGGAAGCCACAAGTGAGGCTTTTCAGACAGGGCTTTCACTCATCTGCTCACAAACAATCAATCTTTTGTGTCCAGTGACATCATTCTCTGTTACCAGTCCCATGTTAAGCAGTCCCTGGTATCTAGTAATACCCTCTCCTCAACCTCCTTCATGCTGAGCACCCCTAGTTTTCATCGTGGCTCTGTAGTACATGTGCCTCAGGACCAGGTCATGGGTTCTAGTTCCCACAGTGATTGGGTTCATACCATAAATGCCTGCACCTGAGTGCAGTACTAGGAGGATGCTGTACTGTCTGGGTGCACTATGCTTTGGATGAGATGTTAAATCATGGTCCTCTGGCCAGATTTGTGCTGACCCAGTGAGTGTCCAGGTGGAAGTAAAAGAACCCAAGGTAGTTTTTGCAAGAGCAGAGGATTTCCCGGTGTCCTGGCCAACATTCACTACCAGTTTTTCATTGCTTGAAAAGCATTTTGGGATACAGTATATATGAAAAACACTGTATAAATGCTAATTCATCTTCTTCCCTAGAATCCATTGGCACCTGCTCCAAACCAAGCAGTTCATGACATCCAGTGGCACCCCTCTCAGCCTGCCCCAAGCCCAGCAGTTGTTGGCATCCAGTGGCATCATTCCCTGTTAAGACACTGACTAACATGTCTGTAGCCTAACCAATTACACCCATAACCAGCTGCCAACTAGCTTTCTAATGTTGTAAAACTATAATGTGATGAAACAGACATTAATAAAAGTTAGTGATAACAAAATTCAAGTGACTGACAACCATGGGATAATTGGCATGGTTGTGTCGAGGAATGGTCAGTTTTTGGGGGTATTCAGCAGCACCAGGGATGGGCTCTCAGAGTTGCAATAATAAGTGTGAGTGAAGCTGAGGCGGACTTCAGGTGAACAACTGAAATTTGTAATTTATGCTCTGGCAAAGAAACACAAGATTTCAACAGCACTTTGGAACATCAGCATGATGAGACCATTTTCTCTTACAATGATCACATGGTACAGTACAATAAACTGGTCTTTGTGAAAGTCTGATGAATTGTAGCCACCAATCAGCAATGCAGAAGTCTGTGATCTGCTTCCACAACACATCTAAGTGGCATTTCCAGCTTGAACTTGTAGGAAAGCTCTTACAGTTCACTCCCCCAAAAAATAGGTATTTCTTCAAAACACATAACTCACCAATTATTATTATAATCAGTCAGTGAGATCGATTCACTAGTGCAATATGTACAGTAATCAGTGAAATTGTATGTTCTTAATATAAAAATTCAGGACACACGTGAACTAATACACTTAGCCCTTCATAAATAATTATTCACTAGATCTAATGGCACATTCACATGATACCACTGAAAGGTTAATTGTATTAATTATGTAAAGTGGAACTGAATATCCATGTACTGTAGTGATCTGCATTATGCTTATATGTGCACATATACAGTATGTGTACCTGGGCATTGCAGGGTCATAAATGGATTATAAATTGCATGTGTGCTTGTGGGTCAGACCAGACTGAATATTACAAAAGCATCTCTGGGGCATGACAAAGGTCACAAAGAGAACATTTTCTATAAAAGAAACATTTTCTGTACCAGACAAATAACTAAGACCAGATCTGACTAAGCCCTCACACCTATCTAAGCTGTGGAAAATATTTACTAGCTACACAAGCAGGAAAAGTACATGTAGACATATATATGTACTTAGGAAGAATAGACACAAATGGAAAGAGATATTTTTCTGACTTATTTTTGCTAGCATAGGGACTTTACAATACCTCTTCCTTTAGACATACAAGGCTTGTTTCCTGCAAAGATAGTTGGTAGAGTTATGATGTCATGGAGAGTCCTTTGTAATCCATATGAACAAGGAATGCAGGCGGTGAGGTGGAGAATCTCCCTTCCTGCTAGAACATTTGTGTTGATAGAGATGTAATGAAGCTGAAGTAACCTCCATACTAGAAAAGCACTTCACAAGTCCTCGAGGCTAAGACGTCTTATTGAGAGGCAATGCTGGGAAATTATGTCTCTTTTATCAGTACATAATTGTTAGAAATATTGTGCTTTGGTACTTTCTTGCTGTACTAGAATAGTTTTATCATTTGTAACTTGTAACACACTATGTAATAAAACTTGATAGAAATTGTACAGGAAGTGTTTGTGTGTTACTTTGTGGTGGCTGTTCTCATACCCTCGAAGGCTAGATTAGGGACCCTGATGTTATTACATAACAATTGGTGCCCAGCGTGGATTTGGGAGTATAGAGCTGCAATAAAAACTATGCTGGCCAATTTTAGACTTTAAGTCTTAAGTTTTAAGTGCATACCTAGGTATATTGTTTAGGAATTCCTTATGGCTGCTGCCAAGTCAGATATCGCCTAGACAGTTTTATCAATAAATACTGTATCCAGAAAGGGCAGAGGAATGTAAAGATGAGTTGAACTTTTAAGGGAACAACAGAGATCCCTTACTCAAGCTGGAAGAACTTTTCCAACTATGGATATTGGACCACAAAGCTGGTCCCAAAACTGTGTTGTGAAGGTGTAGTCATGTTGGGTCTATATGTTATTATTCTGTTATATAGAAAGAGATTTCAACAATGCAATGCTCAGCTTCAAAATTTGACTTTATTGCTTCAGGATGCCACACCAAGTTAACCACATTCAAGATAAGCATCAGACTTTGCAGGCTCTGTATATGGATACTAGATGGAGAGCTGTTGAATTAACTGAAAACCTTGACATTGGCGGTCAGTGTAGGCAGGTGCTTTTTGAAGTGACCAGAGATCGATCAATTAATTTGACAGTTTTAGGACTGAGTTGCATAATTTGTGTAGATACCACAAAGATGTGGCAGAATATATTTCTTATCTGCAATCTAGTTTATAAGAGATACTTTCACTTCTTACTGAGTTTTTGAAAAGCAATACTTCTTTGCAACCTGATTAAGCAGGGTAAAATATAATTCAGCACTTAAATAAATTCAGACAAAATATAGACTCTCTTTCAAACATACAGGGTAGCTTATTTGATTCACTCGATAAAATGAGAACAATGCTGCGTGATGGCACTTATGTTGATGAAAATGAAGAATTTCTGTCTGCTGTGGGTGGATAGTGCTGATTATGATGTGTATCTTGATGCTGGTGACCTTGACCCTTGTCTAGAGACAGAGATGATTGTTACATGCTCCCACCCAGAGAACTGCCAGATACAACCTCACATAGGCACTTTGCAAGAAATGACACTGACTACTTCAGAGGTCCCACAGCTGTAGAGATCAATTCCAACTTGAGAAAGGTGATCCTTCTGGTGGAAGGCTCATGTGGCTTTGTTGAGTAATATACCAGCCTCTCAATACTGCCCCTCCACCACCCGTGTGCTAAAGCCCAATTGCCCAATGCTTAATCCCATCTCTTCACGCTCCACTCCACATACGGGACCCCACCAGCCCACACATTTAGTGACAGCACCTTTACCTCTGCCATCTAACATGCCCCCAGATATAAAGATACTTCATCACTTCACCACTATGCAAGGTGTTTACCAGATAGGAGATCATATTTTAATGCATGGTAATAAGCTACAAGATAAGTTTGCACTGTATAAAGTTGGAGACCCTAAGGATCAAATTAAATTGCTGCAGATGACAATGCTTGGCTCCTTGTGGGACCAGTTGCCTCCCAACATTAAAAATGGCTCAGACACCTTTGATAATACATCACAAGCTCTAATAACAGTAACTCACCCGGGAATAAATAGCATAGCTATGGCTGTTCACACAAAACAAGGTCAGGATGAAGATCTTGAAACTTTCTACACAAGGCTAAAACCAGTTTTTGGATGGGCAAATAAGCAATTTCCTTTGATAAAGAAATTTAGAATTTAACGGTATATTACTTCATAACACACACTGATATTCTCCATAGAACTGGCATGGATATAGATACATACCAACCAACTGATATAATTCTAAGCAGAATGACTAAAGCTTTCAATTTGGTCAAATCTTTATGAGAGGACAAAATCCTACTATCACCAGATAAAACTACTACTCCTTGTAAGCAACAAACAGGTGTAAATCTGAAACCTGTCGTAGGTGTGGTTGTATCAAAGAAAAAGAAAAACTTTAATGGATAACAAAAAGGTAAGGCACAGCCCAAATGTCAACATCCAAATTGGGTGGAGGGCTCTCTCCATCAGCTAGGTGGAAGGGGGTGGCAAGAGGGAAATTATACCGGCACAGGGCACGGTCAGAAGTGACTTCAGCCCAACCACTGACAGCAACCATCTCATAATCCTGTTAAACTCCAACACATAATCGAAATTTAAAAACACTTCTCAAGAACTTGAGAAATTAAGTAAGCCAAACATTTTACTGATACCAGGATGTCTGATTCAGGCACTCAGACAAATCTACAATGACTGACACAAGCCCTACATGCCCCCTTATTGATTTGGTACAAGATATCATGGCTGGCCTTGTATAAAAATGTGGGTTGGGGACTGCTCACTCTTGTTTGTTATTGATACAGGGCTGCTGTATCATAAATCTGAATGATAAATATTCTGGATCTACCATTGGCAGTGGCATTGTAAAACCTTTGATGGCACAACAGTGCCTGCTACATAGACTGCTAACCCTCTTCAATTACAAATCTGAGACTTGATATTTGAAAAATTTCTTGGTAGGACCATGCGACACTGAAGTGATTTTAGGCTCAGAGATTTTAAATGAACTAAAAGCAGTTGTAGACTATCCTAACAATATCTTATAGGTGGCTACTGCTCCACATGACCTGAAAACAATACCACAAATACTAGAAGTTATAGAAATTTTGGCTGTTGAACCAAATTTGAGTGACCCTCTTATGTTGTTTGAAAATCATCCTTTAAAGTGTGACTTGTTACCAGTTTTAAAGAAATATGAACAAATACATGTCAGGCACAAAATGGACTGTGGCAAAATGGGCGTATCTTTAAACATCTCTGGACCTGACCCCCCATGTCAGTGCCCATTTCCAGCAGAGGCACGTGTAGAAATCAGGAACATTGTTAACTCCCTACTTGAGCAGGGTGTTATCAGACCCTGTTATTCCACCAATAATTCACCTCTGTGGCTGGTATAAAAACACAACGGACTATAGCTGGAGGCTGACCATTGATCACTGCAGGCTCAACTCAGTAACTCCGTTGGTTGCACCAACAGGAGCCAGTTTACGGATGTGTTTTCCAAAATCCAACCAGAATCCAGTGGTACTCAGCCATTGACATTTCAAATGGATTTTGGTCTGTACCCTTGGCACCTGAATGCCAATATAAATTTGCCTTCAAGGTGGACAGGTTGCAGTTCACTTGGCGAGTGCTCCCCAGGACCTAGCTAGTTTGCCTACTCTATTTCATGGTGTTCTGGCAAGGCTTAAAACACTTTTCTAGGCCTGGGTGTTTGTTAAAATACATTGATGACCTTCTTCTTTGCATTAAATCTGTTGAAGAACATTTGCTGTTGCTAAGAGAATTGTTTCAGTTGTTACTCAATGTTGGCCTCAAGATTAATCCTAAAACACACAGCTGATTAGTCAGGAAGTTAATTTTCTAGGTCAATTGTGAGCAAAGACAGGTCCTCAGATCAGAAAAAGTGCAAGCAATTGTAGATTTACAACCCCAATGACTTACATTCTCTATGTTCATTTTAGGCCTCTGCAACTTCAGCAGAGTGTTTATCCTACATTTTGCAGAGGTTGCAAAAAATTGTATGATTTATTGAAAAAGGAGCAACATAGAACTGGACTACACAGCATGTTGATGTAGTCACTGTGCTAAGAAAGCACTTACAGAAGCCCATGCCTTCTGAATCCTAATCCATCTGAACCTTATTATTTGGAGGTAGCAGTGTTTGAAATCACCATACCTGCAATGTTAGGTCAAACAACACATGGGGAGCACAGACCAGTAGGCTATGCATCAGATTTACCTACACCCACTGAGAAAAAGTATAATCAGTGTGCAACACATGGGAGCTCAGACCAGTGAGGCTATCGTCAGATTTACCACCCACTGAGAAAAAGTACAATCAGTGTGAAAGATATCTACTGGGTACCTTTTGGGCAGTAAAACATTTCAGTTACATTACTGGTTTTAATAAAATTATTCTGCACACTTCCCACAAATCTACTTTATTTCTTTTGTCTGATAAATTGAAAGAGGAAATGTGTCTAATGGTGTCTGCCCTTTAAGGGCAGACCAGATTGTTCTGGTGCACCCTTCCCTTTTCATTAAGATGGTGTGCTCAGAAAGGGAGGGAGAGGAAGGGAGGGACAGGGGTAGAACAACAGCCAGGCAACAGGAACGGGGGCAAGAGGAGGTACATAAGGGACAACACAGGAGTGGTTCAGCCACTTTTGCTGGAGTTTTGATTTAATTGAAACTGCAGCACATCAGATTGGCTGAACAACAGGATAGGTTGTGCACTAAGCTACAACAGGTAAGATAGCTCACAATGAATAAATTAAAAAAAAGAAAATATATATAATAATATTGTAATAAATATAGATAAATAAATTAATAATGAGATATAATAATAGGTTGTATTACTTTACAAGACAAAATCGTTGGAGGTGATTTGCATGTGACTGGCTCATTAGGCCTAGAATGTGACACTGTTTGTATGAAGTTTTGGAGTGGGACCCCTGTTTGAGGGAAGTTTGCTTTAAAATTGAATAAGGCTATAACAGTGTTTTGCTTAGTTTCTAGGATCCTGGTTGAGAAACTTGAAGGTCTTAGCCCTTGGCATTTCTGCACCAGCTTTTCATTAATGTTGACATTTTTGAACTTAAAACACGCTCTGGACAAAAGGGAATGCAGGCAGGAAAGTTTTGCAGTTATTGTATGTTCGTTTAAGAGCATTGCCAAGCAAGCGAGTTGACCTGAACCTGCGTTACTGCAATGTGGAAATGCCATTAGGAAAATTGCATGATTAAGAGCTTTGTTTTCAATGTTTTGTACAGCCCTTTGCTTAGTTTCTGGGTGTATGAGTGGAACGTGTGAGACAAAGGTGGAGCGAGCAGGCAAGGCCTCGGTCTTCAAGGGGTTGTTTAGTAAAGCAGCTTTGAAGCGGAAGGTTTTAGCTTTAAAAAGCTTTTCCGAGCAAGCGTGTAGGCTTGAAGAACACCATAGTGGTTTTAAACTCAAAAGATTCGGTTCTGGTGGAGGATTCTCAATCTTTAGGAAAACAGGGCACTTTTCAGCTCTTTACAGGAAAAAACAGAGAATCTCACTGCGTGAGAGAAGGGCAATTCAAAGAAGCAAGGGTCTGCCAAAAGGAATGAGGACAGCAGGCCTAGTTTTGTGACAGTGAATTCTAAGAGTGATAGGCAAGAGAGGGGTAGGGCATTTGTACACAAGAGGAGAAGGAAACAGCTCCTGGAGAAAAGGAGCGAGGAAAGCAGAGGCAGGGTTTGATGGCAACCTAAGAGCTGAACTCAGGAAGCAATGAGCAAGCGAAGGGATGGCATGGAAAACAAGAGGGGAGGCAAGCGATAGAGGCCTGGGTGCAGGACAGCGCAGAGAAAAATGCATGGCGTGATGTCACACGCCAGGAGAACCATGCATGACAACAATAGAGGCCTGGAGAGCTGGAAAACAGCATAGGGATGGGAAACAAATGGATGTAGGGTGCAATGGGGGATTCAGTGAATGATTTTATCAGTGAGAATATAGTAAAGTGACATATTCCACTTTGGAAGGCATGATCCGGATCATCCGGTCAACTGCGGATGCTTGGACACAAAGACAAACATAGAGTCTGCTTTCAGATTACTTCCAGTTAGGAGAGAAGACTGGGACCTGTTGGGGCTTAAAATTGGGGACAGTACTATTTTGACGAAGCCATGCCCATGGGTTGTTCTATAGCATGTGCAACATTCGAAGCTTTAAGCACATGTTTGCAGTGGATATTTCAAGAAAGAACTGGTCATAAAACAGTTATTCACAATTTGAAGGATTTCCTTTTTATAGGCAGTGGAGAAGACAGACATAAAATTTTTAGCCAGCTTTCAAGGGCTGTGTAAAGAACTCTGAGTTCCATTGGCACTGGAGAAAACAGAAGGCCCGGTAGGTATTAGAATTTCTGGGTATTGAGGTAGATGCTCTGGGGAAATATTTCGGTTGCCTGAGAAAAAGTGGAAAAACTGAAGGAGCTGATTCAGATACATACCAGTAGAAGACGAGTACAACTAAAACAGGTACAACAAGTATTGGGACATCTGAACTTTGCATGCAGGGCTATTAGCTAGGGAGGCTTTCACCAAAAGGTTAGCAAATGCTACAGCCGGGGTGACCAGACCACACCATTGGGTAGACATGACAAAAGGAGTTAAGGATGATTTTAAAGTTTGGGAGGAATTCCTCAAGGAATATAATGTCTGCTCTTTCTGGCAGTAGGAATGGGTGTATAACACAGACCTCAATCTTTACACAGACACAGCTGGGGGTCTAGGCATGGGGACTATCTGATGGGCAGAATGGTTTGCAGAACCATGGCCAACAGACTGGGTGAGGGCAGTAAGATAAAATATATAATATTGTTAGAGCATGCCCATCTGGGCATGCACCCTGGTTTGGGGGAAGAATTACAGAATCAAAAAGTGACATTCTGGTGTGACAATAGAGCAGTGGTAGAGGTCCTAAACAACAGGGGAGCAAGGTCAGAAACATTCATGCAAGTTTTGCGACTTTTGGTGCTAAGGACCTTGCAGTTGAACATGTCATTCAAAGCGAAACACATAGAAGGGTTACAATACCCTGGCTGACAGCCTTTCCCGTCTGCAGCTGGATCATTTCTGGAGGCTGGCACCAACAGCAGAGGAACAAAAACACCCATACCAATGAACATCTGGGACATTGACAAGAAGCAGCAGAACTGTTGTTTCACAGTTCATGGGCACCACTGACTCTGATGGCCTACAATGGAGCCCGCGAGTGTTTCAAACATTCAGAGCAACACACCATATGGAGGTAAGTAGGCCACTCACAGAAGAACAATTGGGGAAGTTCACCATGGAGCAATGGCAAAAGGAACAGCCCACACCACAATGGGGGTTTATTTGGCAGGGATTAGTGTTATTGCAGCTTAAAAGGATGGAAGAACCAGAAAAAATCAATGTTCATTAGAAGAATGTTGCAGGGATGGGGTAGGTTAAAACAAGGGACTGTGGATAATAGAAGACCAATAGGGGAACAGTGGCTACTGAAACTAAAGGATGTGTTACCGGCAACATGCAGATCAAAGGCCAAGGCCCAGCTATTTCACACGATTTATGTTGTAATGTTTGCAGGGGCTATGAGAGTCGAGTGAGTGATAGGTCATGGCAGTAAAGACAAGGAAAGGGGTTTGGAATAGGAAGATATAAGCTGGGGATGAAGGAGATACAAATCAGGATCAGGAGGTCAAAGACAGATCAAAGGGGCAAGGTTGCATGGTAACACTAAAGAAACATGTAGAGACACAGTGTGCCCAGTGAAAGCTTTTGTGGGCTTTACGCATGAGCATGGGAATAGAACAGGAGATTATTTGTGCATGGGGATGGAAAGAAGGTCACAAGTTATCAAGTCACAGCCTTGATCAAAAGGGCATGCAATTCCGGGGAGGATCAATTAAATACTCATCCCTCCCTATGAAAGGGGCTTCTTCACAGTGGACAGCAGCAGGTGAGATGGTGAACAATATTTTAGAAAGAGGCGCTGAGGTCTGCCAGTTATAAGAGATACATTCGAACACTGCAGTATGGAGACTAACGTATCACCTGTTTTTGTTACAGATTCGGACCCGCATTAAGGGGGGACAAGGAAGAGTGATGTAGTAAAAAGGGAAGTTAAGACCATATATAAGATGTTTATTCTGCTTAAGCCCTATAGGAAGAGGAGGATCACAGAAATCTGGATCTGCAGTCACTCTTATATTTATTGGGCAGAAAGGAGAGCTGAGAAAAAGGCTGGGAAAACAGCTGTACCAAGATGTGAAGCAATGTAGGTTGGTTTGGCACGGCATCAGGGGCATGAGATGGGCACAACTGCTTCCTACCCTGAAAGAGCTGAAAGAGCGGTGACCCATTCCAGACCTAATTATTATACATCTGGGGTAATGACCTTGGAGAAAGCCATGGGTGGACACATACTTACAGATAAAAGGACCTAGAGATAATACAGCAGTGATGGCCTCAGGTATGCCTTGCCTGGTCGGATATGATCCCAAGAAGGGTTTGGAGACATAAGCATAGCCATAGAGGCTGTGGATAGGGCCAGGAGAAAGATGAACAGAAGGGTAGGGATGCTGATAAAGAAAATGGGAGGACAGGTAGTACTGTGGGGTGTGGAAGAGTGGGTAGAAGATTTATACAGATCAGAGAGTGTGCATCTGTTGGATCTAGCCATAGAAATGTTTAATACAGAAATGATGGGTTTTATAGAAGCATGAAGGGGCATGCAAAAACGAAGTTTAAAAAAAAAAGAGAGAGAGGAAGGACAGAGATGGAGTTTCCCTGAGGCAGGATGGGCGATACCATAAAATGAGGGAAAGCCGGTCGTCCAGTGCAATCTGGAGACCGGCTAATGGGAGAAAAAGGGGGAAGGAGGGGAGGGAGGAAAGAAAAGGAATAAGATGAAAAGAAGAAGAAGCTGAAGAAGGAAAGCGGTCTCGGTTTTTACCGTTACCTAACAGAAAAGGAGAAGAAGAAGGCACCCTGGTTTTCACCTGGGGGAGAAAAGAGGAAGAAAGAGGGATGATCAGAGATTGGATATATGGATGCAAAAGAAATGCAATTGTGAGAAATATAATAATAAAAGATGATGAAATGGAACATGAAATTATGAAATATAAATAAATTTATTGCCAATCTGAGCACAACAACAAATAATGGTCTCTGTCTTTTGTGAGGGAAAAGTGGGGAATCTGGGACAATGGTGTTTGCCCTTTAAGGGAAGACCAGGTTGTCCTGGTGCAACCCTTCCCTTCTCAATAAGATGGTGTGCTCAGAAGGGAGAGGGAGAGGAGGAAAGGGAGGGTGAGGGGTAGAACAATGGCCAAGCAACAGGAAGGGAGGGGCAAGAGGAGGTACATAAGGGGCAGCACAGGAGTGGTTCAGCCACTTTTGCTGGAGTTTTGATCCTCCACCCACCCTGGGAATATAGACAAGAGGAAAGACAGTCAAAAGGGACTGTATGGTAAGTCTGTCAAAGGTGGATGACAGAAGTGTCCGTGGGGACGGTTATTGGACTGCCAAGGTGGATGGCAGGAAAGTTAGTGTCAGTGGCTCAGTAGGTAGCATGCTCAGCTCTGAGGCCGGGAGATCAGTGTGCTGTGGGTTCAGTTCCCACATCTGGCATGGTTAATATCCCAATACTGACACTGTAGTGCAGCATGAGAGGGTGCTGCACTTCTGAGGTGCCGCCTTTCAGATGAGACGTTAAACTGAGGTCCCATCTGCCTGGATTGGTAGTATTTCAGGTGGATGTTAAAGATCCCATGGCACTTATCGAAAAGTGTAGGGAATTTCCCTGGTGTCCTGGCCAAATTTCCTGATTCACTAAAATACCACCAACAGCTTAATCTGGTTCAAATTCAATTGCTTACCATCTGTAACCCCCGGTCGCCCTAAAAGGGACTTCTAGGCCCAGT
This sequence comes from Neoceratodus forsteri, assembly GCA_016271365.2. NCBI lineage: Eukaryota > Metazoa > Chordata > Ceratodontiformes > Ceratodontidae > Neoceratodus > Neoceratodus forsteri. Next base: position 878,631,083 of record CM028134.1, on the reverse strand, counting down.
GGGCTTACGGGTCAACAAAATTCAACAAAACAAACAAAACAAAACAATTGGACTGCCAAAGGTGGATGGCGGAAAGGAAAAAGGGAAAAGGGGGAAGGAGGGAGGGTGGAGGTTGGAAAGAAAAAGGAATAAGATGAAAAGAAGAAACTGAAGGAGGAAAGCGGTCTCGGTTTTCACCATTACCTAACAGAATAGGAGAAGAAGAAGGCACCCAGGTTTTCACCTGGGGAGAAAAGAGGAAGAAAGAGGAAGATCAGAGATTAGATATATGGATGCAAAAGAAATGCAATTGTGAGAAATATGATAATAAAAGATGATGAAAAGGAACATGAAATTATGAAATATAAATAAATTAATTGCCAATCTGAGCAAAACAATAAACAATGGTCTCTGTCTTTTGTGAGGGAAAAGGGGAGGAATCCGGGACAATGCTACATTAGTCCATTGGGCTCTCCTCCTGCAGGATCAAAACATAGAGCTGGCAGGCAAGACACACCCATCAGACATGTCTCCTTTGTTGGAACACCCTGTCCAGAACAACACAGTTGTGGAGCAGACTCTTATGACCCACTAGAAAAAAAGAAGATACAGTATACTTCCAGGAATGCCCTAGTGCAGACTTTGCTAGTAACTGTACTTAAATTTTACTGATGGTACTTCCGTTCACTTAGATGGCATTCCTCACACAGGAATAGGGATTTATATTCCCAGCAAACAAGTGGAAGAGACAATGTCTTATACGCACTCATCCCAGACAGCAGAACTGGTGGCTATCTGCTGTGCCCTAGAATTGATGCAAACACTTGATGTTCAGGCACTTGTTTGCATTTGCTCAGACTCTTCCTGGATGTGTATTGCCTTGACATAATTATTGCCCTCATGGGTGGAAAATGGGTTTTCTGCCTCAGATGGCAAAACCATGAAACACCTAGATTTATGGTATTATTTACTCAGCCTGGTTAAAATATACCAGCACCTATATTCTTATGGTAAAGGCACATTACAAAAATACTCCATTTGCAGCTGAAAACCAGTGAGCTGATTCCTGGCACAATTAGGTGCATGGAAGGTGATCTCTGGCTTTGCCAGAGTCCACTGCTTCAGAAGTGTCTGCTTTGCAGTGAACCAGTGATAAGTTGGAAGTGTTGGATTTAAATGAGTTAAAAATCAGTATGATGACATCAAAGTTTTGAAATCTAAACTAAAAAGAAGGTGAAAGTCAAAGCAATATTGTTTTAGATGCAGATTCTGGTTTACTAATTTATCAGCCACTTATGATAGGACAGATGGTGTAATATGCTCCCAAGGCATTGAGAGGGAACTTTAACGGTTGACCCATGATGCATATGGCCATCAAGGTCGTCAAAACTAGGCAAATTCTAGCACAGTTAGCTTGGTGGTCCAAGCACTATAATGATGTTAAACGCTTTTGCAACAATTGCATTACTTGTGCTCACATAAACCAACACAATCCACACAACACATTTTATTGAGACCTCAGCTGAGAGAAGGACCATGGTGCAATTTACAGATCAGTTTTGTGGGTCCTCACCCAGGCACAGCTTGAGGCCATACATACATTTTGACTGCTACAAACTTGTTTTTAAATGGATTGAGGCTACACCACTAAAGCATAACACAGCCTTAGCCACAGTGCGAGCACTGGTTAAGAAAGTGTTTTGCATTTGGAGTTGCCTGCCTCCATTGACTCTGATCAAGGTCCACATTTTGTGGGAAAAATCATGAAAGATTTCTTGCAACTATTGGGTGTTACTCAGAAATAACATATTCCTTCTCAACCCCAATCATCAGGACAGGTAGAACAGGTGAACAAAAATATTAAAACAATGCTGAGAAAATATGTTAGTCTGAATAGAAAAGACTGGGGCCAGAAATTACTCTGTACTTAATGGCTATCAAAATACCCTTCCACATCCACAGGGCTTACTCTTTTGGAAATAATGACTGGAAGATCCATATGAGTGACAGCTCACTTATGGTACAAAGGATTAGGTACCTCATCCTTAGAGTTTCCACAGACAATTATGTTGCTACTTTAAAGGAAAATTTAATTCGCATTAACAAATTTGTGGCTACCAACATTGGGAAACATCAACTGTTAGAGAGGAAATATCAAGTGGGAGACAAAGTAATGATCATAGATTTCAGGGACAAGAACATGCATTACCTAAATTCTGGAGGGGTCCTTTTACATTACTGATAAATTGTCCCCAGCTGTAATTAAAGTTAGAATTACAGATAAAAGAAACTGGTAGAAAAATGGTTACATGTGAATCAAACAAAGCCATTTAAAGGGACAGATGCTTAAATAGCAAACAAAAAAGGTTATTTTGATATGTTTATAATTTTGCTGTCTTGTTCTCATGAGTATGTGTTTTATCTTTGCAGTATCAGAAGCAGCCATGCAATACAAAGTCTTATGGACAGTGATTATTGATGTAGCCACCTTCTACCTAACCATCTTGATCACCTGCATCACAAAGCAAACCTGATATATGAATGATAAAGAAGTTTGGACTGTAGAACAAGAGTCTACTGATGACCTCAGTATAAACGAAACTATTATGGACATTGTCATACGGGACTTCTTGCTTAACAAATCAAAAATTCAATCAACACTGAATATTGACCTTCTGATGCAGCACAAACAACTGGATGAGGTTTACACAAAATGGAACAAACCTTTATCTATTGGGAAAGGATTGTGCATGATCAGATGATTTATCCAATATATGTAACAAAATTAAACACTTGCCATACCTGTTAAAATTCCTTTGAACACTAATACAATGTACAAACAAATGGCAGGCTCCACAAGTTACACCACCGCCTTCTTACCTTGGGCAGAATGGTCAGTCTTTGTTAGATACTATTTCTAATGATTTTAAGAATCTCTATGCTACTTATATTAAAATATACCCAATTTCGTTTTTCGTTTGTATATTCAAAGTTTGGTAAAGGGCACACAAAGAAAAATGCTTTGAAACCTTTGGCCTTTGTGCTATACTTTTTCAGATAATGAACAGCAATTTACCTTTGGCTCTAATCATTTAACAGAGGAAACTCTGTTGGACCTAAGTTAATTATTAATTATATAGATATCTGAAGCAAAAATAATTTTGATTTGCCCTGATGAGCTTTATAATTTTTAACACACTTCTATGCCTTGATATGAAATCTTTAACCACATTCTAACTAAAAGAAAAATGAAATAAAATGATCACAGTTATCATTAGCACCTTCAGATTACTTACTCAATGTTGCTTGTGACTCAGAGCTATTTTCTCTTTGGCCACTTGACTGTCTTATTTCCAAACCTAAGAATGCTAATACGAGTATCCTTCAGCTTCTCCACGTGGCATGTGTAACAAAATTTTAGATTCAAAACTTTCTGTGGATAAAATTATTCTTAACAGGCAATATCCTGGCAACTTTGTTGCATGCTTGAGTTGAAAAACAACCTTTATATTATTTGCCTTTCCACTTTTCCTCAGTACTTTTGTTGTCAAAAGAATGCATAGACTCGGAATTGACCGAAAATACCAGAAACTTAATTGTTAGAAATTGCAAAGTAAATAAATTAAGAAGTCAAGGTAGCAATACTTACTTTTACTGAACCACTATCTGACATTTGCTATCCATTTCCTACTACACAGCAAAGATTTCTAGGATTACTTGAACCCATTTTATTAGGTTATGATGCATATCATATTTTTAAACAAGGTCAAACTATAGAACATTTAAAGAAATCTATTGCTAGTGTCATTACAGCACTTAAAATGGAATATAATTTTATGAATATTACATTGGGGACTGAAATGTCTTTTAACATCACACAGTCTAATATCTTGAATGCTCAGCATGGTGGTGTAGTTCAATCAACAATGCACAATTTGTTACAAAATAGCTTTTCAGATTTAAGATGGGGTATTATACCTATGGAGCTTGTTGAGCCTACCTTTGTTTATGATCTTGTGTATAGTTTGGATGTTGACCTTAACCCATTTTATGTTGCTTGCGCATGTGCAAGAAACATAATGCCATCATCGAGTTTCGGAGGTGTGTCAGCCCTCTTCCAATGCAGTCAGTGTGTTTGGGGCAGCCCCAGTTCCCCAATGAGTGCTGCAGCTGTCTATGACAGCTCCAAAATGCAGTAGCATACAGTTGAAAGGGAGAGCTCCGCTTCAGTGAGCAGAGCTCTCCCCCACTCATACGTGCAACACGCATGTGCGTGCTGATGCCCTCTCCTCCCACGCATACACTGTATGGCCGACGGGGTGCCCATTCCCCGCCAGCTCCACCCCTCCAACAGCTGTCCAGGTGCCACGATGAGACCCACCCAGCATGGCAACAACTGTTATAGTTGACGGGGTGCACAATCCCATGTCGGCTCCAAGGCTGCCGCCCCAAAGCTTTCGGTGCCACGCTGGGAGCCCACCCCAGCCTGGCAAATCTTGTTTTGGCCAATGGGGTGCCAATCTCCATCGGCTCCACGCCCCCAAACAGCTTTTCCTGCTGCCACCCTGGGAGCCCACCCCAGTGGGGCAAATGTCCCGTGTCGCCTTCTAAAAAACACCTGTGAATAAAAAAGGTCCCTCATAGTCCCCTTCCCCTCCCACAACCCGCACCCACCCACTGTGCACCCTGCCTTCCCACAACCACCCTCACCCATACTCTCCGAGCTTGGCGTGATGATCATCGGTGGACCGGGAACATGTCTGTACTCTTCAAAGCTGACCGCGAACTGAGGAAATGCCGGTAAGCTGTATAATGGGATAGATATGGTTTTTCAACTTTGTTGCATATCTCAGGCATTTTTGGGAATTTTGGCCCCAAATTTTCAACATGGGTTTTGGGACCCCTCCTCATGAATTCTTGCACTGTCATGGCGTTATCGGGCCCAAAGGGTGATTTCATGGTAACTGCATGAAATCACCTTTTGGGACTGATTAATGAAATGACACTGCCAGTGTTCATAAGGTGGGCTCTCAAAAGCCTATGTTGAAAATTCGTGAACAAATTCTCAAAATGACTGTTTTACGAGTGTACATTGGCGCAGTTCCACGCACACTCATATGTTCATGAATTTTCAATATTTTCACTCCAGATTTTCAACATTGCCATTTTACCACACCTCCTTATAGAGCAGTACAGCTGTCATTTTCACATCCTGCCCAAAATGTGTTTCTGTTCTGTAGCGCAGCATTAATGGCGAGTCGGGTGTGTGAAATCAATGGTGTACACATTAAGAAAATCACAGTGACACTGTTCATTAGCAGAGGTCTTAAAATGGCTATGTTGAAAATTTGGTGAAAACATTCCTAAAATGACTGCTTTACAAGTGTGCGTTGCTCGCAGTTCCTACGCTACGGCTCGTAAGTTTTTGCAATTTTCAATATTTTCACTCCAGATTTTCAACATTGCCATTTTACCACACCTCCTTATGAGCAGTACAGCTGTCATTTTCACATCTTGCCCAAAACATGTTTCCATACGTAGCGCACAATGGCGCAGTCGGTGTGTGAACTCAATGTATGGGACACATTAAGAAAATCACAGTGACACTGTCCATGAGCAGAGGTCTTAAAATGGCTGTGTTGAAAATTTGGTGAACAAATTCTAAAATGACTGTTTACAGTGTGCGTTGCGCAGTTCATACACTTGTAAGTTTACAATTTTCAATATTTTCACTTCAGATTTTCAACATTGCCATTTTACCCACCTCCATATGAGCAGTGCAGCTGTCATTTTCACATCTTGCCCAAAATGTGTTCCGCCATGTAGAGCACAATGGCGCCAGTCGGTGTGCGAACTCAATGTATGGGACACATTAAGAAAATCACAGTGACACTGTTCATGAGCAGAGGTCTTAAAATGGCTATGTTGAAAATTTGGTGAAAAAATTCCTAAAATAGCGATTTTCTGGCGTGCGTTGCACAGTTCCTCGCACGCCGTAAGTTCACTAATTTTCAATATTTGCACTCCAATGACTTCCAAATACCTAAACAGCACATAGAAGCAAGCAACATTCAGCACTGACAAATGACATAGATGCTATGTCAATCACGGCAACTCTTTCCATACAATTCTTCATTGCAAAAGCGGTACCTATTGTTTAGAATTTGCTATGCATATCTGTGATATGCAAGGAACAATCTGGAATTTGTTACACTGTATTTAATGTTGGTTTTATTCACCTGATCGGACACTCAATGCTGTTTTAGATGCATCCTATGACTTTGTTACATATGCTCCAGAGACTTGAAGGGCTTTTAAGCAATATTCTTGTGAACTCTGGCAAAATAGAATGTTTAATTGTGATGGTAAAGCATTTACTCCATGTGAACTCTCAAGACATGCTCTTTACAAATTACAAAACTTTCTGATTTTGAACATAATATCATACATACTGTAGATTACTTAATGGTATTTATGTAAATTTGAATCGTGATTGTGTTTTAACTAATGGTTTCACTTGGCCTGTACTTATTACTTTCCTGAAATGTACAGGCTAATGTGATTATGACTTTACCTGTTGTACCAACTGTATAGTATTTACCCTGCAATTCAGCAAATTAATGTAATTATGGTACCTTATGGGTTATGTGATTTCATTAAGTTTAAAGAAACCCTTCAACTGACATCTCTAGCACCAAACATGCAAAGTATTAGTGATAATTTAGCTGCAGCACAGCAAGCTATGAATGCTACACTTATTTTTAATCCAGAAAAGTTAGGTGAAGCTTTTAAAAGGTGATAGAGTAGCTTAATAGTCTGTTACCTGGCTTTGGATCCTTTGGCTCTGGCTTGGTATCATATTGATTATTGGAGAGGTTCCTTCTGTGAAGTGTTGTCCTAGGCATGCCCCAATACCATCTACTGTGTATGCCAATGTTCCTCTATGATGACTGGTTTCTAGCAACACAGACACATATGCTACTGTTTCTGACTGGAGCATATATCACTCAGTCTCCAACCTTGGCTCAGGATTTTAGATCGTAGAATGGAGGAGAATGACCACCCCTCCTGCCTAACTGTGCCTGGCCTGAGATCTTTCTATTACCACCTCGTGCTGGAGGGCAGTGAGGTGCTCATGGTGGGGAATGTAATGATCTGCATTATGGTTATATCTGCACATACACAATATGTTACCTTGCCATTGCAAGGCCATGAATTGGATTATAAAATTGCATGTGTGCTTCTGTGCCAAGACCAGACTGAATATTACAAAAGCATCTTTGGAACATGACAAAGGTCACAAAGAGAACATTTTCTATAAAAGAGAAACATTTTCTATATGAGACAAATAACTAAGACCAGATCTGCCCAAGCCCTCACACCTATCTAAGCTGTTGAAAATATTTGCTAGCTATGCAAGTAGGAAAAGTACACTTAGACATATACTGTATGTACTTAGGAAGAATAGATGCAAATGGAAACTATATATTTTCTGAGTTATTTTTATTAGCATAGGGACTTTTACAATACCTCTTCCTTTAGACATATAAGGCTTATTTCCTGCAAAGATAGTTGGTATAATTATGACATCATGGAGAGTAGTGAGTCCTTTGTAATCCATATATACCAGAGTGCAGATGGTGAGGTGGGGAACCTCTCTTACCTGCTAGAACATTCGTGCTGATAGAGATGTAATGAAGCTGAAGCAGCCTCCATACTAGAAAGGCACTTCATAAGTCCTCGAGAATAAGATGTCTGATTGAAGGCACTGCTGGTAATCATCCTTTTTTATCAGTACGTAATTGTTAGCAATATTATGCTTTGGCAATTTCTTGCTGAACTAGAATAGTTTTATCATTTGTAATTTGTAACACGCTATATAATAACACTTGACAGAAATTGTACAGGAAGTGTTTGTGTGTTACTTTTGGTGCCTTTTCTTATACCCTCGAAGTCTAGATTAGGACCCTGACCTTATTACATAGCAGCAAAACACATCAAAACCTAGTGGTATGAGTTTTATACTCTCCAATGAAGCCTGTTGAGGTGATACATAAGGGTTTACACAATTTATCTTATTTGTTGTGCTTGTGACACTTTATTTTTATTATTTTGAGTTGATCAGATCACTTGTACACCACAGAGTATAGACTACCATGACCATTCTTAATGTTATGGTACAGACAGGAGTTAGTTGAGACACTTGTGGACCACCAGGGATGGTTTCCTGGTAGCCACTTTTGGGTTCTTGGGGTGTGAGGAGGTTAGTTGATGCTCTAGCTAACCAGTGAGAATGGACTCTTGAAGACTGCATATAGTGTTCAGGGTTGTGAGGGGGTTGGTCAAAATTCTAGTGCATTACTGGGAATGGGCTACTGGTGATCATATGTGGTGTTCAGGGTAGAATGAGATTAGTTCAGGCCTAATGCCCCACCTGTGATTAGTTCCCTGCAGCTGCATTTGAAGTTGAGGGACTATTGTGGCATTATGGATGGTCTCGCACTGTCACTAATCTTTATTGGAGAGGGCTGAGGATTCTTGACAACTGAAGCACTGGTGATGTGTACCCACAGTGATACAAATTTTGGAAGGTAAAGAATGGAACATTGAGAGATGCTTCTGGTAACAGTGATGGGGTCAATGTGACCATTTAAAATCTGTTCTGGTGACATCACTGGTGCCCCAATGAAGACTAGCCATGGAGAGGGTTAAACCCATCAAGTACATGGCACACATATGATTATTATTGCTGAAATGTGTTTACAGATGTCTGAAAACACCTTAGGTAGAAAAAGTACTGAAAATGTGTACCATGCTTGCACAGCTGATGATTTTAATAGTAACATCTTTCTTGTTTTACATTTTTCCCCAAAAACACCAAAGACAATCCTTTGTGCAGGATCTAACAAACCTGAAAGTTTCAGGTTTTAAATCCTACCATTTTTTCATTTCCTGTGAGCAACAAAAACACCTTAAAACTGATATTTTCATGTTGTTGTCCACAGTGAACTTTAAAACTACTACTGCAGATGTTCAGAGACCCTGTAACAAAAGAAATACCTGCTATTGCAGCTGGTTAAAGAACCCAGTAGGCAGGTTACCATTCCTGACTTGATGCTCACCAACTGGGAGACAGTAGAAGAATAGTGGGTATGAAAGCCAGTGGGGTCCAGTGAACATAACTCTATTTGGTTCAAACTGCCCCATGGAACCAGAATGCCTCATCAACAGCTGATATTCTAAATTTCAGAAGCGTGGACTTCAGCCAGATGATGGAGCTGGTCTAAGAAAAGTTAATAGGAGTAGACAGCTTTGGAGTGGTGGAGGAGAGATAGGGAGGAATCAAGGGGACTATACTTGAGGCAACAAAGTCATGCCTAAGGACAGTAACAAAAGGAAACAGATACAACAGACCAATAGGGTTTCAGAAAGTGTCAGGGAAGCAGAGAAGGCCAAGAAAAGGTCTTCACCAGGTAGAAGGAAAAGTGGGGAGGAACATTTGAGAACTAAGGAAGCAAAAGGGTGGTCAGTGAGGCAAAATCAGACACAGAACTGTGTATTGCAAAGAGAGTCACAGATGTGGAAACAGTTCTTCAGATATAGTTGGGAGAAAAGAAAGAGGGAGGTGGAAATATTGGGCTTTCAGAGGAAATAGGATAAACAGAGGAAGATGAGCAAAAGCAATCATCTTAACAATTGCTTCTGCTCTGTCTTAACTAGGATAGACAGCTAGCCCCTGCCAGACAGTGGCATTTGGGCAGCAGTCACGGGGATCCCAGATATAAGGCAGCTGGTATTTACCAGTGAAAGGGTCAGAAAAGAGGCTAGCAGCCTTAACTGTAAACAAGGTTCCTGTGCCAGATGGGGTGCATCCAAGGGTACTCAAGGAATTGGCAATGGAATTTTCTGAAACCCTGTTAGTGTTATTCCATAGATCAATTTAGACAGGCATAGTTCTGAAAGACTGGAAAGTAATAGATGTAGTCCTGCTGCATTGGGGGGCAAGAGCAACTGGAGAATTGCAGCCTGTCAGCCTTACCTCTGTGGTGGGTAACCTGAAGAAGACACTGGTCAAAGAGGACCTTGTAGAACTACCTGGAGAGCAATGGTCACCAGGATAGTAAACAGCATGGATTCATGGCAGGGAGGTCTTGTCAGACCAACCTGTTAGTTTTCTTTGACTATGTAAAAAGGTAGTAGAATTGGGCCACACTGTGGATTTACTCTACTTTAATTTCAGCAAGGCTGTCGACTCAGTACCTTAGAGTAGATTGCTGAATAAGCTAGAGAATATGGGTGCAGCAAGACACAGAGTTAGATGGGTAGAAAACTGGTTGAATAGGAGAGAGCAGCAAGTTGTGGTAAATGGAGTCAAGCAAGAGAAAGGAGGCCACAAGTTGGGTGCCACAGGGAATGGGCCTGGGATTTGTCCTCTTCAATATATTCATCAGTAACACTAGAAAAGGCATTTGGTGAAAACTGCATCTCTTCACTGATGACAAAAAGCTCTGTGGCAGGGTAGCTAGTAAAGAGGTGATTAGGGAGATGCAGTGGGATCTGTAAAGGCTAGAGTAGCAGTTTAATGTTTGGCAGTTGAAATTCAATGCTAAAAAGTGTAAGTTGGTGCACTCAGGGAATAAGAACCCCAGGGCAGGTACTGGATTGAGGGTAAGCGGAGTACTATGGCTGAGAAAAGAGAACTGAGGATCATCAATACTGACTCCTTTAAACAATCAAGCCAATGTAACAAGACCTATAGTAAGGCAAACAGGATGCTGGGGTGCAATGGAATAAGTCTTGACAGCAGAAGAAAGGCAGTAAGAAGTTACAACATTTACATAGCACTTTTAATACACAATGTATCCCAAATTGCTTTGCAAGCAATGCTAGACTGGTAGTGAAGTGGCTGAATGTGTAGTGGTGGCCATATCACACATCAGCACCCACACACAGCCTGGACAACAATTGCATGAACTGGTTTTTTTTAATTTTTTTTATGGGAGGGAATATTGGCCAGGACACTGGGGAAATTCTCCTGAGGGAGGATTAATAGGATTTTGAACTATATTGTTTGAGTTCTTGTGATTTACTCTTGTTTGTTTTGGTTTTGGGGAGTCTTTTTGTTCTATTTTCTGTACTATTGATTGTTCCTTATTTTTCTTGTGTATTTTTATTTGTATACATTGTATTGACTTTTCTGCAATAAAATACCTCTACTCTTTAGCGGGAGGGATCTGCTGTCTGTCAGTCAGATGGCTAGTCCTGAAAGGGAGCCAGTGAGGATGGACCTGGAGGAGGCTGGGAGCAGGTTTCATCACCTGCCTCAACTATTGTTGAGACTGAATAATTCTTTGATGCATTGGACATATGGAATATACACTACAAATATGCCACATTTACTTATAGAAGTTGCCTGGCATCAGGTACAGGATTTTTCTACAGACAAGGTGTCTTCTTTAAATATTTCCTCTGTTACTACAGCTATTGAGTTGCAAAATTATTACTGGCAGAAGAACATCGTTTTAAAACTAGACAACTGGAACTCTGTTCAGCGTTAAATACAATGACTTTACTGAAGACTGGGATACAAATGGGCCTCCTTGACAGAAAAGCCTACAGTCAGAGTCAATATAGAGGCAGTACAGTGCAGTGGGTTAAAGCTCTGAGTTGCAAATCTGGAGACCTGGGTTTGTATCCCACAGCCATCTAAATGCATACTGTGTACCATGAGCAAGTCACTTAACTTCCTTGTGCTTCCAGGTCACATCTGAAACAATCTTTGGCTTAGTGTGCTACTTCTGGTAAAACAATGTTCTATTTCCCTTTCCAGAGTACTACCGTAGCAACTTCTGGATAAGCTGCTTTGCAAACCTGTCTCCTGACAGCAGCTACTAATGACAATACCTTTTTCAGACCTCTTAGGATCAAAGTATGGATATGGTCTTTTGTTTTCAGCTGCTCCAAAACAAGGGAAAGGAAGTACATCACAAGATCCCCAGAGCATAGCAACTATACAACTTGGTATCAGCTTCCCAACAAAATCCTGGATACTTGCTTCTACACCTTCTCAGTCTGACGGCAAAAGCTGCAGCAAATAAAACTGGAAATGGGGCAAATGCGTCACTTGCTATCTCAGATTTTGGCTCAATGGATGCCTCACTGGCTACCTGGTCTGTCAGTCTGCACAAACTTCTAATACAGAGCAAGTACTGTAACTGTAGCTCAGTCTACATTACAGATAAAGCAACAGATTACTCAAAAATGTCACCAAATATTTTGGGGTTCATTCAGGAATGGACATATGGGAGCTTGCGTTCTTGGCCCAAGACTCCCCAGGACACTAGTAAGTTGCAAACTCAAGGTGGGTATGATGAAACTCTAGAGAAAGAACTCAGCGATAAAAACTCTCACTACTGAAACTGTTAGCTGAGGATAAAGCACAAAATTAAAAAAAGAAAAGATGACTTATGAAGGAAAATGAATACACTAATGTTGCCAAATCAGAGTATTACTTCTGACTTGGACATTTCAGGAGATGAAATAACAGAATCCAGTAGTCCTTTGACACCAGCTGAATGCCCAGATCAAAACAAACCACAACTAGCAGCTGCTGCAGTGAAAAAGTGCTTTCAGCATAGAGTCCTCTTCAGTGCATGATAAATCCTGGTATCCTGAACTTGCATTATGGGCAGCTGGCTGGAAGCAAACCATGGAAGGAAAATGGATCCCTGACCCAGCCTGGGATCCAGGTACTTCACCTCAGTTTTCAGAATCTCCAGAGTGGCGCCCTCTGGTAGATTCAAAATCTGATGCCCCCTCACTCGACATAAGTTGTTACTGATACTGCATACTTGGATAACCTCTTACTTAAGAGTAATCTAGCTCATTCTCTAGCAGGGAAAACTCTGCAGGAACAGAACATCAAGCCGCAGATGTTGCTGCGCAACTAGCAATGCACCAGAAGCTATCTCTATCCCTGAAACGAATGTGGAAGCTCTTAAACCGATTGACTCTACATCAGCTCCCCCACACGATTACTACACCTTCTTCTGAACATGCTCAAACCGTGCCTTCCTCGCAGTCCAAAACCTTTGGAAACACTTGTCTGGGAGGCTCTACTCCTGCTGCCGCCCCCAGACCCTTACTGTTGGATCTCTTTAAAATAATAAATCAGAACCCCTACCAAGAAGACACGCAGTCTGGTTCAGATATAAAATGGGCTTGGACCCTCGACCAGACAGGCAATATGTTGGCAAAAACCTGATTAAAACTCTCATTTCTCCCCTGCAGATGTGTTCTCATTTATTCACATCTCAGGGAGGATAATCTGACATCAGTTTCCACACCCCACAACTGCTTGAGGCTCTTTGGTGAAAATGCAACCAGCTAAAGTTTTCTCCTTTATGGACCTCCTTTATTGCTATTATATTGACTAAATCTCTAATCAAAATGGTGACCATCATTTTCCGGAACAAGAGTGTAACGTGGGAGATATCTGCCACTGGTTCCAGCAAAATGTGAGGTTCTAAGTGCCCCAGAATCTATTTTGGATGGGGAACATGTTTGGACTGGGTGATGGAAATTTAAGGTGAAGCTCCAGGAAGCAGGATGGCATTTGTCACCTCCTGAATTGTTTCTTTTCAGGATGTGACTGGGTGCCTGCTTATCGCCAGGCAGCCAAAGCCAAAGGCATGTTATTGATGTGCTCACACACCTTTCCAGTGTCTGTGACAAACTACAATTTAGCCTTTGCAATGAGGTGGGTCATAATAGTTTTCAATGCATGAACCATACTTGATGCAATTATGTGAGCAATATGGCCATCTATACCAGGAATGCCCATGGCTTCTTCAAACAAAACTAATGATTTAAATCCTGATGACCTTATAAATAAAGCCCAGGCTAATGCAGTCACAGCTCTGGATCATGTTGTACATCCATCTCCATCAGAACCAGAATCTCAAGAATCTGAACTACAGTCATCTACATCTCCTACATCAGCACAGGATGGGGCACTCCTTCAGAGACACCTGATAAAATGACTCCTGTGGAACTTTTGCAACCTGTATGCTATTCCGATTCCAAGGACCAGGATCCAATGGAAGAACACACAGAACTACCACCATCCCAACAGTGGGTTGTGCATCAGACAAACAGACAATCTACCAGACTGACTAAAATGGAAGGCCACTACAAGTCCTTAACACTGAAAACTCCTTTGGAGTTTTAACAAACTAGTGCTGGGGACAATCAGAAATTGAAGAAGAAGAAGCTGATATATTTATTTATTTAGTTTTGTTGACTGGGTAGAGTGCGCTAGCCATAAGGATGACTATTTTCAGGCACGACCTGGGAGGTTACAGGAGCACAAAATGAACAGTACAAAATCAGAAAGTATAATACAAGCAGTACAAAATCAGGAAGTAGATACCAACAGTGCAAAAACAAAATGTAGAGGTATCAGAAGCATCACAATAAACTGTACACAAAGATTACAGGAGCAGAAAATGAACATGCAAAATCAGGAAGTATTATACAGTACAAGCAGTGCAGAATCATGAATTAGATACCAACAGTGCAAAAGCAAGATGTAGAGGTATCAGAAGCTACAATAAACTATACTCAAAGAAAAGCAGAGAACGAAACCAGCTAGTCATCAGCTAGTAAGTACCTAAACATAGAGAACATTGAGGTGAAAAATACAGTTTAATAGGTACATCTGAGCTAAAATAAGATCCAATAAACAAGGATGAGCGTGGCAAGGACACAAGAGAAGTTGTAAGGTAAATAAGGGAGTAGCAGGATTCCAGTGGTAGGAGGACAGGCACATGATAGTTCATAACAAGCAGAAGGAATAGGCAATCATGGTAAGTGCAAGTTGCAGAGGACAATAGGGGAAATAAACAGGAGAGAAAATGGGAAACAGTAGTAAGGACAAGGAGTGAGGTGGTTAAACAGACTAGTAGAAAAGAGTGAAAATCAGAGGGGAAGATGGTCCACAGGCAAAAATAGGCTAGGAGAATTAAAACCACACAGGGACTGATTTGGATAGGAATTCTAAGAATTCCTTTTAAAGATAGTATGGGAAGGCAAATGGCAGATGGCTAGGGAGAGAGAGTTCCAGAATTAGCAGCATAAGAGAAGGTGGAGGAACTCTTTGAAGTTTTACATCTGGGTATGTGTAAGAGAGATTGTTCAATGGAGCAAAGGCCATAGGAGGGGATAGGGGATAAGAATGGTGGCAAGAGATAAGGGGTTAGCAATATGATTACAGAGTCTATGAGGAACCAAGTGACTAGAGCCTGTGGGTGGGGAGGTGGCCAGTTTAGATCAGAGTAGAGCTAGCAGTGATGTTTGCACCATGGGAAGATAGGGCATATCGAGAAATATTATTATAAGTTGTATCCCACTTACAAAGAGTGGTCTTAGGCATGTTAGCTTATGTAGCTTCTCGAACCATAGGTAAGAGCCGGTAAAAATACCTCTAGAGATGGCCAATCTGGCAGATGGTATTAGAATATAACTGGTTTTGTAGGCAATCCTAACTGGACATTAACAAAGCTTGCAGGTAGCCTGGATATGGAGATCAAAATCAAGGGACTCATCCAGCAGAACCCCAAGATATTTAAAAACTTCACACTCTCGATTTGGGAGCCATCAGAGAAGGGAACCCTGAGCTGATTTTAACAAGATTTGAGTTTACAGGCAGAGCAAAGAGCATGCCATGAGTTCCCCCACATTTAGGAAAAGCTTATGCACAGAGAGCCATGCCTGAATTTTTGAGAAGGCAGAGGAGAGATTAAGGTTAATATTGGATACTTTTCTGGAGCTAGTGTACAGGACAAGATCATCAGCACAGAGTAAAGAAGAGCAGGTGGTGACTTCTTGGTTATGTTACTGATAAAGAGAGAGAAGAGAAGGGGGCAGGCTGCAGAGCCGATATTACTAGTCAACTGAGAAACTGTATGTGGGGAAAGAAAAGGAGGAAACAGAGTAAGAATTTTGACTAGCTGATGCACTGTACTGTCATAGCCTCTATTAACTGCCACAGTTTAAGAAACAACAAGAAAAGACAGGCAGTGTACCTACTAGCTCATGATATGGCTACTGATATTTTCTTAGTACAAGAAACATGGATGCGATCAGTACCCCAAATGTCTTGCTTTTAAATTTGAATGACCCTGAGGCCTTCATACTGGTCTTTTGGTGCTGATAAAGTGGATGGTATAGGATTATTTTTTCAGAAAATAGGTTTTCCTTCTTTAGACTTATGGATCTCATTCCTGGGAGAACTCTTGTAATAGATGGATACTAGTATAATGAACCTTGCAAATTATTAAATATATACATCCCTCAACTTAAAGCAGATAGAGTTAAATTATTTGAATGTAGTCAACCTTTCTTGGCTTGGCCAAACTTATCATAATGGCTGGGGATTTTAACTGCAGCATTACAGTACCTAGAGGACAAAACTCTATGAAAAAGTGTATTGTGACTACTTGGCCTTTAAAAACTGTATTTTAATAGCCAAACTCATTGCCTATGTTGGCTCTCTAACTAGAGGACCAACATTCACTCAAAAAGGGCCCAGTTCATAGCCTTAATTGATTATATTTGTATTTCCAAACTTTAATAGTGCAATAAAATGCATTTATCCCAGTTGCATTTTCAGATCACTTAATGGTCAAAACGTGCCTATGAGGAGATATAGAGAGTCCTATTAACAGGTCTTAATGGAAGTTAAACACTAAAACATTGCATGATCCTGTCACGCAGAATCAGATTTAACAACTATTAGCAGTGCAAGCATCAGTGTTTGACTTATATGACAATAAGGGATTGGTGACTAGACACAAAATTGGATATTCAAAAATTTGTTCAGTCCTTTTGGAAGAAACATTCTAAAATTATGTTACCAGTTGCACAATTTACTATCACTTACTCCTTATTCCAGTAATATTTCTTTACAGATAAATAGTGCTAAAACAGAGATGAACGCTCTACAATGTGATAGGGCTACTACAGTATGGCGGAACTCAGCTATGGTACTCAAAGAACCCCATTCCTTGACTGATGTGGCTTGTAAGAAAAGGAGAAACTTAGTCACCTTTCCATCTTTACAAAATGATAACGAAGACATAGGGACATCCCTGTAGGAAATAACTGAAGTTGTTATGCAATATTTGCAATCTACAAATACTCTTGGTATAACCTCGGACAAAGGTCTATCAGATTATTTATCAGATATTTCACAACATCATCTGTCAAAGGATGAGCTCAATCAGTTAACAGCACCAATCTCAGGACAGGAAATCACTGTCGTTCTAGGATCTCTGAAGCCTGGGGCAGCCCCTGGAGTGGCTGGCTTAACATATGAATTTTATAAAGCATTTCTTTGAGTTGACTTTATGTCTGGAAAAGGTCTTGATTATTTCTGGAAAATACAGAAAGATGTCCCAAGTAATTTTGCAAAGAGCCTAGTTATTTTTCTATTTAAATCCTGGAATAGACTTCTTATATACAACTGGAGACCTATAAGCTTGTTGAACGAAGACTTTAAAATCCCGTCTCAGATTTTACATTTAAGGCTACAAAATTAGCAGCAGCCATTATACACCCAGCACAGTTTTGTGGTTTACCAGACAGATCAATTTATCACCTTTGATTATTCTCAGAGAAATATGGAAATATTTTACTAAAATAGAAGAGAAAGGGTTTATAATATCTCTAGACCAAAGAAAGGCCTTTGATAGGGTTAATCACGTGTTTCTCTTTAGAGTTTTGCAAACATATGATATTCCAGATGCTTTCTTATCTTTGTCAAAATTGTTATATAAAATGCAATTTTAGTCCAGTTATTCTAGGTCATATGGACCCTGATTCTAAAATATATGAAAGTGTGGCTAGGCTGTCCCTTAAGCCCTCTATTTTATATTTTTCCCTAAACCCATTATTAGAAAAAATCACCTCAAACACATTAATTACAGGACTTTCTGGCAAACTCCTCAATGATGAAGTCAAAATATTAGATTATGCGGATAATACCTTAATAAAAATATTGCCAGCATTTATGAAGCCCAGAAGAACTGGCTTTATTCTCTGCAGTATCACCGCAACACTTATTTAGATAAGTGTAAGGCTATACCTACAGAACCATGGGAGTCCTCAAACACACATAGCGGATTTCCTATAGTACTTGACGGCTATGCAATGCTCTGCTCAACAAATATTTTGTCGATCGACATTACAGTGATGGATTTATGTCGACATCAATTTGTGGTTGACATAAATCCATCTGAGAAACAGTTGCTGATCATCAGGGGCAAAACCCATCAAACCCCATATTGGGGCTGTGCCCCACACCCAGACTTCGGGTTTATCAACTCTGAGTCAGAGTTGATTTGGGGAGGGGTGCAGGTCCAGGGAAAGAGTGCTGTGGTCCCAGGTGGAATTTACGTAGAAACATAAAGTTGATGGCAGATAAGGACATAAGGCCATCCAGTCTGCCCATTTCTTTTCTACCTTCTGAATCTGCCATTGGCCTTTGCTCTGTCAATGGCATATCTATTCATACTCATCTGCATTGCTCCTTTGGCCGATCCATGCCTGTTTGAAGCCCTGCACTGTATTCATATCAACCACTTCCTGAGGTAGGCATTTCCATGTATCAACCACCTTTCTGTGAAAAGAACATTACCCTTAATAAGCCTTCCTCTAATCTCATGCTGTGTCTCTTGTCCTGCTATTTTTCTTATATTGAAACATGTTAGACTCTTTCACCTTGTTAATGCCCTTAAGGTGTTTGAATGTTTCAATCATATCACATCTCTCCCTCCTTTGCTCTAGTGTATACATATTGAGGTCAGTTAATCTGTCCTCATATGTTTTCTGATGTAGTCCCTGCACCATTTGGTTGCCTTCTCTGGACTGCCTCAATTTCATTAATGTCCTTGTGAAAGTGTGGCCTCCAGTACTGCACGCCAGTACTCCAGATGAGGCTCTAACCAGTGTCTTGTAGAGGGATTATTACCTCACTCTTCTGACTTGTGATACCTCTACTAATACACCCCAACATCCCTCTAGCCTTACCTACTGCTTTAGTGGTTTGCTTGGATGATTTCAGGTCATCGGTGATGATGCTGCCCAAGTCTCTTTCCCCTTGTGACTGCCAACAACTCTCCTCCCAGCCTATTGGTGGCTTCAGGGTTTCTCTTCCCTATGTGCATGATCTTGCGCTTCTTTGCATTAAGCCCCAGTTGCCACTCTTCTGACCATTTTGCTAGTTTATCCAGATCTCTTCTCATTCTGCCCACCCCATCTGGATCATCTACTCTGTTGCAGATCTTGGTGTCATCTGCAAATGGACAAACCTTACTCTCCAGTCCATCTGCAATGTCACTGGATGAAGATATTGAAGAGGACTTGCCCTGGCTGATCCCTGAGGTACCCCACTTGTGACTTGCATCTCTTCTGACAGTATACCATGTACCACCTCTCTCTGATTTCTGCCTGTCAACCAGTTTGCCACCCAGTTGACCAACATCTGACCCACCCTGAGCCTACCCAGCTTATTAATCAATCTTCTATGTGGAACAGTATTGAAAACTTTGCTGAAGTCAAGGTAGGCGACATCAACTGCTCCCCTTGGTCCACCACTCTGGTTACCCAATCAAAGAAATCTGTGAGATTAGTTTGACAGGACCTTCCTTTTGTAAACCCATGCTGTCTTGGATCCTGTGCTCCTATGGATTCCAGGTGTTGCACTATCCTTTCCTTAAGGAGTGTCTCCATAATCTTGCCCACTACTGAGGTAAGACTGACTGGTCTGTAGTTCCCACCTCCTCCTGCTACCACTCTTGTGGAGCGGGATCATGAGCCCTTCTCCAGTCTTCTGGGACCTCTCCTGTGCTCAGAGACTCACTAAACAGTTCTGATAATGGCTCTGCTAATTCCACCCTTAGCTTCTTTAGTACCCTGGGATGTATGCCATCAGGTCCCATTGCCTTGTCCTCCCTGAGCTTATCGAGGCTCTTGTAGGACCCTTTCTTTTGTGAAGGGACTAGTGCACACCTCCCTCCCCGTGTCCATGGTGCTAAGCTGTGGTCCCTGCCCTACCTTGTCTTCAGTAAATACTGAGCAGAAGTATCTATTTAAGATAGCTGCTTTTACATGGGCCTCCTCCTCACGCACCCTTGTCCCTTTGATCTTAGCAATACCCCTCTGGACTTTCTCCTTTCACTAATGTATCTATAGAAAGTCTTGTCACCTTCTTTACTGTTCATGCTAGTGCTTCCTTGGTTTGGGCCTTTGCCTGCCTTACTGCCTTCCTGCTTCCCTTAGGGAAGTTTTGTATGCCTCTATCTTCATCCTGCTGCATTCCCTTATATTTCCTGAAGGCCAGCCTTTTGGCTCTGACCTTTTCTGCTACTGTGTTTGAGAATCAAAGTGGTTTCCTTCTTCTTTTGCACTTCCTTTTCTCACTATCCCAATGGGATGTTGCTTCAAGTATTGCATCTTTAATGCTTGCCACTTTACCTGTACTCCCTCACCTGTATTTCGTTTTGACAGGGCTAGCTTAACTCTGT
Organism: Neoceratodus forsteri; assembly: GCA_016271365.2. Lineage (NCBI taxonomy): Eukaryota > Metazoa > Chordata > Ceratodontiformes > Ceratodontidae > Neoceratodus > Neoceratodus forsteri. Next base: position 878,610,519 of record CM028134.1, on the reverse strand, counting down.
TGGCCATCTTATCAAAGTCAGCTCCTCTGAAGTCAAATATGTTTGCCTTGAAATGGGATGATTTTGTTCTAGTTACTAAATTAAACCATACCATGTGATGGTCACTGGGACCCAGGTGACCTTCTACCTGGAGATCTGTGATCCTTTCTCTGTTAGTCAGTACCAGATCTAGGATAGTCTTGTCTTTGTGGGTTGTTGTACCAGTTGTATGATGCCCTCCCCTGCAGGAACCCACCATGTGTCTAGTTCTGGCAAATGTCCCTGCTGGTATTGACCAATCTGTATCTGGCATGTTGAAGTCTCCTCGTTATCACAACCTCCCTTTAGCTCTCATGTTTTGTATATCTTCTAACAGTAACATGTCTATGTCCTCCCCTCGTCTGGAGGCCTGTACACAACCCCAGTTCATCTGGCTGTCCCATTTCCTGTTTCAGGGTGACCCACAGTTCTTCTGGCTTCTTATGTGTATTCTGAATTTCTGTAGCTTTGATATTTTCATTGACATAAAGACCCTCCACCCCACCCTTTTTGCTGCGGTCTCTTCTGAACAGTACATGGCCAGTGCAAGTCTCCCAAGTGTGGTTACTGGTAAACCATGTCTCACTAATGGCTACTATGTCCAGTTTAGCCTCTGTCATTATTGCCTGCAGGTCTGGGATCTTCAAATCATCAGTCTTTATTTATATGAGGCACCTTTCTTAAACCAAGGTGCCTGTACAATATAAATAAAACAATAAATAATTAAAACAACATTAAAAATATTCAAAAATCATTATAAGTTTTACTAAAAGATAGGTTTTAAAGCTTCTTTAAAACTTTGGACAGTCGGACAGTCTCCATGCGCAGGCAAGGTGAGACAATTCCACAGGTTTGGGGCCATGAAACTGAAAATCTGGCCCCTGAAGTTTTAAATGAACCCTGGGAATCTCTAGCAATCCCTCATTAGTGGATCAGAGAGAGTGGGGGACAGTAGGGACAAAGGAGATCTTTCAGGTAAGCAGGTCCCTGATCGTAGGCATGTGTTATAGGTCAACAGACTGACATTGAAGGTGATTCGCCAGCAAACTGGCAGCCAGTGCAGTCCGCGAGCACAGGCATTATAAGACTGGACCTAGAAGAACCAGTCACCAGCCTGGCTACCGCATTCTGCACTAGCTGCAGGTGGTGAATCTCAACCCTGGTAGCTCAAGGTAAAGGGCATTGCAGTAGTCAAGGTGGGAGGTAGCAAGCGTGGACCAAAGTAGGGAGATCGTCTGGAGGAACCAGGTGCTTCACCGGGCAGTGTTCCTCAGATGGTAAAGAGGTTTTGACAAATGCTGACACCTGGGATTTAAATGTCAAACAGTCATCAAACACAACACCCAGGTTCCGCACCGGTTTGAGGTAGTCAAGCTGGACACCCCGGCCATAAACCCAAGGGCGATCCAGCCAACAAACCCACCTCCAGTGACCCTGGTCCACAACCAATCTTGTTTCCCAGACTGCAAGCATTTGTGTACATGATTTTCCATTGGTCAGATTTCAGTGTGTTAGTTGTTGGGTGAGATTCAACATTTCCCTGTGTATAGAATGGCGAGCTGGCCCTTTTTCTTTACCTGGTGATGCAAATGAACTACAAACATGCTGAACTCCTGTTTGACCACTAGCTGAGGGGGGTGCTCATCCCATTCGACTTATGGGGTGCTGCACCCTCTCCCACTTGCTAGTTTAAATATTGTGCAAAGACATCAAACTTCTGCCCCAATGCACTGACTCCTCCTTAGTCAGATGCAGTCCATCAGATTTAAAGAACTTTCACTCCCAAAACTGTTGCCAATTCCTTACAAATGTGTGTCCTTTTCCTGGCACCAGCCCTTGAACCACATGTTTTGCTCCCCTATGTCCCCTTCTCTGATATTCTGTCCATCTGTCCCCTCTCTCAGACTGGCAGCTCTCAGAGAAGGAGATGTAAATGAAACTGATGATAGTTTGTCACCCAGCCTGCTCAGGTGTTCCTTGGTCTCCACAACTGAATGGCTGGTGAGATCGTTAGTCACTATGTGTACCAGGACATCAGTGTTTTTCCTGCTTCCTGAACAATTTTAGCAATGCAGTCAGTGTATCTCCATGCTGATGTACCTGGGAGACATCTGACCATTACCCCTGGCTGGAGATACGTATCAACTCCCGAATCATGGAGTCTCCTATGATCAGAAATGTTTTGGATTTCCTTTTGCTTTTTTTTTGGTTCCTGTTTTGGACAAGTTTTGTTGTGCTAGTTTCTGTGCTTCAGTGTCCTGCTCTGCAGTGTCCTCTGCCCCTTTGTTTGATTTCAGAGATAGAGGCAGATACCTGTTTGTAGTTTTATATGTTTATAGAGGTGATATGTTGGAAAGCACTGAGTGATGGGGCACCCAATTTCCCCTCCTAACCACCTGCCAACCTCATGGACCAACTACCCTTCACGGTCGAGGGGCTTCTGTTGGATGTTGGGGAAATGGCGGGTGGTTCTTATAATATATCTCCTCTTGAATATGTAATTTGAGGCACACAATCTCTTCCCATGCTGCCTGGAGCTGATCCCTTAGAGCTCCAGTGGCCCAGCATGTAGGCCAGTGTCCTAAATCCTATAAAACTGCCCTTCTGAAAAGTGTTCTGCAGTACCTGCAGTTAATTATATCCATTCAGATATGTTGCTGGGTTTATAACCTGGCTAGAGTAATTAGAAGGAAGAAAATGAAAGCAAAATTTTGATTTTGTGTTTTGTTTGTTTGTTTTTGTATAACTTGTTATAACAAGTTAAATTACTAGTGACCCTGTAAATGAAGTTACGTGTGGATACCCCTCTGATCTGCCCTTCCTGCTTTACTACAGGAAATGTCACAACTGTGCTACCCTATAAAAGGAGTGTAGTGTGAGGTGGTTGGAGATGGGGTGAGTGGCTAGGCCCTTCCCTGCTGAAAAAGAACCACAGATGAAAGAAACAAGGAGGTAAGAGCAGAAACAATCAGGCAGCAACAAATACAGTAGCCCAGAAAGCTTATCCTAATGATAGATAAAACTGAAAACCTATAAAGCACCACCAGTAATAATTTCACAGAAGATATACCCTGTAAAATACATTGCTACAGAGAAAAATAAAGCAGTAACAGAAGATATACCTTTACAAAAGACAATATGAATCAGAAGATTACAGCAGTAATCTGTACACACACCTGTAGGCACACCCTGTAATAATGCAGCAGAAGGTATACAAAACAACAATCTGAATCTGAGAATAATGAAACAATAAAATGTTATCAACAAACCATAACAATTCCTGTGAGTATAAAATAAAAATAAGAACACACAGTAAATCTGCCTATCCAAAAGAAGCCTTAATCCTTATCCTTGCTCTGTCCATTCAAGCAACCTAGAAGAAAAGAGCTCAGGTGAAGCTAGGTGCCTTGGTCTGTTGTTGGCATCGACATGTTCACTGTAAAAGTTTAAGCTATGCAGAAGGCATACCACTTGGACCTGTCAAATCTCAGGACTAATGTTTGTAACCTCAAATATAGTCCAGACAAATTAGGAAAATGCTAAAGATATGAAATACTAAGGTAAATTCATGGAAAGGGTGAAACATTTCCAAACTAAAACGAGTTTTCATTATCAAACAATTTTAATTCCTTGATCAATCTTCCCTCTTCCTTTAGCACTCAAAACAAGAGTATATAGTATTTTCTTTAGAATGCTTTGAGGAAGTCACTTAAACTCCATTAAAAGAGGTTTTACTTACCTACATAAAAAATGGTGGCCTAGACATAATCAACCTGATAATTTTCTTCATTCTTTTTCTGGGCTCATTCACTAAAATGATCTCTTCAGGTACATGACTCTCTATCTTATGGATCCTGAACAATTTTCAGATATTTTTAAATAGATGGATAGATGCTCCCCTTAAATTTTCTAAAGAATTTCCAGGTTACAGAATTCTTGAGATCCTCTATTTAGAAATTATATAAATGGAATGTTTCCAGAACTTGCTTAGCATTTTCCTCTTGGAAACACTTTTGTTACCAAATTTTAGATAACATTGGCCCAGCTATGCCAGAATTCAAAATTGTAATCCACAAAACAGAGAAAAATTCTCTGTCTTTTAAATGAAAACAGGTACCTCAAAAATGTGGGAAGTATTATGGCTTAGTGTGTATGATGAACTGAATGTCAGAGGAATAACAAACATGAACCACTAGAAGAAGGTCTTGTCCTTATACGGATTGTACAGCTACTGAAGAAACTATGGAGCACTTTGCTTTAGAGTGCACATATTCTTGTAATTTGTGGACATTTTGGCACATACATGGAAACTGTTTTGGCTCCAGAGCTTAATGCTGAAAGCACTAATGTAGGGTGATTAGTCTAATTGTCTGGCAAAATTTCATAAGGGAACTCATGTCAGTATTTTTGTGGTTCTGAAATGTTATCTCTGGCAGGCCAGAGTCCAGTGGTACTACGGCAACAACAAATGTGTTATACAGTATTTAAACAATTATGTGAGAAGGCCTTGCTTGATATTTATGAAGCAGATGTAGTTTACATCCATTGAATAAAGTTAGACTGTAGTGAAGGGTTTCTCCTTTCTAAAGTATAAGTAAATGGCATAAAGCATGACTCAGCTTAGTTTGAGTATTTCCTCAAAGTGAAATTACAGATACTGTAGGTATTACAGTTTCTGAGTTTCTGAGTTTTTGATGTATGTTTGTGTTCCTAGTTTTGGATTTGTGTATATTTTGTATTTGAATCCTTCAATAAAAATCTCCCCTACTCTTTGTGAAGAGTGTCTTGGGTTATTTTACTTCAACCTGGACATCCACCAGGACAGCAGCAGGATAGGTAGAAGGAACCTTGGTTTAACATCTCATAAGATGGGTGGCACACCCCAACAGTACGGAACCCTGAATACTGCACTTGGGTGCCAGTGTTTAGCTGAGCCCATTCCCAGTGTGGAACAAGAACCCATGGCATTCTGGCCCAGAGGAGGATATTTTAGTAACTAAGCCATGCTGACACCAGTATTTCTCTATAGTATCTCTCTGTAGATCACTGGTGAGACCACACCTGGGGTACTGTACCTCATTCTAAAGTTCTCACCTAAGGAATGATAAGGACAGGCAATGGTGTAACATAGGGTCACCAAGAGGATTCAGGGCAAGCACAGCAAATCCTATAAGATCAACTCAAGGCAATGAACAGCAATTGACTGGAGACATGAAAAGATACCTTTAAGTTCCTGAAGGGAATAAACAAGGTAAACTATGAGGAACTATTTAGCATGAGCAACAGACCAAGAACACAGGGGCATAAGTGAAAGCATTCAGTGGGGTCAAGAGGGTTTGAAATTTGATTTCACAGACAGGGTGATTGAGCTTTGGAACAGTCTGCCAGCTGATGTGGTGGATGCCAAACCAATAAATGGTTTTAAGCAAAGCTGAGACAAAGTGAAAATGTTGTGGTTACTCAGGAAGCAACAGTAAGGAGGAAAGCAGGTGACTGGACAGGGAAGGTTAGTACCCTGTATGGAGAACAGGTCCTGGTGTTTGATAGATTACTATAGGCAAACTGGATGGAGTGTGTTATTTCAGACATGGTAAAGCAGTCATTTATAAATGTATTGTGATAATGCTGTGGTAATATGCTGTTGTTGGAAAGCTATCATACTGTTATTTTTTATAAATAAAACAGTATTTTGAACTTTAATATCAATGATTTTTAATTATTTTTTGCTGTGGAGTACAGAGTTCCCTTTGAGCTTTGTCAGTATTTTAGAGTTTGCTACCCTTCCTTAACTCTGTTAATTGGTTGTGCACACAGAGCTTCATATTGCTTTCATTTTGGATGTAACATTGGTCTTTTTCTGCCACCATTGTCTATTTTATTTATTTATTTTATTTAAAATTGATAACTGGGAGATGCACAGTGAGTCAAGGCTTGTTTCAAGGTGTGACCTTGGGGAAAGGGAAGGGAGAAGCTCAGTTATAGCCAAAATAGAGCCTGTCGGATAATGTGGCTACAATGTGGATGACATAAAGAGAATAGGTTGAGTGCAGCACAGACAAAATGACAAAACATTGTATATTGGAGGACAAATATAATAGCATACAAATCAATTGTGCAGACTGAGCAAACTCATAAAATTCATAGTGCCAAAGTGAAGGGAGGTTGAGCTGGTGCTGAAAGGAAGACTCAAAACAGACTAATAAACTTCAAGAAGGTTGCCAGAATATTAAGGTTAGTGGGGAAGGAGAGGTACGAGGTGGTTGAAAGCTGTCAAGGATAAGGAAGTGTTCATGAAGAGGGTTGGCAGGAGCAAGGGAAGGGGAGGAGCTTTAACTGGTGTCTAAGGAAGGAAGAGAGGGGATAGATGGATAGAAGAGGTAGCTGGTTCCAGAGGGAGGGAGAAGGCATGAGAAAGCAGATTTCACAGCTGAGGAATATGAGTAAGGATGGGAGAAACTGTGCAGGGTGTAGGAGGGAGAGGGATGGAAGAGAAGATGGATACACATGAAGAGAATGACCCAAAACAGTATTTAGAGATGAGGGAAGCACAGTGGGACTGACAACATGAAGGGAAAGGGAGAATCGACAAGGAGAGTAAAGGGAGCAGTGGTGGGTATGAGAGGGTGAGTTGATTGCAAAGTGGCAGAAGGCATTACAGAGGGTGTTGAATCTGGCAAGGGAGGTGGAAGGGTGGTGCCATAAACCACATCCTCATAGTTAAAAACCAGGACAACCATTCTGATGACCAGCTCCCAGCAGACCTGGGAGAAAGGCAGTCTTAATTGCAGTACAGAGCATCAAGTTTGGGGTGGAGTTTAGCATGGATGGCATCAATGTGGATTGAGAAGTCAAGTCTGCTTACTAACCACACACAGAGGTGCTTGAAATTGGAACCATTTCAAGTTGTGTGTGTCATCTAGCATAGAGAAGACATGGAAGGTGGTGAGCGGGTCAGCTTCTGGCTGGTACAAGGGCCATAGACATAGTTTTCTTGTGTTGACTCAATGTTGGTTTGACTGGAACCAGCACAGAATATTGTGAAAGTCTTGCTGGAGCAAGACTTGAGATTCAGTTGAGAGACTGAAAGTGTGAGAACTCTGTTGAAACACTTGAGGTGTGAGAACTATGTCATCTGCACACATGTGAATATGCAAGTTGGAACAGGCAGAGGGAAGGTCATTTTAGGAAGGTGGGGAAAAAGGCTGAACCCAGAGTGGAGCCTTGTAGGACCCTGAACTGGATAGGGATGGGCAGGTGGATGGTGTCTCTGAGCTGTACTAACCATTGAAGGTCCAAGAGGTAGGAATTGAACCAGTCAACAGCAGGGGCTGAGAAGCTGGCAGAACTCAACTAATCGAGGAGGAGTGAGTAGGACATGGAATCAAAGGCTTTGGCAAGACTGATGAAAATGGCCACTGTGATGTGCCCTCATCAGTCACTGAGAGGATGGAGTCAGTGACCCTAAGTAATGAGGAGATGGGGAATTACCCTTCCTAAAGCCAGATTGGAAGGGGAGATGAGGTTGGAGAAGTGGAGGAAGTCTGCAAGCCTTGAGTAGGCTAGTTTCTCCTGCAGCTTTGAAAGAAAAGGAAGGAGGGAGATAGGTGGAAGTTACCAGAGTGAATGACTCACTCTCTTTGCAGAGGGGAGAACCATGGCAATTTTCCAACACTGAAGGACAGTGCAAAGGGTGAAGAAGAGATTTAGAAGGTGAGTAATGGGGAGGTGATGACAGGAGCTGACAGATAGAAAAGTTTAGAGATCAAGCCATCTGGGCTAAATTTGGAAGGGCTGAGTAATGAAAGGGTGAGCAGTGTCTCCTGGGCAGTGACAGGAGGGAAATTAAACCCGGGGTGGTGAGATAAGGAGGGAGGAGGAGAAGAAGGAAGTGGAGAGGAGTCAGGAGGTAGAGGGAGGGAGACCACAAGTGGCAAAAACCTCACTGAAGTAAGCAGCAACAGAGGGAGGATCAGACACTGGTGAGCCATTAACCATGAGGACTGGAAGAAAGGACTTTGTGGGAAGGAATAAAGGGAGTGAATCATCTTCAATAATTTGGCTAAGGAATTAAGAATATTTTGGAGACTGGCCCTGAAGTAGAGGGACTTAGCAGCCTTAGTGCAAGAATTCCAGAGTGCCCTATAGGAGAGGAGATCCAACAGGGAGTAGGAAAATTTATATGTTTCCTTGGCTTGGTCAAGGTTCTTGCACAAGTCAGTGAGACTGAAGGTGATCCAGGGGTGGTGAGTGGATTTAACCCTGGAGAGTATAAGTGGTAAAAACTTGTTGAAGTAAGCAGCAACAGAGCATCAGGCATTGGTGAGCCATTAACCATGAGGACTGGGGGAAAGGACTGGGTGGGAGGAAAAATGTAGTGAATCATCTTTGAGAATTTGTCTGAGCAATTAAGATTATTCTGGATATTGGCATAAACATTGAGGGACTTGGTGGTATAAACAGCCTTAGTGCAAGAGTTCTGAAGTGCCCTGTAGAGAGGAGGTCTGACAGGAGCAGAAAATGAATATCTTGCCTGGGCTTGGTCATGGTTCTTGCACAAGTCAATGAGATTAAAGGTGATTCAGGGCTAGTGAGAAGATTTAACCCTAGATTTCATGATGGGGAATGCTTGTCCCAAGCATAAGTAACTATTGAGTGGAAGAGGAGAGGGCCATATCAGTGTTTGGGGTGGTCAGCATGGGGAACCAGCTAGTTGCAGCCAGGTTGCTCCTTAAAGCTTCTTTGTTCAGCATTGGAAGGACCTGGAGCAGATGTACTTTGGGAAGAGGGAAGAAGCCAGACTTTCCAGACACAAAATGTCATGCAGTGGCTGTTGAAGATGTCTGGTAATATATGTACTGCTATAATGTCTGACAGGGGAGGGAGGTGAGGAGAAATGCATTCCACAAGGGTATGGTTTGATGAGTGGGGATTGAGTCGGGTGGGTTCTGTGATGCATTGTGAAAGGTTAAGGGACTCAGTCCTGTGGGTGGTCAGACTGGAGGTCAGGTAAAGTCAGTTAATTTTGAAGTCAACTGAAAACAGGTGTACCACACTCCAGCATTAAGGAGGGGGTGCAGAATCTGGGGTGGCTAACCCTATACTAAACACAGCAGAAAGAAACAATGCAGCACTCCAGTTGGTACCTTTAAAGAACTGAGCTGAGACTTTCAAATAAGCAAAAGGCAAAATTAATAAATGCAAAAATGCTCAAAATAGCTAGTCACCTGAGAGCTGTACCCCAGTACTTTGCCAAATAGGCTTCACCAACAGAGGAGTGTGGAGAGAGTGAAGAGTGAGTCCACCAAAGAAGAGTGGGAAATTCTCAAGGTGGCATAGAAAACACCAATAAAAATGGGTAAAGTGAAGGCAAAGGAAGGTTTGGCTAGCACATAAACTCGTTGAGGATGCAGCCTCCAAGAAGTGATGGTGCAGGAGGTTCTGGTGGAAATATAGGGACAACTCAACCCCCTGTTTACTCCAGTCCTGCCTAAAGAGGTAGTAGTCTGGGATGACCAAGTTGAAATCAGGAATCTGGAAGAAAGCCAGGATTCCATGATCAGAGAAGGTCTGGAGAATGGTGAGTGACTCAGACAGTGAAGAGCTCCAGTTTAGAGAGGAAGCTCCTAGCACTGAGTTGGAAAACACTAAGGCCTCAGTGAATTGGGGGACGGTGGTTTGATGGAGTAATGGGGAAGGGACAGGATGGAATGGTGGAGAAAATCCTGTTTAAGGGAGGAGAAAAGAAAGGATAGGATAGATGGGGAAGGAGGGAGGAAGGGAGGGAAGAGGATGGGTGAAGGGAGAAGGAAAGAGGAAGGTGGAGGTGGAGAGTGGAGAGGAGGTTGGAGGGCAGGGTAGGTGAAAGGCAGGGGAGTCAAAAGCCCTAATAGGAAAAACTCGAGGAACTGGATATGTACTCTCTAGAAGAAAGGAGGGAAAGTAGAGATATGATAGATATGTTCTAATACCTCACAGGTATTAATAAGGTACATGCAGGTAACATTTTCTATGAGAAAGATTCTCCAGGACAAGAGGTCATGCTATGAAGCTGGGAAGGGGGCTCACAGGAGATGTGAGGAAATACTTCTTCACAGAGAGTGTGGTGGATGCCTGAAATAGCCACCCTGCAGAGGTAGTTGAGTGCTAAAACCATAATAGGATTCAATCATGCATGTGATAGACAAAGGGGACCTTAGAAGTAAGGCAAGGGGAGAAGATCGACATCGAGTAGGGTCTGTGGTGGCACAGAAGGTAGGGAATATAGGGCAGACTAGGTGGTCCAAGAGGTCCTTATCTGCTGACAACTTCTATGTTTCTTTGAGTAAGGAAGAGCAGAAATACGGCATGGTGCATAGTAAGCAGTAGATTAAGCACTGAAATAGAGTAACTTGTTCTGGCACTAGACAAACAGCAGTACACAGGCATCCTTCGATTATCAAGCAATTAAAAACAGCAGGTGAATTATATGAAAACTATGCTATGCAGGCTTAACAGAGACAACAATGAGGCTGAACCTGGTGTAATGTAACAATTATAATCATCTAAGTTTAGGAAGTTGCCAGAGTAAACAACAAGCAAAAAGCTAACAGGTGTGCAAATGATAAAAACAGCTGAATAAGATGACAGTGCACGCTATTGAAGCAAAAACAGAAATAAGTAACCAAGATAACCCACATAGGGTTTTAGCTAGCTGCTGTAACTTGCTAATGAATGACCTTCTAAGATTCTTAGTGGAATGGCACAATAGGAAGAGACAACAGACAAGTGGTACTCATGTAATAAATGGAATTTATTATGGATCAGTAATAAAGGCTTACTACCAACAGTGTAATCACTGGGAGAACTACCGGTTTTCCTTACCTAGGCAATGCAGTCTCTCTTCTCAAGGAAATTACATGCTACAAAGGGTCTTATACCCCAATAATAACTATGGCAACAACTAAAGAAGATACATAAAAGTATATAATTGGCCAAAACAGGTGGCCTGAGTAACTATCCTAACTAATATGAGAAGTCGCTACTTGCATAGATAATATAATACAATTGGGTTTCTATAAACCAAAGGTCACTTGTAATTACAGTGATGTGCATGCACTAAAGATGGCACTGTTGCATTACTTACAAAAATACAGTAAAAACTGAGTGAAAAGCATCTCTCATACCTAAAATATATCAGTAAAACATAATAGAGCATGATATGCATTAGTAGAACACAGACGCTGACAGTTATGCTTATATGATGTGTCTTCGCCCTAAGGTTAGTACATGTACCTACATATAAGTTACTGCATGTGAGGTGGGGGTACAATCAGGGGTGCTGGACCATGGATAACACTACCTAAGTTAGCAAGATAGCATTGTGTGTGAGGAAGTCTCTTGGTGCAGTAAGTCTGTGCAGTCTATGAAGTAAGCCCTAAATGCACTGGTGGGGAACAGTACAGTTCTAACAGTCTCAGCGTGAAATGCCTGGAGAATGGAGATTGATCATTTGACCGTCAAGGACACCAAACAGTATGAAGTTAGATAGTGAACAGGTTGGTATGGGAGGGGCCTCCTTCAGTTCCCGCACCCTTCACTACCCTACTGCAGGAAGTTCAGGATAGAAAGTGCAGTCCAACAGAAACAGTGTACTTAAAAAGTTGAATAGTGGTGTTGTCCTGAGAAGAGACAGAAAAGACCAGTACCAGTACCAGGTAGCCTCACGGTGTCTTAATTGGTGGATAACTGGATTTGCAGGCTTCCCTGCTACTTCAACTCAGTCAAGAAAGGGAAACACTCTTTCCTCCACTACAGCCCATGTTAACCCCAATTAAGACCTCAAAGTGCAATCTGGGGAGGCAGGTGAGTTTTGGAACCAGTGTTGTCAACAAAGATATCAAGCCAAATTACCCAGGAGAACTAGAGAAAAGAATTTAAATGATATTAGATGCAGTTCTGTCTTCCAAGTAGTCCAAAAGAAAACTGGTTTGTAACGTTCTCCCTCCCCCAGCCTCAAATTTATAAGGATACTGTTGCCTGACCTGTAAAACATATGAAACCACCTAACACTGATGTGAGATGACCTCTTCGCTCTTCACTCAGTGTCCTGCTATAGATTAAATGAATGTTGACATTTTCAGTGGTTGAAACTGCTATAATGTGATTGATTTGGGGGATATGCATGTGGTGGGAGGAAGTGGGTGGTGTGTTTTGCATGATATGGCATGAGTGGGAGAAGTGATATCTTCTATTATATTAAACGTTACCAGGACTGTAGCCACAGACCACTGAACAAATTGGACATAGTAAAGATGAGTAAAATGTAAAAAATTCTCCTTCCACAGAATTATACAAGTTCTGTCAATTGCACCAGTAGAACTCTAAATTCTGCACTTTGAATATCTGCAAAACACATAGAGAAATTCTACAGATATCCCACAGTAGAAAACATCGGTTCCATCCCAAAGTTTTCAGTCTTGCACACCTTTAGAGCACAATGCCATTCTAATGTAAATTGCTGCTCTGTACCTGCAATTCTGTTAACTGGTTGCCTCCTAGAATACACCTGTAGGCAGCAGCAAATGTACTGCAGTGTGTCCCAGAATGATTACAGAAGTCACCTACAGACTCCCTGTGTGCCCTAGTAATGTCTGGAGATGTCACTCACATGTTTTAATATTACTTGCCAGCCAGAATTGATTAGAATTGACTGCATAGCACTATTAGAAAGGTAGTGTTGTGCTTAATAACTTTGCCACTGACACTTTGTGTGTATCATGTTTACTTTAAGAGTTATTCACATTTGTTTATGACATGGTGTATGGCAGATATTTTGTCCACCAAGAACCACCTAAGCACTTTGAAGAAAACATACATTCTGGGTTTCTCAGCCAGTATAAAAACAAAACCAAATTGATCACAATTGACTGCATAGCACCATTGGAAGGCAATTTGTGCAGAACACTTTTACGGATCGTTGTATGTATCATGTTGTACTTTAGGAGTTATATAAATTTGTTTATGGTATGGTGTGCATGGTTCAGACTCACCCTCAAACCTCACCAACACACCTTGACTAAAATGGGAAAAATTATGTTTAACACTACAGAAATAGCAGTTTTTTTACAAACAAATTATTAAATTACGTCTAATGTCTGGATGCTTAATTTGGTGTTGTTATGTTACATATTTCCCAACAAAAAGGCTTATGGTGCATTTTGTAGTGGAAACATTTTTTCATTGCTATTTTGACCAGCATAGAAAAAAACTAAATTACCTATTATTACTTGCATACCACCGTTGGAAAGGTAATGTTATGCTGAACAAGTTTGTCACTCATACTTTGTGTCCTAGCACTTACGGTTTTAGTGCTATTAGCATTTGTTTGTGACGTGCTGATCCTGGCTTGATTTTGCTTAGAAAGGCCCAGGATTCACTGTTAACAGTATGCAGGAGACAAATACTGCAACTTCAGAGAGCTCCTGTGGAAGCAATGAGTTAACATGTGGAATCTATCACCAGGCAGGAGATCTATGACCAGCATCAGCAGTTATTTGACTAGCTGGACAATTGCTAATATGTTACTTTTAATGAAAAGAGATTAGCAAATTGTATCACTTGCGATAATATGTCAAAATAATTCATCTGCAAGCTTGAATCACTGAAAATGAAATAAAGGATAAAAATAGCTACAACAGATTGTTCCAAATGATTTGTGTGACATACATGAGCCTGATTAATGGTACTGCGATCAAGTTGGGATAAACTTAATCACGTACATATTACTTAATATTGACAGAGGCACAAAAAAGAGATGTAGTTTTCTGCAACCAGCAGTACAGACATGGGGTGAATTTTAAAAAGCTTTCTGCTGCCAGTCTAGTTAGCAGAGCAGTTAATGCACCTTATGTGTTGACAGAAACAAGGATCCATCATCCTTGTTAAAAAATAAATACATGGAAAGTTACTTGATTAGCTGTTTTTTTATTTTTTCACTATAAAGTTTTACAAGAAGAATATGCTTTATGGCACAATTCATAGAGGCTTGTGCAGTGCACAGGAATATGTGTATAGAACTTTCCACAGCATGTACCAGCTCTCCTCCTGTCCACATAGGTCAGTGTTCAACCTCATTCCATTCTGTCTTTGATTGAGCTACAGTACAGGGGCAGCTGGGTAGTGGGTATGCCAAGGGGTGGTGCAAGACTGTAAACCATGGATGAAGCTAGGTCCACCTGACTTCAGACACCTACACTGGTAGTCCAGCTACAACTGCAGTGTAACTCATTGCCCATCTTGAAGACCATTTAATGTGCCCATAGAATTTCTGAAATAACAAGCCCTAAGTCCTCATTACGGGCTTGCTGCAAATACAAATTGCACACACATAATTACTATCAAGATATTTGGTATTTAAATTCCAAATACAAATACCTTTGTATCCATGATATTTGAACATTTTAGTATTAGTGTTTGTACATCCCAGTTTACATCTTTTTATTTTTATTTTATAATATATTCAACTCCATCCCATGGGGTTAGGGGCATCATAGTTGTACATTTGGATGTGCACCATTGGGATAATAGGTCAGACCTTCTGTCCCTATGTGTAAAGGGTTAATAGTTTGCTGCCCGAGGATTGCTGGTGTGGGAGTACTCTGGACCAGTGCTGGATATAAAGGGTTAAGCGTGGGAAAAAGGAGGGAAGGGGGAGAGAGAGAGGTGAATGTAGATCAAGCAGGGCAGCTGCCTGCTTGAACAGCTGGAGAATTTTCTCTTGTGGAAGAGTTAATGGTACAGCAATTGTGGTACGTGGTGGTGGCCACTCCATTGGACCCCCGGTGGGGGCAGTGTGAAGACATTACCTGCTGGAGGAAGGGGTCGGGAGAGATGAGGTCTGAGGGAGAGCAAAGTAGCAGGCGGAATGGAGATGGATCATAACTTGGTTCTGTGGGCCATCACTCAAGAAACTTTGCTGGCTGGTGGCAAAGCATTTAGTGGCCTTATGTGAGAGGCAGAATGCCCCAAGTTGAAAGATGGACCAATGGGAGGTGGGAGCATTAGCCCTGAGGTGAGAGGCTAGCTGAACAGCCCTAAGGATGCATTTGGACCCATGACAGGAGGGAGTAATAGCCCCAAGGTGAAAGGCTTGCTGAATCGCCCTAATGATCAATGTGGACCTGGAAATAGTGGAGCACTTGCCTCAAGGTGAGAGGCCAGGCTGAGCTGAGATATGGGAGCAAGTATGTCTTGGGACTGTGAGAAGCAGCCTTGCAGCATTGTGTTAATGTCTTTGTTACAGGGTGAATTGGCTGGCTGGATTAGGGTCATCCAGATCACGCCCTATGAATGGACTGTATGTGAATGGACTCAATTAATGTGACCTCCACAGCCAAGAATAATGTGCTGCCCCTTGTCTTAATATATGAACTGCTCCATGAGTGGCTGTACTTTTATTGATTCAAGTTTATTAAATATAGGATCCCATTGTTTCTTTAAGCCAGAGAGAGTTGTTTCATTCTTTATGGACTGTTGATGATGTTCATAGAATCACAGAAGCTAGAGGCACAAAAGGACCACACTGCTCCATCTAGTCGGCCCTATTTTCCCCCTACTCCTCCCTCCTGCCCTCTCCCCTGCTACTCAGCTCCGTATGTCTGTCCTGCCCTCTTGAATCCCTCCACCGATTCAGCCCACTACCTCTTAGAGTACTCTGTTCAGGCTTCCACCACCCTCTCTGTGAAGAATCACCCTTTCACATTTCCTCTGTATCTTCCTCCCTGCAGTCTGAGGCTATGCCCTCTAGTTCTAGCCCCTCCTTCTTCTTAAGTAAATACCCTTCCCTTACTTTGTTCAGCCCCTTAACATATTTAAAGTTTCAATCATGCCTCCCCTTTCCCTTCTCATCTCCAGTGTGTATAGATCCAGTTCTTACACCTCTGCTCATATGTCTTCCTTGCATACCCTGCACCATCTTGGTTGACCTTCTCTGAACCCTCTCCATCTCGACTATGTCCTTGCAGAGTGTGATCTCCAGAACTAGATCCTGCACTCCATATGTGGCCTCACCATGGCTTTGTGGGGCATCATTACCTTCCTCCTTCTACTAGTAATGCCCTTGTCAATGCATGTGCCAACATTCCAATGTCCTTTCCAGTGCTCTGCTATGTTGGTTCCCTGCCTTAAGATTGGATGAGAGTATAATCCCACAGATCCCTCTTCTGTTCTGTTACTTTGATTGCCTCCCTCCTAGGGTGTATCCTACTTATGTGTTCCTACTCCCAATGTGCATCACAGTGCTCTTTTGGCATTAAACTTCAGTTGCCACATTTCTGACCCCTCTTGAGCACCCACCAGGTGTCCACCTATTGCATAACTTTGTATCATCAGCAAATAGGCACTCTCCCCTCTGATCCTCTGTTATATGGCCGATGTAAATGTTAAAAGGAAAGGTCTCAGTACCGACCGGAGTACTCCACCATTCACCCCCATCCTGGAGTACATCCCATTTAGCATCACCTTCTGGGTTCTTCCCCAAGCCAGGCCTCCACCACCTTGCTATTTTCCCACCCACCCCAAGACTTTCTGGTTTCTATCATAATAGCGATCCAAAACAGTGATCGCTATTATGTTGAGTGTATATCACCAAAAAGCAAATCAGCGATATACACTTTCAGGTGACCCAATATCCAGAACACTAAAAAGTGTTTTGTGGGGGAGGCTGTACCTCACCCTCACAGGAGGCTTTGCCCCTGCACCCCCTGAATTTAGATTCTCATCTCCAGGGGTGCATGTCGGGGAATCTGGATTCTGCAAAACAAATTAAGCCACGCAGGTAGTGGCAAAATTTCCATGATCCTGGCCCCAACCCCAAATCCAGTACCTGTTTAAGCGAGCTAGCCATCCACATCACCACAGCACATGGCAAGCTCAGCGACAGCAAACACACTGATCCCTAAAACCCTTCCCTGTCCCTCCCTTCCCTCACCTCTCCCCCACTCCTGGTTTCCCTTCCCTATGCTTGCTTTCACGTAGGGTCACTACCCTTGCAGGGTAGCCCATGGGAAATCATTGAATATGAGTAGACTGTTTTGAAGGTCACCCTATTCAGTCACTTCCTCACTGGATACCAGACTTTCCAGCTTGCTTAACCACCTTCTGTGAGGGATGGTGTCGAATTCCTTGCTGAAGTCCAGAAAGACCACATCCACCACCCTCCCTGGTTGACCACCTGAGTCACTCAATCAAAGAACTCGTCACTCAATCAAAGAACTCAATCAGGTTCATCTGGCATGACTTTCCCTTCATGAAGCTATGCTGTCTGCTGTCCTGCAAGCCACTTTCCTCCAGGTGGTTCACCACCCTCTCTTGATTAGTGCCTCCATTACCTTCCCCACCACTGAGGTGAAACTGACAGGGCAAAGTTCTTCGTCACCGCCCTACTTCCTCCCTTGTGCAATGGCACCACGTCCAACCTCCTCTAGTCCTCCGGCACCCTCCCCATATCTAGTGACAAGTTTAACCACTGTTTTCCTTCCAGCCAAGCACTGGTGGGATCAGCAACCACTCTCCCATTTTTTGTCACGGACTTGTGTAAATGCAGCTGTCTTGGAAGATGTTCTGCTGCTGTGGCAGTCCCTCCCACAGACAGTTACCTTCAAACCCCTAGACACCAGGCAGGGGTGGCCATATATGAATTATTTTCATTTTATGTTATAATAATCAAACAATTTCCTATAGATGGAAATTATCTGTTGCCAGGAGGTATGCTTCATGAGGAGACAGAGGAAACAAGGATGTTTTGAAACGAAGGATAAGAATTTTAATCTCTATATTTGTCAACAAAGTTTTGGTATAGAACTTTTGTCAGTTAAAAATAATTTCTTAAAGTAGTTCCATCTTTTGTATCAAACTGACATAGAGAAGCATTGCAGACATTATTAGGATTCTAGTTAAAATGAATAAAACATCCAATATGGTTATTTGATATTGATTTTAGAGTGCATTATATTTGTGCTACTGGAACTCCATTCCTCTGGATGTTCGGCAAGCCCCTAGTCATGACCTCTTTAACAAACAACACCTTGATCACCTTACCAAACTAACAAAGTGTACTTGCTTCCATCTGCCTAAGGCCCTTCTAGTACTTATTGTCGGTGGTTTACTCCCACCTCCTCAACTCCCTACCACTGCTTCCCATTTCTCTGTCTCCCCATCTCCCTGGTTCTGATCATATCTCTCTTTACTTCATGCAGGTCTCAGTGCTCCTCCATGCCTCCTACTGCTCCCCCATCCAACTTTCCTACTAGTCACCCTACCCTCTAAGATGGTTATAACAACTGGCACTTATTTACCTTATATTGTAAATGTAATTCTGTATCACTGGTTGCCTTTGCCTTTGTTGTTAACAACACCTGTACTGACTATTGATTTTTGTACTTTACTATTTTTAGACAAGTGTTGTACTGTGTATCAGCTATCTTGTCATGTTTTTACTTGTTGTATCCTCATTGGGTTGTGACTATAAAAGGCATTTCTATATCTATTGATTATGTTTGTATTGTTTTCTATTTTTGCCAAGTATTGTATTGTATTATTGCTATCTTGCTATGTATTCACCTTGTTGTAACGTCCGGGTCATGTCTGAAAATAGGCATTTCTATGTCTAGTACACTTTACCCAGTTATCAAAAGCAAAATAAATAAAATAAAAATAAAATAAGTCAAAATAGCTGCTACAAATATTGTTTCCAGACTGGATGAGCCAGGTCACCTGGTGTGCGTATATACACTAACAACTGCATGATGCTGCATTTTGTAAGCTACATATCTTAATACCTGACCATTTTATAAGTGCATTAACACATTCCAGGGTGCTTTGTTCATTGAGAGAAAAGGCACTCCTCTAGTGTGTGCTGAGGAGCACTTAGCTTTCGCATCATGCTCTGCACACACCAGATAAGTGCTTACATTTCCCAACAAATGCATACCCTGTTGTTTTATTTCTGACAAATGCAAGTCACACCTAAAAGTACAATGCTCATTTAGTCACTTTTAAAGAAAAACATGGTATGCTTTGATGAAGAATAACAGTGTGCAGTGTTGGAATTACAGGGAGTTTTCCAGGGCTCAGCCCCTGAGCACTGAAATGAGCCCCAGTAGCTCACACATCACTGCTATTGACTTATAATGGGAAGGGGGCTTAATTTTAAGATAGTGCTGTTATAGTATCCCTAGCTGCCAAAGTTCAAGAAGTGTAATTCCAACACAGACAGTGTGCACATAGACTGTGCTAGGGCATCAATTGCTGTTGCAAAGGCCAGTTATAGGTATCTATGGTGGATCCCCTGAAGGATGCAACTGCTAGGCTTGAGGTGTTCAACAGACCACGTAACCTATTAGGATTCTAACCCTGTTAAGCAGGTACTGAATCACCTCCATAGCCAGAGGGACTTTAATGGGCCCTGAGGTGAGCTCTATGGTGCAGTGGTAGGACAAAGCAGCTGGAACCACTGAAGTTATATCAACCTCAAACCCACAATGAACACCATGTGCAGTGTTTGTTCTCTTTCAATTGTGGCTGAAGCAATTACCTTTCTCTGACCCACACCATCAGTTACTTGGAAGAGTTGGTACTGAAATTTACAGAAGGGTAATCAAGTTGTGTTCAAATCCCCACCCCAAGCGACTAAAAATCTGGGAATTTCAGAGTCAGAACCAACAGCTAAACTGCAAACATCTGAAACATCTCCAACTTACACCAGAGGACTGTACAGATGAATGACTCAGCACCCAGACCTGTTGCAGATGAAATGGCCAACCATGTGAGGGACCCTAACTATTCAAGGTTTGACATTTGAGACTCATCCAAAATCTCAAACAAATTCATCCCCAAGGTGGGACCAACTCAGATAAAACAGGTTCAGAGTTGCCTCCTGCCATGTCTCCATGACATTTATAACTGTTGGCCTCACAGTCAAAGACAATAGTAATATTTCAAGACTTCAAATCTTGCTTATCCTATGACTAGTACTTTATGGAATGTGGAATTCTGTCAGCAGAATTAGCATGGAAAGATCATTCCGTCAGTGGAATTTCCACAAAATTTCACTGGTCCTTCTGCATAATTCTGTCAGCTGTCATCGGGAATTATATTCCACAGAACAGTATTTTTCAGGAAAATCATCCCACAGCCATTTCTGCAGAAAACTGAGCACTGTGGAATAGAATTCCATGGAGGTATAGCAGAAAACCCATTCCGCATTTTTTCTTCCACAGAATTCTGTCATTCTACTTTCAATGACATTTGGTGGAATTTCACAGAGTTTCAACAATTCTGCAAAATTTCATTCCACCAGAATTTGAAAATTCCACACACCACTACTTATAACTGGTTCTAAAATGGTTTGCTTGATTGAAGAGTAAATAACAAGAAAAGATTTCTCTGCTATATAAATGGTTCACATTTAAATTTAATGGAATTCCATTAGAGGCAGCTTCGGTGTGAGTGTCTTTGGTGTTTGTAGCACTGAGGAGATACTGAGCTCAACTACATGTTTATGTTGAATCTTTCAATAACAGACCCTGAGGTGCTTCAAAAAAGGCAACTTTAGATCCTGCAGTCTCCAGGAATAATTAAACAATTATCAATGTAATATAATCTAAAATGTGATGCATTTTAACTTAAAAAACAGGAATAAAGGTAATACTTTCTAAATATTTCTGTCTCTGGACCCGTTTATTGTCAATGTAGAGCTATGTCCTTGAGATCTATTGATTGCTGAGTTAAGAATCATTGGCTTCACCCTGTGCCCTCAATTTGTCTTTAATCTAGAGGTAATGTCTGGGACATTGGTTTATATTAGCAATTGAATACTCCAGTGATTAATAAGGAAATTTTAATTTATGAACAAATAACAATTAACAGCTTCTAGCGCTCATGGGGCAAAAGTATGCCTGTTATTCAATCAGGTATGAGAAATGGTTGCCATTATTTATTTATTCATACTTGTATAA
Source organism: Neoceratodus forsteri (assembly GCA_016271365.2). Lineage (NCBI taxonomy): Eukaryota > Metazoa > Chordata > Ceratodontiformes > Ceratodontidae > Neoceratodus > Neoceratodus forsteri. The sequence continues at coordinate 878,589,508 of CM028134.1, read as the reverse complement.
CTGTTGCCAGGAAAAGTTAATTACTTACAGATAGCTTGTTTCCAAGTGCTGTGAATCTTGTGGGAGTGGGGAGCAGGGAACTAGGATACAGAGTCAAAACAAAGAAACACATATACTGTATTGTAGTATAACAATTACTGTTATATAGAAATTGCAGTAACACATGGCTAGAAATGAGAAAGGACAATTGCATCATGGGTAAATAGTGAGGAAGGACATATGTTAATAGTTCCAGTGTTCTATATACAGTGTATGTGTGTGACAGAGCAAAGCACAGTTGCTGCTATTATACTGGCTAACATACAAAGTGGCAGCAGCTTTTTCAAATAAGTATCAAGTGAAGAGGAAAGTGCATGTACATTATTATCATAAAATGAAATAAATATTAAAATATCTAGTGTAGTAGAGCAGCCATTGTCAGAGCTGCCAACAAGAGCAACTACTATAGGTACAGCTACAATTAAGCATAACTACAGTAGCTCATGAAGTTCATTTCTTAAGGGACACTTAAAATGAGAGAATTTCAGATTGGGTAAGAGGTAGTTTGATAAATTGATGATCTTATAAAGTAAAGTACCCTTTCTTAGAGGTTTCTTGCATCAGGGGTTAGGAATGAACACTAGAAACCCAAGGGTGATGTACCAGTGTGTGTGGGGAGGGCAACAACAAAACAGGATAGGGACTTGGGGATCATCATATTCTGATGATCCAAAGGTGGAAAGACAATGTGATAAGGCAGTTGGAAAAGCTAGTAAAATGCTTGGATGTATAGAGGGTACAACAAGCAGAAAGATAGAGAGTGAGTGATGCTCTGTATATATCAATGGTGAGGCCCTATTTGGGGTCCTGTGTCCAGTTCTGAGGCCCCATCTCAAGAAGAACATAGATCAGATAGAGGCATTACAGATGGGGGGCAACCAAAATGGTGCATAGCCTGCATCAGAAGCACTGTGAGGAAAGACTCAAGGAATTAAGTATGTACTCTCTAAAGGATAGAAGGAAGGGAGACATGATAGAAACATTAAAATACCTCAAGGATATCAACAAAGTGCAGCTGGGTGGCATTTACATAGGAAGAGATGCTCAAGGATCAGGGTATGATATAAAGCTTGAAGGGGAAGCTCAGAGGGGATCTAAGGAAGTACTTCTTCATGGAACAGGTGGTAGATGCCTAGAACAGACTATCAATAGAGGTGGTAGGAACAAAACAGAAGCAGAATTCAAGCATGTGCAGTGTAGACACGGGGCCTCAGTAACATGGCTGGGGGTAGGCTACAGATCAAGTAGGGTCTGCAGTGACACATTAGGAGATTTCTTAGGGCAGATTAGATGGGGCTAAGGGGTCCTTTTCTGCCAACAACTTTATGTTTCCAATGTTTCTATGTAATATTGTTTTAGGCAATAGGATGGGATAAGGGGTAGAAAGCATAAAGGTAGCGGGGACATTTTCTTGACCAGTACTTCTTGATGAGTGAAACACCAGTTTGAGCCAACCAAAGAAACTGTACATGTTGCAGTGGTGGTGGTGGTGGTGGTGGTGGTGTAGGTGTATGTGTGTGTGGGGGCAGTTTAGTGTGGCCCAGCAGAAAACATTGAATAAGATGTCAAGTTTGGCTAGGGAAGTTTGGGACAGCACTTTTAAACAACATTGCCATAATAAAATAAGAAGGATCATTCTGCATATGGTCTCTTATCAGCAATGGTAGGAGGGACCAAGTGAAGAGACAGGCCTTGTTCTAGTATAAGGCACAGAATATGGGAAGTAGTTTGATGGTGATAGATTAAGGTGGTGACATGAAGAAACATTGCATTGCATAGTTCCTCATAAAGTTACTGTATTTCACAAAGCACTGTGAGATGTGAAGTTACTAATGTCACTAATAAGTAGGAGCAGAAAAACATGTACGGGGCCCATTAGTAGCTCCATTAAATTTCCATGTAGTATGTCATGTCCTACCATTAGCAATATATTTATCTAGTCATTTTTGAATATGTCCTTATTTCTGCTTATAACTGTTTCCAGTGGCAGTCTGTTCCATAGGTTCACCACTCGTGTAAAGAAATGCTTATTTTATTGTATTAAATCTTTTTCCTTTCAACTGCAGTGCGTGTCCCCATGATGTTGAATTAATGTTCTTAAAGTCAATGTTTATTTCTGTTATCAAACTGGTACTCTGAAATATACCATATAGTAATAATAAATCTCCCCTTTTCTTCATACCACCAAGGTGTGTAAGTTTAGTCTTTCCAATCTTTCTTCATAGGAGCAATTCTGCAACCCTTTCACAATTTTATCATCCTATGTTGAACTCTTTCTAATTTCCTAATATCTGCTCTTCTATAGGGTGACCTGAGCTGACTGCAGAAATCAAGTTGCAGCCTCACACGATCTGTAAGAGGCATCAAAATACCATCCCTCCTGCTTTTTATGTTTCTTTTTATTGCCCCATGAATCTGTTCACTGTTGTGACTTCATATGAATATTACTCTATGAAGTCTAAATTTTGGTCTGTTATTATGCCTAGGTCCATTTACTTAACTTCTGATTTTAACACAGTGTTACTTAATATGTACTGATACTGATTATTGCTCTCTCTTATATGTAGGACATTTCTCTAGATTAAAGGACATACCCAACAGTAGGCCCATTCAGATATTCTATTCAGACTTAGTTGTATTTTGTTGGCTTGCTCTTGAGTAATACATGGACCTCCAAGTTTTGTGTCATCAGCATACTTAGTTATATAGTTATGTACATTATCCCATAGGTCAGTAATAAATAAGCTAGAATACAGTGGGACCTAAAACTAAAACCTGGGGGACCCCACTGTTGACCTTACCATCCTCTGGCATATGGCCATTAATAGTCCCACAGCCAGGGTCCTATCAGTACGCCCAGTTAGTGATTCATTTAGCTATAAAATTAATGATGTTTTTTCCCCACCAGATTCAACACCACTTGCTGTCAATCTAGGGTAGTATAATGTAGAGAAAGTTACACTTCTTGAACTGGACAAAGTGAGACCTGTGATGTAGGTATTTTGCTCACTTCTTTGCTGGAAAATTTAATGTAACATGCTCTTCCCCACCCTATCCTCCCTCTTTCTCCAAGCCATCAATGCAGGCCAGTCAACATTACATTCTCCCCCATACTACTCAACACTCTATCCCACCCTCCTCCCCATAGTAGTCAGTCACCCAATAGACAAGTAATTAAATAACCTCCCATCCATCACCTATCCCTCAGCACTCTTCACACACTCCTCCAAAGTCACCTACAGCATAGGCAGTAATCATTTAGCTGTCAAGAGGTGGAGCTAAGGCTGAGAAAAAACTAGAGAGAGGGACGGAGAGATAAAAAGAGGAGGACAGTACTACGGAAAAAGAGTAGAGTGAAGGACTGACTAGAAAGGGGGTCAAATTAGGGACAGAGATGGACAAAAGGAGTGGAGAGCCACAAAGGCCAACACAAGAAGCATTGGAAACAAAATCTCTGACCCTGAGGATACCATTGTGGAGGCAGACCTGGGTCTAGCTACCATAAAGAATAATGGTACATCTGCAACCACAGCTAGAGGTGGCCATACTGGGTTACCCATGTTTCAAAAGGATAGAGCAGGGAGGAAAAGGAGAGGGTTGTTTTATATGTAAGGGAAAGGTATAAAGGCCATGGTGATACAAGGACACAATTGGAAAAAGAGAAACTGGAGGTTTGTTGGGTTTGCTTAGAGATGGGGTCTGGGGCCTTTATCCATGTTGGGTGGTGTACAGACCACCAACAAAGAGGAGTTGGAAGGGGTTTGGGGATGCCATTGGCAGAATGGCAAACAAAGGGAGTAAGTAGTAATTATAGGGGACATTAATCTGCTGGATATAGACTGGAACATCTTGGTCACAGCTACAACTAGGAGCAGGATCATCCTAGACTCCTGCAAGGGACATTTCTCAGGCCCTTGCCTACAAATTCCACTAGAGATGGGGCAGTGCTGGATCTGGCACTTACAAACAAGGATAGCACTGCAGATGTCATAGTGGGTAGCTTCCTTGGCACACACAATCATCATACAGTGTGGTTTGGTATATGGATCCATTTTCACCCATCCCACATGTCGTATCTGGTGAAGGCTTTATGATGCACCTGCACACATAACTGTATGGTTGGTCTCTGGATCCTAGCTGTTCTCACTCCCACAAGCTTTTCCAGCTGCTCCACAACTTGCAGAAAAGTTGACCTCCACCCTAAAAGATTAGCATCCTGTGGTATGCTTGATACTCCTCTCTCAGTGGCCACTGATGTCCTGAACTTGTTTATGAACACGGGTCATCAGCATCATGAGTGGAAACCCTTGCACAGCACTGACAGGTTGGCTGTATTAAGTATTTCTTGTTGTTGTAAGAACAAAAGCATGATTATTGTCACCCACATGTTTGTATTAAATTGCATTTATAAGTTTTTATATCATGTTTCATTTTGTTTCTCAACTAATATATTTGCTTACTAAGACAGACAAAAACACATCCATACACCCATGCTTGGACAGAAGGATATGACACACAATCAGAGAGCAAAACATGCACTATGTCAGCACAATCACAGAAAAGACATATGCACAAACATGTTCATTCTCACTCATAACATTGTTTCAATGTGTGGATGTCAGCTGTGTACATGCTAGTACAACGTTACTTTAAGAGATATTTTGGCTTGCCTCTTTCCTTTAGCTTTCCACTGACAGCAGAGGGCCAGGAGAAGTTTCTCAGGTTAAAGTCCCAAATTAAGTCCCTTATCAGCTTCTGAAGACCTGCTAACACTAGTGCATGCATTTAAGTTGTCTAGGCTTGACTAATGTAATACACTCTACCTCGGGAGTTAGTGTAGGTAACCTCGATGTTGCAACTGGTGCAGAACACTGTGGTGAGGTTACTGACTGGCCTTTTGAGGTCGAGCAATGTAACTCAGGTCCTATGTGATCTGTGTTGGCTGCCTGGGAAATGAGTGGTGAGTTACCTTCAAGGTTGGTTTACTAACCTACAGTCACAGTCAAAGACATGGTCAGATAGTTCCTGAAATTTCTGTGATATTTCTAGAAATCTCCTTCTTCCTGCAGTTCCACAGTAGGGACAGCAGAGAAAAACTCTTTAAAAATGTTGCAAAATATCTGGAAAGATCTGACCATGTCTCTGGCTACTACTGTATAAAGCCTTGCATAGGTGGGTCCTGACTACCTGGTAGAGCTCCTGCATCCTGTCACAGTCTGTGCACTCCCTTCCACACCTCCAAGGAGAGTCTCTTCTCAGTCCCAGGGCCCAGTTAAAGTCCTCTGCTGATTGTTCTTTTGAAATGGCTGACCCTCTTCTTTGGAATGACTTGCCTAGGGAAGTGAGGAGGCTCCCTCGGTGGAAGAATTTAAAAGTGAATTAAAAATCGGCCTTTGGGGACTAGTGTTTTTCTTACTCTTCTAGGTGTTAACTACTTTGATTTGAAATGATGGTATATTGTTTATTTTAAATATTTTTTATCTTATTTATTTATTTACTAATTATTGTTGTGTTTGAAGCTGTCTGTCATCAATGTACAGTGCCCTGAGCCTTGAGACAGAATCTTACAAACAAAGTTACTGCTACTACTACTAAAGAAATTTGCAGCTAAAAAGCCACAACAGAGGCAAAATGCTGGAGAAGGAGGGGTGATAGGTGGTCATGAAAAACACTAGGCAGGGATATGTGTGGTGTGGCTTATATAGGGAAGGGAGAGGAGTCGACAGCCACCCACTGACTCACAGGTAAACCACTTCCATTTCACTGTGTAGCTGCCAGTTGTGCAATTGCTAGTCTCTTTCTTCTGGATTTCCTCCCTTGGAAGAGGTGGAGGCGTTTCTTGAGAAAGATAATTTATAGCTAAAGTGTCAAAATGCCAAAGTGTGATGTAACAGAATCCACCTCCTCCCACTCACAGAACAGTCCCAGTAATACTGAGGATAAGAAAAGCCCTGTGGAGGAATGTCTGAGAACCAGGATAACTGGGTTAGCCTTCCCTCAAGGCTTCTAAAAATTATGAGGCTAGCTGTTGATAAGCTTGGCAGAACTTAAAATGTTTGAATGTCTTGATTTCAAAGTAGGATGTAGTGAGTGAACCATGATCTTGACAATGTGAGCTGAATATGTTCTTTCTGAAGCAGAGATGGCTGCTGCCCTCATGAATAAATGGCTGGAAAAGAGATGAGGACTCAAGACCCAGACTAGATAGTAACACTCTGATATAAAGGACAAACCAGAAAGTAGCCATGATGTACTAGTTTTAGTACACAGAAGAGGATGAGTGGAATCAAGATGTCTATCCATAACTTGCAAGTGGTAAAGGACTTGAATGGGACACCAAGCTAAGTTTGTTGTACAATAGGATATGTGGACACCTCTATTATTTATGTCAGTTTTTAATGTTGGTAAAGTAAGGTAAAGTGATTTGCTGATACTTTCTTGAGGCTGTTCTATGTAAGGTAATTTGCAGGCTTGAAGACAGGCGAAGAGTTAAATTATCTAGGTTTTAGGAATGCTAAAGTCATAGCTACTTAGAGATTAAGATCAGGGAAAGATCCAAAACTCCATCTTTTAAGAGGTCCATAAGTGAAGAATAAAGGTTGTAATTCATAGGCTTCCTTGTGGGATATTGAGGAGTAGATTTTCTCAAACCTTCAATCAATCAATCAATCAAAATCTTTATTTATCCAGGCGGGCACCATTGAGCAAGGCTCATTTGCAAAGGTGGACCTGGTCATGAATACATCAAAGTACAGTACAGAAGCAGGTATACAAAAAGCAATAATATACAAGGAAGAAAAAGTATATACAATGTACACAGTACAGTACAAGGTTGAAATAAATAAAAAACAGCATTATTTTACAACTTAGAAGTCAGCAGATGTACAATCAACCATAAACATACAGAGTTATAAGCAGAGATCTTTTGAGTGGGGCAGCCAGCAACTACACATATAGGGAAAGAGGCTGTGTATGGGTGGCAGGTTAGAGAGGTAAAGAAGAGGAAGGATATATTACCGACAACTGGGAAAAATTGAGCTAAAACCACAGAAAGTGATGATGGCTATCGTGTACTTGTTTATTATGATAATGCGGAGGAGGGTAGATAATTGGGACACTAATATGGATGGGGTGGGACTTTAGCCAGGCTGGAGTGGACAGGGAAGGGTGGGTGCAGCAGGAAGAGTTAATAGGAAAGAGTGAGGAGGCAGGGGTAGAAACATGGTGAGCATCAGGATGGAAAGGGGAGTTGTGGAATTAGTGGGCTAGCTGTGAGAAAACATTTGCAAGGTGCTTTCATGCCAGCGATCGTGAGGCACCTTGAAGATATTCAGGCTAACAGGGCAGCTCAACTAGGTTGCTTGTAAAGCCGTTCACAATGTGGGTAAAGAGAAGTTAGAGCAGCTTTGCTCAAACGAGATTTGACCCTTGGAACTTGGAGGAAATTAGAATAGCTCCTTAGAGTGTAGATGCCTAACTCACTCCAGGGAATACAATCTGAGACATATGAGGGAAGCTTGTTAGTCACCACTCTGAAGCCCATAGGCAGTGTTTTCTATTCCTCTATAGTGAAGGGAAGTCCAGCCCTATGATGAGTACAGGACAGTGGTGTGTGGAAAGTAGAGAGCCAGTAATGAACCTGATAGCTCTGTGGTAGAGGGTGTCCAACTAGCCAGTGCAGAGGCAGTGCAATGGCTGTAGAGCAGGTCCACAATCTATTGAAGATAGGAAAGTAAGCTTGAACCAGTTGAATCTTGGCCTCCTTTGTGAGCAGGTGGTTAATTCTGTAGAATAGTCTTAATCTTTGCCTTAGTTTCTTCTATAGTTCTTCGAGATGGTCAGCTAAGGAAAGTTTATGATAGAGCAAACTCCTAGATATTTGAATTTAGCTACATACTCTAGTGTTTCTCCAAGAACAGTGGTTATTTGTGGGATAGCTTCCCCAGGAATTGCTGCATGCAAGGAGGGAGAAAGCATAACTTTGACTTTCACATTGAGCAAAAGCTTTTGTTTATGAGCTAGGTATTGATGAAGAGTTAAATTCAGCTTGGAGGTCTTCATAGAGCTACTTCGGCATGGGATGACTCAAGTACAGTACAGTGTCATCCACGAATAAGTGGATGTTGGCTTTTTGATGGGGTCATTGATGTTGTTAATGTAGACTGCAAAGAGGAGGACCAAGGATAAAGCCCTGGGGCACGCCTCAGCATAACTTTTAATGGAGAAAGATCACCTTCAGCTTTAACCTGCTGTTTCTGTTCTCCGAGGTAGTCTGCAAATCAACACATAAATTTATGGTTCAGGCCTAAGGTGCTTAGGAAGGAAAGAAGCAGACTGTGATCCAACTGTGTGAATTGTTACTAAGACCAAGAAAAACAGCACAGACGTGCTTCTTGTTGTCAAGGTCGGAGCCAATCATTGGTCACCTTAGCTAGGACTGTTATGGTGCTGTGCTTTGCTCTGAATCCAGATTGAACCGGGTTTAATAGGCTTCTGGATTCTAAGTAGACCCCTAACTGACCACACACAAATTTTTCTAGTAATTTAGACAAGATGGGGAGGAGGAGATCAGTCTGTAATTATTTAGATGCAGGTGTCACGGCTTTTAATAGAGGATGACATGGGCTATTTTCCATTAGGGAGGCTACCATGGGAGAGTGACATTTTGAATAGGTGGGTGATTGGCACTGCAAGCACATAGATAGGCACATTTCAGATAAGTATGGCTCTATGAATTGGAGCCTGCTCCTTCCTGGTGTCCAGTTGCAGCAGTAGGTCTTCCACCTCTTTGTAGAGACAGGCAGAAGGAGAAGGCCTCCTCAGAAGGGGACTCATGGGTTGATGGGCCCTGAACTGTGCGGGAGGTCATTGGCAGGAGAAGTATCAAATGCTAGCTCTGCTGTTGCAAAATGGTTATTGATGGCTTCCATTATCTCCGATCGGTTAGTGATACGCTGCCACGGACTTAATTTTGCTGGAATGGAATTACCAGATCGTGTCCAGAAATGTCTTTTAAAGTTTTCCAGAGAGTTGAAGGATTTCTTGAGGCAGAGGCTAGCTCTGAGCGATAGTAGGTGGCCTTGGCTGCTCTGACCAACTTGAAAAGATACCAATCTTAGTCATTCTTGCTTCTTCAGGCTTTTTCCATAAAGTATCCTTTCTAACAGGGAAGCTTTGAGCTCAGGTGAGAATCAATGGCAGGTGCTGCTCTGACCAGCACCTTAACCAAGGTGCGAGCTTATTTAAAGCCTTACTTAAATATCATAAAAATAGTATATGCCCTAGTTAACCATTTTGGCTAGGAAGAATTCCCTTATCGTGTGAATATTTCAAGTCATGGACATAAGCAAACATATCAAAGTTGCGTTTCACCTCTTGATAGAGAACTTTGCTACAAACTGTGGGTTGTGCATGGATCTAATGGTGGTGATTATACAATGATCACTAATGTCTGAGAAAAATGTTCTGACATGAGACAGCAGGTGTGGCTTGCTAACCAAAATTACATCTAAGAGACAGCTGTTGTTAAGGTTCTTTTTATTTGGGTGAGTAGGCTAGCCAATGAGTGGTACCAGCCTAGAGTGTCACAAAAGGATTTCAAGGGAGCTGATGCACTTGATAGCCAATTGTAGTTCAGGTTGCCAAGAATAATGGTTTCCAAGACTGAGCCCCAGTACGGAACTGAGGTGAGACAGGAGATGAAGCCCAACAGAAGGGGCCTGTAGCAGCCTATTTCACAGAGTGCACTGGAAGGAAAGTTCGATCTTTATGGTCAAGCACTCAAATTCTTTGGGGAGGATGATGCATCTATGCATGTGTCTGAGTATTTGTCCCTTACATAAATTGCCACCCCTCCTCCTGATTGCCTATCTGCTCGAAGAGAAAATAATTTGGGATATTGATTTCATTGTCTGGGGTGGCTGGCCTAAGCCAGGTCTCAATGATCACTAGGATGTCAGATAGGGTGTGACTCACCCAAGCCTTGATAAGGGTGAACTTTTTCAGCAAACTACAGGCATTAAGAGTCATAAAAGACATTCCTTTGATAGCTGCCAGGTCTGATGGAGAAGCAAAGGGTGTCTAATGGTCCTGGGTTGAGTGCGACATTGCCTGAGCACAACAGTAAAAATAGCAAGATTCTTTTTAAGGCAGAAAACTGTAATTTGTAAACACTATTTTTTGGGTGATAGGGAGGTGGTGTTGATGAGTAGACCTGTACCCACTCCTGGTGTTATACTGGCCTAGTGTTGCAGCCACTAGTGTCCTGGCAGAAATTTGCCATGAATAGGAAGTCTCAAGTCTGGATGGGGAGTAATCTGCAGAGACAGCTTGAGAGATGTCCCACTCCCAGCTAAGACAGCTGAGAAGCCCAATAGTCCAGAATGGCTACCTGAAAGGAGCTGTTGGGCACTTGGGACAGGGAGAAGTGCAAGGTCATTCCGCTTTAGGGAGGGATGAGGGTTCTGAAGAATTGGGCTGAGTGCTAGTAAAGCTAGTGACACACTGAGGAACCAGCTGTAATTTCCATGTTAGATCTAATGCCACAACAGCCGGCAATAAACGCCACTAGAAAGCATAGAAACATAGAAACATAGAAGTTGGCAGATAGGACCTAAGGCCCATCCAGTCTGCCCATTCTTTTCTACCTTATAAATGTGCCATCGGCCTTTGCTCTGTCAGTGGCCTATCTATTCATAGTCATTTGTATTGCTCCTTATGCCTATCCCATGCCTGTTTGAAGCCCTGCACTGTATTCATAGCCACCACTTCTTGTGGTAAGCCATTCCATGCATCCACCCCTTTCTGTGAAAAGAATTTCCTCCATTCCCCTTAATCGGCCTCCTCTAATCTCATGCTGTGTCCTCTTGTCCTGCTATTTTTCTTATATTTAAACATGTTAGACTCTTTCACCTTGTTTATGCCCTTAAGGTGTTTGAATGCCTCGATCATATCACCTCTCTCTCTCCTTTGCTCAAGGGTATACATATTGAGCTCCGTTAATCTGTCCTCATATGTCTTCTGATGCAGTCCCTGCACCATTTTGGTTGCCCTTCTCTGGACTGCCTCAATTTGGTTAATGTCCTTGTGAAGGTGTGGCCTCCAATACTGCATGCAGTACTCCAGATGGGGCCTAACCAGTGTCTTGTACAGAGGATTATTACCTCCTCTTACGACTTGTGATACCCTACTAATACACCTAACACCCCTAGCCTTACCTACTGCTTTAGAGGTCTGCTTGGATGATTTTTAGGACATCAGTGATGATGATGCCCAAGTCTCTTTCTTCCTTTGTGACTGCTAGCAACTCCTCCCAGCCTATAGGTGGCTTCAGGGTTTCTCTTCCCTATGTGCATGATTTTGCACTTCTTTGCATTAAATCCCAGTTGCCACTCTTCTGACCATTCTGCTAGTTTATCCAGATCTCTTCTATTCTGCCCACCCATCTGGATCATCTACTCTGTTGCAGATCTTGGTGTCATCTGCAAACAGACAAGCCTTACCCTCTAGTCCATCTGTAAGGTCACTAATGAAGATGTTGAAGAGGACTGGCCCAGGACTGATCCCTGAGGTACCCACTTGACTTGCATCTCTTCTGACTGTATACCATTTACCACCACTCTTTGTTTTCTGCCCATCAACCAGTTTGCCACCCAGTTGACCAACTTCTGACCCACCCCGAGCCTACCCAGCTTATTTATCAATCTTCTATGTGGAACAGTGTCAAAGCTTTGCTGAAGTCAAGGTGAGACATCAACTGCTCCCCCTTGGTCCACCACCTGGTTACCCAGTCAAAGAAATCTATGAGATTAGTTTGACAGGACCTTCCTTTGTAAACCCATGCTGTCTTGGATCCTGTGCCCCTATGGATTCTAGGTGTTGCACTATCCTTTCCTTAAGGAGTGCCTCCATAATCTTGCCAACTACTGAGGTAAGACTGACTGGTCTGTAGTTCCCGCCTCCTCCCTGCTACCACTCTTGTGGAGCGGGATCACATAAACCCTTCTCCAGTCTTCTGGGACCTCTCCTGTGCTCAGAGACTCACTAAACAATTCTGCTAATGGCTCTGCTAGTTCCTGCTTTAGCTCATAGTACCCTGGGATGTATGCCATCAGGTCCAGTGCCTTATCCACCTGAGCTGGCAAGCTCTTGTAGGACCCTTTCTTTGTGAGAGTGAGTGCTCACCCTCCCTCCCCCTGTGTCCATGATGCTGAGCTGTAGGCCCTGCCCTACCTTCTCTTCAGTAAATACTGAGCAAAGTATCTATTTAGGATAGATGCCTTTACAGGTCCTCCTCCTACATGCTCCCTTTTCTCCATTAAGCTTAGCAATACCCCTCTGGACTTTCTCCTTTCACTAATGTATCTATAGAAAGTCTTGTCACCTTCTTTACTGATTGTGCTAGTGTTTCCTCAGTTTGGGACTTTGCCTGCCTTACTGCCTTACCTCTTCCCTTAGAGCAGTTTGGTATGCCTCCTATCTTCATCCCGCTGTGTTCCCTTATATTTCCTGAAGGCCAGCCTTTTGGCTCTGACCTTTTCTGCTACTGTATTTGAGAACCAAAGTGGTTTCCTTCTTCTTTGCACTTCCTTTTCTGTCTAACACAATGGGATGTTGCTTCAAGTATTGCATCCTTAATGCTTGCCTACTTTGCCTGTATCCCTCACCTGTGTTTCTTCTTTCTGCAGAGGCTAGCTTAACTCTGTTGGCCATCTTATCAAAGTCAACTCCTCTGAAGTCCCATATTTTTGCCTTGGAATGGGATGGTTTAGATGTAGTAGCCAAATTGAACCATACCATGTGATGGTCACTGCCCCAGGTGACCTTCTACCTGGAGATCTGTGATCCCTTCTTTGTTAGTCAGTACTAGATCTAGGATAGCCCTGTCTCTTGTGGGTTTGCTGTACCAGTTGTTTGAGGCCCTCCCTGCAGGAATCCACTATGAGTCTAGTTCTGGCAGATGTTCCCTGCTGTATTGACCAATCTGTATCCGGCATGTTGAAGTCTCCATTATCATAACCTCCCTTTAGCTGTCATGTTTTGTATATCTTCTAACAGTAATGTGTCTATGTCCTCCTCTGGTCTGGGGACCTGTAGACAACCCAGTTCTTATGGCTGTCCCATTTCCTGTTTCCAGGTGACCCACAGTTCTTCTGGCTCCTTATTATTCTAGATTTCTGTAGCTGATATTTTCATTAACATACAGGGCCACTCCTCCCCCCTAGCACCTCGGTCTCTTCTGAACAATACATAGCCAGGTACTGAAGTCTCCCAAGTGTGGTTACTGTAAACCACATCTCACTAATTGCTACTATGTCCAGTTTAGCCTCTGACATTATTGCCTGCAGGTCTGGGATCTTATTTCCCAGGCTGTGAGCATTTGTGTACATGATTTTCCATTGGCCAGATTTTGGTGTGTGTTGTTGTTGGGTGAAGTTTGGCATTACCCTGTAAATGTATATGGGAGACAAACCTTTTTCCTTACCTGGTGATGCAATGAACAGCAAACATGCTGAATTCCTGTTTGACCACTAGCTGAGGGGAGGGTGTTCTTCCCATTCGGCGTATGTGCTGCACCCTCTCCCATTTGCTAGTTTAAATATTCTGCAAAGACATCAAACTTCTGCCCCAATGCACTGACTCCTCTTTAGTCAGATGCAGTCCATCAAATTTAAAGACTTTTGCTCCCAGAACTGTTGCCAGTTCCATAAAAATCTGTGTCCTTTTTCCTGGCACCAGCCCTTGAGCCATGTGTTTAGCTCCCTATCTCCCTTCTCTGACCTTCCGTCCATCTGCTCCCCTCTCCCAGACTGGCAGGATCTCAGAGAAGGAGATGCCGGATGAAATAGATGATAGTTTGTCACCAGCCTAGTCAGGTGTTCCTTGGTCTCCACAACTGACCCGGCTGGCGAGATCATTAGTCCTATGTGTGCTAGGACATCAATGTTTTCTCCTGCTTTGTGAACAATTTTAGCAATGCGGTCAGTGTCTCTCCATGCTGATGTACCTGGAGACATCTGACCATCACCCCTGGCTGGAGATGGGTATCAACTCCCGAATCATGGAGTCTCCTATGATCAGAAGTTTTTGGATTTCCTTTGTGCTTGTTTTGTTTTGGTTCCTAATTTGGGTGAGTTTTGTTGTGCTAGCTCCTGTGCTGCAGTGTCCTGCTCTGCAGTGTCTTCTGCCTCTTTATTTGATTTCAGAGATAGAGGCAGATACCTGTTTATAGTGTTTATATGTTTTTGGAGTAATGTGTTGGAGAGCAGAGAGTGATGGGGCACCTGATTTGCTCCTCCTAACCACCTGCCAACCTCCTGGACCAACTACCCTCTGGTCGAGGTTTTCTGTTGGATGCTGGGAAATGGCGGGTGGTTCTTATAATATATTTCCTCTTCAATATGAAAATTTGAGGCGTGCAATCTCTGCCCATGCTGCCGAAGCTGAGCCCTAGGATCTCCAAAGGCCCAGCATGTAGGACAGTGTCCTAAATCCTGCAAGACTGTCCTTCTGAAAATTGTTCCACAGTACCTGCAGTTAATGAAATCCATTCCATATAAGTTGCTGGGTTTGTAACCTAGTCAGAGTAATTAGAAGGAGAAAAAAATGAAAAAAATGCAAGTAATGGTTTAATTGTGCTTTGTTTAACTTGTTATAACAAGTTAAATTACTAGTGCCCTGTAAATTAGATCACCTTGTGGAGGCCCCACTGATCTTCCGCTTCCTGCTCTGCCACAGGAAATGTCACAACTGTGGTACCCTATAAAAGAGTGTAGCGTGGGGTGGTTGGGATGGGGGTGGGTGGCTGGGCCCTTCCCTGCCTAAAAGAAGAACCATGGATGAAAGAACAAGGAGGTAAGAGCAGAAACAATCAGTCAACAACAAATGCAGTAACCTGAAAGCTTATCCTAATGTTAGATAAAACTGTAAAACCTGTAAAGCACCACCTGTAATAATTTCAGAAGATATACGCTGTAGAAACACTTTGCTCCAGAGAAAATAAAGCAGTAACAGAAGATATACCTTGCAAAAGACAATTTGAATCAGAAGATTACAGGAGCAATCTGTTAGCACACACCTGTAGGCACACCTTGTAATAATGCAGAAGAAGGTATACCAGCAACAACAATTTGAATCAGAGAAAAAATAAAGCAATGAAATGTTAGCAACAAACAGTAGCAATCCCTGTGAGTAAAAATAAAAACACCACCACAGTAAATCTGCTTAGCCAAACTAAGTCTTAATCCTTTTCCCTTGCTCTGGTAAGTTTCTCTACTCTGCCTTTCAAGCAGTCTTAGAAGGAAGAGCTCAGGTGAAGCTAGGTGCCTTGGCCAGCAAACCAAATCTTCTCTAGCCTAGACCAAGCTGTGCCAGGTGTCATAAGTTCAAAATCCTTGAATAAAGTATTGATTGTTTGGATAAGTAAGAGCATGTGATACCAGGATGGATTGACAGTGAGGTAAATGGTATGCTGTTTGATTGTTGTACCTGTCAAGCTAAATGTTTACGAGCAGAAGAATGCAAATGCCAGAACATAAGGAGCAGAATATTGTAGAAGGTCTATGTTTTGAAGTGTGAAGAAAGTTATGCATTTCTTCCATGCTACTCTGTAGACTTACTTGTTGATGCAGGTGAAGAGCTCCAGATGTTTGCAATATATTTTAGGTCATCTACAGTTCTTGGAATGGTGGAGAAGGAATAATTTCTTTGTTGGCATGAGGGTAAGCAACTCTGAATTGATTAGACAAGTAGATAGTGGGACTGAATACAGCCAAGGAGACAGTACATTCCCCAGGTCTTATGAATCCAAGGAAGGCTATGGTCATAGCCATTATGAAGTGTTGAGAGGTTAGTAAACCAAAGATTTCAGTCTCTTTGATATTTGTTAGTTTGCAGTCTAGAGCATGGACTACATGCTTCACTTGAGAAGTACATTTCTCAGGTCTTGAAAGGATGCTTTATCTGCTGGACTGGCTAAGAATGAACTAGGATAGATGGATAGATGGATATCAAGGTATGCTGGATCTCAATATACAGCATATTATCTGATAGTATTGGCCAACAGGCATATTGTTGACAGCAGTAGATGTAGCTGACAAGCTGAGTGACTGGAGTAGTATGATGTGCCAAAACACTCATTGCTTGTGAGAAGGATGATAAAGCAAACAGGTCAATTGCTTGGAGTAGTATGATGTAGCTGACTGGCAAAATGCCTATGAGCAGTGTGATGGTGCCAACAGACTGAATGCTGGTGAGCTGCATGATTGGTCAATAGGCCAACTACATAGAAGCAGAATGATGTTCCTGACAGGCTGAACAGTTATGAGCAATATGACATGGCCAATAGACAAATTACTTATAGAGAAGTATGATGTGGACAACAGGCTGATAGCTTGTAAACAGTAGTCAGATCAAATTGCAAAAATAAGTTCATGTTGATCTTCTCAGGACATTTGTTATAGAGGAGAATATTGACCAGAATTTATTTGGCTAAGGCTGCTTGGTTACCAGAACAGCATATAACAGGTTGATTGTTCCAAATATGATCAGAGGGAGAATGACTGCTGCAACGGATAAAGTTCAGACAAGGAAGACATGGACTGAAAATGAGGAATACTTTGGATTTCTGATGGTTTTGGACAAGCAGTTCAAAATGGGCCACAAATGCCTCAAAACCATAAGATGCACTTGTGACAAGGAAATTTGGATTTTTTATTCTGGAGCTACATCTTTCCAAAAATGGATATGCCATTCCAGTCTTAGAGCAGATGTGGCCAGATGATATACAATCAAGTCTACCGATTTTCAGGAGTCTCTCTGATTTTTGCAATTTTGAGATTTCCCCTGCTTTTTATGGCAGTAGTCCATGTCCCTAAAATCATCAGATTCAAAGAATAGACTATTCCTTCTCTCTTTAAGTGATTTTAGCAGTACATTTCTAGTACCTTAAATTCAGTTAAGCATATACATTAGGGCACTGTGAAATCTCAGATCCAAAATGATAAAATGGCACCACTCACTGACATCCCCGGTCAATAAACAATTGCAGTCAAAGAAAAAGATTGACACTGATGCCCATGGCAAGTAAATTAACTTGTTTAATAGTGAAACTATCACAGAAACTCACAATCCAGTGTGAAGGAGAAGGTAACACACACCTGAATGCCCCAATCAGTTTGCCCATTTGCGCTTCCTTAGGAAGCTGATCATACACTTCAGACACCTTAAGTAGGAAATTTAATTAAAGAAAATGTGCAACATTAATTTAGAAGTGCAAAACTAAAACTAAATTATAAATCTAACATCTCGATTCAGCTTATAGCAACAAAAGCCATTGTTATGGGTGCCAATTGGCAAGCTATGAATTACCTATTATATATCAAATATTATACAATGGTAAGAAAAATTCTGAGAACCTGATTGGCTACTGACCCCTAGACACAGTGATGTTATTAGACAATAACATCATGGTATCTAGGGCAGGTACAAAGATCACTGCAGTACAGTAAAAAGATCCTCCTGCTTAACTGCTCTGAAGACTCAGCCTCACAATCCCCCACTAGCTACAGACACCGTGCACCTACTGCTATCTAACTGCAGTCCCATTTAACCCTTGTCATTCTAACACAAAAGAGAACTCAAAACCTTTCTTCTACTCTTCTCTCTAGTAAAACAAAATATAAAGAAAACTGTGACAGTGTTTTTTCAGCACCCCAAGCTTGCGGAGGGTGCAACCATTGCAGCGATGCATACAAGAGCTGACGTGCTCACTTCACACATTGAGCCTCGCATCCCTGTATTCATCGCATCCAAAGTTGACAAAACCACCACAAGTTTTAAATAAACCAAAATAACCTACAATCAGAAGAATACCATACCTGTAAGTGGCTTTCACAGAACACCACCAAAGAAGCTACACTTTTCATCACTCATGGCTCTGCTCCCAGATTGGCTCAGTCAACATGCTCTCTGCCTCACATAAACAGCTGCACTAAGAAGCCAACATTCACACACACACAAGATAAAACTTCAAATGTAGTTAATTCAAAAACAAGCAGTCGGGGGGAGGAGAACGGATGTCAAACACAACTCAAAGATTTTCATGAGGAACTGCATAGTCAGCACCACTAACATAATGGCTTCACCTACTGGTAGACAATGTAATGGACTTTTTTTCAAAACATATGCCTCCACACACCAAAAAATGGAGAAAAAGGCCAACAACTAATTTTTCTTCTTTTTTTATTAAAATTAGCCATTGTATAATAGGCAATAAAGGCACTCAGGGTGTGTGTTATCATGTAATAATGTCACTCCTGGGGTGGTAGAAGCACTTGGCTTCACCTCGTGCTTCAACCCCAGAGTGATGTTATTCATGATAACACACCACTCGTCGCTCTATTGCTTAATTGTTGCATCCATATTTCAGTGCAATCAAGATTAATGTCACAAAATTCTATACATCAAGTAAACATACAATGACAAATAATACATATATCTTGATTCAAAGGCTGAAATAAAAATGGCCATAAGTTAGGAGGTCAAGAAGTCATAATATGCTCATGCAACACAAGTTGGCAAGCACATAATATATGATTTGCAAATATCAAAAGTATTGATATGCTTTATATTTTATATTATTCGTAAACATGTGCAATTCAGAACCAACCAGACTTCATCACAATCAGATTAATTGATGGATGAAATACTTGCTCAGACATTGAAGTATAAAATAAATGTGAATTCAGAGATAGACAAGGGTTGTGAATTAAGAGGACAGGTGGCTGCAAAATGAAAAAAAAATGACCTGCATATGGAACAGGTAATGCATTTTATCCAGTGCAGTGCCAGAATATGTCATTATAAAGCTGCCAAGGATACTCATGATTTAAATCTCAATAGATAAGCAATATTTATGATCAAAATTAACTAGTGGTAAACATAGAAGCACCACCATGTGTGATAGCAAAAGCAAGTTGAGAAGGTGTGGAGAATTTAACTGACAGAGGTGCTGTTGGTTGCAATTTAGTTTAGTTCATTTTATTGATTGACAATTTGTTTGTCATTACATATCATAGAATCATAGAATGGATTACGAGTTCTAGAGGCAAGTCTATTATGAACTCATTATCTTTTATGGGTGGAAAAAGTTTTTGACTTCCCATTTATTTATCTAATCTAAGTTTGAAACTAGACATAGTTTCAATCATCACTATTTCAGATGGCAGATTGTTCCAGGTACTAGCTGTTCTTTGTGTGAACCAGGAGTTACACTTTCTAGTCTTGCTGGTATCTGCTTTTATTTTATATTTATGGCATCTTGTATTATTGATATTTGTCTAGTTATTCCAATTGTTTCAAACAATACATCATTGTGCATTGCTTTATAAGTCAAACATAAGTCACCTCTCAATCAACTATAGTTCATTGAAAATAAACCTAGGTTTTGTAGTCTATCCGAATAAGCCTGGTCCCTTTGGTTTCTGATCTTTTTAAATCTATATTATATACATAATAAAAATAGAAACATCAGACAATACATATAAATATTACAATTTTCTCTTCAATGTGTAACATTGAGTATTCTATTTCTATAATTAACACTTTAAAAACAGTATATATAAAAGTATAGCTATCATTGATCCCTTTCTATTGCATTTGTCTCATCTGGGCAGGTGGATGTTAAAGATCCCATGGCACTTATCAAAAAGAGTAGGGGCATTTTATTGTAAAACTTAAAATATACAAAAGTGTATTACATCATACAAATCACAAGAAAAGAAACAACAACAGAAAGAAGTATTGCAGTGTGCATGAACAACAAATACACATGATCAGCATAGCACAGAATCCCATCCCATCCTCACAAAAAGGGTAGGGGAATGTTCCCTCATGCATTGGAAAAACAATCCTCATAACAAACATACGACGTGTAGTAAGTCATACAAAACATAACAGGAGAGGGCAAAAATGGGAAGAGGTGTTCCACCAAACAAAATCTCAAGAAAGAAAACAATCTGGAGATAGGGAGCAAAAAACATAAAACAAAATGAAATAGTACAGAAAAAAAAACAGAAAAGAAATGAAAACAAAGAACAAATAAACCTACAAAACAAAGAAATCAAAAAGTGCCAATTCAGCACCATGCTAAATACAAAAATCAAAATGAGCAGTAAGTCAAAAAAAAAAACTAACAGTCAGGGAAAAATTCAGGAACAAAGATCCCAGTATCATTGAAAACCCCAGGTGGCACTGAGGTCTTCTCAGAGCAATGAACAGTGTGTAAACCTTGTAAAATTTGAGCAACTATCTGAGTAGGGCTACACACCTTCTGCTGCAACAGAAATGCACATCTAGTCTGCCACAAGTAGTAGCGGCAAAAGGCAAAAATTAAATGGAGTGTACTGGGATGATATAGATCCAGGCCAGGAGGAAAAAATACCATAAATCGAAATATCATGCGTATTGGTTAATGTTTTCTTCCACTTATGAAGGAGAAAGGTCCAAACAGGTTGTGTAGGGGCAACTAATAAAAAATGAAGCATGGTTTCAGGAGGGAAGGACATGAATCATGAGGACAAGTTCTTTCCTCCTGAGCCTTATGTTTCAGGTTATCATGTACACCAAGCCTTCCATGACAGGATAACCAGGTAATATCCCAAAGCCACCGAGGAACACGGAGATCAGTCAATTGATGAAAACACAGGAAGAGTCCAAAATGGTGCCAAGGGAGTCCAGTAACACTGGAAGGTCCAGAAAGGATGACCCAAAATAGACTTATATAAATGTTTCCTTGTGGAAGAAAGAAACACTATAGAGTCAGAGACCACTGGTGAATCTTTAAAAAGTGGTGATAATATAGTGGGAAGATTATATTTCCAAAAGTTTGAGGAATCTCCATAAGAGGAATACTCCATGCCATGCATAACGGGTGACACGATGATGGAGAATAGATAAACAAAAGATCAGCTGGGCTTGCAATAAGTAAGAAATAGTGGATTTCAGAAACAAATAGTGAAAAAATACTAAAGGGTTCAACATCCGAACTCCGCCATGGCAATAATCAGGATATGTGTGATTCCACTTAACCGGTTTAAACAACTACCCCAAAAGCCCTGAAAGAAAATATTATATAAATGGGCTTCCAAGGAAAAGGAACTGGGAAAACCGAGCTACATGAAGAAACACAGGAAGAACGAATGTTTTCAACAGCAAACCCACTTCCGTTTAACGATAGTATGCCCCTTTCATGAAGCAATCGTGTGGAAAGCCTTATCCAGAATAACAGTCCAGCTGACAAGGGTATCGTCAGTGGCACCAAAGGTCAGTCCTAATATCTTGATCAGGGTGAAGTACAATGGAACCCCTGCACTATGATGAGGGAGAATCAGGGGTGGCAACACTGGGAGGTACAAAGCTGAGCTTTTACTGTAATTCAACCTAGAACCAGACACTTGTTCAAGTCCATAAGAAGAAGGAGCAAGTCCGTTTCTTGAAGTTGAGGAGTGGTGAGAATACAAAGGTCATCCGCATAAATCAACACCATAGGAATAGGGGACGAGAAGAAAAGGAAAGATGGGGAATAGAAGGATGATGCAAAATCTTATGAAGCAAAGGATCAATATGAAAAACGTAAAGAATAGGACTTAAAGGGCAGCCCTGCGAACACCAGTCTGACTCAAGAAGGAGGAACAAGAGGCGCCATTCACATAAGGCTGGATCCAAGCAGTAGAATATAGTAATCTTATCCATTGAATAAAACGTTGTGGAACACCATAGTGAGAGAGGACGTGAAAGAGGTAGTCATGGTTCACCCAATCAAATGCTTTCTCCTGATCAAGAGAAAGGAGAAGAGGGAAAAGAAGAAGAGCTGAAAACAGAGACATCCCTTAGAGAGAAAGATTTGAAACAATAGAGCTGTGAGGGATAGCACAAGTCTGAGCTTCTGAGATAACATGAGAAGCAATAGCAAGAAGCCGGTGGAGCAGGACAGATGCAAAAATATTGCAGTCCACATTTAATAGGCTCAATGGTCTCCAATTCCGAATATCCGTCCTAGCCCCTTCTTAAATAAGAGAAACATAATAGCATCTGAGAAATGCCAGGAACAGAATGAGTAGTAATAATAGTATTAAAAAGCGTGGTAAGGATAGGAGAAAAGATCAGAAAACATGTGCTAAAGCTCATACGTGAGCCATGCGGCCCTGAGAAGTACATTGTTTCTGTTCTAGATGGCTGCCTGTACCTCCAACAAAGAAATCGGACAGTCAACCGAGTACAGAGATCAAGGGAATGAAAGCTGGAAGTCAATAAAGGAAACAACAGCTAGATAGGTCACCGTGGGGGTCGCAAAGACACTATCCAGGTGGGAAAAAACTTGCGCTGGACAGAGGTCATAGAATCATAAACCACAAAGAGTCTGGATCAACAACACGGTCAATATGTGTGGCTGACACCCTATCAGAACATAAGCTATAGATATCGAAGAGGCCTTAGAAGAACGGGTGCTGCAAGAAGCTCAAGGTGAAAGGAACAAGCCCTATCATACTGATGCACTTCCAACTGAGTCTTCAGACAAGCAATAAGAGGGAGTAATCACGACCAGATTCATATGCCCCGAGACAGTATCCTGTAAATGATGCCGCAAAGCAAATACCAATGATAAGAGGAGGCCGATTTCCTCCTAGCATGCCTAAGAAAGAAACATTTGAGATCCAATTTAGTGTCCTCCCACCAATGTAAGAGGAGGCATAAGCATCCAGTATGGAGGTGCGAGACAACAAAAATCTCGACTATCCTGAACAATGCAGCTATCTGACAACGAAGAGCTATTCAACTTCCATCGTGATAAAACCACCAAAGGGTTGGGCGCTGCAGAAGGAGAACATAGCAGAAATGGCCTTGTGATCTGAGGTTTCACAAGGAATAACTTTAGCTTGGTGAACCAGAACATTCTGAGAAAGGAAAAACAATCAATATGAGTGGCCAAAGGCCTCTATGATAGGTCTTAGCTCCTTGGGATGCACCTCACAGTAGCCATCCTTAAGAGAAGTGGTCTGAAGAATAGAGCGCAATGCAGTAGAGTCTCCAAAAAGCTCTGAGGAGCCCGCTATCTGCCAGGGTAAGACCGCAGTTGAAATCCCCCATGTAAAGATGGTGGAAGGTGTGCAAATAAGGTTGTAACAACTGGAACAAGTCAGAATGAACAGCAATACTTTGAGGCACATAAACATTCAGAATCCAAGCCGTAGGCGACAGAAAGTGCAGTCAAGCAGCAAGGCACGCCAGGAACAATGTCAACCAGTCTCGTAACAGCACAATCAGATCCAGAAAACAAAATACCCAAGCCATCACATTTATCCTCACCAGAGGACCAATAGGAAGGGCCTTTGGTCCAACTGGCAGAAGCCTGGGACAGCTCGTAATGGGTTTTCAGTCTAGTATCTTGGATCAGATAAAAATCATGGGAGATCCAAAAGATACTGCAAGGAGGTAAGAAGTTTCTATGGATTTTCATGCTGCACACATTAAGTGTGAAGCAATGAAAGCTCAGACTCCCAAGCATAGGAAAATTGGAGTAGGTGACAAGAGTCTGGGAAAAAGAAGAAAAACTAAACAAAATGAGTTAAGTAACACAGAATGCTGCCTGGGGGCAGATCTAGAGGAAGAGGGATCCTGCTGGGAATCAGAGGAGTAATCCATAAGGAGAGAAGAGGCCTGAGAGGATTCAGAATCGTTTTCCTCATCCATTATGTCACTCTACTACTTCCATTTGGTCAAAGCCTGGTAACGATTTCCAGTCAGAATGGACTGTTGGGGGACCGGGAGCCTTCCACTTACCTTTAGACCTTACCCCTCTTACCTGAGAGACCTCCATGAAGGCATCTGGGTCCAGAGGAGGAGGAGGGAGGGCATAGGGTCAGAGGGGTGACATCCTCCGGAGCTGGGTCATCACAAGGAGGAACGTGAGTCCGCAATGAGGATCACTCACTTAAGACTCAGGAGGAGGAGTTGGGACAACAACAGTGGGGGACACCACTTCCTGATGCTCCCCTTCATGCTGACGAAGGACCTGAGTTTGAGAGTCAGATATAAGGGCCACCTGGTCCTGAGGGGCGATCCAGCCTGTTATGGTCCACGATGGACACTGAAGATAGGTATGACCAACCTCGTCACAAAGATTACATCTCTGGGGGTTAGGTAACCTAGGCTGACATGACCATAGACCAAGCAAATAGAGCACTGTGGCTTGTCACAAGTATGGCTAAGGTGCATCCGAGCACTGCATTTATGTCAAGCGCAGGGTTGACCTGGATAAAAGCACAAACCCCTGTCTCTACCAATATACAGTAGAAACTGCCAGGTAAATGTGTTATGCCCTCAGTCAGTCTGCAACAGTTGTACCTTAACTTTCCAACCCCTGTCCAGACGATGTCCTCATCCAAAATGGGATGAGGAGCTCAAGAATATCACAGCACTGCTTAAGCCAGTACTGGACATCTGCTATGCTCACTCCCTCACTCCTCATTGTGAAAAAGCAGAGTAATAATTTTAATCGTAGGCTTAGTTAGGGGAATGAGCATAAAGAGGGCCACAAAGCTGAGATTTTACTAATTTATACTTATTCCAAAATCATTCCAGAGTGTACACATTCTTAAAACTAAGATCATAAACTGATTCCACTTTAACATGTATAGATACAAACAGTTCACTTGCAGTAATACCCAAAGAGTCTCTGAGCATAGAGTGCAACACAGTCCTTCTATCTGGAGCAGTAGAAAGATCCCCAAAGTACTTCAGGTGAACAACATTCCCACGCTGAGCTGGTGCCCCCAACTTGTGGAAAAGATCACTGAGGTGAAAAGACGGGCCTCCAACATCTCATCTGCAGGCAAAGAAGGCAAGGTAGCACCATCCTGAGGGTGCTTAGAGTCTTCCTCCGAAGAGGAGTGCTCTGAAGCAGAGGGTTGCAGTGCAGAAGAGTAATCTGGAAGGAGGGAAGCATAATGAGGCTGCACCGGCGGCTTGTCAACAAAAGATATCCATAGGGGAGCTGTAACACTTTGGGGTGATTCCACCCGAGGGGAATGAGCAAGCTGAGGGCTATCAGCATTGGGCATACCGGAGGGTGAGGCATGTTGCATGATGTCCTGGGTGCTGATAGCCCATGGAGAAGTCCAAGGCGCACTGGAAACTGTTGCGACCAACCCACGCTCAAAGAGCTGAAACGGGTGACCAAACAAGGTCGGAAGAGGAAGTGCTACCAGGAATAGTCTTGGAAGCAACCGCATATGAGCAGAATGGGGCAGCATATCACTGAAAGGAACCACAGACTGAACAGGCAAGGCAGTGGGAGGTAATGTAGTCACAAACGGAGGCTGATTCAAAGTGGATGGCAGGTCAGTACCAAAAGCGTCTTCCTCCTTAACAAAGTCCCAAAATGGAGCAGTGTTGAGAATAAAAGGACCGCAACTGTGTTGCAGCCATGGGTGTAGTAGAGGCCTCTGTAGCAGGAGCAGAAGGGCAGTTCAAAAGAAGCTGGTTAGAATCCAAAATCACAGCAGGCATAGGAGAAGAGAGCACAGGAGAAGAAACATCCTGAGTAGGCACTGTGTCAGAACGACTATTAAAGTAAGCTCCAGGCTATAGAACAGATTGCAAATCAGGAACAAAACCCTGGGGACAAAGAGCAGCATCACCACCACCTCCTCCAGGGTCCGGGCAGCAGCTGTCTTGGCAAGCAACAAGATGGCCAAAGGGCCCCCTGCTGTAGAGTAGGGAATTTCCCAGTGTCCTAGCAAATTTGCGTATTCACTAAAAATACCATGCTTAATCTGATTCAAGTTCAGTTGGCATTTGTCTGTATCCCTCCCCAGGTCATGCCTGAAAAAGGCAGGATTTGCCTAGTGCACCAGTCAACAAAACTAAATAAATATTTGAGGAACCCAGATTCAGTTGTTGACTAGAAGGCCTAGATTCTAGTATGCCAATCTGGAATTAAACCAAGCTATGGCTGAACCCACTTGGAGAATCAGAACCTGTCACTCATTGAACTGGAAATGATGCAGGAGTGGGTTCACAAATGCTGCAGTGATAACAAGCTGCTGGCATAAATACAATGCCAGCAACTCACTGACACCAGCCACCATGCTCCAACTATCTGCTGTCTAACAGTAGAGTGACCACAATTGGGGCTATGCCACCACACCCCTGAAGTGGAAGTACTGCACCCCACCCCCAATAATTTATATAACAAACTCAACATAATACCCTGGTGGCAAGAAGGGTGACCTAGGGATCGCAACATTGTCCAATGCTAAAAAACAAAGTCAAACAAGAAGCATGCAACATTATTCCACTGACAGCATCACGGCAGCATTAAAAAGTCAGTACATTCATGAGTTTAAGAAATGTCCATTCCTTAAAGTACAACTGAGATTTTGAGGAGGCTACCTCTGAAGAATTTAGTGGATGTCTCACTGACAGGAATTCATGTCCTCCAGGTTCTAACTGAAAGAGTGAGCAACCAAAACATTCAATGATGACAGCTGAAATGGATTACAAGGAGGATTAGATGAGCTTGCATAGAGATTGGGGTGTTGAGCCTGCCCCATGAGATACATCGCTATGGGCAGATGACCCCCAGTTGCAAGAGAGATGCTCTGAGGTTGGACCCTGGTTCCAGGTACAGGCTATCTTAGACACACAGCTGCATGGTTGTGTTTCTACAGGCCACTACACTACCACTACATCATTTATCCCATGAGTGATAGGAACCAATGAACAACAAAGTCAGCAAAGAACTAATGAATGAATAAATGAGAGGTCTCCAAATCTGGCCCCCACCAGAGTGTGTTGTCGGAGGTCCAGAGGGACAGGGACACCACTGGAATTCCTGAACATGATGGACAAAAGAGATGCCCCAAACAGGAATAACAAGGCATACAAATAAAGGCTGCCAGACAGATATCCAAAAGAAACAACTGAGGGAAGAAATAGGGTTGCCACCTGTCATATTTTTACCTAGTAATCCAATTTTCAGGGTCCTTATCTGGTAATCTGGTTTTGCTCAGTGATAGTCTGGTTTTTGAGCCCATTTGAGGCTCACACACATTTAAAACAGATTTTGTCATATAATTTATTGTTGCAGCTGCATGTCCAGGTTACAAGCAAGTTCTGTAGTCAGTATTGCCCTTTCTTTGTAAAACAGTCAACCTGGGAGGTGTAAAAGTATGGCCATTAAGACCATTAAGTTACATAATCTAATGTTTTTCACTCTGCATTTAAAGCAGCACAGCAGACAGCTGGGCAAAAGTCTGATCCTACCTTTGTACTATAACAGTAAAGGATTTGGTTATCTTCCACTTTCATTTGCTGATAAACGATGTATCTCTAACAGAATTTAAGTATGTTTAAGTGTTTTAAATTTGTTTTATTCCTCTAGAAAAAGTATGCTTGTTTTTGGTTTAACAATAATCTTGTGGGCATGAAATGGAACTGGATCACTATATCAGAAGAGACAGAGCAGGCAGGAAGGGAGGAGGAGTGGCACTGTATGTGAAAATGACATAAGGGCCACACAGATCCAGGAGGAACAAAATGGGGAGAGATACTGTGGGTTAGCTGGAAAGGAAAATGGGGCCAGCTAATCCTCACAGGTGTGGTCTATAGACCACCATCCCAGGAGGAAGAAACAGATAGGAGCTGATGCTAGCCATCCAAAGGAGGTAGTGAGGGTACAAGAGTGAGGTAGTACTGGTTGGAGACTTCAATATACCAGACGTGGACTGGAGCATCCCAGCAGCAGCATCAACTAGGAGCAGATTTATCCTGGACTCCTTCAGGGTGCCTTCCTCAAGCAACTGGTCATGGAACCAACTCGGCAGAAGGCAATACTGGACCTTGTGCTCACAAACAGGGACAGTGTGATGGGGGTAACAGTGGGAGCACCTGGGTAACAGTGACCACCAGTCATTGTGGTTTGAAATCACAGAAAGAGCAGAACCAAACCACACAAAAACACTGTCCTGGATTTTAGGGGGCAGACTTTGGGAAAATGGGGAGATACTTGAAAGAGGCATTAAGGGGAATGGGACAGGAATCAGGGGTTGAGGAACAGTGGGCAGTATTTAAAATGGGGATTATAAGAACAACAGAATTATGCATTAAGCAGGTTAGCAAGAGGAAAGGAAGAGGAGACCATTATGGTTTTCCAAAGAGGTAGAAAGAAAGTGAAAGCCAAACGATTGCATTCAGGCAATACAAAAGACACAGGCAGAAGGGGATAGGGAGAAGTACCAGGAGAAACAAAGGGAGGCAGGGAAGTCAGTAAGGAAACAAAGCTCAGACAGAAGAACACATTGCAAAATCAGTGGGTAAAGGGACAAAACCTTTTACAGGTACATAAGTGAAAAAAGAAAGACAAAGGGAGGATAGTGAGACTGAAGGGGAGGATGGGAGCCGCGTGGAGGATGACAACAATAAAGCTGACATATTGAACAAGTATTTCTGCTCAGTCTTTACTAAGGAAGAGGGGGTAATGGGTCTGAAGGAGTACAAGGGTGAGAATGGTGTAGAAATGGACACAAGTCCTTTACACGAGAAAGGGTCCTGAAGGAACTGGAAGTAATAAGAGCTGATAAAGCAATGGGGCCAGATGGGTGCACCCAGGGTCCTTAAAGAACTAAGAGAGGTGGTGGCTGAACCTCTGGCTATCCTGTTCAGCCAATCACTGGAAACAGGGAGGTACACAAAGACTGGAGGACAGCAGATGTAGTCCCCTTATACAAAAGTGGGAACAAGAGGAAGCAGGGAACTACAGACCAGTCAGCCTCACCTCGGTAGTGGGAAAGATCATGGAAGCACTACTGAAGGAGAGATTGGTGGAACATCTGGTTGTCAATGGACCACAGGACCCAAGGCAGCATGGTTTCACCAGGGGAGGCGCGTCAGACCAACCTCATTGAATTTTTGACTGGGTGACTAGTGAGGTGGATCAGGAGGGCAGTGGACATGGCCTATCTGGACTTCAGCAAGGCCTTTGACACTGTGCCACATAGAAGACTATTACACAAACTGGGGAATATGGGTGTGGGCAGGACAGTAGTGTGGTGGGTAGGTAACTGGCTGGGTGGCAGGACACAGAGGGTGGTGGTAAATGGCTGTCACTCCACAGAGGGAAGAGTAACCAGTGGGGTACACGAGGATCAGTGCTGGGACGGTCCTATTCAACATCTTCATCAGTGACATTGCACAGGATCTAGAAGGCAGAATTTCACTGTTCGCTGATGACACAAAGCTCTGTAACAGAGTAGACACACCAGAGGGTGTAGACAGAATGAGAAGGGACCTGCAGAAACTTGAAGAATGGTCAAGGGTTTGCAGTTGAAATTCAATGCAAAGAAGTGCAAGATAATGCATATGGAAGCAAAACTCCTGGCACAATATATCAGTTGGGGTGAGGATATAGCATGCACCAAGCAGGAAAGGGATCTTGGGTTGTCATCTCTGATGACCCTCAAGGTAGGGAAACAGTGTGACAAGGCATCAGGTAAAGCAAATAGGATGCTGGGATGTATAGGCAGGGGCATCACCAGCAGGAAAAGGAGGTCATAATTCCGCTATACAAGACACTAGTGAGGCCCCACCTGGAGTACAGTGTACAGTTCTGGAGACCATACCCACGTAAGGACATAGACAGGGTAGAGAAGGTTCAGAGGAGGGAACAAAGATGGTGCATGGGTTGCATCACAAGTCCTATGAAGACAGGTTGAAGGAACTGAACATGTACTCCTGGAGGAGAGGAGAGAGGGGATATGATAGAGACATACAAGTATCTTACAGGGAGGAACAGGGTGCAGGAAAACACTATTTTTAAGCAAAAGATGTTTCAGGACTAGAGGGCATGGGATGAAGTTGGAGGAGGACGATTCAGAGGAAACATGAGAAAGAATTTCTTCACAGAACGGGTGGTGGACAAGTGGAACACCCTGCCAGAGGAAGTGGTGGGGGCTGAAACAATCACGGATTTAAGAATGCATGGGATAGACATAAAGGAATTCTAGAGGAGGGGTAAGGGAAACAGACTTCTAGGAAAACAAACTGAACTTACAAGCTCAAATGGGCAGACTAGGTGGGCCATAGCCCTTATCTGCCGACACTGTCTATGTATCTATGTATCTATGTATCTATATGAAGTAGACAGTATAGGAAACAAGCAATGTGTTTTATTATGTATCATTGCATAGTATTTACAGTATTTCCTTTCCCAGATCATATCTCTAAATGAGATTTCCTTTATCTCTGTATGTTTAACTGATAAAGCAATTTCAAAAACAACTACATGAATAATAACTAGGAAGAACCTGGAAAATCGAATTGAACAGGTACAGCATGTTAATACGTTTGTTTGAACTGCTGCTTTAAGTGTTGCTTTTTACTGTTCCATTAAAGACTTTACTGACATAACAAATGGCTTTGGAGGAGCAGCAATGCAGTACCAGCCATGAAGGGGTGAGGCTAGGGTGGAATTAGGGTCTGGTTTTTGCTTATGCCAAAAGGTGGCAACCCTAGAAAAAGCTGTGTCTGGATTTCTCAGGAAAGGAGACAGTTAGCAGCAGAGGTATGCAAGAAGTTGATAACTAAAATAGGAAAGAAAGAAAAGAAACACAAACAGTAAAACTCTAAAAGCATAACAAAGAGGGACAGACAAGCAATAGCAAGCTGAAGACTACAAACAGGGGGCCAATAATGCACAAACAATGCTGTGGGGCAGACAAGATGCAGCAGAAAAGCACCAGAGACAGTGAGAGAGAGAAAGACAGCAGCACAAAATGAAAACAAAGTACAGCAAATGGAACCAGGTAAGAAAACATGTAAATAACACCTGTGTGTGTGTGTGTGTGTGTGTGTGTGTGTGTGTGTGGTGGGTGGGGGCAGGGACAGAAGCAAAGGAACAAGTAGTAGGCAACAGAAAGTACAACAGCAGCAGAACAGGGAGCACAAACAGCAGAACAAGGAGCAAACTTCAAACAGAGGCAAAATGGAAATGAACAAGGAGAAACAAGGAGAGAGCACAAAAGAAAATGGCAGAGGAAGGAGAGAATCTGGAGGGGTGCCAAGATCAGACCAAACATGAAAACACTAGGCAGCGAGGTATGTGAATATATGGCTAATGTAGGGCATGGGGTGGAGTCTGGCAGCCACCCATTCACCACAGCTGAAACCTTTCATTTAACTTGGAAACTGAATAACCCACAGCACTTCACAAATATATTTAATGTGCTCTTATCCAGTTTAGAACTCAGCTGGCCTGGTAAGAAATGATATCTTAGGCCTCGTTGCTGTAGAAAAATGCTATACAGATTTGTCTGTTACTATTCCGGCCTAACTGAGATTTTTTTTTCTGTAATTCTACCTATTTCAAGGTAGAAACAAAATGAGCTGACTGGATGGGCCTTGTGGTCCTGGGGCTGGATTCACAAAGCTTTCAGAAGGTGCAAAACTTCCCTAAGGCCCAAAACTGCTGTAGCTACGGAAAAAAGGAGATTGTTTAAGTGCTATTCACAAAAACCTCCGCAGCTCGGAGAAAAAAACACTATGGACTGTAGAAAAAGTGCAGCTGCGGAGGTCCCTGAGGGAAAAAAGGTTTGAGATAAGTAAGGCACATCCCTGAAGAGGCTTTTCTCAGCCGAGTTTTTTCCACAGTTTGGAAAAATGTTACACACAGTGGAATGAGGTGTAACTCTCCTCTGCAAACTCAGTAGTGCCCCAACAATTGGAATCAATTAAGATGGAGGTGAGGCATAATAGTATCCTAGTTAGTATAGCAGTGGCTAATGTTACAACAACAAAAGCACACTTTGCCATGCTATGGCAACAGGCAACAAGCGACAACCACCAGACCCAGTGCAGCCCATGATGGAGCCCAACAGGCAGTAGAGCCTGACAAGCCTGCAGTAAGCGCTACACCTGCAGGCAACAGAATGCTCCGGGAGGGATGACCAGCGGTGACAGTCAGCCACTGTGGTGCCATGGTATTGCTGGTATCTGTGGTGCTACAGTGGTCTCAGTTGAGGGACTGATTGCTGGTATCTTTGTGGGTGCTGTCAGCCTCATACTATGGCAGCAATGTTAATGTCTGCTGCTTCAGCTACTTGTTGTATTATTGCTGTGCCTCCTCAGCCATTTCCACAGTTAGGATTAAGCAGCACTTGTGGAATTCCCACAGCTGTTGGAATTCCACAGCTGCAGGACTTTTTGCAGAATTCCCCTTAGCTGTGGGATTTTCTTTAAGAATATCATGCAATTATGTTTCGTGAAGGCTGCAAGCCTTTTCCTGCAACTGTGGGATTTTACTGTTCATTTAGAATCCTGCCCCTTATCTACCATCAACCTTTATGTTTCTATGTTTCAATCTAGGAAAATTACAGTACTTAAAATAGTCTACATTTTGTTTTTCCATTTTATATCTTTTGTTGTCAGAAAGGTATAAAAGTTAACAGACACTGAAAGGAATCTATAAGGAAAATAGATGGTTCTGTAACAAAAAGCATAAGATTGCTCGTAACAAAAATAAATTACAGGTGGACTTACATTCTGCACAGTTCTCTTACAAATTAGGAGAAAATGTTATAAAATCAGAAAATTAGGTTTTGAGGTCATACACTTATTATAATCAATTATTTTAGTACTACTATAATGTACCATGAAAATCATAGTTATTCAATGCAGTATTGATGCAAGCAATAATACACAGCAGGATGGGCAGTAATGCACTATACCTGCCTACCCAGGGACATACTGGGGCCCAATGCCACAGTTGAAGGCCTTACAGCTACTGGAAGGGTGGGTATGGCTCTTATTGGCTACCCTAGAGTGTATTATTACACTTAGAAAATGAGTTAATGTGACACATTATATAAATGACAGTGCTCCCTTACTGTAATGTACTCACTATAGCAAAAAATGTTTGGGTATGTGTGGATCCCTGGAAAATCAGCTCTATCTGTCTGTATTGTGACTGAGCAAGCAAAGTGAGCAGAGAACACAGGGAGCCCGGAATTAAGTCACTGAGCCAAGTGATATACTGTCTGTTTTGAAATAAATAAATTAATAAATAAATAAATAAGCAGAAAAGGCAGTCAGGGGTTATTGGGCTGTTTTGGGGAAGTAGTTTCTTAGCTGCAGTTGAGGTGTGGGGAATACTTATTTGTGAGCTGCAGTTGATCGAGGACAGGAGAAGGGCATATGTCAAAATTTTGAGTACAGGCACAATTGAATTCACACTAAGGGCAGGAGGGCGAGTTTAAATAATGTAAGGGTTCATTGCTTACCATGTTTTTCCATGCCAGCACTGAGCTAAGGTACTATAAGTAAAGCTGCAGTCAGGAGAACAAGCAGGAAGGAGGGACGCATAGCAGCAACATTGTGTAAAGGCACACTCACAGTACATTCTGTAATACTCTGATCAATCAGACTAATCACCTTTTAATCACATCTTATACATTTGATGGAGCTGTTTTTGAAAGATGGGAGGCAGAGGCAGAGGCATGCTGTCACATACAGCACAATACTGTAATATGTCCCCTGATTGTTTCTTAGTGTCCCTCAATGCAACGAACAGGAGCCATAATGAATGCATGTTATGGATCCCAATGTGTTTGATATAGTGAGCTACTACTGTATTTAAAAGAAAAAAAATTTGAAATACAAATAGGAATGAATAAAAACATGAAGAAAAACATAGTCTTGGCAAGGGTCTCAGCCAATCAGAGACCAGGATATTTTCAATCCATTCTCTAATGAAAAGTAATCCACATTCTAAAATGATTTGGCAGTTCATTTTCAATCTTTTTTTCATTCATGATGTCTCATTATCACAGTGCTCATAAGGAATTAAACCCAGGTTTTGACATTTAACAGAAAGGCAATTAGTCCTAGACTGTAGAACAAAAGTTTATAAATTAAATATTGTGACTACTGGTCGATTGGCACAGAAACGGCATCCCACATGTTATTGTGCTAGATGATGCAAGTATGGGTGATACATGGCAAGCCAGCTCACCACACACAAGATATGGCATGTAACTTTGGGTCTCAGCCAGGCACATCAGCATTCACTACTGTGTAGTCTCGCTATAACTAATAGGGCTAAAATTCAAAATTGTTTAATTGGTATAGCTCATAGTGCAAACTGATCAGGGCTAGTGCAGCTAAGCATGTACTTGTTCATTTTGACAAGTACAAATCCTTCATGGCTGTCAATGAAGTCAAGAAGGACCCTACTTTAGCAGAACCTGGTTCTAATGCTAATCTCCCTCAGGCGTTCGAGACAGCTATTCATCAGCACAATTACTTGACAGTGCAAGATGGGGACCACACAGAAGACTCAATGTGAGTCATTATCACCTCATTGTTAGGGCTTGCAACTGTGGCTGTGATCAGGAGCAGAGCACCAGCATCTAGTGTTCTGCATTTGCATCCATGTGTGTGAAAATGTCTTCCACATTATTAAGGCAGTGTACATCATTTGCCTACATTTTTGAGGGTCATTATTGAACAATAGAGTGACAACATATTAAGAGATATATGGGGTTGTCTGCCCTGATGTGGCAGATTTTATCCCAGCCTCCCCAAAGAAACATAGAAACACAGAATTTGCCAGAAGATAAGGACTTCTTGGCCTACCTAATCTGCCCATTTGTTCCTGTCTATAGTATCACCACAGCTCCTACTTGATTTCTAGCCTATTCACCCATAAACGTCATCCAAACTGAGAGCCCTGCACAGAAATAAGGACTCCTTCCCTGTCTGCTCATCATGAAATCCTTGCCAAATGATTCTCTTGACTTTGCTGATATTACCTATGGTACTATCTCTGCATCCTCTCTGCCAGACTCAACTCCCTCTACAGTGCCTTTTGCCATTTGCCTTGAATGCCTCCCCTACATATCACTGCACCCTCTACTAATTCCTCTCCCTCTCCTCTTTACGCTGTCACTGTATGTGCGTTCTTCTCTCTTATCTCCAAATTCCAGTTTGGACCCTCTCCTTCTGCGTCTCCTCTCTCCTGCATCCTAGGCCCCCTATCCTCTCCGCTCTAGATAAGCCTGCACTTTCTCCCTCCCAAGCCCTTTATCTTGCTCTGGTTCTCCTGACTATTCCTATAGCCATCCCTCTCTCTGGAATGCTCTCCTTTCTCCATTAGACACTCTTTCCATTTCAGCTCTAAAAAGAGCCCTATCCCAATATTCTCTGTTTCCAGACTCCTGCTCATGCCTGATCTGATCTCACCTTTAGTATTCTGTTCCTGCTGTTGCTCTACCCAAAGATGATGTGCTATTTCACCCTAACGTATGCATTAAGACTGTTTCAACAATTGTTTACTGTCTAATGCTTACCTCAATTTTATTTTCTCACTCATCTTTTGTACCCTGCTGATTTAACAATAAGGCACAAAAGGTGTGTGTTATCGTGTAATAACGTCACTCCTCGGGTGGGTTGAAACACGAGGCAAAGCCAAGTGCTTCCACCACCCAGGAGTGACGCGATTACACAGTCAATAACATACACCTTGGAGTGCCTTATTGCAATTATATGATGGCTCAATGTTATAC
Source organism: Neoceratodus forsteri (assembly GCA_016271365.2). Lineage (NCBI taxonomy): Eukaryota > Metazoa > Chordata > Ceratodontiformes > Ceratodontidae > Neoceratodus > Neoceratodus forsteri. Next base: position 878,553,854 of record CM028134.1, on the reverse strand, counting down.
AAAATAAAAAAATTAAATGTTTTAGTAGATTTTTATAATGTAAAAAGAAAGTATCCTAGTGGTAAATCAATACAGTGATGTTATTGTGTAATAACGTCACTGTCTCTGGCACAAACTGACCAATTAGAGTCCAGGATTCTTTCTTGCCATTGTATAATTTTGCTTATTTACTTAAGCCTCCTGTATTTGTAACCTTTTATATTTTATGACTGGCTGTAAATTTATGTATATTGTATGTTGTAACATAGTTGTACTACTTGTATTATTCCTGTATTTACTCCAATTTTTCCCATTCCAGGTTGCACTCTGAAATGAGCCTCGGCTCAGTGTACCTCTTCTGGTTACCAACTTTGAATACTATAAAATAAAAATCCCTTGTCCCTTTCCTTAAGAGTCCCTTATGCTTATCCTATGCATTCTTGATCCACACCCTGTTCCCCCCAACCTCTGTTGGAAGACAGTTCAATAATCCACCACTCTTTCTGTGAAGAAGTACTTCCTCATCTCTCCTGAATCTCTGACCCTCCAGCCTCATATCATGGCTCCTATCCTTGAGTACCTTTTTTTCTGAAAAATACTTCCCTTGTGTACCTTATTTACCCCTGTGAGCTATTTAAAGGACTCAATCATACCCCCTTCCTCTCTTCCAGGGGGTACATATTTAGGTCTTTAAGTCTCTCCTTGTAGGGCTTCTGAGGCAGACCCTGCTGATTAGGAAGGGTATCACAAACACTTCAGTACTGCATTTTATTCATAAGTTCATCTATAAAGTAATCTGATATTTTAATTTTATATCTGCATTAGCACAGCCTTTGTGGTTGGTGCAGTGTGCAACCTGACAGCTGCAGGCTTCAGTCAGGTGTTTCAGACAGTGGCTATTCCTTTTAGGCTCTAAATCTTGCTGAGTCTTAGCTTGGACCTCCTGGGAAAACATTATATCTTTCCACTCTGGTTCCAAAATTTTTAGTTTTTTGAGTTGGGGTGGGGCTTCCTCTTAGCTGTCCACTCTACCATTCTTTTGCTCTATGATTTAATAATTCAAATTGTACTCCCTCCCACTGTTTTTCTCTCCCAGCTTTTCTTTCCTCACACTACCAGCTGCTATGTGTAGTAAACCACATGATTATCCCTTCTCATTTAAGCAATTAGGCATAACAAGGGGTGATGTTAATAGTCTCTCAATCACCCTTTATGAGTTCAGTTTGGTTTATTGTGAAGGATAAAGTCCATTGAGCATGCTCATTTGCAAGGAGGTCCCTTTACAAAATACTTCAGCAGTAGACAATGGCATTGGAGAAAATACATATAATACAAACAGAAAATTCAACAGTTAACAGTAGACAAAACACATTGAATTTCTTACATAAATGGCAATTTCATACATAAACAGCAATAAAGGTGAAGGCTAGGAGAATAAAGGTAGTAATAGAAAAAGAATATAAAATAAGTGCACAAAGTTAATTATAACAGGGTAAGTGGATAGGAGGTTAGAATGGTAAGTTATGTATAATGCAGAGAAGATGGTTACAAGCTATTGTAGGTTAAGAGCAGTGGCAAGATTCATATATGACTTTTTAATAATCCTTTTAAATGCACTAAGAGGATTGGTTTATGTAGTTATAGTGATGATTGGAGCTGATTCCAAATGGTAGGGAGGATGTAACTCATAGATGCCTTACAAGCAAGAAACGGACTTTAGGCACTTTTAAGGAAATACAGGCACTCTTCCTGAGTATATATGAACTGTGCAATCAGTGGAAGACAGAGGAGATATACGGGGTGGGGCAACTTGTTAAGGAGGCTTTGCATATCCAGATGTACATATGGATAAGTTATCTAGTAGCTAGGGAGATCAAGTTCAACTTCTCATACAAGGAACACTGATGCATTCTGGCAGGTGTTATTTATGAAGTGGATAGCTCAGTGAAAGAAACTGTCCAATTTATTCAGGTTAGAATTGCACAATTGTTGTAAATTATGCCTCGTAGTTTAATAGGGTAGGAAAGTAGCCTGAACTAGCCTGGTTCTGGAGTCATGGGAGAACAGTGCTTTATTTCGATAGAAGAACCTTATTTTCAGTTTCAATTTTTTGGTTAGTGACTCAATGTGGGAGGAGAAAGATAGATAGAGTGAAGTTCAACCGCTTAGATAAGAGTGAAGTACAACTGCTAGATATTTAAATTTGTCGGCTATCTCAAGTGTGTCATCTAGAGTGTGATGATTGGAATAGGAAGACTAATGGTAGAGAAGGTTGAAGAGTTTGGTAGATAGAAGTACATTATTTTAGTTTTTAGCATTCAAGAGTCGATTAGATGTAATTAAGTTTTGTTGCAGTTGGATAAAGTCTGTCTGAAGAGCAGAGCAGACTTGTCTGAAGGAGGTTTGGATGTAGAGAAAGCGTGCCATCGGTGAAAAGGTGAATATTGGAATCAATGATGTTTTGGGAAGGTTATTAACATAAATCATAAAAAGCAGGGGACCTAAAATGGAGCCTTGTGGGTCCCCTCTTCACAGTGGGAGTAGAGAGCAAGGGATCCCTTGATCTTTATCTGTTAGTGCCTGTTTTCAATATAACTAGAGAACCATCATATTGCAGAGTCACGAAGCCCAGCTCACCAAGGCAATCTAACAAGAGGAATGATCTACTGTATTGAAGGCCTTGCTAAGTTCCATAAATATTGCTCCTATGACTTGTTTGTTATCTAGAGCCTCAGGCCAATCACTAGTGACTTTGGAAAGTGCTGTTATACTGCTATGATGTGGTCTGATGCCAGACTATAGAGGACTTACTAACTAGTGATTTTAGGTTAAGTTCAGATTTGAGCACTGACCAGTTTTCAAGGAGCTTTGAAAGATTGGTAAAATAGAAATTGCCCTGTAATTGTTTAGATCACTAGAGTTACCTGATTTAAAGAAAGGTAGCAAATGGGCAACTTTCTAATTGTGAGTACGACACCTTCTGACAGGAAATATTAAATAAATGGGTGATAGGGCTGTAAGGTAATAGTAACCTAGCTTTAGAAAAAAGGGTTGATGTTATCTGCTCCAGCACTCTGTTTTATATCCAATTTAATCAGTAAGTCTTCCACCTGTTTCTAAGTAATAGGGGAGGAGTGAAGGGTGCATAGGGAGGAGTACTGTGATGTGTGGCTGTCTTGAGGAGAGCAGGTCATAAGATGGCTGACTGAGAAGAATTGAAAGCAAGGCCTGCTGTTGCAAAGTGCTCATTAAGTTTGTTGATTGTCTGTTATGGAAATACCATGAGAAATAATATTGTTAGGCAAAGTCAGAGGTGCTTTACAACCTTTTACTAGTTTGAAGGTGGGCCAGATTTTTGCAGGGTTTCCACTGGCTGATTCAAAGACAGTTAGATAATATATTTATTTCATAGCTTTGACCAGCTTGGTGCAGGCATTACGTCTGTCCTAAAGCCATCCAGTTCTCCAGGGATTTCATGGGCCATGCTGCAGCCCATAGGTGATCCCTTTTAGCAGCATTTTTTTTATTTCACCATTAAACCAAGGACAAGATGCTTTTTCACTCTGCAATTAATGAGGGTGCATGATTGTCTATGACCTCAATAAGAGTGGTATTAAAGATAGGCAATGCTTCATTTGTTGTGGTGCTACATACAATTGTTGCCAATTGATGTTTCATAAATCCAGGAGGAAGTTGTCAAGGTTAAATTTCCTGATTTATTTCTTCCTTACTACTTTGCTTGTGGTGGGAGGTTTGGTAAAATTTCTGATGCACCCTACTGTGTTATAGTCACTAAGACCATTGTGCCAAAGTGCTTTGGGATTATAATGTTGTACAAGGTGTAGCCAAGTGCAAACTGATCATTAACATCACCCCAGGGAGTGCCTTATTGCCATTATAGTAAAACAAATGTTAAATGGTGTTAAACCTAGTAAGTTTTACTTCTAGCCACATCTTTGACTGCCATCTTGAACCATTGCCAAACAATTTTCCTCATCCTTAGTTACATCACCAGATTGGAACATGTGATGCCATAGCAGTGATTGCTTTGTATAAAGCTACCTTACATGACTTTTAGTACCATTGCATAGTGTACAAGGTGGCACAGACCTTTGAAAACACAGCCCAACGTTTCTTGAATTTCAGCAGATGCTTTTTGCAGTTACTGTAATTCAACAGACAAAAAAAAGTTGATAACATTCTCAGTAAGTTTTACAGGACCAGTAGCAAAACTACAAAATATAAATTTAAATAATGGATTCAGATGGAACCCCTTAGATCATAAAAGTTAGACATTGATAGTCAAAGAACCTGGTGGTAATAGTCAGTCATGACATATATTACTTCAAATTTACAGAATAAATGGTTGATAATTCCTGTGAAGAGGACAAACATAAACAAAACATATGTCACAATTCCTAAGACCGTACAGACTGTGAAAAATAACTGATAACAGTTTAAAATAAGCCTAAAAAGAGAACAAAAAGGGAGATGGTCCAGCAATGAAGGGGGAGAAAAATGTGTGTGTTTGTGTGTGGGTTCCTATGGGGCATGCCTACCAGAGACCATCATATGGTGGGACACCTATCACAAGAGAAGATGGGGTGGCTGCTGTCTTTAACAAGATTGTGGGTGGGGAGCACAGCATGGATGATCAGTACCCTCTCAGAATGGAAGAGAATGTGATATACCAAGCATCCTCAAAGGGCATGGTCTATACTGGTAAAATCCATCTTAAGACATCAGGCTTCTCTGGGGCCAAAGCAGATATTTGCTAATCTGGGGTGTTGTGGTGACATCCAAGGTACTAAAGGAGAGCTCAAAAAGGGCCCCAGGACTTCTGGGTATTAGAATATCTTCTTTCGAGCTAAATGTAGTAGTAGTAGTAGTAGTAGTAGTAAAACAACTTTATTTACAGTATGCAAGCAAATATTATACTATAGGCCAAGCAAGCCCCGTTTTCAAAGTGTTCCTGTCTTTAACATTATCAGTTAAAGCACAATAAATATGACACAATAAATTACAGTCTAAAATTCAGATACAACATACAGGCTAATAATTTACATATCATTCAACATATATCCCAGGAAGCTTATTAAAAGACACTATAACAAAACCCTAATAGCAGAGACATTCATGCAATTTTGGTTTAACATATTGTTTGTATGTATCTACAGGCAAGATCAAGTTCCTCCACTGGCTTAGAAAATTGTTTCAAGCAATCGCTGCACATTATACAATGGTAAGAAAACATCCTGGACTCTGATTGGTCAGTCTTGGGCTGGACCCGTGATGTTATCCCAGTACAACATCACGGGCCTAGTCTCAACCTCACTGTGAACCTGTAGATGATTTTTGGAGTGAGATGATTTTTGGACCTAGAGCTCTTTTTGCATCACCTCTTAAGAAACAAAATATTTTTCCACACTAATAAAAGCGTTCTTTAAAATTATTTTTTAATTTATATATAACAAAGAGCCATTGTATAATAACAATAATGCCCTCCAGGGTGTGTGTTGTTTGGGATAACGTCATGCCTCAGTTGTTGGATGCACTCGGCCTGTGGCCTCGTGCCCAACCACCTGAGTGAGGACGCTATCCCAGCATGACACACACCCCTGTCAGTATTGTTGCTTAAATATTTAAAAGTCAAGTCCCCAAATTTATTTTTAGCTTTAGGGATTTTCATATGCAAGTTTTATCCTCAAGGAGAAATTATGATTTTCCACTCAATTGAGCTAACTAGTCTGGTTGGCTCACCTGATTTTAAACTTTTAAATAAAAGTATAGCCCAGGCATTATCTCTTTTTTGTTGAAGTGAAGCTAAGTTAAATCATGCTAAAGTGTACAGTGGTGGACATTAAAGCCAGATTTTAGCACAAATCTAGCTATTTTGTGATAAGTCACGTTTAGCCTATGTAATGATTTTTTTGTACTATTATTAAATAGATTTTTATTTATTTATTTATTTAGCTTTTGTTGACGGGTAAGTGCACTAGACAAATCCTGCCTATTTTCAGACACGACCGGGGAGGGATACAGATGAATGCCAACTGACCTTGAACCAGATTAAGCTGTTGGTGGTATTTTTTTACTGAATGGTGGCTACCATAATCTAGGAGGGAACCAGTAACTGATTAATCAGTACCATACAATCTTTCCTAGTCAAGCAACAGGATGCCCATCTCATGGCTCCCAGCTTTCTCCCACCTTGTTTACCAAAGAGTCAATATGAGACTCAACATTTAACTCTTGGTCAAATTCCACTCCCAGGTACTTATACCTTTGTGCCTGGGATAGGATCTGACCATTCCTTGCCCTGATTTAAAGAGTTTGAGGCAGTTTTACTTTATTCTTCTTGTTTGCACAGAATAACATACTTTGAGTCTTTTTAGATTCAAATGTGACAGTTTAACAAGTGTGGAGACAGCACAAACTGCTGTCAGCCACTCTAGGTGTGAGGGGCATACATTGTTCTTCAATGGCTTAGGAGGAGACACTTAGTCTCAACCCATATCATCAGTAGGCAGTGGCTTGCTGTTGCAGGTATGCATTTTCCTGAAGGGGAAGACCTGGCATGTCTGCACTGCTCACTAGTGCTTGATTTCTGTTGCCATACATTGAAGAAGTTGTCTGAATTGAATCCCCTTTACTGTCCGCCTGTGGAGTGTCATTTTACCATGCAGAGAAGGGTTGAATTCAGTGTGCAGGTGAGAGACTGCTGCCTGCATTAATACCCTGCACTCTACAGCGCAGCCAGCAAGTAGTGGATTGGGACATTGGTATTGTTAAACAGACTATCTGAAGTGATTTCAGCTGTTGGGAGGGCTACTTTGAGTTAAATGTCCACACTGCTCGCTGGCACAAGCGTAGTGAGTGGTGCAAGTGCCACTGCTTAGAAGAAATTATTTGAAATATTTATGGGATTGGGAGTTATTTTGTATCAGTGATCACCTTCATATGATGGTTTTCTTTGGGTAAAAATATTTATGCTGTTTTGAGGACATTCAATTGTATTGAAGGGGATATTTAAATTGTTTTAATGGTTGCTTAATAGTTTTTAGATGTTTATAGTCTCTCTTAGCTATGTACTTCTTTCTTTTGGCTGACTGATTTATTGTTAAGATTGTTGCATGTTTAACTCTTAGCTTTAACATTGAATGGTATAGACAGGAGATTTTATGGTGTTTTGATGAGAGTTTAGATATTTCTGATGTAAGGGTTGTTTGGTGGGGCATGGGGGCTAGAATTGTGTATGGATCATCTCTCCTACGTGCTCTTCAGCCATTCACCTGTCTCCGGTGTCGGATACCAGAGTAAGATGTTGCCAGGAGGTAGGGATTTGGAGAGCCAGGAGGATGCCCCATACATGGTGGAGGGTGGTGAGATTGAGATTATTGGGTCCAGGAGGTGTCTGGACAACAGACATGAGAGAGGCCAGGCGTGTTTAGTTCCTATCCCCAAGGTTTCCACTAGACCATATAGTCAGGTAACCAGTGGGGCTACCTTTCCCACAAATCCCTGAGGGTGGTGCTATGCAATGCCTGGTCGATTAGGAATAAGACAGCAATTATTGTGGATTTGGTTTCCTCTGTTGACCTGGCTTGCATTACAGAGATTTGGGTTGGGGATGATGCAGGCACAGTTTCTGAGGCTGCCATTCCCCTCGGTATACTGTAGTGCACTGCCCCGAGAAGAGAGAGGAGTGGTGGTGTAGCTAATTGTTTTAGATCTGACTTGGCTTCACCATGTACCCAGTGAGAGCTCCAGATTCTTTTGAGTGTGTGGCCATTATTGGGGGTCCAGGTGTAGGGTGCAGAATCTTCCGGTTTATCGCCCTTCTGGAATTTTGGGGAATTTTATGCAGGAGATTGCCAAAATCGTCAGCTGGGAAGACTTGAGGCCCCCAGATGTATTATTCTGGGGGACTTCAATGTTTGGGCTGACCACAAATTGTCTCGCCGAGATATAGTCTCCTCAAATTAGGTCTCTTTTAGGCCTGTCACAAGCTGTTTCTGCTGTGACCCATAAGGGTGGCCACACATTGGATCTGGTGTTCTCTACTGGGGCTTGAGATAGATAATCTCGGATTGATCGGGTGGTTTGGTCTGATCATTGCACGGTGCAGTTCACGTTCAGGCCTCCCACCGGATGCCTCCCACTATGGAGATGATGAGAGCTGCTGCCCTTTATGGGATTTGACCCCAGAGGATTTTCTGGTGGCAGCTGATCTATCTGATGTGGGAAATGTATCGTCAGAGACGTTGGTGCTATGGTAGACTCCTATAATAGGATCCTATCTGGTGCCTTTGACTCCTCACACCTGTCCATGTATGCCCCAAATCTTCATACCTGAGATCTCCTTGGTTTGATGGGGACCTCGGGAGATGAAGAGGAAGAGTCAGAAGTGGAGCACTGCTGGAGGAGATCTGGCCTGGATGTGGACAAACTGGCTTTGCATGTGCATTATAATGCATACCAAGGAGCACTCAACCACAAGAAGGCAGTATTCCTGTCCAGGGAGATTGCTGCTGGGAAGAACCAACCAATTATACTTTTTCAGACTGTGGATAGGTTACTTCATCCTGTCTGTCTGCAGCCAAAGAAGGTTTTTCAGACTTGAATGTGAAGAGGTTGCTCGTTTTTTCTCAGAGTGTCCAGCATTTGGCAGGGTGTTCCTCCAGCCAGCCATGTAATAGCTGACATTGGTCATCAGAGGTATCCTGAGTGCACTCTGCCTGGTTGGGGGAGTTTAAACCAGTGGATGCCAGTGAGGTTATTGAGTGGCGACCAATCTGAAGCACACTTTTGTGAACTGGATCCAGTGCCGACACGTTTCTTGATGAGATGCATCGACACTGTTGGCCCGCTGTTTGCCCTGATTGTCAGGTGTTCCTTAGCTGAAGGGGTCTTTCCTGATGCCTTGAAGGAGGCACTGTTGAGACCACTCTAAAGAAGTCATCCTTGGACCCAGAGATTAGGGCAAATTACTGACTTATCTCCAACCTTCCCTTTTAGCAAAGGTTGTGGAGAAGGTAATGGTGCTTCAGTTGGAGGAGCACCTCATGACCAATGATTTGTATGAACAATTCCAGTCAGGGTTTTGGGCAAGGCATAGCACAGAAACCATGCTTGTTCAGGTGTAGAATGACCTCCTCAGGGCTAGAGATCGGGAGACAAGGAATTCTTGTTCTCCTGGATCTCTCTTCAGATTTTGACACAGTTGACCATGGTGTGTTGCTTGACCATCTTAGGGAACTCATGGACTCACCGGCACTGTCATCTGCTGGTTTGAGTCTTTTTATCTAATAGGAGACAGCGAGTTGTGATGGGAATTTCTCCTCCTATGCTGGTCTCCTTTCTTGTGGTGTTCTCAAGGTTTGGTTTTGGCCCCCATGTTGTTTGTAGAGTATATGCTGCCCCTGGGAGGTGTCAGTAGAGGTATGGTTTGGGTTTTCATTGCTATGCTGATGATACCCAACTATATTTGTCATTTGCTCCCAGGAACATCCAATCTAGTGGATGTGTTAAATTGCTGTCTTGCCGAGATTAATGACTGGATGGCGTCTAGCTGGTTGCCACTGAATCCGATAAGACGGAGGTACTGGTAGTGGAGTCGAATAGAGTGTTTGATAGGTTGGCCATTGATTCAGGGACTGGATTAGTTCTGGGTTCTGTCTCATTGAAGGCCTCTTCAAGGGTGTGGAAATCTTGGCATTATTTTTGATAGGAGTTTGACTATGGAGGTGCAGATTTCCTCTGTTGTTCACTCCAGTTTTACCGTCTTAGAAATATCACCAAGATAAAGCCCCTTGTTCCACCTCTGACCTCATTACCTTGATACATGCCTTGGTTATCTCGAGATTTGACTACTGTAATGTGCTCTATCTCAGGGTCATGGAAGGATCTCTCTGTAGACTGCAGCTAGTGCAGACGTAGCTGCCCAGTTACTACTGGGCAGCCTAAATTTTGCCATATCACTCCAGTGCTGCGTGATCTGCATTGGCTGCCAGTCAGGTGGAGGATCCTCTTCAAGGTGGGGTTTTTCACCTATAAGGTCCTACACAGTCAGGGCCCTGGTTACCTGCTAGACCTTCTGGTTCCGTGTCTCAGCTCATCCCTCCATTCCTCTAGTGGGTACCTCCTACCTGGTTCCTGGTTGAGGTTGAAGTCAGCTGATGATAGGGCATTTAGTGTCACCACCTCAGTCCTGTGGAACTTGCTCACTTGGGGTTAAGGAGGCACCGATGCTGGAGGTTTTAAAGCCCACCTTAAAGCCCACCTGTTTACTAAGGCATTTTGAATTAAATTGAGAATTATCTAAACTCAGGTTTTAATTAGAGCTTAGTGGATTATTTACTGTATTTTAATAATTTTATAATGATATGAGTAATTATACTTTGTTACTTTGTTGATGCTTTGAATATGTGTTAATATATTGTACTGTGTCCAGAACCTCTGGGAATGGGCATATTTAAATAAACATTTTACTTACTTACTTACTTAGATCTGAGGAAAGAAAAGAAGGTTAAGGTGTAGAATTTGCTTGCAGCACTTAGGGATACCTTGCCAGAACTTCTGTATCATGCGTCATGACTATAAAATGTGCAGGAGGTCTGCCCTTTGGGTATCACACCTTTAGCACCTGTCATGTGTCAGAAGTCCAAGTGATTTCAGTTTGGCTGGGGTTCAATACCAATAGCGTATAATTTTATTCTGAATTAAGACTCTGGCTGTCAGGGCAAGCTTTATGAGCTAACCTCCACTCTCTAGATGATTGTTCACCTGATGTGGGGACTGCATGAAAGATTTCCATTTGTTTCTGGTGTTGAGGGATGAGACCAGGTATGTCATCTATGACTATCAGTAGATTTTCCTGCCCTCACTCTCTAAGAAATGATCAACAATGGAACTGGTGAGGGACCATAGGACTGGTTTGAGAAAGGCCCTCTTTCAGGAAAGGTAGTAGCAAGCTGTGTATCTGTAAGAACTTCCAGAAGTTTGAGCAGGGAGTTTATATCTAGTCTAGAGATTTACAAAGGAGTCGAAATTGCAGGAATTGTGCTGGATGATGTCTTTTATTTGCCTATTTACATTCATTTTTTTTCCCTTTGTGCCATGCAATCAACTCCCACCCATATGCATACATTTATATTCTGCCAGAAAGGAGTTAGCTCTAGAGGGAGGAGAATCTTGGTTAATTTTCCCACTTTTTCAATGCCATGATAGATGCTGCTATTGTAGACCATTGCTTCACCCTTGGATGAGTGATGTATATAAACAACCAGATATATCCACTATAGGAGAGAACTTTCTAGAGAAAGCTATAAGGAGATGTGTCAGTTTGGGGTTCAAGCCACCAGGCCATGTGTGGCCCTCTTTATGGTAGCTACTAAGCCTGGAACCAGGGAGGCTCCATCCCCTTTGTGCATGTGTACCTATAGTTTAACCCTGCTATAATAGGGGTGGCAGGGTATTCTTGTCCTCAGAAGATTCTACACTGTAGTGTCTTATCTTTTGTAATCAGACCTGCTGGATCTCCATAGCCAGGTAAGCTATGCAGTGCTTCAATTTGGGAGCAGCAATCACTTATATGACCAAGATGTTTCCCACCAAGACAATTGTAGCAGTTTCCGCTTCACATTCAGCCAGCAAATACTTTAATAATGACAAGAGATTAGTCGAGACCACAGTTGAAACAGTAGGTGGAACCCATATGCATAGATATTTAATACTACAGGGGACTATTTCACCCCAGTTGGAAAAGCTTTAGGTTTACAGAGGCTGTTCAATGGCATTATTTCCATTTTCTGGAATCCACGTTCAGTCAGAGATGCATTTAAAGGTGTTTAAGTAGGTAAGCAAGTAAGTAAGTAAACTTTTGTTTATAAAGAACCCATTCTAAAGGCGTCTGGTGTTGTACAATATAAAACATCATAAATTAAACATACAGGACATTAACAATAAGATAAAAATACAAATTAACCACAATATTAAAATATGACTTAAGTGATGAAGTGTATCTAAAATAAATAGCCAGTGGATTAGAGTAAATCAAAACCTTCCTTAAAAGATGGGATTTCAGACTCTTTTAAAGAGGCTTCCAATGGGGGCCTCTGTCAATGACCTTGGTAGTGAATTCCACAGGGTCAGGAAACCTACATCAAAGACCATCTTTCCAGAAGATTTAAACAAAACCCTGGGAACCTCTAGGAGGCCCACCTCAGAGGAATGAAAGGGCGGGAGGTCTGATAAGGAAACCAAAGGTCCTGCAGGTAGCGAAGACCCAATCCATGCCATACTTTGTAGGTAAGCAAGTAGACCTTGAAGGAGATTCACCTCCTCACCAGCAGCCACATAAGACCGGGCCATATGACAGGACCTAGGAAGGCCCATCAACAACCTGGCTGCAGCATTTTGCACAAGTTGTAGGCAATGCAGGGTCCCTCCATTCAGCTGAGGTTAAAGGGTATTGCAGTATTCTAGTCTGGGTGTCACAGAAGCATGTACCCGTGAGGGCAAGTAATTGGGTGGGATAAAGGTTTAATCCAGGTGATACTGCTAAATAGTAAAATCATTTCAGACCATGGACAACACCCAAGCCTCCAGTGTCACTTTGTTATTCAGGATAATGCCCAGATTTTTCACATTAGCAGAAGCAGCTAGAGAAGAAGAACCAACCACAAGTCTGTTTGTCTCCTCTGCCACCCCAGCTCTCAGCTGAAGACCAGGCTTGATCACCAGTACCTCTGTATTATAAATAATAATAATAATAATAATAATAAAATAATAATAACATTTATTTGTTTAAGCACCTTTCAAATTTCAAGGCACTGTACAAATCACATAAAACAAAACACAATACATACAATATAAAATCAAGAAAGTACCTAAAATGCTTTCCTCCATAAAAAGTCTTAAGTGCCTGCTTAAAACTCCCACGTCCTGCACTCCCAAAGCTGACAGGGCAGAGAATTCCACAGGGTAGGTGCCACAAACCCAAAGGCACACACACCAGATGACATTAGGTTGACCTCAGAATCTCCAGCAACCCTCATCAGCCGAGCAGAGCTGTTGTGAAGGGGGTAAGGAACCAGGAGCTCTTTCAAGTAATAGGGACCCTATCCATGTAGGGCTTGTAAGTCAAAAAACTACTTTAAAGGTGATCCACCACTGTATATGCAGCCAGTGCAGATTGTGCAGCACAGGGTAATATGTGATCTTCTAGATGCCCCAGTCAACAAATGTGCTCGCGTTCTGCACTAGCTGTAAGTGTCAGATTTCAACCCCAGAAAGCCCTAGGTAAAGGGAGTTGCAGTAATCAAGGCACAATGTCACAAAGGCAAAGACCAAGACAGGTAGGTTGCTGGAGAGAACAAGGTGCCTAATCCTAGCAATGTTCCTAAGATGGTAAAGGCCAGCTTGATGACTGCCGATACCTGATGGTGAAGAGTCAGACCATCATCAAGCACCACTCCTAGATTATGTACCCATTCAGAGGTGAGAATCTGGGCCTCCCCAGGACTAAACTGAAACGGAGCCCAGTCCTCAACCCCTCTGCACTATGACCCGGTCCACAACCCAAACCTCAGTCTTTCCTGGGTTCAACTTTAGACTGCTGGTATTCATCCAATCTTGGATTTCTCTGAGGCAGCTGTTCAGTACTGAGATAGTACTAACCTGGTCAGGAGCAAAAGACAGGTAAAGCTGGGTATCATCAGCATAACAATGAAACCTCAACCCATACCATCTTACAATGTCTCTGAGGGGTAGCATAAATGCTGTGAATAACAAGGGAGACAGCACCGAGCCCTGAGGTACACTGTAGGGCAGTGAGAAAGCCCTGGATGAAAATAAACCGAGACAACTCTCTGCTTTCTACCAGCGAGGAAAGATAAAACCATCTGAGGACCGTACCAGACAGCCTGCAGATAAACCTCAGACATTCGAGCACCTGAACCAGAGCAGTCCCAGTACTATGCCTCTAATGAAACCCAATTGGAGGGGTTCATATAAATTATGGATGGTTAAATGGTTATCCAGTTGAGCAGCCAACTTTTCAATAACCTTCTCCACAAAGGGAGGTTAGAGATAGGCCTGTAGTTTGCTAGGTTCTCTGGGTCTAGAAGCTTTCTTCAGAAGGGGTCACCACCCCTCCTTCAGGAGCTAGGAACTCACCCAAATCCAGAGAGCACCAGACATCCGAGTTAAGACCAGGCCAATAATATCACTACAACCCAAGAGCAGGGAAGTAGGGCCTAGGTCTAAACTATAACCGTGGGACACATCTCCTGGACAATCCGCATAATATCTATGAAATCCAGCAGTTCAAGGTACTTCAGGAAACTCCAGGCTCTGTGACAAGGCACTGATCAACAGCAGCCCCCTAGAGTGAAGTTGGTGGCACCTCACCTGATGTCAGCCACCTTATTCGCAGAAGAAGCGAGCGATCTCATCACAATCAATTTGTGAAAAGATTTGATTGAACTGCTGACAGGCTGGGCTGCACAGCCTGTCAACAGTTCTGAAAAGCTGAGCTGGTTGATTCTGTGTGACAGAAATTTAATTGATCAGAATTCTGCCTTCTTATGGGAAATTTCTGTTTGGTAGAGTTTATAATGCTCTAACAAAATAAGGTGGTTGGCATCAGAGGCAGTCTTCCTCAATGATGCTCTAACCTCTGCCCCAATCTCCACAATTCCCTTAGAGTCCCATCAAACCAAGGAGCCCCAGGGTGGCGTGGGAGGGAGTGAACATGGATAGGAGCAATCAGATTGAGAACTGAAGATACGGCCCCATTATAGGCAGCAACCAACTGTTCAGGATCTGTACAAGGCTCATCCAACAAAGAGAGGTCAATAACCACCATCAGGTCTTCAGGGACGACATCCAGCAAGGATGGTACCTGACCAACTACAGGTGCCGACCTGCCGGGGGCTGAAAAATTTAACCCAACTGAGTAGTGGTCAGACCAACTGACTGGTTCCACCACTAAGTCAGAGGCCTCGATCCCCAGGAGGAAATTCAAATCAAGATAGTGACCACCTTGTATGTAGCTGAGGAAACAACCTGTGTGAAGCCCAGAGATGTCATCACCTGGAGGAAATGTTGATCAAAAGTGAGGATTCATCATCAACCCAGGCATCAAGTGGCTCAGAACCATCAGTCTGGGTGACTCCAAAGCCATGTCGGCGCAAAGTCTGCTATTTCCTCCAGGAACAGCTTCTCATCACCTGGTGGATGGTAGATGAGAGCTATCTTGCACCCACACCAGCTACCATGATACACTCAAATGACCAGGCCTCCTCAGCTGGTATGCTAGTTAGGCTCAATTCGGTCTTGAAACAGACCTCCACCCCACGGTCCAATCTTGGTTGATGTACAACTGAGAACCTGGTGGGAACAGCCACCTCTAAAAAGGGGCAGCATTCCCATCCAACCAGATCTCAGTAATGGAAACCAGACCTGCCCTAACAACAAAGTCTGCAATAAGACCAGTTTTGTTGCAGACAGATCTGGCATTGCATAACAGTACCTGAGTTGGATGAGGTTGGCAAGCTGTGCCAACTACTTGCCCTCCCAAAACAGGATTAAGCCTTAGCCAATTGGAGGACATCCAATTTTGGACCTCAGCGAGACAGAAGTTCAACACAGAGACACATTCTATGTCCCAGGCACAAGGACATTTACAGTTGAGTATCATCTGCATAGCAATCTGAATCCAACCTGTAATGTCTAATGATATCTCCAGGGTAGCATGTATGCTGCAAATAACATGGGTGAGAGGATCAAGCCCTGGGAACTCCACAGGACAGGGGCTTTGAGTGGTAGGAATAATTTCCCATCACCACCCTTTGTGTCCTGCCTGTAAGAAGGACTCAAGAAGTTGATGACAGTACTGGCAAGTCCACAGAACTCCAAGGTGATCCAACAACACCCATGATCCATGGTGTCAGATGTTGAGGAGAGGTCGAGCAGAATGAGAATTGATTGCTTACCTTTATCTTTCAGCCTGAGGAGATAATTTTGTACCTGGACTAGTGCAGTCTTTGTAATGTGACTGGTTCAGAATCTATACTGGAGTGGGTCATAGCTGTCAAAGGCAGTAAGATGTGTCTTGAGATGCATGGCCACTACTTGCTCAATACCCTTCCCCAGAAAGAGAGGTTAGAAACAAATCTATAGTTTGTAATACAATTTGGGTTCAGTGATGGTTTTTCAAATGTGGTTTCACCATTAGGACACTGGGAAATACCACTTTCGAAAGGAAGAACTGGATTATATCAACAAACACTGTATCAATGGACTTCACACAGCCCACTAGGAGATGTCTGGGTCCCAGGTCCAGATCACAACATGTGGGTTGCAGCTTTGAGATGATCTCACTGACCTCTTTCACCCCAATGACTAAACTCACTCCAGACAGGGGATTACTTCTGTTAACCTCAGCCCAATCACCACACACCGGCTGTATCCCCTGGGGAGATATCCACCCTAATGGTAGACACCTTGTCAGCAAAGTACAGAGAAAACTCTTCCTATTTAGTGGCTGACAGTGCTCTCACCAGCAGGAGACAGTAGGATAGAAAAGCCTGTCTACAGTGTGGAAGAGCTGAGCCAGTCTGTTATCCACTGTGGCAATCTCCTGGACAGGAACTCTGCCTTTGTATGGGAGATTGCCTTTGATGCTCATTATAATGAGTTTTCAAAGCCAACCTGTCTCCCTCAGTCTGGAATCTCTGCCAGTGATGCTCCAACTTCTGACCCATGTTCTTCAACTCCTGAGCTCCCCATCAAACCATAGGAATTTCAAACAAGAAATCCTGGGTTATACATGGACAGGTGATACAGAATTAAGAGCCAAGGCAACAGCCCTGTAATAGGCCTCCACCCTTTTTCTGGTCCTGCACACAAGCAGCCAACATGATCAATAAGGCCAAATCTGCCAAATGTCCTGCTGGGGTCACCTACCTAATGGATGGTAACAGAGCATCTCACAGGGAGGCCTCTTGGGGGCCCAAATGAGAACTTCACTGTGCAATGATCCTACCATATGACCAGATCAATCTAGAGATTACACAACCTCAAGCTTCAGTGAGAATAACAGAGTGAGAATGTGAGGGATGCTCATAGCAGTGTCATCCAATTACACCAGACAGTCATCTGCATGTAGCTTTGTCCTGTACTCTACTGGCCTTGCCAGAATTTGCCCTAGGTTCTTGTGTTCCCTGATGACTACAGCTAAAGGCTCAGTGGCCAGTACAAATAATAGAGGAGACAAAGGAAACCCCTGCTGGATGCCCTTCCCCAGACAGAAGGGGCTGACAGAGTTGAATTGTAAGGATTCTCACTGCCTGGTGGGTGTAGAGGCTTCTTCACCCACCCTTCAAAAGATGGGCCAAACTCCATTCTTTGCAGGACTCCATGCAGGTACCATCAATCCACAGAATCTAAAGCTTTTTCAAGGTCATTGTCTACTGCAGCAACTGGAGTGGTGTAATGATGGCCACCTTTATGAAAGAAATGACATATCATAGATGGTCAACACTGTATCAACCATATAAAATCTGACCTGGGAGCAGTGCACCAGTATGGGAGAACTCCATCTAGCCTCAATACCAGTGCTTTGGCCAGGATTTCGACATCAATGTTAATTAAGGAGACAGGCTGAGAACCAGCTGCCAGTATGGGATCTTTGCCCTCCTGGGAAAGCAGCATTATGATAGCCTGCTGCAATGAAGGTGGCAGCAGAGAGCCTCGTGAGGTGCTGAATACATCTCGTGCAAAACTAGAGATTACATCCCCTGACAGCTGATAAAATTTAACTGGAAAACCATCCTCTGCAGGCGCCTTATGGGGAGCAAGATTAGAGATGCCTGCTAGTATTTCTTGTGTGGATAGGGGACCTCCAGGTGCCTGTCACTGTAGCTCAATAATAATGGGATCTGAAAGGTGTTAAGGAACTTGTTCAGGGCTGGAGTTGGAAAACTACTCTTGAGAAAAGTATAGTTCATCATACACCCAGTTACATGAGCAGCTATAGGTCAGTTCTTCTGCCCCAGTTTCTGCTTATACTACCATTCTTTTCAACTACTTTGGCCTCTAAATCTCTCGGCTTGAGTCCCAATGACACCTGTGAGGAGCTGCATGCATAATCCTACCTGGCATAGTTGCCTTGAATGCTTCTTTACATTCTCTAGAGACACAATCCGGCATTATTAAATTTAAAGAAGGCTACTACCTCCTCCTTATCTAGACTTTAAATTGGGTGTCATGGAAAAGTGGGGATCCAGCCTCCAGGTTGTAAACCATTTTGAGTGTGTTCCTCACATCTTTACCATGGAAACAAAGTATAGTATGAGAGGTAGGGCAGGGCTATGAGGAAGACACAAGCACTTTGGTTATTAAGGGAAGGTTAGCCATAAATCTACTATACTGGATGAGGCAAATGTGGCTGAGTACTATGTGTAGTCTTGTTCTTCAGGGTGATGCAACCTCCAATCATCCATCAGTGAGAATACAGACATACTATTGCTCAGGGAGTCAGGACTTTGCAGTGGGTTACAGCTGTCCAGTAGATCAGGATTTTTCAACAAAGGGTCCTAGACCCCAGGGATCCCTGAGCAAGGAATAGGGGGTCCTTGGGTGTGCAGCAAAATGTTAAATATGAAACTGTAGAAACAGTTTTTAATACCATCTCGGTGTTTTGAACAGCCTTTCCATGCTCTGCTATAGCAGCCCCAACTGCATTCATGCTTCTTTTTCATAAAATAAGTACTTGGGCAAGTAGTTGTAAAAAAAGAGTTCAGTCAAAACTGGTTATTTGTTTTAACTTGAGCTGCGTTTCTCTCATAATACCTAGTATATATCAGTGATGTGCAGAGTAGTGTCTTTCATCACATTTCTTTCTCTCCTTCATTCAGTTACATTTATAAAAGTTGTCATAAAATGTATTTAACCCATGTAGAAAGACATTATGCAGACTTGTTCCACCAAATTACACAAAGGGAATATTCTTGACCTTCAGGGCCATTCAGACTAGCACCTACAGCCTCCCAGTGGCCATCTTGGACCATCTCTGCAGGATTCAGATCTGAATCTAATATTCACAACTCTCCTCTCATCACCTCTTGCATCTCCATTTCCTCAGGGTCACACAGTGAATTGGAATTCAAATTTGGTCTTTGGCCAGACTTTCTGTGCTCAAACTCCATACCCCCATAACCATTTGTATAAGAAACTTAACTTCCACCCCAAACCCTCTATCCGCCATTGCGAGGGCTCTGCTACTACTAACCTTTGGCTCTGAAACCCACTGCAGTAGATCTATCTAGATGTGCCTCTAATATGAGGTTATAATCCCTTTCCACCATTACAGGGACAGCTGAATCCCACCAACTGACAATCGCCTCAATGAGATCATAGAAAAGAGCCAGGTTGTCTATGTTTAAACATTTTCATAATCACTAGTCCTCAGGAGTTTTCACTTTCAAGAGGACCCACCGGCTCTCATAGTATGAAGTTTGATGTTTGATTTCCTGGTGGAGTATTTTATGAAAAAGGATACAGACACCAACACTGGATGTTAAAGCACAACTGTACATCCCTAGCCCCACCCTCCTGACACAGTTTGAGCTTCTGCTGACTTAAGTTTGGTTTCCTATGAAAGCACTATGTGGCTTTTATTGGTTTGAATCTACAAAGAATGATGTTCTGTTTGTCTGGAGAACTCAGCCCTCTGATGTTCTGGTGATTCAATTCAGGTGCCATTTGGAAATGATACAGAAGTGAACAACATAATAAAGCTTGACCTTGTATTTTGAAAGCTGCCTTGAACAGGAAGGGTCTCTCTCAAATCCTAATTCAATTAACCATGTTAAACAAGTGTTCCAATAATAAAATATCTGCATACATACATCAGAAAATAAACAGAATATTACAAAGTCAATGTAAGTATAACAAGAACAACTGTACACTGCCTCCATTTTTGGAAAAATCCCCACCAGCAGAGGGAGGAAAATTTAAATATGGGGTACCATAGGTAGGATCAACATGGGGAAACAG
Organism: Neoceratodus forsteri; assembly: GCA_016271365.2. Taxonomy (NCBI): domain Eukaryota; kingdom Metazoa; phylum Chordata; order Ceratodontiformes; family Ceratodontidae; genus Neoceratodus; species Neoceratodus forsteri. The sequence goes on along the minus strand of CM028134.1, from coordinate 878,533,811 downwards.
AGCCTGAAGCCAGATAGCTCCCAGGGTGTTGATCTGGGGTGCACCATGCCACCATCCCAATAGGGTTCAAGGTAGATCAATACTCTAAATTTACAGCAGCATGTTGAGCACTCACCAACCTCAAGTAGACAAGGGCACTGTTATAAAGACATGAGAATGAATTTATTGAAGCATAAAAACATTCCATTAAGGCTCTGCCTGCCTAAAGGCCTTAATGAAATTTTTTTATGCTTCATAAATTTGTTCTGTGGCTTCGCACAGTACCCTTTGTCTACTTGAGGTTGCTGGAGGATCGACATGCTCTGTTGAATTTACATTGAAATTTTGTCTGGAAGCAGCACCATCCCAGTCCATACTCCACCTTGCTGACTAGATCAATACTCTGCCCCAGTGCAACTGGTAACATCAAAATGAAACATGTAGCTAGGAGCAAACAGCATAGAAGTGACTTCAAATCCATGTCCAAGATATTAACAACCAGCAAAAGGGAAACTGTCAGGTGTGACTTTTCCAGAGCCCATGATTTAATATACTTTATTGGTTTTCAACAAGAATCCAAGCAACATCTACAATAAGAACATATAATAACAAAGAACAATAGACAACATAAAGGGATGTAAAAAAAAGAAAATAGAACCTGATCCTTCCCCAACACTGAGTGTTGCCCTTTAACATATAAGAAAAAACCAAAGATGCATAATGAAATAATCAAGCAATAATAAGAAACTTGGCAAAGCAAGGATACAATAAATAAAATACAGCAATTAATTAAATAGTAGGTAACCATGCATATAAAAGGCCCCATTTTCATAAAAATAAGAAGTCTGAGCTGAATAGTTGCAATATGTAATTCAGTATTTAAGGCACTAAGGAGTTCTGCATGCCATCCTTACCAATATGGAGTTGCGTCTGATAGCCAGTATTGTAAATGGATCATCTTCACTGCTGCAGAGATCAAAGCAATATAACCCTTCTGACCTAAAGTGAGTCCCTGAAGATTCTCCACTAAGCAGGTTTCCAGGTTAAAGGCATTCACTAAATCAAAGACTGGATCTAAACAAAGTTTAATAGTGGTCCAACATGGTATAACCCTCTCAAATGTCTGGGCACTCTCCTCCAAGGAACCTAAATACACTTGAGGCCTTGCTACATCTAACAGAATGGTCCTCAATGCAGTAAAATAAAAGCCTTGCTGTTTGGTCCTAGATCCCTTGGCCAGGACAGGACCAATTCCTTACAGCTAACTTCCCTTGCTGGAAAAAGAATAGATGTAGTAGACACCTTAAAATACCATGGGCTAACTATCGACCAAGGTCTCACCTTTAAGTCCCACATAGACCAAGTAACCAGGTCTATCCACGGTAAACTTGGCACCATGTACTGGCTAAAGACCAGCTTATCCCAGAGGCTAGGTGAGCAATTGCCTCCAGTGTCCTTCTTCTCACGCTAACTTATGCTGCCTCTGTAATTCAGGGAATGTCTAAGTATGAGGGCAACTGGCTTCAGGGTCCTGTATAACAAGGTGGTAAGGTTTTATGAACCTGAGTCACCCAAGAAGCCACCCTGTGTTTCTCTTGCCCAGCTGCACTGGCCTTCCTTTGAGGCTCATCTTCAGTACCCACTGCTCTGCCTTGCTACAAATTGCAGTGCCTGGCTGCCCCACCCAGCCTAAGAGGAGCTCTCACTCCTATGTCCAACTCACATGCTCAGGACCTCAGTTTGGACCCTACTAGCAATCCCCAGAGTCAAGACAAACATGGGAGGCAATTCTTGCTACACTGCCCTAATCTGTGGAACACTCTCCCACCTTTAGTACAGGAAGCCTCATCTCTGCTAAACTTTGTACAAGGCTCAAGCACCACTTTCTTTACATGAGGACAGTTGTCTCTGGGTTTAAATCCAGAGTATTTTACTGCTGTGGCCCACTGGCTGCAGTCAGCCCCAGGAGCACTCCGATTGGCTGCATATTGCTCTGCAATGGTAATGTTTGATTATATTGTGCTAGATTATGTTTCCTGTTAAAACTGTCTTGTTTTTATTTTATAGCTGAAGTTTTCTGATTTAATGTAAATGCCTGTGTTGTGTTCCTCATAAGACCAGTAGCGATAGCTCAGTCCTTTGAACCCCCTTCACCTTTTACGCTAGTATTGTGTTTTAAATAGCCCTGTTATTGCTCACTCAGACTTGGAGGCACCTTGCTCTAACATCTTGGTGTGCACACCCCACCCGTTTAAGCCAGTCTGCATTTCTTTTAGCTCCCACGAGCAGCCCCACCCTCTGACTTTCTTATTTAAATGTCCTCTGCCTTCTCCTTCCAGGTAGTCTGAGAGCCACAGCCATGGTTCTCCTGACAAACCTGACCTGCCAAACACCACCAGCTGTCCAGGTCTGAAGCCACCAGCTCATTACAGGAGCATGGTATGGACTTGCCTCAGGGACTCATTACCTCCAGGAAGGCGCCCTAGCTGCCAATTTTTCACCCACCATGCACCGCCCGGTCCTGATTAAATACACATAAATCCTGCCCGGCTTTCTAGCTCACTCCTCTCTAGCTCCCTCACATCATTATTCCACTATGTGTGTCAAATCATGGATCCTGTTCTGGTCCTTCATCTATCTCATATTGCATGCCCAATACATGCCACCTCAAGCCTTTATTACTGTGGATACTAATCTGATCTGCTCTGTAACTAGTTCCTGTCCCTACGTAGATATATGCCTTTTCAACTCCCCAGTTCTTCAACAATATTTTCATATTACCTTTAACGCTGGTACACGAAATGAATTATCACCTCAGCTTAAGACTACTGCCAACATCATAGAGGCGTCACTCTACAGATAGCAGTCAGAGTACTCATCTCTGCCACCCTTAGTGGGAAGGGCAAATGTTGGGGTGCGCCTCCAGGACGATGGCCCACAATGATGTAAAGGTTACCAGTATGAAGCTTACTAGTGCCACTCTAAGAAAACTTTTCTCCTTCTTCTCCTGTGCTCAGGAAATGTGAGCTCAATCCAGGACCAGCAGCTGAAATCACATCACCCTCTGACCTTGCCACACTGAAAGGCATGAGCTTCCTCCACATTAATGTATGCAGTCTGTTAAAAAGTTCTGCATGATCCAGGCCTGGGTCCTCCATACTCGACCAGACATCCTAGTGGTTTCAGAAACCTGTCTTAGACCGGCCACCTCTGACAGGAAAGTCAACATCCCTAACTATTTACTATTTAGAGCAGACAGACACTCCAGGGGTGGAGGGGTTGCAATCTATGTCAGGATAGGTATACAGTATCTTGTCTGAGTGCTTTATCTGTTGCAAATGCTTATGAATGTCTGTCTCTTCAAGTCACCATCCTCACACTTCAACATTATGTATCATAGGGTGCTATAGACCTCCTTCTGCCGATCTACAATTGTTACCTCATCTGAGTAATATCATCGAACAACAATCCTCAGAAATAATTATTCTTGGGGATCTGGCTATCTAAACCACTGCTCCTCTCGTAGCTTTCTGTGACACCTATGGATTATCGCAACTCATTGTCAAACCAACACAAGTAAATAAAAAGAACATGGATAACGCACCTTGAGTACTGCGTGCAGTTTTGGAGGCCACACTTAAAGAGGGACATTAACCTCCTGGAGAGGGTCCAGAGGAGGGCAACCAAAATTATTTTGGGCTTGGGGAACAGGACCTATGAGGAGAGGCTTGAAGAGCTAAATATGTACACATTGGAAGAGAGAAGGGACCGGGGACATGATAGAGGTCTTCAGGTACATGAAGAGGGTAAATAGGGGAGGAACAGTCAGGGTGCTTGAAGGAAGGAGGAGGGGGCCACTAGGGCATGGCTGGAAGCTGGAGGGGAAGATTCAGGGAGAAAGGAGGAGGTGCTACTTCACTGAGAGGGTGGTTAAGCCATGGAATGTGCTGCCTAGGGGCTGGTGGAGGCAGAGACAGTGGAGGGGTTCAAGAGGGTGGGACAGGTACAGGGTAAGGGTTCTGGAAGCAAAATCCAATGCAGCAAGAATATCCAGAACTGGGAAGGAGAAGCCAGAGAAGGCGAGGGGGCAGCAAGGTCAGCAACCAGGGTGGGGGCTGACCAAATGAGCTCAGACACGAAAGACCATTAGGCCTATTCTGCTGGCATTTTAGTATGTTAGTATGTAACAGCTCCACATCTCTTCTCCTTTGCCGGCACCTTGTTCAGTGATATCAGTGATCACTCATTTATTGCTTGCATAAGATCAAGCAACAAACCTACTACCGTCAAGTTTGCTGCCAAGAGATCTAGACTGAACTTTGATCTCACTACCTACATAAATGAACTGAAACACTCCTTGTATATTGGCAAGAGTTCTATTTGGCAAAAACATGCAATCAGCATTCGACATACACAGCAAAATTATCCTAGATGCCCTAAATAAATATGCCCTATAGTTAAGGTGCGAATAGCTAAAATGCATGTAGATGGTTCACACCATTATTAAAATCTGCATTGACTGAAAGAGATAACCTATGGAAAAAAGCACACAAAACCCAGCCTGCTGCGGACTGGTGCAAGTTCAAAGAGCACGAAAACTCATGTACTAGAATGGTTAGAGATACAAAGCTGCATACAATCATTATGAATTTCTCTCTGCCTCCAAAAATCCTACAAAATTTTGGAAAACTGTCAAGGACTTATCTGGTCACACATCCGGTTGCTCCTACCTGATGAAATCTCCTTAAACAATAACACCATTAGTGACAGACTGGAAGTTCTGGATGCCTTCAATAATCACTTTGCGACTGCAGGCTTAGCCTTTGAAAATTGCCCTGCAAATTTGATACGCCTTCAGGTGGATAATCAAGGTGCAGATCCTAGCATCACCGATTCAGTCTTCTCCTGGCATCCTACTACTCTGAAAGAAGTTGAAGACCTATTGCTAAAACTGGATGTAAAACAAGTGCTGGTGCAGATACCCTCGACCCATAATTTTGAAGGTGGCCATCCATGTATTAGCTGAACCCATAACCCATTTATTTAACCTATCATTAACTCAAGGATCCATTCCTTCAATATGGAAAAAGCACATCATCCCCTGTTTAAGTCTGAAATCCCTATGATCTAAATAACTGCAGACCAATTTCGATTCTCCGGTCTTGTCAAAATTACTGGAAAAGTCAAAAGCAACCAGCTGAGGCAGTATCTAGAAGCCAATAACCTGCTTAATCCAGTCCAATCAGGGTTTAGAGCTAAATATAGCACCATCACAGCACTTGCCAAGTGACTAATGACTGGCAAGAGAGCTAGACAGCAGGAATTACACCTGCGCCATATTCTTGGACCTGAGCAAGGCCTTCGACACTGTCGACCATTCTCTGCTACTCTCTTCCCTGACCTCACTAGGTGCTGACCCATTATCTTTACAGTGGTTCAACAACTACCTCTCTGATCTGTTTCCAGCAGGTGAAAGCAGAAGAGATCTCTGAACTCTCAATCCTCTTCTAAGAGGTGTTCCCCAGGGTTCTGTCTTAGGACCGATCTTATTTGCAATATACATCAACAATATTGATGAAAGCATAACTAAGGCCAACGTTCATCTGTTTGCATATGACATAGTTCTTTATGTAAGCCACCCGTCATTACAATCTGCATGTAATGACCTTCAATCTGAGTTCAACCTGCTGCAACACCAACTCCTAAACAAAAAACTGTTACTTAAAGCCAAGAAAACAAAAGCAATGCTCTTTTCTCCCTCTGCCCAAATGGTAAATTCAGCCTTATCAGATCATGTGCCACAGATTACTACAATTCTTGGTGAGAAGTTGGAATTTGTCCTAAATTCAAATACCTGGGAGTATGCTGGACCATAGGCTCTCCTTTATAGAGCACATTAAAGAATTATTCAAAAATTATGACAGAGACTTGGCATGTTCTTTAGGACAGCCCTTCTTAACTAGAGATGCCAAACTACAGCTGGTACAATTAACCTTTCTATCCTTGATAGATTACACTGACATCCTCTACAGTCACTGTCCCATTTCCTACCTCACCAAACTTGACACATTATATCATAGAGCTTTGAGGTTCATCACAGTCCTGCCTTATTCCACTTACCACTGCTCCCTATATCAATCAGTGTGGTGGAGTTCTCTTCAATTCAGGTGTGAAAAAATGCAGCCTTATGGACCCTGAGAGCCATTTCCAAAAAACTGCCCCAATACATTGCAGACTGTCTTCCTATAAAACCAGTAGGCAATTACACTCTGAGAAGTTGCAAATCTCTCCTACTGATGGTTCCCAAAGTTAACTCTTGCTTTGGCCAGGCTGCTATAAGCTTTACACTGTCCTCCTTGTGGAATAAATTCCCAAAAACTGAAACTGAGGTCACCCATCGGCATCTCATCTTTCAAGCTGTTATATTCACCTCTCAGAAATGATCAATGCAATTGTTTCCCATGACCATGAATTGTCATCATGCTAATCTGTACCATTTAACCATGAACAAATTACTTCTAGTGCTTGTCTACTCCTTGGCCCTGGTCTGTCATCATGCTTTCATGTAACACCTTGATGCCTCTGTCCTCTCTTTGATACTGGTCTGTCTTCCATTTTCTCCAGCCTTCTTTTCACAACTCTATACTGCACTCATCCACAATCTACACACAATCGTACTATAAAAGTCCTAACTCACCTTTCCCTCTCCCGTGGGGCCTCACTACCACATCAGTTCTACCGACTCATCCTTGGGCTTCACTTCTCACAATGTTTATCCTTCACTTACATGTTACATACCCCTTCTGGTACCCCATCTGCCATTAACTGGTGGTTCTCCAAGCCATTTTATGGCTAGTACTAGTGACTGCCCATGGTAAATGAACTAACTGGTACTTCTATATGGAGAACATGGTTTATATACAGTTGCATGGTTCAATGGTGGACCTGTCCCTTATATTTGAATCCTCCTCTGTTATGGCTTGCCTTGTCTTCCTTTATCATTTGACTCCCTAATACTGCACCATTGTGTTTGTGTTTATGTACTTATTTAGATGTATTTATATGTTTCTATGATGGATGTTACCTGACCCTGTTCTAACCAGGTCCATCTTGTAAAGAGCTTTGCTCAATGATGTTTGCCTGGATAAATAAATATTTTGATTGATTGATTGATTGATTGACTTGCTTAGGACTAGCTTGTGCCACTGTCAGGGTATAGGATAGTCACCCTTGGTCCTATATCCAATGCCAATCCCTCTCCTCACCCAAACGGACTCCAAAATCATGCTTTAACTCTTATCAATTGTTGCACTTATGTTCAATATATTCAGAAATATTGTCTTTATTGTAGCCTTGTATATCATGTCTACTTTCTCTGTATCCTGTACTACCTGACTGTCTTATATTGTTCTGTCTCCTGGGTCAGCCCTGAAAAGGGACCTGCAGGGCTCAGTGGGCCTACCCAATCATCATCTTAAGTCAATTTACACAAACTGACTACAGAGCTTGAAAACTATCTATGAACCTATGAACTTATGAATCAATTCCTCATAAACCAGAATATCCTGAGTGGTCCATGGAGGAACCTAAATGTGGAATCATGACTTGGGAAAGTTGCAGATATTTAAACAGTTTTGAATGTGGAAGACTATATCTCTGCTGCATTGAAGGAAAGTCCAGCAAACTATCAAAGGCAGAAATCATAGCCACTGTGGTAGTTACAAGCAGTGGAAGGAAAGTTTTAGGAATGTTACAGTGAGCTATTTTAAAATTAGGAGTCAGAAAAGGGGTTGGCAAAGATTCTGAGTGGGAAATATGAAAATATTTAGTAAGTTGAGAGTGTGCGGTAGGGACCAATATATCAGGGTTCTCTTTAAAACCAGGGGTGAATAGAGGAGGAGAGAAATAACAAGGCTGGGAGCTGAATATTATGACCCTTGCAGAGAGTGTTTTCAACAGATGATGATAACAGTTCAATATGAATCCATATAGATAGTCTACACTAAAATGGCTTCTATGAGAGTCTAGATAATAAAAATAAAAACTAGAATGATGAAGGCCACCAAATAACTATGGGAGGGTTAGTTTCATATAGCCTGTACATATTGCTTTACCACGCCATAAGAAAGAAGTAAGGTGTGAGTGGAGTTCACAAAACCAGGTTTGTGGTAACATAGAAAAATAGAATTTAATGGCAGATAAGGACCGCTTGGCCCACCTAGTCTGCCCATTTCTCTACCTAATGGATAAGCTGAAGATCCTAGTTAACCAACAGCCTACTTCCTCCTACCCCCCACTAGCACTGCCTTATGTCTGTCCCATGCATTCTTGAATTCTTCCACTGTTTTTGACTCTATGACCTCCTCAAGAAGGCCGTTCCATACATCTACATCAGTTCAACATTTCTAGGGGTATAAAATTTATGGCAAAATGTTTATCTTAATTACATTAATCAGTCTCCAAAGGGACAAGGAAGCACCATCCATCAATGGAGATCAGATTTAACAGACATCATAAGCGGTGTTAGAGTTTACTTCATCAAATCAGAGAGATACCATGAAAATATACAGGCCAAGATATTTTAGTGTTTTATGCTCCCAATGCAACCCTAACGAAACAATGGTTGACTTAGACACATTGGAATTAACAGGTAAGACAGAAGTTTTATCTAAATTTAATTTATAAGCTGAAAGTTTCCAAAGGAGGCAATCAATCTCAGCCAAAGCAGCAGAAATAGAGCTCTCTGAGTAAGAAACATGCAACAAAATATAATCTGCATATGCTGACAGATAAGTTTGCATACCCTGGACCTCCGGTTTGCTTTAAGTCATAAGAGCAAAGGCTCCAAGTATAAATTAAAAGGAAAGGTGACAAGAGGCAGCCTTGTCAAGTACCAGAAGTAATAGAAAATGTCTTAGATATAACACCATTACATGTTAATGTGGCAGAGGAGAAGTAGGTAAGACCTGGACCTACTGAATAAAGTCTGATGGGATACTATAGGCACCTAGGACCTCAAATAAAAGGCCAGGAGACTCGATAAATAGTTATCGTGTAGTACAAGGAGACCAGGGCTACATGAGTCCTGGTCTCACCAGAAGCCAAGATTAAGTGAAATGTTTTCGAGTGTGATCGCTAGAGTCTCACCCATTCATAAAGTCCACTTGTTCCGGCCAATAAAATAGGACCAAACACCTTCTAGTCTAGGGGCCCAAATTTTTGCTAAGATTTTAAAATCAGTGTTAATAAGGAAATAGGACAATAACTGGAAGGTAGAAATTTATCTTCTCATGTTTAAGGAGAAGGGTAATATGAGTTTCTGTAAGGGACAGATTGGTAAGTCACACAATTAAATATAGTTAAACACATCAGTTAATAAAGTGGTAAATTCAGTCACAAACGTTTTACAAAAATTTACAGAATAAAACATCTGGACGGGAGCCTTGTCAGTAGGAAGTGAGGAAATAACCTAATGGACTTTGGTTGAAGTAAAGGGTCTCTGAAAAGAGCTGCATTAGGTCTCACTGAGGCGTGGTAAAAGATATATCTATACATTCCAAAATAAGGTTTTGAAAAGCAGGATATGGCTGTGCTGCCATGTACAGATGTTCATAATAGGATCTGAAGATTTCTAAGATATTCCAAGGTTTTGCAATAAGGTCCACCAAGTTTGGCAGGCATAGTCCCCAGATGACTTGAGAAGCTTCCTGCTGCTTTGATCACAAAGCCAATAATTTGCTGGCCTTTTCTGCCTGATCAAAATACTTCTCCGTGGTAGAAAAATTTGCCAATTCTGCATGTTCATTTAATAAGTTGAGGTACTTAGATTGAAGAGAATTAAGGATCAGCCAAGTTTGCTCTGGGGTAGAAAGGAGAAGGAAGTTTCAATGCAACAGATTTGAGCAAGCAAGGTATTAAGATAAAGTTGACATTCTTTAGCTTTTTAGAAGCTAAGCGTATACATTCACTCTGATTTGCAGCTTTGCTGCACCTAATATATATCTAACTTATCTATAGAAGCTATATTGACTGTCAAAAAGAAATAATATAATTTCTGAAGGTATCCAGAAAAACAGTATCCTGTAGCAATTGATTACTGAAATGCCAAACCGGATCTCTGTCCAAACCAACCTGAGGAGCAAGAGCTAAAAAACGGGGCATGGTCAAGATTGCTAATTCTTTATCTTACAAGTAGTTATCTTGAAATGTTTTCATGATTTATTAAAGAGAAATTGAGCATGGAAAAGGCATTATATGGAGAAAAATAAAAAGTGTAGATACAGTCTATAGGGTGCAACAAACGTCATGGATCAATTAAGCCCAAAAGATCCATAAGTTCTCATAGACCCCTTTTGGTTGGGGAAAGGCCTTTCATTATGTGCCCAGTCTTGCTAAATCTGGTTGAAAAGCAATGTTCCAATGTCAACCCAAAATTATAGGTACGTGGATACAAGGGGCAAGTATGGAAGTCAATCTAAGGAAAAACTGCTGGTTGTCAACAACAGAGGCAAATATGGATCCCAAAAGAAATTGATGGAGACCTAATCTACCATGTATAAGAATATACCTATGTTCAGGATCCCAGTATTCTGCCAATAATTGAAAAGAGAACCCACAAGTGATTAAGACACACACTCCTGTTTCTTTGTACTGTATACCTGGCCCACCCATGATTTCTAAAGTCATTTATTGGATCCTTTGAAATGAGATTCCTGAAGAAAGGTGACATCAGTTCCCAACTGCTTCAGGTGTTTTAGAGCTGCATAATGTTTTTGAACATCCTGAGTGCCTTGATAATACATGAACAAAACATATAAGAGCTACTCATTATTTCATAAATATACAAGCTAGAAGGCTCAAGATCAACATAATAAAATACCATGCATCACAAAGAAATAATAGATCAAGAGACAGCTCTTCCAACCCCCAAAGACCATAAACCCATAACTAACTAATAGAAATAAAGCACAAACTTCATAAAGAAAATAGAACCATAAAAACGAACACTATCCAAAGTCAGAATATAAAAGTCCAATATACATCAATTCCAATCCCTAAGACCAGCCCTCAGACACCACAAAGTCCAAGAATGGTCCTTGCCAGAGAACCCCAGAAAGCAAGGCTATGGAATGCCCACAGAGAACCCCAGAAAGAAATCAACTGTCTCAAGTCAAGAAAATAACCCCAAATACAGTATGTAAAACTAAAGAATCCACCCAGAGACAAAACACCCTCCCAATATAGCAAATGCAACAAAGATGTCACCATACTAAGAAATAAAGTAGAGAGGGGACAGGTGAATATCCCTAAAATATAACACCAAGAGTTAGGAATATTGGAAAGTTGCCCCAGGGATAAATAACAGAAAAATAGCAACCCCCATAGGAGTAAGAACTTTAAAAAAACATGCATACAAGCTAACAATGTTGTATTAACATAAACTAGAAAGGATAGAGTAAACATCACCATAGGAAGCACTAAGGTATTATAAAGTATTCCATATGAAAGTGAAAAGGAACAATGTTCAAAAGCAGTCAGCACCATATTATTCAGCTTTAATAATGCCAGGAAGAAGCCAGCTCTAGTGCTGTTTAAACAGACCTGGAAACAGAACCCACAGTTCAGATCAAGCTTACTCAGGTGAGGCAAAGATCTTGCTATCACCATTCTTGAACCCATCAAGTTTTGTGGGATATATGAGGCAATGTCTAATGTTGGCTGCCATAAGTATGGTACTCAAGGAACAGTATGCAGCTCATTTCTGGTGAGCTGAATAAGGTAGATCCTGCACAATCCAAATATACTGGTTCTCCAAGGTCACTTGTTGTTGACTCGAGTCTTCAGGATAATATGCTGCCCATCTAAGTAGTTAAGTAGTTTAAAGATCAGTGGTTGGGGCTGCTCCCCATCTACAGGCATAACCATCAGTGCCTGATGAGCCCACTCGATAATGTACTATGGGCCATTAGGGAAGGACCAGCAACATGCTCACATAAATGCTGAAGAAATAATAACACTTCTTTCACCTCACAGTGTTCTGGGAGACCTGGGATAACAAGATTGTTCCATCTGCTTTGCCCTCTAGGTTATCCACAAAGTCTACCAGTTTTGTGATCTTTTGATGCAGGTGGACAAATTTGGGGTCTACTTTACTATGCCCATCTTCTACAGAACTCAAGTGAACTTCCAGGTCACCCACCTTGGGATAAGCTCCAAAATAGCTGGCGTAAAGTTTTCATATCCTCAGACAAAGTAGAAAGGGTATCCCTCAGTAGAAAGCTCCTGCAGAAAAGCCATCCACAGTCAAAGAGATTAGGGTCTGGTGTAGAAGCAGGCACAGGGTAGCAGCCTGTTTAGAATGTTTTGGGCTGCAATCCTTTGCTGAAGTCAATGTTGGGATATGGCGCATTACAGGTTGCATTTTAGTGGTGTCCATCAGTTCCATCCTTCAGCTATTTAAATCATTAGGTTGATACTAAACAAACACAATATCACCCAAATGAGCCCATAAATGTCAGCTGAGATAGCCTAAAATAATAAAATATTGAAGCGGGCCTCAGAGCTATACAGAGAATCCGGCACTCAGCTCTGGATCATCACATGACTCCCACCAGAGCCCATAAGTGCACCGGATGGGATATCTTCTGTTGGGGTTGGGGAAATTAAGCTTACTACGATCAGCACCATCAATACAGTAGAATATAACAGGAGCTAGGAGGCCTGTACAGAGATCTTTGGAGAAGGATAAAGCAGGAGAGAGTGAGGGGCATGAAAGAGGGCTTACCCAACAAGGAAGGGGTTCCTTCTATTATACCATCTGGAATGGGTACTCATCTAACACTGCCTGTAAGTGTTGCTGGCCCTAAAAACCTGCTGACATTTAGGAGGGATACACCCAGCAAGGATGCAATTTGTCAAAGGAATGAGTCATCCAGCACTTTTCCCTATTGCAAGGTAGGGATAACTATGCAAATGAAAAGAAATTACAGGGTTAGGTTAAAGTGTAATGTAATCCACTCCATTGACTGGACCCCTCCTGGGAACTCCAAGTGGGAGGAAGAGAAAATTTGCTATAATCAAGGAATGTGCACTAAGCCTCCATGAATGTCATGAGGTATGAGCCCTGCTACCCCTCTCCCACCAGGCACTGCAGTAGGATCTTGCCAGCATTAATATTAGCTAGAGAGCAGACAGGTTTTCTAACTCAGCTGGCAGACAAGGCCAAAGTGCAGGTGCCCTTGTCAGAGTATGGGGGGGTAGGGTCAGAAAGGGAGAAGGGAGCATGCTAGAGTAGATAATAAAGCCACCGTCTGTAGAGCTTTGGGGAAGGAGATAGGAGACCATAATACTGCATCCAGACAAGGGTTGAAGATTAACAAGTACTGCCATTACCCTTCATATCATAACACCTCACACACTTCTGAAATCTAAGCCTGTACATGCTACCAGGCAACACAATAGGAATGAACTGCCAGTGTTGCTAAGTTACCTGTGCACAATACACAAAAAAGTCCTTCAAAGCAAATTAGAAGGGAGGCTGACTATCAGATCCACAAGTTCAAGCAGGCCACTGTGCCACATTTTAAACTGTAGCTCAGTGTGCACTGAGTCTTTAAAGAGTGTGGTTGGAAGGTGAGACTCAATTACAGGCCCAACGTCCTGCTACCCAGGAACCTGGCAGGAGAGAAACTGATGAGGGCGGCAAGGACAAGTACAGGCGTGGGAAGTAATTTAAATAGTCTTATCCCGCTTACTCTGTGATGATTACAGAACAGCACATCCTGACAATATTGCAGTTAACTGCTGGCACAGTTAGTCTAACAGACACTCATTCAGCCAAAGCAAGGATCTCCAGGTTTGAATCCCACCACTAGAGAGGTCCAGATCGGGAGGAGCAAACATCTGAGGACACAGTCTTTGCTCAAGGAAGGTAAGGAGTGACAGAGACACAGTCTGGTAGGAATCCTGTTCAATTCATTTTTTTATTTATTTATTTATTGTAGAGATCAGATTTACAACCTTTGAGTCAAAGACTCGTTTACAAAGGTACCTCGTCAAAAAGGGGAGACAACAAAAGTGTGAGGTTAGGACAGGAAAATGACGGAACAGGTTAGTTACATAAAAATATACACTTGAGAGAGCAGACAGCGAGGCTGCACTGGATTCAACTTGTGGAAGGTAACATTGGTACGACAACAGGAGACTCAATTTGACAGCAAGTTACAAATTAGTAGGTACCAACATTGGTAAAGCAATAGTAGATACAGTATTCATAATTAGCATGTCCAAGCTGATATGTAGATATATAAGACCGATGGGCGAGGGTTGAAAGGTTAGTAGGGACTGGCATTAGAGGCCGTAGGGAGGCGTGGGGCAGCTACAAGCATTTACAACCTCGGCTGTCTATAATATGTTGGCGAAGGGCAATTTTGAAGCGCCAATGCCAGGGATCTTGAGATAGTTTCAGGAAGGAGTTAAACCAGGATGGGGCTCGGTGATGGAAAGATCTTTGTAGCAAGAGGTCCTCGCTCTGGGAACGTTGAAGGTGGCTGCTGGCGTACGGGTTGGCAGGGACCTAGCAGCCTGCTGCAGAGGTCCAGAGACCCCAGGAGGGCAGAGACCTGACAAGGATTTTTGGCCAGTAGGCAGGTATGATAAATCAGTCTTTCCTCAAGTGTGAGTATTTTTGTGTGAGTAGCAAAACAGGTGTGGGTTCTGCTGTGGGCACGGTAAGGAGCCTACATGCTTTATTTATAGAGGTCTGGACTTTGGATAAGGCAGAGGCATCAGCAGCAGCGTAACAGGAGACCATAGTCAGCCAGTGATAATACCGATGAGGTGATGGCTAGTTTAAAGGCGGGTTCAGGAGACAGTCTTTGTGGCGGTAGAAGACCGACCCTGGAGTTCATTGCAGACGTCAGAGCTTTAAGGTGGGCGTGGAAAGTAAGGCCAGGGTCAAAGGTGATGCCCAGGTACTTATAGGATGTAACCTGCTCCAGAGGGAGGGGCATGCTGGTGGTGATGTGGAGGAAGTCTCTGGCATTGTTTTGCCGATGAGAAAATAGCATGGACTTAGTTTTCTTTAGGTTCAGGACAAGCGGTGATTATTGAACCACTTTTCGGTTTGGAGGAAGGCTTGCAGCATTCTTTGGAGTGGAGGGGTCAGGGTGTGATGCAAGGATAACAGCGCCATCAGCACAGAGTAATATTTTACTGGAACAGGAGCTAGGGAGGGTGTTCAGGAATAGGCTGAAAAGGGTTGGGCCAAGGATGGAGCCTTGGGGACACCGAGTGTACCGAAGGTAGGAGGGAGAGGGTCCCATTTAGTTTGACTCTTTGGGACCTGTTGTGTAGGTAGCTTGCGAACCACTTCAGGGGCCGGCTGTGAGACCTAGAGTACTGAGGGAGTTTAGTAGCAGGGGTGGCACACGTGTCAAGGCCTTGGACAGGTCTATAAAGACCGCCCCTGCAGATGACCTTTGTCTAGTGCTGAGTGAATGTGGTAGGAGAATTCCAGAAGGGCAGTGGATGTGCTATGGCCAGGGCGAAACCGTGTTGCTCGGGCAAAGGAGGTTGTAGTTAGTAAGATATTCCGAGAGCTGAGTGTTTACTATTTTTCTAAGGCTTTGGATAGGGGAAGGATGGAGATGGGCCTGTAGTTATTAGGGCAGAGTGCGGTCCCCGGACTTATGGATGGGGTTACTTCTGCATGCTTCCAGGCCTTGGGGAATTGGCCGAGGTATAGGGATTTGTTAATGATAAGCGTCAGCGGGTGAGCATGACATCCAGGACGGGTGAAGTATCCTGGAGTCGAGAGGGTCATTGGTAGGGTTCTGAGGCGAGGGCCTTTATTAAGAAAGGTTTGGCATCGTGGGGTGAGATCATTCGGAAGTGGAATTGCGACCTGGGAATGGAAGCGTGGGAGGGTTTGGCAACCGGTCGGAAAATGGGCCGGGAGGACGGCGCTTAAGTAGGTGAAAGTTTTATTAAGGCAGTTAGCAATACAGGTGGGGTCAGTCGAGACAGTCCCATTTATGACAATCTGGGATGGAGGGGGCGGGTCTTACCATTTAAATCTTTAATGTTATCCCAGAAAGCTCTGGACGCGTCCCCAGGTGGACGTCAATGTAGCCTGGTAGAATTTGGCTTTAGCTTGCTTGATTGTCCAGGAGCATTGATTGCGGGCTGCCTGTAGGCTTGCCTGTCAGCAACCCTGCCAGAGTTATTAGCTAAGTGCCAGAGGTTATCTCTCTTTTAGTTGTTGGATCAGCGCAGGAGTGATCCATGCGGCAGTCCATTTTTTATCCTACGAGTGTTGAGGGTGCATACAGATCACAGGCGGGTTGAATGCTGTGAGAGGTAGGTAAGGGCAAAATTAACGCCAGGAGCACTGGCCAATGGGGACCAGTCGACGGGCGAGGTGACGTTGAGGTTGGCGAGACTCCGGGAGGAACTGGCGGCGAGGGGTCCTGCTGCAACCAGGGGTGAGGGTGGGGAGGACCAGAAGCAGATGACTGGGGAGTGGTCACTGAGTGAGTCCGCAAGGACATCAACGAAGACGACTTTATGAGGTCGGTTAGAGAGGATGACGCCCAGGAGGGAGCAAGTTCCTGTTGCTTTGTTAAGTCTAGTGGGCTGAGTGACCATTTGGGACAGGTCAAGGGCTGCAAGCTCATTCTTCAGATTATCTGCTAAGGGCTGAGCCAATTTGAATTTAAGTCACCCATAATTAACTGTTCAGCTTGGGGTAGCGTAGCCAGGTAGTCAAGGAGAGAGGAAGCTGCAGAGTCTTTGTTAGTCCTCGGGGTAGATAAGCCGCAGTTAGATAGAGTGGACGGCCCAGGGCAGGGGTGATTTTAAGGTAATGGCTTGTGCCCCATGGTTAAGCTCGGGGTGGGGAGGGCAAGCCCGAGGATCGAGTTGCGCAAGTAGATAGCACACCCCTCCACGCCGCCCATCCTATCGGCCCTGAAGATGGTAAAACCATGAAGGGAGATGGCAGAGTCAGGCGTGAGGGGGAGAGCCAGGTTTTGCAAGCATGAGAATATCCGGGAGTGTTGGGTGACCCAACATTGGAGGGCTGCAGTTTTCTTAGGAGACTGCATATGTTAATAAAGGCGATTGAAAGCCTTTGCCATCAGTGGGCAGGCGTGGCAGGGATGACAGGCCCGGGTTTGGGTTCACATTGCCGGAGAGCAGGGCAGCAGGAGAATTAGGCGCCTTGAGTGGGGTTTGTAGCTGGAGGAGGGAGCAAATGTGGCCGACGGGACCCCACCAGGGAGGAGCAGGGATAGGAAGGGAGAGAACAACTGAGGGCGTTAGCGAGGAGAGTGTCCACTTGAGAGGAAACACAATAGTGTGAGTAGTGCAACGGTGGTTGGTGGGTGGGGTGGCGTGGTAATCCAGGGCACGGGAGGGATTCAGGGTGGGGTTGAGGGACAGGTTTGGGGTAGTCCAATAGGGGAGCCTGGAGTTCAGAGTGGGGCAGTGTCCTTTGGTTGGGGCAGGTTGATGGGGTGTATAGATGGGCAGAGAGAGGCATCAGGTGCTGTAGCAGGACGAGGGCCAGCATTGTAAAGACCATGCTTAAGTGAGACATTTCCCAGTAAAGAGCAAGAAATGAGGGCAGGTCCTCTAGTGCTGGAACGATATAACCAGCAAATGGGAAAGTAGGCTGATTGGTTTTAGAGCCTCATCTGACATGGAAAATATACCCTATATAAGGGAGAGCCGAGCAAGGGTGGTGGTGGGGCGGTGGGGAACGCATAGCGCTCAGGGGTTTCACCAGAGCAAGCACGAGTTCCAGATGTAGCACCGACTGCTTAAACAAGCAGAAACAGAGCCAAGCGAAAAAGGCGCCAAACCTGCTTGAAACGGCAGAGCCCAGCCGAGCAGAGTATCCAGCAGGTAGGCTGGCTCACTGACTGTGTCGGCTCGTAATATCTTTCTTTTGATTTTGTATTCTTTCAGGCACAGGTTTACCTTTCGACCGACGGCTCCTCGGGGGTGGGGTATCCTGGTGGAAATAGGGACAGGAGGCGAGTCCAGAAATCAGCCCTCGCGACCAGCGCTCCTCGGGGGTGGGGGTGTCCTGGTAGTGGAATTACTGGCTCAGGAGGGCACTATCCAGATGCAGCCCTCACGACCTCCGCCCTCGGGGATGGGGGGACTCGATCTGTAGGAGAAAAGAGGCAAGGTTAAATAGGCAGGCAGGGGAGTACCAATGGGGGCGGGCAGTGCAGGCAGGATTTGATTGGAAAGAGCGTGTGGCAGGGGCTAAATGATGCAGAGGGTGAAGGAAAAAAAAATGAACAAGAATACAGGATTTCAATGGAGGAGAGAGAGGGAGGGCTGGCAAAGACAATACAGTATTCATAAGCAGCAAACAAAACTGTAAACAATTCAGCAGAGATCTTGCATCAGGAGCCACTGTGACACTGGGCATACTGAGGTCATCATAGCAACCAGGTTTCCAGTGCTGGCAATGACAGAAGTGATGCTACTCTACCCTTCTAAGTCAGGTCCTAAGCCTGAGGAAGAGGATCTTGCCCAGAGAAGTCTTCACTGTCTGCTTCTGGAGACTGCTGGTTTCCTCCACAGATTGTGAGAGTGGATGGAGGGGTCAAATCTGGTTTTAATGGGTAAAGCTGTGCTCTTGATCAGATGGTTGGAGGAAACTGATGAGGGTGATTCGCCAGAGACACTGGTTTATGGTTATTAAAGTGATGAAATTCCATTTTCAAGATCTGATAGTCCAGGATTTCACTGGTGATTGTTTTTCTAATTTCCAGATTTTACTGGATTCTGCTCTCTAACATTCAGTTTGTGTACAAATACTCAGAATTAAAGAATGATAAATATTCAGAAAATAAAACAAAATGAAAATACTTTCAGAAGTAATTTATAGTAAACACAACTTTTCATAAATTCTCTGATCTGGAATAAATTCCCAATTAGAAGAGCTGTGACGTTTTACTTCTCTGAAAAGTTCTGGCAAATTTATGAAATCTGCTTTCACAAATTACTTATTGATGCTCCCACTTCACAACTTTGCCTCTAGAAGTGGCAAAGTTAAGGCGGTTAGGCAAAGTCAATTCACACAGAAAAAGGGACAACTTTGCCTTGTGAAAAACATTGCAAGGTTGACACTGCTGACTTCACAAAATTTTGCAAACTTTTTGAATTAATTTGCAAGTGAACTTTATCCACTTTGCACATCTCTAATTCCAATTTCCATGATATTCGATGTTTTTACCTGTATTAATATAGTTTAAATTCTGGAATTTCACCAGGTTTTTCTGGTAAAAACTGTAAACCATTGTCCTTGGTGATTCCCATTTGTGGATGCAGGAATATCTGTGGGTATTGAAGTATAGTAGATGGATTTATGCTTTTGCCACTTTCTGCCTCTGCCCAATCTCTGCTGGATCCACACATCCTCATCACCTTGGCATATGTTCTCTCCCCGCCTGCTCTCATAGGGTGATGATATGCCCATTTTTTCAATCCAGTACCTCCCTCAACTCCCTGATGATTATTAGGAGGGAAAGTCTAGATAGGCCATGTGTGCTTTAGCAACTGTTCCAGCAGCTTCAGAAAAATTGAAGGGATAAGTTGTGTCATTCAATCCTACTCATAGCTGAGACAAGTATCTCATAGTGGACCTGACCTCCAAAACAAGCAAACCTCCACAAAATTCTTGTGAAGGCACTCGTCTCTGTGGAGTTCAGATGAAAAGTCTTGAGATACTGAATGGTGTGACCTCTCCAAGTAACTGGAATCCTCTCATGTGCAAGATGCAAAATGTTTGCTTTTACTAGGTAGCCTAGGAGTTTGAGGGTACAGGTCAGGCCTTTCACTGAGCCACGGTCTTAGAGCCAGTGAGCAGCAAGCAGTGAGCAGTGTTGATCGATAATGCAGGAAGAAAACACTGAGATACACCCTGGCTGCTCAGTCAGCCTAACTCCCCAGTTCTGCCACGCAATATCAGCTAGCAGTTGGTCTCAGGTTTGCCAGGAAGGAGGTGCAGCCTCCTAGAATCAATAAGGGTACAAACAGACTGCAATAACTAGGGACATTTTTTCTCATAGGAGAAGCTGGTTATAATTTGCCATTATAACTCATGGGTTATAAAGACAAACACGTCCCAGCTTCTCCTCATTACCACTCATGCTTGCTTATTCCCATAGTTTTCATACAAGTGCCATCAGTCGAAGACAGAAAAAAACTCGGCATTACCCATGGCTAATTAAAAATGTAATCCTGCAAGGAAAAAGGCACATAATAAAAATCAGCCCTCACTAACCTTTGATCAGTCCCTAGTTATTACACTGCATGTCTGTATCTTTTATCATATACTTTCATCACCATAAAAGCAGCTCTGAACCTGACCTCTGGGCCTAATCTGCATATCGCAGTGACAACAATAACACGGGACTTTAAAAAATCTTCTAAATACGAACTGAAAATAGTTCTCTGCAAGTCTTTTAAACTTGTTTTCTGAAATGTAGTTCCATACAAGAATTTTAGCAATTTCCTGTTTAACTCATTTCTGCTGATGTCACTGACTGCTGTTTTCAGTGTACAAATGCCATTGCAATTCTGATAGCCAGTTTGTTTAACCAGCTGTTGTTTGTCAACTTTAAAACTTCCAGAATCAGTAAAATACATTTTTTCAAGAGCATGTCACAGTCTATTCTGTTTCTTAAGTATACTATTACATGTTGTAGGAATAAAACATTCAAAAGACTTTTACGAATAACCAGTTTTTTTAAATAAATCTGGTTGGAGAAAAAACATCTAACAATTACATAAAACAATACATGGGAGGAGTGCAAAACTCAAATTTAATGCACACCCTCAGTGTGGAATGCTTTAATAAACCCCTCGGGCTTCACCCTCTGGGTCTATGCAGCATCCCATACCTCAGGTGTGACACATTGCCGTTAAGCACTCTCAAGTATTATTCTATATGTAATAGTTTCAGATTGAGTTCATTGTTGTGCTGGGCAGAGGAACGTGGTGGTGTTGGGGACTTAAACATGCCAGGAACAGACTGGGAGACCATGACATCCTCTGTGACCAGGGAACAGAGGTTGTTGGATGTCTTTCAAGGCACGTTCCTAACTCAGCAGGTGAGGGAACCCGACCAGGAGGTGCAGGTACTGGATGTGGTCCTGGCAGACAGTGACCAGATTGGGGGCCTGGGTAAGGGACCCATTGGCGGGAGTGACCATGCCACAGTCTGGTTCTGCCTGGACCTAGGAGGGTAGAAGGCTGCACAAAGGCGAAGTAACCGACTTCAGGGGCGGATTTTAAGGAAATGGGAAGGATCCTTAAGGAGCATTTGGATGGGATTGGGTCAGACATGGACGCTGATAGTAGGTGGGAAATCATCAGGAGAGGGTGCAGGATGCTACCAGCACCTGTGCAAGAGTAAGCAATACGGTAGGGCCCAAAACCCTGCTGGTGGACCAGGGAGGTCCAGGAGGTGGTGCTGGGAAAGAAGGCAGCCTATAAGCAATTCAAGTGCTCAAGGGAGGAAAGGGATTGAGGGAGTATGAGCTGATGGCTAGAAGGGCCACTAGGGGTGGTCAGGGCAGCTAAGGCAAGGAAGGAGCAGAACCTGGCCAGGAAATCAGGAGAGAAACAAGGGGTTCTTTAGATACATTGGGGAAAAACGAAGGGTGAAGGGGCAGATTAGCAGGATTAAATCAGGAGAGATGGGCACAAGACCCAGGGGAGCAGGCTGAGGTACTAAATGAGTACTTCACCTCAGTTTTCACCAAGGAAAATGGGGTGCTGCATCATACATGGGAAGAGACAGAGATACTGAGGAGGAAACTTACCGATCGGCGGGTCTGGGAGAGGGAGGCATCACTGGCAGGAGGGGAGGCTAAGCAGGAGAAGAGCTACAGAGGTGGAAATCACAGCAGAGAGAGTGAGGAAGCCCTCAGCTCCCTTAAAACAGAGAAAGCACTGGGCGGATAAATTACATCCCAGAGTGCTGAAGGAACTTCAGGATGTCCTGCGAAACCCCTGGCAGAGCTTTCACCATCTCTCTGAGGACAGGGTGGTGCCCCAGGACTGGAAGGTGGCACATATAGTGCCCATCCCAAGGGGATCAAGGGAGGTGGTAGGAACTCCAGGCCTGTCAGCCTGACATCGGTGGTGCAAGGTGATGGAGAGCATTGTCAAGGAGAGGCTAGGGGGGACCTGGATAAGTCAGGGTGCCTGGACGATGACAGCATGGATTCATCCCAGGAAATCGTGTCAGACAAACCTGGTGGAGTTCTATGACTGGGTGACGAGTGCCTTGGACCTGGGTAGACCAGTGGACGTCCTCTTTCTAGACTTCAACAAGGCATTTGACTCTGTTCCTCACGTGGGCCTGTTGGATAAGCTGGGAGAAATGGGGTGGGGAACCAGATGATCAGATGGATAGGCAATTGGCTCCAGGACTGGACCCAGAGGGTCATAGTTGGCGGGATAGTCTCATCCCCAAGGAGGGTCTAGTGGGGTCCCACAGGGATCAGTCCTTGGGCCCCTTCTGTTCAACACCTATGTCTCTGACATAAGGACAGGAATCAGGAGTGAGATGAGTCTCTTTGTGGATGACTCGAAACTGGGGCAGTGGTGGATGGGGAGGAGGGAGGGTGGCCCTACAGGGGACCTGGAGGCCCTGGAAAGATGGTCTAGAAAGTGGAAGCTGAGGTTCAATGCAGGAAATGCAAGGTACTCCACCTGGGACAGAAACCCGGCCAAGTGTGTACACCGGGGAATGCTACAAGTCTCAATGGCTGAGAGGGACGTGGGGGTGGTGGTGGATGTCAGGATGAACAACTCTGAGACTTGTGGGAGGGCAGCAGCCAAGGCCAACAGGATGCTGGGATGCATCGCTAGGGATTACCACCAGAAGGAGGAAGTGATACTCCCTCTGTATAACTGCTTGGTGAGGCCACACCTTGAGTACTGCGTGCAGTTTTGGAGGCCACACTTAAAGAGGGACATTAACCTCCTAGAGAGGGTCCAGAGGAGGCAACCAAAATGATTTGGGGCTTGGGGACAGGACCTGATGAGAGAGGCTCAAGAGCTAAATATGTACATTGGAAGAGAGAAGAGACTGGGGGACATGATGAGGTCTTCAGGTACATGAAGAGGGTAAATAGGGAGGAACAGTCAGGGTGCTTCAAGGAAGGAGGAGGGGCCACTAGAGGCATGGCTGGAAGCTGGAAGGGGAAGATTCAGGGAGAAAGGAGGAGGTGCTACTTCACTGAGAGGGTGGTGGAGCCATGGAATCGCTGCCTAGGGGCTGGTGGAGGCAGAGACAGTGGAGAAGTTTAAGAGGGGTGGGACAGGTACAGGGAAGGGTTCTGGAAGCAAAATCAATGCAGCAAGAATATCCGAACTGGGAAGGGAGAAGCCAGAGAAGGCGAGGGGCAGCAAGGTCAGCACCCAGGGTGGGGCTGACCAAACGAGCAGACACGAAAGACCGCTAGGGCCTATTCTGCTGGCATTTTAGTATGTTAGTATGTTAGCATGTTGTAATACACTGACTGACGCTAGGTAGACCGTGCTCTACCCTTTGGCATTTTTTAGAGCTATTGTCATCTGATAGCTGACACTGCACTGTTGGGTTGGGGAGATAAGGAGGACTAACTGAGCAGCCAGGCTGTGTCTCAGTCTATGCCCCAAGTCTATATCCCTTCATGGATCAGGGTTCGGGGGCAGAACATTTTGCTGGTTCATCATTAAAGCTGTTGGGGTTCAGGTTAGGGGTGGTGGATTAATTAACAATGTTGTTGGAAAGGGAGGGCAGGACAATCATATAATATATGTATGCAGAACATGTATCTGTATATCTATCCATATATGTCTGCATTGCAAAAAAAAAAAAATGACCTTAATGCAGACATTAGTGTTGAAGAATGCAAAGTGCATAAAGTAGCGAAATTAACAAAATGAGGGTTTTGAGTCTCCAGAGTCTTGGTGAATCAGTGGTGGGTCTTCCTTGAGACTGTCAGTCTTAGTGCTGATCCCCAGCCAATAGCCTCAGTCTAAAGCACAAGGTACAGCTCCAAGCCAGTGCCTCATAGTGATACACTCTTGAAGTAAGAAATATGGCTTATCGCGTTGCCAACATAATCTGTCATAGCTTCCTTCATGCAGGGTCCTGTCTGAAAAAAGAGGTCATGTCTGACCAAATTTGCTCACAGGAGTGGATGGGCATGGGTTGACAACCCCAAGGAAGACCCAACCACTGATTCACCAAGACTCTGGAGACCCAAACCCTAATATTTTTCATGTCCCTACGTTAGTGTGTTTTGTGTTCTTCAACCTTCATGTCTGCATTAACGTAGCTTTTGCAAGAATTTCCTTTCTTTTTCTGATAGTGGAACTGTATCCTCATGGTGAAATTAAATAAATGAAATAGTGGAAATAGTCCGATGCAGTGTATAGACTAATCAGGCTTTAACATGTACATCAGCCCTTGTGAGGGAAAGGCTCCTGAATTAGCCATACTTCAATCCAGGAAATACTGTTAAGTTTACAAAGGATAATTTACAAAATGCATTAACAAACATAGATATCCACCAGCATGGATTTACCTCAAAGGCACTTCTGTGTCACAAATCTATTAAGCTTTTACAATAACATCAGCCACCATTTAGATAACAGATTCCCCTGCAACATGAACTTCCTTGATTAAAAAAGCCTTTGATCTAGTCCCACACTGAGCGATTATAGAAAACATGAAAGGAAAAAGTAACAACTACATGATATACTGGGTACATAACTGGTTACTAGGCACATTACAGACAGTTAAAATTAAAGGACACAGTTCAACATCAGGTAGGGTTACTAGGTGGATGCTGCAGGATCTGTTTTGGGACCGGTAATCTTAAACATTTTCATCTTGGAACTAGACGATAATGTTGGTAACCTTATGACAAAATATGCAGATGACTCAAACCTGGGGGTGAGGGGCTTGTAAAACACTGAGCAAGTACAATCCATTTAAACAGAGCTAGATAAGTTCACATAATGGGCACAACACTGGGACATGGTTTTCAAAATCAAAACATTTAAGGTAATGCACCTTGGTATACATGATAATAAAACCAAATATTCCTAGTTGGCAAACCACTACAAGAAACTACACTTGAAAAGACCAAGGAGTCATAGTGGCTGCTGACCTGAATCACCATAAACAATGTAATGCAGTCTTTAGTTGAGACAATAAAAGGTGTTTGTCCATAAAGAGAAACATAAAATCTAGAAATCAGAAAATAATTTTCACTTTATATATGGTTTACATAACACGCATCTTGATTACACGAGTCACTTTTGAACACCTTCATTCATAAGGATATTGATGCAGTCAAAAGAGTACAAGAGCAGGTCACAGAGTGTATTACCTTAATAAAGCACCTCAGCTACAAAAGAGACTACAAGAACAAAACCTGATAGAGCCAGTCCCTTGGCACAGTGGTAGGGTTTCTGCTTGTGTGATACCAGTGACCCAAGTTCAGTAACGAGCTTGGGTCAACAGAGCTGATCAAGAAGGAGGATCAAGCATCACACAGACTTCTCACTCTTCCAGGAGGGAGGGTAGGGAAGCTGCTGGAGTTCAACTGACTTCTGGTTGAGGACAGGGGTCTGATGACTGGAACTAGTTAGTGATGTGCGGCATACATGCCATCATGTTATTGCATGTTATGCTCCCCAGGGTACAAAAAGATGAAAAATATTATCTGACTTCACTCCTTGATGTCACAGGCCCAACACCACCAACCATAAATCCTCACTCCTAAGTACGGCTGAGTCTCCATTGGGTTGGGACCCCCTCCGGCAGCCTCACACTGTGGAAAGCCAGGGTGCCTTGGAGTCAAAGGTAAGTCAGGGGTGATGTGGGCGATCACAGGGATCAGTACTGATATCCAGATGATCAGAATGAGTCGAAAAAAACAAATTAAAAAGAACTAAACCTGATGAGTCTCGAAAAAGCAGAAAAAGAGGTGAAATTCTCTTGATCTATGATATTGTCAATGACAGTACTCTACCATACAAATTAAAACTAAACTTTAAACCTGATTCAAATGATATTGGCAGACATCCTCTTCAGCTTATTGGGAGTCATTTTAAAAGTATGCAACACAACTTCTTCTATACAGAAAGGTTATAAACCCTGAAACAAACCAAAAGAGCCGGCACTCAGCTGAGTACACTAGGTAGTTAAATCACCACACCTGGAACTAATATTCAGTTCATTGTTTCAGTGCTTTCTTTTATACAAAGTAAAGTGGGTGGCTAGTACACTAACCCAACACTTTGTTTTGTATAAAACAATGCACTGAAGCATTGAACTGATATTAGTTCTATGTGGTGATGTTACCCATTCACCTGAGTCCCCAGCTCCGTTGGTTTGTTTGTAACATCTTAAGTTAACAGCTCCAGCCTGGCACCTACCTTCTATTTCCTGCCTGAACACACTCTTTTTGTTTGGACTGCTATAAACCTCTGGAACAACATGCTTTTCAATATCATACTAAGTAAAGCTTAAAAGAATTTAAATCTAGACTAGGTAAACATATACTAAACAGCAATGGTATTTATTATTAAAAAGATGGCAAAGAGCTGTCTATGGAATATGCTCCTAATCTGCACAATATGAACCAGATTAATAGGTTGTCTGTGCAGCAGAACACTGCTCTGTCCTCCCTAGACTAGAGCCCTGGCACATGCTGCAATGCATTCACCCCAGCCTCAGCCAATTCAGCCAGCTCAATGAGCTAACATACAAACTCAGGTCACTGGAATAGGAGACAACATAGTCCCCATTGGGCCAATGGCCATCCTATAAACAACAGTACTTCATTATTTTTGGTGACATTTTATCTCCAAAATTTCAACATAGTCTTTTATGACTCCCCACATTCTGATCATGGCAGGTGTCATTTATAAAATACTGACCAATTGTCATTTGCGCTACAAATGCAAACACACATTTGGGCAGGATTTGAAAACTACATCTGCCCATTCATGCAGTGGTGTGAAAAATGGCTATGCTGAAAATTAGGTATCAGAATACTAAAATTGCCAACTGAGTGTTGAAAAATTACAACATACCTTCATAACTTTGTTTTTTAATATTTTTACTCCAAATTTTCAGCAAAGTCTTCTTATGATCTTACCTCATTTACTTAGTAGGAGAATATTTTCAAATCCCAGCCAAAATGTAATTTTGTGTCACAAGTGCAAAAACACATTTTACCATAATTTGAAAAATGACCCCTGCCACTTCTTCAAGTGGTATGAAAAATGGCTAGGATGAAAATTTGAAGTCAAAATATTGAAAATTGTCAAAGTTATGAGTGAGTGTTGAAAAATTTGAATCTACTTTCATAACTTTGTTGTTTTCTAATATTTTTACCCCATAGTTTTCTGCATGCTTCTTAGGATCCCATCTCATTCATCTGGCAGGTGACAATTTTCAAATCCTACCTGAAAGGTGATTTCCTGAACTGAATGCAAAATAATATTTTGGGTTGATTTAAAACTTTCACCCAACTTGTTCATGAAGTGTGATCCTAAAATGACATGTTGAAAATTTGGGAGAAAATACAAAAGATGGCCAAGTTGTGAGAAAAGTTCAATCTGCAGTGAAATATATTAACTGCACTTATTTGATTTCTTCAGGTCTTGGTCCAGAGTTGAAGAGTGAAGATGTGTCCAGGTCAAAGAGGATTGTGGTGTTGGAACAAATTTAGGTGAGTGAGTGGTATGGGGCTGGGGTGAGGCATTGGGTGGATGGGAATGGGAGGGAGGGATGGTGGCAGACTGATAAAGATGGACCATTCTCTGTATTACAGGTTTAAAAAAAAGACATAAAGGGCCTTTTTATTACAGGTACTGACAGTGGGGATTGGGCACCCCAGTATCAGCTTGATATTTGGCAGACCCGTGTTGCAGACTGTTGAATCAGGGGAGGGGATAGTCTGAGATGACACTGAGGATTGGGCACCCTGGTGTCAGGATGTTGGCATGGAAGGTGGGGAGGAATTATTATGGGTTGACTGAACCAGCAGCAGGGTTGGGTACCACATTGTCAGAATACACTATTTAGCTGTCACCTGGGATTTGGCATGAAACTATGGCTAAAAAAAAAGTTAGGCGCTGATACTAATAATGGCCACTGAAGGCCAGGAAACATGTAAATTTTACACAACTCCATTTAGCAGGGGTGGACGGGACTATGCACTTACATGTAACCATATCCCCACTGAACAAACACCACAAAAGAGATTCAAACACTGTTTGCAACATCTAGATAGCCCGTCCCAAAATACAAATGTATTCTCATAAAACTACCACATTAAGGAATGTGGTCATAAACATTCAGTTATCCTTAGAGTGCTTTTTCTAACCTCACATGCTCAGAAAAGGAACAATTTTTCTTAAATATTTCAACAATTACAAATATTTAGAAGATAAAAAACACATAAAGCACGCACCTTGGGAAAAACATTATTAAATCTGCAAGTTTCAGGTTTGAAATCATCCTATTTTGTAGTTAAAGGTGACCAAAACAGTTTTAAATAAATGTTTTTCTTTCCTAGAAACAGACGATGCCAGTAGAAAAGATAGATGGTTCATCCAGTCTGCCTGTGGTTCCTGGTCTAACTCTGGGACCTATTTGTTATCCAAGGTATTAGCCCTCACAATCATCCCTCATGCTCCCCACTCGCTATTATTGCCCTGAGTAGCCACTTGGGACTTCACTCTGTCCCAACTGTGCTTGAAACAATTTATGGTTTTGGAACCTACCACCTCAACTGGCAGCATGTTCCAAGGTTCCACCACCCTCTCCATAACATAATACTTTCTCTTATCCCTGTTAGATTTTTCTCCTTTCAGTTTTACTCACCCCCATGGCCACCAAATTGTGCTTATGCTAAATAGCTCCCCACAGTTCACCTTATTTATTCCTTCAGCAATTTGAAGGTCTCTATCATATCACCTCTCTCCCATCTGCTGGCCCTGTATTATCCTTGGCACTCTTTGTTAGCACCACCTCTTTCCTGTCCTTACCTTTCCTTAGATAAGGACTCCAGAGCTGGAGCAGTACTCCAAGCGTGGCCTTACCATTTATCTATAAAGAGGTAATATTACCTTTTTCTCTACTGTCAGTACCCCACCCGATACATCCTTATATCTTGTTTGCCTTACTCAAGGTCTTATTGCTTTGGCTTGATTCTTTGAGGATGTCACTAATGATTACTTCTAGTTTCCTTTCAATTATAGCACTCAGCTTAACTCCTCCCATCCTGTGCTCCGTCCTGAAGTTCTTGCTCCTAGCTGCATCATCTCACACTGTTTGGCATTAAATTTCAAATACCACATCTTAGACCACCTTTCCAGTTTATGCAGATCAATTTGCATTTCTCTAATTCCCTTGTTTCTGTCCACCCTCCCACAGAGATTTGTATCATCTATTAAGAGCAATAGCCTGCACTGGATTCCTTCTCCAATGTCACTGATAAACATTGAAGAGGACTAGCCCCATGATAGATCCATGTTGCAGCCCACTTGAGACCTCCCTCTCTTTCAATTTGATCTTATTTACCATGACCCTGCTGCCTCCACTCAGCCAATTTCCTTCCCATCTTACCATGTCCCATGCCAACCCAAGATCCTCCATCTTTTAGGCAATCACCTGTGAAGCACTGAACCAAAGGTCCTGCTGAAATCAAAATAGAGCAAATCCACATTGTGGCCCTGATCCAGAGTCCTTGTCACCCAGTCAAAAAAAGAACTATTAGGTTATTCTGGCAAGATCATTTTGCACAAACCCATGATGTTTACTATGCTGAAGGTCACTGCTCTCCAGGTAGCCCACTAGGTCCTCCTTGACTAGTGACTCTTATCAGTCTCCTTCCAACTGAGGTAAGACTGACAGGTCTCCTTGTCCCCTCCACAAGAAAAAGAATGATGTCTGCTGCCCGCAATAATTTGGAACTACCCTTGTCTGTAGAGTTACTTAATAGCCCTACCAGTGGTTCAGCTTGTACCACTGCTAGCTCCTGAACACCCTTGGATGCACTCCATCTGATCCTAGAGCCTTATCTATCTTAAAGGCTGCTAACCCTTTCTAAACCCTTTCACTGGTAAATACTGGCTACCTCATGTCTGGAACTCATTTAGTGGCTGCCTTGATGTCACTCTCTGCAAGGGTCACTGTCTTATATGGTGAAGACAGAGTAGATGTAGTCACTAAAGATAACTGCCTTTTGCCCGTCCTCCACTATAAACCAACCTCCTTCTGATAGCCTAACAATTTCAACTCCTTTCTTCTTTTTTCACTAATACACCTGAAGAACTGCTTTTTCCACTCTTGACTCTCTCAGCAATGTTTGCTGTAGGTCAGTGTCCACCTTAGACTACCTAACCAGCTTCCTTACTTCCCTCATTCTCAGTTGGTATTCTCTCCATTCTTCCTCCCCTGCATTTCTTTGTACCTGAAGAATGCCTTTTTTGGCCCTCACTGCTTCACTGACCTTATAAGTACCACATTGGTTGCTTCTACCTGTTCTTCACAGTTACTGTCCTCATGCATATCTTTAATGCCTCAAGAATGGCCTCTTTATTGCCCCATCTCTCATCTACCCCTCTTATGCTGTCTACACTGACTTGTCTCAGACCAACTCGTTCATCCTCTCAAAGTCTGCCTTTCAAAATTGATGACCTAAGTTTTCTATTGGTGTTTACCAGTCCCGAGGGCTAGCTCAAACCAGATACAGTTATGGTCACTGTTCACCAGTGGCTTCCCTACTGGTACTGCTCCTACCTTCTCTGAGTTGGTGAGCACCACATCAAGATGGCAGCTAGCCTGGTGCTTTCTCTAGCTGTATCAGTAAACAGTCCTGGACTGTCTACAGCAAGGCCTGATTTCTGCTGCTCCTGGCAGCTGTAACTTTCAGTAAATGTCTGAGAGGTTCAGGTCAACTGCCACCACCACCACCACCTCCCCTTTGACACTCCCTGACTAGTTCTTCTCCAAACTCCATGTTCTTCTCTTCAGCCTGACCTGGTGGTTTATAGATCACTCCCACCCACATTTTGTTGCCTGACATTGCTGTGAGCTGCACCCAAGTGATTTTGTCTTCCCATTATTTCCACTGATGGATCCATTCTCCACAGCCTCAAGGCCATTTCTGAAGTAAAGGGCTAAACTCCTCTTTACCTTTTCCTCTGTCCATCCTAAACTTGGTGTAGCCTTGGACTGTCAGATCCCAGACATTATTTTCCATTGTCCAATTCTCTCGATGACTATGAGGTCCTCCTCAGTGTCTATCATCATCGTTTGGAGCTTGTTGATTTTATTACCTGGAATCCTGGCATTGATTCTGACAACTTCCATCTAACCCTTGATCCCCTTTGCTTATTTCCTTCTCAATTCTTTAATTTTCCTGGTCTCATTACTTTCCTGTTGATAGCAGACTCTGTGACCACCTCTCCTCTTAGTTCCTCCCCCAGCACAATTTGGACCTCACCCCTATTTTTGCCTGCTGCCTCAACAAGCCCTTAGATTTAGGGAGTGCTAGCTAGATCCCACTTCCTCTCTTCTCCCACCTTTTTCCCTAGACTCAGTCTCCCCAGAGTCAGTTTAGCTATCAGATAAAGATGTCAAATTCTCGGCAGTGCACTAGCCCCACTTTTGTTTGGTATTTTTGCACCTCTGTAATCTTTATCCCAAACCAAAAGATATAACATTTTCAGGATCCAGAGATCCTCTCACCAACTGTGGGCCATCCAAACTGAAGTAAATTGAATGAATGGGGTGGAGTTATTAAGTGCAAAAATAGGGTTTAACATTAAAGTGCTTACTAAACTCTAATATACAGCCACTACTGCATATATAATATATACAGTATATAGATATTTAGCTATATAGGTACATACATTTATACAATAGGTGTGGGTCCAGATTAGTCAAGATAAGACTACAATCTTAAGAACAACTTGCATGATAGTACTACTATGTCACATGTTCCAAGATAATACTATTTGGCAAAGCTGAGTATGTCAGAGAGCAGCTTTAACAATGCTGATGACATCACACTAGCCAAGTACAGCACTCAAGCCAGCAGATGTAAGGTGATTTGTAGACTTAGTTGTTTTCTAGTTCACATCTGAGTTAGGGTTGAGAACCCCAGGGAGACCCAACTCCTGATTCAGCAAGAGTCAGGACAGCAAAACGTAATGTTTCTTTCCTGCTTGCCACATTTCCTCTACTTTTGTCACTTTAATCTGAACCCTAACTGATGCATTAAAGCAGATTTTTGCAAAGAATTTTGTTACTTTTTGAAATTGTAGAATGGTATGCTCATTCATGCAGGTCCCTTCAGAACCTCCATGAACACATCCATCTGGCTAGAGAAGTCACTTATGTGATTGGTTGTAACTGTTTTGTGGGCTTCCTTCAAAGAAAAATATAGTAAGTGTCCTCTTAACTGACAGTGGTTGATTGTATATGGGCAAAATGTGTTTTAATTTTGTTGCTTTGCTCTGAAATTTGCTTTGGTTACAGTGCAAGACAGGTACATGTTTGGTGCAGTTTTGATGATGATCAGACTTTCAATGTGGATTTGGCACTATGGTAAAGATTGGAAGTAATTTTGGGGTGTAGTGCATACTGCATTAATGTTTGTGGGGGATTAAGTGTCAGTGCTATAGTACTTATGGACACTTTTAAAAAAATATGTTCTCCTTTACCTACAATTATTGATGGACTTAAGGCTTCCTAAAGTTGCAATGTTATCCTATGGGAATTTTCATTTTATTATTTTTATGTTGTTTATATGTATATTTTCAGTTGGTATTCCTTAGTGACTTAGTCTTGTACTCATTGAGATCATTCTGTTGATATATAGTTTCTTCCTTAACTGAAAAGATTGATGGAGTTGCAGCTTGTTAATGCTGTAGTGTTATCCTGTAGGAATTTGCATTTTTTCTTTTCTTTTTATGTTTTTTATATGCCCCCATCAATCTTTTTTTTGGGGGGTATTTTGTGTTAGTGTTGTAGTAGTCATTGAAAATATATATATATATATATATATATATATATATATATATATATATATATATATAGTTCCTTAACCCAAGGACAGTCAGAGTTAGAGCTTGTTAAAGTTGTAATGTTATCATATGGGAGTTGTAGTTTTATATTGTTATGTTTCTTTATAAGGCCCTAAATCTTTTGTAGGATATTATGTGTTAGTGTTGTAATACTCATTAAAACTTTATTTTGATATATACATTGTTGCTTAACTGCAAATGTTGATGGAGGTATTGCTTGGTAAAGTTGAATTGTGGAAAAAAGCTGAGTCCAAATTCTTTTTTTCATATGAAGGAATTTTTCATAAGATTGTGTCATTCTTACGAAACAGGATTCATTCATACAAAAAAATGCGGAAAAACGAAGTACAGATTCTGTTTTGATATGAAGAAATCATTTTCATGAGATTGTCTCATTCTCACAAAACATGATTCCTTCTTAGGAAAAGGAGAATGTGAAAAATAATGAAGTCCAACTTATTTTCTTGTATGGAGGCAATCTTGTTTTGTATGGTCCTATTCCTGTTTTGTATGGCCATACTGAAAAGAATATCATCTCATGAAAAAAATTTTAAAATGTGTTAAAACCCATTTGTGGGTCATTTTCCAAAAACTAACTGCATAATCCAGCTAATGGCATCCTAATTATCAAGAGAAATATGTTGGTGTCTCTGCACAATATGATTGTTGTAGGTTTTCAAAAATGTTTTTGAAAAAACAGAAACAAGATGGTCGTAATATGAAAACATATTTTTTTCTTACAAAACAGGAATCCTTCTATGAAACAGAACCTTTCTTGTATGGCAAAGCACTTTGTCATATGAAACAGCTATCAAAAAGCATGCTTAGCATGCATGGAACCAAAATTTAAAATCCTTATAACTCTGAAACAGATTAACATTTTTCACTAACCCAATGAAATACACTATTCTGGTGAAGCCCTTTCTGCCCTGAAATTTCAGACCAAAATCTCAAATTATCTGGGTGCTAGGCATTGATAAAAAAAACAGCTAGCAGTTCAAATTTTCTCACTTTTCTCACTATCAGATCTCAAAATCTGCACATTCGACTAGAACAAAACTTAGCTAGCAGAGCAGGAGATCTTACGTCTGAGACAACACATTCAAAATGTTGTGTAAATTCATTGAACAGTGGTGAAGTTGTTAAAGTACAAAGCTTGGTGTTTAACAATAACAGCCTGCTCAACCTAACTATAGTGACATTGCTGTGCCACTATAATACATCACTTGCTGCACTGATCCAGAGTAATGTATGATTTTATTAATGTACAGGACTACTAGATACAGGGCTACAGCATTAAGTGCAGATATATCTAAGATGTGATTCATTTTCCTTTTTTAACTTTCTTTATGCTTGTCTGGTGCATGCAGGGATGTACCCCTCATTTTGTACCTGGACCTTCCACTTCACATCCTCCCTTGTTGCTCAGACTGGGAAGCCCACAGCTTGCACCCTGTTGTGGGGCTCCTGAAGGAGAGACCAAGATCCACCTGAGGCCTCAGCTGAGGCTTACACCTGGAGAATCATTTGGGTGGAGTTCTGTAGCATCATCTTGCCACCAGCCCCAAGGGATTTTACTTCCTGTTCCTCTGGAGGTACAGATGTGCAATGATGTCAGTGCAGGACATGTACACTCATGAACACAGCCCACAGATGTTCACTGACATCTCTACCTGTCTTCATGTAGTCTTGGCCAGTGTACATCCAGTTCCCACTGAGTGTCACTCTTGCACTGGGAATCCATGACCACCCCCAGAGAAGAATTGTTGTCTGTGGGATGCTCATCCTACTGCCACCTAACTTGCCCTCTGATGCTGTGGGCTCAAACCCAAACCAGGTCATCAGCATCACAAGTGGTGATGTTTCCATTGCGCTGGAGGCCAACCCTCTAAGGTGTGATTCTTGTTAAAGTAAACTCTGCTCCAGTGCAGGTTATATTTCATCATAAAGAAAATGATTTGCCAATTGAAACAGCTTTCTGTCTGTAATCAAAATAATGCGGTAAGAGCAATCATGGCATGGCAAACCAGTAAAATCAAAATGGAAGGAGATGCTGTATGTGCAGCACTTTTAAATGTGAATAATAAGAACTTAATGTATAGAACTATTTCAAAGATGCTGTTTAATTAATAAAAAGGGTATAGAATGCCAGTGTACCCTACAAAACTTATTTTTGGTGCTATTGTTAAGAAACATGAGAACATCATTTGATAGTTTTCTGTTATCCCAAGTGGAATGGTTGAACCATCAGAGATACTGTATGTTTCAGTATGAGTGAAGGTCAATGTGGGCATTTTGATACCAATTGTAAAACCTAAGAAAATTCCTGTTAGTGTTTACCATATGGCTGCCATGGTGCATTCAAGTGTTACCTTAGTTTCTACAATTATGTCATCTGTAGCCATCACACTTAGTAGACTCCTGCTCTAGTGTGATACTGAGCTTTAAAAATCAATACATTTTCTTTCCCATTTTGTGCTTTCATCAGACTTGTCACAGCATTGGCTGAGGAACAAATGTTATAAGAGTTGCAGGAATAATGGTGTTTCAAGTGAGATCAATTCTGTCCAGACAGCACATTGTAATACACTGTGCAGGTTTACATAGTAAACAGGACTAGAGGCTTTCTGACAGGGGCAATGGAGCTTCAACTGCTTGTGTACATAGTGACTGGTGTTATAAAGTGATTGATTCCTAAATCTCTGAGTAACACATTAACTCACATTTTGCTCATTACAGTACTTTGAGAACCTATGCTGAAATTAATTCAACAAGATGAGTTGTTTTTATGCTCATGCTAAAATACAAATGTGACTGAAGGCAAATAAATCAGCATGCCACACTACTTGCAGAGTTAGGATAACAAAGTACTGCTAGTACTTTCCTAGTGAGGACATTGAAAGGTGTCTTTTTTCTGTTTATCCCTCCAACACTCTGTAGGCCCCACATCCTGGGAGATCCTTGGAGTCTACCCCTGTATACCATCTTACCTGGGTCCATCACTGGTACTCCATGGAGCCACGGTTTGCCCCCAGGTGGGGACGGTGGGGCTCCATGCTGACAATCAACATTTGTCGGTCCGGTGACCCATTAGGTGGCTGCAGATTAGGGCTAGCTCCTGAAAATCCATCTCCTCTGGGCTGGCAGGCATTTTCCTCCTGGTTTCTCCCCACACACAGAGCACATGCCCTGACATCGAAGCACAGTGCACCAACATCCACTGCATGCCTGTGGCCAGACCTCCCTGCAAGCAGAGCTTGCTGTACCTCAGCCTCCACTCGTGGTCAGGCAGAGTGGTGGGCAAAGGCACCCTCCCTCCCCTAGAAGGGTGAGCTGCTGTGGGATGGTCAAACCTATCTCCCCAGCCAGAACTCCAATGGACGCGAGTCCGCTCCTGAACCCAGGTCGCTGGCATCACAAGTGGAAATCCAATTACTATGCCGGCGGGCCAGCTGAAAGGTGTCTTTTACATTACCAACACTGCCAAAACGTGGAGTAGTGTATTTTCTGTGCGCATTGATCTGCCTCAGGTCCAAAGGATTATCATGTTCAACTATACACATTGACTAATCTAGCCTATCTGCACTTGTAAAGTACTGTGCAAATAGTCCATGATGTGACCTTCCAGATAAAGTGACTATCATGCACATAATCTATTTATGGAATAGTTAACAGATCTGTAAATTTGTGAAGTTTAACATTTTGTAATGGGCTAGTTCCTGACATCAGGAAACTTGTTGACTGTAAAAGTTGTGAAATGGTTTCCTGTTACATCTTGTTTTCTTTGGTTGACTACCACTAAACAGTGCTCAGCTGACTCTGGTCAGTCTTCTCTTTTGGAAAATATTCCACTCAACTGACTTTAGTCAGTCTGGCCTCTTCGATGAACAGATTTTGTCACCTCATTGGCTTGCTCCTTACACTAGTACTATACTACACATTTTAGTATAACAAATACATTACATCCTGGTAAACATACTTAAAGATGCAATGCTATCTTGGTGTTCTGATGTCAAATATGAACCACTTGGGCTTTGTTCTCATGGTGAATACAATAAATGCCACTAGAATCACTCAACAGAATTACAGCCTTAAGATATAACCACATACTGTGAAAGATACATAGAATAATGCATGGATTTGTGTGGAAAACAGAATGCTATACATGCTCAAGGTATGTGATGCTACATAAACCCCAAGAGTGAAGCTTGTGGGGTTTATATAAGCATCATACACTGAGGCTGTGTATAAAATTCAGGTTACTCACACCACCCATTGTTTTATTTTATATAATTGCTGGTCCCAAGGATCTTATGGTGAGCATGGGCCAGAAAGTAAGAGTTCCTTTAATTTAATGACTTCTTGCAGTGCCCTGCCTACACATGTCTGAGTCACCCAACACCCGTGACAAACCCAACTGAAGTCAATCTACACTCTTTCTCTTTAGAATCTGTGCTGGTTTCTCCTTTCCTTTCATACCACCCTCCCCTTTTTTCTAATGGTCTCTTTCTTTCTTTTCTGAGGTTGGGACAAAATATCTTCCAGCTCTGACCAACTTGGTGAAATGAAGCCATGGGTGATAAATTGAGTTTAACAAGATACTATAACTCACTTTTATGGCTAAATTTGTTACTAGTACATTTCAATCACTGAATGAAATGTGTTTCAGTTTTGAATAAAGAAAGACTTTCACATTTTCACTAATTTAAAGAAACTGTGGCTCAACTTCAACGCTAATAATACTGCAAGCCCTGTTGCATCGATCATACGGTGCATAGGGATTGCTGCATTCTCTCAGCATCAGTGGGATTTTCACTCCTGTGTGCCAAATACCACAAGTTAGACCAGCTCCCCAGTCTAATTTGCAGCATGCTGCAGACCTTTTACGGGGCTTGTGCCACATGGTGCAAGCTACTGTAAAGTGCAAGATCGAACTGCACCTGATGTACTACAACCAGTGAAGTTGTACACAGGAGTTGGGTGCAGCTGCACCACAGAACAAGGGTTGATGCAAGCCCTGCATTAACCTTTGAAAATCAATCCCACTGTATGCATGAGGAAGTGTGTGATCTCAAGGGCTGTAGAAATTCTTTGTGGTGTGTAAATGCCATTACAGCTAGCCAGTTATAACAGAACATTGCACACATTTTCCCCTGTTGTATAAACATTGGCCAGATATTGTGCACATATTTTAACATGCCCTCTTCTTCATCAAAATAATGTCAATCACCCAAAATATAAGCCCTACTCTCATGATGCACCTGATCCAATGGGTAAAGGAACTGTAAACATTCTCTAATGCTTGAAGTGTAGACACACACACACACACACACACACACACACACCTCCGTACATAGGTATTGTGTTCTTTAGCTTTGTTTTTTCCATTGTAGGACGTAGTCAGGTAGGAACACAGAAGTTGATATGTGTACAAAGACAAGGGTTTCATCTCTGAATGGATGCGAAAGTCGAAGATGAGCAACAACACATCACAAACATACTGTCTAGCAAACCGCAGACTAGTTCCCCTAATGGTCAGGCTTTTGCACTGATCTCTCCCCTACTACTTTCCTGCTCCTCCACACAGTCTAAAACAATTCCAGAATAGACCATAACCAAATGACTAGAGCTATTTTTATTGACCTTACCAAAGCCTTAAATATGGTAGACTACTGTCTCCTGTTAGGAAAACTAGAGGTCCATGGCATTGTTGGCACTCCCTATGCTGGCTCAATTCCTAACTAACTGACCCTACTCAGATGGTTAGGATGAGTGAATCTATCTTTAGTGTTCTCTCTTGCCAGGGCTCCATCCTGGACCACTTATCTTTATCATTTCATTAATGATCTTTTCTCACAGGTCAGTAACTGCAGCATACGTTAGGAGTGTTGGGAAGTATAACTTCACAGGCAGAGCAGCAGCAAATTTGGGAACTGTTCACTATGAAAAGTGAGACAAAGATCCTGACTTCATCAAACCTTCATGTGGCGAAATTCTGGCTTTTTAAACAAAAAAAAAACTGCTGCTTGCTTTAAAGAAACATTCCCCAACTCATGAACATCATATATACACCCACCTCCACACCAGCAGATGAATTACCATTCCACCACTCACCCACCCTGCAGCACTTATCTCCCACTTCTCCCCCAATGTCCCAGCAAAGGTTCTCATGCATACAGCTGTGGCCAATTCCATCTTGTTTTTCTGCCTTGTGGCTGACCCAGCAGATCATGGTATGATGTGATGTAGCACAATTAAGAGAATAAAATGATATTTGATTTCCTTTTATTCTTTTAAATGATTGCTTTGTTGCCAGTGATGCAATCTGCCATTTGACCTGTGACATGAAACAAATTACCACTGGTTATAACTCTATTATACAGTATATAATATTTAACAAATTATAGCTATTGCAAAGTCTATCTCATTTAATCCACAAAGTACAAATTGTACTGCTCATAAGGGTACTACAGTATTGCATATATCAACAAACAAACAGTCTCTCCATGATAAATCTCAAAAAGTTTCAAATTTTTCTGCCTAAATTCACCATTTCCTTATTTTATCTCCATTAACAAGGGGTCTCAGTCTGTATCTTACCCTTTCCCCAAGTTATGAGCACATTTCTCAGTTAAGTTACCACCCTACCCACCACCCAGCCCGGTCACATTCAAATAAATAATGTGTACAGCCACCCCACATACCCACTGGCACTAAGACATCCTTCTCCTCCTATCCATCAGAGGATATGGTTACTGAAGTCAGTCGAACATAAACAATTATCTGTTAAAATGAAAACTATCCTACAGTGCAGACCCGCCTCTCTTCATCACTGGCTCATTCATTACAATGAATATAATCGCTGTCCCACTAGCACAGTGGTAGAGCTTCTGCTTGTGGTGTCAGTGACCTGAGGTCACGAGAGACCTTGGGAGTTGGAGGTTGGCGGGGTGGTGGTGGAGGAGGAGGATCAAGAATCCCAAGGACTGCTCCCCTCCTCTGGGAGAGAGGTGATCAGTGTCTGGTGTTAGCCCAGCTCCCAGTATTGGCTGGGGTTTGCACATCAACATTACAATGGGGGTGGGGCAGACTTCGGTGCGTGTGCATAGGAGCATGCACAGCACCACCATTGATGCCATTGCAAGTCCCTTCCTCCATGTCTGGGGAGAAAAAGGAAAACACTGCTGCCCAGTAGGATGACACCTGTCTCCTGATGCTCAGTACTCTGCTATCTGGGCATGTCCTGGACAAGATAAGTCCCAGCAGATGCTGTGGTGGGGCTGGGTGGTGGTGGATGGGGCCAGTCGTGGAGCATAAAGACATAACTTATAGAAAATAAATACAATGAAGGAATTGGTGATGAAATGCTAGTGGTAACAGCTGATTGGTCCCTGTGGTCAGAAAATCAGGTACTACTATAGGTAGAAGTCATCTTTCAAGGGAGGGAGGAGGGAGGTAGGTACTACAGTGTGGTGAGAAGCATTTCTGAAGATCTTAGTAGTGGGGATAGGAGATGTTTGCACATTGGCTGGGGTGAATTGTATTTAAAAAACAGTTTGTTAAAAAAGAATACAATTTTACATAGTTTTGTCATCAAAATGCTACTTCACCCAGCAAAACTAAGCACAGTGGTACTTCACAAACACTTTCACTGGCAAATGCCACTATGCATAGTTTTGCCGGGCAAAGGCAGGCACCTTGCCAGGTGAAAATAATGAGTGTATCCCCAAGGCACTTTACAAATTAATCTCCCAACTCGCTCATCACTAGTCATGGATGTAGGAGATCCCAGCCCATTCAGCGCCTTTGCATCCTAGAAGTAAAACCTGAGGTTAGAGTGCTACCTGATAGGCAGCTACTGCAGGTTGGGAGATTAGAACACATGTTTACCTTTAAGTGGCAACGTAAGGATCTGGCAGCTGCATTCTGCACCAGCTAAAGAAAGAACCACTGACTTGCAGTCAGGCCCTGGTGCAGCATGTTGCAGTGGTCAAATCCTGACATAATGAAAACTTATACCAGTGTCCACATGCAATCCTGATCAAGGTAGAAGCAAACCTGGTGATATTCCTTAGAGGATAAAAGTAGGTCTAGGTGACTGACAGCATCTGAGAAGTCAGGGTCATCTTGTTGTTCAGGGAAATACTCAGGTTGTGTACCACCTCCTTTGCCTTATGTTGCATTCCATTAAGTGTGGAAAGCCTGAGACTATCCTTACAGAATGATAACAGGTGACTCCAGCCCACCAGGAATAATTTGCCTTTGCTAGGATTCAGTCTTTGCCAGCTAATGGCATCTAATCACTGATATCATGCTCTTTAAAAGATGATCATTTCAGGTTTGATCCTCAAAGGGACCCACACCAATGGAGAGGTGCCTACATGTAATGGAGGTGGGCAGATGACCCACCATGCACATGAGGAGACCTTTGCACAACCCCAGCCCTGGAAACATTCTCCACTATACCTGATCCCCTACCATGTGCACTGCTTTGCAAGTGACCAGGCTGGGGCAAGCTAGACAATAGAGGAATACATTCACCTGATTTCAGAGGCATAATCTATCGACAGACAGCTGGTGGAGGAGAGGAGGCTACACAGCCTCATGGATTGCCATAGTACCTATATGCCCCTCTGCTTGCCACAGGAGTCTGTGGAGCCAACTGTCCCCTCTTTCTGCCCTCTGCACAGGCTGTAAGGGATGGGATTAATCTGATGTTGGTCAATTACATCAGTAAAAACAGTTTTGTCCTGATGGAGATATGGCAGTTCTTGGACAACTGCCATATCCATAGTCCCCACTCCATGCAGAATGAGATTTATTACAGTGCTGACCCAGATGTGCAACTGCATGCAGAGTCTCCATTACAGTTCCACCTCCTTGTTGCCCTTCCCTGTGTGGGGAGCTGCACATTTAGGGAACAATGCAAATGGACTGTTGATGTCACCCATTACAGAATGGCATCATGGTGCAGAACTTTGCAGCTTAAACTCATGACAGTTGCACAATCCCATCCTCTTCTGTGGATTGAGCCTATATCATGATGTATGATAAATGTTGATTGTCAGTCATGTTCAAAGGTCATGTTCAGTCTTCAGAAACCATCACTGTGGTCATGACTAACAATCATTATACATAATCATTAAATGTCTGCCAATCACAAAACATTTCTGTCATGAAAATGATGACTGTGATAAATCATGATCCCATAACATCATGATTACCATGATCATGATTACTGAATAAAACCAACAAAAATAAACTCAACTACTTTTTTTTTTTTGCTGTAACTTTGGACTTCATCTTGTTATTTATTTTGTCCTATATTTTTGCTCTAAGTGTGCAGCAATAGTTGGCAGATAATAGAATACTGCTTAGTACTTCAAACATTAACTCTCTATTTTGTGCACCTGTCTGGTATTAAAATTAAACATGTGACACAATTTTGATATCTGGATTTTGTACTGGATTAGAATTTAACATTTCAAGATCATACTAGTTATGTTGTTGAAACTGTACATTTCAGATTAGGACAGCTGTATAGATTAAGTAACTGTCTATCAGTTCACTCAGGGAAGGTTCTGGCTCAGTCCTTATTGTTACCAGTAATTGATTATGGTCTTCTCATTTACTCTTCCACCACTATTACTGCCCTTCAACATATAGAAAACACTATAATACTCAGTCTGTAGATTTGCTAGTTCTGCTACCTTCTCATACTGCTTATCGCTACACTTTGTATAATGGTTTAGGTTGTTGTTTTTTCTTTTGAACAGGAGGTAAATTATTTCATTTAGCATTTAAATGGATTCAGATTTCTCAAATACCTTTTTTATTCATGTCTTATGTATCAGTTTGTTCTCATTTTCATTTTATCTGATCAGCAAATAATGGAAAATTGAACCTTCCTGTTGTAGGTCTTCACTGGTCAAAGAGTTTTGCTTTATCAGGCCATTAAATTGAGGAATGACTTGTCTTACTGTATTTTATTTTGTAACTCTTTATATGTAAAAAAATGTGTGAAGCAGCATTGTCTAATTAGTTGTTCTTGTTGTAGATAATTAATTTCATTGTATTGTATTGATATTGTTTTGTTGTCTGGGTCACCCATGAAAATGAGCATCTGATACCCTTTGGATTTTACCCCATAACCAAATATTAAATAAATACTGGAATCAACATTTACACTGCATTATCTACCCAAACACACAGTTTTTTACTTATAAATATAACTCACCTTTTCCTATGTGTTAAGGCTCAGATTGGTTTATATATCTTCAAAAGAGGTTCCCATTATAAATGTGATAAACTTTTGTAAGTATTTCTACAGACTGGAAACTAGTATTTGCATAATTATTGTCATAAACACTTATGAAGTGAAAGCCACCTCTGACTGGTAGAAATATCTTAATGATAGTGAGGTTCCATCCAATAAAGGGGCAAGGATATACGCTACAAAGGAATTCTGATCTTATCAAAGGACTCAGAGATTAGTTTATACAATTCACATAATCAGAGAGAGAGCACAGAGGCAGCAGTTTTGTAAATGGACCTGTGAAATTCCTTGAAGCACCTTCCTTGTTAGATTTGCTATCTCATCTCACAAACAGCTATGATATAGTCCAGGACCATATATAAAGCAACCCTGAAGGTTCTTTCTCCACGAAGTGGAGTATGTATTTCTACATTTTGATCATTTCTTTGATGCACTGACTCACAATCAAGATGGCTGGTGGCAATAAAATGGCAAATGAGGTAGTCCCAATACTTTCATCAGCTATGTGGCAAACTCCAAATTACCCACGATTCTTGAAAAGGCAGAGTATCAACAGATCTCCTCAAAAGACAATACACACACCTCAGCATTCCAACTGCACTGACAGATCCAGGAACACAATGCACAGCCTTGCC
Organism: Neoceratodus forsteri; assembly: GCA_016271365.2. Classification (NCBI taxonomy): domain Eukaryota; kingdom Metazoa; phylum Chordata; order Ceratodontiformes; family Ceratodontidae; genus Neoceratodus; species Neoceratodus forsteri. The sequence goes on along the minus strand of CM028134.1, from coordinate 878,489,783 downwards.
AAGACAAAACAAGCCCCCCAGGGCAGCACCACTGAGAGGCAAAGTAATAACAGTGCACAAGTGCATTGCTTGGGTGCAGGCAAGCAGTGTTGAGGCAGACAACATAATAAGCAGCACCAGCACTATATACTACAAATGCAGCACAGCAGAGCAACACACACAGAAGAAAAATAGGGCTGCATGAATGTGGAAATTGGCAGCTTAAGTTCAGCTTCAATTTAAACCAGTTGGGCTCAATTTTCAAAGCATTGGGAATGACTGAAGGTGCTTGCATCAAAGAAAAATTATGCAAGGGTCTCTCTGCACCTTTCATAATTCCTATTTTACAGCACAGTCTGTGCCAGCTGGGGACCGCCTGTGATAGCCGAGCCTCACGCCATCTTTGCTATGGATGCACCAGTGCATCATATGGCAGGATGGGGCTTGTACCAATGCAGCACTGTAGCATTCTGTAAAATAGGATTGTGTAAACCCCCAAAGGGCATATAGTCATCTAAAGTTAGAACAGCTGGGATCTGGTCTAACGGCTTGTGCGCCATCCCTGGAGCCATTGCTGTGTGGGAGGTTGACTATGCCCCCTGTTGTGGATGGTACCAGTGGAATCTTGCACCCACACAGCATCAAGAGACCTGTGTTTTCACCAGTGGACCCACAGTTGGTGCCCTCTGAGTCCTTCCCCTGACGGTCCAGCAAATGACCACTCTCCCCTCACACGGATCAGTTCCTGCTACTGTTGTGGACATGTCCTATCCCCATCCTGAGTCTGTCATCACCAAAACCACAATCCCCCGTCCTGCCCTCCATGATCCCTGCCAGCCACATAGGTATATGGCTGGTGAGTCTCTCATGGGCACTGCTGCCACATGACTATCCCACAGCTTGTGGCATTCCCTCCTGTGTACTCTTTGTCATGCAGGATGAGTTGTAGCAACTGAGGGACTTTGGCACCTGTGCCATGGTTCTGTTAAAATTCTGTGCAGAGTCCCTGGTGCACCCAAGTTTGCCACAAGAGGGGTTTAGTACATGGTGCACCCATCTAAGGTGGCTTTTGAACCCCCTGACTTCTCTTCAGCTTCAGTAATTTATCCAAAGACATTTGGGTCTTTGGTATTTGGGTTTAGCAGGATAAAAATAGGGGTATATGAATGAAAACAAAAGCACAGCATTCACTAGTTCTGTGCTATAAATACATTTATTATGCCCTTACTACATTAGACATACACTCAGCACTTTGAGGCTCTCTGCCTCTTCATCAGGAAGTTTGAGTGACAGTGAGTGTAGCTGTTAAATAATCACCAAAGTTAAGAAATAATGCCTTTGTCAATAACAGATACATTTTAAAATGATCATTGCCATTAGTTCACATTAATTCATTCATTTAAGTTAAAAGCATTAATTTCACAGTGTAAATTGGTTAACTGTGTTCTTTATTTGAGAAAAGATTAACATACTACTTACTAACTGTTCTGCTAGTAAAAGAGATCAAAATGACTTTATTAAAAACCCTAATATTCCTTGATGCCTGGGAAACACAATCTACAAAGACAACAAAATCATTTAATGCTAATCCCTACGTGAATAACATTCAATACATTTAGACAACTCCACAGAGTATATGAAATGGCGAGAAGGGAAAGGAATGTGTGGGAAGAGGGAGGACCAGATTCAATTACACAATGCCCCTCAAGAAACATTCTTTAGATACCTACCAAATAGATTTTCAGTCTCAAAATGTATAAAACTGTAACAGAACAAATATCTTAGTTGAACAATACCTCCTATTGGAAATGTCTTAGAAACAGCCCTTTTCTCAAATGCAGACATCACTGGAAAGATGTTGCAGTTCAAATTATCCTCTCAAACTCTTTCAAACCCTCACACCCAACACACATTCAAAACTCTCTTCCTTCTTCCTCTCAACAATTACTATATTTACTAATTGAAAATAAAACTACCTCTATTCATTAATGTTCATTAATTTATTAAAATATTTTATGTGATGTGGAATACTGATAGTTAGTACTGTGATATTTTCTCCTTTGCCAAATGCCAATGCCCTGATACCATCCAGCCGAGATTCTGCCACCCATCCAGTGAGACTACCAGCCCATCCATGACACACCACTGTGCTGCCTCCTGGCTTACCCCCAGGGCTGGGTATGTCTTCATCTCCTTTGGCATTTCTACCCTACAGACATCTGGCCACCCATGGTACTATGCTTTAACCTCTAGTGGATCACTGATATGAAGTCTGCAGTGGGTGTTCACTTTGTTTACATGGAAAATAGCTCTCATCTTAACGTTCATACAACTTACCCCAAAAATTTATACTTTATTGTTTATTTGAATAATTGTTTTTTAAGTGCTTGGTAAAATGTATTAAGTTATGTGCACTATTTTGTAAAATTAGAATGATGTAATGGTGACTTCACTGCTTTGAATCTATTTAATTCCTTTGACATCTCGGTAACCTCACTTCCTGATGAAGCCTTGGCTGGTGAAGCACTGGGGAATTTTTTTTGTTGACTGACTTTTGTTCCTACTAGTTATTTGTATTCCTTGATAGCAAATGTTTTCCAGCAATTTCTGTGCTGTGTAATTCAATTGAACCTTATGTGTGTGGAGTGTGGCACTGTTTAATTTTCTCTGTACTTCCAGAGTGGGAGATAGCCATCCCCTGTCATACACCCTCCTGTAAACCACACTGGTATGGCCATTCTTTGAACAGCACAGTTGAGGTGAATACTGGAGGTATCCCACTACATGGTGGCCCAGATCTCGTGGTGGATGTGGTGGACCAGCAGAGATTTCATCTGTCAAGTCCTGAGCCTCCATTTTCTCATGTTCTGGTTCCCCACCGCTTGTTGGGAGCATGTCATAGCACAGACTGCCAGCAAACCCGATGCAGCCAATCCAAGACCATGCTCCAATGTCCAGTTCCTGAAGCCACAGATCCTCTGAATCACCACCTATGATCATCCAAGTGGTGGTAACGCAGTGGGATACAGCACCCTTCCTCCTGGGAGGAGAGCATCCTGTGGGATGCTCAATCCTCCTGGCCTCAGCTGGCGTTCTGATGTACTAGGCTCATTCACAAACCTGATTCAGTGGTGTCACAAGTGGTAGCTCTACCTCTGTGCTGGTGGGCTGCCCTGTACAAGGTATTGCTTAACTAAGATATTTGTTGTGGTAATGTATTTCTAAAAGTTTGAAATTGAAAATTTATTTAATGTGTATGTATAGAGTATTGTTTGGGGGGCATTGTGTTATTCAGTCTGGTCCCACCTCTCCCCATTCCTCTCCTCACCACCACCCTCCTTTCATATACTCTATTAATTTCTCTAAATGTGTTGATTATTATTTACATAGGATATTAGTAATAAGGGATTATGATGTTTTTATAGATTGCATTTCTCAGGCATCAATGAATATTAGGGGTCTTAAACCTTTTTGGCCACTTTTACTAGTAGACCAATTAGCAACCACTGTGTTACTCTTCACTCAAACAATAGAATCCTGTTAACTAGTTTGCACTGTGAAATTAATCATTTTACCCTAAATTAATGAAATGTTGTGAACTAACGGTGATGATTACTTAAACAATTTATTTGCTTATTGACACCAGCACTATTGGTTAATTGTGGAGACTATTTAACTTTAACACTCACTGGCAGCTCAAACTCCCGCTGAAGAGGCAGAGTGACTCAAAGCACTGGAGTGTATGTCTGATGCAGCAAGAGCATACTAAATATATCTATGGCACACAGAACCAGTTAGCGATGTGCTTTTGTTTTTTCATGAACTGGCTTTGTTTCTACACAGCAGCTCACTGTACTGAGAAGTGCACTACTTGAACTTTTAAAAAATAATAAAAATAGAGGTAGGTTGCCCTCTTAAATAGCCTTCATCCAACCAGCCAACACTAACATCTTCTTCCCTCCACAGGTTCTCCAGTCAGAATTTTAGGAAAAAAACTCTGTTGAAGCCAAGATATGCATACATGTATATGTATCCATATATATATATTATATATATATATAAATTAGTGCGACTATAGTTAGGGTTGAGTACCGATATAAGGTTAAAGTGTGAAATTTTGCAGCTTAATAACTTTACCACTGTACGATAGATGTGCCTGCAATTTGGCATCATGAGCAGTACCAAAGATCTCTGGATCTGCAAAAGGTTTGTAATAGTCGGATGTACGGTTGTGGAGCTATAAAGTGCAATAGAAAGTCATATTTATGCTTTTTTGCACATTCTTTGCTTGCGCCTACAGGTCATACGGTTTGTGTGACTGGTCCAAAACTTCAGAGATCATGCAGCCAGGGACCCTGATGTGCCTTTTGAAGATTTTGTGAAAAATATTAAATGGTTCAAAAGTTATTCAAAACAAGTTTCCATTATAGTCAATGGGAAAAGTTAACAAAAGTTTAACAGTGTCACAAATGCAGTTTTAGTGTCACAAATGACCCCTGTAGTGTCACAATTCCACCATTTTGTTTTCAGTTGCTGGTCACAGAAATGCTTACCATTTAAATTGGGACCCTCTAGGGACACAATTCCTTTGTGTTCACCTAGTCAAGCCCTGCGGATGCTAGCCATGTTTTTTGGGGGTTAAACACCCCAGAAATATATTTTAACATTTTTTAAATTGTAGTGTCGTGCAGTAGTGTCGTACTTACAACACTTTCGAGATTTTTATTTACAAAGTATCGTGATTTGTGACATTACTTTGCGACACTATGCCCAAAAGAATAGGAAATCTTGCCACCCTGCTGCAAAAGAACGGTTTGGGCTTTTGGGCTGAAATTTGGAGGAAGACAGCCAAGATTCCACAGATGTGCCTTTTGGTAGCTTGGTGACAAAATATTACAGGGCTGCAAAGTTACAGTACTCAAATTTGATGATTTTTCCTATAGGACAACATTATGGCATCCGCCTCACCTTTCGGGTCCGTATCTCGGAAATGCTTTGAGATATGAACATTTTGTCAGAAAATGCTTAGCCCCTCTTGGGGGCTAAGCACAAACTAACCAGGAAAGTCATAAATGATATTTTTTTTTTTCCTACATCAGACGGTTCCTGAGATATAAGCAATTTAGTATTACAAGTGTTAATTTTCTGCTCCGAGGCCCATTATTATGCATACATTCTTTGTATTTATTATGTTTCTCTATGCAGCTTTTGGGAAAAAAAAGGCTGTGCATTTTGTTACTATTACAGTTAACATTCCACTTGCATTTCCATTACCATTTGCGTTAACGTTCCGTCTCTACGCCACTGTGTGCGTTAACGTTTGTGTTTTAGTTTGTGATGCATTTGAGTTACTGTTAACATTTGCATTTCCATTACTGTTTTTGTTTGCATTTCCTTTTGTGTCACCATTGCATTCCATTTGCATTTGCATACGATGCTTCCGTTTCTGTTGTGTTTCTTTTGGCATCATCGTTGTTGTTTCCTATGTCTGCATTTCAATTGCATTACCGGGTCTGTGTGCATTACAGTTTGTGTTTCCATACGTGCTTGCATTTGCATTTCTGTTTTCATTAATGTTTGTGCTTGCATTTCTATTACCATTTGCGTTATCATTTACGTTTGCGTCACCATGTGCATTACCATTTGCGCTTCCATTTGTGTTGCCATTACATCACTATTTATAGTGCACATTCTGAAAAGAAGAGGAAATTCATGGCAAAAACTCTGTTTAATTACATCAGTTAGGGTTGTTCCACAGCAACAAAGCAAGGAAATTCAATGTTAGGGTTCCCACCTAGCACCCCACCCCCACCCTGCCTCCACCAACATGCACTGGAGTGTGGGTGCGGGGTCATTAGTCTAACTCTCACCCTATTCTCCTGCTGCACCACTTCAAGCTTGTTTACACATGGAATGCGGAAGAGTTAGGGACCGATGACTCTCAACGCATACCCCGATGCCTGTTGGTGGGGCGGGGTGGGGTGCAAGGGTAGTGGGAACCCTAACATCAAACTTCCTTGCTTTTGTCACTGTGGAACAACCCTAACTCATGCATTAAATGGAGTTTTTTTGCCATGAATATATATATATATATATATATATATATATATATATAATAAAACAATGAGGGAGGGAGGAGAGTGGAAATGATCAGAGTGGCCGAAGGGTGGTCATTGGACTAGCCCAGGCCACCTGGAAAGGGTAAAGTTTTTTTTTTTTATTAACTGGCCAAAGTTTAATGTGATTCTGAAGTAGCGTAAAGGTTTATCTGGGCCAAACTATGATAAAAGTGCTGAATGTTGACACATTCACTGAATATAAATTCAGAATCAACAATTTAAATGGAGGAGGAAGGCACTTTACAGATAATAGAAGACTGCAGCTGTTAAATCCTCAGTGAATGACCACAGGGTGAGTGTCTGATGTTTGGAAAAAGATTTATGTTTCCCTGTGTTCAAGGCTGGGGATGATAAATTGCCCTCAATTACCGATCAATCTCTGTCTCCCCTCTTATCCAAAATGCTTGAGAGGGTTGTTAATGACCAACTAGCAGACTACTCAGCCAGCATGCACTCCAGGCCAAAGAGCAGCATGGGTTCAAGAAGAAATTCAGCACCATGACTACATTCCTGGAATTGACAGGTGCTATACATTATGCTCTGGACCACGGGGCACTGGCTGGATCTATGTTCTCAGATCTCACTAAGGCATTTGAACATGCTCTCCTCACCCAGAAGTTGCTTCATCTGGCCCTCTCTGAAGACACAGTCTCCTGGTTTAAGGACTACTTGTCCTCTAGATCTCAAGCTATAAAATGATGGAATGCACTATCAGATGACTGGTTGGTCAATGTAGGGGTCCCCATGGATCCATTCATGGGCGCTCCTATTCTGTCTATTAAGCAATAAACCACAACAAGGTGTGGGTAAGCTGGATTTACCAGCACCAGAGTGGGTGAAATCCCAGCATGAGCATACAATTAAGGTAAGGGCTCTCCCCCACACACACACTCTGCTGCTTTAAAAGCCTGCAATTGTTTTCAAATAACACCAATATTTTACTTGTTTTAGTTTGTTAGGGGTTCTTGGTCTCATCTTTCAGCTGAATTATAATCGCCTGACCACTGTGACAAAGTGACCTCCTCATTAGTCAGGAAAAGGCTGATGAGGAGGTCACTTTTTCACTGTGGTCAGACTATTAAAATTTATCTGAAAGATGAGACCAAGGACCTCTAACAATCTAAAAAAAGTCAAAATATTAGTGTTATTTCAAAAAATTGCAGGCTTTAAAGCAGCAGAGTTGAGGGGGCTGGTACCTTAATTGCAGGCTTCTGTTTGGTCACATACCAGGTGTACCCTTTAAATCTTGTAAAATATATATTGTAAATGTGATGGGTTGATCTTGTGAGACTCTTTTTACTGAACTGCATGCAGGAGAACTTTGTCCTTCTTCTAATTGGTGAGCTCCCCAGTGAACCTCTAATTGTCCAGGGCACATGACATAAGCAATGAAGCCAGAGAGGATTCTTCATAAGATACAGAGAAAGCAGGAGAACCACAGATCTGAATGGCAAGGTAAAATGTGATGCCTTTTTCCTGACCAATGAGGAGGTAATTTTGTCTGAGTGGTCAGGCTTATTATAATTCAGCTGAAAGATGAGACCAAGAACCTCTCTAACAATCTAAAACAAGTAAAAATATTGGTGTTATTTGAAAACAATTATAGGGTTTTAAAGCTGCAGATTGGTGGGGGCCCTGGTACATTAATTGTATGTTTTGTTTGGTCACACACCAGGTGTGCCCTTTAAATCTTGTATAAATATATTGTAAATGTGATGAGTTGAACTTGACAAACCCTTTTTACTGAAATCCCAGCAACATCCACAGCCTGGACTGTTTTATTTTTTGTTTGTTTGTTTTTTTGCAATTATACAGTGTCCCTCTTTATTTATTTATGTATTAATTAATTAATTTATTTATTTATACAAGAAATAAAGAGAAACCTTTAAGTTAGTAAATGTAAAGTTTTCTTACAGACTTTGTTAAAGTATCCTTCTTCCTCAAGTAAATAGTCCACCCAGCATCTAAGACAACATAAGCAAGGATTTATTTGTACTGTGCCATGTCCTCAGCCCTCCCAGTTATACTTTTTCTACGTTATTATTTTCATCTTTTCATTGCATGCTACTGCTTGTTAGGATGATATAGAGAGAGGTTGGCTGGGAGACAGAGAGAGTGAAGAACACCCTTTGAGCAAGACAGAGAGAGAGAGATAGAGTGTGTAAAACAGCATGAAAACAGTGTTTTTTTTCACTACGGAAAACAGGCTGTGAGCATGATACTAAATTGACTACTGAGAAAACCAGGGTTTTCTGGACATGTTCTCTTTCTGTTCTCTCTCTCTTGCTTCTAAAAAATGCTGCTTCTCTTCCCATTTCTGAGCCTACTGTTTGCTGACAGTAAATAAAGCATGCTGTTGCCTTTCTATTTACCAGCCAAGTGTCTCTCACTCTGGGCTCTCGCTCACTGTAACAACTAGTAACACTAATGGTTTCTAATTATTGTAAGGCACAGATTGTTTTAAAACACTGGTCTTCAGACTTTTTTCACACTTGTTTCAGGAGACATTGTAATTTTTAATAGGCAGGGTTTTCAACTTTGGCCAATATGGAGCAGTTTAGTGAGAATCTACTATGGCAATGAGTGAGAAACATTATGACAGCATTTCTCAAACCAGTATTTAGTGATGAAAGAATCACTCACCGAGATATTGAAATGAGTGAACCACTTCAAGGGAGAGCCATCCAGGGTGGTGAAGAAGGAAGGAAGGAAGCCTGGATAGTTTCTGATTGGAGTCAAAAGTCATGGACAGTTTCTTTGTGCTGACCCTAACTTGGTTGGCCTGAACCCAGTGCAGGATGTTGCTGAAATCTTGCTGAAGAGTGACTTCAACAGCCCCAGTTCATTGGCCCTAGGTCTACAGAATAGTGTCATCTGCATAGATGCAGTATGTAAATTGAAACAGGCAAAGGGAAGTGACTGAGAAAACAAAGAAGAGGGCGGGACCCAGAATGGAGCCCTGAGGGCCCTAGCCTGGATGAGGAGTAGAGGGACAGGATGCCACCTACCTGCACTGACTGCTGACAGACCAAGATGTAGAAATAAAACCACCCAACTGTTTGTTTGTGATGATCCTCAATTCAAATACTTTACCTAGGACTGACACCCAATGTGCTTTTGACTTCTTAACCCATATTGAGTATCTAAATGATACCCTATATCCCAAACTGTGCTCATTTACCAAGTCCAAGAAAACTCTTACAAGGGAAAGGAGGGCCCCCTCATGGAGCAGATACTCTAACCTGCCATTGAGTATGATTATTTGGTTCATAGCACTAGACACCCTTTACAATTCTTTCCAATGTTTTTGTCTGCTGTAGCCTCCCCCACTGCACCCATCACATTTATACATATCTGGTTGATCATACGTTGAAAACAGTCAACTCCATCATAACTCATTTGGGTCACAAATTCTGGCTCAGAACTGTCCCCTAGTATGTGTGCAGTATGTCCCTGCCTCCAAGCTTACCTATTTACTAAGGTAGCAAAAGGCTCAGAAAAGGTGAATCAAGCAGAATTTTCCTGTAAGTTGCTCCTGATTTGTGAACTACCTTCCTATCCCCTAGCATCACCAGCCCTTACAGTATCCTGGTAGCAAAATCCAATCAACGCATACCCCCACACACAATAACTGTTCATATTTTCAGCACCACTGTACATTTTGCTAATATTATATTTGTTATATCATAATTTGCACTTTCCTGATTGAACTTTTTATATATACCACATCAGTGGCATGCAAATTAGGAATGACTATCATGTTAATTTGAGATAAATATTTATTTTCTCTGAGAACAAATGTTATTACATTTAGAACACATGGTATACATTTTGAACATTTTATTTCCATAGAATCTGGAAATAAAATGCAGAGTACAATGGATTACATAGAGAGTTTACAAATGTTTAAAGATAAAATAAGGAAAACAGTAGCAGAAGCATCAACACTAGAGGGTATATATTAAATACATAATGGCTTGCACTGAATAATACATTTATTTATTTAATTATTTGAAATACATTTATTTCCACATGTGGTATTAACTTTATAACTAAATATTGGCTTCACCATTCATTAGTTATGAGTCTTATCACTTACTAGTTGAGATACAGGTGTTATTCCACTGCCATCCATTATATACACTCCTTTTATATCACTCAGTGCCTGCATTCTCTCAATCTGTTTATTTTTCATTGTTATACTTTTGTTGATTAGTGTCTGCTCTGAAAGTTTCTCATTCCTGCACAAAGTTCTTATGTATCCTTGCACATTCCGTCCCCAGGTCACATTGTAGTTGGACATTAGACTGCAAGTTAATAAAATAAAAAAAATAAATAAATACATAAATATATTTCAGAAGTTTTATGTTTTTATTATCCAAAAACTGGTGAAGGACACAGAAAGGAGCATCATGATTGCTGTGTATGGAACTGGAGATGAATACTGTCTCTGTGTTTAACTGCTTAGCAGTGATCAATGAAATGGTCAACAAGGTGATTGTTGGAAATCCTTGCAAAATCCATCATTTTTATTTTTGTTTTGTCTCTGTGCACAGTTGGCCATTGTACCGAGGGCACCCCAGTCCTGTTCCCCAATCTCCATGGGGACCTACCACCAGTTGTCTTCCACCAGGGCTTGCCGCCCAATGGGATCAGTGGGGGTCCCAGGCCCCGTCAGTACCAGATCCAGTTTCGGCTGGTGAGCCCAGCTATTCAGGAAGTGGGACCTATGGACACTCACCATCATTTATCTACCAACATTTTCCCATGTTCTGGTCCCTGGGAGTGTAGCATGCAAAAGCATCCAGGCATAAGCCACACACTCCCCTTACAATGTGCCGATGACTGCCCCTTCTCCCAATCTTCTGGCCCAAGCTGCCTTCCCTAGCTTCTGCCAGGAAACAGGCAAGTGGCAGGTTTCACCCAATCCTCCCCAGAGGAGGAGGAGAGCTGTTCATCAGATGCTTGATCCTCCCTCCGCATCCAATCTCCAGTGACTCGAGGTCGCCTCCGACCCTAGGTTGCCCATGTGATGGCAGATGAGGCTTGGTGCCTCAGTCCTCTGCACCACTGGGTCAGCCTTGCAAAATCCAAATTATATAAAAAAGATTACTAAGACCACTGATGTCAACTATAGGACAAAAGAGTGTTGCCTGAAACAAAAATTATAGTTCATCGCTTGGTACATAGTAGAATGGAGGGTTAGAAGTATTGACTGAGGCAGTTATGGGCTAGGAGATTATGAAAGTTGGCATATCTGCAATATGAAGTAAGCAGCTCTGCCAAATAAAGCTTGGACATCAGTGACAGTCTAAAACAGGAGAGGTATTGGCAATAGTCTTGTGAACAGAAAGGGTTACAATATGTTTTTAAGGAAAACAGTGGAAATCAAGACATATACATACAGTATGCTAAGAGCAGAAACAATGACTTTACATATTGTGAAATTGTGATTTTAATATTTATCACAGTACATCTACATCAAAAGTGTTATGACTGAGTACTAAACTGAAAGTTTTAAACTTCATGAAATTTAATAAGCTGATAAATTTCACCATCAGTAATGATGAAGATGCCATCTACGCTAGCAAAATGTGCATTCTTTTCTCTTTTCTATTTTCTGTATGCCACAGCAGGATTCTTGGATTTGCAATGAAAGTGCAAGTTTAGAAATGAACCAGTACCATGGACTGCATTGTTTTTTGTTGAGCTGAATGGTGTAGGGTAGAGACTTGCACTACCTAAGAAGAGGCACCAAAATGGAAAGAGTAAACAAACTTTATTTTACTTGTTCACTGGTAGTTAGTTACCTTCTATAAAGAGAATTAGTCCTGCCCTTAACTTGTATGTAAATAAATAACTAACAAAGCTGGAAATTACCAAGCTGTTTTGGGCTGAGGCTTTATGAATCAATCTAAAAAACTGGAACTGTTTCATGTTTGCCTAACTGCTGTTTATGTAAGTAATAATAATAACAGGGTGGACAGTATTGGGATGTACTGGACCACCCAGGGGTTTAATGAGGTGCAACATTGCAGGTGGAGGGCCTTATAGCCCCTGGAGGATATTGCTATGAAAGAGAAAATGGCTACGGTGGCATTTTTATAAGAAATTAAAAATTCAAAGAAAACAAAATGAGTACAAATGATTGTAACTTTTTTTAAATAGTTCCTCCACTGGTATATTTGCCAGTAGAGGGCACTGCAGTCTTTCAGAGTTGCTTCCCTCAAGAGACTTTCCTTCCTGTAGGATATAGAAACATGGAATTTGAAGTCAGATAAGGACTGCTTGGCCCACCAGTCTGCCTATTTCCCTACCTGTTTAACCCTTGCTACTGGCCTCTATCTCTTGCTTGGTGAACCATCATCATCCTCCCACCCAAACACACACACATGCTTGCAAATGCTCCATTTTGATGTGCTTAGGCACAGTCAGGAATGACTTTCACTGCAGCATGGTTGGCATCACAGTTGCACTGTTACATGATGGCATGCCAGCAGAAAGATTATGTGCATGGTAGCTATGCTACTGACAAGGTGTAACATTACTTTCTGTTATATACTCCTTTTAAAATATGACTTATACTTTTAAAGCAATGGAACCACTCAGTTTTGAGACTTGAGCAATGGGCAAAGGCATAGTTTGGTAAATGAGCTAGAACAAAATGGCTCCAAGTGATTTTTAAAATAGGACATGGGCACTTGAATATCAGCAGTATAAAGTGGTAGTGCCAGCTGGCACTTGTTGTTACAAGCCATAATTTAAAAATAAATGCAAGGGTACAGAGAGCTCTCAGCCAATCAGACTTCATGGTTTCTTACACCCATTTTCTATCATTTATTATACAATGGTAAGAAAGAATGCTGGTCTCTGATTGGTCAGTCTGGGACTGGACTCGTGAAGTTATCCCAGCATAACATCATGGATCTAGACCCAGCACACATATGACCACGCAATGTTTTTTAAATCACTCCACTAAAGTTAAGCCATCAGCATGATCAGCGCCATTGTTCCTGGTCAGCAGCTGACTTCAGTGACCCCACTCGCAACACATAAGAAGTGACTCCTGCTCCTTAGCAAATTTAAACTAGATCAGAAAGAAGACACTGAAAAAAGAAAGAAATGTAAATGAAGCCAGATGTTCCCAATGAAGCCATCACTGCCATTGTCTTCATTCTCCCTGGCCACCCTGAACACACTGAGCTGAGTGTGCACTTCAGCTTTTCAAACCAGAGACCATTTTATTTTCTTACTTCTCCCAAAACAAACCAGATTCCAACTGTATTGGGAGAATAACATACAGACCCTAGCCATTACTGCATCCTTCAAACTGCTGATGATGGGGGTTGGCAGAATTGAGCAACTTCAAACATTTTCACCCAGTCCCAGAGCAGGCAGTGGGATTGGGTCAGTTAAACTCAAGCAGGAATGTGTTGCGTGTGTGTGTGTATGTGTGTGCGTGTGTGTGTTTGCGTCAATATTGCAGGTGGGGGCAGTCAGGCAGCTTCAACATCTTCATCCAGTCCCAGAGCAGGCAGTGGGATCAGGTCAATAAAGCTTGAGTAGGAAAGTGTTGTGTGTGTGTTCAAATTTTCCCAGCGAGAGGTGGGTGCTCACTCCTCAGTAGTCAGACTACTTTTCTCTGAACAAAAAAATTAAACATCTTCACCGGTCCCAGAGTAGGGGTGGGACTAGGTCAATTAAACTCAAGGAAAGAGTTATATGTGTGTGTGTGTGGGGGATGAAAGAAGACAACTATAGTAAAAAATATGCAGCACCATCTACTGGGCATACGCTATAGAAGCACTATTTTTCATGTATTTTTACCTACTCAGTAAAATAAATGATAAAAAAGTTTTTAAAATTTGTAATTTTGTTTTATTACAAATGAGCCATTGTATAAAAGAAATAATGCACACCAGGTGCATGGCGTGCTGGGATAACATCACTACTAGGGCATTAGAGGCACTCGGCCTGTGGTCTTGTGCCCAAACATCCAAGGCATGACCTTATCCAGCGCCACACACTCTGCTGTGCATTATTCCTTTATTATCAAAGGACAAGCCCAACAGAACCATCCCTACTCAAGTCTTTCTCCTAACAGTAGTGTGCCTGCAATAATACAACTGTATGGTTGTGAATATTATCTGGACTTGTGTGTAAATATATTATTGAATTGTCATACAACTATACATAAAAATCAGTGGGCAGGGATAAGACTTCACTGAATTATTACTCAAGGTTTGGAGATGCTTTTTGCACAAGTTTAGTCTACAGGGCACACTGTAACATAGGTTATGGTAAAAACAAAACAAAAAAAAACAAAAAACTAGAATATCAGTATGTCCAGTCTGCATAAGAGAGAGAGAGAGAAAGAAAGAAAGAAAGAAAGAAGGAAAATAAATGAAATTTTGGAAGCTGTTGCCATGCATGTCCTGCTCTTCCAGCACCACAAACTCAGCATTCATGATGCTACCTCATACCAGCAATATCAATAAGGATTTGTCAGCATCAGTAAACAAAAAGGCCTTTGTAGACCTGTACACTCTCTATTCTTATTATACTGGATAACAAAGAACTGACTTCTGTTGAGAGATTCATGTGGATTGGTCAAAGAAAATCAAATCAGTGTTTATTGGCAACTACCCAAGTACAGGACTGAAACTGGTTCAGTAATGCATAACAAACACAATAATTAAACCTAGTCATAAAATAGTGTCCATAGATAAAGATTTTATTTAAGTATTTGCTTAAAATAAAGGTTAAAGCATAAGCTTCAATGGGTAGGAGTGACAATTACTGCCATTTGTTATTTATAATTTAAAGTGTAAAATACTATTTGCAGGCTATTCTGGGATAAGGACAAATAAGTTACTCATATATAGAGGATGACTGGTTCATGTTTTTGTGTGGTAATAAAAGATTAGGGCCCATTTAATAATGCTTAACCCTATGATATTGGTGAATTAAAATAATTTGAACACATTTTGAATTCTTACATTGAACTAACTACCTATAAGTTATTCCACAGGAACTATTTCAGCATTTGTGATTCCTTTATTCCTGTTACACAAACACTGTACCCAATTTATTTAAATAAATATCCAATAGGCAGCCCAAACTTCATTTTTTTCTTATGTCACACCTATGACACCACAGAAGCAGTTTCACCATCTTATCCAGGAACATTAGGACTATTGCAATATCAGACTCAGAGTTAGAGATGGGCAAAGTTGACAAACTTACGCTCAAGGATTAATCCGTGAATTGGTGGAATTTCATGAATTCCGCATGGTGAAGTTTCTGCTACGAAGTATGGAATTCCACCGTGAAGTGCGGAATTTGGTCCATGAATTGTAGAATTTCACCAAAATGCCATTCGTGGGTGAAATTCCAGCATTCACAGGCAAAATTCCACACTTCATGGTGGAACTTCGCCATTTTGAACTTTCTGAATGTGGGCAAATCGAGAAGCTCCGCAGAAGGGAATTTCTTGTCGCTTCATGGCAAATTCAACTCTGCAATTTATACTTTGCTGCATTTCTACTCAGAGTGTGCTTGTCAACATCACAACTCACTGTTATTGGTCTTACTGTGCATGAAGTGATGCACATATGTCAAAATTACTGTGCACTACACATGTTAACCTAGCAGAACAATCAGCATATTCGGTTTATATTTGAATGTGTTCATGTAAGCACATTTACAGTTAATAACTAAATAGACATTATTTTACTTAAATACATTGTAAATGATTAGAATCAGGGCAATAGTTCTAAAGTTTGTAGGTCACACATAATGGTGCAAATTAAAAATAATGCATTAATTGTGATAGTACATGGCTATAATCATATTTACATCCAACAAGCATAATATGATTTAAAACAGGTCAACAAAGGTGCTACAAGGCATTTATTATTTTACAGAAGTAGGTTAGCAAATCATTAGAAATCTAATTACTTGCCTGTTGTCATTTCTAGCTTCTCATATATGTGTACTTTCATTAGCTTGATCATACAGTTCACTAGGTAAAATACACAGTAGTTTTTTTCTTTACCTACAGTATATGCAACTATTATAGTGGCACAGTAGCACCATTATAGTAAGGGATGAGTAAGTTTTTATTTTAAATTATGATTCAGCTGCATGTAACTTGGCTGCTTTTAATCTAGACATAAAATCTGCTTGCACACCCTTTGTTGCAAGACCTTATATTCTACCGACTTTAAAACAAATGGCTAAGTAGTTTTCAATCAATCAATCAATCAATCAATCAAACATTTATTTATATAGTGCCTTTCAAAATCAAGGCACTGTATAAAACTATCATAAAAACATAAAACAGCATTTAAAATCCAATAAATAAGAATTTTAAAATTCAGTATTAATCAGGTTCATTATAACTGGCAGTCCTATCAGCTAACCTAATCGCGAAAGGCCAAACTGAACAGATAAGCTCTGTCTTGAAACTTGTGATGGTCAGGCACTCTCTTATCTGATGAGGTGAGAATTCCACAGGGTAGGGGCTGCATAAGCAAAGAACTTGCCCCAGATGTCTTCAAGCATCCTGGGAATCTCTAGCAATCCTTCATTGGTGGATCAGAGTGGATGGGAGGGGCAGTAGGGAAAAAGGAAATCTTGCAGATGACGAGGCCCCTGTTCATGTAGGGCTTTATAGGTCAGCAAGCTGACCTTAAAGATGATCCGCCAGTGCAGTCCATGCAGCAAGTTGTAATGTGACTGGCCCTAGAAGTACCAGTCAAAAGCCTGGCCACGACATTCTGCACCAGCTGCAAGTGACAGATTTCAACCCCCGGTAGACCTAGGTGGAAGGCATTGCAGTATTCAAGGTGGGAGGTCATGAAGACGTGGACCAATGCTTGAAGGTCGACTAGAGGAAACAGGGTGCTTCACCTGGGTGATATTCCTCAGATAGTAAAATGAGGACTTGACAATGGCCGACACCTGAGATTTCAGGGTCAGACCATTGTTAAAGATAACACCCAGGTTTCGCGCCCAGCCTGAGGTTGCAAGCTGGACACCCCCAAGCCAGAGTCCAGAGGGCT
Organism: Neoceratodus forsteri; assembly: GCA_016271365.2. Classification (NCBI taxonomy): domain Eukaryota; kingdom Metazoa; phylum Chordata; order Ceratodontiformes; family Ceratodontidae; genus Neoceratodus; species Neoceratodus forsteri. The sequence continues at coordinate 878,472,619 of CM028134.1, read as the reverse complement.
GACCAGCTGGCAGCCCCAACTCCATGACTAGAGATGTTGCAAAATGAAATTTTGCTGGTGAAATAACTGCAAAACATGCAATTTCACCATGCAAAACATTCATGAAATTCCCCCAAAATGTGAAATTTCACTGCGAAATTTGAAATTTCAACAAATTTCACCTGAATCTCATCATTTTGTGGGTGAAATTTCATATTTTCACCAGTCGAATTCTCATTTTGCACCGTGAAATATTTCTAAATGCGGAAGTTTGCAAAATATTTCACGGAACTAAATTTTCCAATTTCACATCTCTTTCCCTATGACCAGGATCCACTACCAACACCTTAGTTTTATCCAGGTTCAGCCTCAGCCAGCTGGCACTCATCCAGTCCTGGATCTAAGATAGAGAGTTGTTAAAGACTGAGACTGCATTATCCCATCCAGGCACGAAGGACATGTACAACTGAGCATTATCTACATAGAAGTGAAAACTCAAGCCGTGCCACCTAATGATATCTCCTAACAGAGCATATGCACTGCAAACAACATGGGTGACAATATGGAGCCCTACAGCACCCACAAGGCAAGGAGAAAATGTCAGAAATAAATTCCGGTAACCACTCTCTGAGACCTACCCTCAAAGAAAGTTTGCAACCATTTGAGGACTGTCCCCAACAGTCCACAAATAAGTCGTGAGATGCTCCAAAAGCACACCATGGTCCACAGTGTCAAAAGCTGCAGAGAGATCAAGGAGGACCAAGATGGAACAGGGACCTCTGATCTCTCACTAATGGGAGATCATTCAGTATCTGACAAGTGCAGTCTCAGTACTGTGTCTCTTCCTAAATCTTACTGGAGCGAATCATGAAATTGTGGGTTGAAAGATGATCATCCATCTGCAATGCAACCACCTTCTCAATAACCTTGCCCACAAAGAGCAGGTTAAAGATTGGTTTGGGAGTCTGGGTCAAGGAAGGGTTATTTTAGGAGGGGTTGAGCAACTGCCTCCTTTAGGGATCAGGAAAAATCCTCCTCCAGTGAACCAGACAATCTTGGTAAGGACCAGGTCGAGGGTCTCCATGCAACCCACAAGGAGCCGTAATGGGGCCTAGGTCCAGACTACAGTTGGTTGGTTGTAGAGTCTGAATGATCCTAGCCTCATGATGTCCATGTATACTGGTCAGCTAAAATCGCACTCAGGTAAACCGGTGTCTGCCACCACTCACTCACCTCCACAAGCCCCACAGAGGAGCCTGGCTGATGCAGGATCTGATGCTGTCAACCTTATCTGCAAAGAATCTAGCAAACTAATCACACTTTCCTTGCTCCTCCAGGCTGTAGACAGATTGGATTGCATAATCTGTCCACAGTCTGGAAGATGAAAACTGGAGCCAAGTCGATTCTGCATAGTAGCACTCTCCCTGGACAGGAATTTTGCCTTCTTACAAGGCAACTTCGGTCAAAACTTCAAAATGATTAGTTTCAAACATGTTTTGTGGCAATAAAAATAGAAACAAGTGTTGAACCCTGTTACTTTAGCTTTATGAATTATTTACCCAAATGTGGTGTTTTTTGTTTAGGAAACATAAATTATTTGTACAACACAGATATTACTGTTTTGATATTACTACATGTTTTTCACAATTTTTTTCACAAGATCACTACCACGTGGCACAAGACCACTGAAAGAGCCATGTGATAATGGTCTTGGGGTGTAGAGATAGACAAAGTCAGCAAACTTCACTCTGTGAATTAATTCATGAATTTTGTACAATTCGTGAAATGCAATTTATGAAATTTATACAATTCTTGGAATACAAAGTGTGAATTTTGTACTGTGAAGTGTGGAATTTTAGCTGAAAAGTGTAGAATTTGGTTGTGAAGTTCCACACTTCGGGGAAAATCTACACTTCACAGCTAAACTTTGCAATTAGAAGACTGAGTAATAAGCTGGGAATGGGTGGCTGTAGAAGTTGGTCAACTGGGTGGCAAACTGGTTGATGGGCAGAAAACAGAGAGTGGTGGTAAACAGTATACAGTCAGAAGATTTTATTTATTTTATTTATTTATTTTTTGTTGACTGGGTAAGTGCACTAGACAAATCCTGCCTATTTTCAGGCACGACCGGGGAGGAGGATACAGATGAATGCCAACTGACCTTGAACCAGATTAAGCTGTTGGTGGTATTTTTAGTGAATGAGGGAAATTTGGCCAGGACACCGGGAAATTCCCCTACTCTTTTGATAAGTGCCATGGGATCTTTAACATCCACCTGAACTACCACCAATCCAGGCAGATGGGACCTCGGTTTAATGTCTCAACTGAAGCGGCACCTCAGAAGTGCAGCACCCTCTCATGCTGCACTACGGTGAGTACTGGGATATAACCCAAGTGCCAGATGTGGAACTGAACCCACGGCCCTCTGATCTCCCGGCCTCAGAGGCAAGTGTGCTACCTACTGAGCCACTCAGACACTGACAGAGATGCAAGTCACAAGTGGGTACCTTAGGATCAGTCCTGGGGCTAATCCTTTTCAATATCTTCATCAGTGACATTGCAGGATGAACTAGAGGGTAAGGTTTGTCTGTTTACATATGACACCAAGATCTGCAACACAGTAGATGATCCAGATGGGGTGGGCAGAATGAGAAGAGATCTGGATAAACTAGAAAATGGTCGGAAGAATGGCAACTGAAGTTTAACTCAAAGAAGTGCAAGATCATGCACATAGGGAAGAGAAACCCTGAAGCTACCTATAGGCTGGGAGGAGTTGCTGTCATCAAAGGAAGAAAGAGACTTGGGTGTCATCATCACCGATGACCTGAAATCATCCAAGTAGACCACTAAAGCAGAGTAAGACTAAAGGGATGTTGGGATATATTAGTAGAGGTATCACAAGTCAGAAGAGGGAGGTAATAATCTCTCTTTACAAGACACTGGTTAGGCTCCATCTGGAGTACTGCATGCAGTACTGGAGGCCGCACCTTCACAAGGACATTAACCAAATTGAGGCAGTTCAGAGAAGAGCAACAAAATGGTGTTGGGACTGCATCAGAAAACATATGAGGACAGATTAACGGAGCTCAATATGTATACCCTAGAGCAAAGAAGGGAGAGAGAGAGGTGATATGATCGAAACATTCAAACACCTTAATGGCATTAACAAGGTGAATGAGTCTAGCATGTTTCAATATAAGAAAATAGCAGGACAAGTGGATACAGCATGAGATTAGAGGGAGGCCGATTAAGGTGTAATGTGAGGAAGTTCTTTTTCACATAAAGAGTGGTGGATGCATGGAATGGCCTACCTCAGGAAGTGGTGGATATGAATACAGTGCAGGCCTTCAAACAGGCATGGCATAGGCATAAGGGAGCAATACAGATGAGTATGAATGGATAGCTCATTGACAGAGCAAAGGCCAATGGCACATTCATAAGTCAGAAAAAGAAATGGGCAGACTGGATGGGCCTTGTGGTTATAATCTGCCATCAACTCTATGTTTCTATGTTAGGCGAGTTTGAAGCTTCCTAGGGAGCTCTGCAAAGTGTCAAATTGTGTTACTTCATGTGGACTTTGCCAGTGAAGTGTTACATTGCCACATCTCTACTTGGGAGCTAATCACTGCAGAGGCTGGTGCTTAAGAATAACACCAGAAAATGCAATCTTCCCACTTTTAGTCTGCAACCAGGTAATGTGTATTTAATCCTTCCTCATCCCTCTGTAATCTCAAACTGTCAAACCACTACCCACACCTATATAGGCCCTACCAATGATGTAAGTAATGCTTCACTTGCAATCAATCAATCATCATTTATTTGTAAAATAGTGCTATTCCAAAACGATAAGCGCTAGTACATAGCCATAAAATTCATAAAACAACTATGCATATAAAACTGCTGCAGCAGGTCAAATAAAATCAGGGAACGCTAAGGTCAATAAATGAGTTTTTAACACAGATTTAAAGCAGATACCCCAACTGCCAACTTCCTTTCCCTCTCAACCTTAACCCTCCCCAAACAGTAATGGCCTTACTGGGATCCAGTTCCTGATGCTGCCAAACATCCCACTCTAGCAACCCATCTCCTAAAGTTTGATACACTGGCAGTTAATCCCAGGTGCCATTGAACACTTCTTCTAATGTGAAAGCTCAAAACAGGCACACACATTAAATTCTGCCAGCTGCCCTCACTGCAAATCAGGCATCAGCAAAATACACAGAAGTAAGGCATCAAAATGGAACAACATGAGACAGATCATATAGATGTTCAAAGCATTTATTATAGCAGTAGTGTGAGTGAACAGAAAAGATTCCCCAGCACTTTGAACCCCAAAGGTTCTTCTTCAGGGACAGTTGTTTAGGTACTTGCCTGATGTGTAGTCACACAATTTGGAGGCCTCTCTGATGCCTCCAAATATCCACCAAATCCTCTAAAATTTGTATGGCAACTGGGACCCATCCTGAGAGCTGCAGAAAACCCCATCCTTGAAGTTTAATGCAGAAACAGGAGCTCTTCAGTGACGTCAAACATACACCATTAACTCTTGAACTGGGAGTCCCCAATGGGGCTGCTGAACATCCCTGCCCCCCTAATGTCATAGTGCTACAATTGCAGCAAATCCTCAGTTCCATTTAATAGCCTCCCCTCCAAATTTTAATTTTGGCATCAAGAGCCTATTCAACTTCTACCAGCCCCCACAAAATATTGATGTGGGACACTGGGAGACAATCTACAGTGCCACTGAACATTCCCTTGACCCACATAGTAAGTGCAGCATCAGGAGTTCATCCCAAGTGCTTTCAAATAATACCAAATTATAGGTCTGGCAATTAGAAGGCATCCTTGGTGCCATTGAACAATCCATCACTGTGCAATGAAACATTCCCTAAAGTTTACATGCAGCACTTTCTGGTACCAACAACCCTAAGCCAAAGTGTAAGTGTATCACACAAATCCCATCTGCATAACCACCAAATGAACACCTAACACTCAAGGGGACTGAAGAGATACTTAAACTTCAGGATGTGTTCAGTGGCACTGGAAGCCTGTTATCAGTGTTGGTAACACCCCCTCCCATAGTTAATGAGTAGCAGCAGGATCCCATCCTCAGTCCTGCTAAACCTACCCCCAACTCACGCAAAACACAAAGTTTAAAGGTTGTACTAGAAACCTTTCCTGTTGCCACAGAACACTCCTAAAATCCAAATATTATGTTTGGTGTTGGGAACCCATGTCACTTCTGCTGAATCACCTCCCCAAACACACACACACACAAAATCTATGTATGGTAATGAGAGTCAGTCCTTTTGCCACTAACATCCCCATCCCTCTGATATTTATGTCTGGTACTGGAGCCATCCCTGCTGCTGATAAACACCTAGTCCCACACAGTTTGTGTGTGGTACTGGGAGACCACCTCTGTTGTGGCCAAATATTCTTCACCCCTTCCATGCTTAAATTTATCACCATGAGTCCATCTATGGTGCAGTTGAATGAACCACTAGCTCTCAAGAGTTACAAAAGAGGTACTGAAAGCTTTTTGGTAAATTTTTATGAATGGAAAAACTGTTGACCATGGCAGAAGAACAATAGGCTGCAGCATTAGTGTCAGTTAAGGAAATAAAATGGCTTATTCATCAAATTAGCAGGGCTACAGGGCATGATAGATCAATGTTTTTCCTTCTGCTTAACCCACAACAAAGAAAAATATAAAATTTCTATTGATCAGACTAAAACCTACATTTGAGCTCTATAATGTTTTTAGTTGTAGAAAACTTTTAAACATGCCTCTGTCAATGCTGATTGTTTACTGCTTGCTATTGCTGTAGTACTGGATCTTGCTTGTACACATTTTTACTATATATTTACCAAGGACAGACCAGATGAGATGCAATATCTAATTTTCAGTGATGTCCTGCTTTTACATATATTTAGATTATATTTACCAAGTGCAGGCCAGCTGAATAGCATTAATGTGCAAAAATCTAATTTTCAATGATCCCCACATTTTGACCCCAATTTTTTTATGACCTGATGTTATAATCAAGGCAGGTGGAATTTTTTATATCCCATCTGAAAAGTGATATTGCACTGTGACTGTGAAAACAAGTTTCAGAGGATTTGAAAAATGACACCCATCATGTTCAAGAGGAGGGGTAACATAAGGGATATGTTCAACATTAGGGACCAAAGTCTGCAAAAATGAAGTTATGAGTAAACATTGAATAATTCAATGTGTCTTCACAACTTAGTTGTTTTTCACATTTTGACATCAGATTTTCAACCTAGTCTTTTATGACCCTCCTTCTGAACATGGCAGATGTAATTTATAAAATAATGGCTGAAATGTCAATTTCATGCCACAAGGTAAAACATATTGGCCAAGATTTGGAAAATGGCAGCTGTCCCATTCAAGAGGAGGTGTGAAAAAATGTCTACGCTGAAAATGTGGGGTCAAATTATTGAAAATTGCCAAAGTTATGAGACTGTTGAAAAGTGTCAAAGTACACTCATAACGCTTGTTGTTTTTTAACATGTTTACTCTTAATTTTCATTCTTATAATGCCACCAAGAAAAAGTGTCAAGAACATTTTCAAGTACTGCCTGAAAGGTGATTTTGTACCAGAAGTGAGAAACACATTTTGTCCAGGATTTGAAAAAAAATGACAGCTGTCATTTTCAGGAGATGGTGTAAAATGGCCATATTGAAAAGTTGGGGTCAGAATACTGAAAATTTCCAAAGTTATGAGTCTGCATTGAAAGTTTTAATGTACACTCACTATGTAGTTTTCAATAGTTTTACCCAACATTTTCAACATTTCATTTCATTTCAGTTTTATACTGGAAAGGCATGTGAGCAAAATGCCCATTCTCACAAGCATCCAGTTGGAGAAAACAGAACAGTGGGAATATACAGAGCATCAACATATACAGGAGTACAATAATATATGGGTGAAAATGTGTACAAGAAGACTGAGAAAACACATTAGGGAAGTACACTTTTACAAGGGTGGGTATATGCACACAATTACAGAGAAACAACTTTTACAGTAGTACCATAACCTTCCTATGACCCCATCGTCATGAATAAAGACCACAAAATCACCTTTTGGACCAAAATATTAAAAATGAGCAAGTCATGAAGACAAGTTCACAACACATTGAAATACATTGAACTATATACTTGATTACCTTACTTCCTGGTCCAGCATTGAAGAGTGAAACTGTAACTTCAGTCCAGAGAGGATTATGGCATTGGACCACAGGTAGGTCAGTGAGGGTAGGAGGGTGTGGTGCTGGGTGCTGAGGGAGGGATGGGTGGGGTGGGTAATGGTGGCAGTATGTTGGCAGCAGCAACAACAGACATCGATGGAAGGTTTTCTTTGTACAGGGTGTATAAAATAAACAGTGATTATGAGGATGGTTTTCTTTATTTCAGGTACTAACACTGAGAATTGGGCACCCAATGTCGGTGTTATGTTTGCCAGCACTGTGGTTGGGCTTCCCAGTGTCATACAATGAAAACAGGTAGGGTAGGAGTACTAGCTAACACTGGAGATTGATCACTCTGTGGTTTAAAAATTAAAAGTAAGGGAAGAGGGTGATGGGAGTTGAGTGGGAGGGTCTGGTTGGGGAGGGTAACAGTGGTGGTGCCATGGCAGCAACAGGCATTGATGGATGGTTTTCTTTTACAGGGTGTATAAAAATAAAAAAATAAAATGACTACAAAGAACAGTTTTCTTTATTTCTGGTACTGACACTGGGGATTGTGACCCAGTGTTGGTATTATATTTGGCTGCACGGGGGTGGGCTCCCCAGTGTTGTACAGTGAAAACAGGTGGGGTGAGGGGAATAGCTACTCAGCACTGAGGACTGGGCACCCCAGTCTCAGAAAATTGAGACAGAGGAAGCAATAGGAGGTGGAGGATACTTGCAGAGGATGGAAGGATAGTTTTATACTGGTGGGAGAACCAAAGGAGGCTGATCATGTAACTGATCAGCTCTGTTTGCTGGATAGCTTATGCAGCTCAAAGGAAAGAGCTGTCCTTTGATTTGGGTGGCTCTGTTCTTTGAACTACACAAAGTTTTCATTGAGCAAGACAAGGACAGTGTCATGATCAGCCTGGCTGATTATTGGTCTCACACTGTCAAACCCTTGCAAACTTCCCTGCATAGGACCGACAGTGGCATACCACCAAAATCCACTATCATACTAATATGTTAGCTTTGCACAAGCACAAGAGCAAATGTAATAATTCTGAAGGTTTTTATAGTGCTTAATGTTTTAACACCTATAAACTCAATGAAGAAAAAATACTTTTTCATTGCATTTAAATTCAGTTATCCTTCCTAGCATAACCTCAGGCAACAAAATATCCATATTCAGTAGTGGCCTCCACTCCTAACCCTTGAGCTACAAAATCATAGTAAAAATAATGTTAATCATAACAATAAAAGCAATTTATATTGTGCTTGTAGAAGTTTTGAGGCACTGTACAAAACACAATACAAACTTTATTGCAAAATATTCAAGAAACATTTAAAGCCTGTTGATAAAGGTGAGTTTTCAACTTGTAGTTATATTGCTCCAGGTCAGTACACGATTGGATCTTCAAGGCAAGATGCTCTAAAGGTAAAGATCATAGGTAGAAAAGGTCTTGTTTCCAAACATAGTAGTTCTTGATACTAGAAAATTTGAAAAGTTGTGCATCTTAAGATATGCAAGAAGATCTATTATTCTTTTATTTTCAGGAGGTGGCAATGGATGCCCACATCCAGGCTAGTTACTCAGTCCCCCTCCTTATCCAACAGGTGCCTTCCAATAAAATATTCAGTTGGACAACTTATTGTAGTAGCATGCTGCATGCTTAACTGGTATGAAGGGGCAAAGTGGTCTTCATCACTGATGATCAATCTGCCTAGCATCATCAAAGATATTTAGGGGCCAGGGAGTGGGCTAGGGAGTGGGTGATTAATAAAATTTCCTGCTGGCCCATTGGCGCAGCATTGGATTTCCATCTGCAGTGCTGGCGACCTGGGTTCAGGAATGGACTTGGATCGCTGGAGGGCCAGCTGGGGAGAAGGAGGGAGCATTCAGGGATGGCTTGCCTTCTCCAGGAGGAGGGTGGGGTTGAGACTCGGTACTTGTTGGCCGCTGGTGGAGGCCAAGAGCACAGCAGGACATCAGGCCTCAGAGCACTAGGGGAGGGCGGACTTCGGTGTGTGCCTTGACGTCTGTGGCACCCCACTCCCTCAGTAAGAAAACCAGGAAATAGCTCCCTGTCTGGCTGGATGATGGTCTCAAGCTCCCACTGCCACCTAGCCCCATGACCAACCTTCCTCAGTGACACCCAGACCAATTAATAATGTGCTGGCCTCCCACCATTACCTTCCCATTTGGAGAAGGGGACCCGCCTGGTGAAGGGACATGCTGGGTTACCCAGGGCTGCAATATGAAGCAACGGCTGGCATTGGGTGGGCACTGATAGCAGGTCCAGGAGACCCAAAGGAGTGGTTGGACAGGGAGAGAAGGGCACAAAAAAAATAAAAATAACATTTACTTCATCATGAAAGACCATATACTATACAAATAGATTATGGACAACCATACACAACATCATTTATGTTTCTAATGCAGGCAAACGAGAACATTATAGACTTCTCAAGATTTGATCTTGTGGACCCTTTGATGTTCTCTCAGCCCTTTAATGGAAAGACAGCCTTAGTTTATGATTCCCCATAAACTATTCTGTATCTATGTCATCTAACCTCCAGATAAATGTTTATCTAGAGGTTAGACAAAGGTTTTTTAACTATTGCTGCACAATTTACAGCAGATTTTCTGTCACAGATGCAGCACACTAAATGCACTCAGACATGTGGTTTTGTGACATTTGTATGTAGTTAGGACAATTCACACAGTTTATTGTACAAAAATGATGCATGCATTATTTCTATGTGCAACTTACAGCAAAAAATTAGATTGCCTTTATATGGTTTTACATGCATACTACAAGCAGTACAGCTGCACAAAATGGTGGTGCAAAGTTTTGAAAATCTAGTCCTGTACTGTATGTCATAGTCACTGTCATCGATATTAGAATGAGGAACAGATCCAATCCAGCAGCAGCTTTCACAATGCTGATGATATCACATTAGCCCTGTTCTGCCCTGAAACTAACTGGTAGAATAAAAATCTAAATATTCTCAACAACAGATGAATTAAAAGTTACAACTTTAAAGCTGCTACTGTATACAGTAATTTAATCTACTAAAGGATAGCAACAGAGTTGGTTTACATACAGGACCTCCGCTTACAGACTGATCTGATTGACTACAAAGTAAAGAGAAATATGTAAAAGGAACACCCAGCTGGCCAAAAGTTACTTTTGTAAAAATCTCCTGCTCTTTGCTGTTGGTGACTCAAGCATTCTGAAATCACTTAAAATGTTTTATGTGGAGCAAGTCTGCTCAATCCACAAATGACATGGTCCTTGAGGCAGTCATTGCAATACTAGTCCCATCACTATTGCCAATGCCTTTAACCAACACTTTCTGACCTTTCCAACTATGCCTGTCCATCCTCTGCTCTCCCTGATTCTATTCCTCCTCTCCTCTCCTCTCTCCTCTCCTCTCCTCTCCTCAGAAGTTACTCCCCATCCCACCCCATATTTCTACTATCACAAAATCTCCAAAAGAAGTGCATATCTGACTGTAGTAGTGTTGGCTCAGATGGCTTTATCCTAGGCTACTAAAACTTGTTGCCTCTCATCTTACCTCCTCTTACTAGAATATTCAACCTATTCCTTTGCTCAGGAACTGTTCCTTATGCAAGATTGCCTTGTATTTAAGAAAGGTAACATTAAATCAATCACTAATTATCATCCCATAGCCATCCCTCTGTTCTGAGCAAACTTTTGAAAAGATTGTCCAGCCAAACCATCAATTATCTTCATCACCATAATCTCCTGTCTGCTGCCCAACATAGTTTTTGAAAGGCACAGCATCACCACAACTATCCTCAAGTTTACTGTTGATACCAAAGTTGCTGTGGAGAAAGGTTTTCTAGCTGGTGCATTGACCTAACAAAGGCCTTTGATTTAGTTGTCCACTTTCTTCTTGAATTTAAAATGACATCCCTTGGTATCTCCTGACATTGATTACCTGGTATAACACTTATCTCACAGACAGGCAACGATTTGTTAAATTCAACTCTGGTACATCCAACCAGTCCATTAACCAGACCATTAACCTTGGTGTTCCTCAAGATTCTATCCTAACCCCGTCTCTTTAACATGTTCATAAATTACTTATCCCATATTACTTCATCTTGCTCCTCCTTGCTCTATGCTAACAAATTAGTCCTCTACTATAACTCTAAGTGCCTTGCTGACATTAACACCATCCTTACCTCTAACTTCACAAAATTCAGTCTTGGCTCTCCCAAAACAAATTATTACTAAACTCAAGTAAAACTGTCTCCATGCTATTTGGTTTTGCTCCCAGACTAAAAAAGTGCATTGAACCTCTCTCTATTTCTACCTATGATGACCATATTCTTGAAAATGTAGGTTTATTTAAGTACCTTGAAATTACATTAGACCCCTCTCTGGACTTTGCCCAGCACATCTCCAAATTCTGTAAAACTGTTATCTCCAAGCTTGGCCTGGCATTTAAAGCTCATTACACCCTTACACCCTCTACCAGAGTTGCCATTGCTCAGGCTCCTTCTCCCTACCTTAACCTATGGAGCTGTCACCTTTAAACGTGCTTCCAAAGTCAATCTCTATAAATGGGACATGTCTTATAATATCATTTGATGTGTCACTCTGGCATCTCATCAGCTTACCTACTGCTTTATAGCAATTTGAAATGGCTATCCCTAAAGTTAGCCTCTCCTACACTCTTGGCACCTAACAGATAATATCATTAGAACTGGAGTGCCATTCTCTGTAGCCCTATTATTGTCTCCTCCAAGCCTTAACTACCCTCTTCACTCTGGTGACCAGTCCTTCTAATTGTTCCTAGATGAAGCACAACCATGGGATCCCAGGCTTTCTCCTACTCCACTCAATTTGTATTGGAACTCCCTGCCTAAATTCATCTAATTCTCCCCCTCATACCCAATTCAAAAGGGAGTTATTCCACTACCTCCTAGACTCTAACCCTTGTACCTATTTCTTCCCTCCTTGACCACCCTGTTCTGCTCCACAAAACTGCTGCTTGTCTCTGTTACCTAACTTAGCGCTCAAGTATACTGCCACTTTTGCTTTGTTTAGCCACTATGTTTTACTGTTCTGCCTTGTTTTCCTCCCTGTTATACTATACTATAGTTCTTACCACTACTAAAGATGCATTTACTTACCCTCTATGCTGTACTTTGTACTATAATGTATTTATGTTTAGGTTTCCATTATTAGTTTATTATTTCTCCTCATTCCTTCTTTCACCAATGTATGTATTATTGCTACGAGCTTTGCCTCCTGCTTTGTTTGCTTTAGTTGTTTTCCTGTTCCAAGTGTCATGATTGTTTTCTGTTTGACTTTTACTCTCCCAGGTCAAGCCTGAAAATAGGCACATTTAATGTCTAGTGCACCCACCCAGTTATCAAAAAAACAAATAAATAAATAAATTCACAATGGCTTATTGCAAAATCTACTATTTATCTTCACTTGTGAGTGGGCAGGACTTTCATAGATCAAGCTCTTCTTTGTCACTCATGTGTTTTGATCTTGCTCATCATGCTTGGAACAAACTTTCTGAGCAGGCCATTACATGCTTCCTATTGAGGTAGCTGTCTTACTAAAAATAAAAACAATGCTTCATTGATTGAATTTACAGGCACATTCACAAGGATAAAGACAGCAGCAATTTGAATAAAGTGTGCAAAATCTTGAGCTTACTAGAATCAAACCCAATGTGTGAATAATTAATAACATCTCTGTGGACATGGAGATGCTTAACTGTGGTAATCTGAATAGATTTTGTTTTGCATGTATATTTAGCACCTGTTCTCCCTGGATGCCCTTCTAACTGATCCAGTCCAAACCCTCACCCCAACTCCTCTGGGAATTACCTTCACCTGCACCTTCTGCCACAGGGTTGCAGCAGTGCCTGGCCACCAGGTGTGGGGCCTGTGGAGGGTCGGTTGTCATCCACAGTCTGGGGTGTTTTCCTCATTTCTCCCTTCACTGTTGCTGGGGTGCACACATCAGCATGAAAGCATTGAGGTGTGTGCACACTGCAGAAGTCCCACAGCACCTTCAGTTTGTTAGTGCCCACAGTCTCACACTACCCCAGGCCTCCACTCAGGGCAGTCATTCAGCGGGAATGCTAATCCTCCCTCCCTCCCTGGGAGATGAGAACTGTTCTTCAGATGTTCAATCCTCTGTCTCCCCAGCTGACCACTGGCAAACGCTCACACCACAAACCCAGGTTGCTAGCATGGCAGGAGGTAAGGCATGGATGCCTGAGCCCTCAACACCACTGGGCCCAGCCCTAGCTTTATGTGAATGTTAATTAAACACTCAATATCCTCTTCTAAGTGTGAAGATTAAATGTTATGTTATGTGGAAAATGAATGTTAAGTTGTATGAAAAATAATGTTATATATGGCTTCATATCATCTACCCGTTTTCTTTCATGTTTGGCTATCAATATAAGGATGCCGTCTATGTTTCTCATAAAGCTGCCCCCATTCTTCAGTGCTTCACAGCATCAGGTTCTAACATGACAAGAGATTGCCGAATACTACTGTCATGATGTCCTCAGTTGCAAATGTTGTAGTTGTAATACTTTGTTATCTGCAGGGTTGTTAATGAGTGAATAAATGTACAGACATAGTGCTGACTACTGTATGTGTGTGCCTCCACAAGCCCTGTACCCTTCAGGAGAATCAGTCAGGAAGACTGGAAATGTGTGCCAGGAAAGGAGCAAGAAGAGTTGGACAAGAAGGAGAAGTGGTAGAGTAAGCAGCACTGTCACTGTATGGAGACCTTCAGTGGGTACCCTGGCACAGTGAGTCAAGAATTTGGGTGCCTCCATCACTTTGAAAATCTTAAACAAACAGATCTTACATCTCTGGCAATTTTGTTACTAATAAATCACGTCATGTCATAGAACACAATGTTTGCTGGTTACACCATTTTGAAAAACTCAACAGGGTTAAAGAGTATTTTCTTATGCCATGGCCAAAGAATGGAATTTTTTTCCTTTTAATTTTATTGATGTTAATAATATTGCTACATTTAAGCACACAAATGTTCTGCTAGGTAACATGTAAATGTTTTTGTAGTTGCTTTTGTCTTCTGTATTTGTTTTGTATTTTGTACTATGTTACTTATTCAATTTGTCTGTTTCTGTAGTTGGTTTCTCTCCTGGATTCACCTTGAAAATGGGCAGTCTTTGTCCTTGGTTCTTACAAAGTTAGCAAAATATGAAATAAAAACAAATAAAGAAGGTAGGGGATATAGGTGCAAAAGCAGAAGTAAAAGGTGTTGGCACAGAGTAGGACATTTAGAACAGAACAGGAGGCTGATGAGAAATGGATACAGACGGATGAGGTAGACCAGTGTTTGGGGACAGGGCTGACCATGACTAAACATTGCTAAACATTGTGTGTTTAACTTTTCCTCACATTGCTGTTGTGTGGAGAGTGGGAGATTAGGCAGGAGGAGTGAGGGAACAGGGCTGATTATTTCTAGTGGGTGACATGGTTTGACCCACCCTCCAACCCTCAATCCACCTCCCAGGCTCATCCACATTTATAGAGTGGGGAGTCTAGTCCACCCCTACGACACAATGTCTTATTCATTCTGGTTTACTATTTCAAGGACAGGCAGGAAGTGAGTAGAAGTGGAGTAAGTGGGAATAATAAGTAGAGGAAATACAAAGAAAGAACAAAAGACTTTGGACTACTTTGTAACAAGTCAATACAGGGGTGGGATATTAGAGGGAGGAGTCAACTGTAATGCAGGGTTCAAAGTGATGGGACAGGCAGAATCAAAGGAGGACTTGGTTGGGGGATATGAACAAGAGTAGAGCAGAAAATGATGGCAGAAGGGTAGTGCGATGCAATGGCTGCAAGGCAGCCATCTTCCTAAAAATAGCATGGCGGGCTGAGGGTGCCTGCTATGTAGACAGCACAAGCAGCTACAAGATGAGATTGTATGGCTGAGAGGGAACTGTGGTGATGGGTGAGAAGGAAGTTGGGGCAGTCTGGAGCCAAGGTGCCAGAAAGGAGCTTATCCAGAAGACCTAGCTGATGAGCCCAAGGGAAGGAACCGGAAGGGAGTAAATGTACCAAAAGCACCATACTAGCAGATAAAAAAGTAGCAGAAAGAGGAAACTGGATGGTGGTGAGGAATAGGAAAAAACTGGGCCACACAAAAGGCATGAGGGGACTACCAAGTAGGGGAGTGGGGTGGCTAAGGACATGACTATAGAGAGGTAATAGATTCTCAGTGCCTGCAAGTCTAAATGACCTGGAGCAGGGTGAGCTCAGGGAAGGAAAAGGGAATGGGAAGGGGCAATAGTGGACCTAGTAGGCCAAAGGAAGAAAGGCAACAGGGAGGGGGACACTCATAGTAAAGGGGTACTAGGATAGTTGGAATGGGAGATGTGACAGGGAGGAAATGAAGGATCAGGTGAAGGGAGGGTGGATGAGGATGATTCTGAGATTGGGGAATGGGGCTGGATAAACAGGAGGGCAGGGGGCTAGGAGGATGAGGATAAGACAGCTGGTAGGGATAGAGGATGAGGACAGGCTTGAGGAGGAATGGAAGAAGAGATCAGAATCGGTAAGACAGAATCGGACATGGGTCCCGTGATGACAGGAGGAGAGAAACAGCCATGTTAGCAGGAAACATAAGGGGGTTGAAGGAGGGGTAGGATCATAGTATTGGGGACTCAATTCTTAGAGGGGTGAGAGGGGCAGGAGCACCAGAAAGGGCCTTATATGAATGGAGTGTTTGCCAGGCATGACAGCAGGTAAGGTAAAACAATTTCTTCGAAACTATATGGAGAAAGAATGGGAGAAACCTCACATAATAGTGCACCTGGACAAAATGACCTGGAAGAGGACACAGTTGGGGTGATGCAGGAGATATTCAGAGAGCTGGGGAATCTATGTGAAGAGTTAGGAGAGTTAGGACAATCAGATGCTTTCTCATAGGTTCTCCCAGTACCCAGGGTAGCAGGCCAGGAAACATCAGATTGAGGAGTTCAACACATAGTTGGGGAATGATGTCAATCCAGGTGTATGGGTTGATGGGAGAGTGGGATGGTACATGGGAAGCAAGCATGTATGCCCCGGACAAGCTACACTAGAGTACAGCAGGCACACTGACACTGAAGCAGAAGCCGGGGAGCATGTAGCTACCAAGGTTCCATTAAACTAAGTGGAGGGGATGAAGGTTGGAAGACATATTAAATCTCCAGTAGAGGAGGCCATTAGGTCTCCCCTAAATTAGTGAAACTGGACAAAGGGGACTTGAAATCAAGAGGGGCAGTAAAGCGGGTTAGAGAGGGCAGGGAGGGGAGAGGCAGATTGGAGGATGGTCTCCCAATGCAGGAGCATGGGAAACAAAGCTGTGGAGTTACAGGCAATGTTGGCAGAAGGAAGGGTGGACATAGCTGCCATAACTGAAACATGGGCCACCTAGTACCATAACTGGGACCTGGTGATCCCAGGGTACAATTTGTACTATAAGGATAGGTGGGGGAGGGGTGGCATTATATGTGAAGGAAGCAATAACATGCAGCAGAGAAGAGTGGAGGAGTGAATAATGGAGGCCTTATGGGTACAGATGCAGGACTCAAAGGGAAGGATGATGAGGCTGGGGTGGTGAATAGACCACCCACTAATGCAAAAGAGATTGAAAGGGAGCTGGGGGCAGATAAGAGAGGCGTGCAAAGGTCATACCATAATAGTTGGGGACTTCAATATGCCAGGGGTAGAGTGGACTACTAATAAAATCTCAAGCAACAGGGGAGCAGGTCCTCCTGGAAGCCTTCTAGGACAGTGTCTTGGTACAGTTGATATGGGAACCAACCAGGAAAGGCAACATACTGGACTTTGTGCTGACAAATGGGAAAACATGCAGGGGTGGAGGTGGGGAATCCTCTGGCAGGGACCAACCACAATACAGTGTGGTTCTCACTTGGTATAGTAGGAGGACATGGTCAATACCAGTTCCACAATGTGTGGTGACATGGGATTTGCCAACCATCAGCATAGTGATGGCACAACACTGCCAGCTGGTGTTGTGCCATCACTGGGGGAACAAGTGTTTTATGTGGGAGGCTTGCCCTCACATCCCCATGGGGGGCTCCTGCCCATTCCCCACTGTACTTAGATTAACCAACTCTGAGTCAGAGTTGGCTCAGGAGGAGCCAACACCCCAAAGGCAACAGTGTCAGGAACCCAGCAGACCATCATAGCGAACTGCCAAAATGTGGCTGTAATGGTCTTTGTTGTATTCCCATCACTGTCGTGATGTGATACCACCAATACCAGGATTAAAGTGATAGATTTCAAGAGCTCTGACTTTGTACAGATGGGGGAGCATACTAGAGGGACACATTACCAGAATTCAATCACACATGGATGCCAATCAAATATAGGAGATCATCAAAACAGGATTGGGGAGGCAACAATCTTGTGTTCAAAGTCCCAAGAAGGTCAGGGCAAGGAAGTCAAGCTGGTTAAACAGAGAGGCAATGGATGAGTTAAGGAAAAGGCCACCTTTAGGAAATACATGAGATTCAGAAGGGAGGAGGATAGGAGCAATACCGAGGAAATCAAGGGAGGTGAACAGATTAGTAGGGCAGCCAAGGCAGTAAGAGAGCTTAGGCATGCACAAGGAATAGGAGAAGGAGAAAAGGATTTCTTCTGCTACGTAAAGAGAAAAGAACCTGCAAGGATCAAATCCTTAGGATCAAAGTGGAAGGGGGGTGGTGGAGAATGGGGTGGATTAGGCAGATGCTCTCAGTGACTGCTTCTGTTCTGTATTTACCAGGAGAAGCAGAGGCCACTACCACAGGGAGAGAGGAGCAGGAAATGGGGAGAAGAACTTATGGAGATGGAAATCCTAGACAGCAGAGTGCTAGAAGGTCTAAGAGCCCTAAGGGTAGATAAGGCACCAAGACCTAATGGCATCCACCACAAGGTGCTGAGGCAGATGGTGGAAATTCTGTAAGGTCACTGGCAGACTTGTCTAACACCTCCTGAGAACTGGTTGCAAGCCCCAGGACTGGAGGATGGCACATATGATGCCCATCTACAAAAGTGGGCCCAAGGATGAGCCAGGGAACTATAGGCCAGTCAGCCTCACCTCTATAGAGGGAAGCTCATGAAGACTATCCTCAAGGAAAGGCTGGTAGCCTTCTGGAGGGAATGGACTGCAGGCAACATGGATTTGTCTCAGGCAGATCCTGCCAGACAAACATGGTTGACTTCTATGACTGGGTAACTAGGGCAATCAACAGGGGCTTGTCAGTGGATGTCCTGTACTTGAACTTCAGCAAGGCCTTCAATTCAGTGCCACATGGGAGGCTAGTTAGCAAACTAGGTCACCTGGGTATAGGGGAAAACATGGGGAGTGGGACAGAAACTGGCTATGGGATAGGCAACAGAGGGTGGTGGTAAGGGATAGCTCTCATCTCTAAAAGCTGTAACAAGCATGGTTCCTCAGGGCTCAAGGCTGGGTCCAGTGTTGTTTGGTATCTTTATTGCTGACATTGCAGAGGGGTTAGCAATAAGATAAGTCTATTTTCTGTTGACACAAAGATAGGTGCAGTGGTGGATAGCACAGAGGGATGGTTGGGATTGCAGGAGGACCTGGATAAACTTAAGTGCTGATCAGACACTTGCCAGCTGGATTTCAATGTGAAGAAGTACAAAGTTATGCACACGGGAGCTAGAAACCAAGGGTTAGGTTACACACTGGAGGGGAGTGCAGTTATCCACTAAGGAAGAGGAGTAAGATCTTGGGGTGATGATTACAGGACAAATTAACCATTCAGTGTAGTGTAGGAGAGCAGTAGTGAAGGATAACATGATGCTGGGGTGTATTGCCAGGGGAATCACTTCAAGGAGGAGGGAGGTCATCCTATCATTGTACAGGTCACTGGACAGACTGAACCTGGAGTACTGCATGCAGTTGTGGTGGCCCTACTTTAAGAAAGATGTAAAATGACTGGATGGAGTCCAATGCAGAGTGACCAGTATGATCACAGTGATGGAGGACAGAACAGACTGAGGGAGCTAAACATGTACTTCCTGGAGGAGAGGAGGGATAGATGGGATTTGATCGAAATGTTCAAATATATGAGTGGCATAAACAGCATCAGAATAAAGAGTATTTTTGATTAAAGAGAGGAGAAACATTAGAATGCACAGTCAGAGACTGGAGGGAGGAAGGTTCAAGAGGGAGATGAGTAGACACTTCTCATAGAAATGGTGGTGGATGGGTGGAATGCACTACCGGAGGAAGTGGTATTGTCAAAATCTGTGGACAGTTTTAGAAGGGGTGGAACAGAGGTAAGGAGAAAGATAACTACTGTATGGGGGCAGCAACAGACTCACACATTCAAGCAGACTCGATAGACCCTAGGGCCTGTATCTGCTGGCAATTTTCATATGTTCATATGACTGCCCTGCAGTTGTCTTAGCAAGGAGGGAAAATAAAACTTGTAGTCAGCAGAATGGAGGTATAAGAGATGGGGACAGGACAGGAGTGAGCTGATATAATGGGAAGGAAATTAACCAGAACTTGGTGGTGATGGAGACACTGTCACAGAAAAGGAGATTAGAGAGTGGAATAGAGAACAGGGTTGAGCATGGGAAGGGCATTCAACAGGAAAGCAGAAGAAGGAGTGGGAGAGGGTATCCAGCCCAGAAAGGATGGATTTTGCAGTAATACTGTACAAAACATTTCCATATAGTCTAGTGCTGGGAGGAACATTTTCACCAAAATCTCCACTGAGCAGGGAGTTTTACACAGGTGTTGTTCCTGTACAACATGATAGGTTTAGTGAAGAGTTTCTGTGGATGGTGTCAATATGGCAGAACCCAGCTAAAAAGACGATAATTTTATAACAATGTGTCATGAATGATCATTATCAGTTATGTTCAAAGATCATGTTCAAGCTTCAGAAACCATAATTGTGATCATATTTAACAATTTTAAACATCAGCATTAAATGGTCACCAATCAAAACCATGAAGTTATGGAAAGGGTGATTGTGATTAATGATGCTTCCTATCATCATGATTTTCATGATTGTCCATGGTCAAGATTACAGTAATAAATTAATGAATTAAAAAAAATATTAATTTAACTTTTCATAATACTTTTGCAATTTATCTTGTATTTAGACACTTTTATTGGAATGATGAAGAACAATACCTCTTTTCTAGAAGCCCACTGCTTTCAGTTATACTTACACTGATACCTCACATCTTACTGAAATGAAAAAGTTTATATTGGTTTATATAACTCCATTAAGTGGGTCATTTTATGGTTGTGGTGGTTCGTAAAAGTACCTGGTTTGTGCTCAGAACCTTTCCTAATAACGCAGTCAATGCAAAATTAATTTAAAAATAGAAATTGCAATTGTCTTGGTCCATAAACTGTGCAGTTAAATATGCAAATTAGGTATGCAAATGTGTACTATACTAGACATTGCACTTATTCTTCCTAATAGGATTAAACTTTGACTTCAAAAGATTTACATTATAACTGATAATTAGTCTGCAGATATGTGACATTCATATTTTCATAATTGTAACAAAACTTTAAATATTACTTCTGTGACTTGCAATCTGATAATGCTGAACTCATATAATCATCAATAATCATCACTTGATCGTCCACAGATCAACAATAATCATCATGCTGATTTAAGCTTACAAAATTATCAATAATCATCAGTTTGTGATTTGAAAGTCCATGTTTGATAATTAAATCATGATCTAGATGATGATCTGAGATCATAATCTTATTGTTGATCTTATGGCAACATTTGATGATTAATGATGATCAGTCATGACTGACTTTCAAAACCCATGACTGATGATTTACCAATTTGTCTTAGAAGTTAAGATTACTGTCTAGACAGAGATTAGATAAACAAAGGAAGAAATATTCTAAAGCCGGGATACATCTGGGGCATGAAGAGCAGGGAATCTGGATTGTAGCCAGACACTACCTAAATAAGACACATATACAATCATATATTCCAGAAATTACTAAGAAGGGCATTATAGCTGGGAATTTGCAGGGTAAATAACCAAAAAGAAAAAAATCAATAGAACAGAATAGAATAGAATAGAATAGAACAGAATAGAATAGAATAAAAAATGTTCTGCTTTGTTGCCTTACCACATTCCTGCAATGAAGATAAGAGCTATAGCACATCTCAGCCCAGAGGTTCTGGTGGCAGTTGCTTGTACTACCATGTAGAAGACATAGGGTTGCAGCATGAGTCCAACTCAGTATCCTAAGCCAGTGGTGCTATGGGGGCACTATGCAGGGGTAGATCACAGTCTCTGAGATAAGGCTAGGACACTATGCTTCACATCAAGGAGTACAACTAGTTGTGACTGATGTCACCTTGATAGTAGTATCTGGATATCTTCAGTCATGATGGAACCTAATGCTGCATGCCACTATATGCCAGATCTCCCATCACATGGATGATCCATGTGGTAGTATCCCAATGTTCAGATTAAGTAGGAGTTTAACAGGAGAAATATGTGGATTAACCCTCAGCAAATGAGAATTCTCCTGAAATTCCTAATAGGAATGATTTTTTCTGCCCTAAAATCCACGGCTCAAGAAGGGTTCAAACTCTGCTAGTCCTCATATTCTGCCAGGTGGGTCTTGATTATGGCGGTAAGCCATGTGGCAATGTATGGGATGAAGAGGGCTTCTCATATGGATTGGACTTTCCAAAAGTGAAAACATTACAAGTAAAATAAATGAATACAGTACTACTGTTCTTCAGCTTTTATGCAAGGCTTCCATCTATGTAATCTTTGTCTGTGCCCAGAATGTTTTATACCAAATCTAAAATGAATAATATTTTGAGAAACAGGAAACATTAATGGATGCATGTATGTATTACATCAGCTTAGGTATTTATTCTTTCATATATCATGTCCTGATTGCATTTTTCACCAGATTATTCCATATATCATCTTCTACAATGTCAGTTTTGCACTTTCATTAAAATTGCAGGTTATATGCCACATACCGTGTAACCTCCTAAAAGTCAAAGGGTACTAATTAATCTCCTTTTTCTAATTGAGCCCATGATCTTCTACGAACTTTGCTATGTTCCTGTAATACTTCAAAGCTTTCCACTCTGCTAGATCATGTGCCTGATTATTAAGTAGTCACCTACTGAAATTATCTAAGGGCAGCAAGTTTCTCTTTCATTAATCCTCTTCACCTCTCACACTGAAAAGTGATATATACCATATTTATATTTATGACAGCACAACTGACAATTACAAGTTCATAAACAAGAATTTAGGGATGAGCTAAACCAATTGTAACTTCAGTTGTCCTCATCAGATTGTATACTATTAGCAGAATGTAATGCTGAGCCAGACAAAAAGCCTCTGGGGTACCAATGCCCGTAGTCTGGGTAACAAGCTTCCTAGATTAGTGGCCTTGATGGAGGAGGAACATCTGGATATCGAGGAAGTCACAGAAACATGGTACACACAGAACCATGACTGGGACGTAAACATACCAGGATACACTATCTACAGGAGGGACAGGGAGGGTAAAGAGGAGGAGGTAGCTCTCTACATAAGGAAGGAATCAAAGCAACATCACAAAAGGGTAAACAGGGAGGAGAAGAAGCACTGTGGGTCAACTTGGAGACAGACAATGGCACCACAATCTGCACAGGGTTGTATACAGATCCCCCTCTCAGGGGAGAAATGGACAAGGAAATGATAGAAAGTATACTTAGAATGGCAGAAAAAAGGAAGATATTGCTGATGGGTGATCTGAATATGCCAGATGTTAACTGGAGTGCAGTTGCAGCAGCCACTTCGAAGAGTGGGATTATTCTAGATGCCCTACAGGGGCATGCCTTAGACAAGTAGTATTGGAACCCACTCGAGAGGAGCAATCTTAGACCTGGTTCTCTCAAATGGAGATGGAGTGAGGATCACAGATGTAGAAGTGGTTAGCCATCTAGGAACTAGCGAACATCGAACAGTATGGTTCACAATAAACACAGCAATAAAGTCAAGCCACACAAAGGCAAAAGTATTGGACTTCAGGAGGGCTGACTTTTCCAAAATAGGTGAGTGCCTAAGGAATGCACTAGCAAATGGGCAGGAAGGAGGGTGGAAGAACAATAGGGAATAATAACAACTGCCGTCACAGAGGTAACAAGCCTTTGTGTGAAGCAAATAAACAAAATGATGTAGAAACCACTATGGTTCTCAAAGGAGGTGTCAGTGAAGGTTCAGGAGAAAAAGAAAGCATTCAGAATGTACAAGGAATCATAGAAGAGCAGGACAGAGAATTGTATCAGTTAAAGCAAAAGGAAGCTGGGAAGGCAGTCAGAACAGCAAAGGCCTGAACTGAGGAAAAGATAGCCAGCTCAGTTAAGAAGGGATAAAACCTTTTTAGGTACATCAGGGAATGAAGGAAGACCAAGGAGGGATAGTGAGGCTTAATAAAGGGAGGGTGGGCAGAGGGTGACTCTGAAGGCAGAGATACTAAACAAATATTTTTGCTTAGTATTTACAAATTAGGAGGGAGGTGCCTAAAACAAACAATAGAAACACTCTGGATACAGAAGTTGATACCAGCCCATTTACAAAAAAGGGTTCTGAAAGAACTCTTAAAACTGAAGGTGGACAAAGCAATGGGGCCTGATGGGATTCATCCCAGAATTCTAAAAGAACTAAGGGTAGAACTAGTGACACCACTGACTACCCTGTTTAACAAATCATGGGAGGATGGGTGGTACCTGAGGACTGGGGAAGGGCAGATGTAATTCCCCTTCACAAAAGTGGGAGCAGGGCAGAAGCAGGAAACTACAGACCTGTTAGTTTAACCTCAGTGATAGGAAAATGATTGAATGACTTCTGAAGGAAAGAATAGTTGAGTACCTAGAGGCCAGAGGGACACAGGATGCAAGGCAGCATGGATTCACAGCGGAAGGTCATGCCAGATGAATCTAATAGATTTCTTTGACTGGGTGACCAAAGTAGTAGATCAGGAGTGGCTGTGGACATGGCCTACCTAGACTTTAACAAGGCATTTGACACAGTTCCACACAAAAGATTAATATACAGGTTAGTCAGCCTGGGAGTGGGCCCCAAGATGATAGCCTGGATAAAGAAATGGCTGGAGAATAGGACCACAGAGGGTAATAGTAAATGGAGTCCACTCTGAAGAAAGGGGTTACTAGTGGGGTACCGCAGGAGTTCAATATTAGGACGGTCCTCTTCAATGTCTTTATAAGCGACATTGCAGAGGGACTGGTAGGAAAATTATGTCTCTTTGCAGATGACACAAAGATCTTCAACAGAGTGGATGCACAAGGTGGGGTGGAAAGGATGAGAAGGGACTTGCAAGGTTAGAGGAATGGTCAAATGTATGGCAGCTTAGATTCAATGCTAAGAAGTGCAAGGTAATGCACCTAGGAAACAAAAACCAGGGAAGAGTACACAGTGGGGGTGAGATACTAACAACAACAAAAATGGAAAGGGATCTGGGGTAGTCATATCAGATGACTTAAAGGTGGGCAAGCAATGTGAGAGGGCAATAAGGAGGGCTGGGGGATACTGGGATGCATAGGGAGGCATCATCAATAGAAAACAGGAAGTTGTTATCCCTCTGTACAGACAGCTGTTGGACCCCATCTTGAGTACTGTGTGCAGTTCTGGAGACCCAGTCTCTGCAAGGACATAGGCAGGATGGAAGCTGTCCAGAGAGGGCAACTAAAATGGTGCAGGGTCTGCACGGAAGACATATGAAGAGACTAAAGAAGCTTAATATGTATAGCCTCGAGGAAAGAAGGAGAGGGGACATGATAGAAACTTTAAGTACCTCAAGGAATCATCAAAGTCCAAGAGGTGGCATCTTTCAAAAAGAGGTGTGCAAGAACAAGGGGCACAATTTGAAGACCGGGCGGCTCAGAGGTAATGTAAGGAAGCATTTTTCACAGAGAGGGTTGTGGATGCATGGAACGGCCTTCTGGAGGAGGTTGTGGAATCAAAACAGTGGTTGAATTCAAGCACACATGGGACAGTCATAAGGTAATTTTAGTGGGTGGGGTAGAAAGAAGTAGGCTGCTGGTTAACTAGGATCTGCAGCTTATCCATTAGGTAGGAAATGGGCAAATTGGGTGGGCCAAGCGGTCCTTATCTGCCATCAAATTCTATGTTTCTATGTTTCTATGGGGAAGGAAGAGGTAGCTATTCATTTTATAAGTATCCCATTAGCTTAGGCAAAGCTCCTACAGTCCTTGCTGGGAATCAATGCTGAGATCCTGTGTCCAAAAAGGTAATAGTTCTGACTAGCTAAAAGGATTTTCTTGTAGGTGAGTGGCTAGAGTTCCACTGGACAGTGTCAGACTTCCATCATAAGTTATGGATACTGTATAGAACTATTGCAGTTTCAGTGACACCCAAGAAGCTTCAAATTCTGCCACAACTTTTCAGTCATTTTCCTGCTTTATTCATACTTGCAGAAATGTTTTCTACCTGTGGATAGCTCTGATAAATGTATTCAGTCAGCTTAAGCCTGCTGGAAAGAGCTCCAACTGCAGTAAAACTAGTGATGTGCAGAATGCAGAATTCCACTGGTGGAATTAGTGTGGAATGACCATTCTGCAGCCAGAATTTCTGGCAGAATTTTGCTTATTCACCTGCAAAATTCCACCTACTGTGATCCCAACAGTATTGTTTCCATGGAAAATTATTTCACAACAGTTTCTGCTGAATATATTGAGATCCACAGAATAATATTCCTTGGAACAGTGATTTTTCCATGTAAAATCATTCTGCATCTATTTTATGCTGTGGAATTCTGTCGTTCCGTTTCTGATGGAATTCGATGGAATTTCAGTGGAATTTTGAATATTCTGTGGAATTTTGTTCCACTGGAATTTTGAAATTCACACAGCATTACTAAAACAAATGCAGCTGCTGTTGCACTTTTCTAGAAGATCAGAAAGTACTCCAAACTATAAATTACAACCCTTTTGTAAGGGAGGGTGGATTAGGGCCCCTATGCTTTGTGGAAAATTCATCACATAATACCAAAGTTGTAATGTTATCCTCTTTAAAGACCCAACTCTGCATTTCAACATGTGCTTTTAAAAACTGCATAATCACAACCCTGCCAACCCTGGTTTGACAACAACTCTGACTCACTGCAGGGCTGATCTGGGGAGGAAGATCAATCATTCAGGGACAGTCTTCTCCTCAGGGATGGGTGGGTCACAGTTCTGACTGTAATATTTCCACTTGTGTGACTACAGATGTTGATGCAATTGGGCCTGTCAGCATGCGAGTGAGCAATGTCTGCTGACTCCAGTGTGCATGAACACTTGTCAGTATGTGCACACATGTCAGGCACCTGAACATCCAGCATTCCTGAAGGAGGATGGAAGCAAATGGGAAAAATCCAACAACATGCAGGACATAGCCACTGGTACTTTTGGACCCCCATGCACAGACTGGCTTCTGGGGCCACAGAACTGTGTAGTTCAGGGGCTGATCCAGACCCCTCACACACACACACACACACCAACCATGCAACTGAAAAGAAAACTTGAGATAAGAGGGCACCACAGGTAAGTGCCAGAGAAGGTGCAGATGAGAACTGCTAGGTCACCCAGAGTGAAAAGAAGGAGCTGAAGTGGAGAAGCAGGGGCATAAACATAATGTAAAAAACTAAATACTATTTGTTTGTGCTGCTCCCCGCCTAGTGTCTATGTTGGTATCAGCTCTTTTTATCCTTTTTAGTGCTTTGGATGAAAAGTCTATTATTCAACACTTTCTACTCTGTTTCACAGAGGCTGATGCTTTCTGTTACTTTTATTTATTTACACTGGCATTTTAAACTTCAGCATTTACTCAAAACCTAGAGTCCAACTCAGCTGGTCACCTGAATAAAGATGTGTTTTGATGAAATGTCACATAATTCACTGGTGTGATGGACGACCTCCAGCATGGAGTAATTTATTGTATTCTATTTTGTTATACTAACCTTATCTTTGGTGGTGACCTCAAAATTTATAATGATATCAACTGTGACTCTTGCTTCCAGCATTCTCTCTATATATGATTTTCTCCCTTCTCCAATCTGTGAACTCTCTACCACTCTCATGGCAACACCCTTTATCTCATCATATGTAACTTCTCTATCCAACTTTCATACTCTATTCTGGATTCTTTCTTATCTGAGCACTCACAGGTAATGTTCACTTTGCTTGACATTGCTCACCCTCTCTAGCTATATTTTGCTCTTGACTTCAACTCAAACACCAATTCCTTCTGAACACTACTCTCTGATGTACTCACAGGACTCTCTTTCTCTGATCCCTCTCTCTCCACTCTGCTAAGTTGCACAATGCTGTCCTAGCCTCGTCCTCAAACATCTGGCTCCTCACACAACCAGCTATCTTTCTCATACTTTGAGGTCCCACAGGAACTCTGATCAGTTTGGGGCATTACAAGGCACCTATCTAAACTTTGAGAAGAATTGGGGCATCCGTGTGCTAAAGTGCATATAGAAATATAAAATTACACCTGAATCAATTCATGAAGGCTTTCAGATATGCTGAATCCAAATTCTTCACCACCATGAGTTTTTCTTCTATTTGTCTTTGTGGACTGATGAGGGCTGAATGGTGTGCCTATTCAATTAAGCTTGAGCATTGGCAACCACGCCAAGCAGCACCCCTACCCCATCCAAATGATTCCAGCTACACCACTACATATGGCAACCCAGGTGGTGGTAGTGTAGCCAAGCATACTGCCTGTCTCTCCTTATCTAGATCAGCACTTGATGCTCTCAGCTCATTCCTAAACCTGGGTCAACAACCCTATGAGCAGTAGTGCTACTGTTGTAACAGTTGGCTTGCACCACTTTGATTTCTAAAGGTGTTGGCAATCCTCATGCTTTTTGTACCATTGATTCTCACCCTCCACTCCACTCACCCATCCTTTAGCCTCTCAGTGTGAGGCCTTTGTGTGATATTCTTCTCAAAGTCTGGACACAGATGCAAATGTATGTTCTGCCTGCATCTGTTTTCACCCAATTGTGTCTAAAATAGGGGCCCTATTTTCAAAGGACACCCATGGTTTATAATGTTTTCCATAATTAGCAGCATTATGTATATAAAAAAGTCTGTTTCATCTTTTTACACAAGTACCACATGTTTGCATGTAGCAGTTTCCCTCTTCACATTGTCCAGAAAAGTTCCTGGCAGCAGTGGTTCCCACTGCAGCTATTATACATTATAGTGAATGTTGCAGTTGCATGGATATCAGGAGAAAAGAAGATGAACCCTTTGTCTTTTGTTCATTTAGCATTCCTCTATTTCTATATTCCTGTGAAATGAAACAACATCTGGATAGATATATGCTCTCTAGAGGTAGTTTCAGATACATATTTAGATTAAAGAAATGGGGTGAGTCACATGATGTCTGGCTAGAAGAAAGCAGTGCGCATGTACTTCTCCTGCTCTCCCAATCTACATTTCAGCTCATAAAATTAAGAATACAGCAGGCAACTAAAGTGGTTAATCCTCGTAGGACATTACTAAAGGTCTATCTAATGAACTTTTCAAAAAGCAGAATGGAGATAACAATGGGCCAGGAATTGCCTCAACATGCTCCCCTACGTCTCAGACAAGGCCGCAAAAAACAAAGTAGCAGAGCTCCAAAGCAGCCCTGACCTAGCTCGCAAAGTGGCGCTGACACCACTATCAGAAGAAGTGCTTCTAATTGAGATAAAACCTATACATGAAGCAATCACTCTTTTGACTACAGAAGTAACCTCATTGAAATCTAATTTATCAGATGTATCCAGGCAAGCAAGGGATACTGAGGTCAGGGCACTATCACTGGAAAAGTGGAAAACTACTACGGAGACAGAACTAGTAGCAACTAAAAGGCAACTTGTTAGAATGGAAACCAAATTGGACGATTTAGAGGATGTAGCCACCACAACAATCTGGTAGTTATTGGACTTCCTGAGGAGAGGGCTCCTCTCCTATTGTTTTTGCTCAAAAGTTGCTGGAAAAATAGCGGTCCCTCCCTAATGGCCCTTCGTTTGTGGTGGAAAGGTCTCAGGGCATTGTGCCCCAAACCTGATCCAAGGTCACCCCCATCCTTTCCTCCTGGAGCTCCTGAGGTTTTTAGATAAACAGCATATAATTATGAAACTTAGAAGTTCAAGCAGTGATGTGGCAAGGCAATAAGATATGCATAGCACAGGATCTTCCAGCTTCAGTGTGGCAAAAGGGATCTTTCCACTCCACTATCTCTGGCTCATCCCTGCAGGAGTGCAGTTCAAAATGCTATACCCAGCGCAACTACAAGTTGAAGTTCAAGACAAGTGGCATGCATATGAATCCAACGAGCAATCAGTAAAGGAATTACAGCAACTCTTGCCAGACCTATTTAAAAATGATGGCTCTGCTGTGGGGATCCTTAAAAGAAAGGGCGGAGACAAGGGCAGGCTAATTTTAGTGAGAAACTTGTTAAATAGGGCAAAGAAAGATCATTAAAGTCATCGGGATGGGCTAACCTCTGGACTGCAACACTTCAGTATTTTGGGACTTAAGAATAGAGTCTCAGTCAGTAATAAGAAAGGTCTTGGAGCACTACCTGGGTCCACTTCAGGAGACGTAAAGATTGGATGGCAGAGTAGAATGGATCTATCATTTGCAATTTGGATAGTCATTATCTACTAGAAACTAGCCAAACTGGATTAATTGTAAGTAGGGGAAAATTGGGACAGCTCACACACAGAGGAACGGAACTGGCAGCGTGTGCTCTCAGCCTTAAAGCTGCAAGCATCCTCTCAATGGTGCACACAATCGTGGTGGTGCAGAAGTTGTCTAACCAGTGCAGCAAGAACTGCATGAGAGTGCACAGTGCTGCAGAGTGGGGATGGACTTTCAGCAAACTGTTTGAATTAAAGGGACTACAGTCCACTAAAAGTTTTAGGTTTTCTGGGGGTACTTCTCTCCTTCACAGATAGGTATAGCACCTGTTGTGCTGATAACAAGAAATAAGGGCTAAAGCATACAAGGAGGAATTTGGCAGCTGTTTTGCTCAATTTAAGTTAGAAGGGCATGGTATTACATACCCTCTCACGATCTTTACAGGGTTTAAGAATAGCATTATGAGATACCTGAATTTTAGGTATTTACTTACTTAATTAAGAGTTCAAATAAAGTTAATAATAATTAGTGACAGAGCTAACACAATACAAGGAAATGAAGGTTAATTTCTCGGAGTAGGTAAAGGGTCCTGTATGATTATATTACTGAGTAGTGCAGGATCATTCACAAAAGGAATGGCATAACACCAAACTAAATCATCACCAGCAGGGGTCGAAATTAAGCCCTGATGCATGTCTTTTGTGGGTTACTTATTAATACTTTAGGTTCTTACTGATTAATAGGAAATCCTCTTCTTCTTTTTTATTAGATAGTTGTGGGCAATAAGAGATAGTTTTGATATTATGATTGGCTTCTAAGAGGAGTCGGAGTAGCAGGAGGACTGGGGAAAGTTGAGCCTGGCAGCATCACATACCATAGCAAGGAAGGGCCCTTAATTCACTGACTCATGCCAAACAAGTTGGAAGGAGTCGAGGAGGGGTCAAGTGACTTCTCAGACTTCTCCATGTTCCAGAGAAACGAGTCTATGCTGCAAAGAGAAGGTGAAGGGAATGGAGGAGGGGGATGTAGGGTTGGATACAGGGGAAAGTGTTGGCAGGCATTGGGAAATGGGGTGAGAGGGAGGGACACCATGGCATCAGTTAAGGGGGTTATTTTATTTTACTATTAACCAGTCTTTACTTATTGACATAACTCAGAATGTGAAATACATATAGCTTATGACAGAATCTGATAGGGATGTGCAGTAAGAGTAAACAGTACAGGGTCCTTAAACATTTACAAGTGATTAAAAGTAAAATATGTTTCCTTTAGGAAACACACTTACTAGACACTGAGGCTAATCTTCTGTGAAAGACGCAAATAGACCAAGTATATGCAGCAGGATCATCCACTCAAAGCAAAGGTGTGACAATTTTGCTGACAAAGAATTTGAGGTTCCAATGTAATCAGTGCATCTGGAACCCAATGGGTAGATATGTGTTGGTAAGTGGCATGCTGTAAAGTCTGATATTGTACTGGGCTCCATATATGGTCCTAACACGGACCTCCCTCCTTCTTTTTGGAACTGCTTAACATATTGTTACCTTTTCTATCTCGCCTATAATATTAGGAGGTGACTGAATCTACCTTTCCCCAGATGCAGATAGAACAGGCAAAACAGGAATAGGGCAGCTCCAGCACAGAGAGCCATTAGAGATATGGTTGTTAAGTTGGGACTCTGTGACCCATGGAGGGTTTTATACCCAGGAGGGAGGAATATACAGTACTTTCTGATCAGCAATACATGGTACCTCATCCCACATTGATTATTTTTATTTAGTAAACAAACTCTACCAGATCTCATGGATTGTCAGATCTCTCCAGAAGTCATATCAGATTATTCATTGGTGATTTGCAGTCTATCTTTCGGTTCCATTCACCAGGTAGAAACAACATGGAAAATTAACAACCATTTATTGAAGGACAAAAGCATAGTTGAAAGCTTAAAAACTAGTATTGAAGCTTATGCACAGTATAATCAGAACTCCACAGACCATGTGGATATGGAGTGGGGGTTAAAGGCTTCCTTAGGGGGAACTTATAAAGATTGCTGCTAGATGAAAGAGAAAAGGAACAGCAGTTATTAACATTACTAGAAAAGATTAGAGACTTGGAAAAAACCCAAACCCCTAACTAGTGAGCTACAAAAAGGAACTAACTCATCTTGAGCTTGTTATAATGATTTGCTGGGTGAAAAAGCCAAATATGCAATTATCAAAACAAATCCACATACAGCATATTGACCATGGAGAAAATGCTGGGAAACTTCTAGCCCTAAGGGTTAAACAGCAGGAGATATCCAGCGTGATCAAAGCAGTTAAATCAAGGAGAGATGGCACTCTCAAACAAATCCTAAGAAAATAGCAATGGAATTCCAGGAATTCTATGCAGATTTATACAGGGCTAGGTCCAACCCCCACCCCCGTAGATGGTATGACTTTATTAATCTGACTTACCTCTACCTAAGCTAACCAAAGTTCAAAGAATAAGAGTGATATCCCCATCTCAAAACCTGAGATACAACAAGCAATCAACACATTAAGTTTAGATAAAGCCCCTGGACTGGACGATTCTCCCCAACTTCTACAAAGAACTGGGAAAGGAACTGTCTCCTTGGTTACGTTTATTATACCACAGCATACTGAAGGGAGAGAATAGTGACCCCACTTATTTGGGCCTTGATAGTGGCTTTGCACAAAGAGGAGGAATCCAGAACTAGTTTCAAACTACAGACCAATCCTAGATCAAAGTATGACCTCATGATACTGGCAAACATTTTAGTTATTAGACTGAATCAGGTAATGCCCTATCTCATCTGTGCAGAACAGGTGGGATTCATGGCAGGATGATCATCTTCAGATCATCTCAGGAAATTAGACCACATAGTCTCTGTTTCCAGGACCGCTGTCTTGATGTCACTCGCGCGAGAAAGCCTTTGACGAGTAGACTGAACTTTTTGTTTCTGGTATTAGACAAGTTTGGCTTCCTCCTCTCTTTGTGAAATGGACACCTCATCCAGTGCATGCATATACTGCATCAGAACTTTCTTGCATAGCTTTTCCATCTCCTCAGGTACCAGACAAGGATGCCCACTATCACCTTTACTGTCCAACCTATATCTCAGAACCCCTTCTAAGCCAGATCAAATTGATCCAGAAATTCAGGAATCAAAATAGGAGCCATAAAATCAAACTATCAGCATATGCTAATGATATACTACTGCATCTGTTAACTCCAAGGAAATCAATAATCAAAACTTTACAAGTGATTGGAGAATTTGGGGAATTATCTAACTACAAGTTAAACTTGGAGAAAACTAAATTATTCTCTAAATATGGTCTCCCATAAAAGTGAAACTGAAGATCTAGGGTTCAGTGGGAATATAAACAGTTGAAATACCTTGCTATTATACTAACAAGTGGCACACAATCTTCCAGAGTGTACAACCTAGACACAATGATGCAGGTTATCAAACATGACCTGAGAGATGGAATAAGCTACCTCTATCCCTTTGGGGAAGAATTAATTTAGTCAAAATTAACATATTATCCCATTAACATGCTAAATCTATGGCTACCTCAGTCATGGTTCAATAAAGTCTACTCTCTGCTCACTGCTTTTTCTGAAAGAATAAACAGGCTCGTATAGCTTATAACAAATAGAATAATAGATACATTCTGGTGTATTACAAGGCAGTAATTCATCGAGAGGATCTGGGGCACAGCAAACCTCGACGGGGCTCAGAGGTTTCCAAGTGCCCCAGATCCTCGAGATGAAGAACTGCCTTGTAAATACAAGAATGTATTTGCTATTTTTGTAATACATGGATGCGAGGAAATTGTCAGTGCTTACCTTTGCCAAAGAATGAGGAATGTTTGACTGGGGTGCTGAGGTGATTTTCATGTGAGAAGGAGCCAGTGATTGCGGCAACATTGAAAACTTTAAAAATTCAAACCGCTAAACTGTGCAGTGTTAAACTGCTAAACGAAACAGCGGAAACAACTTTTTTCTCCAGCGACGGTTGCTGTGGTCAGTTAGTCAGACTCAAGTAGGAGTAGTGAAGCGAAGGAACAATTTTCTCTCGCTAAGCGAGAGAGGCGCCCTCCATGTTTTTTGAAATTATTGATCCACCCACAAAGAAAGCGCATCCAATCAGAAGGTGCGGTTTTACCAATGTCACCACGCACAGCTTTAGGGATGTCAGAGAGCAGCTACAATCTTGAGTTTCGCTGTTCAAGTTTTCTGATAATACTATCGTTCGGAGCTCAAACAATAGTATTATGAGCTCCGTAACGATAGTATTATCACTAGGCAACGATGGTATTATCACTTTGGCTCCAGTGTATTACTGGAAATTTTTATATGCTTTTCAGTAGTGTTATTTTAAATATCCATCTATTACAAATTAATAGCCCCTAAAAACAAAGGTGGCTTAAGATCTCCACACATTAAACTATATTACTAGACAAGTCATGCAGCAAAGTATATGTGATGGGCAAACCCAAATACAGTTTCAGACCTGTTCCAATATAGACCCATCTGG
This sequence comes from Neoceratodus forsteri, assembly GCA_016271365.2. NCBI lineage: Eukaryota > Metazoa > Chordata > Ceratodontiformes > Ceratodontidae > Neoceratodus > Neoceratodus forsteri. Next base: position 878,438,157 of record CM028134.1, on the reverse strand, counting down.
CTAATACTAGAAGGAAATGTTAGCAGCTCTTAAACTAACACCGAAGCCCTCCTATATATACCTCCCAAACTACTCCCTCAGGTACTTAGAACACCACAATAGGAATATTGGTAAGGACACACACAAAGATGCGTACCTCTTTAACCTATAAAAGTCACAGGATCCGAATCAACTGTTGATAGAAATCCAAACTTTAAAAGTGGAGGTCACATGATTACTAATAAATGACTCTCACAATTGTCCAGGAAAAGGGTCACAGATTTATGGGAAGATGGAAGGGTCCACTCCGTGGGTGAAATTATCAAAAATAACAACCTAGACCTTAAATCTAGTTTCAAAGTATCCCAGATCAGGCACGTGATAGATAAATTCCAGCTGAATGGTGAATCAGGACTAAAAGGAAATTCAAAGTCATATTATACACGTTGCCACAGGAAGAAACACCATCAAAGGGATTTACTCTAATCTCTTGGATAAAGTCATCCCAAATACTGGGGAGCTTCTAAGTACTGGGATAAGCAATTCCCAGACAAGACACTTAACTGCTCCAAGATTTGGCAAGATATACAGGTATACATCTCAAGACAGACTGAGGTTAATGCAGTACCAAATCATCCATAATATGTATTATACCCCAGAAGGCTGGCTAAAATGGGAAAAGACCAAAGGTGGTAAGTAATTGCTGCAGAATAGGAATAGGATCACTATACCACATATTCTGGGAGTGTACAAAAATAGCCCCTCTGGTCCCTTATTAAGCAAAGGGCTGATCTTTATCATGCATATCAGAATATATTGAACCATTAATCTGCTTGGTGGAGATTACTCTTCCATAGCTGTTACAGAAAGGAGATTTCATATAAATATATAATATGTATCAGTTAAAAAGTGTCCTCAGGCACTGGCTGGATGAAGATATAATATCGTACAATGAGTGGCTACAAGAATTGCTGTTCAATCTGTCTACGGAGAACATTACAGCTAGTGTAAACAATTGTATGTCTAGAGTTGATAGAAGATGGAGCAAATTGCAGACTTTATATACTATATAGGCATCCCAGTATCTAATTCTGGCTGGTAATTACAGGATTAATTTAAACCGATGCCACGGGGATAAGGGTGGTGGAGGAGGTTTGTGTAGAATGTTGTATTGTAAAGTAATGTAATATGACATGAAAGTTTGTCTTGTATCTAGTCCTATGTGTGGATATGTAACAAAAATTAATAAAGCAATTTAAATATCAAAACAAAAAGAAAAAGGAGCAATCATGAGAAATTTTGCCTCCTCACTTCTCAGTATACATTAGTATGCATTTTAGTAATTCAATATAGTTATATTTCAACAATCTGTTTTGGAACTATCTGGCCTTGAAAAAATAGTTTGGTTCAAATTATCCTGAAGAGTTAAAGGTAGGAAACCCCTGTCCAGTACATTTTTTCTACTGAAAAACAGCCAAAGAACAATTAAAAAATACATTTAACATTAAGAGCAAGCATATTTTAAAGAGATTCCACCCACACTTTCTAAAATAAATTAGTTCTGAAGCAGAATCAGCAAATACCTAATAACATCATGCCAGCCAAAACTAAGATGTCTAAGTTAATTCATTTAAATGTTTACAAGCCATTTTGAAACTGTGATTTCAATGCATCTGAAAACAAACACTAGGCAGAACCGATAGGCTGCAGCTGAGGAATTTGGGCAAAAATATTGAACATTACCAAAGTTATTAGTCTGTGTTTGCAAAATTCAATGTAGGCTCATACTTTTGTTGTTTTTAATATTTTACAGCACATTTTTAACATAGACTTCTTATGATCCCACCTCATGAAGAAGGGCAGAGAACATTTTCAACTTCTTCCCAAAGGTGATTTCACACAGGGACCGCGAAAATCACCTTTCTGGATATAAAAACATTTTGGCCAGCTGTCACATTCATGAGGTGCTGTTAAAATATGACTATGTTGTACATATGGGGTAAAATACTGAAAATTACATAAGTTACGAGGCTGCATTCACAAAATTCAACATAGGATCATAACTTTTTTATTTTTACACCAAATTTCAACATAGCCTTCTTATGCCCCACCTCATGAAGAAGGGCAGAGAACATTTTCAGCTGCTGTCTGAAAGGTGATTTCATGCAGAGATTGTGAAAGCACTTTCGGGATAGAAAAAAAAAAAAAACATTTTGCCCAGGATTTGAAAAATTGCAGCTGTCACATTCATGAGATTATACAAAGATATCGCTAAAGTATGTTGTAAATTTGGGGTACAAATATTGAAAATGACCAAAGTCCCAAACCTGCATTCACAAAATTCAGCATAGGCTCATAACTTTCAATGTGTGGTACATAGCTCAGTGTTTGTGACATGTAAGAACTGTATCCCTTGTTGTCGACACCCCAATGGCAAAACACTGAAAAAGACCTCTCAGGTGACATTCGCAGTAATGGTCCCTTTTCTGTGTTTCACCTTCCCCAGTGTTCCACCTCTCCCCAGACCAACTCCGACCTGGAGTTGGAATCCTAAGTCCGGGGTGTATGGGTAAAGATCCCCCATGTGGGGTGTGGGGGCACAGCCCCCACAGAAAACACTCCATGCAAGAGGCGGCACAATACCCGTATCAGTATTGGGCCATCTCTGTGGGAGAGGTCTGTATTTCACCGACCTAGATAATTTTGTGCTTCTGTAAGAGCTGTGTAAGATATGGTTTGTACTTAGATATTTTAGAGCTGGACTGGTACATGAGTCAGTGCTATGGTACATAGGAACTGGATGAGATACAATTGGTGCTTAGAATATTAGAGTTGGATGAGATATGGTTCATGTTAGAAACTTGATCTTTTGGCCTTTCTCTATATCCCACCTTGGTGGAATGCTAGGTAAGTGTAGGATTGACGCCCAGAGCAAGGTGAGATAAGAGTGCCAGAGAGGAGGAGGAGGCAGGGGAGGATGGAGGGTGAATCCAACTTGTTCTAAGCAGAGGAACAGAAGCTGAAGGTTTAAGTAGAGGATGAGGAAGGAGTTATTTCCCTCCCATTGAAATATGGGCAGAGCCTTCAATTCAATGTGTGGTACATAGCTCAGTGCTTGTGATACATAAGAGCTGGGAAAGAAATGGTTGGTGCTTACATACGTTAGAACTGGAATGGTACATGAGTCAGTGCTTGTAGTACATAGGAACTGGATGAGATATGACTGGTGCTTAGAACATTTGAGTTGGATGAGATATGGATGATGTTAGAACTGTAAGACTGAAAGCCGAAAACTAATGTCATTAACAATGTGATTACCTCATCCAACTCCTGAGAGTGTGCCAGTAGCATGCAGGAGAGGAAAACCCCTTATGGGGAACCTCTGAGGACCCATGACTACTGATCAGCCCGTCCTCTAGGCGTATTAAAAGGAGAGTAATCTAACCTAGGCAGGTATTGATAAGTTGTCTTATAACTAGATCCAGACTGTTGGTCAAAGAGGCATATCCTGAGTTTGATTGCAAGTAGTAATCCTGGAAGATGAGGTACTGGTAAAAGAAGAGTCCACCATGAAGAGACAATAGCTTAAGAGGTTGGTGAATCCAAGTCCATACATTTTATAGGTGTAGAAGGTGAGGAATTGTGCATAGTCATGCAGCTCGGCTAGTGGCTGGTTGCTAAATTATATCTTGGAGGGTCAGAATGTCAAACTGGTCAATGGTCAATCCTTCAGTGCAATGATGGAGGAAGTCCATTCTAGAGATACAATGGATTATGGTGCGCAAGCAGCCAGGCCCTCCTTAGAGGGTGAAAAGGAGAGAATGGAGGATCCCACATGATCCAATATTGCATAGTTCCAGTAGAGAAGATAAGACCCTTACATGGGTTGGCTGTAGGGATGAATTGCATTGAGAAGCAGCCAGGCCCCTTTTGTGGGGTGAAGCAGGAATGCAGTGTACAGGCAGCCAGGCCCTGTGGGGTGAAGTGGAGATAACCCTCCAGGCTCCTTCAGGTGATGAAGCAGGAATGTGTAGATCAACAGCTATTCCCCTTTTGTGGGCAGTAGGAGTGCATGAGCAGTTAGCCAGGCCCCATCTGGGGTGAAGTAGGGGACAAGGCAGACCCCACACAGTCTGCCATTGCATAGGTTCCAGTAGAGACTGCGGGACCCCCATGGAGGTCAGCCGAGATGAGAGGGAATGCAGATGAGCAAGTGCCAGGCCCAATTGCAGGGCAAAGCCAGAGACAAGGTGGGACCTGGCGTGGTCTGCCAGTGCATAGAGTTTCAATACTGAAGGTGAAACCCCACACAGGTCAACCGAGTAAAATGGAATGCATTGAGCAAGTGCCAGGCCCCTCTGTTGGGTGAAGCATTAATAGGAAAAGATCTCCATATAAAGCTGAAAACATACAGTAGGTTGGGGCAGGGCCATCGTGGCGGAGACCCATGTGGAGACGGATGTCCTCCACCACTGTCAGAAGGAAGTAAAGGTAGGATCAGCAAATGTTTTCATTGATGGGAGCAGAGCTTGGTACAGTCAGGTGAGCAGGTAAGACAGCTGTCTATGTAGTGGCCCCAAGAAAATTGGGAAATTATAGACCAATCTCCCTTCTCAGTCACCTGGGGAAAATTCAGGAAAGACTAGTCTCAAACCAGCTACAAGACTACCTTGATCAGCACTTACTCATGGCTGTTGATCAGCATGGCTTTAGAAAGGGTCATGGTACTGACACTGTGCTCAGTCCGACTCACTATGGATATCCTCTCCCATATGGACCAAGGCTCCCCAACGGGCACCCTCTTCATTGACCTATCCAAGGCCTTTGACCTGGTTAGCCATAATCTCCTCCTCTCTAAACTCCTGCTCCTAGGACTGGATCGCCACTCTCACTCCTGGTTTGAGAGCTACCAAGTGACTGTTCCCAAAAGTCCAATGGAAGGTAGACAGTCTGGACCCAGATCAGTCTCTGCTGGGGTACCCAGGGCTCAATCTGGGCCCTGTGCTTTCTCACTCTTCTTCAACAATATAGAGGAAACTGCACCAGTAGCAATCTCATTCTATATGCTGATGACACTGTCATATACTGCAGTGACTCCCAACCTAGCGTCATCTCAACAAAACTGCAGGATAGTCTCTCTACCCTTGAGGCCTGGTTCTCTGCAAACTCCCTTAAACTCAATGATGAAAAACTAAAGCCGTACTGTTTGGCTCTAGGCGCCTGGGCTCTGACAGAAGTCAGCTTCTTCAGATCTGCACCAGCCAAGGAAAAGATTTGAAGTCATGCCCAGCTTTAAATATCTTGGGATCCATCTAGATCAAGAAATGACCTACCGATCCCATATGAATTCCATAACCAGGTCCACCCATCAAAAGCTTGCCGCCTTTATCATCTGGGAAACTCTATCCTCTACTGCACGCCATACAATTGCCTGCTGCAATCTTCTCCCATCCATCCTATACGGAGCCCCATGCTGCAGTTCCTCCGTGAGTCAGAATACAATAAACTTTCCATACTATATAATCGAGTGGCTCGCTTCACCACAAACTCCTCTCCTAGGAGACATCACTGCGAGGCCCTAAAGGAACTTAACTGGCCACTCTCCAGCACAAACTAGACTATCCTGTTGCTTGTCTAGCCTTCAAGTTCACTAATCTTGGTCCCCCTCTCCATCTTTGAGACAACTCTCCCAAAAGACAAACCCAAACCCTGAGATCAACTGCAAACCACCCCTCAACATCCCTAGGACATGCTCCAACTATGGCAATCGTTCCTTCAAATTTGCTGCCCCCACCTATGGAACTCCCTACCACCTAGCTTGATGAACTCAGCCACCCTCACCCAGTTCAAAAATGGACTCAAACCATATCTTCTCAACCTTAGTCTCTGTGGTTGTAACTGCTAGCTCCCCAGGCCAGTTTCATTTTGGCCACAGCACTGCTTTGAACAATCCCTCTAATTTGTCATGGATTTCTAATATGGACCAACTTTGTAAACTGATTACCATCCCTATACACTGCTTCCAATGTACACTGATGTAACTAATGTACATACTATGCATAATGTGAATCCATACACACTGTATATAATATGTGAGTCTGAATGAGAACCAGACTTCTACCCTGTATAAATATTGCAAATGTAAATACTGTGTAACAAATGTAACTACTGTATATAACTGTTTCAATATGTCCTTTCTGAACTTAACTCTGGGTCGCTCCTGAAAAAGGGACCATTGGTCTCAGTGGCTTACCCAGTAAACAAAATCTAAATAAAATAAAAAAAAATAAGGCTAGATTTCCCAGGTAGAACTCCAAGTCCTGTTGTCAAGTCGATGATGAGTAGGAAGTCAGCACTGAAGATGAAAGTTCCAGCAGATGAAGAGATCCAGCTAGGAGTCATGTCTGGAAGAGGGGCTATGGTTAATCTGGACCGATGTAGCTGTGAGTAAAACAGCTGGAAAACATACATGTATAGTCAGCATGGTTGAAGATGAGTGCCAACGTGTAAATATTTCAGGACGAGAAATCTTAGAGGATGAACTGGTCAGCAGTGTTGCCCAGCTTGAAGCGATGATGAGTGGAGTCCATGCAAATGGGTGGCTTGCCTGGAGCTGAAAATCCAGTGAAACATTAGGTTACAATTGAGTACTTCATCAGAAAGGAGAATTGTCATAAGATGTCCAAGGGTTGAGGAATACTCTACGGAGATGTGTGGCGTAGATATTTGGTGGGACGGACCAGAATTGGAGATGGATTGCTGCAGAAGAAGTAATGAATGATAAAGTAAGGTAGGCCCAGATGGGCAAGCTGGAGCATGGACCCCTGTAGGTCTGGAGTATACAGTGTTCAAATGCTCTAGTGATCGAGTTGGTCTCAGGTGATCTGCTTAAGGAAGATGAGACCCCACACTGGTCTGCTTTTGTGAAGATGGAAAGATGTTTGTGCAAGAAGAAATGCTGTGGGCATGATGGATTCAGTATGGCAAGACCTCTACATGGGTTCACCAATTCCATTATATGATATGCTCTGAAGTAAAGGTGGAACCCCTGCATGGGTCTGCCTGTAGTGACTTGAGAATGTTTGAGCTAAGAAGAAGGGCCCCTAATGGGGCATGTATGTTTTAGATGGTGGGCCTCCACATGGTCTGCCACTGCACAGGATTGTGCTTCTGAGTAAAGGATCATGGACCCTCCATGGTCTGCCATTGCAGTAATGGCACACAGTCCAGTATAAGGAATACAAGACCCCAGTAAGTCCACCTGTAATAGTGATGAGGAGATGCCCTCTGGTGGGCACAGATGGTTGAGATGATGGGACCCTGCAGGTCCACCGTCGCTGTAGTAAGCATGGACAAAATATGAGCTTCCCAAGGTCCCATGGAGGCTGAGCTGAACTGGAAATCCCATGCAGGATGATTGGGTGAGTTAAATGGAAGGCTGAGAGGCCATCAATATAGCCAAGCTGAAGCTGATACCCAAGCGAGGCGTAATGAGGACGGTGTAGAATGATAACATGCAGTTGACTGGCATGGCAGCAGGATAGCATGATTTGAAGTTTGCACTCATCTAGGCAATATGAAGTTCCCTGATCTGTACACCAGAGGGACTCCATGGAGATCCAATAGAGGACAGCGTGTAAGGTGATTGAGTAGCAAGCTCGGCCTCACATGGTGAGCTGGAGTGGCAGGACCCCACGAGGTCTGCCTGAGGAGGAGGAGTAGTGGAGAGTTGGCCAAGTCTCCACATAGGCTAGCTAGCCAGAAGAACCTCCACGTAGGTCTGCCAGAGGAGGGGTAGAAATGAGTGATGCAAACTAGGCCTCCGAATAGGTTAGCTGGACCAGCAGGACCCCCATGTAGGTCCACCTGGACAGGAGCAGAAGTGGGAGTCGAGCCAGCCTCCATGTAGGCTGGCTGGACCGCAGAGTCAGGATGGAAATATAGCAGCCTCCATCTAGGCTGGTTGGAGAAAGGAAGCTGCTAAAGTGGATCTGAAAGGAGAATGCAATGAGGTAGTTGGCAAATGTCAGTAGGGGCATACATATCCTGGAGCGTCAAGGTTAAGGTGCCTGGATCATGAGGTGAGACATCCTGGGCCTCCTGAAAGTAGTACCATGCTGAACTAAGAATGACTGTTCAGGAGTTGCGGGCACAGTGGCCCAAAAGAGTTGCAGTACAATCATGATGACTGGAGAGCAACCTTTAGTAGAATGCACCATTTTGCCAGACATATTATAGATTGTACTGAATTGTCAGGGCAAGTCGACAGTCACAAACAGTTGAAGGATCAAGTACATTTGCAGACAGAGGTCCAAATGAAGTGTCCAGTGGAAGCAAATGAGCCTAGTGTATCGATTAGAGGGATGTAAGTTACAGGGTTCAAAACTGTACTGTGTAAATACTTGCAAACTTGCATGGACACTCAAAATGTGGATATTTGTAGCTTCTCTGCTCTTGCAGGCATACGCTGAACATTTGACATACATATCTGGTGACAGTGTATTCTGGTATCAAACACAGCTGGATAAATTGATTTAGCAGTTAAAATTACAGTGATTCAACGTGGAACCCCAACTTGAATGTGACCTGTGAGGATATCAAAGGCAAAATGGAGCACAGCAGTGCAGCCAGCAGGTGCATGGTGCCGAGGAAGACAGAGAATCCAGAATTCCCCACCCCACTGAGCTGCAGGTTGAAGGGGCAGGGTATGCAAGGACTATTGGTGGTGCACCAGCCACAAGTCAAAGGCACTGAAGCCCCAAATTCTCTCCCAGCCAGGAAGCATTGCAGGAGTAGATTGAGGGTGCAGCGGTGTAGCTGGCTCATGAGCTGCAAGGTGGAGTGAATAGTGCTGCAGGATATCCAGAGTAGGAGATAGGAAGCAGCAGCGAGGGAGAAGATGTCCCAGATGCATGATACTGGTTTGGGTGCAGTACATGTGCTTCGAGAAAGGGCAGGTGCATGGAACTTTACAATGTTGCATGGGAAGTGGTTTTAGAATGCACTGACAGACATTTTATTTTTATTTTTATATATGTTTTATTGAAAGGAAAAGAGGACTTGGTAATACTGCTTATTTTCAGCCTCCGTCCTGGGGGTGGGGGTGGGGGTGATACAGATTGAACCCAACTGAAACTGAACCAGATTAAGCTGTTTGTGGTGTTTCTCAGTGGTATTTTTAGACATCGCTCTGCAATGGCAAAGTTATGTGTTACCGTATTTCAGAAGTCTGCGCAATTACATTTTCAAAATGTAGCAGTACTGCAATTCTAGAATGCAGCAGGGCAAAATTTAGTTTTTTCAGAAAAATAGTTTATTCACGTTATTGTTTAACTAGTAAGTCATTACAAGTGTGCATCTGAATACACATCCTTAAAATTAAATACATAAAATCCATATACCATTCAATACATAAATAAAACTTTAAAACAACACTTATTAAACTGTATTACACATACAGCATGCCACCACAATCTTAATCAATAATTTGCACTATAAACTTCACCCAGTATAGATTATCTTCCCAAGCCCTAACTTTCTCATTATAGTCCTGTTTTTAGAGCTGGAACTAGTTAGAAGTCCATTGCATTATTTAATGCTCATTCATTTTCCTAATGTTTATGATTACCATAAAATAACCTGTTAAATGAGTAACTGTACAAAGGTCTTTTGAATTGATTAGAATCAAAGTCAACATGGACACATCTAGGCTTACTGTATCACTAATCTTGGGGTTGCCAAATACTAGATTCAACAATTTTTCATGATTTTTTCATTCTAACTACAGTACCACAGTAGTACTCCTAACCCATGTGAACAACCACGGTTCACTGAATTCATCTTGCCATATCTTACATTTAAGATGTTACTCTCTAATAGTTCAAATTTGTATCTTGTATATGTACTCCTCCTTGTTTGGTCTGTTATATCTTCCAGATAATATTGGAATTTGTAAGTAAAATTACTTCAGCATACCACTTAGAGTATTTGAACTCTCAATTAATGCAAGATCAGAGTTTATCAAATAGTCCTTCATTTTGTTTCTTATATATTTAGTGTATTGTTGGCTAAAAGTAATTCCTGTATTAATATGTCGTAATAGAGAACTGCATATCATATTTTATCCAGAAAGTCTAAAATATTTCTGTACCATACTGATCTTTGGCATCCTAGAGTGATCCATTTAATCTTTCCTCCAGGCAGTTCTTTGTAACCTTTCCTTAGCTAAATTTGTTATCCGACAAATAGATTATTTGTTTTGCATCAACCTGGAAGTAGTATGGTCCAGGCCAAATTCCACTCTTATGCATGGGGTGGGACATGAGTGAATCAGTGCTAGCATTTTCCTTAAATTTTATAAATTGGTGTCATCAGTTTTTCCTTCTTTTTATAGTACCTAATTTCTGCACCATACAATATTTGGTGCATATATCTTGCATTAATAGCTTTTACTAGGGTTTCACAGATAAATCCTCTATCTGCATAATTGAATTTACCAATCACTAGTGCAGTTTTCTTAGCTGTAGATAGGATTGTAGTTATATGATTACCCCATGAACCTGTATAATTACATTTCACTCCCAAGTATATATAAAATCCACTCTATCAAGTTTTCTTCCTCCTATTTCATACTGGGCAACATTTCAGAACACTGTATAGGAGGAAACATAATTTCATAACATAGCAGGGACACTGATTTTCAGAAATAGCAGGGTCTCAGAATTTCAAATATGACAGAGACACACAATTTCAAAGTACAGCAGGGATATCCAATTTTAGAATTAAATATGGATACAATTTAGAAATATGACAAAGATGGACTATTTCAGAATTCACATTCACATAGTCTGTGCAACCACAAACATGATGGAAATGTTGCAGTCACATAGGCTGGCCCATAGTAGGACATTCAGAACACACAGTGTTACCACTAAAGTCAATCCCCATTCTCATCACTCACAGGCCAATGGATGTGGAAGGGAGGAGGTTCCTGGACTTTAGCAGAGGCCTGCAGCTCCAGTAACAAAAATATTGGAAGTAAAAGCTAAACTCCACCCCTGGGACTTGGACTTTTCATACCTGTACTGCTCCAAGCTAAAAATTCTTTGGCCAGGCCACCCCCACACACACTTCTTTGATAACCCACAAGATGCTAAATACTTTGCCACTGCGGAAGATGTCGCAACAGAAGGCCACTCACAGCATTGTACTACAGCTCCTGCTTCCTGACAGTGGCAATAATGAGACCAGCAGGAAGTAGTGAATAATATGTGATGATTTATATAACCATATCAGATCATCCCGACACTGCTACTGCCAGAACCTGTTTATTCCCCTTTCTGTCCAGTACTGGGAGAGGGGCTAACACATGGCATACATCCTCACCATGGTGCCATCCTATAGATGTCTAGGTTACATCATTCTGCTATAGAAATATAACCCTTGGAAGTTACTCCAATAGTGTATTTTTTGTGTGAATAGTATTTGTATTCATTCTCCCTGAACTCCCAACAGACTTCATTCTGTTCACAATCCTGCCAATTACCCACCTTCCTGGGACTTACCTCACTCCCTTTTCCTCTGTGGATGACCCCCCCATGGAAAGGACTGCCTGGTGTCCACCCTTTCTACCAGGAGAGTTGAGCTTTGGTGGGAGAACAAGAGTCATGGTTGGCTTTGGGAGCCTGCAGTAGGGTGGCAGACAGTATCCTACAGAGTCAGGAGTTTCTTTTCCTCTCCACCCTCGAGGCATTGTTGAGGAAGTGTAGCAGGTTATGCAGAGTCAGAATGATGATGCCCCTCCTCAAACACAGAAACATAGAAATATAGAAACATAGAAGTTGTCGGCAGATGGGGACTGTATGATCCATCAAGTCTGCCCTTGACTTCCTACCCCCACTAACTGCCAGCTTGTATCCCACAGTGTCTGATGCTTGCTACTGCCTTCGCTGCCACCTGTGGTCACCCAAGTGGCAGTAATAGATTGGTGACCAGAGCCCTCCCACTCCCATGAAGGCTGGTCGTCCAATGCCACAGACTTGTTCCCAAACCCATGTCACTAGTGTTGCAAGTGGTAATGCTATTGTGCACCAGTGGGCCAGCTACTCAGAGATTGTCTTGTATGGTGTTGATTTGGAAGGATGTTGGGACCTTTATGTTTTGACAATCTACATTGGCTTTGAAACTGTTGCCATGAGTCACCAAGGTACAGAGGTGAAAGCCCATGCCCCTTGATTGCATATATATGGGCTGCGAAGGTGTGCCATCAACACAGCGACAGCATTATGGCGATGGCCATGTGTGACTACAACCAGTTCAACACTCACAGTGCCAAACTGGTTGTTGGAGTGTGGTATACCCACAGCATCTCACGGTGTTGCCCTCCCTCTGGTAACCGCCCTTGAGATTATTATTTAATATTTCAGGATATCTGGGGAAAAGCCCCTCCTGCAAACAGCCTAGATGTGCACCAATGATTTGGGCATGACAGTGGTCAAGCAGCACAATTTCCAGGTGACATGGTCACCATTGGCATTTAGGTGTCGCTGTTATGTCAGTCGCCCATCTGGTTTTCAAACTGACATGGTGGAACCCTGTGAAATCATGATCCAGCATGATGTAATTGATCAAGAGTGAATGGTTACTTACCTCTGACTTCATGAATGTGTGACCTGGAGAGGATCTTTTTCAGTAATAGCTGCACCAGGATATTCAGCCTACATGTGAGCTGATTCACCTTTTCTGAGCATCTGCCTATACCATTTCCACTTATCTAATGGGAACTAACATGTTGCTCAGTCCAACATTGCATCACTATACAGCTGCACCCCCCGACCACATAAGAATTGTATCTCATTTGTGTGGTATTCAGGTATCAACAATAGGTGAAAGCATTAGATTCTTGAAGGATGCACTGAAATTACAGTGCTTACAAATTGGTACAGCAAACTCTGTGGATGCCTTCCTGTTTCTGACTCGTCTGGCCAGAACCTAATTTCTAGGTTCCCTGCACTAAGGAAGCCATCACTGGATTTACCTTATTCCAGCAGATTCTTTCTTTGCATGGGAAGATGCTTGAAGGTCTTATCACTCACCGTAGACCACCGAGGTTACACTGAATACACAGTCTACCCTGCCACTAAATTTTAAATGTCTGATTTCTTCCTTCTGCAGGGGTCAAAAGAAGTTCTTTCCTTTCTTTTGCAATGTTGTCTCAACATTAAGAAGGTGCCTAGCTTAAAGACGTTTAACAACGAAGTTGGTTAAATAGGGAGCAATGTTTATATTGCTTACAAGAGTCTGGCAAATTGCTGTACCTGTAGTTACATGCCAACTAGTTACTTTGGCTGTTTCATTGTTCTGAAATCTAATTAATCTTAACAGATGCATTAGCATGTGCTAACAACCACACCAGAAGAAGGGTAACTGCTCCAAGCTCTAATGGTTTGGGCAAGGGAGCAGAGGGATATTGAGGTTGTTTCATTGATATAACTTTTGGGTATTAAATGATGGATGGGGCCAAGGGTGGGCTGTGGGGATTCTGTTTCTCTGGGAGGTTGGAGGTGTATGAGAGATCGGTTACTGTTCTCAAGAATACAACTGCCAAGTGTTCAGACAGATCACAGTCTGGAATGGATGCAACCTCCAGTTCTCAGTCAGGGATTCAGGGATGTTTCAATGTTATTATTCTTAAATTGACTTCATGGTTTAATTTACATTTGTATAATTGTTTTTGCAGTTGCCAGTGGAAAGTAGAGTATTAACTATCATTAAAACGGATCAAGTCAAGATTAGGCCATGGAATGAGAATGGCCTCAAAACTACTGATCAAGAGAAAGAAAATCTTAGGTAAAATTTGCGATATGTGGACTGATATTCTCTGCCTTTACAAGACCTATATGACTGAAAAAGAAAGGGTTTCAGTTGTCCACAAACTGGGATAGGGAATGGTACCATCCCACTTCACCTCAAAGGCCAAGAGGGGCCGCCATGGCACTGAGACTTTGTTTACACTGGGGTAGTGCATAGGTCCCCAATAGATACAGGAGGGTGGTATTTACTTTTGCAAATACAATTGAATTTTGGAAGAAATCTAGCTGTGGGCTCAATCCATGGCCCTAATATTAATGGTGCTGACATTTTGCAAACCGTCTGGATATGGTTGATTTTGATTTTCCTTGGCTGCTTGGTGGTGACTTCAGCTGTGTCACATACATGGTATTAGTTAGATCCTCCAACAATTATCCCCTGTGAAAGTCTTTTCACTTTCTAGTAAAGTCCAACTATAGTTGGGGCTATTAACTGGCACATTGCAAATCTGAAAGAAATATACAGCCACATCCAAAGCAAGGTTTCAGCTTTCAACTTTACTCCATATACAGCAATATGTGTCTAGTCCACCTCTACAAATTACTTTACATTTTGCCTGGTGAGGCTTTATCAGGAGAAGGTGGCTTTCTAAAAGTATATAACAGGGAAACTAAGATTATACCACAAGATGAATAAAATATGCATACAACAATCAAATATTTTTGTTACTTAGGTTTCAATAAACAAAAATGCCGTACTCATGCTTCTGTCCTTCAGATATTTTAATTAGGCTAGATAAACATCCACTATGTTCACTGAAATATATTATACACACGATAAAGGTCACTTTAACACATGCCAAAGCACCTCTCTCAATTTTGCATGCATTTATCAAAGTGTTACAAATAACCTGCAACCAAATGTTTCGCAGTATCACCACAATGATTCCATTACCATTGAAAGTGGTACAACTAAACACTATGGCCCAGATATTCAAACTGCGCCAGTCTAGGCGCAAGCCCTCTGCTGCTCAAAATAGTTGCGCGGGGGGTGTGGCGCAGGTGATATTCAAAGGAGTTGCGCTGTTGAGCAACTCCCTTTCATACCCGAGCCACAGTACTTGGCGCATGGCGCAGTGGAATCTCGCGCCACCGCAAGCTGCCAGAGTTGAGCATTAAACTTGCGGTGGCGAAGTAACGGCGCCATGCGCATTCCGATATTCAAAAGGTGACATGCAAATGGGGCCATAATTTATGCAAGGCGCAGGGGGCCATTTGCATCTATTTATGGCCCCATTTGCATGCCATTTGCATGTAGGTGCGCCGATCCCGAGGACTTGCTCCTGGCCACCCTGCCAGGCAGCAGCCGTCGGGGACGGCGCTAAATGCAACCCGATCGCGGGCATCACAGTTACAGCAACACCCCCCGCCACATCTCCACAGCCCGATCGCGGGCAGAACACGTACATATCGCCCCACACATCACCCACAGCCCGATCGCGGGCAGAACCTGCATGAACCCCAAGTGCCCGATCGCGGGCCAGAATGTAACCCTCCCCCAACCCGAATAACTCCCTGGTGGTCCAGTGGACGTAAAGCCGGTCGCGGGCAGAATGTCATAGCACAACCCCCAAACATCTCCCTGGTGTCCAGTGTCCCCCACCCCACCAAAGCCCCTCCACCCGCTCCCCGCAGGCAGCGGCGACAGCATCCACCGCCTGCGCCCCGCCCCGCCGCTGCGGGGAGCGGGTGGAGGGGCTTCGTGGTGGGTGGTGGGGCACATTGACACCAGGGAGATGTTTGGGGGTTGTGGTGTAGACATTCTGCCCGCGATCGGGCTTTACGGTCCACTGGACCACCAGGGAGTTATTCGCTGGGGGAGGGTTATATCTGCCCGCGATCGGGCACTGGGGGTCTACAGGTTCTGCCCGCCATCGGGCTGTGGAGATGGGAGGGGGATATGCACGTGTTCTGCCTGCGATCGGGCTGGTGGGGGGGCACAGGGACCGAGTTGAGGGCCAGCCAGGTGGCAGCTGCTGTGTTGCGCCCTTGCAATGCAGCAGCTCACCTGTGGGTGGCCCTCAACTTAAGCCTTTTTTTGGCTCAAGCTTGTGCGGCATGTTGAGTTGCGTGATGCAGAACTCTGCGCAACCCGACTGAATATCGGGTTGCGCAGGTTATGCATGGATCCTCCCCCTCCTGTTGAGCATGCATTCATTTGCATTGCTCTCTTGCGCAACCTGTTGCCAGTGGCGTAACTGCCTCCTGCTGAATATCGCAGAATGGCGCATTTTGGACTTGCGCATGGCGCAACCCTGTTGCGCATGGCACAACCCTTTTGAATATCTGGGCCTATGTGTTATTCAGTTTTCTCAGACGTGCCATGCAGTTTCATGCAAAAATACTGGCTTTAATAAACCCCAAGTTTTAAGTCCCTATGCTACAAAAATAAAAATGTATCTGACCCCACCTTTAAAATTACTTCACAAAGAAATATCATGCATGTTTTGTCCACTACACATTTCTGTTACACTGATTTGTCCTCAGTTTTTGATTATGCTCCTTGATATATAGTATAACTTTTAATATATTGTGTATATATATTGTATTTGCTGTTTATGATGTTCCATATCCCCTACCCCCAGGGTGCATCTGGAAATGAGGTGTTAGCAGCTGGTTCCACCATGTTGGTTGAACATCCACCTTGTCGACCGAAAATACAGTGACACAAACATGCTGATGGTGACTATGTTGCCCAGAAATTGTGACACCTGACCACTCTGTCTGCCAAAGTACTGGGGCACATCCTGGCTGTTTGAGGGGGGCTTTTACCCCATGCACCTCCACACTCCTTGGAAAATAATATAATCACCTTAGGGTTGGAGGTGTAGAGAGTAAAGGGCAGAACACCCCTGGGTCAGCAACGATGGTGGGTGCTGCAAAATCCCAATTGCTGGAATGACTGTTGATCAGGTTGCAGTGGCCACATTGCCATCAATGTAAGGGTTATGCTGTGCTGGTGGCACACCTTAGCAACTCAGTATGTCTTTCCTGGTGAAACACTTTAAATAAATAGATACATACATAAAAATATACATAAATATTATGTTCATTTCAAGCATTATTGTTTTATCCCTTTGTAAATACATCTGTTACTCCAAAAAGTGTTCTTGTGCATAGTGCGTCACATTTGTTGCTTCTATGATACTTAAATGAAGGTGACCAAATTTTCACATAAAGTTACTTGCTCAATTTGAGTTTGAAATTGTAATACTTTTAGAGGACTTGTTCAAGTCCCAGATGCATATAGCACCAGGTTTTAATCCTGCATGTTAAATACAAAATGTCAGTTTATGGATTTTAAAATCTGCACTCACTGAGTTCATTCAACTTAATGGACCTTACAGTCTTAGCTGTAATCCTGATATGCTGTACTTCTTTTACTTCAGTTTATTCATTCAATAGACGTTAAACAGTGTAACACTTTTTTTGAAGTCGTTACCTTATTATACTGATTATATGCAATGAGAAATAAGTGTTGACTTGGCAGCAGGCTTACCATAAGATAATTTCTCAGGCTCTGTAGTATTTATCCGGTGGCACTTAGTAGTGGTCTGAGCACTTCTACTGCTATATTTTTATATTGCCAGCAAAGGGTGTGACAGGGTCACGTGATGTGCACATGACATCAGATGGGTGCATCATCACCTCTAGACCCACCCCTTGATATGCAACCCATGTTATCTGTGGCAACAGACAACTTTGTCATCTGCCAGATCACTGGCATTTAAGGGAATGCTTCCAATGGCAGGAGTGCTGACAAGCTACTCATGCTTTTGCTGGCCAGGATATGATGGTTCATGTCCATGAAGCACTTGTCTTGTTTTCTATACAAAACAGTTTCACTTTGTCAGACAAAATCCCCCTTATATTGTGTATGCTGTTCAAATCTATTCATAAGGATAAGCTTTTTAAGTATTGCCCATAATATCTGTAATCATGGTGCACATTTATTTCTTCAAGCCTGTTGCTGCAAACACCTTCCCTTTGTTTATCTTTTAACTACAGTATATGCAACCCAAAAATGTGCCTGATTTATTCCTCTTAGTTCACTGCTGTGGCAAGGAGGCTGAAGTGTTGTGAAATTTTCTATAAAAGAAACATTAAAAAGTACTCCTATATAATGTGTTGGCAAGAAGGATAGAGAGGTAGATATTGTAGATTGAAAGTAAGATAGATAGATAGATAGATATAGATAGATAGATAGATAGATAGATAGATAGATAGATAGATAGATAGATAGAAACTAGACCCACTCCTTCTAAAATACTGGAGTTCAGGGGACTCATCGAGCAGCAAATAAGAAGCTACTTGCAAATAAATAGATAGTGAGAGACCCCTACTTCATCTAGGTGGGAGGCATTAAAAGCTCTTCTGAGTGGTTCTGTGGTATCCTTTCCTAGCAATTGAAGAAAATAGATGAAAGAACATTTGTGACCTAAAGCACACCAAGGATGCAGAAACCTCTCACATAGTACAGCCCATGAAAATAGAGTATTCTGCCCTTCAGAAATTAAAATTGGAATATAATGTCCTATGTACTGCCAATGTGGAGAAGGTGGTACTATTGACTCATACAGGTCATTACTGTGAGGAAGACAGGGTGGGCAAATGGCTTGCCCGGCAAGTAAGAAATGCAAAGTGCAAAAAATGTTGCTCAAATACAAACTGCATCAAAGAGGCAAGAGAGCAGCAGCAGAGAAGAGGTTGACTTTGTCCCATCTAGGGACTCCCTCTTCCACACCACAGTGCAGATTGGAGGGTGGCAGAGGAGGCAGACTTCAGAAGAGGAGACCAGAAGTGGGTCTTCGCTTTCCAGGCAGTGTCCAATCGGCTGCAGAAGAAGAATTGTGGCAGCACCAATCATCTGCTCACCAGAGGAGATCAAGGGGACCAATCAGGGCAGCTGCAGCAAAAATGAATGCTGTGGCAGCCCTTTAAAAGCATAACTGGTGCTTTTCATTTCCAAGAGGCAAGAGAGCAGCAGCAGGGAAGAGGTTGACTTTGTCTTCCCCACCACAGCGCAGAGGGTGGCAGAGGTGGCAGATAAAAACCCCACCCATCCTCCCCCTCCACCGTGACTTTTTAAACACTCAGAGAGCTGAGCTGGGATAGGACAACTACTGGATGGGAGGAGCAGGAGCTTGATTCCAAGAAAGAAACTTATCTTAAAGGGGCCGATGATCACTGCAATAAAAATAGGAACAGGACATTACACAGACAAGTGCTATCCTGAGGGGCAAAAGTACTGGTTGAGTGACTTAAACTGACTTTCTCTTAAAGGGGGCTGTTCACTGCAGTGGATAAAAGTACTGTGATAAATACCTACATGCTTTAAGAAAAAAAGCCAAGTCTGATAATAAGGGGGTACAGTGCTGGCTGAGTTTATAGATTTAAAATAAAGTCTAAAAGAAGGGTACAGTGCATTATGAGACTGTGATATATGTGATAAAGTTTAAGAAGAAGTTTTAAGAAATAAAAGTCAAATCTGGTAATAAGGAGGCCCATGGAGCAGCCTGAGAAGCTACAAAAAGCAAGGTAGTGACACCCTCTCTCAGAGCACATTTGTTGCCTGTGTTTTAATGGAATTATTGTTAGCATACGAATGGTGATAGTTTTTCTTGGGTTGGGATAGGGGTTAACCTGCTGGGTCTGGGATAGTTTGGGACTAGGTACTTTAATTTGTTAACTTGCTGAATCGTATAGTGCTCTGTAATTCTGGGGCCACATAATCCTGTGTAGCTTGTTGAAATTCCTTAGGGGAAGTAGCGGGTTATAGATGGTGAATGTTTCAGTTCAATGTGTTGTAACCTGAATTTGGTGTGAAGTGTTTAACTTACCTGCTCCTTCTTGCAGTCTCTACTCCATTTTCTCTCCATTTCACTCTCCTTCTCCTTGCTTGAACTCAATCACGCACAGTTAGACCTCTCCCATCCCCCATTCTCATTCTGTGCTCTGGCTGAATCTCCTACTTCAATACTGAGTCTTTGGTTTCAAGACATGCTAATTCTGTGCAGTAACACCTGTCCACATTTTCCCCTTTAGGTACAAGCATGCCTGACCACCCCTCACATTACCCTCCCAAGGCCCATGGAGCAGCCTAAGAAGCTGCAAGAAGCAAGGTAGAGACACCCTGTCTCAGAGAACATTTGTTATATGCTAGCCCGTCGACTGTCCTGCCCACCCACCCACATATGTACATCCTTCCCTTTGTAGGACAGGGGTGGTAACATGACTGGTCATGTGTACACGCTGCTCTTCAGTAAAGTCCCCATTTCCCTATTTGCAGTTTATACTCTGCCACCACTAGGAGTCAATAGTGAGACTCCTGGCTCCCCTGCCCACACTACCTTTGCTAGCATCTCCCTTAGCCCTCATTGGCATCCTTCCCTTAGTGTAGCCCTCCAAAATCACCTCTGATCTCCCTCTCCTTTATAGTATGGCCATCAGATTCAAACCTCTGACCCTCTGCACTAAAGGCAGTGACCCTATCCACTGTGCTATACCAGCAGCTCTACTAATCCCTATTACATCTCTTTCCCTTATTTCTCATACACCCCAATAAGGATGAAAACAGACCTCTTTCCTCCACCTCCCCCCATTTAAGCCTCCATACCCTAATTCCTGAGTCCATAGTCGATACTGTACTCTTCTTCCTCCGAGGTTTTATAGCCCAGTCTTCATGAACAATGGGCACACTCTACTTTTGTTTTTTTTTCACACTTATCCCTATAAGCCCTCCCACAACAAACAGTGAAGTCACTCATTCTGGCAAAGTTAGAAATGGCACATGGGCGCACCATCAATGGTGTCACATAAGTACATCCACCCCAGCGTTCTCAGTTCTTAACACTAAGCTGTGCCTGCCTAAGGAGCAGCTAGTGTGGAAGCAGTATAGCACAGAGGTTTAGGTCTCTGAGCTTCAAACCTGTAGACCTGGGTTTGAATCCCACAGCCCCCCACATGCATACTGTGGGACTCTGACCAAGTCACTTAAACTTCCTTGAGCTCTCAGGCTGAACCTGGAAACAAGCTTTGGCTTAGTTTGCCTTTCCTGGTTAAACAATCCTCCTCCCCTCCCCCCAGTGCTTGACTATATCAGCTATCCTCTTGTCCTGTGAACTTGAATATGTTCACATCCACCAACAAAAATAAAAACAAAGACTGTACCAAAGCTCACAACCTTGCACTACCAGTAAAACAACTAAAATGGCAAGCGATGAGAATGACATGGCTACTACTGCTATTGTCAGACAAATATCCATCCTAACCCAGGAGCCACTCCATTAACATCCAAACCATTAAAAAAGTACTGTGGGATAACAAAAGCCTCCATTGACATCTGTAGTCTCATGGCAAAGTTTGACTCATTACAAGTCTGGGTATCCCAACATAATCTTGACATCCTCTCGGTGGTTGAAACATGGCTTATGCCGAGGGTCACTAATACGGTTATACAGCTAGTGGGGTACACCTCGTTTAGGTTGGATGGGGTTGGTAAGCAGGTGGTGGTTGTGTTGTTTATATCAAGGATGACATCCAGGGTTGAGTCCTACCTCACCTTGCCACTAACAATAATGTACAAGCACTGGCTTTAAAAGTACTTCTTGGAGCATGGGGTAAAGGTTTAACAATAGTCTCCATCTACATTCCCCCAAAAAAGCAATCTAGAGGATTTAAAGTAATCTTAGATTACCTCACCAACCTGCACCACAACTCAGAGGTGCTAGTATTAGGGGATTTCAAAATAAGCTGGTTATCACCAGATGCAGCACCCTACAAGGATACAATCTCCTCAATACACATGGCCCAAATAGTCAACACCCAACAGAAATGAATTATCAAACTGGAACCATTATGCTGCTAGACTGGATGATTACCAACTGGCCAGAGAGAATAACCCACTCAGCAGTCCTCCCTAACTCCATCAGTGACCATTCCTCTACCCTTTGTGTCTGGTTAAATAAGTCACCCAGAACCCAGGCTAAAACACTCACATCAAGAGTGTTAATGAAGGGTCAACTTGCCCCACTTAAGGTACACCTCAGCCAAAACAACTGGCCAGACCTATATGTTGCGAATGACATAGATGTGGCACTTGACCTGTTCATCAAGACATTCAGTACAGCATGCAATATATATGCACCCTACTCAAAGCAAGAAGTCTGAGTGTCTTGCAAGTCCTGGGTCACTGCACCCCTACTCGAACTTATGAAGCAAAGAGACAATCTCTGGCATAAGGCTAGAAGTACAGGCTCTCACATAGCTAACCATAACTATACAGCTACCTGAAATAGATGTACCTGAGCAATTTGCCATGTGAAAAGCCGCTTTTTTAAAAGTGAGCTGGCTAACTCCTGGGGTGATAGTCACAGGTTCTGGGACAATATCAAGACCCTTACTGGAAAACCTAACAAGGCACCCCAACTCTGCTAAATCTAGTAGAAACAAGAACAACAATGGCCTACCTCAGGAAGTGGTGGATATGAATACAGTGCAGGGCTTCAAACAGGCAAGGGATAGGCATTCGGGAGCAATACAGGTGAGTATGAACAGATAGACCATTGACAGAGCAAAGGCCGATGGCACATTCATAAGGTAGAAAAAGAAATGGGCAGATTGGATGGACCTTGTGGTCCTTATGTGCCATCAACTTCTATGTTTCTATGTTTCTATGTAACCTAGGATCCCAGAATAATAGCTAATACCTTTAATAAGGCATTTACAGACTTGAGTGGGATACTTTCCCCAGAATTCCTAGAACATCCACGTGGCTCAAAATTATACAGCAGTCTGACTACCCCTGTAGACTCTGCCCCACATTTCTACTTCAAAACAATCTCACCAGCTAAGGCCAAAAGCACACTGGATGAGTTACTATCACCCCTTACCAGAATTTTGAATCTCTCACTCATAACTGGAAAATTCCCACAGCAATGGAAAACAGCTATGGTTACCCCTGTTTTTAAAAGTGGTGATTAGGCCAGTCACAACAACTATCACCCAATCTCCATACTACCACTGCATTTAAAAGTGCTAGAGTGGATTGTCTATGACCAACTTGTTAACTACCTTGACAAGTACCAACTGCAATGCCCTGAGCAGCATGGGTTCAGGAAACAACACAGTACTACAACAGCACTGGTAGAGTTCACAGGGTACATACATGCTGCACTTGATGAGGGCCTTTTAGTGGGGCAACATACATTGACCTGACAAAGGCCTTCAACACAGTCAGCCACAATCTACTACTAAACCAGTTAACCTGCACTGGGCTATTATCTGAGACAGTAGGGTGGTTCCAGAGCTACCTGTCTGAGAGAACGCATCAAGTAACAATAGTTGATACCCTCTCAGAAAGCCGTAATGTCAACAGTGGAGTCCCCCAAGGTTCTGTCTTGCCCCCCCTATTTAGCGTGTTCTTAAACCACCTCCTATCAGTATGCCAGTTTAATGTCCTAATGTACATGGACAATGTGGTTTACATACATACGAACATACGAACATATAAATGTGCCAGCAGGAACAGACCACCCGGTCTATCTAAGTCTGCTAGAGTGTGCAGCTAGCATCCCTAGTTTGTAGCTGCTCCACCTCCCTTCCATTTGTCATCCCACTGACACCCCCCACCTCCCTCACCCTCGCTCTCCCTTTCCTTGTCCCATGCCCTTTTGAAACTGTTCACAGATTTACATGATACCACCCATTCTGGTAGGGCATTCCATTTTGCTACCACCCTCTCTGTGAAATAGTGTCTCCTCATTTCCTTCCTAAATCTCCCCTCTATTCTTAGCACGTGCCCCTGGTGACCCTCCCGCTCCTTAACTTAAAGACCCCATCTGTCCCATCCTTATTGATTCTCCTCAGATACTTGAATGTCTCTATCATGTCCCCCCATCCCTTCTATCCTCCAGGGTGTACATATTCAGGTCTCTCAGCCTGCTGTCATAGTCTGTCCCTTCCATTCCACATATCATCTTTGTTGTCCTCCTCTGCACCCACTCCAGTAGCCTGATATCACGCTTTAGGTATGGCCTCCAAAACTGCACACCATACTCTAAGTGCAGCCTTACCACTGACCTGTAGAGGAGCAAGATCACCTCTCTTCACCTGGAAGGAAAACCCCTCGCTATGCACCCCAGCATTTTGTTCACTTTTGCAGCCACTCTCCTGCACTGGGCAGTGTTGTCCATGGTTCCTGTTATCATTACCTCTAGTTCCTTCTCCTCCTCAGTGATCCCCAGCTTAACCCCTCCCAGCCAGTATTCTCTCCTTGGGTTCTTCATCCCAAAGTGCATAACCTTACACTTCTTTGCATCGAACCCCAGCTGCCACCTCTCTGACCACTCCTCTAGCTTGTTTAGGTCCCCCTGCAGCTGCTTCCATCCCTCCTCTCCATTCACCACTCTTCTGATTTTGGTGTCATCAGCGAACAGACTTACCTTGCTCACCACCCTATGTGCAATATCTGATATGAAGAGTCTGAACAATACTGGCCCCAACACAAAACCCTGTGGCACCCCACTCGACACCGGCCTTGGAGTTGAGAGCTCCCCTCTCACACCACCCATTGCAGCCTCCCACTCAGCCAGGTTGTAATCCAGTTCATCATTTTTGCCCCTACCCCTACACAAGTTATCTTTCCCCCAAGCCGCCCATGAGGCACAGAATCGAAGGCCTTGCAGAAGTCCAAGTAAAGAACATCCACCGCATGACCCTTATCCAGCTCACCTGTCACCCAGTCATAATATTGTATCAGGTTGGTTTGACAAGACTTCCCTGAAACTAACCCGTGCTGCCTCATATACTGGAGGCCATTGTCTTCGAGGTATGACACCAATCTTTCCTTTAGTAATGTCTCCATGAGTTTGCATACTATGGAGGTGAGACTTATCGGGCAATAACTACCCAGTTCATCCCTTGGTCTGCTCTTGTCTAATGGTACTACATGTGCCATCCTCCAGTCCAGTGACACACATCCTGACTCCAGTGAGGTGCTGTACAGATCCACCAGCAGCTCCGCCAACACCTCCTCCATCTCCCTCAGCACCCTGGGGTGGATATCATCCAGCCCTGGTGCCTTGTCTTTCTTCAGTGCCTTCAGTCCCTCTAGGATTCTATTTGCCTCAATTCTTCCATCTGTTGCCACCTTTCCCCCTGTCCCCACCCTCTCAGCCCATGGTGGTAGCAGTCCCCCCTTTTCTTCCATGAACACTGAGCAAAAGTATTCATTCAGTGCTTCTGCCTGCTGCTCACCCTTTTCTGTCCACTCCTCACCCCTTTTTATCCTCACTATTGTCTCCTTGCACTTCCTTTTCTCCCTGATGTATCTGAAAAAGTCTACTCCAGACACACTGTCCCAGAAGCACTGGAAAAGCAAATGCAGGATAATTTCTCATTAGTTGAGGCCAGGTTTCTTAAATCTAAGCTCTTGCATAATTATAAAAAGACCAAGACAATGTCGTTTGCCACTTCCCACAGCTAACACAGATCCCATCAATTAAATATAGCAAACAAAGTAAGTGCCCCCCTGGAAATGGTTCAAAGTTTTAAATATCTTGGGGTCACACTCAACAGCTCCCTCACATTTTCCCAGCATATCAACATTGTAGCTAAGGCCGCTAATGCCTAAACTGGCCAACTATTCAAGCATAAACACTGCCTAACTGATGAGGCAATACAACTTGCTGTGTGCAGCTGAGTCTTATCCATTATTGATTATGGGCTCGTAGTATATAGTGCGGCAACTGACACTGCCCTTAGGAGAATAAAGCTTGCCCTAAACAAAGCCTTTAGACTTGGCCTTGATGCGCTATGATTAACACACACCTGTGATCTCTATTCCCAGTCCGGGTGGTTAAATCTGCGTTGCAGATCTCAATATCAGGTCTGCCTGCTATCTAGAAAGTCCAAACTATGTCTAACACCCCCTGGAGTCCGGAGTCTCCTCTACCCCTCCAACAGGACTAGACATACCAGAGGGACTAATATTCAGCCACTAAAAGTCCCCTTCCGCCGCACCTCCCAGGGTCAGGGGTCCTTTGAGTACTGGGCTCCCTCATAGCTAAACTGCTTCTTAATGAACTGTTGGCAGAGTCTAAACTCGGACCCTTCAAAACTAAACTTCATTCCTATGTAGCAACCCAAAGTGGGTGTGACTGTAGCTGCTAAACAGCACCAACCTGCTTGTGCCCAATCACAGATCTTCTTAGCACTTAAATCTTACCTCCCCAATCTGCATTTTTTCTCCCGTCTTTTCTGCCACCCTGCTCTGCCTTCATTCTCCATCCACCCATCAACTTTCTCCCTTCCTCCACCTCCAGTTAAACTTCACCTCCTCCTCCCACCCACTACTAAGACCTCCCAAATATTTCCCCTTCCCCCTGTCTTGTGACAAGGCCCACTGGCTGCTCCTGTCCTCACTACTTATTCTCCCCTCACCTTCCTCAACTACTCTGTACTCTCTCAGTGCCAAATCTCTGCTGAAACCAGTTTATCTCCAACTTTTGCAACTGCCTCTCCCACTGTGTTTCCCCAGTTGCACTTTGTGATTACATTGTTTTCATTCAGCTATGTTCATGTTTTCTGCATTTTTCTGTAACCTAGTAATTATTTGTGCTTCATTGTTCTGTATTGTTCATTGTTTCGTGCAGACTTCTGTTTACGTGGAATCTCTGTAAACGAGCTTTTTGCTCATAGGTATTAATCCAAGACTTCAATAAATAAATAAATAAATACACTGTTGCTGTATTTCTGCCTGCATGTCTTCTTATTGTTAGTACTTTATAGTCACGGCTCTGTCTGGCCAATTAATTAAAATGTTGTACATGAACTTTAAAACACCTTGGTACCTCCGCACACCTCACTGCTGAACACATTTATCAGAGAGGTTTATACTGCCTGGGCTAATCAATACTCATTCCATCCCTGATATCAGCAGTAGATGAAAGATCTGGTTATGCTATCCACACCATGAGGGAATTCATGCCTTTAAGATCCCAATTAAAATTAACAAAGGATGCCATTAACTCATTGAGCTGCATCAGGCAATGCACTTAAGAAGAGCTTTCAGGGAAACCTGCATAATGATTTTTTTTGTCGTTGTTTATAAATACCACCAACCTCCATGTCAATAAATATTACCCTGCATCCATTAGAATTTGAACTCTCTCAAGCCCACAATGCAGCAATTATTTGATTTTGTTTGCTCATCACTGCTAAAATAAACGTGACACAGATGCAGACAGACATAATGTAGCTGTTAACTTTAGTCACAAGAACAGACTTATCTAAACATAGCAGTTTTGTAGCTGCAGGGGCAATAGTTCAAGTATGCAGTTACATTTCTGTAATAAAACAAGCCTTTATAAACAGCATCTAACACTTGATTTTATTAACCATTTCCATCTTCAGGATGCAAAAGATCTAAACTAGAGTTAAATAGATAATTATCTGTTGCAATCATTTTTCATGAAAGCTACAGATTTGGTTCTACAAGAGAATCAAACATCTTGAACTTTGGTGGCCAGATTTGAAACGGGTCTGTAACAAAGGGGCTGGGGGCAGAAGAAACAGTGCTCATGGATGCTTCCCTGACACAACTGCAAGTTTTACTGCATGCCTGAAATTTTGATTGATGGAGATGTTTTGCAACTGTTTCTAGGATTTATGGCAACTTGTGCACAAATACCATGTGCAGCTGCACCAAACTGCTACACCTGGTATTATCAGGCATAGCATTCCTCTGCAGCTGCAGCTGCCATGCAGTTGTTGCCCTTGCACACAAAATGCTGAAAGTAGCATTTCTGCTGAGACAGAGATGTCAGATCTGCACCATTCAGTTGTGCATTGGGACTTTGGGTCCAATTCTCAAAGATTGGCGGTAGGCTGCCTGGGTCATGGGGGACAGGGCACTGCATGGAGAGGGCAGGCAGCACTCAGATGGGTGATGGGAGGAGTGGCACCATCACCCCAATGGGGCATCTAAGAGGCCACTGCCATGCCTTTGTGTTGGGTCATGCCTGCATGCTGGGAACCAAGGAGGGTAAGGTACTGCAGACACCTCACCACAATGAGCTCTGGAGCCCATTAGGCTGTGTGTTTGCCTGGTTGGTACACTGGCCAAATACAGTGCCAGTGCGCGTACCATGCTGTTTTGGGGTGCTGGCACATGTTCCCTCTGGCCCAGGGAGGGCTCTGGGGTGGTGCAGGGATCATTAGACTAGCCCTGGCTGTTCTAGTGGTACTTGTAAGTGTGCTTCATAGCAGGGTTTAGAAAATCCTGATGTTTGAGATATGGCAGTGTGTGTCTGCTGCAAGCCACCTAATGTTCTGACATGCCCAGCAGCTTGGCGCAGACCTGGTGTAGGGCTGGTCTGGGGCATTGGGTCCTGGTTTGGCACAGGGGGACTTTGAGAATCACAAAATTTGCATGTTTTGATAAAAGTTACCCCTTACACCACTGCTGTGTGATGCAGGCACCTTGTGTCACATTCAGCTTTTGATAATCAAGCGCCTAGTTTCTGGGCCATGCCAGACCCTTTGGAAATTGGGCCCCAGGTGTTCAAATTTCAGAGACTTTCATGACTGTCGCAAAACTCAAACTTTTGAATTTGTGCAGATCAGTCAACCTGTCCATGAATCGCAACTTGTGACCTGTTTAAAATCACATGATTTCTAGAATATGCCAGAGAGGCAATCACATGGTGCATAGGTTATGGTGTCAACTTCACATTTGGCTGCATCAAGAGAGCTCATTTGAGCAGCCAGCATCAAGCTGAAAGGTAGCTAGAGAGAAGTTTCTGTTTCGATAGCTAGTTTAGCTAGGTTTGTGGCTTTTCAATTAAAGAAAAAAAACAAAGGGACTTTTAAAATAATATTGTCTTTAAAACAGCAGACTATTTCTTTCTGTAGAAAGCAATATGGAAAAAGTGTTCTGGTGGCATTTTTGTTGCGTATTTCTGAGCTTTCTGTGGAATGGGTCTCACCCTAGAGACAGATGGTAGGGAATTGGTGGAAGGAAACAAGTGTGCTTGAGCAGTGTACTGTGCTCTGTGAGCAGCAAGTGGGTATCTCGGGTTGCAGTTAGTGTCCACTACCTGTTGACATTTTATTTTGAATTATAAAACATAATTAAATAAAAAAAATATATAGTTTGTTGCTGGAGTGTTTGCAATATGTATTGGGTTCAGCTGTTCATTTCCATAAGGGATAAGAGTAGACAAGTATAAAGAGGGAGTCAAGACAGTGGACAGCTAGTGTGTTTAGGCTGGAAGCCTGCCCATGCCCAGTATGAGTTTGCACTTATTCTTTGCATTAAAAGAAAATATAAACAAGATTTGGTGTGTGCCAACAAGGCCGGTTTTGTGATGTGAATGTTCTAATACATGACAAGGACTTAAATTGTTCATGCTGTGGCCCCTATCTCCTGTATTTTAGAGTGTTTGGGGCTACAGTGTTGAACCTATTCATCTTCTTTTCAATATAACTGGATTCATTCTCCTCTCTCTGATGGATTGAAAAGTACATTGGGATAGTGTTCCCTCCCAAGACAGACATCTACATAAGTATAATCAGTAAGTACTGAACAGAAGTTGAACAGTTTAGTAGTCAATATAGCAGTTATGAGATGAAATTGCATGCACAACCAGTCCCTTTTTATGGCTGTGGGCAGAGCCTGCATCCATCTTGCTGTCTGTTGTGGGACAAATGGAATACCGTGGAACACATTTTTGGAGTTTTCAATGTACTTTTCCACACCTACAAATCACTATGCCACTTGAAATAAAATACTCCCTTCTTTCTATTTAGAATAATGGAGACAGAACTCCAAGCTGCTTATCAGATTGCTATTAGGAAACTGGAACAGCTTGTTAAATATTGGTTGCCTATTAAACTGGAGATTTGTTTACCCCCTTCGAAATGCAACAACTTGCACATTTAAATACTTAGTATTAAAGCATTTTCTTGCCACTAGCTTCAGTTGGGCAGGTGTTGTCTTTCAAGAAAGATTCATACCTCATAAATGTCACCCTTTCCCAGCAACAAATTTAAAAAGATTTACATTGTTTTTTTTTTAACTTCTTAAGACAATATCTGATAAGAACTGTCTCAGACATATGCCAGATCTTCTGTGAACTATCCAGGCTTAAAATATAGTAATCAGCAGGCATTTTTAGTATGCTTTTTGGGGAAAAAAATATATATTGAGCTACAGCAAACACACACACGTACACACACACACACACACACACACACACACACACACACACACACACACACATGCGCCATCCTTATGGCCACACCATTTGAAATAAATACTGCAATCTAATATAATATAAAACAATAAAAAAACTGTTTGTTTATGTCACTGAACACAGTAAAGTTCAGCTTACAGTACATTTCCTTTAAATATTTCTTATCCTATATTTTGTATCCTGGAGAGCGAAGGGGAGATGCTATGTCTCATTGTCATAGAGATCTTTATTTTACACATTTTTGCACTTTATTTACTCAGGATGTCCCAGATTAGATGCAATATCTTGTTTTCACTGAGGTCATGATGGGCTATGATTAAAACCAAGTTACAATCTATATCCCTGTCAAGGCAATTAAAGTCATCTGGCCTTGATTTTTCAGCTTTATCCTGGTTTTGCTCATATCTTTCTCAGAGATTGCAATGTGTGAGGATGGATGGAGCTTGCTCAGAAACAACAATACTAAAAATAGGAGCACCACAAGGCTCAGTATTAGGCCCCCTGTTGTTTTTGTTTTATGTGAATGAACTCCCAAAATACTGCTGTACTGCTATCAGCATATATTTTTTTTTAGTTGTTTAACCAGGAGTAAAGCATATTTCTTTATGCAGATGATACAATCATGTATACACAAAAACAAGACTGAAATTTGGCCTTGGATATATTGCAAAGTGACTTTCTTTTTTTTTTTTTAGATTATTTCTTTATGCTGCACAGCAGGGTGGAGGTTGTGCCATTGGTTCCTCCCCCCACCATCCAGCCAGCTGGGCCAGCAGCCACCCTGGTCCTGGAAATAACTCTAACCTCCCATTTGCACCCAAGAGGGAGCTGACTTGCATGGGACCGCGGCTGCACTGGTGAGCATTTATTTATTATTCATTTATTTAAATTTTGCTAACCAGGTAACATGTACCTAGTGGGAGGGACAAACCAATGCTTTGATATGTACAGTACAGCAAGGCTTACATAGAGTGAATGAACATACATTACAGCACAGAAAATAATACAATAATAATCCAGATTTTGGTTAGGAACAGACCACTGACAGTTATAAACCTATATAAGTGCAAGAATCAGCACTACCATCTAACTTTTGGACCATTCCTCTTTATTTGTTGTGTTCTTTAGCAGATATAACACCCTTAATTGGATCCCTTTGGAGGACCTTAAGTGAGGCAGCTGCAGTAATGTGTAACTTTAGCACTTTCTTGAAACCCTCAGTAGAGGAGCTATCTTGTAACTCTCTCAGGAGATCATTCCAGAGTTTGGGGAGGGCAACCCTGGCTGACCATTGACCTAGGGATGATCTGGCTCTGGGTATTTCTAGTAGTGTCCAGTCAGTAGACCTGAGCTCACATCTCTTTGACTTGAGGACAAGCAGATCCCATAGTTATGCTGGGGCCCTGGGCTACTATAGCTTAAATGCCATGCACAAGGATGGATATGCTAATCTTGCTTCAAAGGATGGTCATTCTATGGCCTGGAGCACCTTACAGTGGTGTTCCATCCTTTCTGGTCTGGTGGTAAACCAACTGATCCTGTGGTAGAGTGTGCTCAGTTGCTGTCTTTCCATCACCCTCAGTGACTGGAGCATGGTTGCTCCGTAGGACAGGGTGGAGTGCATTGTCCCATTACCAACCACTATTCTAGTTTATTTGGTTAGAAAGGGGTTTAGTCTGTAGAGGAGACCCAGTTTTTGCTTTACTACCTTCGTGAGGTGGTCCACATGCTTCCTGAATGAGACCTCCTGGTCAAGGTACATTCCTACCTACTTTATGCTGTCTACTACTTCTATCCCTACTCTATTACGAGTGGAGAGGGATAGAAAGTTAGATCTCTTTTATGGGCAGACTGGATGGGCCTTGCGATCCTTATCTGCCATCACCTTCTATGTTTCTATGTTCTCTCTGGGCCCAGTCTTTTTGGGCCAAAGAGCATGGCTTTTATCTTTTTGCTGTTCAAGACCTGGCTGTTATCCTGGCACCATGTTTCAAGGGTTGTGAGGTCCTGCTTCAAATCCAGATTTAAGGACCCCAGGTCCTTTCCTGTTCTATACAGAACTGTGTCATTGGCATATAGCATGATTTTCGCCCCTCCGCAATGTTTGGGGAGATTATTGGTGAATAGGGAGAATAGCAGGGGGCCTAAGATTGACCCCTGTGGATACTAGATGATAATCTGATTTGGCTCCATTCCACTGAACCATTTGTGTCCTGCCATTGAGGTAGTCTGTGAACCATTTCAGGGCTGTTGTATCCAGACCCAACCCCCTTAGTAGTTCCAGAAGTAGCTGGTGGTCGACCAGATCAAAAGCCTTGGTTAGGTCAATAAAGACAGCCCTTAGCATTTTGTTCAGGTCTAAGGCTTCATACACTTTAGTAGTGAAGCTTATCAGGGCTATTTCAGTCCCTTGTTTTTTTCTAAAACCATGCTGTTGGTCAGCCTGTAGGTTGTGGAATTCCAGGTAGTTGTTTACTTGCTGGTAGACCACCTTCTCCAATAAATTGCTTAGGGTGCAGAGAATGGAGATAGGTCTAAAATCTTCCACATCTTCATGCGGCCCACTTTTTGGGATTGGGGTCATCAGTCCAACCTTCCACAGGGCAGATATTTTCCCTTCGGTCAGGGACCTGTTAAAGAGCTCGGTTACAGGCCCTACAATAACAGGGGCTCCAGTTTTTACCAGCTTGAGTTCCAGATTGTTGTGCCCTATGGCACATTCTGGTTTCAGGCCTCTAAGCAGTTTTAGGACTTCCCATTCTGAGACCAGTTTAAGGTGAAATTCGGGGCCCTAATGAGGGTTCCCTGGGTTTGCTTGGTTACCTGGGTCTTGACTGGGATTGCCAGTTCTGAACCTCTGTAGGTCCAAGAAGAAATCATTGAAGGCATTGGCCACGTCTTTTAGGGTGGAGAATGGTGTCCCATTTGCTTTTATTAACCTGGTCACCTTACTCTTGCTCCCCTTGAGTAGTGTGTTTATGTGCCCCCAGAACTTCTTTGGGTCAGATAAGTTCTTGGATTGCAGCTCATGCAAGTAACTCTTTTTTGCATTTTTGAGTTCCCTTTTCCAGCTATTTCTGGCTTCAGGATACCCCACCCAGTCCTGTTGTAGGTTTGAGTGTTTGTATTTCCCCCACAATTTGTCTCTGTCTTTCAATCTCCTCTTAAGATAAGGGCTGAGCCACCTAGCATCCTGACTTTTGACCCCAATCTTCTTTTTAGCTTGTTAGCTACCAAAAAAAATGTCTGGTGAAGCCTTCAAGGGCTTCATCTATTGTAGTGGTATTGAGGGCTTGGGCCCAGTCCACTTCTGACAGGGCTTGAAGGAAGGAGCCTTCGTTTAGCACTGAGTAATTTCTGGTCCATAAGGTTCTGGGGAGTTGCTTGGGGAAATAGTTCCTCCATACCAGAAAGGTTGGTGTGTGGTCACTGGGTGAGTCTGCACATGTCCCTACCATTTTGGCCCTTCCTGGATTAGACACTAGTATCCAGTCTAGTGTGGAATGGTTCCCAGTCTTTTGGTTGAAACGTGTGGGATATTACAACAGCAGTGTGAGATCAGCTCCCAGAAGGCTGTTTTTGACCTCCCCAGTTAGCATTCATGCTGCCGGGGGTTTTCTTAGTATGGTTCCCCTGCTGGAGAAGGTGTGTAATGACACCAAGGGATGGCATGCATACGCTTCCATATGGGATCCTCCTGTTGTCAGCCTCCTCCCACCCCTTGCTACTGCAGTGTCAGAGGTAGTGACCTCCAGCCATCACCAGGGGATAGCCACAAGTCGACTACTGATATCCCCCTTCCCTGAAGAAGGAGAGCAGTCCTCCAGATGCTCAATCCTTCCCCAGCCCTGCCGACCCCTGGTGACACATGCTCATTCCAGAAAACTGGTCACCAGCATGGCGCGAGGTGTGGTGTCCAGTGGCTCAATCCTCAGAATCACTGGGCTGGCTGCAAAGTGACTTTCCTAATGTACAGAAGGTGTTACTGGATCTGAAGCTTCTTTTAAATGTAAAGAAGACCCAGTGGATGCTTTTTGAAAAAAGAAATAATAACGTTGATACTAAATGGGTTATTTAGGCAGTCCCCGGAGCTAACATCATTAGGGTTTACTCCTATAATACTTGGGCAGGACTCTTGATAGTCATTTAACTTTTGAGTTATATATAAAAAATCTCTCTACAAAACTAAAGCAGTTACTGAGGTTCTTCTTTAGGAATCAATCCCTTTTTAGCATTCCATTAAGGAAAGTACTTGTTACATCTTTGTTTTTACCTGTTAAGCTATGGTGACTTTATCTACACAAACACGTCAAGCACATTACTAGGCGCACTTGATCTGTTGTATAATTGTGCATTAAGGCCCATAACAAAAAAAGCATATACAACTCACAGATGTATTCTTTACGATGCAGCTAGTTGGACCTCACTAGCTGATCATAGAAATCTAGACTGGAATATATTTGTGAACAAGTTTATCTTGAAGACTCTACCTTCATCCTACAATTTAAAACTTCCTCTAAATATTCTTTGAGATCTGTATCCCAGTTTTCATTTCAAATTCTGAGAAGCAGAACCAAAAATGGAGAAACTATACTAGCAATAGCAGTGCCTTGTACTTGGGATATGATACAAAAAAATTGGATGTACATGTACTACTTCCTCTGTCACATTTTTGATCTTCTTTAGCTAGTTGGTCTTATAAACACTGTAACTGCTTTGGAGAAACAGTTACTGTATATCTAATATTCATGTCTGTATGCTGATATCAATTTTAATAACTATGTCTTTTTAATATGTTGTTATATGGTGTGTTATAATGTTTTGTTTTTATGGTTGAATGCAATTGTAAATGATAGTATTCCTCTCAATATGCTATCCAATAAAATGAATGATGATGATAAAAAATCATCCTAGTCTCATGTCCCAAACAATATTGATGTTAGTTTATTATTTAGATTTAGAATAAACTAGTTATTTTGTTACCTATATCCATGGACATGGAGTTTGCATAAAAATGTTATACTGTACTGTACTGTATGTATTGATGAAGTTGAGTATATGTGCATATTAAGGGCAGCTCATCAATGAAGAAGTAGAAAAATTGGAGGGCACAGAATAAGCACTGGGCCACATCATGGATTTAAATTCTGATTAGGTTCTTACACATCTGTATCATTTATAGTAAGAAAAATATGTTCCAAATATATGCATTTCTTTGAATGTTACATTCAACAGCTGGATCTCCTCTACCTGCAGAATGTTTTAAAGTGCAGGTTTGCTTGAAACACAAATTAGTTACAGTCTGTGTTTTGGCAATGTGGTAATCTATCTTAAGCTCAAAAAGGTGTCAATGCCTCACCAATGGTTCATAAGAAAGAATGACTGATGCCAATTTCACTAGCTTCTAAGGCAGTTGTAACTCTCATTAAGGGACAACTCTTGAGTTGACCTCCAAAAATAAAATGACATAATATTAAGGTGTTTAAGTCTTTGAGTATAAGAACAAAGAGATGGAGGATCTTGAAACTGTCAAGTTACAACACAGAGATAAAATGTCAGAGAGAACTAGCACCACCACAGCTTGGCAATTTCACAGTTTGTGGATAGTGAGAAGGTTTTTTTTAATTTATTTTTTTTATTCTGAGCACCAGTAGTAAGAAATAATCACCCATTTTCTATATGCTAATTTAACATTCTTATCTCTAAGTGTTAGCCTAAATCAATTTAGCTTATGTACTTGTGTTTACTGTTCAAAACTTTTATTTCCTAAAGTTTTTCTTGATTGCACTGTTTTGTCTTCTGCACTTTGGAATATATCTTGTAAAGAAACAGCATTATTTATTAGGATATAAATTACTGGCTGTGCATTGTAAAATGGATATTTTTCAGATCTCTGGTGTATCCATCCTTCTGCAAAGACACACTATCATTGCTAATCTGACTTAATCATTCATGATGTTGCAAAGCAGTAAGATAAAGAATGGAAAACAAGACCATACTCCATCTGAGGTTTCAGTAGTGGTCCTTGATATGATCAAGGGGGACTGGAAACTTGGCTCATGGGTCCAGTTGCCTGCACAAGCCAACTATGGAGACTGGTGGATCTCAGCACAGGACACAGAAAGGGGCAAACAAACGTGGAGGTTTTTGACCATCCACTGAGAGAGGGGTGAGGGTGGTAGACTTGTTGAAAGATGGCCTACTGTATGCCAGGTCCTAAAATTCTATGTAGTCATTTTCTGAAGTGTTGTTAAATTTGACTTCAGATTTGATCAATCATTCTGCTTAGGATCAGGGAATGACTGAAAATCTACCTTTTCCCTGGCATAGCCTGTAAAAATTATGTAGAGCCAGGTAATATACTTCAGTTTGTGGGAATCATCTTAGACTTGCTGTGACATTTATCTACTATTCCCCCAAGTCATGGCTAATGGGCCATGAGTGGGGAAACATATTGCCAATATGTACTTTTGAGTCCAGGGGTAATTCAGCTGGCGGGGGTATTTTAGAAAGACAGTATTGATAGCTGTCATTCTGTCTCTTCTACAGCTGTGTTTTTTCATACTGTATATAGAAACATAGAAACATATAAACATAGTTGCTGGTAGATAAGGACCACTTGGCCCACATAGTCTGCTCTAAATTCCCTACCTGTAGTGCCACTGAAGACTCTACTTGGACTGGAATACACCCCCCTCTTGTGCCTAAGATTCCCTTGTGTCTATAAAATGCATTCTTAAATCCTGTGACTATTCCAGCCCCCACCACTTCCTCTGGGAGGCAGTTCCAAGTGTCCGCTACCTTCTCCATGAAGAAGTACTTCCTCACGTTTCCTCTGAGCCTCCCCTTCCCCCAGCTTTATATTGTGACCCCTTGTCCTTAAGTATATTTTCCTTTGGAAAATTCTCCCTTCCTGTACCTTGTTTATTCTTATAAGTTATTTGATTGTCTATGTCATAGCCCCCCATTCCCTCCAGTCTTCTAGGGAGTACATATTTAAATCTTTAAGCCTTTCTTCATAGAGCTTCTAATGCAGGTTCTGCACCATTTTGGTTGCCCTCCATAGCACCACATACACCCTATCTATGTCCTTTCAGAGATGGGGCCTCCAGAACTGTACTGAGTATTCAAGGTGGGGTCTCACCAGTGATCTACGCTGGGGTATTATTACCACCTTCTTTCTGCTGTGATATCCCTCCATATGCATCTGAGCATTCCACTAGCCTTTTCTACTCCCTTGTCACACTGTTTAGCTATGTTCAGGTCATCAGAAATGATAATCCCCCAGGTCTCTTTCCCGTATTGTGACAATACATCCCCACCAGATGGTACACTGTCCCAGGGTTTTTGCTTTGCTGCCAAAGTTGTGACAATTCTTCTAACTTCTTTATATCATCCCTCATTCTTTCAACCCCTTGTGGTGTGTCTACTCTGTTTCAGATTGTTGTGTCATCTGAAAATAGGCATACCTGCCTCTCCAGTCCTTCTACAATGTTGCTAATAAGGACACTGAAAAGGACCGGACCTAATACTGACCCCTGCAGCACCTCTCTAGTCACCTTGCCTTCCCCAGAGAGCACCCCATTTACCACTACTCTTTGGCTTCTACCACTAAGCCAACTCTCCATCCATTTTACCATTTTAAGACTTACTCCTATGCTACTCACATTTGTTTACTAGTCTTCTATGTGGAACAGTGTCAAAGGCTTTGCTGAAATCCAGATAGGCCATGTCAATCACCACTCCCTGGTCTACTTTCTTTCTTACTCACTGAAAGAACTCAATCAGATTACACAGCAGGATGGAGAGCGGAGTGAAGGATGAGTAACCACTTAGGTGGGGGGGGGGTGTAACTATAGGACTAGCCTAGGGGATGCAGGCAGACTTTGAAATAACAGTTTTCTTTTTTGAAATTCTGGAATGCAGTAACTGGAATAATGGATACTATTGTATCCAGTACTTGGTTTTGAGTAGCAAATACCCCAGTATCATGGCAGTCACCAATTAATATTCTTTATTTGCGCAGCCTTAGATAAGAGTCAAGTGTGAATGGTGTGGTCGTTGGAGGCCATCCAAGAGCAATAAAGGAAGCATATTTAATAATGCTTTTGCCAATTAATTTAAAAATTCACTAGAAAATATACAATAGTTTAACCCATTTCAGACATAAGCATTAAAGAACACCTTTCCCAAGTGTAAAACCATTAAACATGGTGTTCCCTTTCCTCATTAGGGGCTCCTCTTGGCCACATTCACTTTTCTTTTATTCAACCCAAAAAGGAAAGAAGAGATCATAATTTTCCCCTGAGTGACTGGCCACATGATCCCTCACCACTTTCTGACTTGGTGACCCAACCCTGCCCTCTGATGTTTTGTGATGTTTTTATAGCTCGAGTGCGGGTGTGCACTCCATTCATTTGAATAGTACATCTTTTTCAAATGTAATTTCCCGATTGTAAATTGAGAGTTGGTATCCATTGATGCCAGTGTTCAACTAACAAGGCTCTTGTTAGTTGAACACTGGCATTAACTGGTAGCAAAACCCAAATTACAATTGGGAAATTACATTTGAAATAGACACTCCATTCAAGTTAATGGAGCTCACGCCCATGCTTGACCTATAATGGCATCACAAAATGAGCATGGGGTGGACAGACAAGTCAGGAAGTGGGGAGGGATAGTGCGGCCAGCCCCTTGGGGCCAAAATTATGATCCCTTCCCTTCCTTTTTTGGCTGAATTGAAAACAAGCTAAAGTGTCCTGGAGGAGCTCCTGATGAGGTTATGAAGCTCCCCGTTTAATGATTTTACACTTCACAATGATCAAAAAACATGCTCTTTAAAGAGGAAATGCCAGCAAATAAAAATAGGCCTAAGTTTCTAAATGTTTTCATGCAGGGATGCACTGCTTCCTTAAAGCACTCTTTTTTGTGGACATGTTTAAGACATTGAAATCTATCATGGAAGCCCAACCTAGGGTCTGAAATTATTAGTATTCCACCAGAAAGAAAACATCAAATTGTATTAGGGAAGATTAAAGTACGTCTGAAATACACCATATCAAAATGAACACTTAGGGTGCAAGATCAAGTAAACTGTTGTATGTAATTAATAACCAATTGAATCTGTCTTTCTTTACTTGGTTAAAGTACAAAGCATTATAGCCTTAGATATGCTTTATACTTCAGAAGGGTTTAAAGGTACCATGGGAGCCAAACAATCCATTTGAAGACTAGTTTATGAGGTAACAAATAATGGCTTATGAGGTACCAAAGTGCATTCATTAAGATAATGCCTCAAGAAAAATCACACTGTACAAAGTAGGGAATTGGATTTGCAATAACTCACTGAAACTGGGTATACTGCACATTTTCTGTTGTCATTGTGAATAAATATTTGGCAGGTTATGCTCTTTTCTGTGACATATTTATTTGTAAACTGCTACCTTTACAGAAACTAGAAAGCATTCACAAAAATAATTTAATTTAGACTGAGAACAGTACTGCTTGAAATGTTATGTACTTTAGAAGGAAAACGGCAAACACATGGTAGTTTCTCTGTTCATTGCTGGTCCTTTCTGTTGACAATAATGTACAAATATTGTATGAGCTGTCTTCTGAGAAAAAGCCCATCACTTATGCGTAATGGTTTCTTGACATCATCCCAGGTCAAGATAATAGGCTTAGGGCTTCTTATCTTGAGCAACCCACTCTTCAGAACATGAAACCTAATGGCCTTCATAAGAAATGGGAACATCTCTCATACCTTACACATGCTTTTAAAAACAGTTATATCTCAATGCTTAAGAAATTAACTCAGTGCATGTATAATTAGAGCTAATCTGCATATTCTCAAAAATATCAATTAAAAGACTGGGGTTTACACCACCATGTTGTAGTTTTTTTTTTTCAAATTCTTTAGTTTTCGCATGACACATTGCAGACGTTTCAGGTCGGTGACATTTTGTGATTATATGCCACTTTGTCAGACTCTTGTCTTGGTGTTCTTGTTTTTTAATTTTTAGCATCACATTACATCAAGCAATCAGTTTCCTCAACCACTAAAGAAGAAAAAAAACAATCCTTATACATTAGCCAATATGACTGGACTGAAGCTATACTATGCTTTGTTTTCAGCTTCAAATGCTGGGTTCTTGCCCTATAAGTTAGCCAATACAGCAGGACAGAAGGCTATGCTCTGTTTCCTGCTTCAGGTGCACAGTTCGTTCACAGTGCAGACTTCTCTCTGACATGGCCATAGGCTAAATCCTGTGGCTACAAGGAATGTAGCAAGGGGAGTCAGCTGGAGGCTATGTCAGAGATAGATCTACTCTGGGCATTAAATAAGCACTTGAAGCAGGGGTTAGAGTGTACTGTGGCCATAGTCTTGCCACATTCTTTAACTAATAGTGCAAAAACAAAGCATTTAATGAGGGAAAACAAAGCAGAGCCTAAGTCTTCAGTCCTGCCATGTTGACTAACTTACTGGGATTTTTTCTTTTGTGAGGAAGAATCTGATAACTTTGAAATAAGGTAGTACTACAAATTAAGAAACAAAAACACTGAGATAATGGCCTGACAAAGTGATGTATGGGTACAAAACATTGCTCAGAGTATCTGTAACGTGTCATATGAAGAATAAGGAAATTGAAAAAAAGCTACATGATAGTGGTGTAAGTCCCAATCTTTTACTTGACCTTTTGGAGCATGTCTGCAGGAGCATCCTGAAGACAAAATTTAAAAGGGCATCCTGGCTTTGAAGTTGAACTCTGGGGAGGTAACCAGTGTATTTAATCCAATGATTCTGTAAAATACAACTTGGGCAAATCTATTAGAAAGGCACCACCATCATAACAAATCAAATTAACAGTAATTGAAGGAAAGGAGGGATGATCGGACCATCATGTCCACACTCCCCTGCTTCAGAAGCAGGGATAAAAAAAAGCGTTCTCTGCAAACATGTACCACTTTACAGGAATTATCTTCCCACTCTGCTACCTACAATACCTACTGTGTTACTTGGCAAGTTGACATTGCCATGTTAACCTTAAAGCTATCTACTATCTTCTTTTCCACTGTCTCCACTGGCAAACTACTTACTAGTCTACCAGTGGAGGCAGTGACCATCTTCTGGATGAAAAAGGGGCTCAGAGCAACAGTCCTGAATTTGACATCCTTGATCTTCAGGGCACATACCTACACCCTTCTGCAGAACACTAAACAAAACATCTTCAACAATTCAACCTTTTTTAATATCCTTGAGTGTATGAAGGACTCCTCTCTTGGCCTCCTTTTCTACAGGGTTCAGATATCAAAGACTTCTAGCATCTCATGATAGCTTTTGTCACACAAACCACTGATCATTTTGGTGGCCCTACATTGCACACTCTTGACTTCTTCAATGTTGTTTTTGTGATGAGGAGACCAGAACTCAATGCAGCACTCCTGATATGACCTGACCAGGCCCTTGTAAAATGTCAGCATTACTTTACTTGCACTTGACCAGAAATCTTAAGGACATATTAATGGACAGTCATTTTGTGTCAACAAAACCAGAGCTTCAAAATTGCAATTGGCTGCTAACTAAACCAAACATTGTATGTTTGTTAATGTGGTTGCTGCATAGTATGTAGACATGCAAAACCAGGAAAAGTTTTTCAAAAAGATTAAATCAAAGTAGAAATTATGGAGTTCATAACATTTTCAACTCCTTTTGCAATCTGTGTTATATAGTGCCGCTGCTGTGATTTGTATTATGTTGGAGTAAAAATCAGAAATGCAAGAAAATGTATACAGGAGCATGCCAGAGACAACAAATAGGACAAAAAAGTGCATTCTGGGAGGGTGTTGTGAAGTAGCCACTGGAGTGGATGCATTCATCTCAAGCTCAGTGTGGTCTTGATTTAAATCTTATGTGTTATATCTACTGACATGATTTTCACTAAGTATCGCACAGTACAGGAAACAGCCTTCTCCCTTGCATGCAATGGGTCTGAAAAAAAAGACAATGGCAAGATGCAAAATGGTTGGAATCATACTTCAGAGCAGCTAGTTCAAGGGCTTCAGCAAAATCTGGAGAACAGAGCCAGTAGTGACTGTACACAAATGTTACAACTGCTAACAAAGCTCCAGGCCACAGGGGATGGAACAATTAAGAGGCTGGCCTCCATGGAATACAAGTTGAGCAATCTGGATGGTAACATGAGAACAAAGCTACTTAGCTCTGAATGACAGTTGGAGGTAAAGAGAGCCTTGATAGATTGTATGTGATTTCTCAGAACCAAAAGTAGATGCTTCAGAAAACTATATGCAACAGTGTAATGTTACGATTGTGGGTCCCCCCCCCCCCTCAGCTTGCAGTCCATTCAGAACTGCTTGCCACATTGGACTGCATGATTTTTAAGGACTTGGCCTTACTCCCCAGGTACTTTGGAGTTAAGGTGGTGAAGGCATTTGTCATCCCTATAAGATCATAGCCCTGGGAAGGAACAATGGCTTGTCCACTGTCAGCTATCACCACCTTGAAGGCTAGAATACTGCTCTTCCATGCAGTCAGAGCACAGGGTGATATTGTGTGGGAGGGGAGCAGGTTGTTTTTTTTCCCTGGCCTGTCATCATTGACATAGGGCCACAAAAAAATCCATATACAATTAAAAGTCAATGTTGGAAAGGGCCTCTCTGCACAACTTCTTTTGCCTGTTCAACTCCAACTAACTTTAAAAGGAAAGACTCATGTTTACTGACCCCGAGG
The DNA here is from genome assembly GCA_016271365.2 of Neoceratodus forsteri. Taxonomy (NCBI): domain Eukaryota; kingdom Metazoa; phylum Chordata; order Ceratodontiformes; family Ceratodontidae; genus Neoceratodus; species Neoceratodus forsteri. Next base: position 878,395,306 of record CM028134.1, on the reverse strand, counting down.
CAGCTAATAAATTTTTTTGGAAGATTGAGGCTATGGAGGAATCTGCTAACAGGGAACAAGATCCAGATGTAACGCCTGAGTGACTGTGTTTATTGGAACTTATTCTTGCTCTCTCGGTACCCTTCAATATGGGTTCTGTTTTGAAACTTACAGTGTTCCTGTCTCTGATGGCTCTCCTATGACATTTGAGTGCTTTTACAGGCATCAGATTTATCTCAATTGCTTGCCTAACTTTTCTTCACAGCCTATATGTTGTACTCTGTATTACTTTGTATGGGGGGGGGGTACATTATGGTGTACTGTATCATAACCCTTAGTTTGTGGATTTTAAAATATGGCCTGTAATTTCCTTCCTTTTGCAAAGTGCCCATCTTGCTGCCTGAATGTGCAGAGTTTAATTATAACTTAATTGAGCATGGACATTCTGCATTGTTCTCTAAGTCTTGCCTTATAGGTGTTCAGCCTTTCCCTACTTCTTCCTTCTGTGAGTGGTGGGAATATTCTGCACAAAGACTTCTCTTGACAATATCCTGTGATGAGACTGTTCCATCCTACGAATTTATCTCACAGAACTTTTACTCCTGAACTTTGCCCTGGGGCCTTTAGGCCATTTCTGACCGCCATGTTTGATTTGTTGTCATTCTTGTACTTAGATCACCTGATCAGATATTGGTTTATGTTTGTTTTTCTTGAATGTCACAGAAACATAGAAACACAGAATGTGACGGCAGATAAGGACCGCTTAGCCCACCTATTCTGCCCATTTCCCTACCTAACAGATAAGCTGCAGATCCTAGTTAACCAACAGCTTACTTCCTCCTACCCCCACTAGGACTGCCTTATGTCTGTCCCATGCATTCTTGAATTCACTCACAGTTTTTGACTCCACGACCTCCTCAGGGAGACTTTCCATGCATCCACAACCCTCTCTGTGAAAAAATACTTCCTTACATTACCTCTTAGCCGTCCCCCCTCTATCTTCAAATTGTGTCCCCTTGTTCTTGCACATCTCTTTTTCTGAAAGATGCTACCCTCTTGGACTTTGTTGATTCCCTTGAGGTACTTGAAAGTTTCTATCATGTCCCCTCTCTCCATTCTTTCCTCAAGGGTATACATATTAAGCTCCTTTAGTCTTTCTTCGTATGTCTTCTGGTGCAGACCCTGCACCATTTTGGTTGCCCTCCTGTGGACAGCCTCCACTCTGTTTATGTCTTTGCAAAGATGAGGTCTCCAGAACTGAACACATTATTTCAGATGGGGTTGCACCAACTATCTGTACAGAGGGATAACAACTTCCTGTTTTCTACTATTGATGCCTCTCCCTCTGCATCCTAGTATCCCCCCAGCCTTTCTTACTGCCTTCTCACATTGCTTGCCCACCTTTAGGTCATCTTATATAATTACCCCCAGCTCCCTTTCCATTTTTACTGTTGTCAGTATCTCACCCCCCATTGTGTACTCTTCCCCTGGGTTTTTGTTTCCCAGGTGCATTACCTTGCACTTCTTTGCACTGAATCTGAGCTGCCATACATCTGACCATTCCTCCAACCTTGCCAAGTTCCTTCTCATCCTTTCCATTCCATCTATCATGTATGTACCTGTTACCTATTTCAAATGAGCTTTGTTCAATTGAGTTTTCCTGGTAAAACAAGCAGAATAAAACTAAATTAAATTAAATAAAAAGTAGGAAAAATGCACTATCTGCACATTCTGTATAGCACTATGGCACACAACTTTCAGATATCAGCATTCAGGTGTTGGAACAGGTTTCCCACCCACTGATGGGAGGTAGTCATCTTAGTATCCTTTTAGAAAAAGGGAGTAATTGGAACATAAAATTGTAAACACTACAGTCTTGTGACTTTAATGAAGAAATGGATTTTATTCCATTTTTGTAGCTACCCATATGATAATTTTTTGAGTACTGTTTATATTCAGGCCTGGCTCTGTGACCTTGCAGATTTTGGTAAGCTTAATTCATTTGTTTAGCCCATTTGCACAAAACTTTTGTTAGATCTATACTGTTTGCAAACACCCTCCTTTTGGAGATTACGTAAGATGTCCACAGGCATCAGGACCCAGAGTGATGCCAGGCTTAGGAATGTGGGCCTGTCCCTGGCATCATGCACAGAAGAGGGTGGAGTGGGAGAAAGTGTTCATGAAGGAGCCAGTTGAGGGGAGTTTGTTCGAGTCAACTGCAGTATGAGGAGCATTTTGGGGCCTGTAGCACCGGGTGAGGAAGTGGGTTACTAGTTGGGCAGAGAGGCCTGGGGCTGGAGTGGGCCAATTGCTGCCCCAGTCCTAAGGAAGCAGAAGGATCCCCATCAAGACATTGGGGAGGGTGAGGAACTGTTGTGCTTACGTCAGAGGTAGCACATAGGAGAGGAGCCCATCTGACTCCAAGGAGGAAGGCTGACTGACATCTGGTGGCTGCCATGGCAGTCCCACACCATGTATGTGACAAAGGCCAGGTGTTGGAGTGTCAGGTGTGGCAGATTGCACCCCTACTGTAAGCCCATGTCCAATGGGGGAAAGTATTGGGAGTGTCATCTGGTGTGGGGCCACCCTGGGAAGTATCGGCTCCAGTCTAGTAACCCCACTGCAGAGTGGTCAAGGTCGGGAAGACCATAGGAAAGAAGGGACTGTTCCCATAAAAGAGGGTTCCCCAAGTTCAAGCCATGAGGTCCCAAGTGCCCCATGCCAGGGTAAAAATGTCCAAGTGAAAACCTTTGAGGGAGAGAAAGTTTAGAACCCTGCCTGCCATCACAAATGCTGTGAGCCCATATAGCTCCACCAAGAGTTGTGAAAGCATCCAGGTTTGGGACCCTGGTCCCCCAAGTAGGAGTCACGGCTGTCTTCCGTTGTCTATGCAAGTTCACTGAATGTTACCACCACTGCTCCATGGATCCAAACGAGTTTTGTGGTTTGAGCCTTTTGAACTTAAAAAAAAAATAAACTATGCCTGATTGCAATGGAGTTTTGGCTGGACTGTAATATTCATGTTGTGACAAATAAATTGCTTGAATATCGCTGTTCCTAATGACTTTGCACCTGACAGTGATTATCTGATGCCCCTCCAGCTGTAATAAAACATCTGTGCACCCTAGACAGAGTTCACACTGTCATCTGAAAGAATCCCAATTGCTGAGGTACTGTTTTCATTTTGTCTTTGTTGAAATATCGCTGAAATGTCTGAGTCCTGATCAGGGGCTCTCCCCTTTTCCCTGTGACTGCACCATCCTATATACTCCTAGACATGGGTGGGGAGGAGAGGTGCCCAGGGGCACCTGCAAGTAGACTTGGGGGCTGAAACCTGCCCCAAGGTACTCCTAGAGAGAAAAGATTGTGTACATTATAAACTCAGCAAATGATTTCCAGCATAAGCAAAGTGAGGAGAAAAGGGTTACAACTTTGAGGGCTGTTCCCATAGACTAGTGGAGTGGTGGTTACAAAACTGGAGGCTATCATTCGGGATCTGAAAAGTTTGGGTGGTCAATATCTCTCTGCAGTGCTGAAGGGTAACAGGTTTGGGGTGAAGAGGATGCCAGAGTTGCTGAATAAAGTTTACAGTTGCCACCTGAGGACTGAGTGCCTCGTGAGAGACAAAATGGTGCCTGGTGCCTCGTGTCAGAAAATGTGCATAAATGCATAATGAATAAGGAGCCCTAGAGTTTGGTTGGTGGATTAAGTGGAGTCACCAGGGTCATATAAAGCTGGATCATGAAATGAGACTGTGCAAACCACCCAAGTGATCTGAGTTGATTGGCGCTGTAGAGAGATTGAAAATTGCTAAAGTGTTTGTTTGGATTTTATACTTTGAAAAGCAGAAAAAACAAAATCCTGAAACTACCATAGCTTCTGCACCAAATCCATTGGGCAGGATTGTCACTGTGTCTGAATCACTTTTGAGCTGGCTCTGGAACATGTTAAAGAGGAGCAATGCAACTGAATGCTGTGTCCTGTGTGGACATGAAGGAGAAGGAGTGTTGTGCCAGCCACTCTGCATGCAATGTGCCCGTGGTGCTGCCTTGATGCCAGCTGTATAGCTTCCAACCATTGCTTTGCCCTGGGGAGAGTGGGGAGGTGTGTTGACCCCCACAAGAAGTGAGTGTTCCACTGTAGAGCCACTGAATAAGTGGGATGAAGTCCATTCAAGTATTCCTGAGGTGAAGCCATGCAGTTAGGGCCCAGTCATCTGCTCAACCCTTCCCCACTGCCTGCTGCTCATGAACCTCCCCCTGGCAGAGGGAGGGGCTGTGGGTGGACAAAACCACTTCAGTTGTCTGAGGCTGGGTTTTTGGAAGACAGACTGGCTCAGGCAAGACCCACCTTGGCTGCAGCAGTAGGCCCATTGGTGAGGGAAAAGCTCCAGAGATCCCACTGGTGCCGGAGAGTCATAAGAGTGCTGCAGAAACAGATGTAATGGCGAAAGCTGAAAATGAGGATGACAGAATGGATTCTGTAGAAGAGAGTGTGGCAAGAGTTACTCTGTCCAGATACCCAAGGCCTCATGAAGGTGTCACCAGAGTGTATGAAGACTTGGTGGCCAAGAGGGATATTCCACAGCCCTCTTCTCTCCCAGTGCTGGGTTTGGTGGATGTCACCCTCCTGCTGCCAGACAAGTGCAAATGCAAGCTTGTGGATATTGATGCCCTGCACACCACAGAGTTGAATTATCTAAGGTACCGTGATGGCAGCTGGCTGGGAAGAGGACAAGAATCACAGACCAGCATCTGGACTATACCATGATGGAACCAAGTAGGACACTGGGTAAAGAGATACCTGAAGAAAGAATACCCATGGGTGAACTACCCCTACATCAGCAAACGTTTATGGGATATCATTGAAACCAGAAAGGTGGATTGGGTATTCTACAGTGCTATTGAGAAAATCTATATAAAGAACAAAATGAGACCCTCTGATCCTGCTTATGACAGAGGGAACATCCTTACAACCACCAGGTCCATGTGTGCATCCATCGTCTGGGAAGGGGTCACCTTGTTTAAAATGTTTGCTCAAGTGCTAGACAAGATTGGCCATCGGATAAAGTATTATGTCATCAGCATGGATTGCCAAGGAGCCAAATGCACAAAGCATGACACCTGCTTCTATTTCAGCACAGACAATCCACCTAAGGGCTCTCAAGCAGTAACCAAGAAGAAATCCTAAACCTCAGTGCCCCCTGGCACTGCTAGTGGACTGCTGCTGTCCCTCTGACAACTATGACTGCCTGGGTGAGACTGTTCTTTGAATATGTTTGTGTTTTTAAAAAAACAAAAAAAACAAGAACTCTTTCAATCATATTGTTACTATATACTGCTAATCATTGTTTATTGCAATGCCTATTTGCTAGAGTGAGCTAAATGTTAAGTAAAAATGTAGCTTAGAAAATAATATAGTTTAGCCATAGATAAGGCAAGAAAATTTAGATATGCCTGTTGGTAGAAATGTTATGTAAGATTGTGCTCTCCTAAGTAAAAGGTGGAGGAAGGGACATGGACTCTGTATGAAGAGACTGCAACCATTTGGACTCCATGGGACTTAATTACAGAGCAGGTTATCATAGATATGCCTTTAGATGTAGAATTAATTGTTAAAGGAACACTAAATATTGCAGGGATCACAAAAAATTGTGAAAGCCCATGAAAAGATCTTTCAAATGAGGTATTGGGTTTATCTGTAGGGGACAGGAGTCTTGAGATATGAATAGCTAAATAATGTGTAAATCAAATCAGAGCAACAGCCATTTCATGTAGTCTTAAAAACAGGAAGCAATGTCACTGATAGGCACGATGTATGTTGTTAATTACAACTTGCCCCTCAGTGACATCACTTTCTGTTTTAAGATTGCATGAAATGGCTGCTGCCTTATTTTGATTTACAGATTATGTAAATATTCATATCTTGGGACTTTTGAAACCTACAAGAAAGCCACATACCATAACATTGAGGGACAGTTTTCTTTATTTCAGATTGGGGCAGGAATGGGAGGGTGGTGAGTGCCACTAGATACCAGGGAAAGACAACAAAAAGTAATGGGGATGGTGATCGTAGGGTGGGAGGTGCCACTAGACACCAGAGAAACATTACTAAACTACAGGCACAGGGATCAGTGGGTGGTGGGTGCCACTAGACACCATGGAAAGATTATTAAACTTTGGGGACAGTGATCTGAGGGTGGGGGATGCCAATTGACACCAGGGAATGATTACTAAATTACAGAGATGGTGATTGGAAGATTGGGGGGGGTGCAACTAGTCAGCAAGGAAAGATTACTAAACTATGAGACAGTGATCGTAGGGTGAGGATGCATCTAGACACCAGGTAAAGATCAATAAATAACAGGAACGATGATCGGTGGGTGGGGGATGCCACTATATACCAGGAAAAGATCAATAAATGATGGGACAGTGATTGGAGGATGGGGTGCAATTAGGCAGCAGGGAAAACTCGCTAAACTAGGGACAGTGATCAGAGGGTGGGGTGCCTCTAGACACTGGGATATGATCAATAAATAACAGGAATGGTGATCAGAGGGTGGGTGGTGCCACTAGACAACAGGGAAAGATCAATTAATTATGGGGACAGTGATCAGAGGGTGGGGGTGCCACTAGACATGAGGGGAAGATTAATTCATTGTGTTGACAGCAATCGTACGGTAGGGTTGCTACTAATTAACAGACTAGCATTAGACAAATACAGGAATGAAAATGGGGGGAGGGCACCACTAGACACAAGGGAAATGGTGGCTCACTGCTCTCACAGCAAACTGTAGCATGAGTTCCATTTGTGGCTGAACAAGTCAAAAAAGTCCCACTGTTCTCATACAGAGAACATGGGTGAATGGCCCCTCTCACCAAGCTGGGCAGCATGGGTTTTGGGCTGCCCACAAAATGTATTTCTAGCATTTCTTTTTAAAAACAAACTCCAGAATGTAGCTAAATGGATCCCATTTAGCTAGATTCAGGTGTTTGTTTTTTTAAAATAAAATAATTTTTTTTTTGTATTTTGCATGATATTTTACTTCAAGGGGGAAAAAGAAGATGGTGGTCTTACAGCATAAGAAAAAATATGCCTCGTGCAGTGAGAAGCAAGTAGTGAGAAACCCCAAAAACTATCCCGTGAGATCAAATATTTAATTTCACACCAGAACATTAACTCAAAAAATCTACTGCACATGATCAGAACAGAAAACACAAAACTTTAAAGACTTATGGCTCTGGCACCAGTTAATATTTCTTCACCAGACCTAACAAAGGCACTTCCTTAGGACATGACAGATGTCCCCTGCAAGTTTGGGGAAAAATGTCATTCCATGTATGGTGTACGTGAGAGAAAAAAAAACCATGTCAGGTATTGAAAAAAACTTGGCCCTCTACAGAAAAATAACATATGTGGATCTCAGAAACTAGACAATCTGCCATCAAAAAAAATCCACAGATCAAGACCTTGCCTCCTAGACAACACATTCAAAATTTCAACTCATTTCATCAAATGATACCAAAGATATTAATGTGCAAAGTCAGGGGTTTAACATTGAACACCCTACTCAACCCTAATTATAGTGGCACTACTGCATCACTATAATATAGAGGATTACAATAATCGACAAAGGTAATAAAAAGTTTTCCCTCATTTAAATGTGAAAATCATTGAGCCACAGATTTGCCATTTAACATTAATGGGAAATCTTTATAAACAGTACTGCGAAAGGATGGCAAGAAGGTGTGGCGTAGCATACTTACACTGCACTATAAGTTGTACCAGGGCTTCTCTTGACTTGACATTAAATCCATTGAACTGGCTTGTTTGACATCTATAGGTTCCAGTCATCTCCCTGGAGACATTTGTTATCCTTAAGATTCCATCAAAACTTTCCGTCTGCATGTATCCATCTGGCATCGGGACCTCCTTATCTGCTCTAGACCAAAGAATTATGGGCTTAGGTTTTCCAGAGACCAAGCACTGTAGATCTACTGTATCTCCTTCTTGGACAACCATGGGTGACTTTTCCTTTGGAACTGTCAGATTTGGTGGAACTAAAAAAAAAAAAAAAAAAAATCTTGGTATATCGTAACATAGACATATTAAAAATAATGTATCTGTTGGAACACAGCACGCTGTTTGTATCATAAATAAGGTGGCAATTATGCCTGCTTAGTTTGTACATGAGCAATTTATTAAAGAGAAGCAGAAACTCAAGACTCTACAATACATTTTGTTGATGTTTAATTGCCTTTTATAACTTAAAGGCCACATCCTCAGATAAGGCTGAGATTTTTGCAAATTGTGCATATCCCAGGCATGGAGTAATTTACCCAAATGCTGATCCACAACAGATGGCATCCACAAATCCCTACCTTCCTCCCTCTGTGACTGTGGAGCTTTACTTGGTGCAGGGAGGCATTCCTAAAGGTGGAGCTGTGATAGACACTAGGCATCTAGCTGGATGCCAAGGTCAGCTCCGTAGTGGATTCCTTGACCACATAGCAAGGGGCTGTAAAATACAATAGTCCTCCAATAGTGATGCCAGATTAAACTAAAATCATAATGAAACATAGCAGAGCCCCCAGCCTTCAATGCCAGCTCAGAGAGCTGAGACTGCCAGTGACTGGGCTGATCAATGTCCGGCATAGGATCGCAGGTGCTGGTTGTAAGTTATTGTGTGGCTGGTGTGGTAGTGGTATGGCAGCCCCTTGGGGCTGCATACCACTGCTAGCCATTGAGTACTACCAGACATACATGCACCATTTCACACATTGCATGTATATGTGTCTCTAGCCCCATTCATGCCCCTAATCCAGTCACCTGCATACTTACGTGGACATCTCAGGATCAGATACAGAGGGTGTTCTCACCCTAGACTATGGATGTATGATGGCATACATAAATGTGGAGCAGTAGCCATACACATCAACTTCCACACCATTTATCCCATGTGAGTGTGGAAGGTCTCATCAATCTGTTATGGATTGAGCCCTTAAACATTTGATGGACTCACGAATAATCACTGCATTCCCATAAACTGTGAGAGAAGGGAACTCTATTAACATTTTCATTTACTCACCAGCATCTCACCACAAAAGGATGTTGATTTATTATTCTTTAACACTACAGGACGGAGTTCATGGAAGAGGACTCAAAGTCAGGAAACTGAAAGTTACTGTCAGTTTCATAGTGAATGCAACTTATAGTTTGTTCTCCCAAATCTTGCAGCTGGGGTTGTTTTATAAACCTGTATGCTACCACTAAACTATGAGACCCTATTGCCTTGCTTGCAGGTAATAGCTGCAGTTAGGGTTATCAACACAGCAATCCTAACATGGGATTTCCTGACTTTTTTGTGCTTTGTCAGCAAACCCAGAAACTATCTTAATGAGTGTTTTAAATCAATTTCCATTAAAAAAAGCCTTCCCAAATCACAGAACTTGTACCAGGAGACTATTTCAAGTTCTGCTATATAAATATCTCTCTACCCCAAATAGCATCACCTCCTTTCCTTCATCATTGCAATCCAAGCACTTTGTTGCAAACAGCAGCAGCCCTTGCTTCTTCCTTTCTCTCTCTAAGAACTCTCTGGCATTCAGTGGTGCCCTCTTCCCTTCCCTTTTGCAAGTACTCCCTATTGTTTGTTGGCACTTTTCACTCTGACCTTGGCATTACAAACACTCTGTGGGTTCTCTCCTCCAAGTACTCCATGATATCCAGTGCCACACCATACTCTCCCCATCCTGTTTCAAGCACTCTCTTATCCCCAGTTGCACTCCCCCAGTCTCCCTCTCCCATTTCTTTTTTTTTTTGAGGTTGAAAATATTTATTGGAAAACAAACATACAGTATTTGATGTATATATGCCAAGGGGGACACCACAACCTTTGTTGACCGCTGGAAGGATGGCAAGGTAATGGGTGACCAAAACCGGAACAGAGATATGAGAGCAGCAGAAGAAACATAACTAAGGAAAGCATATGCAGCTGTGGTGGTGACTGTACACTATTCCCTGTCCCATTTTAAGCACTTCCTGATATTTGGTACTCCTCATTTTCTCCTTATCCCCCTCCATACTCTCCCCTGTATCAAGTGCACCACCTTTTTTTCCCAGTCTCATTCAAAGTATTCTCTGTGCATACCAGCACTACTCCTTCTTGGCCTATTGTATGCAAGTCCTGGTGTCTGGAGGCACCCACTTCCTCTCTGTGCCTGTTAAAAAATTCTCTGGTGTTGAATAGCAACCACATGTCTCTCCCCCATACTGTGCCAACTAGTCCCTGGTGTCCAGTGGCACTTTCCCTCCCTCACCATGCCCAATATCAAGTACTTTCTGGAGTCTATCAGAAAGCACACCCCATGCTGCATCACCCCCTTTCTAGACAACAAATGACACAGCCCTCCACTCACCTCAGCTGGCTATTATCTAAACATGTTTCATATCACCAAAATGTTTAGGGTGGGGCAGCACTATGGATGGGCTCCTGAGGATGACAGGGATTGAAGCATTGAAAATGCAAGGTAATTGCAGAATTCAGTAGCATGTGTAATAGCAGTATCCATTGCTTAATGAGAAGTTCTACCAGTAAATATCACAGATCTTTACCCTACTGACAGAAAACCACAAGTAGCTGAAACCCTTGGGACCTAGAGGCCACGTATTGTAATTTACCTATTCTACCCTGGATTACTATTTCTGCTATGATGCATTTCCTTTCTGACCATCCTTTCCAAGTAATGTGGCATCAAAAAATTGTATTTTCTATGACAATGCTATCCAGCTTGTGTTTAAAAAATGAAACACTCATCACTTCCTATGGGAGCTTCTTCCTAATGTTTACTCACCTTTCTGGTAAAAAAACATTTTCTCATGATACCACATAACTACAGTATATTGTTCTAGAGAGTTGGGGTTGTCGTCTAGTTCTACTCCCATTAACAAACTGAAAAACATTCTCCTAACTTATTCAATCTCTTAAAAATAAAAATAAATCTGGAATCATAACAATTAATAATAATTTTTCCATGAAAAACATACCTAGCCCAGGTAGACAATCCCAATATTTTAAATTCTTTATTCCTTTTAATAATTTTACTCAATGTTTCAGTCTCAGTCTAAAAATTGCTGTAGTTTCATTTTATATGTGTTGCTCAGAATTATACACAGAACTCCAAATGTTGCCTTACCAATGCTGTATCAATATTAATGTTTGGCATGCCTTTAGAGCACCAACCAATAATTAAGCATGACAACATAGGGGTCCCTAACTAAAAGGATGACTAAGTTATGATCAAATAAACAACATAGTAAAATGTTGTGAAATTTCACAGAAATTTTACAAACTTCATAGAATTTCACCAAAACTCCATAAAACTGAATTTGCTAATTTTATGTTGCACTAACCTCGATGCCACTGTATTTTTGCATATGCCCTCTTTGCAGTGAGTGTTGGCACATTCAGTAAGGATTCAACTACCTCTCCCCCACACACACACATGATGTTTCATGCACACTCTGGTTCATACAGCTGTGGAGAATTGCAGTGTATAGGTCATCTCTCTTGGCCTGCTGCAGAAAAACTGGTTGCATACAACAGATCCAGCTAGGCATTAAAGGATTCAAGCAAGCTTTGCTGCTCTACCACCCACCACGTACATTCCATGTCTCTTCACACCTCCATGCACATGCAATCTAATTCCCACTCCCTCATCTACACACATGCAGTGTCACTACCCAAACACATATGCTGTCACCATGGGCCCCCACACACATACAGTGTCATGCTCACACACACACATGTAATGTCAACCTCCATCTCTCCTACACATGCTCTCTCCCCTCATGAACCCAGCAGACACATGCACTTTCATGATCAAATCCCCAGAACACACATGCCTTCTCATACACAACCCACACTCATGCAGTGTAATGCTCTGACCAACTCACACAGTCACTGCCATCCACAGACACCTGTACATATGTACTGTCACCCACAGACCTCCTAACACATTCACAGACCCTCCATACACAAGTACTGCCACCAACATAATCTACAGTACTCACATATACATGCTCACGCACAGACCACACAAACACATTTATGGTCACCCACAAAGTACCTTCCTGATTCTCATACATTCAATGTCACCCATAGACCCTCTAAACATCAATTATTTTTCAACCAAAACATTCCCTTCTCCTAAACTTATTTCTGTAACACCTTCTAAAACTAATACTACCTCAATGAAACCATGCAAGCAAACATTGTTGGCTTTTGCCAACTCTTGCTATGTATTGAGCTAAACTTACAAGAATATGTCCATAGTAAATTTAAGGGCATGGCCGAACCCTTTGCTCTGGTAATGCACCTGGACATGAGCTTTAGCTCAGCTTGCCTTTCCTGGTTACCAATTTCCAAAGAAAATGCAAAAACAGTAAGAAAGACAGCTGAAGTATTCCTTTAAAATCTCATAAAGGATATAAAATGAAAAGAAAAATCACAAAATGCCATTGGGTACCTTGTAGATGTTTTATCACTTTCCAAAGAGAAAGCATATTGTTACTTTTCACATTCTGCCAACTGGAAGCTATTACATTCCTGATTCGTGATATCATATCTGTTATTAATATAATCAGTCCACAGCAACTTCTGCTTAACAGGATTATGTTGTTTACTCTTAAGATCTCTCTGGAACACTCTAAGGTATGTGTGTGTTGGGGGGGGGGGCTAAAATCCCAAGGAACTGCACAGCTTTCAGGGTGAAAAAGAAAACTGCAGAGAAAGCAACTACTCCATTTTGGCAAAATAAGCTGAGAAACTCAAAGCCCTCACATCTTCTTTAAGTGAGTTTTGGGAATTCTACAGAAAAAGCCCCCAGTGTGGCTATCAAAAAGATGTTAACATTACTTCTCGACGGCAAACAAAATTAATAAAATAAAAAAGCAAAAGGTGACTACATCCAATGGTCTTACTTTGACAATTGTAATACAATAAAAAAACAAATCTTGTTTTAATATAAAATAAGGGAGAATAAGGCATGAAAATAGTTGAAAAGATGCTTAAAAGGAAAAGTAAAATGAGAGCAACAAATACACAATAGTTCGGAATTTGTGCTTCACTTTCTAGTAGAGTTACAAAGTAAGTGTTGGTTTTGGGATTAGAATCTGTGTCTACAGGTCCACAGCTTAAAGTAACAAATTGCTTTCCCTTAATAACATCTCTATAGGGATAACCTAGGTTTGCATGTGTCTTGTCCATGGAGGCCACCTCAATCCATTTTAAATGCATACCAGGAACCTAACTGATGCAAATGCATCCCCCCACCCTCCACACAAACATGTAAACCTCCCTAGCTAGCTATCACCCACAAATGTACAATTTATGTGACACAGTGCACATTCTGAAGGAAATTCTGCATCCAAGGAACCATAGCATTCCTGGGGCTTTGCTCATGGGTAACAACTAGCCCACAGTGAGTAAGTGGAGATTGATGCACAGATGCATGCACTCTTATAGTATATACACATTGCACCGCTGGAAACAATGATGTATACACTAACATATGGTACTGTACAGCACTACATACCCAGAGAAACACATGACTATATACTAACACACTGTACATACACCTCACAGCACCACACATGAAGAGCACACTCACAGAAGTGTACATACTCAGCACTACATACACAGATGCAAACGTACAGGCACTACATACACCGATGCACACACACAGCCCTATATATAAATGTGGATACACACACACACACACACACACACACACACACACTACTGGCACAGATGCACACACACAAATACCACATACACAGATGCAATCACAGCATGACATACAAAGATATGCACTGCTCTGATGCACATGCGCACACACACACACACACACTCACACACCACCGATGCACACACACTAGCACATGCACTACATTCACTGATGCACACAAGTACTAACACTTTTTCCTTTACTATTTGGGCCCTTCCTAACAATGTCACTTGACCAGTTCAGATCCTTTTTATTATACATTTTATTTACCCAAGATAACAAGATCATCCAGCTGAGATGTAACATCATGCTTCTGCCCATTCCACAGCTCAGTGATCAGAACACTGAGAGATAAAAGTGAATGCTTAAGTTCACAGCAAGTATTTTGATGGCTGGGGGACTGCTGCTTAAATAAAAGTCTGAGTGGTGCCTGGGAACCACAGAGCAGCAACACCACAAAATTAGAAGTCACCACCGGGCCAGTGGACTGTGGAGCATCAATGCTGCAAACTCAAATGTCCCTACTAGGCCTGGGACACTGAGCTGTACAGCACTGAGCAGCCAGTGACACTTTTCTGGGAGCTGCACCTGGGACAGGACTGAGTGCAGCTGTGAGGTGGTGGTGGAATTGCTGGCAGTGGGTGGGAGTTTTTGGCAGACAGTGGGCAGATGCTTACCAGCCAGTGGTGAAGACTTTTCTGTAGGACAGTGGGAAGAGGTTTGCCTGTGGGTGGTAAACTAAAGTATACTAGGGGGCAGACATTTGCTGGTGGGCCTGGTGGTGATCGGACTTGTCAGAAGTGGGAGGGTGTTCATCATCAGAAGAAATGGAGGAGGCCCAGTCAGGGCTATTTGGATGCTAGTAGGACAGCTGTGGGATGGGGATGGTGGGGTGAAAACCATGCAGAGTGAGACATGGGTGGCTTTATGGTGACTAGCTGGAAGTGAAGGATGAGGCTGGGAGCACAAGCAGTGGGAGGGAGCCAGTGGGATTTATGGAGACTGGCCAGAAACAGCATGTGGAAGTGCATTCAGAGGGATCATGTGGGTGGGTTTGCTCTACTTTCTGTAAAAGTAAGGACATTTATTGCAAAAAAAACATGCTATGGTTACAAAGCCACAAAAGGATGAATATGTAATGTTATTGGGTTTTTTCGACCCAAACACCCACACTCTCACCCAGCCCTTTGTAACCCAAGGCCAAGATACAGATCGGGGGTTAGGCCCCTAAAGTCTGATATTTCATGTTACAGGTCTGGGATCTGTGCAAAGGAAGCTATGACTCATACATCAGGCAAGGTCCATGGGGCCCTACATATAGAAAGTCATGACTAATGTCTTGCTTTGTGCTGGATTTGCAGGAGCAGCAGTGCCCTGCATGCAGTAAGTTATGACTGATATCATGCTCTGTGCATGAAGAAAGTGCTGATTGATTCTGCAGGCCCCATGTGATGCAGAAGACTTGTGGGTCACTGCTCCTGACCTGTAGTTTGAAGCAGCATGCCCGATGGGCAAGGTCCTGGACTGGTAGCCTGGCCTTGGGTCATGAGGGTAGGGGCTGGGTTAGGGGTGGGAATTAGGGTTGAAAAACGCTATTGCCATGTTTCACTCTTTTTGTTTTTTTAGTTACCCTAATGTATGCATTAACATAGTTTTTTGCAATAGATTTTTAGATAGATAGATAGATAGATAGATAGATAGATAGATAGATAGATAGATAGATGGATAGATAGACAGATGGACAGATAGATAGACAGGTGTGAGAAGATAATAAAAGTGTTAAATATGAACATTTTGCAAAGGAATTTACTCGTTAAAAAAAGAAAAATGTGGTGAAATGTTAAACAAGAAGTCCTGTTAGTAAAAAAAAAAAACAAAACAAAACAAATCAGAATGGAGAAACAGTAATGCTACACGTATCATTTGCAGGCAGGTCCAACATAAACTGCAACTTCTGTAGACTTCCAAATTAGGGAAAGACAAAGTTTATTTTTTGCCATAACATATAAACCTTTTTGGATTTAAATAAATTCTAACACTTCCCCATCCTTTCCTTACCTCTTCTGCCACTGGAACAATTATAATTGATGCTCATAAAGTCATAAATTATGGCAGGTCACGTGGAAGAATGGGCAGGCCTAATCTTGGGAAGTTTTAGCATTTAGGTGGATCTGAGGGGTTTTCTTATAGCTAAAACAGACTTTGTTTTTCATCTAAACTTGGAACTCACATTGTGATTTATTTTAGAGGTGCAATGCACACAAATTTAAGAGCAGTGGCCACTGCTGACATCCCTTTGGCTAACATGAACTGCTACTCTATGTCACAAGAACGCAGCTTTAAAGGAATCAAAATTTGAATATTAGTGATGTATATCTTAACTAGCACTCATCATAGAAGCAGAATTTAAAAAAAATAACTGTACCTAACAATCTTAAAACTGCCTTAAAATTAAGACCCCATATGTGCGAATGGTATGGAATGTGCAAGTGCCTTGTCATCAGTACTTGGTATACATTAATACTTAAGACCCGCCACACATTGTAATTGGCAAGTGTCATTCATTGTTCAACTCTAAAAGGACCAATAGTAAAACAAAATCCTCTAAAGTCTGTCAGCACAGTGGTGCAGAAGGTTAAGATACTGAGTGCCATACCTCTCACCACACCGGTGACCCGTGTTCGGGATCAAGCTCTGTTCACTGGGGGCCAGCGAGGGGGGGTGGAGGGCTGGGTAGTTGACTGAGAAGTTGCCTGGCAGCTCTTCTCTCTTGGATTGGAAAGGTGGGTTGACTTGGTTGTGGCTGCCACCAGGTGGAGGCCTGTTGGTAGTGCTGATGCACAAGCAGCAGACAAAGGTCAGTGGAGGATGAGCCATGGTTGTGGGATGCATGTATGCCTCCACACACACATGCATTTCCCTTGCTGCCATAGCTAGGGAACTTGAGAACAAGGAAAAGTGGTTGGTTCCCACTTCATAAAGTCCTGCTAAGGGGCCCTCTGCCCCTCACTGCCACTCCACCAGGACCCCAGCACTGGATGTGTGTATCTCAGTGGGGGGAGGACTTCCCTCCCCTGCATTGCCCTGCCACAGGACCAGTCCTTGGGGATTTCAGGGTTCTGATCAAGGAAGAATGGTGCTTGGAGGGACAGGGATAGGACTAATAAGCCTGACCAAGCTGACCAGTGGGGAAAAAAGCTATATGAAAAATAAAACCCTCCCTAGCCCTCCTTAGGTCACTATGACTAGTCCTGTGGCAATCCCCACTCTCCCAATTATCCTCCCCCTCCCCCTCCCCCCCGGTCACATTAAAGTGCTATGACTTTGCTGGCAACATTTTGGACCCTTACCACATCCTGAATGTGTCTGTTTATGAGTTCCCCCATCCCAAGCAGCCCTACAATCCTTGGTTAGGGTAAAATAGTAGGCAATATACCAGCTGCTCTGTTGTCACCCTCCCCAACCCACAGCACTCTGTTTTCTTTCTCTCTCTTATGCACTGTCAGCTGACAGTCTACAGTGTGCAGGGGTGTGCATTTGTATTCTTGAATGATTCTAGGCAGGCTGAATGGTTAATCTGCATAGAATCATTCAGCGATGTGCAGGCTTCCCCCACCCCTGCATACACACCAGCGCCCTGCAGTCTCTCGGATGATGATTAGAAGGAGGAAGATGACAGAACACTTCCAGTTAGGGTGAAGGGACAGCTAATCAATTAATTTATTACTTACTATAGCTCCTTCTAATCATGGATTGTGGGTTGGGAGGCCTGACCTGATAGAAATGGTTCTTAGGAGAAGTGAACTCTTAAAAAGATGTACATGAGTGGGAGCAAGGGTCTGGCATTGTGCTATCAATGCACTTCAATATTTTAACTATAATGGAGATGTGGGGGTAGATAATGAACGATTACTGGGGCAAGAGGGAGGCCATGGGACTGTCCATGACTGGGATGGGGAGAACCTGAGGGTTGTTTTTCTATTTATTTTAACTTTGTTATGTTTTAATTTCCCTAGTAATATGAATTCCCTGAATAGTAGAAAAGATCTGCTATTTAAGCATTAAGTAATGAATACTGTACTTCATGATTTCCAACATTTGATTGTGCAGATGTGGTCTACAGTATTGCCCCAAAGTCCCTTCTGCTCAGGCTTAACTCCTTTTTTTCTGTCAATTTGCTTACAACATATCTATCCTCTCCCCACTATCCAAAGCTTTGGAAAAAATCTCGGCAAGTCAACTCACAGAATACCTCAATAAGTACAATCTGCTCTGCCCAAACCAACATGGCTTCAGGCAAAAACACAGTACCACCATGGCACTGCTGGAATACACTGACTATGTGCACAAGGCACTGGATGAAGGCAAATTGGTGGGGTCCATCTTCATTGACCTCACCAAAGCCTTCAACACCATCAACCACCTTCTACTAGTACTCCAGCTCCAAAGATTGGGTGTGGCACCAAATGCCGTGAATTGGTTCAATGACTACCTAACACACAGGAGCCAGCGAGTCAAAATTGAGCAGACATTATCCAACTCCAGAGATGTACTCCTAGGAGTCCCTCAAGGATCAATTCTAGGGCCCCTGCATTTTAGCCTCTTTGTAAATGACCTACCCACAGCCTGTGACACCAAACTTATTCTGTATGCGGATGATGCCGTGCTGCTGACCAGCAGCACCTCTCAGGCTGCTCTACAAATAGAACTACAGAACTCTTTCAATAAACTCGAGGACTGGTTCAGTAGGCAAAAGCTGCTACTAAATTAATAGGAAAACCAAGGCCATGCTACAATCCAGCCCCTACAACAAACACAAGCATGATCCCCTCATAATCACCAACAAGGCTGGTGAGCAGATTGAGCAGGTGCACTTGTTCAAGTACCTTGGAGTCACCATTGATGACACTCTCACTTATACGCACCACGTAGACTCCCTTGTCAAAGTGGTAAATGCAAAGATTGGGGTCCTCTATAGGCATAAGAAATCCCTCACCCCGGAAGCACTCCGAATCTCAGACTCCAACTCCATACTCTCCACAATAGACTACGGGCTAGTGGTCTATGGAGCTGCTACTGATACAGTGCTCAAAAGAGTCCAAATTGCACTCAATAAGGCATGCCGCCTCACCCTGTGTGCAGATCACTACACTCATACTTGCACCCTGTATGAGCGTACAAACTGGCTTAACCTAAAAGACAGGATCAAATACCAAACTTGCCTCCTGGGAAAGAAGGCACTCCTCGGAAAAAAAACACTCTGTATAGGAAACCTGCTCGAGGTTTTTCTCTCAACACGCATCACCAGATGGAGGAAAAATGGAGCACTGTCCATACCATTCTGCTGAACCTTACTAGGGCAGCATGCTTTCTCCTATTGGGCCCCCCTTGGATAAATGAACTCCAGATGAAATTGCAAACAAACAACAGCCTGTCTCAATTCAAAGTAGGCCTCAAACAGCACCTAATGTCTAACTCAAAATGCACCTGCTTCTCAGGCCCCACTTGATAGACAGGCCTACCCCTCCCAAGGGTAACACCCTGGGGGGCTACCTAGAGAACCCTGCCTCCATTCCAGCCTAGCCAAGGGCTTAAGTAAGATATCAGTCCTCTTTAAATGCACTTGGTACTGCCCCTCCCAAACCACCCCCACACACACACACACACACCATACTTGACAAAACCCTCTGAGCTGATTCCCTCCCTCACAGCCCCCCGTTCACTATCCCCCACCTCTTTGCTCTCTGCGGTTGGTTTCAAACCCAATCCCCCTTGTTTCACTGTCATCCAGCCTCTCGCCATCTGGGATAGCATTAAACCCTATACAGTTACTCTGCCATAGTCTATCAACGGATTTGGAGGTTTCCAGGGGTGTGCTACCTAGGGCAACCAATTAGAAATAGTTTAGTATTCAATTACAACTGCTCAGTTTTTTTCTCCTATTTGTCTAATTGTCATGTAATCATTCTTTAATGCCTAATGATCAGGCCTCTGTAACCACTGAATATGTGTATTGTCTTACTGTCCACCCTGACGTGGAACCTTTGTAAAAGAGCTCACGCTCAAAGGTCTTTCCGAAATACTAATTAAACAAATAAACAAACAACTCTCCCCACACTCACCAGTCCAACATATACACCAACCTATTACTCCCTTCCCCTCCTTTGATGACAGGTGCCTCTCCAACTGGATCGCTTGCATCTCTGAGTCCAGTTTTGGCTTCTTCCCCTGCTACTCTATACCCTCCTTACTATTGCTATTACTCCTTCTGATCTACTGTTCTGTAAATGTTCTGCTGGGCAGGCTGCTTTCCCCTACTATTTCCCCATATGTGAAACATTCTCCCTCTCCCTCTTGATTTTTTTGTTCAGATCTATGCACTCACTTCTCACTCTGGTACCTTTATTTACAGGGTTCCATGTCATAATGGCAATTGTGGATAGGCAAGCACCATTAGGGTGAGTGTATATCACCTAAAATGTATTTCAGCAATGTACACTCCTGGCACACAGCAAAAGGGTGCCAGAGAATTGAATTTTTTTTATGCAGGGGGCTCTGCCCCCCTCACCCCAACTAAAGGATTCTCAACTCCAGAGAAGTGCATGTCTAGGGGGTGCAAAAGAGGAAAAAATAAAATTTCCCGACCAGCGCAAAAAAATGAACACATGCCCAGAACTGAACCCGGCACCCTCCTAACCCTAGCCTGCCACCAACCCACCATGCACCATGACCAGCTCAGCAGCCCACTGCATTACTACACCCTACAAACCCTCCTCTCCTTCTGCCCATCGCATGGCATGGTCCGCCCCCCACGTGCATATACATATAGTGACATCCTGTCACTATAGTCATGGACCCCTCATTCAGTCATCCTCCTTGCCCGGTAACCCTGTGCACAGGCATCATGACTGAGTCAAGCTTTTTGAAAGTGCTCAATCATGGTTCCCATAATCACAGGTTACCATTTAGTTTAGTGCATAGCTCTTCCCTTAACCACATCTCTGTTCCATTGCCCCTATGCTCAGTAAGCCTTGTTGCCCCACCGCAGTACAGTAATCCTCCTCATGAATCAGCTACTGGATAATTACAATGAACTGCATGTTCTTATAAGATATTGTATGATTGGTTTGCATTACCCTTATCTTATCCAGCATTGTACTTGATTGTATCTATAATAATACTACCTTCCTTTTACTCTTTAATTCACCACCCCACCCCACCCAGGTCACACAAGTAAACAAGCTATGGCACACCATGCTTTCCTGGCCAACATTTGTAAATAAATACATTTGTTGCATCTGAGAATAAATATTCATTACTTCTACAGTCCTTGTAAATGGAGGGTATTAACTCATTTTTGCCTAGGTGGCCATTTTGTATCAATTTTGAACAATTGGAAGGCTCAGACTTACATATCAGACTTACGAGCACAAACTACAGCTCTCCATGTGCATTCAGCATCACCTGATGTCCTACTCAGGGGGTGGACCCCTGAGGAAGATGTCAGATGATGCTGAATGCGCATTTATTTATTTAGTTTTGCTAACAGTTTGGTGACAGTGAAAAAGCAGGGATACTGAACGAATATTTCTGCTCAGTATTCACAACTGAAGAGGAGGGGGGTACCTAAACCAAACAAGAGAGAAACTCTGAAAAGGGGGGTTGATACCAGTCCATTCACAGAAGAAAAGGGTTTTGAAAGAACTCTTGAAACTGAGGGTGGACAAAGCAATGGGGCCTGATGGGATTCACCCAAGAATTCTAAAAGAACTAAGGGTAGAACTATTAACACCACTGACTACTCTCTTTAACAAATCATGGGAGGATGGGATGGTACCTGAGGACTGGAGGAGGGCAAATGTGATTCCACTTCACAAAAGTGGGAGCAGGGCAGAGGCAGAAAACTATAGACCTGTCAGTTTGACTTCAGTGGTTGGGAAAATGATGGAATCACTTCTGAAGGAAAGAATTGTTGAGTACCTAGAGGCCAATGGGGCACAGGACCCAAGGCAGTATGGTTTTACAGCAGGAAGGTCATGTCAGATAAACCTAATAGATTTCTTTGACTGGATGACCAAAGTAGTAGACAAGGGAGGGGCTGTGGATATGACCTACCTAGATTTTAGCAAGGCATTTGACACAGTCTCACACAAAAGATTAATATACAAGTTAGTGAGCCTTGGAGTGGGTCCCAAGGTGGTAGCCTGGATAAAAAACTGGCTGAACAACAGGATGCAAAGGGTAACAGTAAACAGAGTCCACAGTGAAGAAAGGAGGGTAACTAGCGGGGTACTGCAGAGTTCGGTACTAGGACCGGTCCTCTTTAATATCTTTATAAGTGACACTGGAGAGTGCCTGGAAGGAAAGGTATGTCTCTTTACAGATGACACAAATATCTGCAACAGGGTTGATACACAAGGTGGGGTGGAAAGGATGAAAAGGGACTTGGCAAGGTTGGAGGAATGGTCAAATAAGTGGCAGCTCAGATTCAATGCAAAGAAGTGCAAGGTAATGCATCTGGGAAACAAAAACCCAGGGGAAGAGTACACAATGGGGGGTGAGTTAATAACAACAACAAAAATCAAAAGAGACCTAGGAATAATTATATCAGATGACCTAAAGGTGGGCAAGCAATGTGAGAAGGCAGTAAGGAGGGCTGGGGGGATACTGGGTTGCATAGGGAGAGGCATCAACAGTAGAAAACAGGAAGTTATTATCCCTCTGTACAGACAGTTAGTGAGACCCCATCTCGAGTACTGCGTGCAATTCTGAAGACCCCATCTCGGCAAAGACATAGACAGAGTGAAGGCTGTTCAGAGGAGGGAAAACAAAATGGTGCAGGGTCTGCACCAGAAGACAGATGAGGAGAGACTAAATCAGCTTAATATGTATGAAAGGAGG
This sequence comes from Neoceratodus forsteri, assembly GCA_016271365.2. Taxonomy (NCBI): domain Eukaryota; kingdom Metazoa; phylum Chordata; order Ceratodontiformes; family Ceratodontidae; genus Neoceratodus; species Neoceratodus forsteri. Next base: position 878,372,639 of record CM028134.1, on the reverse strand, counting down.
GAGAGAGGGGACATGATAGAAACTTTCAAGTATCTCAAGGGAATTAACAAAGTACAAGAGGGTAGCATCGTTCATAAGAAGAGATGAAGAACAAGGGGGCACAATTTCAAGATCGAGGGGGGATGGCTCAGAGGTAATGTTAGAAAGTATTTTTTCACAGAGAGGGTTGTGGATGCATGGAACAGCCTTCCTGAGGAGGTTATGGAGTCAGGAACAGTGGGAGAATTCAAGAATGCATGGGACAGGCATAAGGCAATTTTAGTGGGGGGTAGGAGGAAGTAAGCTGTTGATTAAAGGAGAAGTCCACCCAGAATGTGCAAAAACATACTGTATGTTATGTAGAGTGTTTTGATATGTATGTTAAGTCCTAGTGTGTCCTTCCCTCTGTCTGCTATTAGTTTTTCCTAAATTAGCCTGCTAGCTGTATGGTAGTTTTATGACCCCTGGGGATCTCCATCACAAATAGGTTTATTGGCTTGCTTTCTCCTACGATGCACCCTGGTTCATGAGACAGTGATGTAGCTATGCCCCTAGATTTAGCAGGGTCTGCCACAGCTCACCCACAAAGATAATACTTCTTCCAGAGAAGAAGTCACATTGCTACATTTTGGGTGAGTGTAATCATTATTATTTTTTGATATTAGTACCTTGTCCTGCTATGTTACAACCTATAAGGTGATGTTCAATTTTTGCTACTTAGTACTGGTACAAAAACTGAAAGTGACTGAAAGGAATAGAGTAAACAGTGACATGATTCACGCACACTCACACACACACACACACACACACACACACACACACACACACACACACACACACAGCAGAGCATAGCAGGACAAGGTACTGATATCAAAAAATAACGATGATTACACTCACCCAAAATCTAGCAGTTTGTCTTCTCTGGAAGAAGTATTTTCTCTGTGGCTGAGCTGTGACAAACCCTGTAACAAGACACTGGCTTACTGCAGGGGCAATTAGACATCACACCAAAGGGCACTCTGGGAAGACTAGAGGCCATAAAGGAAACAAGAATGGCAACCTCCAAGGGCAATAAAACAGTTAGAGAAAGCTAGAAAAAACATCTCTCACAGCCAGAGGAAAAGAAAATGCTGGGAACTGGTTAGAACACAGAAAAAAAAGACTACTACATATCTTTTTCTGATTTTAATATGGAGTTTTCCTTTAACTAAAATCTGCAGCTTATCCATCAGGTAGGGAAATGGGCAGACTAGGTGGGCCAAGCTGTCCTTATCTGCTGTCAAATTCTATGTTTCTATGTATGTTTCTGTGTTAACTGAGTAAGTGCACTAGACAAGAGCAACTACCTGCTTTCAGTCACAACACGGGAGAGTTACAGATAACACTAACAGCATTAACAGATAAATACAATACTGCAAAACATGAACAGTTGGTCTCCCACAATACAGATGTACCATAAGACATTGTACTGTATGATCATTGCCTATTTTCTAGCACAACCCAAAAGAATTACAGATAACATGAGCAGTAGTAACATGTGAATACAACACAATGGTTTAACATATAATATGAAGGTGCCCAAAACATGTATCATATGAACAGATCTGAGACAAATCATATTACGTGCTAGTAGCCCTAAGAAGAAAAGATGGGGAACTGTAGTTTGTTGTAGTGGCAACCTTTCATACTTGCTGCAAGTTTTTGTTTGTACACATTCAGCAAGATTTGCATCTTTTGAGCATTTAGTAAATGACTGAACTGGTAGCTCTGGTGTGCCTAGTTTTCTATAGTTTTACAACGTTATGTATAAACCTCTTCTATTCACAATCATGACAGTTCCACTATTATAACTCATTATTAATTTGTTAATTTTAGGCTTTGCACTGTCAGAGTCAAACATCTACAGAGGAAATCCAAGAAAGCAAACACTTGGCTCTGACAAATTCTTGTCTAGCATTTGCCAGCAATTGCTTTCTTAATGTAGCTCTGAACTATAATGATTTGCATTGGTGAGGCTAGAGTCACAAAGGAAAGTAATAGAATATAATTAGGTAATGGAACTTTTTATTCTCTAAAATACAGCTACATCATTGGAAATGGCTCTCACACATCTTAATTACACAGAAATTGCCAGTTGTGCTAAAACAAGTAATAGAATTGTCCAATGGATCGCCATTCATTGGGAACTAGATTGAGAAAAGCAAATATTAAAATTTCAAATTTTGTTCTGCAGTATGAAAACAGACCAGTTACTTATGCGCTCTGGATGTTTTACGTGAATGGTCTGTGCAAACAGAAAATCAATTTTACCAGGTGAAAAACACAACAAATTACTCACAAGCACTTCACTTTATTCTTGACATACAGTACAGTGCAAAGTATTGTATGATATTGATTTCTATTGAAAGGCCCCAAACTATTTTCATATTTTAGAAAGGCTCAAGATCCTTTCCCCTGGCTTGGGGGAGCCTCACTAGTACAAAGTCTTAGAACTATTGAAAAGTCATCCAGTCCCTTAGATCTGTTATTTTCAAATCAGTACTCTGATACATGCGCTACAGCTGTCCCAGAAAAAAAAAACTGGCTCCTCTCCTTTAATCAGCATTGTCCCTTAGGAGGCCTAACTTCAAACACAGTTATATATCAAATTATATCTCAGTGGGTTTCATAAATTTAATTACTGAGAATGGTTAATTGGTTAATCTTTTTTTTTTGCTGCTATTGATTGTGCCACAGACATTTTGGGGATCTAACTGGGTCATACTGCATAATAATAGGAAATGATTCATAGATTATTTTGCACTCTCTAAATTCAAAAATTTCCATTTAACATTTCTATGAATTAAAATTTCCTGAATATCTGTTCATTCAGATATCTTGATCTTGAAACATAGGACCTTTAATAAAAATCTCTGACCTCAAGTCAGACCTGGAATGCATTGGGTGGTAAAACCTGAAAAACAACTAGGTTTGTTTATTGGCAGGTTCCTGACCAGTGCTTTGCATAGTATTCAGCAATGATGCATTTCTCAGTTTTCTTTGTTTTGCATGCTAACCAAGCTACTGAGCCATTTTTTCACCTGTTTTCCTCTAGCAACATTTGAATTGGCACAAATTAAGAAGACGTATAGCTGTCTAAACACAACTAATTACTTGAGAATATGAAGCTTCTTCACTGAAAAGTTTACCCATTAGCCAGACATTTTTAAAATATAATTTTAAATTCCTTTACCCAGGATAGCCGAACTGACAGTGTGTTTTCACCTTTTTCCTCTTCATGCTAATACTGCAACTGGAATGACTGAAGGGCAGGGAGGTTAAATGACTAGCTCAAGGTCACACTGTGAGCTAGTGGCTGTGGTGTGATTCAAACCTGGGAATCCTGTTTCAAAGTTCAGAGATATAATTGCTAGACTCTACTGTCCCTAGCAGAGGAAAATGTATGGGAAATTTATAACACAAATTTTTGATTATACGCTAATGTAATCACAGCTTCACAAGTACCAAAATCTCTGTCTCTGGGGCAAGCAGCCTCAGCTTGAAAGAGCACATAGATAAAACATGACTGAAATGAACAACTTGCAGAAGAATCAAATCCTTTGAATAGCTGGGGTTCAATTATTTTTCAGATACTAATGCACTTTAAGGCTCAAGAAAGAATTGATGCTGGTACATTTTATTTCATTTGTCATGAGCTGGTCAAAAAAATTTGAAGCAGTGCTAACTAAACTGACATTCCCCCAGCTGAAATATAAAACATCATCCTGCACACTCAGAAGCATCTCCACCACTGAGCAATTTTGTGTCACATCATTAGTTCATCTCTCTCTCTCTCTCTCTCTATCTTTGTCTAGGTCTCACTCACTCACTCACACATCAGAAAGAGGTGATGAGTGTAGATGATGCAAGGAAAAACTGAAGTGGATGGGGCATGCGGCCAGGTATTTAAAATGTTTCCCTGTGCAATTTAACTGCTGATGTAAATTTTTGATACAATAAATACCTGCCCCAAATTTCCTGGACACCGACAGAATTCATATGAGTTACAGACTGTAGTAATCTCCCACAAGATCTGGACAGACATTTTCCAACAAGTATGTATCTTGCAATTTTAGTGAGTAACAAAACAGTATGTTCAAACAGATGTTTTGAATACCTTATCCATGAACTGTGAAACACACACATCAGTTACAAAAAACACTTTCTTGTATAGCTCATTTGTTATTTAATATTTTACCAGCCTTGTTTGCCTTTGGCTGAGAAAGTCCAGTATTGCCACACACATATAGAAATCTTTTGGCTCTGGATAATCAAAGCTTTAGTACAGTATGCCAGTGACATAATTATTCACTTTGTCACAATCTACATTCATTGGACTCCCACATCTTTGCTACACCTCCATCCAAATTGTTCACCTATGGTGACAGTGCCTTCTTAGTCAATGCTCTCCAGCTTTGGACCAAACTATCAATTGATATACAGTCTTACTTGGACATAAACAAATTAATAATCAGACTCAAGACTTTCTTATATTGTTCAGCCTATCAAACAACTCAGATTTCCCTTTATTTGTTGCTTTTTTTGAAAGTACCTTGAAAATGTTGTAAAAGAATAAATAAATGATTACACAAGTAAATAAATAAATATTATTACTTTTCTTGCTTTCAAGACCTGTACTGTCTTCATGTCCTCTGTCTTCATTAGTAGGCTGTCCGATAGTCTCACCATACACTGATAGAAGAAGTGCTGCCCATGAATTTACCACCTCTGAGCTTTAGGGCATGTCTAGAGGCTCGTTCACATGGCCTACTGAGAGCCATTGTCAGTGGCTCACAGAGGCCAGATCAGTGCTCCTGCCACTGTGTAAATGCTACCGTTTTGGCACTTTTCCATTGTGTGGTGTTGCCTCCACATTCCCTCTTTCCCTGGGTTTGTGGAGTGGTAGATGGTTTTCTGTGCCATTTGAACAGCCAAACTACCTGCACCACTAAACATTCCCCACCAAAACTACCGTGACTGGAACAACAGTCAAATCGCCGGAAAGAAAAAGAGCAGCAGCAAAATCTATGTCGTGTGAACACGGCTCTGGAACGTTTATTAAAATTATTTTGAATAATTACAAAATGAGCTTCTAGTGTCCTGTTGAGGCTTACCAGCTTAAACATCTCAGTCAGTTAAGCCTTGTCGATACCCTTGAGTATACAGAATACTAAGATCATTATGTCTCCTCTCTGCTGCCTTATTTTCTCATTTGGCAGTCTTTTACAGAACAAAGCAGGGGAGCACAACAGGGCAGTTGGGGTACACTCTATAAAAACAATTCACAGGCACAAAGCATAGTTTACCAGCAAGGAAAACAAAACTGACCAGAGGCAGCAATATATGTACTGTATAACCTACTACAACTTTACTGAAGTGCCAGACATAGTGCACATACTTCTAAACCTTTTATCACTGAAATGAGGGACACAGGCACTCAAAATGAAGGATTATGAGGGACAAGGACACTCATAGTGAGGGACACATCCTCAAACACAGAGATACATGCACACTTTAAATGACTGAATTTACAGCACTTTCTCTGTGTGGGCAGCACCTTTTCCTTGTGGGATGGATGAGGGACTTAGCAATTTTAAGGGGTACAATAAAGGATACCCCTCATAATCAGGGACAGTTAAGTGGTATGAAAGTGCCATATATAAATGTGCTGGAACCATGATATACATGGACAACAGTAGAGAGAAAAACACACCTAACATGTCACCCAACTAGCCACTGGGCTTCATCATAGAGTTACATATGGCACTGTGTATGTTACTTCAATAAAGCCAAGGTACGCTTTACATGTACAGTAGTTCGGCCTGTGGTCAGTTTTGTTTTTCATGCAGGTGCACTATACTCTATTCCTGTGCCAGTCTTTTAAAGGAGGATGCAACTGGACATTTAATAAATGCACAAAAGGCTTCATATATTAATTAATTTATTTATTTGAAAATTGGTGACCAAGAAAGTCACACTGTGCCAAAGCTCATTTCCACGGATGACCCTGGAGTGGGGAGCGGACAAGTGGAAGCAACTTGTACAAGCTGTTTGGAATGAAAATTACAGGCATTTTAGAGACAAGTACTGTACAGTCAAGTAGAAATACAGTATATGCACACAACAGAGGAGTGCAAACAATGGGTACAATTCCAGCAGAATAACCAAAAAAAAAAAAAAACACATGAAGATACAACCCCATGATTGAGACAGCAATAAATAAACAACAACAATCAATTGAGTCAATTCAATAGGTACAAATAAACAGATAGATCAAGCTAAGCTGTACTAGGAGATGAAGTGAATATATATTTGGTGACAGACAAGATGCAGTTTGATTAGGAATCAATAAATTGAGTGCAAGCAATGTGCAGTTCTAATTGGCATCAGCTTCAGGCAATTTGCAATGCCAAAAAGTGTTTGGTTATGTACTCGGGGATGCGGAATCCAGGGACTATGTATAAGATAGGAGGAGTAGAGCTTACAGTAATCAAGCAAGAAAGAGACCAAGGGGTCATCATATCTGATGACTTCAAAGTAGCTGGACAAGGTGACAAAGCAGTGGGAAAGGCTAGCAGGATGCTGCAGAGCATTGGGAGAAGGATTTCTACCAGGAGGAGGGAGGTGATGCTGCCACTGTATTGCTGATTGGTGAGGCCCCACCTGGAGCACAGTGTCTGGTTCTGGAGGCCATACCTCTGCAAGGACATTGTAAGGGTGGATGCGGTACAGAGGAGGGCAATCAAAATGGCGAGTGGGTTGCATGAGAAGTCATAAGAGGAAAGGTTGCAGGAACTCAACAAATACTCCCTGGATGAGAGGAGAGTGTGAGAGGACATGAGAAAAACACACAAGTACCTCATAGGAGAGAAAAACATGCAAGTGGATGGTCTATTTCAGAGAAAGGAAGGCACTAGAGCAAGCAGGCATGCAAACAAGCTAAGAGGCAGACGTTTTGGAGAGATGTGTGGAAATACTTCTTCACGGGAAGGGTGGTGGATGATTGGAACAGCCTGCCAGAGTAGGTAGTAGGGACAAAGGCTGAATGGAGTTTCAAGCTTGCATTGGATAGGCATGGGTCATATTAGGCAGAGGATGGTGGGGGGTGAGAATGAGACTTGTGACCATCTAGGTTCATTGGTGACAGAATAGGTATGGACAAGGGGCAGACTGGATGGGCCTAAAGGTCCTTTTCCACCGACAAAATCTGTGTTTCTATGTTTCTCCATTAGTGATCACAATGAGCATTTTATTTTATAAGAAATAGGGGAGGCAGTATAGCCCAGTGGTTAGAGCAAAGAGCTATACTCCAGGAGACTCAGTCAACTTGAATCCCACAACCTCCCCTTGCATACTATGTGCATTCATATTACCTCTATGCACTTTATTCTCTCGTGGATCCCATCTGGAAATGAGCTTCAACTCAGTGTGCCTTTTCTGGATGAAATGTACAACACAAAATAGGAAAGGGACGGGGGGAATTGTTTAACCAGGAAAGGCACACTAAGCCAAAGCTTGTTTCCAGTGCAACCTGGGAACACACAGAAGTGTGAGACTAAAACCCAGGTCTCCAGGTTTGCAGTTCGGTGCCCTAAACCACAGCGCTATACTGCCTCCTGCATAAAATAAATATATATAAAATAAATGTTCTACATAAAAACAAACTAGCCAGAATTACCCTTGATCTTCTCTTTTATATGTTCTGGCTATGGACTGATTTGTAGAATATATTTAACCATCTAGGAATCCTACGTGATAGGCAGGATCACCAGATTGTTTTAAATGAGAATAGTCTATTTTTATTTTTCAGACTTTGAGAGATCAGCTGCACATTTCAGTTTATTTCTCTTTAAAATCCAATTTTATTGATACCCTAAAAAAGTAAGATGTGCTTCTGAGTTATCCTAGGGTTAACTTGGAGCAATTAAGATGGATCCATTTTAATATCAGAGTTGATGATTATTAGTTAGGGAGCTTGCTCCATAGGGATGCAGTGAGTTAATTATTCATGCTATGATTTAAAGAATTAGTAATGAACTGCATGGTTGGGGAGCCTTGCTGATATCATTAGGCAAAGCTGAAATTCTTAAAATTAATACCTCATCAAATAATGCTCAACTTGTAAGAGGCTGTTTATATAGGTCAATTAAAGCCATCTAAATTTTCCTTCATAGCAAAGGTCAGAGGATGAAATTTAGATGGTTTAAACATGTAATGGAACTTGTCTATTATGGACCACCTTGTGACCACAGAATCTCTCCTTAATACCAGTTTGCCCTAAATATGTGGGTTGCATATTGTTTAAGAAATGTCAGTACGACTACAAGAAATGCAAAGTCCTCGATATGCAGTGTGCTTAATAAACAAGATTTTACTTTGCAAATATATGATTGTCAGGGGCAGAAGCTTGAGTCCTCCAGAAAGTTAAAATTACCTTGTAGCATGCCATGCAGTATAAGGTACTTTGTGGCAAATTTAAAAATACATCATATTGCACCAGACCATGTGATGCGCTGGTGTGTGTTCACTAAAGGTATTGCAAATTAAAATTCACTAGCAATGTTGCCACAGACTGCTTGTATTCACACTAAAAGATGTCATGAAAACCACATTGCATGTTATTTATTTTAAAAACTCCCTGATTTTTTTTGTTAGTCTTTGGCATCCAGGTATGGCCCACTAGGCACAAGTGCCTGTTTTCAGGGGTGACCTGGGAGTACTGGGGAGGTTAAGTGACTTGCTTAGAGTCATACAGTACGCAGGTAGAGGGTGTAGGAATTAAACACTGTTCTGCTGGATATACCAAGCTCATTCACCGCTCATTACTCTATCCTCTAGGCTATACCGCCAGTCCCATGCCACTCATATGCAAATTCACTTCAAATATTGAATTATTTTATTGACAGTCAGGCCTCTCTGTCATTGCACTGCTCTGTACTTCACTAGCTAGGCAATACTTCACACATTTACAAAGTGCCCCGCCCTCCATAGGAGCCCTGTGTGACAGCAGGCTGCACACTTTGCATATCTGTGAGTCTAGTGGACACTTCAATCAATCAATCAATCAAAATCTTTATTTAACCAGGTGGTCACCATTGAGCAAGCTCATTTTTGAGGTGGACCTGGGATAGACAATATAAACGTACAGACCAAAAATCATCAAATAAAGAGCAACTACAAGAAAATAAAGTAAGATACTTTGTAACAGATATGAACAGGCTAGGTGGAGATAAAAATTGTGTTTAGACAAAATATACAGGGTACAGTAATACAGTATCAAATATATACAGGTTACAAGCATGACAAATGTGAAAGTCAAAGGATTATTTATTTATATATATATTTTAATGGAGAGGGACTGAATGTTCAAAAGAGGGTACACAATGTGGGTAATTTTATGAGTCTAACAGAAAAAAAACAACAACAAGGAACTGCAACAGTGTATGTACCAAAAACAAGACATAAATGTTTAAATGCAAACTGAAAATAGAGTTAGCATCAATGTGTTGACCGAAGGACATGTCCAGAAATTATCTATAGGGAGAAAACAGCTAGCTTCACTACTTTCTTTCTATAGATAAATTCAGAAGATGATCTACTGTATGGCTGAAATGTTGATTCTAACTCTATTTTCAGAATAAATTAAATATTAGCATTTTTATGTAAGAGTGCAACTTTACTGACTTCCACGAGTTCAGTAGTTGGATATCTCTTTTCAAATATTTTAGCTCTTGAGGGGACCTCCGTACTAAATCATTTTTTCAATGATTTTCTCTTTTCACCTGGGCAGGCAGTACTGTGTCATTTTTTTTTTTTTAGTTTTTGTATGTTATGGTGCCCTTTTGAAACAACACTTGGAGGGTATCACTTGGCTAGGCTAAGACTGCAGATGCATCCACAGGACAATATCAACATTATGGGCAAGGCACTGTAGGAGTGGAAAAAAGTTACACAATTCTGTTTTTTGTGTAATTTTGTGGAAGTTGAATCCCAGTGATTTCTAGAATCCCTTGACTTCTACTATTTTTGTGAACACAATCATGAATTCTGCTGAATTTCAGCCTTCTCAATGGTAGAAATTTCATAGATCTTCAGCACAATTTCCACCTGATAAATAGGAATTCCATGGAATTTCACTGTCTCATTCATTTTTTTTTAATTGGCCCTAAGGTGCAGCTGATGTCATTTTTTTTGCTGTTGTTTTTGTTTTTTATTACCAGTGCACTTCAACACAGAATTTGTTCAACTGGTTTAAGGAGGGGAAGGGGGACATGATAGAAACATTCAAGTACCTCAAGAGAATCAACAAAGTCCAAGAGGGTAGCATCTTTCAGAAAAAGAGATGTGCAAGAACAAGGGGGCACACTTTGAAAATAGAAGGGGGATGGCTCAGAGGCAATGTGAGGAAGTATTTTTTTCACAGAGAGGGTGGTGGATGCATGGAACAGCCTTCCTGAGGAGGTTGTGGGGTCAAAAACAATGGGTAGTTCAAGAATGCATGGGCCAGACATAAGGTAATTATTGTGGGGGGTAAGAGCAGGTAGGCTGTTGGTTAAGTATGATATGTAGCTTATCAAACCGGTTGGAAAATGAGCAGATTGGTTGGGCCAAGTGGTCCTTCTCTGCTGTCAAAGTCTATGTTTCTATATAGCATCAAAAGGTGAGATATTGCAAATGAAGTGCCCAGCCAACTAGATCCAGGAAAATCTGAGGATTCCACAACAAATATGGTTATAAATGGTTTCTTCTTTAAGACCCACCATGTGAAACAGTGATACTTATTTAATTTCTCTTTTCAGTTGCTTAAATGTATTAACTTTTTTAGACATGTTGACCGAGTGACCATTATTTTTCAGTTCTGTATCTAAAAGGAAGGCTTGGCAGTGCTGGAACAGAAATATGGGATTGTCCTATTAAACACAGATAGCCTAACAGTGAAATCAAATGGCTCAGGGTGGCTAACATTAATAATACTGTGCTATACTCACATGATTCAGCAACAATTTTAGTTCTCTATGAGTTTGTCACCAGACAAATTGTATACACAGCAGATGATGATTACCCCCAAATCCATTTATTTTTATAGTGAAAGAGCCATTTGTCTTTGTATAAAATCTATGTGACACTGTTAAGTTGCTAATGAATAGATGTTTCAAATGGTGCTTGTACAGTAGTTTACAAGTGTCATAATTATACCATTGATTACCTCCCACAGAATTTTCTCTATGTTGCCACATAAAGATGCTATTGTGATTTTAATAAATATTTTCACTAGAAATAGAGGGATGTTCTATGATGTCTTTGTCAAACACACAATATAATGGTCAAAAAGCAGTGTATTCACTTGCAACATTAGGGTGCCATGTGCTGCTGAGCAAATTATGTTTAATTGCCCCATGAATTAGTAGTTTACTGGTCAATTAATTAAGAAGGTATTTTGTTTTTTTTCTCTGTGCTGTATCACAAAGAGGGGTTTGTAGTTAGTATTCATGAATGGCTGCAAAGTAGGAAGACAGATTCTTTATCAGTTCAGAGTGACACAAGATGTATTTCTTTTTTAAACTGAAGAAGCACCAAATGCTGTACAGCACCTAACTATTTATTAATTTACAAATTGATGACCAGACAATGCACACTGTGACTTGGTGTATGAGGGATGGCAAGGAGGGATGTGCTGGTTTTATTCACAAAAAGAAAACATCATTAAAACAATAAAGGCAAAATAGGTACACATCAGTAAAAATAGAATGGGACAACAACAATTATATACATAGCGTAAGCAGGAATGCAATAATACAAATTATCAATGCCAAAGGTACAAAAAAGCAGGATAAGGTAAAATACTTCAAGGAAAATATAATTGCTACTTTAGGGAGATGATGGTACAAGGCAGGGAACTAGAGGTGGACTATGGTGGGCAGAGAAGTCCCTGCAATGCGAGTGGCAAGTGTGTTGGCACACTAGGGTAACACACTGAGAAGACAAGGACTATCCCTAATGAACAAAATGGAGCAAAAGTTGCAGATGTAGAGGGTGGGGGATATTATTGAGGATGAAGGAAGGGGTCAGAGGGAGGGTTAACTGCAGAAGCAAGTATGGATGAAAATTAATGAATGAGGGTTTTGAAGGATGTGTCGGAGAGGAAGGTATAGAGAGCCAGAGGGAGGTCTTTGCAGAAAAATCAAATTGGACTGCTGAGCTTCCAGCCAGTAGATATGACTATAATTTGTGACGTTCCAGTTTGGCTAATTCATGCCTGGAATCTGGCATTTTGGAATACCTGTCAGCCTTTTATTTTACATTCACAGTTGATGTCTCTGGGAGCATATTTATTCATACAGTAGTTCATGCGTATGGGTTCATTCCTTCACTGTGTTGTGCAATTATGTACACTAGTGTTCGCAGACTGGAGTAGTAACATAGGGAGGTACAAGGAGCTGAGGACCCAGACACACAATTTATATTGGGACACTCAGTGGTGAATTTAAGAATGGGGAAGCCATTCAGATGACTTACATAACATTAACATAGCACATGTTGCAGCAGAGAGTTTACCCTTTTCCTGAAATAGTATGGAGGTCACACATGGTGGGGAAGTGTGTGGCTATCTGGAGTTATCCAGAGAATCTGCTAGGATTGCAGAGGTGTCCTCTTGTGGCTGTCCTCCCATTGCAGGCTTGATAGTAGCAATTTGTACCGGTGAAAGTGTCTCCTTTGGTGGAGGTAGACAGTGTGACAGCCAATTGGGCACTTGGTTTGCAGATGTGTAATTGTCAGCTTGACTTCCTATTTTTTGAAGGTGGGCACTGGGTAGACATGCAAAATGTTTTCTTTTTTCTTGAGAAAAGCTCAAATAAGGGACAATTTTGCAGAAACACTGATGAAGTGCTAAGGCTGTTTTCAGCCTCCCTGGTTCTTTTGAAATCAGCCATTTTCAGTTATTGTACAGCTGTTAAATTAGCCTGGGAGTTTATGGGGTCAATCTGATACTTATTTATTTAGACTGTGCTAACTGTGTAGGGGTACTGAGTCTAAAAGTCCCTTTATCAGCAGTGACCCAGAATTAACTATGTACAAGTCACAGTTAAATACATTTAACAGTCATAGTTAGAATTATACAAACAGCTACCATAAACAATGAAGTACAAATAAAGTTAGCAGGTCATGTGAGATATATATATATATATATATATATATATATATATATATATTTTATTTAGATTTGTATGGGTTTTCTGGGTATTCTCCCTAACCCCCGGGCCTTGCAAACAACGTATATGAGCATGCAAGCACACACACACACACTGGAAGCCAGCTCAGACTCTTCCTCCCACCCACACTGCTGTCTTGCCCACCTATGTTACCCCACTGGACCTCCATCTGGTGGGAACAGAACTACAGGAGGGGCAACAATCCACCCCACCACCCCCCGGGAGAGGAGAGCAGCCTGGTGACTCACTCAATCCCACTCCTCTTGCCCCCCCCATGCTGGCACCCTGATGACACAAAGTCATTCTTGAACCCAGGTCACGGGCACAGAGTGAGGTAAGGCATCCAGCACCTCAGCCCTCAGTGCCACTGAACCATTTTGTTATATTTTAATGTGATTTTTTTGTATGTGTAAATGCCATAAGAATGCTAGTGTTAATGAAAGGGGTACATAGAGAGAGAGACTGGATTTTTCAAATATTTGACCTTCCTCTGTGACCTGATGGGGAAGATTGATGGGCAGGAAGCTAAACTACTTCAAGGGCTGCTCAACAAGGATGCACCATAAAAACCATCACCTGTTGTAAACCTTTGCACTTTAAAGGCAGGATGCTTGGGAAACCAGGTTTTGGGAAATAGCCCTTCTTGACAAACTGGTGTAAATTGTCTTAACAGTAAGGCAGTAGGACATCAAAAGGGCAGCCAGGAAATTAGGTTGTGGAATTAGATATAATAATTACCTCAATGTTTGGAAGAACAAGTGTGACATCTACTGCCCCCCCCCAAAAAAAGGGCCAACAGCTGACAAAGGGCAGTGTCACAGACTGAGGTGGTATGCTTATTTAAGGACCTCCAACCAGAAGCTCAGTGCATTCGTCTAGAGACATTGCAAAAAAAAATTTCACCGGCGAAATTGCCACAAAATCTTCAATTTCTCTGTGCGAAATATTTTGTGGAATTCTGCTGTCCTGCAAAATATTTCACAAGGTCCGAACATGTGAACTTTCACTGTGAAATGCAAAATTTTGCCATTCTGCAGGTGAAATGTTTCCATTTTTGGGCGATGTTTTGCATTTTGCACCTGCAAAATATTTCACAAAATGCTTGGATTTCATGAAATATTTTGCTTGATGAAATTTCCTTATTTTGCACAACACTACATTTGTCACAACATTTTGGGTTTTGGCATTTCCTTTTGGACACTCTTGTAACATACAAGAAGCAAGACTGTTACAGAATGACTGAAACCTTAGAAAAACCATTTATCCTTCTGGACTTCAATTTAATACAAACTTAAGGTAGAGCTTTAGATAATAGTTATAGTGAGCCAGCCGGGTGGCGCTGAGGGCTAAGGCACTGGATGCATAACCTCGTGCCACACCGGTGACCCAGGTTTGGGAGCAAGTCTAGGCCATCAGAGGTTGGCAACGGGGGGCATGGTGGAGCTGGATGAAGCTGTTGATAAGCGTGCTTTCCTCTTTGGGGAGGTGGGATGGCTTCTCTCTGCTGATGGCTGCCACCTGGTGGAGGCTGGGGACAGCATGAGCCAAGAGAGGAGCCAGGCACTAGGCCAGTGGGGTAAGAGAAAAAGGGCCATTACTGGGGCTGTGGGACTTAATCGTGCCTCCACACACATGCATTCCCACTCCCGGGGCCCTTGGGAGAAAATGGTGGGGGGGAAAACATCGCCGGCAGCAGGATGGCGACCGACTCTCTGAAGGCACCGCTCCCAGGCCTGGCATAAGGTAAGCCCCTGTAATTCCAGGGGACTGGGCTGGGGAGTCAGTCTGATGGGGGCTAGCCAGGCAAAGGAAAAAAAAATGTTAAATGTTAAAAAAATAAAAAGATAACTTATAGTGTGTTTTTCATGTATATTTTCTCACTTTTATTTGTGTTATTCTGTGACCAGCATTTTCTAAATCTTTTAGTTGTAACTGTATGATTATTAATTATTTTAGTAAAAACATTTGTTTTTAAGAAGCCTGTGTGAGTGACATTTTTCATGTTGTGTGTGATTGTGGGATGTTTAATAATAACCTGTGACTAAACTGTTATTGCTAAGGGGTGTTCCCATATGCTACCAATTGAACAAGTATCTATAAGGGAAATCTGGGTAAAGATAGGGAGAATACAAAAGTCTCAGGAAGGAGTCTGTGGGGATTTGAACAAGGTCATTGCATGCCCTGTGAGAGAAGACAAAATCAGGGTCATGAAGCTATCCCAAAGAGATAGTGATGCCTGGAACTTCTTCCATTGTGCAACAGCACAGAAGGGTTCTCATTTGGCTACAAGACTTGAGAGTGGTATTGCACCCTTATCCAGAGAGTAAAGAGGGAGCCCTGGGGCCTCATGGCAGGTGTTCAGTCATGACCTTGTTGAGCATTCAGGGAGGGTATCCCTGTTTTCCCCATCCCTGTCATGGATTGCACTTAGGGATGGGCACTGTGAGCTCAGTGGACCTGACCCTCAGGAGTGGGTTTGTGACAGGTAATATAAGCTCTTTCAGAAGTCAAGCCAGATTCACAGGTTTGTACTTTACATTGCTTTTCAGTGCAATGGTAAGAGAGTTCAACAACAGCGTTTCAGCAGAAAACAAACAGTTTATAGGCAAGACAAAGGTTAGGCCAATAACAAAAGGTAGGAGACTCAGTGGAAATATGTACACTGGCTACTTTCAAGAAGTAGGCCTCTGAGGGAGGTTTTAAAAGCCCTGAAATTGGTGCAGTCCAGGACATCAGCTAGAAGGTTGTTCCATAGCCTAGGAGCCATGGAGACAAAGGATCTATTGCCAGCAGCTTTTAACATTTTAGGGTCTGTTAGGAATAACTGGGAGGAAGTCCAGAGGTGTCTCCTATGATGTTTAATTCCAGGATGAAAAGCAAACTTGGGGGAGTGCAATATTCTATGAGACAGAGGGAGCACAGGGTAGTAGGGTCCTTCTTCAAAAAGGTGGCCAGTTTAACATGGACAGTACCTTGCAATCAGAGATGTGCGGAAGTTTAATTTTACGGGCAAAGTTCCCTCGAAATCAGCAATTTCACCACGTGAAATATTTTGCGAAATTCGAGCGATCTGCAAAATATTTTGCAGGTGTGAAATTCCACCCGCGAAATGTGGTATGTTGTCCTCAAAGTGAGGAATCTCACCCGAAAATGATGAGTGGTGACTGAGCACACTGGTGACATCTTAAAATAAAATGATGTTGGTTCATTTATTGACAAAATACTCGGGGACACCCTTAAAACAGTACTAAGGGGAAATCATTTCATATGATGCACATAAAAAGAGCATACAGGAGAAAAATACTATTAGATTGGTTGATACACTGAGAATCTTACCGTTATTACATAATAATTACTGGTGACCCTTTATATCAACTGGATTATTAGTACTGTCAAATGCCGTAATAACCAGATTTTATGTTATTATGGCTCAAATGCCGCAATTACCCAGAATCCGATTATCACAGCATTTGACATAGTTACACTAACTGCCAGGCTGCTGGTAGTGCAACAGTACCAGAGCGAGACTGCAATTACTTTCACTTTTCTCCTTCTGTAGTGTGACCAAGCAGTGTTCGCCCTAATACAGAACATGACACTGAATGTAAAGACAGAGTTATGTTTTTTTTTAAATGATGTCATCTGTAGGTTTTAAGGTCCATTTTTTCAGTTTTCAATAACAGAAGTCACCAAGTATAGATCAAGAAGAGCGAGTGACTCAGCGGCTTCTGAAGACTACGTAAAAGTGTGAGCGAGTGTTGCTATAGCAACACTCGCTAACATTTGTGTCTAGTCTTCTGATGCTGCCAAGTCACTGGCTCTCCTCAATCTATGCTCGGCGGCCTTTGTTATTGACAACTTAAAAAAAAACAGATGTTAAAACCTACATATGACATGATTTTTATACAAGACGTAAACATTTGTATACATTCTGTGGCATTTCTGTATCCAGATGGACACCGCTCAGTCACCCTTCACTGACTGACCCACAAAATCATTCCCTCTATACTCAGTGGCTTCTCTCAGTTAAAAGTAAGGAAATTTACCACAGCTGACATCAATTTGATAAGAAACATTGCTCCTTCTTACAGTGCAATCTGTATACCGCTTCAGAAAAATTAAATAGCATTACTTCAACTGCAAGCATTTTTTTTCCTCTGTCTTGTAGTTCCACATAGCAAGTCCATGCACCTGCAATTATTAAAAATAAAGGATATGCAAGTGTGTGTCTATGGATTTTTTACACACATATGGAGAGTGATGGCCTCATAATTCTCTTGAGCTTCACTCCCAAGGTTTAAGGGTCATCACACACCTCGGGCACATAAACAAAAACCATAACACACACTTGCCTTTCCATCATCTCTATTTAAGGGAGATTGGGTGATTGAGAAACTGATGACTAAGTTTAAAAAAGAAATACAAGGATTACTAGATCTGCAAGAAGAACAGGCATTGGTGCACCTTCGACAGTACACTGATGAAAAGAAATGGGCAATTGTTTAACCATAAAAGGCACTCTAAGCTGAAACTTGTTTCTAGGTGTGACCTGGGAGCACAAGGAAGTTAAGTGACTTGCTCAGGGTCACATATTATGCAAGTGGGGGCTGATGGGAGTCCAACCCAGGTCTTTAAGTTTACAACTCAGTGCCCTTAACCACTACGCCATACTGCCTACTATTCAGCACCTATAAAAGAGGTGCTAGAGGCACTTAGAATTTCATAGGTAGAATTGAAGCTTGGAAAAGAAAGGCCTGTATAGCTCAGATGAAAGACCATGGAATGATAAGACTGAATACAATTTACCCCAGATACAGGAAATCATGAGACATTTTTTCATGGATCTGTATACTGCTGAATTAGCCCCTTCCATAAGCAGCCTGGAGGAATATTTCGGTAGTTTATGCCTACCTCACCTAAGGGAAACCCACAGTGAGGGATTATAAACACCAGCTACCATGGCATAAGTAACTGAGATACTAGTACAGATTAAGAACAGTAAATTACATGGGGAAGAATTAGAATTGTTTGAAAGGATTGCACAATGTAAGTTAAAATCACTGAAAATGGGAGTCCTACAGCTTATCTATCAACCGTGGGATCAGAGTAAATAATTTCTTGTCAAATGGAACAGGGGGTTTGAATAACTATCTGGGGTTTGTGTTCTGAGTGACTAAGATCATTTGGAACATTTGAATTACAAACCCCGGACACACAAAAAAAAAAATAATAGAGCACCTTTATATAGTAGATTAATGGAGCTTCTTCTCATCTTTTTTCATGAGTGGCAATCATACAGTTCAAATAAACTTCTTCCAGTGCATGACACACTTTATGCAAATCCTTCTAATCACAAGAGTAATATTAATCAGGTTTGGGGCAAGTTGATTTGCAGATGTATATGGGAGGAGCACCTTCCTAGGATGCTATATGGGGATCTGCAACTTCCTTGGGATAAGTGGGTCTCAGTCTCCCAAAATTTGAAATTGTACAGTGTTGCAGCACAGCTGTGGGTTGTTTGCCTATAGATGACAACCTCTTATAGAGCTTATTGGAAGCAGATAGAGTTCAGCATTAATGACTTACTGCCCATGATATAGATAGTTTTTTTCACCAGCCCTGTAGTTTGTTTACCAGCAAGCAGATTCTCTAGATATATGGCTGAAACCTTTAAACCTCGGTATACATTTAGCAGAATGAAGGCTCTTGGAGGCACCCTCTACTGTACCTCTGTAGAGCACTTGCCTATGACATAAACTGTGCAAAATCATATTGGTGGGCAGTGCATACACTGCAATCTCATGAGAGTTACATATATATTTAAATTTGGGGATGAAAAAGAGCTAGTTTCTTTACAGGAATTAAGCATATGATATGTCCGCCCCCAAAGTGAATATTTTCGATAGTTACTGATTTTGTCATATCTGATGGATGCTACATCTGGTTTCTCTCAGTTTCCAGAGATACAACAGATTTTACTCAACATATTGACTAGTATACTGAAAAGGAACATGTGGGGGTCATATGATTGGGAACTTATATAAAGATTAATTCTGTTAAGTTCTAAATCTGCCAAGTAAATGTTATCTAAATGGAACACAGAGCTAGGGCAGACCTGCTCAGAAGAATTATGGAGTAAATGCACAGTCCCTGCAGTCTGAATTACTTTGTCAAACTTTTGGTGAGAGTAAGCTTGGAAATGCACATTTTGGTATTTTAGAACCTCAAATGTACAGGTAAGCACATGGGTGTTGAAGCAGGGATGTGTTGGAGAAACTGTGGCTGCCTCCATGTGGAACATACCCATGTCTTTTTGGAGCTGCCCAGTGTTTTATTGGCAAAAGGACATAGCCCAAATTGATTAGATATTTTCAGAGGCTAGATAAGTGACAGCGTCCATAGTTCTATCATTGATTCCTCAGCAGGACTTATGACTTAGGTAAGCAAACCATGTATCTACTTACCTCATTATTATTGGAAGAAAATAAAGTGGTAACCTGTCTTTGGCTCATGGCAAACATGCTGACAGTATCACATTGTCAAACTATGGTGAATTCCATTTACTGTATGAAAAAGTTGACATGGAGGATGTGAAAAAGGCAGCAGGTCTATGATTTCTGGAAGTGATAGCATTTTGCATTTTAGAAACAGATTCAACATTTGTCCCATAGGGGTATAAGATATTATTTATTTGTTTAGTTCTTGTGAACCAGGTAGGTACACTTGACAGAAACTGCCTGTTTTCAGGTAAAACCTGGGAGGGCACAATAGCAATACAATACTTGACCATAGGAATACAAATAGAATAATAGATAGGTGAGTGTCTATTATAAGGGAGTAATACCATTGAGAGGTTCCCTTGTCCCCAAAACCTTGAGGTGGTATTCCTGAGTGATATATACTCATCTATTGTTTTGTTTGCAATTCTTTATGTGGTGCTGTGAGGCCCAGCTTCTGTCGCAGTGAGGACTCACTTACTGATTCTCTCCAAGTTCACCCCCACCCCGTTCCACCCCATTCCCATTCACCCACCGGTTCTGTGTCTCTCTTAACTTGAGCAAGTTTTGTTTGGTAGGCAGTCATACTTTTAGTTGATTTCTTGCCTTTATGAAGCAGGATCAACCAGATAATTATGTGGTATAAGTGGGAAAAAAAGCATCGGCAATACAGTGAAGGGATGATTTTCTCTTGCTGAGAGAGAGATGGATGCTATGTTTTTGGATATGTTCTGCCCACCCACAGAGAAACCATGTCCAATCAGGAGGAGCAGTTTTAGGAACGCCACCACACATGGCTAGGAGGTTACCTTGGGGATGCCTGGAAGAAGCCTATGGTATCGGAGGGTTCTGAGGTTTTGCTTTTCAGGTGTGGTGATAATACTCTCGTTCAGAGCTCAAACGATAGTAATACAAGCTCTGAATGATAGTATTATCACTCATCAACAATACCATTAGCACTTTGGCTCCATTGTATTACAGGGAATTTTTTGTGTGCTTTAGGATGCTATTATTTTAAAGATCCATATATTACAATACAATACATGACTTCTTACAAAGTGCAGTTGGATACAATATGTTCAGGAGCTGATGAGTGTAGGAGTAAAAGGTTCTTATGCACTGTATCATTAAGGTTTGAATTGACAGATACAGGTGCGGTTACAGGTTTGAATTGAGAGATACAGGTACAGGTACAGTAACACGACATTATAGCATGAATCAAATTTATATCAAAAGCAGTAAAGTGTCCTGCATCAGACGTAAGCAATCTACCTGTTGGAGAAGCATTTACATGTGGTGCTATCTAGGAGATGCTTACAAAAGGATGGTTTGAAGCCCACATATGTAGTAGTAGTGCAAATGTCAAGTTGTATACTATTCCACAACCTAGGATCAAAGTTTGGGAAGGCTACTGTCCCCATACTGTTCTTTATTTTGGGTACAGTAAGTAGTCAGAAGTCTGAGAATCTGAGGGGATATGGATTATAGTATGACTTAATCCATTCTGAAGGTTGTTGTGGTTCATAGTTATAGATAACTCTGTAAGTAATACCTCCAAGTACAAAGTCATGCAGAACATTTGGAGAGAGACACTGTAAGTTGGCATATAGTTCACATTGGTGGACAAGTCTGTTTGAGCAAAGTACAAAATGGCAGTTGTTGTAGATAATGTCCCACTTTCTGAGTGCTAGTTTAGATGTTGAGGATGCATATACTGCAGTATTGTATATAACCTTGGGGAGCAATATGTCTCTTGTGACAGACAGGCATGCACGTTGGGTAAGGTTGTGCCTAATTCTATAGGCTAAGCCTAGTCTAGGATTAACGACTTTGCACATTTTGGATATATGTGATTGAAAATCAAAGGAGAGATCTAATGTGACTCTGAGGTAATTGAAGTATTGTGCTTGTTCATGTGAAGTACCATCTGGACATGAGACTAGTAGTGGTGTTTGACAGTTTCTAAGCCTTGGTGTAGAGCCACAACACGACCTGTGTCTTAGTCACATTTGGGAGCAAATTGTTTTCCTGCAGCCATTGTGGTACTGCCTGTAGGTTGTGGGTGAGCATGTTGTGTATGTTGCAGACATTTTTGGAGCTAACAATAAGCACCATATCATCTGCATACAGTATGGATGTGCTGTATTTTAGACTGTCTTGCAACTCATTGATGTGCAAAGATAGAAAAGGAGAGGGCCTAGACCAGAACCTTAGGGTACTCCAGTGTCAGATGATAGGGGTTCTGGGTATGATGTACCTAGTTTAACCAGTTGCTGTCCATGTTGTAGGTAGTTTCTAAACCAAGTTAAGGCAGCTGGTGATAGTCCAAAGTCTTTTGGTTTGTTGCAGAGTATGGCATTATTCACAAGGTCAAAGACCTTGGTAAGTCTATAAATACAGTTCCTGTATACTCTCATTTGTCAAAAGCAGTAGATACAGTATGTGGTTAGTTAGTGTAAGCAAGGCAGTTGTAGTGCTGTGTGTAGTTCTAAATCCATGTTGGTGTGGAGATAACAGCTTATGGTACTCCGTGAGCTGGGTGGCTACCAATTTTTCTAACATTTTGCTCAGTATGGGTAGGATTAAGATTGGTCTATAGTAATTTGTGTTTTGGGGGTCTCTGTTTTTGAAAAATGGGATGATGTGTAACAGCTTCCAAGCGGGTGGCACAACACTATTAATGTGGGATATGTTGAATAGTCTGGTAACAGCAGGAGCTATCTTTGATATGGCAGCCAGAAGAAGTTTGGGTTCAAGTCTATCAGAACCAGAAGACTTGAATGAGGGGATGGATTTAAGTAATTTGTGTACCTCAGATACTTTGACAACTCTAAGGTGAAAGGGTGGATGATCAGTTAGTTTATTACCTGGGGGATAACATTTTGAGGGGAGGAGTTAGTATTGTCAAAAAGTTTGGTATATGCTGACAAATTGCTAAACTGAAATGTGAATGTGATAGTGGCTGGATTATTGCAATTTATACGGTTTATATTCATATCAGTCAGTGTAGAGATATTGTTTTGACCTAGCATATGTTTGATTTTCTTCCAGTAGTTCTGTGGGGATCCTCTAATGGCAGAGAAGAGATTTTTATAGTAACTGCTTTTACTTTATATAATAGTTTTTTTTGCAGAAGTTGTAGAGTTTCTTGTATTTTCCCAGTCTGCTGTGCCGCCAGGGGCTTTGTCTGTCTTCCATTGTTTGTCTCCTTTATTTATTAGTGATAGTACAGTACAGTTTATACACTTGTTGGTGAAACCCCTTATTCTCCTAATAGTAATTGGCACCTATTTGTCTTGCAGTCTCAGGAAGATTGCATTGAAGTAGTTGACAGCATCATTAACATTGTCAATGTGCCAAAGGTAGGACCAATTTATGGCTGCAATTTCAGAAAGAAAGGCCATATGGTCAAACTTAGAGGAGTCTCTGAATCTTGGGAACTAAGCAGTACCCCTGTCATTGGTTACAGCAGAGTCAGAATCATAAGGATTTTTACTGGGTACAGTTTCTTTATTATTCTTCGACTTGCCTGAAAAGTAAAAGAATACATAAGAAAATAGTACCCATCTTATTTTGTTAATTATTACCTGTCTCAGAAGGGCATACCTGTTGTATTCATTTTTTTCTGTCTATTGTTTTCGTGAATAAGGTGAAAACTCAATTAAATTTAATTTAAAAAATAAATATTTGAGAGGAAAAATCATCATCAAATGGGAATAAGAAACAGGGTGTTAGGGTGTAATAAGCATATTCAGGAATGGGCAAATATTTGGATGCTGGCAAACAAATGATACCATTCATCAAAAAACAAGACCATGCAATTAAAAATCTTGGGAGGGAATGCCATACCCCCTTCCCCAGGCTAGCTAAACTGTTAGGCATACCCTAGTGACTATGTTGGCATGGTTGTGGCCAGTGAGATAGTCTTTAGCATTGTCCATTTAATAAGAGATGGTAACAGGAAACAGTCAAGAAATTATCAGCAATAGTGGAGAATACCGGACCACCGCTACTTGCATAGCGTAAAGCTTTTGTGAATACAGTGTGGGCTTGTGCTTGCTGTTAATTTTGGTTTCAGTTTGTTTGAATTGGAAGGCATTGCCCCCACACCCCCCTTGTTGTTTTTTTTAAAGGCAGATGTGGGGGAGGAAGCCCTCCAACTCAAACTAATGCAAAAATAACTGAAAGGTAGTTCTGAGAGAGTAGCGTAACTTGCACTCTATGCTAATAGCGTAGGTCCGGCGATGGTCTGGTATTCTCCACTATCACCAAATTATCCCTAATTTTTATTCAATTTTTTATTTATTAATTTTGTTAACCGGGTAGACCCTCTCAGGGGCGACATGGGATAAGTTACATTGGAGGAAACATTTAAATACAGGAATACTTTTTTTTTTGTTAAACAGGAAACACAAGGTAGGGATAAAGATAATAGAGCACAGCGAGGTTAGATACAGTAAGGTTATACAGCCTGCTACAGAGGTATTGTTTCAATTACAACAAGCATAATGTTACAATTACAATTTGACAGAAAGGGGTTTGGTTTGTGTAGTCATTGACAATCATTAAGCAGGTAATAGCAGGAGGGGTGGCAGAGAAGAGAAAGGATTATGCTCTGGGGAATTTAATCACCAGTGCAGGAGCAGTGACTGAGGTCCAGCTGATATTTATGCAGGCCCTTTCAGAAAATCACAAGGGAGTTAGCTTCCTGTAGGTGTCCAGGGAGTTTATTCCATATAATTGGAGCAGCACAGGCAAAGAATTTGTCACCAGCTGTGGTTCAGACCCCGGGTTCCTCTAGGAGCCATTGCCCAGTGGTATGGAGCTGCCTGCTGGTACGTTTTAGGGTTAGAAGTCCAGCTAGACTAGCTGGGGGGTGGTCAGTGAGGAGCTTATAAGTGTTGAAAAGTAGGGGGTACTGGAGTCTATGGCCAAAGGAGGGCCAGCTAAGCAAAGCAAATGCATCACAATGATAGCTCCTGGGTTGGGCTTTTGTGGAAAAGGATGCAGTTTTATGGTAGAGAGTTTGTAAGCTGCTGTAACTCTGCTTTGCCAATCCATGCAAAATTGGGGCAGCATAGGTAAGGGTAAGGAGGAGGATACTCTTAGCAATTGCTACCCTGGTCTCAGGTATCATTTGGGCACTAAGATATAAATATTTCACTACAGTTTGCTATTCTTGTCTTTAATGATATTGCCTCTTTGGCCTTTGAGGAGAATGAAACCAGAATCCTAGTGTTAGGAATGAAGGCCAGAAAGAAGATGCTGCATATATGAGAAGTGACCCAAGTGCCTCCTGTTTTGTAAACAGAAACCGTTGTGCATAATGAAAGAATCACTCTTACAAGAAAGATGAGGGTTTTGTATGGAGCAGCAAGAGGAAACAAACTCTGGTCAGAGGCACTATGGCTGCTAATCTGAGAGACAGTCTGCGAGTACATCATTTTCTTTGTGAGTTTAGTTGGGCTGTGGTGAAGTAGGATATATTGTTAAATAATTTAGTAGTAACTGATCATGAGATCTGATATGCAGAAAAATGGGCTGGAAGTGGGTGGTTGAGTAAACAATGAGTGCTGCATTTTGCATACTAATAACAGAAGAAGATATAACACGCTTTTCATATTAATAGTACCAAAATAGGTAGCAGAAAAGAAATGCTGGAAAATCAGCACAGAATAACTGAAAGTTCAGTCCAATTATTACCATTTGTGGTGGTTTGCATGTGGGCATGCTGAAAATTTACTCTTCATCGTTGCCTTTCTTTCTGTCTCTCTCTCTCTGTTTCCTCATGCCCCAGTCAGATTAAATAACATGATGACACAGTAAGCACTAAGGTCTACCTAATGGAGGCAAGCGTTTATACTACAGAAATCTTGAGAAGTGAAGCCTGTATGAAATGCAGTTTACCAGGAACTGCAAACTTCACTCTTTGATGATCATGTAATTCAAGGCCACATGCTCTTCTGGACTTAATTCCATGTTCCTTCCAAGTCCTTAAATGATAAACAAATATTAAATAGTTGTATTATAATTTATCATTAGGACTTTGTAATTAGAGAAACCCCAGGACACACTTTCCCCACTAAAATAAAGGAAAGCAAGTACTCACTTCATGCTGTGCAGATTAGAATCAAATAAAATGGAGAAAAATGGCTGAGGCTCCCAGGCTCCAAACCAAGATGCTTGTAGCTAACAATAATATAAGATGGCATCTAAATAAAAATGCTTTCAGCAACTATGAAACATATGAAAAGGTTGTCACTGTGGTTTTAAAGAACTCTGAAAAGCTCTAACAGAGCGTTCCAATAAAGCAATAAAGCAATAGCGAAACCAGCACTGGGACAAACAAAAGCATCTGTTTCCCTTGAAGATTAGCTAAATTATGCAGATGCTATAAGGCAGTGGAATGTAACATTGCCTGACATTGGACTTAGTGACATCAGGTGTCAATTCAATTTGCCCACCAATACAAAAGTTAAATACAAATTACAGTACAATTTGCCATCAAAATAAAATAGCTTTCTCTGACCCTAAAATTCCAATTCCATTATATAAAGAGCCTATGACAGCCTGTCAAAAAGCTTGCTGAGAGAGAAAAAAATAGTGTGGTGCAATACTGGTCTACTGAATGGACACAGCGGAGTGTTTCAACTAGCAGAGTGATTGTGCTTCAACTCCAATTTTGTGTTGTTCATTCAGAATCTGATGAGGTCCTTTTCTTCTGTGATAGCAAGATGTCTGCAAAGCTCCACCCTGCAGCTGTAAAAAGGAGGGGCTTGATGGCGTGAATTAACCTTATTATGCCCTTCAGTGCTGAGATGTTGCAATAAAGTAGATAGAGAGTATTTTCTTTTCTAATTTTGTCCATATCTGTCCCAGGGCTTTGTATGCTATATGTTTTGTGTGACGTTATTGTTGGTATTTATGCATAGTGCACTGGGAATCATTCTACATACACTTGGAGGTTGGACAAGATTCTAGTTGTACTGTTTTGTACCCTTTATAAACTAAAGAGCCATTAGCAGAACTGTTTAGTGAGTCTCTGAGCACAGGAGAGGTCCCAGAAGACTGGAGAAGGGCTCATGTGATCACGCTCCACAAGAGTGGTAGCAGGGAGGAGGTGGGAAACTACAGACCAGTCAGTCTTACCTCAGTAGTGGGCAAGATTATGGAGGCACTCCTTAAGGAAAGGATAGTGCAACACCTGGAATCCATAGGGGCACAGGTTCCAAGACAGCATGGGTTTACAAAAGGAAGGTCCTGTCAAACTAATCTCATAGATTTCTTTGACTGGGTAACCAGAGTGGTGGACCAAGGGGAAGCAGTTGATGTCGCCTACCTTGACTTCAGCAAAGCTTTTGGCACTGTTCCACATAGAAGATTGATAAATAAGCTGGGTAGGCTCGGGGTGGGTCATAAGTTGGTCAACTGGGTGGCAAACTGGTTGACGGGCAGAAAACAGAGAGTGGTGGTAAATGGTATACAGTCAGAAGAGATGCAAGTCACAAGTGGGGTACCTCAGGGATCAGTCCTGGGGCCAGTCCTCTTCAACATCTTCCTTAGTGACCTTGCAGATGGACTAAAGGGTAAGGCTTGTCTGTTTGCAGATGACACCAAGATCTGCAACAGAGTAGATGATCCAGATGGGGTGGACAGAATGAGAAGAGATCTGGATAAACTAGCAAAATGGTCAGAAGAGTGGCAACTGGGATTTAATGCAAAGAAGTGCAAAATCATGCACATAGGGAAGAGAAACCCTGAAGCCACCTATAGGCTGGGAGGGGAGTTGCTAGCAGTCACAAAGGAAGAAAGAGACTTGGGCATCATCATCACTGATGACCTGAAATCATCAAAGCAGACCTCTAAAGCAGTAGGTAAGGCTAGGGGTGTTAGGGTGTATTAGTAGGGGTATCACAAGTCGTAAGAGGGAGGTAATAATCCCTCTTTACAAGACACTGGTTAGGCCCCATCTGGAGTACTGCGTGCAGTATTGGAGGCCACACCTTCACAAGGACATTAACCAAATTGAGGCAGTCCAGAGAAGGGCAACCAAAATGGTGCAGGGACTGCATCAGAAGACATATGAGGACAGATTAACAGAGCCCAATATGTATACCCTTGAGCAAAGGAGGGAGAGAGGTGATATGATCGAGGCATTCAAACACCTTAAGGGCATTAACAAGGTGAAAGAGTCTAACATGTTTAAATATAAGAAAAATAGCAGGACAAGAGGACACAGCATGAGATTAGAGGGGGCCAATTAAGGGGGAATGTGAGGAAATTATTTTTCACAGAAAGGGTGGTGGATGCATGGAATGGCTTACCACAAGAAGTGGTGGCTATGAATACAGTACAGGGCTTCAAACAGGCATGGGATAGGCATAAGGGAGCAATACAAATGACTATGAATAGATAGGCCACTGACAGAGCAAAGGCCGATGGCACATTTATAAGGTAGAAAAACAAATGGGCAGACTGGATGGGCCTTGCGGTCCTTATCTGCCGTCAACTTCTATGTTTCTATGTTTCTATGTTAAAGAATAAACAAAACATTTTTTTTAAAGAAAACCAAAAAGAGGCTGTTTCAGAGAAGGGGAGGCAAGAGAAAAACACTGTGCCTTGCAAAGGTTATGGAGGAGGATGTTGCAAAGGAATAGGTATCAGTGGAAAGGAGGGAGGAGCAAATGTAGAGGGTAGAGGAGAGGAGGAGGAGGAGGTAAGGGGAGGCAACGGGGAAGGGAGAGAAACCAGAATTTTGAAAGGAATGTAGTACAGTGAGATTGCCACCAGAAATCAAGGCAGGGGAAAGGGTATCTGTGTAGATGGAGGAATGGCAGGTGCAGAAAGGGCAGTTGTGAACAAAATATCAGAAAGTGTGGAAAAGAGAATCCAGCCTGGCAAAAGTAGAGTTAGGTGCAGCTCTGCATACCACATCCACAGTCAAACTATAATGTTAAGGACACACTCCCAACAAAAATGAGTGGGTGATAGGATCTGTTGTGACCCAGGTACACCATAAGGTACTTGCAATGAGGTATTGCATTCATGTTTATCATAGAGCTTTTATAAGAAGAATCTCTGGCATTCATTGTTTGATTTTTTTTTTCATTTTTTTAAATAAAATGACGCTAGTTGAGCTTTTAAGAATAATCCCCATCTTTCACACTCAAATAACAGATTCATAGGGATACGTGCCATAATGCAGTATATGTCCTCTCTAATGGACCATGCCAGTCTATCCTGCAACAAGAGTTGGCACAGAAAGTCCAAGGGTTTGGGAGTCAGCTTGACCCTCCTCTACAGCCATTGATACAACTAATAATATGCTGATCATAAGTCAGAATAAGTTGTCAATCCAGCCCAGTAAACAATCATGAGTGGTCCCTGGGAAGGTAGTGGGACTTCCACCCTTCACAAACATACCAGGACTGATCTCTATGCTCATACTATCCTCTCTACTGGTTGTGCCAACCTTCTGGCTGACAGAACTGCAACCAGTAGCCTAGGACTTTATGACGTAGGTGGAGGCTCATGATCATATACAAACCATGAGGCAGTTAAAGCTGCCAATTCAGCCCAGGAAGCAATTAAATGGAGTTGAATCTCCGAGCCACAGCAGACCCACTGACACTCCAGTGACTCATGAGCTATCTTGAGACTTCCCCCTATAGTGACTAGTACAGTCACCAACCACACACTAACCATAGAAACATAGAAGTTGTCAGCAGATAAGGACTGCAAAGCCCATCCAGTCTGCCCAAAAGTTCTACACTGGTTTGTGGCCTCTGACCCTACCTGGTCAATGGCTTTTCACCTCTTCCCACCTACAATGTACCCTTATGCCTATGCCATGCATGATCAAAACCCTCCACTGTGCTCACCCCCACCACCTACTGTGGCAGCCTATTCCATGTGTCCACCACTGTTTCTGTAAAGAAAAACTTCCACACATTTCCCCTCAGCCTGCCACCTTCCAATTTCATATCATGCACCTCGTTCTTGTACATCTCTTATATTGGAAGATGTCTCCCCCCTGCACCTTGTTAATGCCCTTAAGGTACTTGAATGTTTCTATAATGCCCCCCAACCCCTTCTCTCCTCCAATGAGTACATATTGATGTCCTTTAGTCTCTCCTCATATGTTTTCTGGTGCAAGCCTGTACCATCCTAGTCACCCTTCTCTGGACCGCCTCCGCCTGGTCAATGTCCTTTCAAAGGTGAGGCCTCCAGAATTGCACACAGTACTCTAGGTGAGGCCTGACTAGTGTTTTGTACAATGGCATCACCACTTCCCTCCTTCTGCTAGTGATACCTCTACCTATGCACCTCAGCATGCTACTGGCTCTCCCTGCAGCCTTTGTACTCTGCTTAGGCACCTTTAGTTCATCAGAAATGACAACCTCCAGGTTGTTTTCTTCCTTGGTGATAGTCAGCAACTCCCCACCCCCCATCCTGTGGCTGTACCCAGGCTTTCCTCTTCCCAGGTGCATTATTTTACACTTCTTGGAACTGAACCTTAGTTGCCACACTTTAGACCAATTTTCAAGCTTCTCCAGGTCCCTCCTCATTCTCTTCACCCCATCCGGAGTATCCACCCTGTTGTAGATCTTGGTGTAATCTGCAAACAGGCAGAGCTTTCACTCCAGTTCTACCACAATATCACTAATGAAGACTTTATACGGGACTGGTCCAAGGACTGATCCCTGAGGTACCCTGCTGGTTATCCCCCCTCCCCTGATTGGATCTCATTCACCACCACCCTCTGCTTCCTGTCCAATAGCCAGTTCCTAACCCAGTTTACCACCTTGTACCCCATTCCCAGACTACTCATTTTGTTGATCAGCCTTTTATGTGGGACAGTGTCGAAGGCTTCGCTGATATCAGGGAGGAGATATTTACCACCCATCCCCACAATTTACTTCCCTTTTCACCCAGTCAAAAAAATCTATCCAATTCATCTGACATGACCTTCCTGCTGTGAATCCATGTTGTCTCGGATCCTGGGCACTACTGGATTCCAAGTGTGCCGCTGTTCTTTCTTTAAGCAGTGCCTCCATGATCTTACCCACTACTGAGGTGAGGCTGACAAGCCTATAGTTCCCTACCTCCTCCCTACTATCACTTTTGTGTAAAGAGACTATATGTGCCCTCTTCCAGTCATCTGTAACCACTTCTGTGTTGAGTGACTCCGTGAACAGTACTGCCAGAGGTGCTGCTAGCTCTCTTCACAGTTCTCTTAATATCCTCGGGTATATGCCATCTGGACCCATTGTTTTGTCCACCTTCAGTTTTGTGATCTCCTCCAGGTCTCTCTTCACTGTGAATGGACTTGTGTTTACCACTTCCTCCCTTTCATGTCTATTACCCAGCTGTGGTTGCTGACCCTGCCCCTCTTTAGTGAAAACTGAACAGAAGTTTTCATTCAATAATTCTGCCTTTTCCATGTCTCCCTCCTTATACTCCCCTGTATCCCCTTTGAGCCTTAAAATCCCCCGATCTTCCTTCTTTCGCTAATGTCCCTATAGACTGCCTTGTCCTCTTTCTTCACTGACTGCGCTAATCATTCTTCAGTCTGTGCCTTTGCTCTCCTAACAGCCTTCCCTGCTTCCCTTAGATTCCTTAGGTACACCTCCCTGTCCTCCTCCCTTTGAGTCACCTTACATTTTGTGAAACCTGCCCTTTTGACCCTTACCTTGTCTGTCACCTCTCTCAAGAACCACAGTGGTTGCCTTCTTCTCTTGCCCTTATTTACCAATCTGATGCACTGGCTTGTCACCTCCTCTATGGCTCCTTTTAGTTGTTCCCACTGCTTTTAAACTCCCCCTTCTGTCTCCCATCTCACCAATGCCTCTTTGATACAACTCCCAATTTTTGCAAAATATGCCCTCCTAAAATTTAAGACATTTGCCTTCTTGTGGCTAGACTGTGCCTTGGTCTCTATGCTAAACTACACTATGTGATGGTCACTGGACCCCAGTTGATCTTCTACCTGGATGTCTGTGATTCTGTCCCCATTGGTCAGTATCAGGTCCAAAATCACCCCTTCTCTGGTGGGATCAATCACTAGCTGTCTTAGGCCTTCCCCCTGTAGGGAATCCAGGATGTCTTTGCTCCTGGTCGAAGCAGCTGCTGGGATGGCCTAATCCACGTCTGGGATATTGAAATCACCAAGCAGTAATACCTCACCTTTTGCAGCCATCATATGAATTTGATCCCCTAGGTCTCTATCCAACTCATTCCCCTGTGCTGGAGGTCTGTAGATCACCCCTGCTCGGACTGCTGTGCCATTGTCTGGCTCAAGGGTGACTCACAGTGCCTCAGCCTCCCCATGTCTACCCAGTACCTCCATTGCCTTTATACTAACATACATGGCCACCCCTTCCCCTTTTCTACTACCCCTGTACCTCCTGAACAAAGCATACCGTGGTACATTAACATCTCAGTTATGATTTGTGGTGTAACAGGTCTCTGTTATTGCTGCCGTGTCCTGGTCTGCCTGTACTAACAATGCTTCTAGGTCTGGGATTTTATTTCCCAGGCTGCAGCATTTGTAACTATGGCCTTCCATGTTTTGTTGCTTGTCTGCTTATTACTCATGCTTTTGCTCCACTGCTTTCTTTCCTCTTCCATTTCACCTTTTTGTGCTGCCTTCCAACCTATGCCTTTCCCTCTTTGTCTGATTTAGGTGATACTGTCCGCATTTTGCCTTCCTGTTCCTCATTTCTGGCTTCTCTTTCTTGTGGGGGTGGGCTGCTAGAGTCTTCCTGTTCCCGTTGCCCCCAACCCCACTTGTCTAGTTTAAACACCTTGCAAGGAAGCAATAAAACTGTTCATTGTGGATTGCTTTCCCCTTCTGGGAGAGATGCAGCCCATCACTTGAGTACAGAGCCACATCTTTCCAGGTTGGTCCCCAGTCCCCAATGAAGACATATCCTTTCTCAGTGCTCCAGCCCTTCAGCCATGTGTTGAAGCTTCCGATATTGACATTCCCATCCTCCCCCCTACTGTGGACCAGCAGCAACTCCTATAATATCACAGAGCTTGCTACCTTCCTCAGCTGCCCTCCCAACTCTTTGAAATCCTCCTGTACCTGCCCCATGCTTGTTCTGTCCTTGAATAGGTTATTCATTCCCAGGTAGACAATGATCTCCATTCCCCCTCTCCTTGCCACTACCTTAGTGATCTTCTAGATCTGATCCCCCATTCCTCTGAGCTTTGCCTTCTGGGTAAGTACTTAACTTTCCTTTCCTCACAGCTGTCCTTGCCCAGATCCATTCCCTGGACAATCAAGTCCCCCATCAGGAGTATCTTCTTCTTCCCCTTGGGTCCTCTTGATCCCCTCACTGGGTTTCTCTTCTGGAGAACCATCACATCCTTCCTGGTCACAGCCTCAGGTTCCCTTTCTAGACTCTTCTGATCTTCCAAGACAGTGTAGCAATTCTTAAGCTTGACTGGATGGGGGATGCATCCCTGCCCCCTGAACCTCCTTGAGCCCACTGTAGTCCATCCTGCCATGTGCCTGGCCTGCTTTTGTGGCAATGGCTGGGGACATGGTGGCCTTTGGGTGGGGATGAAGGTTGCCAGTACTCCTGCCAACTCAGCCCAGAGACTGGCCTACTCCACCATCAGCCCTGAGAGGTGCCTGCATATGAAGCAGAAACATAGTACCCAGGACGTCCTCCTGAAGACTGCTGCTCCACACCCAGTGCACTGCACAACTCCCTGCATCATCTCCCTTTAATATGTCTGTGTTCCCTCCATTAATATTATCTAAACACTCCTGCTGTTACTGTTAGCCTATCAGTTTGATTTGCTTAAGCGTTTGTTGTTTTGTCTTTTCTCTTCCTCTGTTGCTTTCTCTTCCACTCCTCCTCCACTTCTTTAGACTAGGACTTCCTGGTAGGAG
Organism: Neoceratodus forsteri; assembly: GCA_016271365.2. Lineage (NCBI taxonomy): Eukaryota > Metazoa > Chordata > Ceratodontiformes > Ceratodontidae > Neoceratodus > Neoceratodus forsteri. Next base: position 878,339,007 of record CM028134.1, on the reverse strand, counting down.
GCAGTAAGATGTACTATACATCAGACGCATGCCCTATATAAGGAGGACAAGCCCTGGAGTGGGTTGTTGAGGGGTGATTGGGTGAGAGTACCCCTGGACTAAGAAAAACAATCAGCCAAGGACCCATCGCTCTTCCAGAGGCTCCTCTCTCCATTTGACCTCTAGGTGTCATGCAGGCTCTCTACCTCTCACCTGTCTGCTTTCATCTCCATCAGCATCTGGTTCTCTACTCTCTGTGAACAGTTTTAAGCCCCTCCAACTGTGAATTCAAATGCTGAGGCCTTGCAGCTTCTCTCTTCTGATTGGTCTATAATGTGCCTACATCAGAGAGAGAACTGTAATGGTCGCTGTTCTCCCTCTCAGTTTCTGCAGACAAAACCCACAGTCAAATCCTGTTTTTAATCCCCAGTCCCCTCAAGTCTCCTTCAGCCACTCCCCTTATCAGATACCTATTTCACAAAGTTTAAGTAACGGCTCTAGTCACAAATGACTGTAAATACCAGTATTCTTTCCGATTACCTCCCTGACAAATAAAAATTTCACTAATTAAAGAAAAAACTTCAAAAACAGTGAACCAAAATGTCATAGGCTGTGGGTGTAATGATGGACACTGACACAAAAAGGTAATGTGGCAAGGCTGAAAAAAAAAGTGCCAAGCCTAAAGCTTTATTAAAGTAACAGCAAAAAAAAAAGAAAATATAAAACTATTAACTTTGCAGGAATACAGAAAGAAACATAAAAGGTACAAAAATAAATGAATGTTTCCACAGGCAATATCAGCAAACGAAAAGGCAGCCTGGGATTTCAGTTATCTTAGTCTGTAAGTGCAGACTCCCAAATGGATCAGTACTGGCTGATCCCAAAATGAATCTGAAGGTATCACAAGAATGAGTCTCCTTTTATCCTAGGGAATCATCAGGTGATCACTCCAGACTCCACCCCCTATACTCTTCAATACAAATTTTCATTTATAAAACATTTTATTTCATTCTAAGCCAAGGGACATTCAATATATCTTTATTACAAAACATTGACATCCCTGAAATGAAATATAATACAGGTTTAACTAAAACAGTACTCTTACCAAGTTTAGCCCTCCTCAACCTATCCACAGTATAACTATAGTGAGAAATGGGCCGGCTACCTCCTAGAAACAGCAAGAGCAACAAGTGCAAATGGCTGCAAGGATTACCTCTGGCTAAAGGCCTGAATATCCATTGTGTGGTAAGCTTTACTCTCTAATATCAACAGGAGCCAGACTGCTATGAAAAGGAGTAAAACTGAAAAGAGACCATCATTTATTTACAATATCTGAAATACTGCATATTTTTGTTTAAGAGTTTCTTTTGGGATGCTAAACACATTGCAGCACAAGCAAACAAAAGCAGTCCTTTAATTTCAAATCTGCTTATGTTTAAAACCATTTGTGCTGCTGGCATTTTGCCTTTCCATGTCACCTTACCAAAAATAATAAAGTTAAACAGTAAGGAAAAGTTAACTGTTTTGGGGTCAAAATAGTGTTGCTAAGGCATATCTAGGGAACCTTACAACAACACACTAAGGGATTGGGTGACCAGCAGGCAGACTCTGAATCCTTTTACTATCTTTATTTTTTCTGCCTAAATAAACTAAATGTCTTGTACTGTGAGGAGAATTCCCTATATTTGGCATTCTCATTTGTTTCCTGGTGTTGCTTAAACATGAAGAGGAACTACTAGCCCAAATATGCTAAACCCCAGGTCTATACACTGTAGCCTATCATTGGGGGACTGAAGCTCCATACCTGTCTTTTTAATGAAATGAAAGTGATAGAAAGGGCCTCTTATCCAGGTGGCCTGCCTGGAAAAAGGGAATTAAAAAGGGGGAAAATAAAGGAAAGGACAGTAAAGATATTCAGAGAGTGCTACTGCAGTAGACTTGTGAAACAGAATTAGACAGGTATTTGGAGATTTAACAGCACACTTTCACATTTCCTCCCCACTTAAGAGGAAACTATAGGGGGTACATTATCCTACTTCTATCCCTAGTTTCCTAACTACTAAGTCTTATGCAAAATTAACAGATCTCTCGCTCTTAGAAAGGGAGGATGGAGCTTTAACCCACCCACTCCCAAAGCTCCACCTCGGGGACCCTTATTAAATAATACATACATGAAAGGTTATTCTAATTCTTCTTACTGCTTTCAAATTCCCGGGTCTGCATGTGTATTTTGTTCTGCTCATATCGGGACATAAATCAGCATTCTTATTTGCTGCCCCAGGTCGGTGGTGTACTGTGAATCTATAAGGCTGTAAGGCCAAGTACCACCGCATTATTCTTAGTTTTATCCTTCATATTATGAAGCCAACAAAGGGGTTGTGGTCAGTTAAAACCTCAAATTCTGAGCCCCACAGGTAAAACTTGAGGGCTTCAATGGCCCCTTGATAGCCAGACATTCCTTTTCTATGGTTGAATATCTTGTCTCTCTCTCATGCAGCTTACGGCTCAGGTATATCACTGGATGTTCTTCTCCATTTACTATTTGAGACAGAACAGCCCTATGCGAGTCCAAGCATCCGTTGCAGCAAAAAGGAAGGGTGAAGTCGGGGCTTCTGAGTACTGGTGCTGCACAAAGATGTTGCCTTAATGGTGCAAAGGCTTTTCGCACTCTGGTGTCCATTCAACAGCATTGGGGTGTCGTTTCTTTGTCAGGTTAGTAAGGGGTGTAGCTAAGGTGGCAAAATTGAGGCTCAAACCTCCTGTAATAACCTGCCAGTCCAAGAAAGATCAGACTTGTTTTTATTTAATGGTCTGGGACATTGGGCCACAGCATCAATTTTACTTATTTCAGGTTTAACTTTCCCATTACCTATTAGGAACCCCAGATATCTAGTCTCTTGCATAGCTATACTACATTCGTGGGATTTATAGTTAACCCTGCTGTTGTAAGAGAACAGGAGGACAGCATCTAGATGTTGTAAATGGGCTGCCAAGTGGGGCTGTACACTATCACATCATCTAAATATGCAGCGCTTAATGGGACTCCATGACGCTGTAAAGTTCGGTCCATTAGGCGCTGGACTGTGGCTAGTGCACCATTAGGCGAAGGGCATAGTGACAAAATGGTACAACCCAATAGGCGTGGTAAATGCTGTTTTCTTTTGAAGTCTGATCCAAAGGGATCTGCCAGTAACCCTTTGTCAGATCAAAGGTGGTAATGTATTTTGCATTGCCAAGTCTATCCATGATGTCATCAATCCTTGGCATAGGGTACACATCAAATTTGGAAACAGCATTTAGGCGTCTGAAATCCAGACAGGCGTATACCACCTTCTTTTTACTTACCAAAACTATGGAAATGCCCAATCACTATTTGATGGTTCAATTACCCCCAACTCATGCATCTTCCTTACTTCTTTTATTACTTCGTCCCTGGTCCTCTCAGGTAACCGGTATGGTTTTTGTCGGATAGGGCTAGGGGAATTAACTTCAATTCGGTGTTCAAAACCATGTACCAACCCAGGTTTAGAGGTGAATGACTGGGAATACTTACTAAGAAGGTGATCTAACTCTTTCCTCTGCTCTGTCATCAGCATGGGATTAATTGTAAGATCACTCATTTCTCCATCATTCTCTAGCCGCCTATAGGCTACTTCCATTTCATTGGTATCACTCTCTGGGCAAATAAAACACCCTGGGGTTGGTCTTTCAACCCATTCTTTTAACAAGTTTACATGGTAAATCCCCTTTTTCTGACGCCTGTCTGGTAGTTCAAGTTCATATGTAACAGGGCCTGTTTGTCTTAAGATAGTATAGGGGCCCTGCCATTTCATCAGTAACTTGTCAGAGGAGGAGCAACAACAACAGTACCTTATCCCTTCTTGGAATGACTTAGTTCCACACCCTGGTCATAATACTCTTTCTGCACTGCCTGTTTGCATAGATTGTGCTGATGAGTCATCTGTGTGTATCTGACCAGTTTGGAATGCAAGTTAGTTAAATATTCGAGGGTGGTACTGGTGTGTTCCTTTTTCTTCCATTCCTCCTTGACAACATCTAAGGGTCCCCTGGGGTTCCTCCCATAAAGTAACTCAAGGGGCAAACCCTGTAGAAGCCTGTGGGACCTCCTATATGCAAACAATAGGAGTGGAAGGTAAATATCCCATTTTTTCCCTCATCTTCACATATTTCTTCAACATTTTTCAAGGTCTGGTTGAATCGCTCAACCAGACCGTCTGTTAGGGATGGTATGGGGTGGTGTGGATAGCCTCCACTCCTAAAGGTTACGTACAGTGGTGCTAGCATCTGTGAACAAAAATTGCTCCCCTATCTGTTAGGATTTCCTTGGTATCCCACCTGACTGAATACTTTAAGTAATTCATCTGCTACTTTTTCTGCAGTTACAGTGCGGAGTGGGATAGCCTCAGGATACTTGGTGCAGTAGTCACAGATTACCAATATAAATCGGTTTCCCTTTGAGCTCTTAGGTAAAGGTTCCACTACATCCATTGCTATACGGCTGAATGGAACAGTAATTAAAGGCAGTGGTTGGAGAGGGACCTTATCTTTTTTTGTAACATCGGCCACTTTCTGACACTCCGGGCAACTGCGACGGTATTCTGCTACTTGAGCATGAATACCTGCCCAGTAGAACTGTAATAACAGCCTTTGTAAAGTACGGTCCCTACCCAAGTGTCCTGCTAAGGGAAGTTCATGAGCCAGTGATAGTAATTGTTGTCTGTATCTAGTGGGCACTAACAGCTGGTCAATTTGTTCACCCGTAACGGGGTGTATGCATCTCCTATACAGTAAACCATCTGTTAAAATACATGAGGGCTCATGGTCTCTTCCTATAACCCCTACCATCTGAAAAAATGGCTGTAAGGTTTCATCCTTTTGTTGTTCTATTTCAAACCTTTCTTCCTTAGATATAGATATACCCTTGTTGCCAGCAGAAGCAACATCAACAGTTGTAACATCTACATTTTTAATATCACCCTTTTCAACATATGTTTTTGTGTCCATTGATGTTTGTCCCTTTTTCTTTCTTGTCGAGATTTAGGGATTTTTCCCGGCTCCCCATAGACCTCATCATCAAATGGGAACAACTGAGCCCACTGCTGTTCTTGTCTGGTCTGGTCCGGGTTGTCAAGGCAAACACTCTCATTCACCTGTATCAGGCTGGAAAAGTCAGGAAAATCATGTCCAAGTATAATGGGAACAGGCAGATGGGGAACCAAACCAACAGTCATATCATGCACTTTCCCTTGTACCTGTAAAGTTAAGTCAGTCATAGGATACTGATGGATGTCCCCATGAATGCAGATCACTGTTGTTTTTGTCCCCCTTTTTGTGTTCTGTGGCTGAACCAAATCAGTTCTCACTAACGTTTGTTTGCTGCCAGAATCTATCAACCCAGTAACCTCCCTGTTGCCAATTTTCACTGGTGTGACATACTGTCCCCAATTTGCTAGGGTCAACTGGGCAACTGTGGATTTCCTCTGGGGGCAATATCAGGCTATATGCCCCTTTCCTTGGCACTCCCTACATATGATGTTGGGGTTAAATGGTCTATTAAATGGAACAGTCTTGGAGTCCCCACTACCAGATGGGGAAGAAGAAGAAGAAGTAGTAGGTCTTACCATGGGCAGAGTCAGACCAGCACCAGGTTGTCCTCATTGTCGGTTGGGACGGGCCATTAGATAGTCCTCGGCCAGTGTGATGGCTTTTCTGAGGTGTCTGGCCGGTGTTCCCTCACCCACACCTGTACATCTGAGGGTAGTATACGAATGAACTGTTCCATTATTACCATCTCAAAATTTGTTCTATCGTTTTACCCTGGTTGCAACCACTTCTGGCATAAGTCCTTCAATTTGGTATATGTTTCTCTGGGAGTGTCTGTGTTATGAAATCTGCATGTCCGAGCGTTGCGGTATGTTTCAGGGCTGATATCATACCTTTGCAGGATTGCCTGTAACAGCATCATAGTTCTCAGCCTGGGTGTTGTCCATATGGCTGTAGGCCAGCTGTGCCTTTCCGGATAGGTATGGTACTAAGCGTATAACCCATTGGGTCCTAGGCCACCCACATGCCTGAGCTATTCGCTCAAATGTAGTCATGTATGCTTCAATGTCATCAGTGGCACCCAATTTGGTCAGTTTTATGTCCTTAGGTCCATCTACAGGGGGAGGATTACGTGTCCCAAGGTCTCTGATGGCCCTTAATGTATCATTCCACCTGGACTCAGCTCTCTGAAGATCCATTTCCCTTTGTTTATCCATGGCAAGTTGCTTAACACACAAGGTGCAACAGGCTATGTATGTCCTCTGGAGGTTCATCAGCAATTTGTTCTGTAGTGGTCCCATCCTCACCTTCCTCTCTCAGCACCTCCTCTTTCTCCTCTTTGGCTGCTTTTCGCCGGACATCTGGCCCCAACCCTGGCAAAGGGACTCTCCATACTTGGCAGCCATGGTTCAGTGTGAGGACACCACTGGGCTTGTCAAGGACCTGCTCTTCTTTCTTCTCCTGCATTCAATGTCCAGTTGCGGGAAGCACCAGTATCATCAAAACATCCCACCACTGCCACCAGTGTCATAGGCTGTGGGTGTAATGATGGACACTGACACAAAAAGGTAATGTGGCAAGGCTGAAAAAAAAGTGCCAAGCCTAAAGCTTTATTAAAGTAACAGCGAAAAAAAAAAGAAAATATAAAACTATTAACTTTGCAGGAATACAGAAAGAAACATAAAAGGTACAAAAATAAATGAATGTTTCCACAGGCAATATCAACAAACGAAAAGGCAGCCTGGGATTTCAGTTATCTTAGTCTGTAAGCGCAGACTCCCAAATGGATCAGTACTGGCTGATCCCAAAATGAATCTGAAGGTATCACAAGAATGAGTCTCCTTTTATCCTAGGGAATCATCAGGTGATCACTCCAGACTCCACCCCCTATACTCTTCAATACAAATTTTCATTTATAAAACATTTTTATTTCATTCTAAGCCAAGGGACATTCAATATATCTTTATTACAAAACATTGACATCCCTGAAATGAAATATAATACAGGTTTAACTAAAAACAGTACTCTTACCAAGTTTAGCCCCTCCCTCAACCTATCCACAGTATAACTATAGTGAGAAATGGGCCGGCTACCTCCTAGGGAAACAGCAAGAGCAACAAGTGCAAATGGCTGCAAGGATTACCTCTGGCTAAAGGCCTGAATATCCATTGTGTGGTAAGCTTTACTCTCTAATATCAACAGGAGCCAGACTGCTATGAAAAGGAGTAAAACTGAAAAGAGACCATCATTTATTTTACAATATCTGAAATACTGCATATTTTTGTTTAAGAGTTTCTTTTGGGAGTGCTAAACACATTGCAGCACAAGCAAACAAAAGCAGTCCCTTTAATTTCAAATCTGCTTATGTTTAAAACCATTTGTGCTGCTGGCATTTTGCCTTTCCATGTCACCTTACCAAAATAATAAAGTTAAAACAGTAAGGAAAAGTTAACTGTTTTGGGGTCAAAATAGTGTTGCTAAGGCATATCTAGGGAACCTTACAACAACACACTAAGGGATTGGGTGACCAGCAGGCAGACTCTGAATCCTTTTACTATCTTTATTTTCTCTGCCTAAATAAACTAAGTGCTTGTACTGTGAGGAGAATTCCCTATATTTGGCATTCTCATTTTGTTTCCTGGCGTTGCTTAAACATGAAGAGGAACTACTAGCCCAAATATGCTAAACCCCAGGTCTATGCACTGTAGCCTATCATTGGGGGGGGGGGGACTGAAGCTCCATACCTGTCTTTTTAATGAAATGAAAGTGATAGAAAGGGCCTCTTATCCAGGTGGCCTGCCTGGAAAAAGGGAATTAAAAAGGGGGAAAGTAAAGGAAAGGACAGTAAAGATATTCAGAGAGTGCTACTGCAGTAGACTTGTGAAACAGAATTAGACAGGTATTTGGAGATTTAACAGCACACTTTCACACAAAACACTTACTTCTACCTACTTCGACTGGTCCCTGAGTTATAAACTGAATTCAATGTACTCAATTAAATCACCTCCTTGCTTTAAGGTAACTGGTAGCTGTTCTCCCTCCCAGCTCATGCTCACATGGCAACCTGAGTTACCAATCCAACCCAGGAACCAATTGGGAGTGAAAATAGGGAGATAGGACTTCCACCCTCAATAAATGCACACCAGACATATTTTTACTGACCCAGTCCTATTTGTTTGACTGTACCAGCTACTCTTTGGCCAAGGCAGCTGTAGACAGTGCTAGTAGTTTGTGAGCCAGCCTGTGTTACCCCTACAGCTGCTGACCATGCACTGAATATGAGGCAGCAGGAGGTGTTAATCCAGTCTAGGGACCAATCTGGAGACAGGTTAGGGAAGGATGCAAAATATCCTCACCAACATAAAACACAGCTGACCCCTTGCTATGCTCCTCCAGTTCCCTCTGCAGGACTATGGCAACCTTCCTGTTGTCAGCATTCATCATTTACAGTCCAGAGAACCTAGAGCAAGCCTGAGACTTCCAACATGCAGTGATCACAATGCCCTGATAGCTGCCAGTTCAGTCGAGGCATCAGTATGGACTAGAGATAGGGAGGGAGGCCATACTATATCCTTGAATAAACACACTGACTTGGGGTTCATAAACTGGCCAGAGGCTGCCTCTCAGAGCCACTGATACAACTTCTGATCACACCCTGACCACAAAGCAGAAGTAGCACCAAATCCAACACAGTGGATGTGAGGAGGTTGGCTTCTTCCCCTTAATAAGCATTTATTTATTTTATTTTGTTCTTTGGTAACCAGGTAAGGCCCACTAGGCACAAGCGTCTGTATTCAGGAGCAACCTGTGAGCACTTGGGCAGTTAAATGACTTATTCAGAGCTACTCAATAAAGCAGTGGAGGTTGTGGGAATCAAATCCAGGTCTGCTGGATGTACCAAGCTCATTCAAAGTGTGTTACTCTAACCTCTAAGCTATACAGCCATGACAAGCTATTTTCAACTCCTCCATCTCTCTTTGTGGGATCATGGCAGCATTGTTGTGACCACATATGCCACCAGACATTTATGGGTTTAGGAACTGGCCTGACCCCCACCACCACACACACACACACACACACACACACACACGCACCTGCTGACACAGCCACTGATTATGCTCTAATCATAAGGTAGCGGGAGCTGCAAATCCATCCCAGGAACCAATCAGGAATGGAAGTGTAACCCCTTCCTTTGGGAGAGTACAGTATTTCTTCACCTTAGGTTCTTTTTGGGCCAGTAATCAAATGGTTAATTCCCCTCTGCCACATTGGTGGCATCTTCTACCAGTCAGAGGTCACTTTTGGTGTGCAGGAGCATACATTTGAAGGTTTGACATTTTCAGAGTAGAGCCCATGCGGTTGGAAGGAAGTCGGGTGGGAGGCTGCGTGAAAGCAGGGCCGATTGCCCGTTCTCAAGGAAGGAGAGCATTTCTTTGGTGGTTAGGCACCTGGTGAGTTCAGCAGATGGATGTGGCAGTGGACATTGGCCCAGTACATGGAGTGGATCCTCCAAAATCCCACCGGCAGACTGAAGATAAATCCATGGGTAGGGAGAAGGAGATCAGAAAACAGTGATTTGTGGTTTCTGCGTAAATGGCTCAGCAGGAGTGCTCAGCTTTAGGCATTTGGCAGATGGGACTGGAAAAGAGTTGCCTGATGGACCTGCCAGCTACAGCCATGCCTGAGTGTCCATGGGAAAGATCTTGGAGCCCAAGAAGTGGAGGGGTCCTGAGGGAGATAGGGTTCGCATCACAGCCCCATAGCCCAATATGCTCAACCGGTATGTACCAGCCAAGGTAATCCATATGTCCAGGGTGGAGCCACCTGCTTAAGCCCAATTAATGAGAATGGAGCCGAGGACAAGAGGAGAGCAGTGAGGTTCTGCCCAAAATGCCAACCCAGATGTGGCAGCTGAGGTGGGGATGTTTGCCCGTAAGCACTCAGAAGTTTGTGGGAGAGAAAGTGGTAGCCCCAGCTTGAAATGGCTTGCCACTCGAATCTTTAGGTCTTTAGAACCACAACACAGAAAGAAGCCGATTAGAGGGAGAGAGTAATGGGTTCTGCTGCTGACTAAATTTTGAGAGGCCATAGCATCCCTGAGTAAAGCTCCCTGCCTTTGAAGTGGTTATCTCAGCCCAAACAAAAGCTGCCCATAGATAGTGGGCCATATTGGCCAAAGAGACACTAGTAACTGTTTGTGACCCAGCGGTCAGGACTGCATTTCAGTTTGTTTGGACTCTGTCAGCTCCATGGAGTGCTGCATTTATCTAGTAAATGGGATCCCCTAGCTAATTTTATTTCTGTGTGTTTTTTTATTTTATGAACTGTCTGTGGCTACTAACCCCAAGTTTGTTGCAGCCCAGTACCAGAAGATGCCTGCACACCTTGCACAAATGACCTCCATCAATGCCAGTCATACCCATTAGTTATTTTGAGGTTTCTGCTGTGAATGCCCCCTCCTCATGGATGTTTCCACCTGGCATACCACTAGACACCAGGGAAGGGGGGGCTTACAGAAGAAAGAATGGAGGGAGGTCAGACTTTTCTCCTCAGTGAACACACTGGTCCCCTCTCTATGCCTCTCCCATCCTCTGTGCTTTATAAATGATAGCCTTTCTATGGCTAGAAAAACACAACTGATGGTCCAGGGGTTAATAAGCTAACCTAACACTCCAGATCATGCACTGATCATTAGGTAACTGGAGCTAAGAAATCAAACTTGTGACTACTGAGAAATGAGATAGGGAGGAGGAAGAATTCCAGTCCTTAACAAACAAAATGACATTCCAGCAAATCATTAGCTGTTCTTATATTGCCTCCCGCAGTCATTGATACAGCAGCCAAGCACTACACCAACTAGGAAGCAGCTAGATCTGCCAGTTCAGTTCAGGAACCACTTGGGAATGGATGCAGGAAGGCTGGACCTCTCTCCACTCTTCCAATCTCTCTGCTGGACTTTGCCAGTCTTCCCAATACCAAAGCAGCCACCTACTGGTGACACGTCAATTTGTTGCAGTCAATCTGCACAACCAGAACTTGCTCCAGACTATTAGCTCCAGCGACAATCACCTCCCTGCTTAGTTCATTCTCATACTATTCACTCCATTACACATCGTACTGTACTCCAACAACAATGGTTCACCCATATCGGTGTGACAGTCATTTTGTCGACACCAATATGGGTAAAGGTAATATGCCACCTGGCATTATGGCACCAGGCATTGCAGTTCCCGGGACGTCTAGCGCCAAAGTGCCATCCCTGGAAACAGTCCTGTTTTGCAGGGGGCATACCCACCTGCATCACTCAAAACTGAAGATAACAACCTTCAGGGCAGGCATGCCCAGGAGGAGGCAGAAACAGTGTGGGTGCAATGGCAGGCATCCGTGAGGGGTAATCTAAAATCAAAATCACCTCTTTCACTGTTGTCCTTGTTGCAGCGCCCTAATTGTGGCTCCAATTTTAAGTCGCTGCTCTAATGGTATACCACAACAATTATAGTACAGCTTCTACTTTTACAACCCTCGAATATGTTGGCTCATCTGGTGGGTGAATTGTGCCTACCTAGAGTTTATTTTATAATATCTATGCCAGGGGAAATTGTCAGGGAACGATTTTCATAGGGATGCCATTGATGCAGGAGGTAATAGTCTGGAGTGAGTTCTCATGGAGTGAACTGACCACAATTAACTGTCCAGTAGCCCCACCTACTATCTGGGTTTTATTAGCCATCCTGCCACTTATCCTACAGCTATAATGCAGCCACTGATCTTGCACCAACCATACAATAAAAGGAGCTGCCAATCCAGCTCAGGGATCTATCAAGAATGTAGGCAGGTAAAACACACTGTGCCTTTAAATACTCTTCTAATCATCTCTGCTGTACCATGCCAAGCTTCCTGTGATCATGATTGCCACCAACAGTCCAGGGATTCATGGACTGGCCTAAGGTTTCCAAATACATCCTGCACATGAGGCAGCTAGACCTGCCAAATCAGCCTGAGATCAATTGGGTGTAAGGAGAGAAGTGAGACTTCCACCTTCCGCAAACTCACAGACACTTAGCGGGTTCATGGGCTGGCATGAGGCTGTCAACTACATTACACAATGCAGTAACTGAACACACATCATCTATGAGGCAGCAGGAGTTGCCAATCCAGCTTAATGATCAACTGGGATTAGATGTAAGGAGAAGGAACTGTCACCCTTAACAAATACACTTGGACTCCCCCTACTCCTCTTGTCCCCTCTGCTGGACTGTGCCAGCCTACCACTGGCCAGACCTGACACTGACAGTTTGGGGATGATGCGCTGGCCAGAGGCTTCTTCCCAGAGTCAACAATTTGTGCTGTTGACCACATGCTGACCATAAGGCAGAAACAGTTGCTAGTGCAGTCCAGGGAGAAATTGTGAGTAGATATATGAAGAAAGGTAGGACTTCTTCCACCTCTCTTACTGACTTCTTGAAGTGTCTCCAGCATGAGCAGCCCATAGCAGAAGTGGTGTACAACAGGACCAGTTTCTACAGTGTGTCAGCAGGAGGCAACAATATCACAGCATGATATTATGGACTTTTCCCACAGCTTGACTGCAGTTTATGAGCACCACTACTGCCATTCTGGTTTATAGCTACAGTATTTGTTCCACAGTAACTAATTCTTCATTTAGCCTTTCAATAGTGTTTGCAAAGGAGAACTGTGCTGAATCAATCCTTTTCCCAGTAGAAGCTGTTTGTTAAATACTATAGAAGCTGCCTTTTAAATACTGGTTCCAGTTTTTTATTATTCCATCTAAACCTGACTTGTAGTAATTGTAGTAAGTGTTAAAGATTTTGGACTCCAGTGATAAGTACCATTTCTGAACTGTATAATGAAGTTTAAGCTCTTCTCATCCACAAAGTTGTGTAGTAGAACACTGAGGCATTGTGATAACAATGTAAGATCTTTAAAAGAACATAAACTACATCATAGAGTTCTAAAATGGTATTTACCCCCATTGCATATTTCAGAAACATCCACTGGAATCACTAAAATGTCTGTATAGATGGAACAATAACAGAACTGGAACAAGTACTTTAAAGGTAGATTCTCCAGGGAAAATTTCTTAGTTTCAGTGCAGATCTCCTTAACTAGATAAGTGTTTCTGATAATATGCATTTCAGATTAAACCACACTGTTACACCTGTATGTAGCTGGTCTTTGTTAAAGCTTGTACTGCCCAATTTTACATATGGTATCTCAGTCAAGACTATCATTTTTCCCAGTACTGCATGTATTCTGCCTGTTCTATCGTCCTCTTGTAATCTGCTTGCTGTTTAGTTGCCCTAATTACAGATGCTCCTGTATCTTCTTGAACTGCCCTACCTTGTCCAATTTCACACATTTATATGCAGTAATGCTGTGATTGCCTAGCTTCATTGTGTGTTACCTTTCCTGTTCTAGCTTTGTGGCTTTTACAGTATGTATTACTTTACAGTAACTGCCGAAGTAATCCATTTGATTGCAGTTATTTCACTAACACTGCAATGCAATCTTCTTTGTATCCTGTACCCTACCTCCCTGCTCCCTTTCTGCTTTGACCCACCATCAGCATGTTGCCTCCCTCTGGTTGGCTGCTACCATCATCTCTTCACCCCTCTATCCTCTCTACTAACTGTCACCCCCTCCACACACACACACACACACACACACACAAACACATGCATACACACTCTACCTCCACAAGCACTTCTTTAAGCTGTGCCTACTATAGTACCTCACTTTTTTTTGTTCCTGCCTGGCACTGCTTCTCCTTTCTGCCATTCTCTCACTGCTGTCTCCATTGACTGTTCTAGTACCTCCCCTTCCCTTTCAGAGTCCCTTCCCATTCATGCCTCCCCACACTTCCTATCTATTTCTGACTCACAAAATGTTAGTTATCCCCCAACTCTTTTCCTACATTCTCCTTACTACAGCTGGGAGAAAGTTGTGAATTCTGCTTTATTGGAACTTCTGCCAAATTTCACTACTTTCATGGAATTTTTCAAACTTCTGCCTTTAGCTGGACTGGAAGTCTTCAAATGCGTTTGGTGAATGTTCAACCTGCTCCCACGCTCCCCATATATTAAAAAAATACTTCCCTGGTGGCTAGCAGTCCCTCCCCCACCTGATCTCCGGCCTGACATGGACATCATATGCCCTGTTGTCCATTGCAACCCCCCCAATCCTGATTTGTATAAGGGTAGTAGACTGTACTACTGCAAAGGCAGAGAATTAGCATCTTGTATGCCACTGAGTGAGCCAGAACGATGCTCAAAGAAACATTCCACCCCAACCTTCAAGAGAACTAGGCAGCCATTCCTCTCCCAGAATAATTCACCATATTAGGAATGCTGACAATTAAGTAAACATTCTGTATCAATTAAACAAAAAGTAATATAAAAGCAACATTAAGAAGTGTCTAACATAAAAAAGCAAGGAGCAGTCCCCGTATATGTGGTGCAAGGCTCTGTCGGAGAGCACCACAATTCCGTCCAGTTTATAAATGATGTTCACAAACATAATGCTGATGCAGGAGGAATAAAACAATGAAAAATAAGGAGAGATGAGGTGTTCTTTAGCAGAGCATAATGTGTTTATGCCCCAATCTAACAGAAGAGAAACGACATAGAAAGTCACACATCTCATGTTGAGCAGAATGCTCTCTCAAGCTGCATGCATATCTGTATTAGTATGTGAGCATAGTACCCTACCAGGGATTTCTAAGGACAAAGGAAGGCATTTATTGAACTGAGTAGTACCAACAGGGAAAAACCACTGTAGTATAGCTAGTCCATATTTGTAGAATCCTTCTACACCAAGTGGGCAACCAGACAAAAAGCAAAGAAAACCTAAACCGAACAAAACTGCTTTTATCCCCATATGTTCTGTCAAAAGGACTGTTGGATGAGGAATCTTCAAGAAGAATTGTGTCACTTGTCTGGCAGGAGGGGAGGGGAAGGGAATAAATTAGGAAAGAGAATGTGTAGTTCACTTTCTGCCTCCTGGGCACTGTTGAATTTTTTATTGCCTTTTTCTAATGAGACAAGGAGTTTTGCATGGTACAGAATACTGAATTTAATGCCAGAAGTAATGAGCTTAGCTTTAATCCCCCGGTACTCACCCTGCATTTTTCTAGTCTACTCTCAACTCTATTCTACTGTCACCTCTCAACTCCTCAACACCTCAACTCTCCTTTTTTTCTTTTTTTTCCCCTCTGGCACCAGCATCATGGTTGTGAACATCGTTTATAAACTGGATGGAATCGTGGAGCTCTTCAACAGAGCCTTGCAACATGGACTGGGACTGCTCCTTGCTTTTTTATTTGAGACAATTCTTAATTTTGCTTTTATATTTTTTTTGTTTAATTCATACAGAATGTTTACTTAATAGTCAGCATGCCTAATATGGTGAATTATTCTGGGGATGGGTTGGCTGCCTAGTTCTCTTGGGGGGTGGGGTGGAATGTTGCTTTAAGCATCATTCTGGCTCACTTGGGGGCATGCAAGATGCTAATCCTCTGCCTTTGCAGTAGTACAGTCAACTACCCTTATGAGGATTGGGATTGGGGGGTTACACTGGACAACAGGGCATATGATGTCCATGTCAGGCAAGTGAATGGGTGGAGGGAGGGACCACTAGCCACCAGGGATGTGTAATCAGGTGATGGAAGGGACTGCTTGCCACCAGGGAATTTTATTTCTATTTCAGGCAGGGCTTTGGGTGTGGTGGGGTGAAACATAGAAACATAGACTTTGACGGCAGGTAAGGACTGCTTGGCCCACCTATTCTGACCATTTCCCTACCTAGAGGATAAGCTGCAAATCCTATTTAACCAACTACCTATTTCTTCCTACCCCCCGCAAAAATTGCCTTATGTCTGTCCCATGCATTCTTGAATTCTCCCACAGTTTTAGACCCCACAACCTCCTCAGGAAGGCTGTTTCATGTGTCCACCACCCTCTCTGTGAAAAAATACTTCCTCACATTGCCCCTAAGCCGTCCCCCCTCTATCTTCAAATTGTGTCCCCTTGTTCTTGCACATCTCTTTTCTGAAAGATGCTACCCTCTCTTGACTTTGTTGATTCCACTGAGGTACTTAAACGCTTTCTATCATGTCCCCTCCCTCCTTTCCCTCAAGGGTATACATATTAAGCTCCTTTAGTCTCTCCTCGTATGGCTTCTCTTGCAGACCCTGCACCATTTTAGTTGCCCTCCTCTGAACTGCCTCCATTCTGTCTATGTCCTTGCAGAGATGGGGTCTCCAGAACTGGACGCAGTACTCCAGATGGAGTCTCACCAACTGTCTGTACAGGGGGGATAACAACTTCCTGTTTTCTGCTGGTGATACCTCTACCTATACATCCCAGTATACCCCCAGCCCTCCCTACCGCCTTCTCGTATTGCTTGCCAACCTTAAGGTCATCTGATATGATTACCTCTAGGTCTCTTTCCATTTTTGTTGTTGTTACTACCTCCCCCCCACTGTGTAATCTTCCCCTGGGTTTTTGTTTCCCAGGTGCATTACTTTGCACTTCTTTGCATTGAATCTAAGCTGCCATACTTCTGACCATTCCTCCAACCTTGCCAAGTCCCTTCTCATCCTTTCCACGCCTCCTTGTGTATCTTTGTGTCATCTGCAAAGAGGCATACTTTTCCTTCCAGTCCCTCTGCAATGTCACTTATAAAGACATTAAACAGGACTGGACCCAATACTGAACCCTGCGGTACCCCACTAGTAACCCCTCTTTCTTCAGAATGGACTCCATTTACAATTACCTTCTGTGTCCTGTTGTTCAGCCAATGTTTTACCCAGGCTACCACCCTGGGACCCAATCCCAGGCTGGTTAATTTGACTGCTAATCCTTTGTGTGGACTGTGTCAAATACCTTGCTAAAGTCTAGGTAGGCCATGTCCACAGCCCTTCCCTGGTCTACTACTTTGGTCACCCAGTCAAAGAAATCAATTAGATTCATCTGACATGACCTTCCCACTGTGAACCCATGCTGCCTTGGGTCCTGTACCCCACCGGCCTCTAGGTACTGCTGGGTGAGACCACTGGACACCAGGGAAATCTTATTGGTTTGATACTGGGTGGTGATCGGCAGTGGGGGGGGGCAGGTGTGACTTGACAACAGGGCAAAAGTCGGAATTTCCACAAAAGTTGCAAATTTGATTTCTGAACTTTTGTGGAAATTTCACAAAGCTCTACTTTCTACCTTCATTCTCTTGGTGTCCCCTCACTGTTCCCTCACCACATCTCTCTTCCCTGTTGAGTGCTTCTCTTCCCACCTCTATCCTTTCACCTCTATCTCATCCTCTTCTATTGCTCTATCTCCCATTACCTTTTCCATACCCCATCAGTCAATCATGAAGTTCTTTGGTGTTCCCTTCCTCATTTGCAATCCCTCTCCTTTTAAAGAATAGTTTTTTATTTTATTTATTTATTTATTTAAACAGCAGTTTGGAAAACCTTTGAGCCATAGGCTCATTTACAAAGGTACCTTGTCACAGTAAGACAAACGAAAATACACAGTATAACAGTACAACACAGTATAACAGTAACTTAAGACATAGATACAAACAAGCTGGTACAGGTAGGATTGATGCAAACAATACCAGAGTTATATTGTCCTTAGCAGCTTAGTAGTAAGCTTTGTCATAAGTATTGAGTACGGCTTTGACTAGTGGCAATTACAGCTTTGGGTGTTAATAAGGTGGTTACGTAAGGAAGTTTTGAAGCACGATATAGTTGGAGCTTCGGAGATGGAGGGGGGCAGTGTGTTGAACCAGGATGGGACCCTAAAGCTGAAGGCTCTTTGGCCGTGAGAGGTCCTAGCTCTAGGGATAACAAGAGAGGTTTTCCCAGAGGTCCGAGTATGAACTAGTGGGACAGAGTGGCGTATGGTGGTGGTCAATCCTGCGGGATAGCCCAAGGAGGGTCTTTTTTGTAAGGGTACAGGTCAGATATTTGAGGCGCTCATCAAGATCAAGTACCAGTGCTTTAGCATACAGAAGACAGGTGTGTGTTAGCCTAGGTGCCCCAGTAATTAACCTGCAGGCCTTATTCAGAGTAGTGTGAATTTTATGGAGTGCAGTCTGATCAGCAGCACCATACACCGGCAGTCCATAGTCCACTAGGGACAGGATAGAGGAGGTGACTGCGAGTCGAAGAGCCTCCGGGGGGAGGCAGTGTTTATACCGATGTAAGATGCCCAATCGGATATTAGTGGCAGTGGCAAGGCAGATGTGTCCATGGAAGGAGAGGACGGGTCAAAATGAACCCTAGGTATTTATAGGAGCAAACTTGTTTGAGTGGGAAAGAGGACCCAGAGTGAATGAGGAGTTTGAAGTTGCAGGACTTGTTTTGAGGATGAGTGAAGAACATGGTTTTGTTTTTAAGATTTATCACCAATCTATGTTCCTTGAACCAGCCCTTGGCTTCAGCGAAAACTTCTGCAGCGAGTCCTGGAGGGCAATAGGGTTACGACTTGAGGCAAAGATGACTGCATCATCAGCGTACAATAGAATGTTCCCCGAGCAAGAGCGTGGAAGGGTGTTAAGGTAAAGGGAGAATAGTAAGGGGCCCAGAATGGAGCCCTGGGGAACCCCAGAAAAGATGGGACAGATGTCTGAGTAGGTCCCATTAATTTTTACACGCTGTGAGTGGTCAGACAGATAACTGGTGCACCAGGAGATAGGCCCAGTAGCAAAACCAGAGAGACTAAGGGCATCAAGAAGGAGGGGATGGGACACAGTGTCGAAAGCTTTAGAGAGGTCAATGAAGACTGCACCAGCCAGAGAACCAGTGTCTAAGGAGGAGTGGAGAAAGTTGGAGAACTCTAGGAGGGCTGTGTTGGTACTGTGGCCCACTCGGAAGCCATGCTGCTCAGGACATAGGACATTGTAGGTGGAGAGGTAGTCAGAGATTTGAGAGGCCACCACTTTTCCAAGGCCTTGGAGAGAGAGAATGGAGATTGGCGATGGTTTCCAGCCACAGTCCTATCACCACCTTTAAAGATAGGGGTGACAGTGGTGACTTTCCAGGCAGTTGGAACCTTCCCCAGGCAAAGAGAGTGGTTGATAAGGCACGTGATCGGGGTAAGGACTGTGTCTAGGACCAGCAGTAGGATACACGGATCCAGGGTGTCACTGCCTGTACTATTACTCTTGAGGGCAGTGACAAGGTGCGGCCTAAGTTCTTGGGCAGAAACATGGCAGAGGAGAAAATAAGGGTGAGAAAGATTTACGGCAGGTGCTGGGGGAGGAGGATCAAAAAAATTTGTAGGGAGGAAAGGGCTAAGGTCAGTGAATGAGGTGTTGAGGTGGTTGGCTATGAGGGCTGGGTCTGAGGAGATCATGCCATTAATGTTGATCTGGGTGGGTGGGGGAGTGTGCACTCCCATTTAACTGTTTAATGTTATCCCAGAAGGTTCTGTGGTTTCCCATGAGGCAGTGAGTGAGGACCGATAATGTGAGACTTGGCCTTTCTGATGGCCGAATGCATTGTTTGCGGCAGCATGCATAACTGCCTGCCACTGGGCTGGCCAGTCTCAATGGCACGGTGCCATAGGTTGGCCCTATGTTTGAGTTGGTGGATCAAAGCTGGGGTTACCCAGGGGGCATTCTGCCTTTTAGAACGGTGGGTCAACATTGGGGCAAAGATATCACAGGCATTATTAAAAGTTCAGGTAAAGAAGGAGAGAGCTGTGTCAATGTCAGGAGTTGCCTGTATAGGAGACCAGTCAATTTGGGACAGAAGTTCCTTAAGTTTTATCAGTCCACCAGGTATTAGACGCCGCCGGCATGTGGACTGTGTTATGGGTTTGGGGACTGAGGATGACCAGTGGAATAGAATGGGGGAGTGATCACTGAGAGAGTCTGGGAGGACTTGTACATTGGGGATCCGATTAGGGCGGTTGGTGAGTACCACATCAAGCAGGGTACTGGAGCCTCTCTTGGGGTTAGTCCTGGTAGGGTGGGTAACTAGTTGCGTTAGGTCTATTGCAGAAAAGGAGTCTAGGGTAGAGGAGGAGGAGGGGCTGAGCCAGTTGACTTTTAAGTCACCCACCAGAATTTGATCAGCGGAAGGAGGTAGTGAGGAAAGGTATTCTGTAAGAGAGGCAATGGCCTGCGTTTGATCCCTGGGGGGCACATATGCAGTAGTCAGATAAAGGGGTCCCTTTAAAGGGTCAGGGGTTAGTTTCAGCGTAAGTGCCTGGGCCCTGGAGTCAAGGATGGGAGCAGGCAGGGCTAGTACGGGGAGAGATTCCTTGACATAAATAGCGCAGCCGCCGCCTCATCTCCCAACATGGTCAGACTGGAATAAGGTGAAACCAGGAAGGGAGACTAGGGAGTCAGGGGAGGATTTCAACAGCCAAGTCTCAACCAGAGCGATGACATCAGGGTTAATTGATGTGACCAGGCATTGTAGTGAGTCAAACTTTTTTAGGAGGCTACAGATATTCATGGAGACCATGCATAGGCCTGTGGTGCTAATCAGGGAGCTCCTGGGAACCGGGCCAGGGTTTGGATGAATGTTCCCTGACAGGAGTAGTAGCATGACTAACACCCTGGCTGGGAGATGGTGAGAGGTTTTTCTATGATTGACATGAGGGGGGGGAGGCTAAGGGAGCAGGGGGTGGGCAGGGTGGTACAGGAAGGGAAGGCAAGAATAAGAAGACACCCAGATGTGCCTGAGGTGAGGAGGAAGCTAGGGGGAGGGCAGGGAGGACCGAGACACACAGAGGTCCCAAGGGGCAGGAGAGCAGGTTCAGGAGCAAGGGGAGGGAGGGGTGCCAGGGCACAGTGCGGAGTAGCAGATGGGTAAGTGGGCAAGTGCACTGCTAGTGGGGAGAGGCACAGGCAGAGCGTGAGGCAGGGCCAATGCATTGTGGTGAGCAAGATCCAAGCGAAGTAGTACTGCACAGGTAGGAGTAGGAAGTAGTGAGGGAGCATAGGTCCCTCTAGTGGCCAGCAGGTATAACCTGCAAATGGGAAAGTTGGGAGATAGGTTCTGGGCAACAGGACGTGATGTCACGGATGTGATGTCACGGGTGGATCCTAAATTGACAGCCACCACTGGGTGGTGGGTGGTTAGGTGGTGGGCAGACGCAGCGGTTGGCCGACTAGCACCCCCCTGTAGTATGCCCAGATGAAGAGAAGAGGCTCTCTTTACCTTGAAAGTTATCAGGCTGATTCGCAGCTTCCTCAGCTCCTCAGGTGAGCTGCTTGTGTTGCTTGTGTTGCTTGTTTGTCCCGATTGCCTAGCTTGGGGGCTGCCTCAAACTTATCAGGCTGGAGATTCAGCTTCCTCAGCTCCTCAGGTGAGCTGCTTGTGTTGCTTGTGTTGCTTGTTTGTCCCGAGTGCCTAGCTTGGGGGCTGCCTCGAAAGTTATCAGGCTGGAGATTCAGCTTCTTCAGCTCCTCAGGTGAGCTTCTTGTGTTGCTTGTTTGTCCTGAGTGCCTAGCTGGGGGCTGCCTTGAAAGTTATCAGGCTGGAGATTCGGCTTCCTCAGCTCCTCAGGTGAGCTGCTTGTGTTGCTTGTGTTGCTTGTTTGTTGTTTGTTCACTCAAGATCATCATCATCCTCCTGCTACTGCTGGTGAGCCATACTAAACTCAGCCCCAGTCACCCTCTGCATTCTTGTACTTCCTCATTAAGGGCCTGAGTATTTTCCACCTTAATGCTTGCAGCCATCTATCAAAAAATGATCCTTCCTGTACTTGACTATGGAGATATAGTTTACTGTATCGCCCCCGAGTCTGCCCTGGCCAGCCTAGACACCCTGTTCCACTCCTTCTGCCGTTTGATCCTCGACTGCCCCCAGTCTACACACCACTGCAACCTCTACAGTTCACTAACCCTGCCGTCCCTACATGACCTCAGACAAACTAACTGTTCTAGGTTCGCTGCCAAATATTGGTCCCACTCCTTCCCCTACCTGTCCTCTGTCCTCTCCCAACAACTACACCAGCATACTCCCTCAGGAGTGTGGACCAAAGACTGTTCCATATCCGTTCATCGCACATCCAAAGGACAGGCTACTTTTAACATCAGATACCCCAGACCTGGAATGCTCCTACCTGCCCCATCAGACATGCCCCAAACCCCTCCCTCTGAAACCAATTACTTAGCGCACATTTCACCTCCAGCTGTTCCTGTTTTAGCTAAGAAAAGTTTTATATATGTCTTGCTCTTATAATTAAATATGTTTTGTACAGAACTAACTGAATGTTTACACTGCATGTAATTTTCTCCTAAAATGTAAAGTACAAGCCTATGCTCATCTCTGTACGGTCTTTGCTTGTCACATTATGTGGGCCTTGGCCCCCAGGTCACATCTGGAATCGAGCATGTTTGCTCAGTATGTTTTCCTGGTAAAACTCGTAAATAAATAAATAAATAAATAAATAAATAAAAACTGACCAACGTAGGCCGTGGGCTATCCCACTTAAACCTGTTGTGCTTACAGTGACTGAGTTGTGGGTTCCCCCAGCATCAGTGATGTGGCAGTGCCCTGCTTGGTTATGCTGTTCATATTCAGGGCCAAGGCAAAATGGGTGGAAGTGGGCTAAGTATTTTTCTCTAAAGAGCCAGCCAGGATGCAACACAGCACCTTGCAATAAATGACATGTCACAAAACACTGCATAACCATATGACTTAATTGTCAGTGAATTACACTGTTCCCTGCGACATAATCCAGTGTTTTGCAGTTATACTGCAAGGTAGTGCATTGAATCCTGGCTGGTTCCACTGTACATACAAATACTCTAGCTATGCTGTCCTATATTTCCATGTTCTCCAGTTAGGCAAGCTTCTCACTCTCTGCCTTCTCCCTGTTTTCATTGCAGGTGTCTACTTGTGTCAGATCACCAAACCAGATGCATATCTTTACTGCCTCCTGGAGTCATCTCCTAATTTGTATTGATTTTAATAACGACTAAAGCTGTACTTCCCCTAGTACTTACTATATGACCCTTCACCTCACAAAACACATTTCAGAGCAGAAATGGATTAAGCACTTTACCACAAACCACCCATATTGACTGTTTAATCTCCATACACTCCTAATGTGTTGTTGCAAGTTTGTACTCTCCCAAATGCACTCAGCCACCACAATATGGTCTACAACCTGCAAACAGTTCACAACATCAAGGTCTCACCTAAAGTCACCAAGCTCCAGTCATTCAGCTTTTTTGACCTGCCTATACAGATTGATCTCCCATGTCAGCATTCAAGAATGGTGATTATATAATGGCAAGGAACAAATTCTGAGCTCTGAGTCATCAGAGTGTGCCGGGGGCAATGATGTTATTCAAGCATAACATCACTCTATCATGACCAGGCACACATATGACCCAATGTCATCTGTAAAAAAAAAATCACTCACTTTAGAGATTAGGGAGATAGAACAAAATAGCTATTTACTGTAGCCACAATTTCTCACTATGTAAATTAGTATACAGACTATTATATTTCTCTACTCACTACAGAAATAGGAGACATCTCTTAGTAAAGAAATCTTGTCAGCTAACAGTACATGCACAATGCTTCATTTTGAAAACAAATATTTGTGATCTTATATTGTTTTAACCACTACAAAAGCAGTAGTCTGCACCTCCCAGTAAGGAAAAATGCAAGACACTTCATATTGAATCCACAATTTCTTGCTACATACATCTACACATTAGGTGCTATACTGCAGTCCCCACTACCAAAAATAGGAGAATGCACTGCTGAGTAAGACAACTTTAAGTTACCTTTATAATCTACCCTGAATTCATTGTTGCTGTATGTAAATCAGCCTATTAGCTGGTATACTGCTATAACCATTACCAAAATAAGAGTTAACTGATTTAAGAAAAAATGACTGCTTTATGTTCAAATGTTAAAATGTGAGGAAAATGTATTTTAAAATGTATTTTTAAATCTTTTCATTTGCTTTTGACAAGGGAGCTCTTGTATAATAGCAAAAGTGCACTCCAGGGTATATGTTATGTTGTGATAACATCACTTCTTGGGTATTGGAGGCACTCGGCAGCAGCCTCGTGCCCAATCACCCAAGATGTGATGTTATTCCAGCATGACACACCCCCTGTCATACATTATTGCTTAATTAGTCCATACCTGACTCTCACTTCAAATTCTCTACTACCTGGGATACCCATGCCCCTCTTTCGGGGGCCCACTTGAAAGGCCTCAACCTCCAACCTATTGTCTGCCTCAGCATTCAAGATGCTACTTAGTTCCCTCTTAAAGCCTATAGCTGTCCAGCAAACTTACTGCGGAATAACCAACTTTGAAATGCCTACAGAGAAGCAATTAGTCTGGCCACATCTAAATAATTTGCTTCAAACCACTGAAGTAATTTTAACCAACCAGTCATATGCTGGAAGGTCCCTTGATTTGATTCTTTCCTAAAGCCAGCCTCTCCAGTCTTCAAAATAAAGAGTTCTGCAATCTCAGATTCCATGGAGTTTTGTTCCTCTTTAAACAATGTTATTAAAAGTAGTGATTTTTTTCAATATTCTTCTGCCTCCCATTCTTCCCTTCCATCTCTTTATCAGTCTCTCATCCCCCTTTCCTCACCACCTCTCCCATGCCTCCTGCTGCAGCCTTCACTGCTCTGTTGTTTCTCAACCCTACTAAGTGTAACAGCCCTGATACTGTTGATCCTAAGCTCCCCCTCCTCTATGCTCTTGCTACTGCTTTTCCTTTCTCCATTCTAGTTAGTCCCCACCTCCACACTGGTAAATTAAGTCATGCTTTAAAATGGACTAAATTCCTAACCCTCTGTAAAGGCAGTCATCACTCCTCACCTGGGAAATACTGCCTTTTCTCCCTTAATGTAACAATACTTCCGATTCTAGGGTATCTTATGTCATCCCAGCTCCTCCTCTTATCACTGCCTTCCCCCTCCTGTTCCTGGCAACCACGGGATCAGTCATTGTTCCCTCCAAGGTTGCTCCTACTTCTTAATACTGCACATAGCTGTTCATTCTTCTGGAAACTAAATGCCTAATATATAATATTTACTTTGCAAACAACTGTATATCTAATTATATTGCGTACTGCAAACTGACACTGCATTCATTTCTATTTTATTATTTTAATATCACCAAAGCTCTTGTACCTTATTTTCATATCTCATTGTTCTGTTGTAGTTAATAATTTTTATTAAGCACAGTTGACAACACACAAAGAATAAAACCCTCAATAATAATTGCGGCAGTAGATACAAAGCTATAGCCATATCATAGCGTATTGTGGGTCCTTTACGTACTGCTATTATAGTCCAGATAAATAGTATGCAGCAGATGAAAATCAGTTTTTAGAGTAACTGTCTGGCCCTGGCAACAACAACAACAAAGTGGTGCACAGGACCATAGCCTTAATAGAGCAGTGGTAATACACATGAGTTAGCAGATGTACCTCTTTTGTCAGGCATGTTATGTTCACAAGTATTGTATATGTGTCACTATAAGCCAGATTGGCTGGAGTTGGTAAACACTATAGCTCTAGAGTATTAGCCTGAAGAATTCAGCAACAACATACAACTCAAACTTTTCAATCAGTCACAATCAGCTACCTAGTGAGAGAAGCAGATATCCATACAGACCATTGCATATAGATTATCCTTAGGATTCATAGTAGCCATGGGGCTTCATGCAGTAACTGGAGTGGCTCCATTTTACAATATTCTGAGTTTAGGAAGGGGGCCCATACCTTGTAGTATTGCTTCAGGGTGCAGTCAGCAAAGCTTGAATGCCTCTCATATGTTTGCCAGTTGGCCTACTGCTAACAGCTACTCCTGAACTGAAGGGATCTGGGTGAATCTCCATCTGCATAATAACTACCTTTTGGCCGCCACTACCACAGCAGTTACCCACTGGGCTTTTGTAGAGGATTTAGGTATCTCTGCTGGACAACAGCCAAAAAGGAGCTTTTCTGCCTTGATGGGAAGGTCTTCCCTGCAACTTTAGCAGAGATGCTTTGTACTTGGGACCGGATGTGGTGGACAACCGGGCATGACCATAGTATGTGAAATAATGAGGTTCCAGGTCCCTAGCACTGCCAGCATGATTCTTCTGTAAGGAGACCCATCAATCTGAAAGTCTGGGGTGTACAAAACCATCTGTGAAGGGTTTTGTTTTGGATGAGTCAACTTCTGCCATCCTGACAGGCCTCATGTAGTCTAAACCAGCAGTTGTCACACTGGGAAGCTGAGAGGGTGATGGGTAATTCATCCTATCAGAGGCAAGTAATCACTTGTGTGGTATCCAGTTGTGCATTCTTGATGGCACAGTATATTGTGCCTGCCCTGTTTTTGGTCAGGGAGGTCCAGAGCGACAAAGCATGTGCAGTGCGTGCCATAGGGTGCATCAGGTGTACTTGGCGAATTTTGTATACTGTGTCCTGAAGCTAGAGATATCTCCAAATGTCTCAGCAGTAGGAGAAAGCACTTTTTGAGGCATGTGAAAGAGTCCATGTGTAAGGTACCCCAGGAGACCAAATCTTTAACATGATGTCAGTTTGACTTCAATAGTAGGTAAAATGACAGAACCCCTGCTTAAGGAAATGCTGGAGGACTACCTAGAGAAAAGGGTCTGCTGGATCCATGACAACATGGATTCATGGCAGGGAGGTCATGCCAGATTAACTTGATTGATTTCTTCAAGTGGGTGACAAAGGAAATATACCAGGGCAGAGCAGTAGATGTGGCCTATCTGGACTTCAGGAAGGCCTTCGACTCAGTCCCACACAGGAGACTAATCCACAAGCTGGCAAATCTGGGAGTGGGGACAGAGGTGGTCACATGGGTTAGAAACTGGTTGAGTAATAGAACACAAATAGTGGTGGTAAATGTGGTTAGCTCACAGAAGGGATGGGTAACAAGTGGTATACCCCAGGAATCAGTGCTGGGACCAGTGCTCTTCAATGTCTTCATAAGCGAAATTGAAGAGGATCTAGAAGGGAGGGTTAACTTGTTTGCAAATGATACAAAGCTATGTAAAAGGGTAGATAATCAGGAAGGTATGAAAAAAATGAGGAGAGATCTGAAGAGGCTAGAAAACTGGTCCAAGGAACGGCAGTTGGGTTTCAATGCAAAAAAGTGCAAAATTATGCACTTAGGGAGAGGGAATCCTAGGATCGAGTATGAACCAGACAGGGTAACACTGGAGGCCAGTACAAAGGAAAGAGATCCGGGGGTAGTCATAGAAGGCAACCCCAAGTGGCTAAACAGTGCAACAAAACAGTTGGAGAGGATAACAGAATATTAGGATGCATGAGGAGGGGTATAACAAGTAGAAGGAGGGAAGTGGTGATATCATTGTACAACTACCTCGTGAGGCCTCATTTGGAGTACTTTGTTCAGTTCGGGAGGCCCCATCTCCAAAAAGACATAGACAGGATAGAGACAGTACAGAGGAGGGTGACAAAAATGGCGTCCAGGATGCAGCCTAAGTCTTATGAGGAGAAACTCAAAGCTTTCAATATGTACTCTCTGGAGAAAAGGAGAGAAAGAGCAGACATGATAGAGACTATCAAGTATCTAAAAGGGATCAACAGGGTACCAGAGGGGAACATCCATTGCATGAAGGGAAATAGCAGAATAAGGGGGCATAGCATGAGACTAAAAGGGGGAAAACTTAGGGGGAACTTGAGGAAATTCTGCTTCACTGAAAGGGTGGTGGAGAGATGGAACAGTCTCCCCCAGGAAGTGCTGGCGGTGGCCACATTCAGGGATTCAAGAATGCATGGGATAGGCACATAGGAATTATCAAGCTAGGGCAAAAGGTGGGGGCAAACTTGTAGTATCTAGGGTACCTTGAGCATTAGAAAGCGGGATAGGGCAGACTGAATGGGCCACAAGTCCCTTATCTACCGACAACATCTATATATCTATGTACATACAGTATGTATCTATGTATGCCCTGTCACTTCCATAAGGGCCATTTAATAAGGGATTCTGTAATGGAGATTGCCGGGTTGCTTTATAAGGGGTCTCTCCCTGAAGATTTGGGGGTTCTTTGAGCTATTTATGGAGTTTTCTTCAGTATGCTATGGATACCCCCATGGGTGGGGGCAGATACCATGGCATAGCATGTTTCACATACAGGCGCACTAATGGACAGTGCCCTCCTGCCAGTGTTGTTTCTAATTGTAGCCAGAGTGGACTAACTTCCAAATCTCCCTGGAACTAGTGTATAGTTTGGGAGGAGATAAAAGCTATATGGTAGACATGGAACCTTGCGAGACCCCATCCTCCCTTGCTCCAGTGGGCCCTAAGTTTAGATTTGCTATACTGAGGTGGTTTCCCTTCCCACAAGAATACTCTCAGCATCGTATCAATCTTGTGGGACCAGATCTGTGGGAGAGCATGATAGATAGATGCACCAAAACATGGAGGAATTTAGGAGCTATGATCATTTTGATGGCATCTACTGTATTTTCCTGCCAAGGAGAGGTTTAGGGATTTCCACCACTGCAGTTCGACTTTGGTTGCATCTAAGAGAAGGTTAAAGTTCATGGCTATCACTTTTTTATAGTTACTATGTAATTTAATTACTAAATATATAATACCTTGCTCAGCCAAGGTGAGGCCTGAACTGGCTAGGAGTTCTGGCTTGCATGGTGAATTCATCTTGCTTTGGTTGATCTGGAGGCCTGAGATCTGTAAGGAGTTCAGCAAGTAGAGTATGTATGAGACTGCCTGTTAAGCATCTGAAAGGATGATTTGTAGGTTGTCTGCATAGAGAAATGGGGTAAATCAGTGTCAAGGACCCAGATCCTTCAGATTTGGGGCAGTTCTCAGGGCAACGGCCAAGGGTTCTATGGCCAAGATCCCTGGAATTCTGCTATTCCGTGGCCATGTAATTTTCAGCAGAATTTGAATTATGTCTCAGAATATATATAGAGACACAGAATTCATTTTTCTTGCTGAATTTTCATTCAAATATACAGTTTTTTGGATAGTGCATAGCTCCCTTCTCTATCTTGTTTATTCTGAAGCCCCTCCTCTACGCTTGGCATATGATGTCATCAATTACATCACATCATATTTTAGCTAATGGCAGAATTGCATTCTGCTGCAGAAATGAAGAAATCATGTTGCAGAAATCAGAAAATGCTGCTGCTGCAGAAGTCAGGGAGCTCTGCCACAGAAATCAGGACAAAGTGCCGCGGAACACTAGGGGCCCCGTTTTTAGCCAGTATAAAGAGGAGAGGGGCAAGGCAGCAGCCATGACTCATGCCTTTCTGAAGGGGGAATTATTTGAAATGGAGGATATTGTAAGACCTGAGGCAGAGGGTGAGAAATAAAGGATCAGGATCCAAGTGAGAACCTGGAGCCCAGATCCCATTGTCTCTAGAGTGGAGAGTAGATATTGCCATTCAACAGAGTCGAAGGCTCTTTGAAGATCCACTGCTAGAGCTGCTGCTGGTGATTTTTCATGCTGGGTTGCATGGATGAGGGACAGTAAGGTTCCTTGGTGGTCTGAACCCAGTTTTCCTTTTACAAACCTTACCTGAACTGGACAGATTTGCCCAGATAGTACCTTTTCAAGTCAGGTTGCCAGAATTTTGGCCAACACCTTAACTTCAGCATTAATAAATGAGATTGGTCAAGAACTGCTTGAAAGGGAGGGGTCTTTACCCTTCTTTGGGACCACTGTTACTATGGTTTCCCTCATGGGGGCTGGGACAGTTGTCACAGTGAAGGACTCCTGGAATACCCTTGGCAGACAGGGGGAGGGTCCTTGTGCCAGCCGATGATAGAAGTCTGCAGGGTATCCATCTTCTCCAGGAGCTCTGTCTGGATTCAGTGCTTTGATGGCCTGCACTACTTCCTGGCAGGAAATTAGAAAGTCTAGCTCCACCACAATAAGTTGGTGGAATGGTAGGAATCGGTAATTCTTGGAGGAAGTCCCTTATTGCTGTAGTTTGTGGAGGGGGATGGAGAGGCATACAAGTTAGTGTAAAACTGCTGCACTACTTTACTGATGTGTTTGGGTTCACTCTTAGAGAAACCGTCAGAGTTTTTAAGATAATGTTTAAGGGTGCTGGTTTGCCTACATTTTAGGCAGTAGACAAGAAGTTTCCTACATTTCTCCTACCTTCCCAAAAGGTGTGACACATTCGTCGAATGGCCACTTCAGTTTCCTGCATGAGAAATGCATTTAGTTTGATCCTTAGGCCAGTAACTCTGGCCAGTGGGGGGAGGGGGGGATTGTTTAACCAGGAAAGGCACACTAAGCTGAAGCTTGTTTCTGGGTGCAACCTGGGAGCACAAAGAATTTAAGTGACTTGCTCAGGATCACACAGTATACAGGTGGGGGCTGTGGGATTCAAACCCAGGTCTCCAGGTTTACAGATCAGAGTCCTAAACCACTGTGCTATACTGCACATATGATTTGAGGGGTGGGTGCGTGACTGCTTTATACACAGCTTCCATTGCCTTCTGTTCTTTCTCTAGCACATTTTGCTTGGCCTCTCTGGCCCACCTTCAGTGTGATGCATAGGCCATGATTTGCCCCTTAGAGTAGCTTTAATAGCCTCCCATAGGGTGGCAGCTGACACCTCACTATTTTCATTGTCCTGCCAGTAAGCCCTCACCTCTTTAGATAGCCATTCTTTAAATTGCAGGTCCTCCAGCAGTAGTGGGTCAAGTCTCCATGAGGAGGATCTCGGGGTTGGGGGACCCCAGAGTAGTTTAAGATCAACAGTGGTTTGGTCAGATATTATATCACAGAAACATGGGCCACCCAATACAATAACTGGGACCTGTCTGTACCAGGGTACAGGTTATTTCGTAGGGACAGGGTGATTGGGAAAGGAGGGGGGGTGGCACTATATGTGAAGGAAGGACTGAAGTGTGTAAGGGAGGAAGGGGAGGAGGGTAGTACGGAGTCACTTTGGATGCAAATCCAGGATTCCAAGAATAGGATTCTTAGAATGGGAGTGGTGTACAGGCCACCATCTCAGATGGAGGATTTAGACACGGAACTAGCAGGACAGATCAGGAGGACCTGCGAGAAGGGTAGTGTGGTGATTGTGGGGGACTTCAACATGCCAGGAGTGGACTGGAGTACCCCAACAACCAGGAACAGAAGGGAGCAGGTACTGCTAATTGCCTTCCAGGACAGCTTCCTACTGCAAATGGTCAGTGAACCAACCAGGTTAGGGAATACCCTTGACCTTGTGCTGGCAAATGGGGACTTTGTGAGAGAACTTACAGTGGAGGAACCGCTGTCAGGGAGTGACCACCACTCAGTATGGCTCACATTGGATACGGGCAAGGAACGAGTGGAATCTGGTGCAAGAGTGCTGGACTTCAGGAGGGACGACTTTGGGAGGATGGGGAAGTGGTAAAGGGTACCTGGCCAGAATTCAATCTAGTATGGACACTAACCAGAGGTGGGAGCTCATAAAGCTGGGGATAGTGGAGCAACCAAAACCTGCTGCAAAGCCCAGAGCAAGAAGGCTAGGGCTAAGAAACAGAGCTGGTTGAGCAAGGAGGTCATGGAAAAGGTAAGGAAGAAAAGAGCTGCCTTTAGGAAGTACAAGAAAACAGGAGGGGGGACAGGGAGGGTACTTGACAGAATCAAAGGAGGTGACAAGGGCAGTAAGGGAGACAAAGCATCTACGGAACTCAGGCTGGCACAAGGCATTAAGAAGGGAGAAGGACTTCTTTAAGTACATCAGGAGAAAAGGAGCTAAGGACCACATAGTAAGGATTAGGAAGGGAGGTTGGGTGGAAGCAGGGTGCGATAAGGCAGAAGCACTAAATGAGTACTTCTGCTCAGTATTTACTAAAGAGAAGAGGGGTGACACCCAAGGGGAGAAATGGCAGAAACGGGGAAGGGGTGACAGATGGGGAAATCATGGAGGGCAGAGTTAGAGAGGGTTTGAAGGCACTGAGGGTGAACAAGGCGCCAGGCCCAGATGACATCCACCCCAGGGTACTGAAGGAAGCTGAAGAGGTCCTTGCAGGACCTTTGGCAGACTTATTAATGCCTCACTACATCTGGGGTATGTACTCAGGACTGGAGGATGGCTCATGTGGTGCACCTCCACAACAGTGGCTCCAAGGATGAACCGGGAAACTACAGACCAGTGAGCCTCACATCCATCATGGGTAAGCTAATGGAGTCTATCCTGAAGGAGAGGCTGGTGGCCCTCCTAGAGGCCAAAGAACTACAGAACAGCAGACAGCATGGCTTCATATGTGGCAGATCCTGCCAAACCAACCTGGTGGAGTTCTATGACTGAGTAACTAGGCAACTGGACAGGGGCCATGCAGTGGATGTCCTGTATCTGGACTTCAGTAAGGCATTCAACTCGGTGCCGCATGGAAGGCTGGGAAGGAAGTTAGTAGGCACAGGGGCGGGTGCAAAGCTGGTGAGATGGGTAGGAAACTGGCTTCAGGGAAGGCAACAGAGGGTGGTGGTGGGTGGGGAGCTCTCACACCCCAGGGCAGTAACGAGCGGTGTTCCACAGGGCTCAGTGTTGGGACCAGTGTTGTTTGGGATATTCATTGCAGACATATCATGGGACATCAAGAGCAAGATCAGTCTGTTTGCTGATGATACCAAGGTAGGCGCAGTGGTGGATGACCTAGGGGGATGGCAGGGGTTGCAGGATGATCTGGAAAAGCTTGAAACCTGGTCAGACACCTGGCAACTGGGGTTTAATGCCAAAAAGTGCAAGGTGCTGCATTTTGGGATGAAGAACCCAAGGAGGAGTTACCAGCTTGGGGGAGTGCAGCTAGCCCAGACAGAGGAGGAGAAGGATCTGGGTGTGCTCATTACAGGGTCAATGAAAACTCAGCACAATGTAGGAAGGCAGCTGCAAAGGCCAACAAAATGCTGGGTTGTATTGCAAGGGGTATATCCTCGAGGAGGGAGGAGGTGACTCTGCCACTGTATAGGTCATTAGTTAGACCACACCTGGAGTACTGCGTGCAGTACTGGGACCCGTATCTGAAGAGGGACATTAAATTACTGGAGGGGGTGCAGCACAGGGCGACAAAGATGATCAAGGGGCTGGGGGACTTATCATATGAGAGGAGGTTGAAGGAGTTGAACATGTACTCACTGGAGGAGAGGAGGGATGGGGTGACATGACTGAAACCTTTAAATACATGAAAGGAATAAACAAGACGGGTACAGAGGGGCAGTTCAAAGTAAGGAAGGGGAGGGCTACCAGGGGCTATGATATGAGACTGGAGGGAGGAGGGTTCAGGAGGGAGATGAGGAGACACTTTTTTACAGAGAGGGTGGTGGCTGGGTGGAATGCGTTACCTGCGGAAGTGGTATCCAGTAGAACAGTGGACTGCTTCAAAAGGGGATGGGACAGGACAAGGGGGAGGGTTAATGAAGGGGAAGGGTGGAATGGAGGGGCAGCTGCAGAATAAGGGGTGCTAGCTGCACATTTGAGCAGACTTGATAGACCTCTAGGCCTTTATCTGCTGGCAAATTTCGTATGTTCGTATATCACAATGTGGTGAATGAGGGCCTCAGTGAACTTTGGGCAGAGTGGTGCGTATCATCCATAGATCTATTCTACTGGAAGAGCCTTGGGCTAGTGACTGCTAGGTATAAGTTCTCACCTTGGGGTGTTGGGAGTGTCAAGTGCCCAGTAGGCAATGTTTCTCCATCAGGGTCCTAAGAACCAGGATTGCCTATTGAAGAGGTTCTGTGGAGGCACCAGATCAATCCACCTGTGGTTCTAGCATTACATTATGAGCCCCCATGATCACCGGGATCTCAACCTGACTGAAGTCTGACAATGCCTGACTTAGGATATGGAAGAATACAGGGTCATCCCTATTACGGCCATACATATTAGCTACTACCATGGGGCCTGCCAGTGTATGAACCTACACCAAAACCCACCTCCCTATTTTGTCTGATTGGGACCCCTCTGTAGTCCATGGCAGGGATTTGTGGAGCAATATTGAAACCCCATGTTTGGATGAGGGCATAGCACTATGATGTTCCTCCCCCACCAGTCTTTCTTCAGTTTGATGGCTTCTGCCTTCATCAGTTTGGTTTCTTGAAGAAAGGTTAGTTGGGGTTTGAAGCCCTTAAAGTGTGACAATACCTTGTTCCTTTTGACCAGGAAGTTTAGCCCCCAGACATTCCAGCTCACAATGTTAAGTTCTGTTGTAACAGAAAACGTAAATCCCAATCTGTCTGCCTCCACTTTGGGTATACATAAGAATCCCCAGCACCAGCATCTGTGTTACAGTCACAGTATCCCACCCTCATTGCACAATTATTTACAAAACCATAGATACCATTACACTAGGTAGCAATAAGCCACAACAAATTCCATTAGAGACTTTCTTGACATTGGCATGAGTGTTCTTTGTGCCCAAGCACCTACAGAGTGCTCAAGGGGGTGCATAACATTTAAGATTCTACCATATGCGCTGCAATATGATATCTTGGCTGTCTGAAAATGGGGTATGTGCACTATATGCTGAGCAGTTTATCTGTCTACCAGCCTGAGATCCTGCCTTCCCCCTTGCAATATGGTTCCCCATATACTGCAGTCAGTAGAGCAAGTGAGGGTTGTGCCCTGAGGGTCTAATGATCCTTCTGTAAATTGGTCCATTCAGCCTCATTATAGGGCGGGGGCATCATGCTGTGTTTGGAGTGTAACAGGGCTCAGTGTACAGTAGGTATGAGCATCACTATTGTGATGCCATGAGCACCTCCCCACTCTCTGTCTGTCACAGACCTCATGAGTCAGTCTTGGAGTAGATCACCACCTTCACCAGTGGCACCCACCCCAATATTCATAGTCAAGAGGAGAAATACCAAATACAAAATCTAGGCCAGTTAATCCTATCAGGGGTGACAGTCCAGAGGTCTGAGTGACTGAGGGGTAGCTCATTACCAAATTCAGATAAGCTGTAGTGGTTTCCCGGATCTACTGACTTATCTTGTGACCGGGGGCTGTGAGGCCAGATTTAAAAATGGGGATGTACAACCCATGCATCCCAAAAGCAGTGGATTCATGGACAGCCATTGCCACATTAACAGAGACTGGCTCTTATTTGGTGAGGGGCCTGACTGGAACAACCCAAGACTGCTATGATGACCTATCCCCATTGCATTTCTGAATATAAATTGAGACCATGAAAGTGAAATGCATCATTCCCTCTGTCCCACATGGGAGCTGCTTTACTCAGGACATTTTCTATGGGCTGTGCAATGGCATCTTCAGTGCTGATGGATCCACTTGCAGGGAAATGGGCAGCAGCCATGGCCAGAACCAAGGACTTAGACTGGGGAGTCATAGGGCCTGCCACTGGTAAGTTTGGAGGAGTTGGGGGGCAGGGGTGGATAGCTGTAGGATGCCCTCAGATTAATACCACAAAGTGGTGGTTCCCCAGTGGGCCTGCAGGCGAGCCCTTTGGAGCTGGCACTGTGGCTTCAGCTCCAGGAATGTAGTCAGGGAGACCTTTCCATCTTTTGGACCTCAGCAGCCTTTGGCAGCCGATTCTTTCACTTTTGCTTATGTGGGAGCTGCCAGGATTCCTCTTCACTCTGTGGGTAGTGGGAGGTGGTCCTATTCAACGGCCTCTCTTGTATTCTGGGGCCAGCCTGGTGTCCATCGGTTAAGACTGATGATCTCTCAGTCTGCTGACACTGGCAGGCTAATATTTCTTCATGTCCAGTTTTGGCCAGTGTTTTTGTAAATATTCCTCAGCCACCTCGACATGTTGAATTATCAGAAATTTGGCAGGGTATCTCAGAGAGTATTGAAGGTCTATGTCTATGCAGGCCATTCTTGCAGACATGAAGGCTCTGTGTCAGTCTGAGAGGGCAGGAGAGTAGTCCTTGAAGATTTGGATGAGATGACCCCTCCAAGGGAACGCTTGTTTTTGCCTAACCAGATGCATAATTCGTTCTTTGTCCTGAAATTGCAGAAACCTGTCTAGGATGGGATGAGGTTGAGCTCACGGAGCTGGTTACAGAGCTAAAGAGTGTTGAGCCCTATCTATCTCCAGGGGGTCCTGTCTATTTGTCTCCCAGTATGTCTAGTAGGGTCCAGAACAGGAAATTTTGGATGCTTCCTCCTTCACTGCCATTTGGGAAGCCCAAGAAGCACAGATTATTTTTTGCACCCCAATTTGCCATGTCCTCAAGCCTGCTCAGTATCAGTTAGATGGTGCAATTTTGGTCTCGGATGTGTGCGAGCAGTCGGCTGGTACAGTCTTCCATGTATGGCATCCTCTGTTCCACCACATTGACCCAATGTGAAATCTCAATAATGTCTGCATTAATGCTTTGTGTGGTCAGTTCTAGTTTAGACATTTGAGTCATCAGGTGCTGCAATATATTTTTGATCTTCTTTAGATTCCTGCCAGCTGTATCCTTGGTGGCCATTGCCATTTCAGCTGCTTTCTGCTCTTTGCTGTACCACAGGAGGGAATGGAAATGGCAACAGTGGCAAACTATGGTTTGGCTGGAGCAAGGTAAATGAGTTTGTCACCAATCCATTCAGCAGGTAAGTGGCTAACTTTTTGGGTGGTAGGGTTGTTCATGGGATAGGTTTAAACAACAGTTTTGATGGCTATTAGCAGGGCCTTACACAGAGTGAAAGATTAGGCAGCCATCTTGGTTGGCTGCCTAGCCACACCGCAGTCTCACTGCTGTATTGTTTATGTACTTTATTTAATTGTTTCCATTTTCCTGTATTCATACAACTGAGTTTCATTGCTCCATGGGACACCTGGAAATGAGTTGTTTCCCAGTTCAGTGTGCCAGTGTGGACAAATATTTAAATTAATTTAATAAAATGTGTTGGTGTTCCAAGATGATAAACAATGTTCTGCAATTTTGTTTTATTTTTGCGTTTTTACTGCAGTTTTAAAAATAACATATTAGTATATTTTATCAAGGTAGCCTATTGACACTGCAGCAAGGTCAACACTGGCAACACTTATGGCTGAGGTTTGGAAGCAGATCAGGAGCATTAGATGCCAGCTAGGGAAAATGACTGAGCATCCCATAGGATACTGTCCTTCCCCAAGGACAGAGGGCTAGTACATTCCCCCACAATACTGCCACTTGGGAGACCATGGGGAGGCAGTACAATGGAGTGCTTTCAGAGAAACAAGGGGTGTTTCTTATTTGGGAAAGTCTGCACTCATAGAACACATGCATCCACCTTGTCATCCATGAATGCAACATCTCTCAGAGCTGAAATAATTAAAGAAATCCAACCTGACTGCAGCAGGAATACATTGCCATGTCTACCAAGCCCCACACTATCAGCAGTGGTACCCATCAATGCCATAAGCTTTGAAGGACTGGAGAAGCCAGGCCTGGTGCATCCTGATGAAGCACACTCACCATGGGGGGGGGGGGGGTAAACTGGGGGAGATGAACATTGGAAATGGTAAATCCCAGAGCAGATGTGGGATGGAGCTGGAGGGAGCAGATGGAAGGGGATACTTTAGAGAGAAGCGGGCATAAAAAGAATGTTATAAAATATATAGTTTTTTATAAAATCACTATACATGGAACTTACCTGTACTGGTGGAAATATTGACATCAATGCTAATATCAGATATGCCTCCTCCTTTTAAAGATGCTACACAAGTATATGTTCCAAAGTCAGTGAACTTTAGATCAATAATGTCTAAATTTGTGGTGCCTGGTGAAACATCAGGGTCTGTCTGTGTGATAACCATTCTCTCAGAACTTCGTAGGGGGCGTCCATTCTTGAACCAGCTAAATACCAGCTCTTCAGAAGGGATGGCTTCAACCTGACAGGAGATTTTCACTTCACGACCAATCTGAATATTGTCATCTTTGTGGTAAGGGTCTGGTGTAATCCAAAACCGTCCTTTCTTTAGAGCTGGAACACAGAAAGGATGCCAGTGTTAATTATATTCGATCACGTAATTGGTGTACATCAATATATTCTTTTACTATTTTTTTTTTAATATTTCATAGGGAAATAGTACATTGGTAAAAGAAATTGTTTATAAGTATGTTCTGGTTGTAAATCTACTGTACAAGCAACAATGGTTTATAAAACTTTATAAAACAAATAAATCTCCCACTGACTAAAGCTGAAAATTGTTGAACATTATCTTCATTACCTGACCTATGTTTCTCATGTGTAAACTAATTGAGCACTAGGGGTTAAAATTTTCAGTATCCCAGTTGTCTGCAGGTTGAAAAATATAATACAGATTCTGAACCATAAACACAAACAAAACAACAAAATGTCAAATGCCTTCCCCAGGGAAACCAATGTATTAAATGTATTATTCAGCGAAGCAGCCAGGCTGCCAGCATATCATCAATTTAACACCCTTAAAATGGACAACCAGAACTGAGCTATTTCAATGTCTGACATGAACAGAAAAATAATATACTGTAATATTCTTTGAAGTGTGACTTATTTAAACTGCAACTCAGAATGTAACACTCTATCTGGGATAGCAACTCTGCAGAGTTGATTTGTACCCTTGATCACTGCTTTCAAAGAGGAACAGATTCAGAAAAAAAGTCAGCACTATGCCCATGGACCTTGAATAATATTTATGAGTTACAGTTTTGTTCTGCTACATGTCAGCTTCAGCACAAAAACATTACAGAAACAGTATGTGTCAGAAAGGTTAGCAAAGCATAAATTGAATCTTGTCTTCAGCTTGGCGATCTGAGACGTTCTCAGATATCAGAAGCAAAGTTATAAAATTTCTGCATGGCTGATAGTGGACAAGAGTCAAGTCATCAGCAACACATTATAGAAATATCACATCATGGCACTTTTTCAGAGACCTCTCCAACGAGATGCTTTCAGTACTGTCAAAAGTGAAGTATTAATGTCTGTAACATTCAACTGGACTATCTGTGACTCCTGCCCCCATTTATAATATATTGAGGAAACATTTAGAGTTAACTGTTACTGCGGCACAACCTATATTGACTTCCTATTTCTTCCCTAGAAAATGTTACCTAGTTACCCAAGGACAATGGACTTGTATGATCTATTGCAAATATAAAAAAAAAATTGTAACACAAAGACCTTCCTTTTCTATATATTGTCTTCAGGACAATATCAATACTTTCATTGTTCTTACTTAAAAAGCTTCTGATATCACAAGGAGTGGTTTGCAGAAAATTATATTCAGACAGAATGCAAATTATAATTCAGACACGTCCTGTATTTACTTTCCTGTTGTACTTTATTAATGGGGTGTTTGCAAGAAAATAGGATTGTTGTCCTCTGCCTTCATCTGTCATGGCTGGTTGTTTACAAGCAAAGCAATTTTAAAGGTTTAGCAAGTTCAACCTTGGCTAACACACATTTCTTATACATTTTTCTTAATTTTTTAAATGTTTACAAGGGTGCTCCTGGTGTGTGGCCAAAATCAAATCAAATAGTTGTAGTACCAGTGTGCCTCCCCCCAAAAAAAAGGCTACTTGAAAGCCTGCAATTTGTTCAAGTCAATTCAATTTTCTTATTTGGTTTTCATTTCAACATTTTAACATTTAAAGGGGTTCTTGAACTCATCATTCAGCTGAATCACAATCCTCATGACCCCTTATTGCAAGGTGACCCCCTATTCAGTCAGGCATCTATACTTTGAATTTTTAACATGCCAATATGAATTGAGGTCCCAGTGTTGTCTCTCTTTCTTATGTGGAAACCACTCTCTGGCTTTATCTTCTAACTTTACATTTTAACATGCCAATATGAGCTGAGGTTCAACTGTTTTCTCTCTTTCTTGTGTAACAACCACTCTCTAGCTTCATATTTTATATAATGTGCTCTGTTTATATTTATGTGCTGCATAAAAGGTTCATATGTGACCATTAGATACTGTAGCTCACCAATTAGAGGGCCATACCTCTCCTGTAGTTATCATACTATAACTATTTGATCTGGGCCACACACCAGGTGCACCTCTGTAAAAAAATGTAAAAAACATTATGAAAAATGTGTGAGAATGATATTGAAATCTCTGTGTATTGGTCAATGTTGAGATTGCTAAAGATTTCACATTACATAGCAAACAAAGGAGTTCTGGTACTCTCCTCACTGATGAGCTCCCCACTGATCACCTGTGAGCCTCTTATGGGCCAGAGCATATTATATAAAGACGAAGCCAGAGAGTGGTTTCAACACAAGAAAGAAAGAATGCAGTAGGACCTCAGCTCATATTGCCATGTGAAGATTTAAAGTTAAAAGATGAAGACAGAGAGTGACTTTCACATAAGAAAGAAAAGCAAAAGCAGTAGGACCTCAACTCATATTATCATGTAAAAAATATAAAGTGTAGATTCCTTGCTGGTGAGGGGTTCACCTTGCCATTGGTAGTTAGGCTGATCATGATTTGACTGAATGATAAGACCAAGAATTCCTTCAAATGTTAAAATGATGGAATGAAAATCCAGTAATAAAACTGAATTTACTTGAATGAATTGTAGGCTTTCAAACAGCTTTGGGGAAGCAGTTTTGGGGGGAGTGCTGGTACTATAACTATTTGTTTACGAGCGACACCATAATCCTTAGTTTTTACATCATAATAATTTCTACTATATGGGAGGCAACTCAATTCAAAATTACAGATTTCTGAATATGAATTATATCAAAATGATTAGGACATATTGAAATGAGTATGATATATAGTCTGCCAAAAATGAGTATTAAACATTCTTAGTCTGACACATGTACAATGCAGATTGGAATGAGTACAGCATGTAGCAAAATAACATATACTCTAATGAATATCAGACATGTTGTGATAAGTATGTGCAGTGCATAGTAGAGATAGGTGAAATTCATCTTCTGCCAGCAGAATTCTGGCCAAATGCTGATTTCGTGTCTGCAAAATTTCATGAAATTTCCAAGAAAAGTTTGTAAAATGTTGCCAAAATTGTGATTTTGTTTATGTCCATCTAATTTTAAAAGTATTTGCCCAACATGCACCAAATGTCATATGTTGGCTGTCCCAATACCCATACAAAAGTGTACCAGTTGCCAGATCCCTAGCTTTAAAATTACTGATTTATAAGCCTCCAAACCTTTGGACATTTTTTAAATTACAGTTAAAAACTATTTAAACCAAAAGAGTTTGTGAAAATTGCACCATACGTGGCATGGTGACATTAGCAGTGCCCATACATATGTGTGCCAAGTTTCAGATCTCTAGCTTTAAAAGTGATTGAGTTATAAACCTTTGAACTTTCAGAAAGTTTAAAATTACATTTTGCAATTACGTAAACTGCTGAATGTTAAGCCCCTATAAGTTTAAAGCTAGAGAACAGAACATCACCAATCTTGTTAGATTCACTGACCCTAAATCTTAGGTTTTAAGTCAACCACCATGGTCCAGCATCAGAATGTCATGCTGCTATGCTGATGACTCAGGTTCGGAAGCAAGCCCCTAGACGTTGAGTTTGGAGGCAGGAAACAGCTAAACCTTACAATCTCTATTTTGCAGTTTCTATGAATCCTCCAAGAAAGTATGCATCTAAATTTTTTGTTTTATAGCTCTAAAGGTGGCTAAGTTGTAAGCATAAAAATATTTTCAGAAATTTTCAAATGAATATTCAATTGCTAGACGTTGAGCCCCTAAACTTCTCTACACTTCATCCAAATCTCATGAGCTTTGGCAAGCATTTAGGTCCTGTACCAGACAATGCTCATGCCAAAATTCAGACCCCTAGCTTTAACATGGACTGAATTATTGCCAATTACAGAAGTTTGCAAAATTCTGAAATATTGTGCAAAATGTTGTGTATATTTTTGGAATTTCATGAAAGTTCCACAAATTTTGAGTTTGCTAATATCGCCCACGTCTAATGCATAGCAAATACTGAAATAACATAACTATATGGGTGTATCACATACTAAAATAAATGAAACCCATACCAAAAAGATATCATAAAATGGGTAAGGGAAATTCAATACCCTTATTCTTTGGCTTATAGGTCTTAGCCCTGTCTAATGCACAGATAAAAAAAGAGCTGACAATCAAGACACAGCACACTAACAATATCATGCATTTTTCATCAATTCCTGATTGCCATTACAAAAATGGCTACCACTTTGAATCACTGAGAAACATCTAAACACTAAAAATAAAGTTCCCTCAAAAAACAAAGTGATAAAATGTTCTCTTCTCTTACATACACCTCTTTACACACATACTGTACACAGCTTTCCCTTGTCGCTGACCCGGCTCCATTGTCTCTTCCTTCTGCTCTTTCTTCACCACCTGTGCTCAGTCTCTCCTTTCCTCCTGTCCCTCCACTCTCCTTCCTCCTCTTCACCCTGCCTTCTCCACACATCATTCTCCATTCCCACCATTCTTTCTGCTTCTCTTAATCCCCTCAAGGGTGGGAGCACTGACTGTTTTGACCCAAAGCTTCTTAATATCTCTGCTCTTGCCATAGCCATCCCCTTACCCACCTCCTCAACCTTTCTTTCTCATCAGATACTGTCCCTGACACCTGGAATCAGGCTGCTATCACTCATCCAAGGGGTGATCCTCCTTCCCAAGTAGCTCCTAGCCTATCTCTTTCCTCCCCACACTGGCTTAGCTCCAGGAACAACTTGTTCTCTCATACTGTTCTCCCTTCCT
The DNA here is from genome assembly GCA_016271365.2 of Neoceratodus forsteri. NCBI lineage: Eukaryota > Metazoa > Chordata > Ceratodontiformes > Ceratodontidae > Neoceratodus > Neoceratodus forsteri. The sequence goes on along the minus strand of CM028134.1, from coordinate 878,296,324 downwards.
TGATTCCTCCTCCTTCTTCTTCATTCTCGTGCAGTCGGCTTCAGGAATACCCACTCCACATCCACTTCCATCCTCCAGCTCACTGACTCCATACTTTCTGGGATGAACCAGGGCTAGATCACCTGCACCATCTTTGTCAACTTGGCCAAAGCCTTCAGCACTGTTGCCCACCACCTCCTTATGGACACTGTTAAGGTGGCAGGCCTCTCTGCTTCCTTTGTTAGTTGGTTCCACTCTCACCTTGAGGACAGTTCAAAAGCTGTCTGCATTACAGGCAACCTGTCCCCCTGCTCCCCATTTGTTCAGGCCTACCCATAGGGTCCATTCTAGACCCCATTCTTTTTTCAATCTTCCTATTGCCTGTTCCTCAGCAACTGTTCACATGTACACAAAGAATACAGTACTGTTTGCCTTTGGCTCCTCTCCCCTGACCACATGTCTCAGCTCCAGTTGATGAAGCTCTATGAGTGAAACACTGGGGTTTGTGGCTGGTCTGTGTTCTGGAGGTTAATAGAGCTGAGGAATCTCATATATATAATCCGCACTTATCTCTCTCTCTCTTCGCACATTCTGTTTTTGCAACATCATACAATCCTGTTTGAGAAGTCATTTGCTGGCAATAAATGTTTTTTCTGAGACATGTGCTTTACATTATGTTCCTTTGTATCACTGCAGGTATAATGATATTTCATATTTTAGTGCTCATTCTCCCACACCTCTTTCCCCAGTGGTCACTCGCTTCACTGAGCAAGTGGTCGTTTGGCTCCTTTTGACAACACCCAGTGCTGGTTTTGGTCACATCAGCTATCATTCAATGACAAAATAATTGTGTCCAAAACATTGTCAAATATGACCTTCAAACTCCCATCTGCACCATTCCCAGTCTGCTCAATTCACTCTGCTCCTGCTGAAGGGGCAAACAAAATAAACTAAAAAAATATAAAGATGGATTTCATTGCCATCACTACCACCAGCACTCAGTAAAATAAATATCTGTCAAGTAAGCCCTTCAGCCACCTCCCCCCCACTTAACCATTTCCAGTCAGCTAAGTTCACTCAGGCCAGCTCCTTCCTGAGAGGCTGCAGTTTCAGTTAAGGCTCACACACTGTGCATTCTCCTCTTCACTGGCCTGTCTAAGACTACAGTTCAATGCAGTGAATGTGCTAGTTTAACATTTTCTGTTCAAAGTATCCCCATTTTAATATAAAATAAGCTCCTTTCAGTAGCCAGATTCTACTCATCTTGTCTCTATGGTCCTCTCCAGAGAGTGAGACCGGGAGAGAGAGAGAGAGAGAAATTAGAATGGTATCAAGATATGTGTAGTGTGAGGAGTTCTTGATCTTCAGCATCACTGACTGGCTGCTCTAGGTCATGTGGTTTGACAAAAACATGAACATGCTCAGTTTGTGCTCCCTGTAATGTATTTATTTATTTTTTTATTTATTTCAGAAAGATTTACCAAGAAAAACATAACTCATTTCCAGAGGTGTTTTGAGGGATGAGGAAGAGGAGGTTACAATAATCAAAACAGTACAAGTTACCAGCAAATAGTAACAGGAACACATTGTGCAAAAAAGTGCAGATGGCAGCAAAATTGTAGTGTAAACAAAACAATCATGGTTCAGCAGAAAGTGCAGATGGAGGCCAAAACTGTGGGTCAGAAAGGGCACTGCTGAGTATAGCAGGTGGGGAGAAAGAAGGAACTAAGGGGTGCATGGGGACAGCTTTATGGCAGTTATGCAAAACATGTGTGTGCATCCTAATGTCCAAGTGCTGAAGGGAAACTGAATTCCTTTGGACCAGTTTAGTGTCAAAATGCAGGATTATGGCACATTCTCTGAATAGAAATTTAGCACTGGTTCATCCTTACCCACAACCAAAAGCATGTAATCTGATGTAAAGACTGATGACCACAAAGACATTTAGTAGATTATACATAGCTTGACAGGATTATGCAACATTGAATAATGTTGCTGTAATTTAACACTTGAGAAACATCTTAGAAGCATTTATATTTTGTTTGTTGCTTAACTTAAATAGAAGGTGTGTATATAGATCCCACTCTAGAAGCTTTGTTAGGAAATCTGAAAATATGATTGTTGTGTTCAGCACGAATACTGCAGTGCCTTTGCTCTTCCTCTGTCTTGATTAAAGGGAAAAAAAATATGTTTTTGGCAGTTAAAGGCACAAACTGTATTTTATTATTATTATTTTACTATCCTCATTAACACTTATTTTGGTTCTTTCTGTCCCCTTCCCAATCATGAGGGTCACTTTGGATATATTCTGTCCTGCTAGAAGAGTAGGGGAGCTGTTTTCTTCACAAGCCATACCACTGCTGTTTGGGGTCAATCAGGTGGGGGTATGAAAGCACTAGGCATGTGTGAGTAATGAACAACATAACACCATGAATAATAGCCTATTCATTATTTGGGAAGAAAAACTAACACTGGACACTATTTATGGTAGTCAGCTTCATGAAAGTTCCTTAAAATGTTAAAACATATGTTCTCCACCACCACATCCTTTCCCAGGAGACCCAAGAGATTACCAGTTTGAAAAGTTGCTTTAAGATCCTGGCAGGGTGCCTGGATCCAACCCTTAAATTATTTAATTCTGGCACCATCTCCTGGGGCATCAGTAAAGGGGGAGATGGGTGAGAAATGGTTGGGAAGGGCTGAGATGGTGACCAGGAAATTAGCCTAGGTCATCTAAGGGGATAGGGACCGAGATTCATTAAGGGAGTATCCAGTGGAGGGAGGTAGATATCAGTTCATTCACGGTGGAAAGACTCTTAAAAGGACTTGGGAAATTAAAAGCAGATAAAGCAATGGAGCCAGAAGAGATCCATCTCAGAGTACTAATGGAACTCAGAGAAGAGCTGGAGTAACCACTGGCTACCCTTTTCAATGTATCACTAGAGAAAGGGGAGATACCTGAGGACTGGAGGAGGGAAGATGTGGTCCCTCTCCACAAGAGTGGAGGTAGGCAATTACAAGCCTATAAGCCTGACCTCAGTAGTGGGGAAACCTATGGAGTCCTTACTTAAGGAAAAGATTACAAAATTTCTGGAGGATAGTGGGGCACAGGATCCAGGGCAGCATTGATTCTCAGTGGGAAGGTCCTGCCAGATGAATCTTATAGATCTCTTTGACTGGGTAACCAGAGAGGTAGATCAGGGAGGGGTGGTGGATGTGGCCTACCTGGATTTCAGCAAGGCCTTTGACACTGGCCCACATAGGAGATTGCTAAATAAATTGGGGAGCATGTGAGTGGGTACTGCGGTGGTAAAGTGGGTTGGGAAATGCTAAGGGACAGGACTCAGAGGGTGGTGGTAAATGGCATGGAATTTGAGGAGAGGGATGTGTCCATTAGGGTGCCACAGGAGTCAGTGCTGGGGCCAATCCTATTCAATGTCTTTATTAGCAACATTGTAGAGTGTCTGGAAGGAAAGGTGTGCCTCTTCACAGATGACATCAAGATCTGCAACAGACTGGACACACACCGGAGGGAGTTGACAAAATTAGGAAGGACCTAAGACTATTAAAGGAATGGTTGGGTGTCTGGCAGTTGAGTTTCAATGCTGAAAAGTATAAGATCATGCACCTGGGTCACAGGAATCTGAGGGAGGAGTACAGGATGGGAGGGGATATTCTGGCCACCACAAGTCAAGAAATAGACCTGGGGGTTATCCTATCTGATGACCTGAAGGTGACCAACCAGTGTGAAAAGGCAGTTGGGAGAGCAAATATAATGTTAGGGTGCATAGTGTGGGGCATAACAAGCAGGAGGAAAGAGGTGGTGATGCCACTGTACTGATCATTGTTGAGGCCTCAGTTGGAGTACTGTATCCAGTTCTGGAGGCCACATCTCCAGAAGGTCATTGCAAAATAGAGGCAGTCCAGAGTAGGGCAATAAGGATGGTACATGGATTGCACCAGAAGCCCTATGAGGAAAGACTTAAGGACCTTAATATCTATTCACTGGAGGAAAGAAGGGAGAGGGGAAATATGATAGAGACTTTCAAGTACCTAAGGGGAATAAACAGGTACAGGTGGAAAGCATAGTTCAGAGAAAACTCTGCACAAAAACAAGGGGGCATGATATGAGGCTGAAGGGTGGAAGGCTCTGGGGTAATGTTAGAAAGTACTATTTCACTTAAAAAGTGGTGGGGCCATAGAATAGCCATCCAGCAGAAGAGGTTGGGGCAAAAACAATACAGGGATCAAGAGTGCATGGGATAGACATATGGGTACACTGGAGATGCAGCAGTTAGTAGGGAAATGGGCAGACTGGGTGGGCCGTATGGTCCTTATCAGCCAACAGATTCCATGTTTCTATGTAATTTTAGTTGTTTTTCTACCATTGATACAAATAGTGGGATAGTGAATACTGTATGAATACTGAATACCCGTTACTTGGGGACTAAAATATATAATTTTATTTGAATATTTAAAATAAGGTATTGTACACCCTTCAAAAGCACCTGTGTGCCAGTACCCACTCTTCCTGCAAACTGATTACCTCACCTGCACAATGTGTCCAGTCCCAGCCACCCTCAGTAGAGGTGGGCAAAAGTTGTGATTTCCACCTTAGTGGAACTTCCTCAAAGTATTACAACTTTCTCCTGAAGTTTATGAACTTCCAGCTGTTGTGGATCAGAAATCTTCTGACTGTGTTCGGTCAAATTTGTGCCCTGCCCTGTTTTCAAGATACTTTTCCTGTTGTGTCTAGTGCCTCCCCCGCCAGTCACCGATCACCACCCGATGTATAATAAATTAATTCCCTGGTGGCTAGCGGTCTCTCCTCCCACCTGATCAACCAGGACTTCATTCCCTGGTGTGCAATGTAACCCCCAACACAATCCCCTCATAGTAAAAAAATAGCATTTCTTCCTGGTGGTCTAGTGACCCACCCTACTTTTCATCAATCCCCAGTCTGTGAAATAGAATTTTATTTCCTGATGTTCTAGTGCACCCTCCAACCCCCACCCCGCAGGCACTGTTCCACAACACCACTCTCCCATCACAAATCCAAGTGGGTGACTGGCACAGGCCTCCTCTGTCCTCCATGGCCGTCTGCCCACTGAGCTGTCAATGAATGAGCACCTGCTTGTAAAGTGCCACAAATGTGCATGACCTTTGAGAATCAGGTGCAAGGTGTGGTAATGTGTGCAGCACAGCTGCAGGGTTTGATGCAGGGCTTGTGCAAGCCCTGCATCAACCTTTGAATATCAGGCCCCCTGTCTTCAGTTCAGCTTTGAAACTTTTGCAAATGACATTTTGTATGTTTGATATTATGCTTATTAGACTACAGATAAAAAAATGTCTGGAAAGGGAGGAGGAAGGTGGGAAATGTCAAGGCTGGGTGTTGTGGTGGTCATGGGACTAGCCCTGACTACCTGGGAAGAACTAAAGTTAAGTTTTTAATTAAATGCCCAAATGCTGAAGTAATACAAAGTTGCCCAAATGTTTGACTGGGCTGAACTGAAGGTAAAAAAGGCCTAATTAAGGCATATTTATGGAATACAAATTTGACTTTAGGCAAGATGATTTTAATTATACAGTGACCAATCCCAGAGGCTCTGGGTACTTCACAATATACACAATGATTTTATAAAAGGTGTTTGAGATAACATCAGTATAAATATCAGAAAATATTAAACAACAGAAGAGAAGTTAATTGATCCTTATCAGAGGGTACCCCTGTTTGGGGTGTGGAGCATTACTAGGGAGAAGAGAGGTTAGGATTACTGCCAAAAAGCAGGAGGAAAATTAATTACCCTCCCCAATTCTAGTTGGAGTAGGGCATGACAGATTCCTAGGTGTGAGTAACACATTTTGTGAAGTGGGAATGACAGAAACTGTTTAAATAAATGTGGCCATTCATCTCAAAATATGGCTTGCATTTTATTTTTTGATGACACTTTGTTTCCTTATCTACACTGTAGTTACAATGTAATTACACTGTAACTACATTGCAATTGCAATGTAGTTACATGCTATAAATATGTAACTACAGTGTAATTACCCCTGTTGCATGTAATTAATGATTACCTATCCTTAGTTACATTTAAACTGACACTTAAAGTGTGACTTTTTTTTTTTGCTTGACACCAAGGAGAGGGCATTGGTGCTGTTGCTATCTGTGGGGCTAATGTTAAAATGTTAAAAAAAAGCTATCATAAGATGTCTCTATCAGAATAAATTTATTAGGTAAGGGGGTTGAAACCCCTATAATTAAATTGTGAGTATCTTAACACTAACATTCTATTTATAAGATGACACCCACTGTTCTAATTGTTATTGTACTATGAACTTTCAGGATCATTAAACATTGCTGAATCTATCCAATTTAATGTTGTTGGGTTTTAATATTTGCCTAAGATTTCTAAGCAAAGATGCAATGGCCTGTATCCACAAACATTACCTGCAGTAAAAACATCACTACTTTACCATTCCTAACCTGATTTTGCAATCTCTCATATTATTCAATGGCACATTGCTGAATTCAGTTGGTTAAAGCAAAGCAAAGTAATGCTAGAGGTAATGCTCATGAATACTGATCAATAACGATTACAGCTACTTGAACTTCAACTCTGGAAGATCAAATGAAAATCAAATAGCTGTGTCGGAACAAGAAACACTTGTTATCCTGGCTACTGAGTCCCACAGCCTCAGTGTTGGACTTCCTTCCTTTAATCATGAGTGCTAATTAGGTCTTTTAATAACTTCTAAGAGAAATATGTTTGTAGCTTTGTCTATGAGAACACTAGGTTACTATAAATGTAAAAAGAAGAACTGCACTTCTAACCCTACATGTTTACTGTATGTTTAATAACTAAAGAAGAACTAGGAAAATAAATAATTTGCATCAATAGCTGTCCTAGTGCTGCAGTTACAGCATGTTACCAAAAGCTGGCTGTCATTCTTCTTTCATTGATCACTATAGCATGTTATGTTCTAGAACAGAGTGTTAATAATGTATCCAGTAAACTCATGTCAAATCTAGTTAAATAAATAACAAGCATAGTCAATGCAATATTTTAATACTACTATAATTATACATGGCATGGTTACTGTATAATGCTTTGTGGCTCAAAATAAAATACAGTAGAACAGCTTCTGCCATGCTGCAAAGTTAAAAGGCACAGTAAACATTAGGGCACTTTCCTTTGCATTTCTCTAACTCCATTGTGATTGGCTCCCAACTGGATAGTAGTAGTAGCTGTAGTAGTAGTAGTAGTATTAAAAGTCTATTTGTATACAGCATGAACGTTATTAGGGTTGGGATGCCCAATTAACAAAGCTGCCCTGTTGCACAGTGTGGGAATCTACAAAGATCAAGCATACAAAGGAAACATACACCAAAATAATAATACTAAAAGAAAATGTTAACTTGCAGTGATACAAGCTGTACAAACAGTTCCTAATACTCAGTTCCTTCTAAACGCTGAGTATTCCATGGCATATATATAACATACAAGACTATGGTAAAATATATAATTATGTACAGACACATTACCATGATCAAGGTGGTTTTACATACAATACCCTTTTTTAATCAGGTTCATGAAAACTGTTAAACAGCAATATGTACACAATGGTCTATCAAATCAGTATTTATAATTTGTTCAAATATATGTATTATACTCATTTTGGTATGTGTTATACACATTTCAGTACATTTGCTCATTTCAGTAGTATTATACCCATTTTGGTATGTGTAGTGCTCATGTCGGTATGTATTATACTCATTTCAGTATGTGTCATACTCATGTTAGAATGTGTTAGGCACATTTAGGCATATGTTAGACATTTCGGCATGTGCTATAATAATTTTGTATGTGTTATGCTTATTTCAGTATGAATTATAACCTTTACATTATGCCTCACTCAATTCAGTATGTGTGATACCCATTTTGTTGTTTTTCTATATTCACTCTGGTATGTGTTCTACTTTACTCTGGTATATTTTATACTGAAATCATAATATATAATACTTATTGTTAAATGCCCCTTATACATATCATTATGAAACAGGAGGTGGGATGGCCACTAGGGTCAGGGTAGAATAGTTAGGTAAAGTGGGCAGACTAGATGGGCCAAGGAGATTTTTTCTGGAGTCAAATCTATGTATCTATGTATGTATTGTGTTCTGTGTCATATAAAGAAGGCTGTAATAATGAACTGAATTGTGTCCAATACTGCAACAACCTACGGTGATGTCAAAAGAAGAGGATTATGATGCAAATTGTAGAAAAGCAGCAAGAGGAGGTAAAGGCCAAGTATCAAGATCCAATTTCATGAAAATTTCAGAAATAAATAAGTATATGGATCAAGTGAGTACTGCACACATAATGCAAGCTAAAGTGTCTACATTGTACTTATATATTTTTCAGAATTGACCCTCTAGTGTCAGAAGGTCTTTAGCACACTGTGACCAATATTTAGTCTCTGGTTGTGCACCTGGGATTCCTAGTTAAGCAAGATTACATAACAAGGGCTGGTATATTATTGGATATTCTTCTGATCTCTGATGCATTTTGAGGTATGTGACAAAGCTGAGTATCTCAAACCACCAGGGAAGTGATGATATCCTATGATATACCACACCATGGAGTGTGTTAGTGTAATTACATAATGGATTAATCTTTGTGTTGTTAAAAATATTAAAGCAAATATTAAAAAAATAATATTTTTCTCTTATTGCACAAATGTACATTACAACACTATATCCTCAAAAGTATGTTGTTTTTAGCCACTTAATGGTGTTAAAATGGCTGATGGGTGTAGATTTATGAGGAGCTGTAGGTTTTGGGGTACAACCTGTTGTGGTTTTGTGGTGGATTTCACAGTTGTTGGTAGACGTGCAGGTTCCATCCAGAGAAAAGTTAGTGGAGGACATTATCTAGGTCAGTGGAGCAGCTACTACTTTTGGGAGACCACCATAAGTAGTCAGCAGAGAGTTTGACTCTGTTAAAGTAAAGGCTTTAAAGTGGTCCTACAGGGACTATCAAACTGATGCTGTGTTTGTCTGTGGCCTCTTCAAAGTCTTCCAACAGATGCCACAATTGGTGGCTACACCAGTAAATAGATGATGAGGTTGGGATGGGACAAGGAGTACCACTACCTTAAGATCAGCTGTTCACCTAATGGAGGTACCACTGCAACCTGATCATCTATGTTTTCTTGCAGAAGGAGTCAGGGAATGGTACTGTTTTATGTATTGTAACAGACCAGGCTCCATAGGAGATAAGAAGCTGTTTCACCATCATCATCGTTATAAATTTTATTGGAAAGCAAACTTAGAGAAACTCTCATTTACAATCGCATTGAAATTACCATAAAAAATTTACAAAACATGAATTCATTGCAACAAATAACATATACGTTATGTAAACAAACAATACAAATACAAAGCACCATAATCCCCATTTGTGAGCATGAGGTCCAGTATTGCCTGCTGCCAAGTTGGTTCCATGACCAGTTGGTTAAGGAAGGTATCTTGAAGGGAGACCAGGATAAATCTGTCCTTGGTTGTTGCTGTTGCTGGGAGGCTCCAGTCCATGTCTGAAATATTAAACTCTCCAACTAGCACCACATCCTCATTGGCTGCCATCCTTTGGATGGCTAGCATCAACTCCACATCTGTTTCTTCCTCCTGGGCTGGTGGTTTGTAGACCACCCCTATGCGGATGGCTGACCCCATTTTCCTTTTCAGCTTAACCCACAATATCTCTCCCCCATTTTGTTCCTCCTGGATTTCTGTGGCCTTTATGCCATCTTTCACATATAGTGCCACTTCTCATCCCCCTTCCTTCCTGCCCTGTCTCTTTTGAATATGTTGCAGCTGGCTATGGCCATCTCCCAGTTATGGTTATCATTACACCAAGTCTCTGTGATGGCCACAGTGTCCAGGGCCGAATGCACCATGGCAGCTTCCAGATCCTGCATCTTGTTGCTAAGGCTCCTGGCATTGGCAAACATGACTTTCCATGATGTGAACTCCCTGGACTGTTTAGCTGTCCTACTCCAGCCCCCTCCCTGGTTATCCTTTATCCCTGGTTCTTCCTGCTGTCTGCCCTTCTGTTGAATTTTGCCCCCTTTCTGCCTACCCACCCATTGGTTGCTTATCTCCATCTTTTGCACACTGCTTTGTAGAGATATCCCTACTCCTGTTCACTTGTTCCATTGCTAGCTGTGGGGGGGGGCAATTAGGTACCCTCCTTGCTGGCCTGCCACCCCCCTTGGCTAGTTTAAATGCTTGTCCATGTAGCATTTAAACTTATGATTGAGTGCTTGGATTCTCCTCCAGGATGGATACAGGCCATCAGGCTTAAACAAGCCCCCATCCCCCCAGGTGAGTCCCCAGTCACCAATGAATCCAAACCCTTCCTCGCAGCACCAGTTCTTCAACCATGAGTTTAAGTTCCTGGTGCATGTGACCCTATGCTCTCCCATGCCTCTCACAGGTAGTACTTCTGAGAAGGTGACAGAAGTAGCTACTTGCTTGAGACCATGTGCCCATATGTCCTAAACTCTTCCTGAACTTCTTTAGGCTCCACATTTGCCAGGTCATGTCAACCAAGGTGGATAATGACATCCAACTCACCCTCCCATTTTGCCTTACCACCGATTCCCAGGATCTTCCTCCTATCCATCCATGCCATAGCACCTTGAAGGTGCCTCACCTCCCTGTCCTCCCCCTCCTGTATTCTGCTGAGGTCACCTCCTCAGTTGAACTCCACATCTTTCCCTTCCACTTCTCTGGGTACCTCTGTTTGATTGTCCCCATTTGCCAGTGTGGCATGTGAATTCTGCAGTGGAATAGGATTTGGGATGTGCCTCTGCCTGACCACCCTAATCTCCCCCTGAGCCCACCATCATCCAAGTGCCCCTCATTCTTGGCATCCTTTGAGGCAGCGGTGTTGGACTAGGTGGTCTCTGGATAGGGGCAAAGGTACTCCTGACCAAGTTTACTTCTGCTCTGAGTCTGGGTACCTTTTCCCACAGTCCAGAGAGATGCCTGAAGATAGGGCAGCTCCTTAGCATTCAGAAGGTCTGCCTGAATATGGCTGGTCCCCATCCACTGCATTGCACCACTCCCTATATTATACTGCACTTATACTGCTAATACTGCTATTCCAGTAGCTGTCTGTTACTGATGCTCGCCTTCTAGTTCCCTCTTTATTAATTTACTGTCCTGAAAATCCTGCCATCTATCCTCAGATACTTTTTTTTTTAAGAAGGAAAACAGCAAAAAGAAATGAGTCAAAACACTTTTGCTGAGGGTGGACTTCCTCACCCTTATGCCCTTCCTACTCCATAACCCCTGCTATTACCTCTGCTTGGCTCCTGTCAATGAGATTTAACAGGGCATATAATTAAGAGAGGGGGATAGGGGAGGGATGGTACCACTAAAAGCCCACAAATCTAGGTTGAAAACAAAAGCAGCAAGTAAAGACAGCAAAGGAAAACAACACCACTAAAAGTACGCCATACTAGGTTTCAAATTTTCAACATCCCCAAACCAATTCTAAGCAAAGACAGCAAAGAAATAACAATACCACTAAAAGCCCACAAATCTAGGTTTAAAACAAAAACAGCAATGAGCAGTTACTGCAATGCACTGAAATGAATCTGGATCCTTTCCCTTCTGGCCTCTTCTAAGAGACCAAAAATCAACCTGCTACCTCAAATCTGACTTAGCCCCACCTCCAGTTAGCATGTAGCTGAGGTCAGAGGTCAGACAATTAGCACCCTTCCCTCAACTACAGGGCAAGACAGACAAGACAAGACAACATTTGCAGCAAGTAAAGGCAGCAAAGGAAAACAGCACCACTAAAAGCACACCAAGGTAGGTTTCAAATTTCCAACAGCCCCAAACCAATTCTAAGTAAAGACAGCAAAGAAATAACAGTACCACTAAAAGCTCACACATCTAGGCATCTAGGTTTAAAACAAAAATAGCAATGAACAGTTACTGCACTTAAATGAATCTGGATCCTTCCCCTTCTGGCCTCTTCTAAGAAGACAGAATGTGTGAAACTAATGTATCCAGTATTTTTCTGCATTTATAAAGTTCAGCTGTGGTTTTGACATGTTGAATTGCCACAGGAATAACATTTTCCATTTTATGATTGGCAGAGTGATTAAAATGGTCTGATGCAAACACATGAATTTATCCATGTTTACCAGGGTAAACTTGATTGGTAATTGTATACTATATTTATGGCTGTTAAATACTTTTTTGAGGCCATTCCTTTGTGTCACATATTGTTTCTTGCAGTATTGACAGGAAATTCATGCATGATTTATGCTACAAGTAACATTTCCTTTAATCCTGCTACAGGCTTCTATTGAATGTCTTTGAAAGGTGTTAGATTCCTTTATGTACTTGAAAGTGGCATATTTCCTTTAACTGTATTTCAAACATCCTAGGTTGGCAGTTTGTATTTGTTTTTTCAGATGGGGAAAAATGGCACTCACGGATATAGTTTGCAATTTGTTGTTTTTGAGAAAAGCTAGTGAGGGTGGGGTGTGGAATGCCTCTCTGATCTGGTGGTATAGGTGCTGTAATTGAAAGTGCTTGTTAATAACATAGTGTAAAGGAGATAGGCCTGGATGGTATGTTTATTTATTTTAGAATTTTTGGTCAGGAAAGGTGCACTGAGCTGAAGTTCATTTCCAGGTACAACCCAGGAGCACAGGAAGGTTAAGTGACTTGCTGAGGGTCACATATTATACATCACCAGGATCAGTTGCCTGAAGACTTTCTGTTAGCTGTGAGTTTGGGAAGTCTCTTTTAATTCTAGTATGTTGCACTGTTAGTAAAACATTGAGAAATGTGATGTATATGGTCAAATATTTAATCATGCATGAGAACACTGGATGTGCATTGTTCAGTCAGCCAGTTGTAGAATTGCTTCAGGGTGCTTTTTCACTATGTCCATATCATAAAGATATCATCACTGTATCTCAGCCAGAGTCAGGATTGTACATGTGTATTCCTGGGTAGGTATTTTTCCAATTTGGCTACAAAAAGGTTTGTTAAACTGGAAGCAATTGAGGGTCCCATTACTGTGTAATGGAGATGCAGGATGTTTTTTTTTGCATCTATCTGAAATATATTAATTGTAAGCACCATATTCAGTAAGTTGACAAGGTAATCAGCATAAAGGGTTTCATGGTGGTGATAGTGGCAGCTGTTTCAATTCCCTCTTGCTATGGGATATTGGTGTACTGGGCATGAATATGTAGTGTAATCAGAAGAGTCTTCTGGAAGCACTAGGCTGACATTTTTAATCTGTGTTATAAAATTGGTGGTATTGCATATGCAGGAGGCAATCTGGGTCTACCACAATGGGTGTCAGATGCAGGTCCACAAACTTTGAGATGTTTTCTGTTGATCTCCCATTTACATAGCAACTTAGTAGTTGATGACAGATAAGGACCACTAGGCCCACCTAGTCTGCTTGTATTCCCTGCCTGCATTAGCAGCCACTGGCAGTACTTGGTCACTAACTATCGCCTTTCTTCACCCCATCTAGAGTTCTCTTATGCCTATCCCATGCATGTTTGAATCCCCCTACTGTGTTATCACCTACCACCACCTCCTGGGGTAGGATATTCCAAGCATCCACCACCCTCTCCATGAAGAACAACTTCCTCACATGTCCCCTTATCCTGCCCCCCTAAAATCTCATATCATGTCCCCTTGTCCTTGTACAACTTTTGTACTGGAAGATGTCACCCACCTGCACTTTGTTCAAGCCTTTAAGATACTTGAAGGTCTCTATCATATCCCCTGTTCCTCACGTGTATACATATTGAGATCTTTTAATCTGTCCTCATATGTTTCTGATGTAAGCCCTTCACCATCTTGGTCACTTTTCTCTGGACCACCTCCACCCATGTCTTTGCAAAGATGTAGCCTCCAGAACTGAACACTTTATTCCAGATGAGGCTTCACCAGCATTTTGAACAATGGCATCACCACCCCCTTCTTCTACTGATGATACCCCTTCCTATGCACCACAACATTCCACTGACCCTCCCCATAGCCTTGTTACACTGTTTGGCCACCTTTATGTCATCTAAGATGATTATTCCTAAATCCCTGTCTTCCCTGGTGACTCTCAGCAATCCCTTCCCCCGCATCCTGTAGCTCTCCATAGAATTACTTTGCCCCAGGTGCATGATCCTGCACATCTTTGCATTAAACTTTAATTTATGGAAATTCTAGGCCATCCAAGGTTCTGTTCTTTCTGTACCTTTTAGAGGAGGTAAAATCGCGGAGGTTTAGGATTTTCTGGGAGGTGGAAGTCTTTTCATCCACATGGTATAGACGTTTTGACTATTTTTTCCATGTGTTTTATTGTCAGGTAACTTTGTAGTCCCTTGTAGTAAAGAGCATTGATTAGTTACCTGTATGATTCTGCAGGGTTCTGTTGCCAATCCCTAACAACACTAACTTTATATGCTAGTTTAATAATGATATCTCTTTTCTGTTGTGTTTGGGATAGTGACTGTGATTCACTTGAATACAAGTTGTGTCTGGCTCTTCTTCTAGGACTGGTGTTTCTAATATCCTACTGAAATCTTTTGACACAAAACGCCACCAAGAAAAAGGTTCCTGCATTAGCAGTCCAGTTACTTTACATGGCACTACAGTGGCAACCATCCTAATCCTAATCTTCCCTCTTACTGCAGTACCTCATGAACATAAGCATTTCCTTATTGTGTAGGAAAGCAGCTACAGTTTTTCCAGCTGTGTGTAATAGGAGAGAAAATTAGGTGTGAATACTGTTTTACAGTATCTTAATGTGGTACAATGAGTTCTGAGGGAAGCTGAGGATGGTTACTACTGTATAGTGACTTATTTCTTCTCATTCTATAGCTTCTTGGTTCTGCGTGAAATGGCTTTGAGATGTACAGTATATGACATTAAAATGTGCCTATGTTTAGCTGTAGTTTCTGATGATTATGCAGTAGTCAGGGGAGGGAAGCAAACTATATGTCCTTTCAAAAATATTGAAATTACTTATTCAGTAAGAGTGGTGTATAAGAAGTTGATGATCTGGTTATTAACTGCTGTGTTGTCCGGTTCCTCAGTATTGGCATATATCCCGTGAAACTGCCAATTGTGGGTTTATTTACATTTATTGATCATGCAGGGCTTGAGAGGGGCAAGATTCTGTTTAAGTTTTTTTTTTTGTCCTTATCAGCCCATATCTTTTGACTGAAAACATTGCATTTCTGTGAATATGGTTAAGCTGAATAAAGGGATTACATAGCAACTAATCCCCACTACATGTAAACATAGCAACTATAATTGTTTGTGCACACATGAATTCAATGTGTTCATTGACCTGTCTGAAATTCTATTTTCTCCATCTAAAAATATTTAATGTGAACCCCTGAAAAGGAAAATTAACATCTATTTTGTACAACCTTCTAAACACTGGTTCATCCACAAATCAACAAACACTTTTTGAAGACGTGTACTGCCCTCTGAAGAGTTGAAATGTATTTGATATGAGGAGCATTACTGCATTAAGAATCAATTCTACTTCAAAGTGGTATGCAGCTTCTAAGATCAGATTAAAACCTGTTCTGTATGTTACTACACAAAATAACATCCTTTTGGCTGGGTCCCACCTAGATGTAGATCATCCACAAGCTTAATGATTGAGTCTCCTATAGCAATTTATTTCTTTGTTTAAAAAAAAAACCAATTAACTATTTATTCCTCATTAGTATGAGTTTCATTATCATCTAGAGACTTTGGCATACTAAGTCTATTTGATAGGGGGTTCTATTTATGGTCCTTCTCATTAACATATGTCCCACCTGTCTCCCTACTAGCTACTTCTGATCTCAGTCACCACCTTACCTGAGATCAATCCTCTTGGCTTATCAAATCCTTCTCTCCAGTGAAGCCTTCAGGAGCAACTAATTCTCCCCCACAAAACAATTCCTATCTCTCCATGAATGTGACATGTAATCTGAAAGTACCTGGGATATCATTCATCCTGCAATGCAAATATCTTTCCCTGTTTTTGGCCATCCCCTCAAAGAATGCTAACAGCAAGAGCTTCAGAGTGCATGAATGCAATGCATTCCATCAAAGAACCAATCAATGTCCTTCCTCCCATGCAGCACTTTTCTGTGATACACTGCAAGTTTGTTCCATTTCCATGCTGCCATGCCTGCACCACTAGCAGTGGTCACTAAGTTAGCTATACCATATCAAAGGTGGGCATATTTGATCTCTCTGTAGGGGGAAGCATCATCTGGAATGCTTGATCCTTCTCCTGCCAGCACTTAAATGAATCAGGCTTAAGAATAAACCTGGGTCACCAGTATTTTAAAGCAGCAATGCTGGTCCTGTGTTGCTTGGCCACTAGAGATGTTGAGAAATTAAATTTTGCCTGCAAAATTGTCATGAAACTAGCAATTTCACAGCGAGAAACATTTTGCAAAATTCCACTGTTCCATAAATGTTTTCGCTGGGTGCGAAATTTCGCCCATAGTATGTGAAATTTCACAGCAAAATAAGCAATTTTGCCCAAAATGTCAACATTTCACCCAAAGTTTGCCATTCTGAGGTGAAACTTTATATTTTGTGGCAAAAGTTTGCATTTCATCCATGGAATTTAACATTTTGTACCCATAAAATATTTCATAAAACAAAATTTCCTAATTTTGTACATCTCTATTGGCCACCCCCAGCTGATGTTTTTAATGTTGATATTGAAGACATCATTATTTAAAACTTCCAGATTGGTGTCTTATACTGTATTTCACAATCTTTAAAGATCTTATTTTTCATTTTCTGTGTTGTTTAACTACATTCATAACTTTATTCTCTGTAACCCTTTCCTAAAATTATCTTGTCCTTTAATTCAATCATATTACTATTATCAAGATAATAATTTATTCTTGATATTTTTTTCTAGAGTATAGTAAAGTTAACCTATCCTTAGGCAGCTTAATTATACTAAATAAATGCTGATCAAGAGTACAGCAATTTTACAATGTGTATCAGTCTCTTCATCTGATGGCATCATACTCTAGTAGCATAGTAATTCACGATCAGGAGGGACTTCAAGGGGGCTGGTCTGATATCTCAGTGAAAGCGTTACCACTCATTAAGCTGATGATCCAGTTTTGACAATGACCTGGGCTATTCATGGACCAGCTGGGGGAGGAAAGACTGCATACCTGAGAGACACCTATTCTCCATCAGGGTAGTAGATGCTGCATCTCACTGCTTGACTGCTACATACCACACTACAGCAGAAGAGACTGCTGCTGGATTCCATATAGACATACACATCACCATGTGAATGCATGGGTTTCACTGCACACAAGCACCCTCAAGAGAAAATACTGAGGAAAAACCCTTACTTTGTCCAGGTGTTGATGCAGGTTCCCCCCATAGGCTCACGTACAACCAAAATAGCAGGCCTCCCACCAACTTATATGTCCCGGGTATGTTGTACATAACCAGTAAATCCATGAGAAGGTCAGTGAAAAGGGCTGGCGGGGCTGTCAGAAGGGGGAAGACATTGGGCCACAGGCACAGAAACAAATAATGAAAAATATTTGTCATGCCTCTCTCGTGCTTCATAAGCAGGTATGAATACATATGTTGTATAAACATGTACTAACTTGAAGAGGTTCTCTATCCACCTCCTTCCAAGGGTATCCAGTGATTCCTTTGGTAAGCAGAAATTGGTCTTGACTTAACTTGAAGGCCTGTACTGTCTTCAGGTCCACAGGCTAAAATGACAGACTTTTCCATATGTTCAACACCCTCTGGGAGAAGTAGCTCTTCCTAACATTCGTCTTGAATTTACTACCTCTGAGCTTCAGGGCTTGCCTCCATGTCCTGCTAGTGGGCACCCTATCAAACATCACTCTCTCTGTGTCTCTCTGTAAGCTTGTCATTACCCTTTAGTATGAAGAAAAGAGATCATGTCCACTCAGCTGCATTTCCTTCAGTGTGATCATGTTTATGACCACCAGCCTCTCCACATTGTTTCTTTTTTCTTCCATACTCCTGATCATTTTGTTGGCCATGTGTTGCACCTTCTTGACTGCCTGTACTGACCATGATCTTGTGAAAGTATTTAATAACTTCTCCTGCCCTGCTGTTAGCACTTTTGATGTTTCTCCGCAGCACACCACATCCACACACTACTTGTTATGCTTCATCCCCTTATCTATTCTGACTTTCCTGGCCCCTTTCTTCTCCATGGCAGCTTGAAGAGCCATACACAGTGTATAGGTCCTAGCTCTGTTTTTTCTCCCCAAGTGTAGCACCTTACATGGCATAGGGTCATAATGTTGATGTCAATAACAGTACAGCAATCAATGCTGCAAGGAGAACAGTGTCCGTAGAAACAATGTGGGTAAAAACACTGAGCACTCCAAAAAATGTGCACAGCACTTAAACAATGGGAGTTTCTTGTTCTTTTGTGGGGGGGCATGCCCCCAAACCCCCCAATGTGGGGGGCTTCACCACACACACACCCCAGACCAAAGATAACATACTCTGAGGGGGGGTGGACTTCGAGGAAGGAGAGAAACTCAGGAGGGAGTAAAATTATTTTTTTAAGTAAAAAGAAAAGCACACACAAAAGCTACAACACCTGGAGACCTGGGGGGAACTGAACTGTGGTCCCAGGTCTCCATTAATGCCATGTGCTGCTGCGATAGCTACTCCACCATGGGAGTGGCTTGGCCAGGCACCAGATGACGTGGCTATTTGATCCTTTCCTGGTTACATCACAGAGTGACATGGGTAGTGATAATTCCCTATTGTTAATAAACTTCTGTCACTGTAATTCCTTTCATGCTTTGAACAGTATGGCTCTTCCAGCGCCATTATTGTTGTGCTATATTGACCTGGTATCCTTTACATATGGCTACATTTATGCTGATACTCAAAGCTCCTGAGCAGTCTTTCAGTTTGTTCAGGGCCTCCTAAGGTTTGCCCCAAACTCATGAGAGTCCACCACCCTGGCCAGCTTCTTGTCATCAGTAAATTGAAGCAGCCTGCTAGAGAACCCCAGCATCCAGACAATTCATGAAAATGTTGAACAGTAATTCTCCAAATGATAAAACTCATTCACAACACCATACCATTGTTTCCTGCCTAGAGAAATTTTTTTTAATTATTTGCTATGATACATTTCTTTGCTGAAATAATTGCAAAGGAACATAGCTACTATTTATACATACTTTAATCAGTTTATCTTATGGAAAGCCTCCTATCAATAGACTTGCATTTCCATTAGATTTCTATCCCTTTAACTTGGATTTGTAAATGTTTTCCAAAAATGCTGACTGTTGAGGTGATAATGGAGCTGAATACATATTCTTAAAGTCCATCATGATGTAAATGAGTGTGTTCCTTTGATCATGCTGATGTATTCACATTTTGCTGGGCAATAGCTTTTGCTATTAAATTTATCACCTGGACATGTTCCACCCCAACATCCCACTCCAACATTCCCATTCTGCTCCTCTCACCCTCCACAGTCAAATCAGGGGGCAGAAAATGATAGAGATCTAAACCAAGAGGCTGTGGAGGGGTGAGCGAGTATTCTGTTTCTCATCTCAATGGATTATAGGAAGGGAAGAGTACAGGCAGTAAATAATGATTATAATTTCCTGAATACTATAAGAAATTTCCAGTTCATTATTTGGATTTTAGATAATGAACATCCACCTGTTTTACTTGTATTTGTATTCAAATCATTCCATAATATAAAACAAGAAATAAAAAACTTTCCCTTCCTCCAGGGGACAATGATGGTTCAATGTCCACCACTACCCTCCACAATCATTTACATTACTACTATACTTCTTGAATGGTGAACGAAGGGCTGGTGGGAGGGTTAGAAAGCAATTAAGAGAAAAGGTTTTGCAGCAATTGGCAGGATGCCACATATTTAAAACTGTACTATGCCCACTGGCATAGCAGTAGTGCTACTGCTCATGACACTGGTGACCTGGATTCAGGAATGAGCCCAAGTCACAAGGGGGCCATCTGGGGGGGCCTGAAACTCCTAGAAGATGCTGTTCTTCCTCAGCAAAGGTGGGTCCTTTCTGCTGCCTTTATACTGCTCCCATTATGCAAGGTGCAGCAAGATGTGAGGTGGGTGGAACTGTGTTGGCTGCGACTGTTGCCACATGCACATGCGCATACCCATGCAGCCCTTGCATGCATGGTTCCTGAGGGCTGTTGGGAGAAAAATGAGAAAAAGTTTGGACACCTCTTCCAGTGTCATTCAGCCTTCTTCTTCACCACAGATACCTCTTGATAAAACCTAGACTTGTTCAGGGGTAAACCCCCTCCCCCTGACCAAGCCAGGGAGCACAAGCTGTGGCTCTGTGGAGGATGGGATCGGAGGAGAAAGATAAGATGACAAGGGCTGGTAGCCATGTAAGTCTGAATGGAACTCGAGGCCAGACTGCAGGTGACATAAACAGAAATTACACAAAAAAAAACTGCACTCACTGTGCTTTGCATCTGTTGCTCCTATATGATGGATCAGGTGCCATGGGGTGAAGACAGCTTGGCCTTTGATTCATATACTATACAGGGCTA
The DNA here is from genome assembly GCA_016271365.2 of Neoceratodus forsteri. NCBI lineage: Eukaryota > Metazoa > Chordata > Ceratodontiformes > Ceratodontidae > Neoceratodus > Neoceratodus forsteri. The sequence goes on along the minus strand of CM028134.1, from coordinate 878,275,698 downwards.
AGTGGGTTAGGTAAGAAGTAGAATGGTATTAAAGGATAACACTGTCAGGAGGCTGGCAAGATGCTAAGCATGTAAAATTGTGTCCTGAATGTGTGGTTTCTAATCATGGGTCATTGGTCAGGATGACTGAAGATACAGATGAATGTATAAGGACCTTTAGCTTTACATAATAGGAGACAGTGAGAGCTGGATAATGGAGGGTAGGACTATGAAAAGAGTGGTGAGTAGGGGCTGATAGGAGGCCATATATAATTATTTATAGATACTGTATGAGAGGACCAGGATGGGGTGGGGCAGTGAACAAGTGGGTGGTGAATTTATGTGGGCTTGGTCACATAGTCCCAGTAATAAATAATAAATATTTTGTGGTCCTGAATATAAATATGCACTAAATACTTGCCAAAAGGTATTGAGGTAAAACTGATCCTAAATATTGTACATATCTGTTCACATTTTGTACAATGGTTTACTGACATGTACAGTACAAGTCACATTAAACTGTTCCATCAACTCACTGGTGTAGCATTTTCTTTTGTGATTCCACTGCAGTGGCAGCTTGAATTGTTGAAACTTTTAATTGTTTTCCAACCATTCTTCACTGCCTGTTCAACTCACTTGTACCTGTTTAGTGATATGGCAGTAGCTGTTTTGCAGTGTTTATGCAATGCAATGCAGTTTCATGGCATTGTTTATGAATATCACAGCATTCCTTAAGATTTGTTTAGTCTGCCTTCTGAAATGAAACTCATAAGCACTCAGCTGAAAATAAAGCTTATAGTCCTAACAGCTATTTGCAAACTAATACTAACCTTTTACTAATTCATTGAATTAAACACTGCACAGATTAGGAAACTCATTGAACAATGCTACACCAGTGAATTGAGGAAACAGTTTAATGTGACTTGTACTGTACAGTATGCACACTGTTGTGTTGTTTTTTTATCTTTGACATGGGCTATGACTGAAAAAGGGACTTAGGTTTCTGTCCACCTTACATGGTAATCAATCAATAAATCGGTCAATGTATAACATATATTTGTATTGTATCCTTTGTGAATTGCATTTTTATATATCTTTTATAACTGTGTGTAATGTTTTTTATGCTGACATGTTTATATTTACATATTTATGCAACTAAATTGTTATTCCCTAAAAACACCATTGTAAATGAGCTTTACTGAATGATTTTATCCTGAAAAAATTAGACTAAAAGACATTTATACACCCCTAGAAAAAGGCCTAATTTGAAACCAAGCCTTAACATTTTAATAATTGCTTTTTCCATTCAGATATTTAAGCAAAGCCAGTGGAATGGCTTAATGAATTTTTTAAGTTTCTCTAATATCTTGGGCAATCACATCTAAAGTAAGGATTCTTAACCTACAGAGTTATTGACAAAAACATAGGTATGGTCATTTATTGCTGTACAACCATTAGTCTCTGTGAGATCTAACTGTGTCTTTGATATTGGTGATAGCAATAGCAAAAAAAAAAAACAAAAAAAACAACACTATACTAACAGAGATTATTGCTGCCCAACAAAGGATAATGGATAACAATAATAAAATAAATATTTCAGTTCCATTTCAAACATTTTCTTAGGATGTATGTTTAAATTTGGCAGCATTTTGTTTTGTTCATAAATACATGCTGAACCTGTGATGGAATGAGTGCTTTCTTAGTTGCTTCAGTCCTTAATTTGCTGGGAAAAGTAAAGCATCAAACAAAGCCTGAACCACGTTGGTGTAAATGAAGACACATTACATCTTCCTCATGGCTGAGTTTATGGAGTTTATATGCTTGAAGCCACTGAAGCACAGCATTTTTGCATTGCATGCAATAAGTGCTGAATGTCAAAGGTTTCCTTGCCAGGCTTGAACACTGAGTGTGACATTCATTTTCATGCAAGTATAAGTAAGATCAAAATGAAACAGAAGCAGTCACCAATTTATATTGCCCAATACAGATGACAAATTATCAAATCACTGGAAGTAGTTACTTCAGTGATGTGTCATCTATATGCCTGGGGTGCTGTCAGCATGATTCTTTGCAGTTTATTTTGAGGCTGCCTCAAGGCCGTGCTTTGTTCTGCCATGAAAACAGTAGTCACTGCTTCCCAAGGTTCTGATTGGAGTTCTTATTATAATCACCACTATTGTATCATTTTATAGCCTCGTATATTTATCTTTAACTCTCACCTGAAAACTTTCTTTTATTATTCAACCAGGCCTTTGGATCTTGACTTTCCTGAAATATTGATGTCTATACTATTTATTTATATTGCTTGTGCATATTGTATTAATATTTTGAGATATTTAAATTACATTTTTAAAGTTGTGACAAGGCACACCTTTATGTCTAAGATAGGCTACACCTGCACCCAGAAGGAGAGGGAGAACTGGTCAGTACAGTGGGCAGGGCAGTTAGGGGGATTTAAAATGAAAGATAAAGGGAGTGGGCTAGTGTGTGAGATTATCATGGCCAAACAGTAGGCACAGGGATCATGAAGGAATACATACAGGGCAGCTTTGCACAAGGAAAAGAGACACCTGGGATAGAGTCAGGAAGAATGGAGGGTTGACTAACCTCACTACTGTGCTTGCCAATATAAGTAGCAAACACAGAAGAATGAATCATCTAAAGGGCTTAATTACCTCAAAGGACAGGAATTGGGGACCCTAACTGGCACCTAGTGGGAAGGGGCAAATGACTGGGACACCAGATAAAGGGATACAGACTATTCTGAAGAGATTGGTCTGATGTGAAGGGGTGGCTCTGTTCATATGGAAGGGAGTCACTGTAGAGAACAAGAAGGGTATCTGGGGAACAAGCAATGTCACAAAGTTTGGTTTGAGGTGGGGGGATGGAGGCAAACAATTCATCCTTGGGGTGTGCTACACTACCTCAAAGATCTCAGTGGAACATGATACCTAGCTGATTAGGGCATTTATGAGATTATCCAAATCAGATGCAGTAGTGATTCCAGGAGTTTCAGTTCCCTGGCCATAGACTGGCATATTGAGAGGGCAAACAGCACATCTGAGCATGAATTCCTATCTCTCTTCCAGGACTACTTCCTAAAGCAGAATATTCAACAGGGTACCTTGTTTTCAGAAGTGGGGATGAGGCCATCTCCTGTGTACAAATCACAGAATCACAGAACCAGTGGGAGTCAATGAACACAATTCAGTAACCTTTTCCTCGTGACAGAGAAAACTAGCTGGACCTCAGCCACCAGGACCAGAAACTCAAAATGGTAGAATCTGAGAAGATGTAGGACCTAGTGTCCAAGGCTCTGGAGTGGATCAATAAGGCTATTAGTTTAGAGCATATGTGGTGTTCATTGCAGAATGTGTGCAAAGCAGCTGAACAGTTCTGCATTCCTATAACCAATAAGGGAAATGGGTCAAGAAGCTGCCCTCTGGCAGTATAGGGACCCATGACAATAAATTATGTATAGTAATAAGTGTAACTGCTGGAAAGAGATGAGTTGCTTCCAGGCCAGAGAGAGAGAGAGAAGTACAAAGCAGCACTAAGGGTCTGCAAGATTAGACTTAAGAAACCCAAAGAAAAGAGTAGAAGCCAGGATGGCAGGAAAAGCTGCAAACAACACCAAAGCCTCCTTCTAGTACATTCATTAAATGGAAAAAGGAAGGTGAAGGAGACAATTGAGCACTTATAAAAACAGGGGTGGTGGGGGAAGGAATCTGAACAACAGCTAGAGGCAATAACATAAATGTGTTATAAATACTTGGCTTTAGTGGTCACCAAAGGGCCCCTTACGGAGGAAGAGGGCTCATCCTCAAGGCTCATAGTATCAAGGGTAGCCATGATGCAGTCATCGGACATCATGCCTGCCCTGCTAGTGAACTACCTTCAAAATTTATTCCTGGTAAGTCCCAAAGGTTGGACAGGATACACCCCAGGGTCATAGTGGAGTTAAAGGAAAAATGTGTGGTATCACTTGCAGTAGCCCAGTCCAAATGTAGTTCATCAACTCATGAACTCTGTTGAACATTCATGAATGGTGAACAAAAATTCATGAACTTACCAAACCTTTAAGGGAACATGATGAACTAAGACAAATATCAATTTGCATAACTAATTTGCATACCAGAATGCACTGTTCCCCACTGTACAAGTTAACCAGTATGCCAAAATCAGAAAAGTTTCAGTTTAGGAGTGGAAAACATATTTTCCACCAGGCAATTAAACTATTTGTGCACCCAAAAGGAATAACAATTTAACCTAGCACATTAAAAAATAATTTCCAATTCTGATAATTTAAATAGCACTTGTGCCCTTATACTAAAGAAAGGAAGGTGAGCAGTGATTCCATTTGACAGAAGAACAACAGAAAACAAGGGTAAGGTAAGTTCCTAATTCTAAACTGCATGGCAAGAGAAGCTATTCATTAGAAAATCTTGAGTTTATTAAAATAATTTGCCATGGTTAATTGCTTAGATTGTGTACTGATATTTTTTCTAACAACTGAAAGAAAAATAAGTTACAAGATACATACCTGTGTGACCGTATATTAGCTGGGCACAATTAATCAGGCAGACAACATATTAAACAAAGTTATGACATAAAAAGCAGAGTCAGGGAGTAGAGCACTAGATTTGTGGTAGATTCCAAAAGATATCGATAGCCCAGAAAACATGGAAAGATGAGTGCTTCCACTCTTCCTGTGGTTATGACATAAGAATTTGGATCTGGGTGTAACAGTATAGAAACATAGACTTTGATGGCAGATAAGGACCGCTTGGCCCACCTAATCTGCCCATTTCCCTACCTAGAGGATAAGTTGCAGATCCTATTTGACCAACAGCCTATTTCTTCCTACCCCCCACAAAAATTGCCTCATGTTTGTCTCATGTATTCTTGAATTCTCCCACAGTTTTAGACCCTACAACCTCCTCAGGAAGGCTGTTCCATGCATCCACCACCATCTCTGTGAAAAAATACTTCCTCACATTGCCATGAGCTGTCCCGCCAACACCCAATATTATATTAGATATATCTGAGTTGAATTCATCCCACCTGCACTTACATGACATACTAATAAACATACAGAAACTTAAAGAAATACAGTATATACAATTTCAAAAAATAGGACTGCATTACAATGTTGCACTAGGGCAAGTGGGTATTTTAAAGCATAGATAACTGAAATGTACATTGCTGTCATACAAGGCAAAGGGATCATAAAAGTACCAAAAAGAACAGTGCACTTCTGTTATTCCATCCCATGTTTTCATGAGGAGGATCAGCATCCTAGCACTCACATTTTTGTGTGCTTCCGTGTGGCACAAAGCTATCAGCCCTGCAAGAACATCACCTAGCACCCTACAAAGTAGCTATGTCCCCAAACCCCAGACAGAGCTGTAAAAAGGCATGACAGTGCCACAATATTGAAGTACATCTCTCAGAAAATGCAGACTATTCACAATCCAAATATGTTACTTCAGTGAGCAACAGAAATGCATTAAGTACACAGAGGAACTCAAAAAAGACAGCAATTATATACCAAAAAAAAGATTTCAAAATATTAGATAGAAAGATAGATAGATAGATAGATAGATAGATAGATAGATAGATAGATAGATAGATAGATAGATAGATAGATAGATAGCCTGGGAAAGGCCCACTCTTTAGCCTGGCTTTTGTAGATTGTTGATTCCAGCCTTGATACTCCAGTCTGTCCTTCTGACAACCTAAAGATTTCTGGGATTTTTTTAAGCTGTTATGCTGTAACTTTGAGTTTTATTTTGATAACTGTACAGTATTTCAATGTATGTTTTATCCCTTTTATGTTTGTTAGGCACCCAGAGCCTCAGGGAATGGGTGTCGTATACTTACCTTGCCTTGACAGATACAAAGAAAGAAAGAAAGAAGGAAAGAAAGAAAGAAAGAAAGAAAGAAAGTTAGTTTATTTATATAGCGCCCCTTTCAAGGGACTCGCGAGTGCTGAACAAAGTTTAAAAATCAACAACAAACATCACTGAACTATACAAAATACATAAAAAGAAAACATAGCAAAGCACAATGTAAAATTCTATCTATCATTAAAATACATCAGTAAAAATAAATCATTTCATTTACAACTTACATATTAAAGGCCTGGTTAAGTAAAAATGGTTTTAACCCCTTTTAAAAGATTCCCACCAAGGGTGCCTCCTGTAGATGCCTAGGCAGAGAGTTCCACAGGGCTGGCATGGCCACTGAAAACACACCCTCCCCAGAATGCTGCAACCTAGCTGTGGGAACCACAAGGCAGCAAACCTCAGAGGAATAGAGAGCCTGGGGCAGGCAATGAGGAACAAGGAGGTCATGCAGGTAGCATGGTCCCCCTATGTGCAGGGCTTTATAGGTCATTAATCTGACCTTGAAGGCAATTCTCCACCAAACTGGCAGCCAGTGCAGTTTGCAGAGGATGGGTGTAACATGTCCTCATCTCAAAGTGCCCATTAATAACCTAGCTGCCACATTCTGCACCAGCTGCAGTCAGTGGAGATTGCCTCCAGATAACCCCAGGTTCAGGGCAATGCAGTAATCCAGCCTGGATTTGACAAAAGCATGCACCAGGGTGGAAAGATCCTCAGGTCGTATAAGGGCAAGGATCTGAGCAATGTTCCTCAGGTGATAAAAAACACTTTTGATGACGGCTGACACATGCTCATCAAGTGTCAGACCATCATTGAGGAGTGTGCCCAGATACTTAACCTGAGTGGAGTGTGTATATGGAACAACCCCAAAACTAGAACATGGGGATCTCTAAGGGCCCCCATTACACCTATGACCAGGATCCACCACCAATACCTCTGTCTTGTCTGGGTTGAATCAAAGTCAATTGCAGGTCATCCAGTTCTGGATTTCCTCCAGGCAGGTGTTAAACACAGAGACCGCCTCTGGTTTCCAAGTGCACAGGACAGGTATAGCTGGGTATCATCAGCATAGCAATGAAAACCCAGCCCAAACCACCTGATAATGTCTCCCAATGGCAGCATGTACATCGCTAGCAACAAGGGTGACAGGACTGACCCCTGCAGATCTCTACAGTGCAGAGGCATTGGGTTATATGAGGCTAACCTCATCATCACCCTCTGCACTCTGCCCATGAAATAGGCTCTAAACCAGTTGATGACATTACCGGTCAGGCCACACTAGTACCGCAGGTGGTTCAGCAGCACCTTGTGGTCCACAGTGTCAAGCACCACTGAGAGGTCCAGGAGAACCAAGATTGTACACTCTCTCCTGTCACTCACCATTAGGGTCATTCAGCACCTTCACCAGGGCATTCTCCATGCTATGCCTGGCTCTAAACCCAGACAGGAAGCACTCATGAGTTGCAGAGGAGGCAAGATGCATCTTATGCTGAATGGCCACCACTTTCTCTAGAACCTTCCCAAAAAATGGAAGATTTGTGACTGGTCTGTAGTTGCTGAGTCACTCCAGGTCCTTTGAGGGCTTCTTCAATAGGTGTCTAACCAAAACCATTTTCAGTACCTTAGAAAATACCCCACACCCCAAGGAACTCTGGAAAATCCCAGCAATCACAGAACCTATTAGGTCCACACAGCCAACCAAAAGTCAGGTTGGACCGGATCCAGATCACAGTCAGAGTAGATAAGAGTTGGACATGAACGGGTGTGACTGAATCAAAGGCAGCACAGATGGCTCTATTATAGGCAGCCACTGCCTCTTCTGGTCCATTTACACATGCAGCCTCCACTCTCAATAGGTCCAGCTTCAACTGTAGTCCAGTTGGGTACAATCCTCATAGAGTTCAGTACCGGACCATCTCCACAAAGGATGGGCCCTCAAGGGGATCCCCAAACATGAACACCATGGTGCTATGATCCAACCAAATAACCAGATCACTCCTGAGGTCATTGACCCCAAGACCCAGAGTGAACACCAGATCTAATGTGTGGCCATGTGAGTGGGTCACTGAAGTGACAGTATGCAACAGGCCCAGAGCTTCCATACTGTACAGGAGATCATGTCCAAATGATGAGAGTCTGTTGTCAACCCAGGCATTGAAGTTTCCCAGAATTAACCATCTGGGGGACTCCAACACCAGGCCAGCAACAAAGTCTCTGGTCTCTTAATGTCGGTATTCTTATCCAGAGGAACAATCCCAGCTCCTGCCTCCAGTGATAACATTTTTATAATAACAGTCAGTGGATGATTCTTCAGTGCTTCCCAATTGCCCAGAAGAAATTAAGGAATTATCCTCCAAAGCGGTATCTGAGTTTAGTCTTGAACTGGATTTCAGGAAGTCTATTAGCTTTCCACATCAAAAAAAAAAACACATAGAAGTTTTCTTGCAATCAAAAGCGACACTTTGCATGCTTCATAAGAAAAAAGGATCCAGCAGTTTTTAGAATTTTGCATTTTAAAGAGATCTTTCTTTTCCATCGTTGTGACCTGAAACTTATGTCTGGGAACATCTTGAATTTAACATCTGTGTATTCAATGCTGCCACACATTCTTGCAATCCTTATAAGCAAATCACAGTTTGTTTCAAACGCTAAGACACATAAGATGGTCTGAATTCTTCTAAAGTTTACTTCCATTTCAGTTTGCACATTTCTGTTTACATTTTTTCTTTTTTGTGCTCTTCATTTTACTGGGATTCTATATATGCTTTAGCTACATAGGGCAAAGTATATTTTGGTAAGGCTAAAGCATTCACAAAAATGTCTTTCAGTGTATCAGTAGAGGTGGGAAATTGCTTGTCTGTGCTATCAGGAATTCCAACAAAATGAACATTTTTATATCTTAAAGCATTTTCAACCATTTAGAGTTTTCACCTTTAATCCACACAGTCTCGTGTGTTAGCAGAAGTGAGAGCATCACTCAAAAGAACTTTAGCCGATAGTGTCTCAACATTAAATTTATTTTCTTTAACAAAGTACCTGTAATAGTTTCTAGCTCAGTCTATTGGTTGGTGAAGCATTTTTAATTTTTACAGTTTGAACAAGGAGTTTGCCCATCTGCTGACTGAAATTTAAACAGATTTGTAGTTTCTGTATGGCTACTCCTATTTCAGGTATTGTCTGCATTTTTACTGATATCTCTTCAGTAGCAAAGGTTGTGGATAGTTTGGGGTTTTTATCAGCGGCTCTCAGGTTGGTCATATGAGGAAACACCACATGCATCTTTCTGGCACCCATTTGTCCTAGAAAAAAGCTCCCATGAGTCAGAAACATGTCCATCAGGCTAGATTCATCTAAAAGTGATCTCTCATTATGCTTTGCCAGCTGCAGTTCTAGTTTTCTTCCTATTTTTTGTCTTTTTTAGTGGTGGCAATTTAGCTTCTGGCTCCATTACAAAGAGCTTTCTTGCAACCTCTCAGCAGAGCAAACACATGCAGCTCCCTTCATGGCACCATCTTGCCTGACAATCATGAACTTTTATGAACAATTTCAGGGGCTGAAATCATGAACTGTTCAAGATTAATTCATTCAACTGCAAATCTTTTGATTCTGTCTGGACAAGTGTGATACAGTGCCACACAGGATATGAAACTGGCTAATATGGCCCCCACCTTCAAGAATGGGGCAAGGCTGGACAAAGGCAATACAAACTGGTCAGTCTGGCATCAATGCCATTGCCAACCTAGAGCTGTTGGTGGCTGATCTTCACTGCCTAGAAACCTCTATTTTGTTGAATTTTTTTATCCTGTTATGGTTTTAATGAGGTTTTATTATGTTTTTATTCACTGGTGTGTGTCCTCATTTACGTTCAGCACCCAGAGCCTCTGGGATTGGGCACCTTATAAATAAAATCGCCTTGCCTTGCCAACAGCTAGTGCAGAATGAGGCAACCAGGCTGCTGACTGGCCTTTCGCCGTCATGTCATAATATGTCTGTACTATGCTCTCTGTACTGGCTCCCTGTTAGGTGGAGGATCACCTTGAAGGTCAGTTTGCTGACCTATAAAGCACTACATGGTCTGGGGCCTGGTTACATGCAAGACCTCCTACAGCCCTACCACCCATCTCGTCCCCTCTGGTCAGCCAAGGAGGGCCTCCTAGTAGTTTTCAGGGCTCATTTGAAATCATCTGGTGCCCAGGTTTTTTTGGTTGTGGTGCCCACCCTGTAAAATTCACTGCCTCGATTGCTCAGAGAGGCCCCCTCGGTTAGTGCCTTCAAGAAGGATCCAAAGACCTTTTTATTTAACCAAGATTTTCCTTCATTCTAATTAATTTTAACTAATTGTAACATATTCTAGTGGGTTATGCTTTGTATTTTAATTTGTGCTTATATTGTTCATGTATCTGTAAAGTGACTTGAGTTGCAACTAAGTTAGAGCTATCTAACAAATTCATAAACTAAATTAAAATAAACTAATGCTGGGCAAGGACCTGAGGACCAGTTTCACAGAAATATAGAAACTATTACAGGCAGAAAAAAACCACCCTACTTCTGCTCCAGTCTATCACTACAATGACTCAGTCTGAACCTCCTTTTAGCATTGCATTCTGTTTAGTAGTTTTACCCCCTCCCATCTCCCTTGCTTTCACTGCTATCCACTTCTTATACCTGTTCATAATATGGTCTGTAGGATAGAAGAAGGCCATGTGACCCATCAAGACTACCCTCCCACTACTCAGCAGCAGTACTCTCAAATTCCACTGCTACTCACATACTAATCCAGCCCACCTTTAAACAGTACTATATTTTCACAATGAGCTTGACAGTGAGTTCCAGATACTAATAGAGTTGTGCGAAATTGAAAAATTTCACTCAGTGAAATATTTCACGTAATTCACGCATTACGTGAAATATTTCACTCCCCAGCGCGAGTGAAATTTTGTCTGCAAACTGGCGATATTTTGCACCTGCTGGTGAAATTTCACACCCGCGGGTGAAAGTCTGCACACGTGGGTAAAATTTTGCTAACTGCGAGCAAAATTTAGCCACCCACGGGTGAAATTTATACTTAAATTCTCCTGACTTAATCCTGAGTCCCCGCTGGTTATCCTCCTCGACCGATTACCGGCTGTAATTGAATAAAGCCCCCCCCCCCAGTTAACTGGGCCCCTTCATGTCCTTTATCTAATATTAAACAAAATTAAACCCACACTCCCTGGTGTCTAGTGGTCCCTTCCCCCACGGCCGCTCATGGCCCAAACTATTCTCCTGACTCCCCTGTGTCTAGTGGTCCCCCTGGCTGATCATGGCTGTAATTGATTCTTTAATAAAGCTCCCCCAATAACCCTGGCCCCCTCATTTCCTTTTCTTAAAAAAAAGTAGAATAACATAAAACCCACACTCTCTGGTGTCTAGTGGACCCCCCACCTTGTCAGCATAAACTAGCATCCACCCCACTCCCCCCCATATCCCGATGAGGCCACCGGCACAGCCTTCCATTCACTTCCATGGCCAGCAGCCTGACTGAGTGCAACTGAGCTCTTGAATGAATGAGCACGTGCTTGTAGCATGTGCTCATTCATTCAAGGGATCAGTCATGCTCAGTCAGGCTGCCGGCCATGGAGATGAGTGAAGGGCTGTGCCAGTGGCCCGATCGGGGTACAGGGGTAGCAGGGTGGGCACTAGCTCATGCTAATTGGGTGGGGGTTGGTGCTCAGGCTCATAGCATTTCTCTTTTCTGCCATCTCTACTGCTCGGTTTTGGTCCTGTGACCTGACAGTGACAACTCAGAGTTTAAGTAGCATAGGTAATCACATGAAATAAAGGTGTGAACAAGGTGTGAACGACAGGATCCTGTCAGAAATAGGCAGCGTGCTTAAATTGGTCTAAGCATTCTATTTAGTATGAGATGCCTATGGGAATGACAAACAGCAGACAGAAATTGCCCGCAGTAACCCGTTTGCCCGCATAAAGCAGGGATGGTATAAGTGGTGGGTACAGTACATGCATAGAGACATAGAAACATAGAATTTGCTGGCAGATAAGGACTGCTTGGTCCACCTAGTCTGCCCATTTTTCCCTACCTACTCTATTACCACAGACCCTACTTAATCTCTGGTCCTACCCCCCTTGCCTTGCCGCTAAGATTCACTTTTGCCTATCCCATAAATTCTTGAATACCGCAACAGTTTTTGCCAACACCTCCTCTGATGGGAGGCTTTTCCAGGCATCCACCAGACTTTCTGTGAAGAAACATAGAAGCAGCAAATGTCCTCTTGGTCTACCTAGTCTGCCCTAAGGTCCCTACATACTGTGCCACAGTAGATCCTAATTGATCCCCAGCCTTAAACTCACACCCCCCAGCCCTGTTACTAAGGTCCCCTTGTGTCAGTCCCATGCATGAATGTGTGAATCCTGTTACTGTTTCAGTACCCACCAGGAAGTACTTCCTCATAAATAAATACATACTTACATACATATATAAGTACAAGTTCAGCCTGCTCAGCCTTTCCTCATAAGGCTTTCCCTGCATTCCATGCATCATTATGGTGGCTTCTTTGCTCTGTGTTCAGGTGATTTCTGTCTATCTAAAGATGAAGGCCCCAAAACTAAAAACAGTACTCTATGTGTGGCCTTAAAATAGTCATGTAGATGGGCAAGATCACTGCCTTTCTCCTAATAGTAAATCCCCTGCCAGTGCAGCTCAACATTCTGTTTGCCTTAGTATCTCCCTTATCGCAATGGGCTAATGTCTTGAGGTTTTTGCTAAGGATTACTCCAAGGTCACTTTCCTCCCTTGTTTGTCCCACTCTGACACCTTCTATCCAATACACTGTTTGGAGTTATTTTCGCTAATATTCATAACCTTGCATTTGTTTGAATTAAATTTGAACTGAGAGAACTTGGACCACTTTTCTAGTCTCTGCAGGTCCCTTCTTATTTATCTAATTCCAGACAATGTGCCTAACCTGTCACATATTTGTGTGTCAACTGCAAACTAAGCTACTCTTTCCTTGTATACCTTCTCTAATGTCACATAGGAACATATTAAACAGTACCAGTTTATAGACCAAACCCTGTAGCACCCCAATCATCACTTTCCTGACCCTGAAGTGAATCAAATTTAGAACTACACTGTATGACCACTCCCTCGGTCAGTTGTTTATCCAATTAGATGAGTTCTTTCCAATTCTGAGGTCCCTCATTTTCTTCACAAGCCTCTTTTGTGGCACTAAGTTGAAGGCCTTGCTGAAGTCCAAGTAGTGGATGTCCCCAACCTGGCCCAAGTCCACTGCCTGTGACACTGAGTTTAAAATGTCAGTGAGGTTCATCTGGCACAACCTCCAGTTAACAAAGCTATGTTGCTTTTTATCATGTAGTTCATTAGCTTCAAGAAATTACATTATCAGTTCCTTGATGTTAGACTCAAGTAGTTTTCAAAGATAGAAGTCAAACTAATTTGCATGTAGTTTCCCAGGTCCCCCTCATCCCCTTCCTTATCCAGTTACCTGGGACCCCTTCCCCTGGTGCCAGTGAGCAGATAAACAAATAAGCCAGTGCCTCACCTCAATTTCTCTCAGTGCTCTTGGGATGGAGTTTGTTAAGCCCTGGTGCCTTGTTTACCTTCAACCCCATAAGCCCTTTGAGTACCTTCCCATGTAATTTGCCCCTTGTTTAACCTCTGCCCATTCTACACCACTGTATTTTTTGAGCACTGCAGAAAAAGGGTCCTTCCTCCACTGTCACTACTATGCTGGAGTATTCATTCATTAGGTTCACCATCCCGCATCCTCAACCATTGTTTTATAAAGGATAGAATCATGGAGCACTTGGTTGAAGCCAGTGCTTTTGCTCCCTCTCAGCATGGCTTTATGAGGGGCAGATCATGCCAAACAAACTTTATCACCTTTTCTGAGGTGGTAAACATGGAGATTGACCGGGGCAGAGCTGAGGACATAGTCTATCTGGATTTCTGCAAAGGCTTTGATACTGTGGCCTATGAAGAGCTTGTGGGCAATGTACACTAATGCAGTTTAAATGAGGCATACACAAGGTTGACTGCTAGCTGGTGTGGGGGCAGGGAGCAGAGGGTGGTGCTGACAATGTACTACTCTTAGTGGAGAAAGAGTACCAAGCAGCCTTCCTCAGGGATTGGTGCTGGAACCACTTCTCCTCAACATCTTCATCAACAATCTGACAGCTGTGGTCTACAGCAGGTTGCTTATGTTTCTGGATGGCACTGAGTTAGCCTTGGTGGTGGACTCCCTTGAAAATGGGGACGAACTGCAGGAGATTCTGTGCAAGCTGGGTGATAGATCAGAATCCTGGAACTTCAGATTCTGTGTAGCCAAATGCAAGGTGCTACACTTGGGAGCAAAATCCAAGAGAGGACCTACAGTACATACCATGTGGGTCTTTTAGTGCTGCAGTGGAGAAGGAAAAGAACATGTTGACTGCAATAAGCAAGGAGAAAAAGCAGGACAAGCAGCTCATGGCCTCTGTCAAGAAGGCCAGCATAATGTTGGGGTGTAACAAAAGGGGATGACAAGCAGAGTAATAGAAGCAATTTTGCCACTTTGCAAGAAGTTCTGGTCAATACAAATGGTACACTGAGGCAGTCGAGAGGGAGTGATACAGGACCACCAATATTTACCGGCATGGGGGCAAAAGCTCTAAGGAGAGACTAAAGGCCTGTAACATGCTCACCCTGGAGGAAAGGAGACTGAGAAGGAACCTTGTTGCAATTTATTGCACACTCAGGTTTTTAAACAAGATTGAACAGTTACAGATGTTTGATCTCGTGTCCAGCAGCAGGATGCAAGGACACATTCTGAGGTTCGAGGAAGGTAATCTCATGGGTAATGTTAGGAGTATATTTTTCTCTCAGAGTGTGGTGAAACTATAGAAAAACCTAGCAGTGGAAATAGTGGACATGAAAGCAGTACAGGCCTTTAAGGTAAGCCTGGACACATTCCTGCTTACCAAGAACATCCCTGGGTACAATGAGTGCTACAGTGGGTAGGGAATCCCTAAGAATTGGTATGTTTCTGCACAGTATATTCATTTCATCCCTGATTATGAATGTGGTAGCTGCTTGATGGGCCTAGAGTCCCTTCAGACCTTAAAGATGAACCATAAATATATTTTAAAATTATTCTTTTTTCTGTAATATATCGACAAACCGACCTTATTTATGAGAAATAAAATGCAGGAATTGCTACTTCTCAGGCATGAATGCTGTTTTATTGCCTCCTTTTTTTGTTGGTTTCATAGAAAATCCCTCATACTTTTTCAGAACAGCTGTCAAAATCTTGAGTAAGTGCTAATGTTATTCAAGTAGTAGTACTATAACAAACATACAGTGAGGGGCTCAATGGAAGGTAGAAAGTGTACAGTGCCCTGGGGGTCACTAAGTGTAGAAAACAACCTGCAGCCCATAGACTTAAAGAACTGGATAAGCACTTTCACTGCAAGATACACAATTTAAATGAATTCATATACAGTCTTAGCCATGACTCACTTGTTTTTAACTCGCATTTGTTATTCATCATTCTCAACCTACCGCTCCCTATACAGCTTGAAGCAATCAGCTGGCTAGTCAGTAATCCATCAATTCTACAAGTGAAATAACACATCCATTTGTTTCAAATGGCTGTCATTTAATGTTACTGTAGCTCCTTGACTCAGTTATGTGACTCTTCATAATATTACTCAAAGTAGTTCATCTTGCAAACCCCACAGACTCAGCAGCCTCTGTACCACCACGCCCTTAATGTTTCAATGTCATATTGATGTCTTCATCAGAAGTGGTATACCAAATCACAATATCAACTTATAAGGCAAACACTTAAGGCCACAGGACAACATTTAGAGGGCAACATTTAAAGTGATAACAGTGAAATGCCAGAGACACAACCCAGAGTTATTTAAAGTGCTTAAAAGTGCTTAGACATGCTCAAATCAAAACAAAATGAGTTACCCCACAGACAGATATAGACACAATAGACAATATATGGTCCAAAGGGCAATATCAGACACTGAAAAGGGTTAAACATCCTGCAGAGAAAAATCAATGTTAAAAAGCAAGTCCATAAATATGAAGCCATAAATATCAGGTCCTAAATAGTTCATAAATAATTCATAAATAGTCCATAAATAGGAATGTAAAAGCAGTTCATCATTCAGTCCATATGGTTGTACAGTTCCCAGAGTGTAAATCCAATAGGCTTCACAATGTTATAAACTTCTGCACCAAATTACTCCTCTGGAACTCAAACATTCACCTTTCCAATTATTAAAAAGTTTAACAATACAGCTGATCCATGTCATGCTTCAACAAAATCTCTGGCCATAGCACACTGCATATTTTGATTCCTAATGGCCATTCTGTTTTCTGTGGAGGGTTGTGATCATTGGAAAAATCATTGAATCCAGGGATCCAGCCATAATGACATCCACTGAATGCATATTAGAGATGGCTAGATCTGCGTTAGAATCAAATTATTTTTAACCAGAAATTTTGCGCACAAATAAAAGGAACCTCCATGGGGACTACATCTGCCCCAAATTTGGTTACACTTTATGTGGTAGACTGGGAGACTGAATTTATCTACAATGAGGATCAAAATAAGTCTGTAATTATGATCAAAGTTTGGAAATGTTACCTGGATGACATAGTTATGGAATGGAGAGGACAAACTGCTGACTTACAACATATATATATATATATATATAAATGAAACAAGCCCACATTTAAAATTCACAATTAAAAAATATATCAGTGAAATAAGCTTCCTTGATCTTAAAACCAAAAATGAATAGAAAACTTTCTTCATAGAATACACTATTGAGAATGGACAGTTGCCACCCTAAGCATCTGATTAAGAATATTCCAAATGGCCAATTTTGAGACTTAAATGTACCTACACAGAAGAAAGAGATTTTGAAATGGAATACTTACAAACAAAAAAAAATGATTAAATGGAAACAATATTCACAAGATAACATCCATTTGGCCTATAAGTATGCAAAGCAAAAAAAAATAGGCAGCAGGTATCATGGGTAATCAGCAGAGAAATATGACCGTGGTTGGCAACCCACTTTTGTGACACAATACAATCCACTGGCTACAAAGATTGGCAATGTGGTAAATAAAGAAATTGGACAATATTAAATGCTGACCCCAGATTATAAAGTCTGTCCACACGAGTTCCTCATGTGACATTCTGGAGAGGGTGCAACATAAGGGATATGGTGGTGGTGCATAATGTGTTACCCAAACCTGAAAAACAAACATGGTACTTCCATCACAGATTTTTTTGTTCATCCAAGGTCTGGGAGAAAGTTTGAAATAAAACAATTAACTGCAGTAGTACAGGTGTGATATATATAAATTTGTAGGAACTGAAAAGGTGGACAATGGATTTCCAAGATAGTAATTAGGTACAGAAGTTGTTACAACGTGAAGCCTTTTGGATTTACACATTGGGAACTGTACAACCATATGGACTGAATGATGAACTGCTTTTACATTCTTATTTATGAACTATTTATTGACTATTTATGAATTATTTATGAACTATTTAGAATCTGATATTTATGACTTCATATTTATGGACTTGCTTTTTAACAGATTTTTCCCTGCAGGATGTTTAACCCTTTTCATTTTATGATATTGCCATTTGGATCTTATATTATCTGTTGTGTCTGTATCTGCTGGTGGGGTAACTCTCTGTGTCTTAGTTTAAGCATGTCTAAGCACTTGTAAGCACTTTAAATCACTTTGGGCAGTGTCTGCGGCATGTTGTTATCACTTTAAATGTTTGCTCTCTAAATTTTGTCTTGTGTCTTTAAGTGTTCCCCTTATATGTCAGTCTGGTGATTCTGTACACCACTTCTGATGAAGATGTCAGTATGACATTGAAACTTTAAGAGCGTGGCTGTATATGATCGGCTGGGTCTGCAGGGTCAGCAAGGTGAACTACTCCAAGAAATATTATGTAGAGCTGCATAGCTGTGCCTAGGAGCTAACATTAAATGACAGCTGTTTGAAAAAAATGGATGTGTTATTTCACCGGCAGAATTTATGGATTATGGACTAGTCAGTCGATTGCTTCAAGCTATAAAGTGAGTGGTATTTTGTGAATGATGAATAATAAATGCAAAAGTAAAGTAAGTCACAGTAGTGGTACTAGATTTATTTCTGAGGTGCCCAGTTTCACAAGCTCTGGGCACTTTACATAACAAAAATAAAATGAATAAACAACAGCATATAGTACATGTTTTTTTTATAAATACAATGAGTAAATTAGGGAATCACAGAATCAGCTCCAATAAATAAAAAGTGCTTCAATCATTGACGTGTGAATGACATAATTTTCCTCCAAGTGCTGTCCACTCAGTACACACAGAGTACCTCAGATTGTGAAATTGCAAAAATCTGTCTCAACGTCCAATTGCCTTAAGACCTTTGTCCATTGATTTTCATCAGTAGACCACGACAGATGAATATCTAGTCAGTTTCACAGGCTAATCAGTAAATCTTTTGGGGGGAGTACTGATCAAAAGAAGGGGTGCCACCATGCATCAGATCAATTCAATTTGATTTTCTATTTTCCTGACTAACACCAGATGCAGGAATTACTACTTCTGCAGCTCTATATTATTCTGATTCACCACTTTTGCTGATGTTGAACCAGACTCCCGGCATTTGTACATATGGCCTATAACGAGTTCTCCTTTCAGTATGTGAGCCACTTGGAAACACTGTAAAACATATACTATTGCCATGCACTGCTTCCTAAATTGAAATTCCACCTGCACACCTGATGTTATACATTTATTCATCTTTTCTAAAAATGTCAGATGTCTTCTGCTGTGCCATTTGCAAATCATACTTTTAACCCCTCCTCTCTTAAACTTTGAACATTTACTCCTTACCTCCTTCAGATGTGATCCTGATCTTCTGCACCCCTCCCCAAACTTGAACATTTAGCCCCTCCAAAAATGTCTGCTTTTAACCCTGCACTCTTCCTTAAATATGCACCATTCCTAAAATCTGTACTTCCACATCTGCAGCATTCCCAAAATTTATATCAGTCACTTCACATCCATCCCAAACTGTGTATCCATACCATCAAAAACTTTTCAAAATGTAGGTTAATGGTAGGTATGTCAGTGATGATCAATAGGAAAACTGGGCAGACTGGATAGACCTTGGGTCTTTTTGTGACATCATTTTCTACATATCTACATATGTCTCCTCTTAAAATGGATATCCCCCAACCCCAAACCACTTCCCAAACATATTTCCCTTGTTCTCTACCCAGTATGTTTACCTTTACATCTGTACTCCACACAAAATGTGCAACATTCCCTGTAATCCTTACCAAAATGTGTTTCACAACCCCTAAAGGCCTCCTAAGGGCAGAGGAACTATTTAGTTCAGGGAAGACAAGGTAGAGGGTAGTTAACCTGCAGCAGTTGCAAGGGATACAAATTGCCAGAAGAGAATAATAGGAGATACACACAGTGGGAGGCAACAGTTTAGATGCAGCACAAAAGAGGTACACAATTTGGGAGTCTTCTGGTGTTGGGCTACACCCTGTTGGAGGGGTTAAAAAGTACGAAGTATGAATTTTGGGAATGGTGTGGGGGAACTGGGTAGAAATTTTTAGGAGGGTTTGGGGGTTGGGGTATAACATTTGAGTGATTTGAAGAAGGGGTACACATCTTGGAGCAAAGATAAGAGTTAGGCTGTAAACATTGTAAGGAGTGCAGAGTTAGGCACACAATCATAAGGAAATTATAGAAGTACAGTTGCAAATCTTGGAAGGGGAGAAGGGGTATACAATACTCATTTATGAGGAATGCAATGATGGGGGACACATTTTCAGTGGGGTGCACACCTGGGAAGTAGAGTGGGGAGGAAAATGTGAGTTATGTGGGACAAAGGGTACAGAGTTCTGAAAAAGTGCAGCAGTTTACAAATGTTGGGAAACACAGAGAGTAAGATGCAAGTTTTGTGAGCAGTGCAATTTTTGAGTGGTGTGGGGTGGGCAATGAATTTTAAGTAGGGTGTAAGATAAAAGGTTTATATTTTAGGTGCATAGCAAGTGTAGAGGTACACATTTTGTAGGGATTGCAAGCTTAGAGTTGCAAATTTTGTGAGGGATACAGTGGTATGAGGTATACTTTGTGATGGGTACATGTTTGTGGAGTAGTGAAGGAATGCTAAATTCCATTGAAGCAGTACAGACAAAGGGTACTAAAATCTAAAAGTTCATAGTTGGAGGTGTATAACATGTGGAAGAGTTACAACAGAAAGGATGAAACTTTTGGAAATCTTTCATGTTTTGCTATAGGTACATGGCATGTACTAAAACATTTGGGAAGTTGAGTAGATTGTGGTATGAATTTGTGGCTGGGTACAAGAGAAAAAGTACACTTCTTGGGGAGAATTAAGTAGCACCAAATATTTTTAGAGTGTGGAGGTATGGGTAAACCTTTAGATGGTCACAGTAGCAGAGGTGCACATTTTGGGAGTGGAGCAGGGTAGGACGTATAGAGTTCATAATTGTTTTGAGCACCAATTTGCCAGAGGTTGCAGGGATGGGGAGTAGCATAGGAGAGCTACAAATTTTGGAGTTTGTGGAGCAGGGGTACAAATGTTAAAACAGGTGTGGTATGGGTATAAATTTTGGAAGTGTGCAGATGGGCAAAAAATGTTGAGGAGTTAGATTGGGCAACAAATATTATAGGGGCAGGGTACAAATTGTAGGATAGGTGAGGCGTAAGTGTGGAAATGTTGGGAGGGGTGTAGGGCAGGAGTGCAAATATTGAAAAGGTAGTATGGGTGATAGCACAGATGTTTTGAGGGTTACAGTAGTACAAACATTAGGGGGTATGATGGAACTGCAACTATATATTTTAGGAAATGTGTGAGAGAAAGGGTAAAACTATTAATAGCAATGCAAGGTAGTTAGAAACTTATTGTGGGAGAGTTATGTGGGCATGTTTTGGAATAGTTGCAAGGCAGGAGCAGGATAGAGATGTATATTTTTGTGGGATTATACATTTTTTAGAGAGGTACAGGGTAGTAGTAAACTTTCTGTGAGTGCTATGGAACCTTAACAAAAGAGTGTGAATTTAAATAAAGTAAATAAGGATAGAATGGTGATTCTGCATTTAGGAATGGAATGGAACAAAGGAACCAATACTGACATTTTAAAAGCCTGACAGTTTTTTTTTTTTTTTGGGTGGGGGGGTTCCATACTGTGCTAATGGGTAGGTAACCAGTGTAGGAAACTTACCAGATATTTACCCATGTTGTTTTTGATATAATTCCATTATTAAAGCCTCCCATCAGAAAATTGAAAGGAAAACTCAGTTGTTGCTGGTTTAATATCTGATGAACTGTGTGTATGCTGAGGTGAGAGGACTTTGAGTCAAAGTATGTTTTTCTCTCTTAAATTATAAAAGCACTTAGCCAAGAATCCCTAGCTAGTACAAAATATCTGAAGTATTTTCAGTGACACTATCAAATAAGACAGGCAATAAAATAAAATGTATACCTGAGAACATGGCAATTCCCACACTTCATTTGTAATAAATAAGGCCTGATTGTCCTCATGGCAGGCACACAGTGCATTTTAAAAATCATTGCAATTGATCTTTAAATTACTATATTTCATATTTTGCAATAGATGTTTGCAGAGCTGTACAGCACTTCTGATCTAGCAAAAGTGCTTTCTTAATAAAAACAGACTTGATTGTTTTGTCATCCGGGAGACACTGGCCAGCCCAAGCTTAATGCAGTGATGACTAAGCTTAGCTTCAGCATAAAAGAGCACACACATATATATATATATATATATATATATATATATTACTATTATTTTCATCATTATGGTTAGCAGTTAGCATGTATTTATGGAGATTTTGAACAAATAAAACTGCAGTATTTGTTAATCACCATGTATTTTTTATTTTCAAAAATAATGTTTATTTTTTCTGGGAAAAAAATATATCCATTTTTTTTCTTTTCATTTTCTTTCATTCCTGAAGGAAGCTATCCAATTTAGAAATTTTAAAAAGCCAACTCCCCTGCCATGTCCTTATAAAAAAAATAAACATTTTGATACAGTGCTATGCTGTTTACCATCAGAAACTTGAAGTAACACTGTCAGAATCCAGCCACATTATGAATCTGATATGCACAATTAACAAAGAACCTTAACTGGAGTGATTCTTTTTTTTAATTGAGAGGTAGCCATGTTTAATGACTGGAGTCATTAATTTATAAAATCAGCAATAAAAGTGGTTTTCTTAAATATTTGAGAAAATTAAAAATGCAATGAGGATGACTCTAAAGATGTCAGAAATAGATTTTTGCTAAAAACAATATTTTTTGACAACTAAAAGACTGCTGTTTTAAGCTGCAGTGCATCAGATGCACATATGGGCTACCTTTTGTGTAAAATATAAAATATGTTTCTTACTGTATGTAGAAGAGCTAGCAAACAAAATAGTGTCATTTACTCAAATACTTGATCATGGAAGAGTCTTTGATCCAGAAAACATGCTCTTTAGATTAATTAGACTGCCCCCAAAAAATGTTGAATGGAATCTGTTTTGCATATGGGTTTGCATAGTGGCAGTAATGCTTAACAATAAGGACAGTGGTAGTGACACTGCAACACACATATGCACTTCAGAACAGAGTGTAAGGGTAAGTGAATTCTGAAACTGGCAACTTCACTTTGGACTCCGTTCAGATTCCCTGTCTTTAGTTTGGTTTCAACACATGAGCCAAACACTTTAGAAGGCTATAAATAAAGGTAAAGGGCATTGCTTAACCACCCTCACCAACCCCAGTCAAGTCCAACCTCTTCCACCCTGTCTTGCTCTTCCAGTCAGATTTCTAAAACACTCAATCAGTATGTGACAAAGTGCCAGGAGCTGGTATTTATTTTTATAAAAAAGAAGAAATACTGACCAGCTCTGTAGTGCCAATTGATGCGGTGTCTATTGGGCATGCTGGCCATCCGGATTTGTGCCCTGAACCAAGGACCAATGGACTGTAGACCAGCATGGAATGTAAAGAGTGTCTGTACTGATGTCCCCCACCCCCAAGTGGGGAATGAATGGCTCACACTCTTCTTCAGGGCACACCAGGTCATAATGCCATATGCTTAATAGTGTACAGCATTATGGTGAAACCCGGACCTGTGCACACTCTGAGTTGGACCCCCCCCGGAGTTGGAATCTTTAGTGGGGGGTCCAGGGGTGCAGCCCCCATAACAGGGTTGGGGGTGAAACCCCCCTCAGAAGAATAAATAAAACAGAATTGCGTAATGCGATTCTGCTGCATAGCATTCTGCCGTGTGACATTATGACCCCGTGCCTCTTCAGGGGATCCTGGTGATAGACTAGCAGAGAAGCATTTGACAGCATGGGTAACCACATACTGACATGCATCTCTAGGACACCATGATGTTTGACCATGACATGGGGAGGGAGGCAGAGGGAAAGGAGAAAATGGGGAAAATACTCACCACTAGTGTGCTGGATAACAGCCCTCATTGTGTCTCCCCACATGCCACCCAACCCCCCAAAGTGTCATCCTTTCCTCCCTGACTGCATCCCTGATGTCTGAGGCACTTCCTCCAAAGTCAGAGCAGGGTGGCTATAGGCTGGAACCATGGAGAAATTGGGGATATTTGGGAGCCTTGAGGTAATGTCTGGTAATGAGGAATTGAGTCTGGCAGGCAGGGGAAGCATGTGTAGGGCCAGAAGTAGAGGGGCTCCGAGGGTGCATGGGAAAGAGTAAAAAAATGTCTTGGGAGACAGAAGGAAGCAGGAAGTCATGGGCCTGATTTTCAAATGACTGGGAATGGTGCATGGTGCTTGCACCATCAAGGAATAGTGCAAAGGGCATCTTGTGCCACACTATGCATCATTCTCAATTTTCAGATGCTACCGGTGCCAAATGGGTGGTCACCTGTGCCAGCCAGGCTTGTGCCACTCTTGCAGCAGACAGACAGCTGCACCCTGGCGGATGAGGTCTTGTGCCTTGGTGGTGCTGTCATATCCTCTTTTTTCAGGATTCTAAAAGAGCCGCAATGGGCACAGGGCTTGCCAGGAGTTAGACCAGTCCCGAGCTGATCTAACAGGCTGTGCACCATCTCCTGCACTGGTATAAGGTAGGAGGTGAGCCCGTGCCAGCTGAGGATGGCCCAAATCCACAAACACTATCATGTCACACCTACATAGGGTGTAGGTATGGTGTTGCACTGTCGCCGACACAGTGAAGGTCCAGGACAGGTGCCCCTGCCAACTTGTGGTCATACCATGCATTCCCCATCTAGAATACCAGGGGTCAATGGAGACCCATGTCACGACCTAGCACCCCCATGCCATGCTTGTGCCTGGGCACATCAGTCCTGCCAATGCTCCCAGCCTTACTCCACCCCCCAGGCATACTCATGGCTGTCCTGCATGTCCCTGGTACTGGCAGCATACTTGTCTGGCATGACCTGGGGTCTCTTCTACCTCCTTTCCAACCTGCTCCTGCAAGACTCCCCAATAGCTGCTGATAGCCAACTAGGCATGAAGCTGATGCCCTGGCACCAGTCACCATGATGTGGAAGAATCCTACAGTTTGTGTCAAAGAAGAAGGAAACCACTTTGGTTCTCAAACACAGTAGCAGAAAAGGTCAAAGCCAAAAGGCTGGCCTTCAGGAAATATAAGGGAACGCAGCAGGATGAAGATAGGGTGGCATACCAAACTTCCCTAAAGGAAGCAGGGAAGGCAGTAAGGCAGGCAAAGGCCCAAACCGAGGAAACAGTAGCACAAACAGCAAAAGAAGGGGACAAGACTTTCTATAGATACATGAGTGAAAGGAGAAAGTCCAGAGAGGGTATTGGTAAGATCAAAAGGGGATAAAAGTGTGTGTGAGGAGGAAGACTATGTAAAAGCATCTATCCTAAATAGATACTTCTGCTCAGTATTTACCGAGGAGAAGGTAGGGCAGAGCCCCACAGTTCTGCACCGTGGACGGGGGGAGGGAGGTATGCACTAGTCCCTTCACAAAAGAAAGGGTCCTACAAGAGCATGATAATCTCAGGGTGGACAAGGCAATGGGACCTGATGGCATACATCCCAGGGTACTGAAGAAGCTAAGGGTGGAACTAGCAGAGCCATTAGCAGAACTGTTTAGTGCATCTCTGAGCTCAGAGGAGGTCCCAGAAGACTGGAGTAGGGCTCATGTGATCCCGGTCCACAAGAGTGGTAGCAGGGAGGAGGAAGGGAACTACAGACCAGTCAGTCTTACCTCAGTAATGGGCAAGAATATGGAGACACTCCTTAAGGAAAGGATAGTGCAACACCTGGAATCCATAGGAGCACAGGATCCAAGACAGTATGGGTTTACAAAAGGAAGGTCCTGTCAAACTAATCTCATAGATTTCTTTGACTGGGTAACCAGAGTGGTGGACCAAGGGAGAGCAGTTGATGTTGCCTACCTTGACTTCAGCAAAGCTTTCAATACTGTTCCACATAGAAGATTGATTAATAAGCTGGGTAGGCTCGGGGTGGATTAGACATTGGTCAACTGGGTGGCAAACTGGCTGATGGGCAGAAAACAGAGAGTGGTGGTAAACAATATACAGTCAGATGAGATGCAAGTCACAAGTGGGGTACCTCAGGGATCAGTCCTGGGGCCAGACTTCTTCAATATCTTCATCAGTGACATTGCAGATGGACTGGAAGGTAGGGTTTGTCTGTTTGCAGATGACACCAAGATCTGCAACAGAATAGATGATCCAAATGGTGTGGGTAGAATGAGAAGAGATCTGTATAAACTAGCAAAATGGTCAGAAGAGTGGCAACTGGGGTTTATTGCAATGAAGTGCAATATCATGCACATAGGGAAGAGAAACCTTGAAGCCACCTATAGGCTGGGAGGGAAGATGCTGGCAGTCACAAGGGAAGTAAGAGACTTGGGCGTCACCATCACCGATGACCTGAAATCATCCAAGCAGACCTCTAAAGCAGTAGGTAAGGCTAGAGGGATGTTGGGGTGTATTAGTAGGGGTATCACAAGCCAGAAGAGGGAGGTAATAATCCCCTCTTTACAAGACACTGGTTAGGCCCCCTCTGGAGTACTGTGTGCAGTACTGGAGGCCACACCTTCACAAGGACATTAACCAAATTGAGGCAGTCCAGAGAACGGCAGCCAAAAGGGCACAGGGACTGCATCAGAAATCATATGAGGACAGATTAACGGAACTCAATATGTATACCCTAGAGCAAAGGAGGGAGAGAGGTGATATGATTAAAATATTCAAACACCTTAAGAGCATTAACAAGGTGAAAGAGTCTAACATGTTTCAATATAAGAAAAAACAGCAGGACAAGAGGACACAGCATGAGATTAGAGGGAGGCTGATTAAGGGGTAATGTGAGGAAGTTATTTTTTCACAGAAAGGGTGGTGGATGCATGGAACAGCCTACCTCAGGAAGTGGTGGATATGAATACAGTGCAGGGCTTCAAACAGGCATGGGATAGGCATAAGGGAGCAATACAGATGAGTATGAATAGATAGGCCATTGACAGAGCAAAGGCCTATGGCACATTCATAAGGTAGAAAAAGAAATGGGCAGACTGAATGGGCCTTGCGGTCCTTATCTGCCATCAACTTCTATGTTTCTATGTTTCTGTTTCCCTCCCATGTGCCTTCTGTTTGTTGCATGGGAGTGGGTGCATCAAACTGCAGGACTTTGGTGCCAGGCTCTCCCCCGTACAAAAATCAAGTGCAGGGTCCTGGGCGCACCAATGATTGAAACAAGCTGCTATCTGCCACAGCTTGCATCAATCTATGTCCAGTTTTGAAACTCGGGCCCTGTGAGTGTGTTAATAAGTGATCATGGGATTAGCCTTGACCACCCATGAAGGGTATAAGTATTTTTTTTTTATTAACTAGCCAAAGGTCAATGTGATCCCAAGACGGTCAAAACATTCAACTGGGCCAAACTGAAGATAAAAGTGCTAAATGTTTGCAGAGTCACTGAATGAAAATGTAGCATCAGCTCATCCTTAAGGGATAATTGAATATTGCAACTGTGTCATCAAAACTGGTATACACTGCAGGAAGCATAGCTGACACCAACATGTCACTGTTGTTCTGGTGGATGTAGAGTGTCATTATAAAAGTGGAAGAGTAACTGTACAGTCTGTAGAAAGAAGGTCAACAACTAAAGTACAATTGCAGGCATCTTAGACCAGAAATAATGAGCAGCAAGGATAGAGGAGAGAGCTCAAGAGGCCCAGTAATCAGGTGGAAGGAGTTTGATCAGTTGTATGAAGAAGAGATTCTTAGTGTTATCATGAACTTGCATTACCCCACTTGTGAACTGGTCCTGTTCCCACCCAGTTGCTCAAGACTCGGTGGGATACAGGTTCCAGTGTTGACCAGTAATGTCAGTGCCTCTCTGAGGGAGAGGTTGATACCAAAGCTGTTAAAAAAGGGTCAATCCTTTTGAAATCATCATTAGATTGTGATACTTTGGCCAATTATTGACCAGTCTCCAACTTTTCTTTTCTTTCCAAGGTTATTGAGAAGAAGGTTGCTGCACAGCTTGTGATACATCTTGAGAAATATTTTGAATACATCTTGACTAAAGCGTTTGACGTGGTCAATCATGCCCTTCTCATGGAATCCTTCCCCTCCCCTCCATGGGCTTATCATCCGAAGCCACCTCCTCATGGGTCACCAACTACTTCAATGGGAGGTCTCAACAAGTTAAAATTGACAATACCCTCTACCTGTCTTCCTGTCAGGTCGGGGTTCCACAAGGCTCAATCCTCAGCCCGCTCCTTTTCAGTCTGCTTCTGAACACTCCCCCTTCTGCCTGCTCTGGGAAGATGCTTTTATATGATGATGATGCAATAATTTTCTCCAGCCACCCACCCAGATCCCCCCCTTCTACAAAAAGACCTCCAAAGGTTTTTTACTGAGTCTGATCTCTGGTTCTCCAGACATAAGCTCATCCTCAGTTATCAAAGAACAAAAGTAATATTGTTTGCTCAACTGCAGAACAAACATAAAGACTCCCCTCTTAATATATTTAACTGTCAACTCACCCCCCGGAACAAGTCCACAAGTTTAAATATCTTGGCATCAGTCTTGATACTTACCTATCCTTTCAGGATCACAAGAAAGTAGTTTGCATCACTGTCAATAGGAGGATTGGCCTACTCTATAGGCACAGATCTTGCCTGCCCCCTATTGCCCTCCAAATAGCTGTAACATCTTCGGTCCTATCTTTAGTTGATTATGGCATTATTATATATGGATCTGCAGCTAATACTATTCTAAGCAGGATAAAGGTCATACTAAACAAAACCTGTCAGCTTGTGACTGGGTGTGGTAGGCTAACACACACTAGTGATCTCTACCCACTGACAAATTGACTGAACTTTGAGGGATGGCTCAAATATCATACATGCCTCTTTACCAAGAAGATGGCCTTGGGTCTCTGTCTCTCTTTCCTCAATCAACTCATCTCATAGGCACCCCCAAATAGGGCCACCAGAAGTGCCGCTAAGTCTCCCTTACAAGTACCCTGTTGTAGAATCCCTCTTGGCCAGAGAGCATTCATGTACAGGGCCCCCAATGGTTGAATGTCCTGCCTGGAGAGACCTCTGCCTTAGAAAAATTGGGGCAATTTAAACCTAGTCTCAAACAGCTTCTCCAGGCCTCAGGATGCTGTGACTGTCCCTTACCCACTCTCACCTCCTGGTCTCATGTCCACTGCACCCCTTCTTGCTGATATGACAAAGTCTATCTCTGACTGCTCACTAAAATCCTTCGCTATTGAATTTCTCTCTGCCTACTATAGTACCTGGTGAACATGCCTGTAATTTACAAACTGTATTTTTTTACTCAATTTATGTTATTATTTATTGAAATCTATCTAATTTGTTGTATCTAGACCTTTCTGTAACCATTTATTGTCTGACATGGAGCCTTTGTAAAGGAGTCTCTGACTCAAAAGGTTTGTAATTCTGAGAATTCAATAAATAAATAAAGAATAATAATCTGTTTGTGACATTCTAATCTGGCTTTTCAAGTAAGTCACAGTGTGGAGTCATCCCTGATCAGGGTATGCAATTATCCGTTCCTGGCAAGAGATCATGGGAAGATCTCCATCATGGTCCTTCATGGCCTGTGTTCTGCATTTGACACCAGAACATTGAGGTTTGTTGGGCAGATGTGAGGTGCTGGGCAGAGTATCTGCTTAGTGGAAGACAACTAACTGATGATCTCCCAACATTGGTCCATGCCTTTGTCACTACCTGCCTTGATTACTGCAATTCCCTCTATCCAGGGCTATCAGGGATTGATATTCTTTGCTTGCAGCTGGTACAGAATGCGGCAGCCAGGCTCTTGACTGGGACCTCTAGGTCCAGTCATATTACACCTGTGCTCCATGAGCTGCACTGGCTGCCTGTTCAGTGGTGGATCGCCTATAAGGTTGACTTGCTAACCTTTAAAGCCCTACATGATCAGGGACCCAGTTGCCTGCAAGACTTCCTGTTACCCTACTGCTCCCTCCGTCCTCTCCGATCCACTGATGAGGGATTGCTAGAGATTCCCAGGGTGCGATTGAAGACATCTGGTGCTGTGCTTTTTCTTTTTCAGCTCTACTCTGTGGAATTCTCTACCTCGTTGGTTAAGAGAATGCCTGACTGTTGATAGGTTTAAAATTGAGTTAAAAACTTATTAATTTAGCATTCCCTATCACTAATCTGCTTTCATTTTTCCTGTTTTTAACTTATATTTATATTTGTTTTTATCCGATTTTATGTACAGCGCCTTTGTCCTGAAAGGTGCTATAAAAATAAAATTTTATTAGATTTGATTTGATTTGGACTGTCGGTGGTGATCAGCTCTTGTCAGTTGTGTACACTAGCTCTCAACTGTAGAGTCTCAACTGCATTGTCCCTGAAGCTTCTGTTCTGTTACTTGTCTTGTTTGCAGTGTACATGTCGCTGCTCGGGTGGATCATTAGTCACTACAGTGTGTGATTTCACTGCTATGTTGATGATACCTAGCTCTATCTGTCTTTCACTCCTGACAGGGTATCATCCATGCTAAAATTAGAACAAAGCTTAGACAAGCAGGGTATGGATGGTTTCTAACTAGCTGTCACTTTATTCGACCAAAATTGAGTTACTAGTGGTGGGCAGTTATAAGCAAATACAGACCATTCAAGGGGACTTCAGACTACCCACTTTGGGTGGAGTAGGCTTCAGGTTGCAGATGGGATGTGTAGCCTGGGAGTAGGTCTTCACAATCAATTGATATTAGTCTTTCAGGTGTCTTCTGTTGTCGGGAACTGCTTGAAATGGGAAGACTGTCTGGGCCCAAGCAGTTCTTATCTGCCATCAAATTCTATGTTTCTATATTTTATGCTATAACCATCTATAAAAATATTTCCAGACTGTGCCCCCTGCTTGATTCAGCAAATCTTGTCATCATAGTGAATGCACTCATATTTTCCCATCTCGACTACTGCTATGCACTCTATAAGGGCTTAGCTGGGAGTCAGCTTCATCACCTGCTGCTGGTTCTGATTGTGACCGCAAGGTTTCTGCCTCCCTGCATGCCTTCCTGGTAAATGAGACCCAGAAGATAGTGTATTCTCCATGTGTTGCCAGTAAGGCCAGGTCAGCAGAGGTCAGCCCTTTGTGGAAGCTGCCCTCATCCTATTAAATCCACTCCCAAAATAGATCCACAATCTCTGAAATTTCTCAGCCTTTAGAAATAAATTATAGAAACACCTCTTCTTCCCGGCCTTTTGCTATGCACTGTTTTTTGTCTTATCTGTCTAATGATGATGATTTACAGGTATCTAGTCTGTGTACAGGTATGAGTCTTATTTTTACTTTGCATTTTTCTTTCATTTTTATATTGTGAAGGTGCTCTCAACCTTGGAAGGGTGCCCTTTATAAATAAAAATGCCATGCCATACCAAATGTATAGACAGTAATATGGGGAAAATGAAAGACAGAGTCCTTGGGCTTAATTTTCAGAGAGTCCTTTGATTATCACAAGTTGCGGTGATCAAGGACAATGGCAATCTCAGGGTGCATCAGAGACCCTGAGCTGTATTTTTAAAAAGATGAGGGTCCCTGTGCCCAAGACCCGAGATCTGCCACATCTGCAGGGTTGCGCCAAAGAAGTGGTGCACATGCAGTGTTTGTCAGAAGGATCCATCAACCCCTCCACCACCTGGTGCAACACTCAAGGGGTCATGATGGTGGGGGGTGTATATGGCTGCAAAATGGAGACAGGGACAAAAGGAGCATGGGGGTGGCATAGGGAGTGATGGAGACACGGTGGCAATGTGTGAGTTGTGAGTTAGCTCTCTGTTGGGCTTCCCTGCACAACAATAGGCAGCTGATTGGTCTGGGTATGGGTGCTTGGCAGAAAGGAACTGGGACCTGGCCTCAGGTGCACGCAGCCCTGGCACCTGCCTCATATGTGCCACTGACCCCAACACCAAAGGTGGGCAGCAGCCTTCCCTCATGTGGGGGGCCTGGTAACAGAGGACTGCAGCGGTACCCAGGTACCATTCCCAGCCATCACTTGCACCTACAACTTGCAGCCACTGCTGCCCACCAATGGTGTTGTGTTCAGTAGCACGTATGGGGAAGTTGCTAGGGCTGTATACTCCTGAGGCCAGTTCCAAGTCACTTTCTGTCAACCCCTTGTCCCCTATCAATAGGCTTTATGTAGTACTATAGGGCACCTCGCAGGGTGCCACCTCATCCCCACACACTGCTTCTGTGCCCCCATCACCCTCAAGGTATCCCCCCCCATGTTTCTTCTACCCACCAGTCCCCTCCTTGTAACCCTCCAGATTGCCTCCCTGCCTGACAGTGATGCATTCCCTTAACCCACCTACTGCCTGGTCTAAAGGCAGTCCCCCTGTTACAACCACGGTGGGGATTGTAGAATAGCAAATAAGGAGATGGTTCAGCTCTGCAGTGGCATAAGCCCTCTTGTGAACTGGTGCACAGATGCATTTGCTGCAGTGGTGAAACAGGGTAGATTTGCCACACAGCATCTCAGCTTTGCTGCAGCTGGTGTTTGAAAATCAAGATTACCACAACCTATGATGTATGGTGCCCCTTGCATCATCCCTATTTGGTGCAGGCACATTGCATCATAGTTGCCTTTTGAAAATCGAATCCCTTATATCCACAATAACTCTGACTTGTACTGACTATGTAGTCTATCTATTGTTTCTGCTTGTTTGCAAGTCTGTAATTAATTCTGGGTCACTCCTGAAAGAGGTACAGCTGTGTCTCAGTGGGTCTACCCAGTAAAAAAATAAATATAAATAAATAAAAAAATAAACAAACAAACAAACATGCTGCTTGTTCATGAACCCTAGCTTCAACACATTGCGTGTACTACTGACCAGGTCCATGGCCATTGTGTGTAGTCATACAGTGCTTCGGCCATAACATCAACTGCGTCAAGTGAACATGCCAGTTAAATCCCTCTCCATATTACCCTCAGTGAGTAAACTGCACTATGTAACGTGGCTCACACCCTTCTCTCACACATCCCTCTTGTCTAGTCACTTATTCTGCTAACCCCTGTACCCACCACGAATGCATGCAGTTCTCAGCACATGTTACCAGCTGTCTGTATATTACTGTATAACCTGTATCATATTGTATAATTGTCATTCTTACTGTGATATTTACCATTGCTATGTAACCCCAGGTCGCCCTTGAAAAAGGGACCTCCAGGGCCGAGTGGGCTTACCCGGTAACCAAAATTTGATAAATAAGTAAATATGCCAATAGTCATTTGCCTATTTAAAATATACAAATGGCCAACACAATATTTTTACCGTAGCTATCTATAAACACTCTTATTAAAACAATAAAGCATGCCTGGACATGTATCATGCCGGGATAACATCATACCTTGGGGGTATTACAAGTCATGAGGCCACAGGCTGGGTGCTCTTAGCTACCCAAGAAGTGCTGTTTTCCAAGTGAGACATGCGCTGACGTGCCTCGTTGTGCTTATAATATGGATCCATTTATTTGTTACAGTCACAAATAGAATGTTTTGTGGGTACACGTTTCACCTGTGAAGTTGTGCTGATTTAATATCACAGCTGAAAATGACTTTCTGCCAATTAGCTATCAGCATTTTTTTCCATCTATTTTATAATCAAATTTTGCAATTGACTGCCACTTATTCAATTATTTAAGTATGTTTACTGAAATTATACAACAGCTACTTAAGTAGCCATTCAGGTATTACTATTATTTATTATTTATTAGATCAATCAGCAGTACACCTTTGAGCTAAAAGCTCATTTACAAATGTTCTTTGTCAAACAAAATGGTTGTTACATAGCACTGAGACAGGTAGACTACATTCAGCAGCTCCAAAGGAGCCTAGTCATCACCTTATTCTGGTGGAATACAATCAGTAGCACCAGTGAAGCCTAGTCAGTGAGTGTTACAAGATGCAACAATAGACAAAACTAAAACAATAGTGTGCAATGACACACAGATTCCAAAAATGCACAAAATATCTGAAGAACATAGCACTAAGTGGGTCTCCAGTTAGGTCAGATAGCAGTCGCAGCAGCAGTTTGCTGACAGCATTTTTTTAGCATTTTTGTTAACTGCAGCAGAAGAAAGAGGGTTGCCCAACTTATAAGGGGCAGGCCCCACTGTCCCACGGCCCAGTCCAAGAAAGTGGGAAGCGCAGAGGTAGGGGGAGGGGGAAGGGGCTGAGCTGAGATTGGGACTCAGAAATGGGAGAGGTGGGGGTCCCATTAGCAGAAGACAAGACTGAGGGACCGAGTCGCATAATCGAGTTCCTGGGCCTAGAGCTGGACACAGCTCATGAGTTGTTCCGGTTGCCCAAACAGAAGCTTAAGAAGCTTAAGGAACTGTTGAAGGCTGTAGGAGGATGCAGGAGGGTGTGGCTGCATCAGGCGCAGCTGCTGCTATGTCATTTGAACTTTGAATGTTGAGCGATCACACCAGGGCGCACGTTTACATGGCGTTTAGCCTGGGCTATGCGAGGGGCCACACGGCCTCACCACTGGGTAGATCTTAATAAGATGACCAGGTAACTGCCTTATTGAATAAGGTACTCCAGTTTGTGGTGGAATCAGTGGAGGGGTATTCCTCTCATTCCTTCAGAATTGGGGCAGCATCAACAATGGCTGCTCAGGGTAAGGGATCCGAAGAGATCAAAGAGAGAGGAAGATGGGCATCAGGGTGTTATAAGAAATACATATGGAAATTGCAACAATAATGCTGTTTGTTTTTCTCTCACATAGCAGGTGCATAAAGCAGAAGGGGAGAAAGGGGGGATGGGGAAGGGCAGTGAGCGGCTATTCATTCTTTGTGCTTTGATCAATCAGGTGCAACCAAGAGGCTCGAGGCTTGGATTTGTGGGCATTCCTTTGTGCATTGGGCTGAAAAATGGGCGGCCAGGAGACAAGGGGGAAAGCAACTGTACCTGGACATTGACACAATAAGGCTGGTGTGGAAAGGTTGGCAGGGCATGAAATGGGTGCAGCTGCTGCCAGACCTCAGAGAAATCAGGAGGGATCATAGGTGACCGGACCTGATTGTGGTGCATCTTGGGGGAAACGATTTGGGAGCAAGGCCATGATTGGACATTTTTTATCAGATAAAGCATAATGTTAAAATAATAAAGGAATGGTGGCCAGAGGTTACTTTGGCACGGTCAGAAATCACTCCTCGGAGAGTGTGGAGGCAGGCGGAGAGCCAGAAAAGTATGGACAGGGTCAGAAAGCGCATGAATGCATCAGTGGGGAGACTGTTCCAGGGTATAGGGGGAATGATCATTAAGCATGGGATCCTGGAGTGGGTAGATGAGTATTACAGGGGGGATGGAGTACATTTGTTGGGTCTTGGCCTGGCTATGTTCAACACTGAGATTTCAAATGCCATTGAAGCATGGCTGGCACGGAAATAAGGGTCAAGCAGACAAAAAAAAAAAGTGGGTGGGGAGGGGGAAAGTAAAGAGGGGCGAAATCCACTGTCCATCGCAAGCTGGAGGTGGACTAGTGGAAAAGGTTGGGGGAGAGACAGAAAAAAGGGGGAGAGGAAAAGAAAATAGAAAAGGACACAGGCCACAAATAAGAAGAAGGGGCACGGTGTGTACGCCCGTGCCCCTGTGCAGGACATAATAAGAAGAGGCCAGGATACTCCCATGATGTACGTCTGGGGGGCAGAAGAGATGGAGAGATCTGTTTACTAATTAAGAGAACAACAAGAGGCAGAATGATATAATGTATGCACATAATGTAAATATAATGTATGTATATATGATGAGAAAAGGAGTGCACAATGAAATATGGAGATGAGATGTACCATTGTGAACATTTTATTGTGGATTGTCATAAATATCAAATCAGTAAAATTATTGCCAAGACTGAGCAACCACACATTACTGGTCTGTGTATTTATTGGTGGGGTTCTGGGGACAATGACAGTTTCTGACCCAAGTGTGAAGCAGCAGTTTCCTAGTTTTTTTTTTTTTTGGCTGTGGCCTCTCTGCTTCAGTTTTAAGAGGTGTCCATTGCCTGAATGACCACTTGAAAGTAATTTATACAGATATTCACTATTATTTTCACATGCAAAGAACACTTAGAAATAATTGTTTATTTTTTATGTATTACTGCCCATCTAGATTATAAAAGTAGAAACCAACTAAATAAATTACTGCATATTCCATTTTATAATGGCACAGTGCTGTGCAACCTCCTTTGTTCTGCTGGGCATACCTTTTGGCCCTGAAAATGCAAAGTGTTACTTTATACAACCAATCCTAAACTACATTTCAGTGCATTATCTATAAAAGCATCTACCCACATCTAACAAACAGATTCATTAGACTGGCTTTCACTGAAATCCATTAGACTTTCTGGGTGCTCGATTGTGTGCAGACATGCTAAGGGTATTTGAATAATGTTGTTAAGTAAAGTACTCTGCTTGCATTCCAACATTTGTAATTGAGTTTAATGTACCTTAGATAATACTATTAATAAATACATCACTGCTTAGGCAGACAGGAAGTCAAAAGGTAAAAGTAAAAATAATTAAATGTACAACACCACTTAAACCACCGGAAAACACATCGTACAGCTCTACAGCAATGTACAGTATGTCAGAACGTAAATAAGAACTTCTACTCCATTCTAATGAAATCATGCACTTTTTCCTATAGCAAATAGTACAATAAAATACACATGTAGTAACCCCCCTCCCCCACCAACACACAGACCAATATATTTGCAGGACTATTAGTTTATTTCTTGGTAAATATTTGGGTAAGCTCAGATGTTTCTCGGAAAACATACACATGGACAGACAAATGGAAGATAAAAGAATATTTGTTACCTATCAAGTCTGCCTCCACTTCTCAGTGGAGGTGTTTATTTTTGACTCTAGTAAATATCTATATAAATCTCTCTCTTAGAATGTTCCCTTTCTGAGTTTATTGTGTTCTTCAGGAGTGAATTCCATATACCATGCATTCTCATCTGAAAATCAAGCAGATTTACTATTCTCGCCTTTTCTATCATGACTCAGAAACCTTGGCCATCCTCTGCTTTGCCTGTCATGATTATACAGAAATTTCTATTGTATTCTATTGTAGTCCAGTTCATTCCACTCACCGTCTTTTGAAACTCCCTTTTTCTTGCAAATTCTATTCCATTCATTAAAACTGTAAAGTCAGACATCCTACTTTTTTCTCCAGCATGTCAGCTACTGTAGTAGGATATGAGAGCTCCCTTTTATCTATGCTTAGAAACCCATTCATACAAAGCACAGTCACTCCATGATATGATAAACAAGGTTGTTGGAATGCATATACCAAGTAAACCATGGCTTACAATTTGAGTGGAGAGGGGGCAGTATTTTGGGCCTTGATCATTGATTTTGGTTACTCCTGCTGTTTGATATCCACCACTACTGGTGTTATAATATGAATGTTGTACTCTGAATTAAACATAATGTTAAATGCACAAAACAAAGTACTGCTCTATTTTTTGCTCTTTGTATGCAGTTCCTGAAGTGCAATGTGAGATGTTCAAGGGGTCTGGGTGACAGATATGGGCATGCCTACAATGAGGGAGGGGGCAGCAAGTGCACCAGTGGGTTCTGGCTTGAACATTTTATTCTCCTAGCTACACCACTAATAGTAGACCAAAGGGAAAAGAGAGTCTTTTCAGTGATTATTTGAGCTGGGATTTCTATGTTGATGCTTAGATACCCACTTACACCTAGCAAGAGATCCCATATTTGGAATGTCTGAGTTAGAAATGGGAGCTGTGGAGGTGAGACTGGCTGTGAGCCAGTTATGTGTGTGCAAATGAACTTCTCTTCATTCACAACCAGTAGTGCTGGCCCTGGTCAGTGATGTAGGTTAGGGTTTGCATGCATGCTTTTCAAAGGGCCTAGCTGTGCCTCTCCCTGGTTATAACTTGATATTTCTGCAGATACATTCTTACTGAGCACATAGTGTGACACTGTTGAGCTCTTGCCTCCTTGGAAGCTCCATTGTGCAGAGGTGGCAGCTGTTTATTTAAAGACTGGGGCTCAACGATCCTTGAGAATTCCATGGAGCTGTGGCAGCAACTAAAAAAACATCCGTACACATGTTCTTGCATTACCCACCCTCCTCCCACCATCCCAGACCATATTTTCCTCACCCTGTCACCCTCTTGCTACATACCTTCCCCATCCTAGTGAAGCTGAATTTGTATAATGCATTCTAATCACAATCACATTGCAAATCCAATAAGACACTGATTCTATACAGTACTGTATATTAACTGACCCCCTGCCGCACCACTCTCTAGCACCCATCATCCTCCTTTTACTGCCTTTCACTCCATAAAAAGGATACATCTAGGGCCAGGCCCAGCGTTTCCTCTCAAGTCTTTAACCATAATGAAATATCATGGCAGGCAACTGGCACATACCTTCCTTCACCTTGACTGGCCACCAACTGTCTGTTTTTACAACAACATTTTCATTTATAATTTTTAAATATTGGGCCAGACTCACAAATTACATTGGAACTCCCACTCTGCAACTCCAGTTGTGGACAGAAATCTGTAGCTGCTGAGATTTGTATTTTCAGTCCACTACAGCTGTGGGAGATGTTATGACTGGTCTGGGAGTAACATTTTTCTGTAACTGTAGGGAAAACACACCCTCAAGCTGCCAAAAATTGTGGAGCTGGTCACAAACTGACTTCACCTCTGTGAATACCACAGCTGCAGGAAGGAAAAACGCCAGCTCCACAAGTGGCAACCCACTTGCAGTGGGTTTTTCCCTCACTCAGCTGTGGGGA
This sequence comes from Neoceratodus forsteri, assembly GCA_016271365.2. NCBI lineage: Eukaryota > Metazoa > Chordata > Ceratodontiformes > Ceratodontidae > Neoceratodus > Neoceratodus forsteri. Next base: position 878,237,365 of record CM028134.1, on the reverse strand, counting down.
TTTTGGGGGGCTCGGTGAATCTGTCCAATTTTTTTTTTTACTGAATTTTCACTAATACACTTATAACCCTCTCTCACAATCACATAAGTGGCACTTTTTAAATCCAATCCAAAATGTATTCTTGGGCCACTTATGCAGTGATGAAGGAGGGTGGTAACCTGCATATTTGTGAAAATGTGGCAACAACATTTCTCATTGTACCCAATGGCTCCATTTAAAGCCTGAATCATCAACTTAATACAAAATGGCCACCCAGATAAAGTTATAAACAAAAAAAAAAAGACCTTTCTCATTCACAGTGCATCTTCTGATAATAAATATTAATACAATTATAGTGATATAATATAACATATATTTTTTATTATTTTTTAATATGTTTAAGTTATATGAGAAGTCAGCATGATTTGTGATAATAAATGCAAGAGTCTTTAAAAGCCAATATCTTCTACAAGTGACAATGGCTAAAGAGCAACAGCCATCATTATTCTGTAATGGATCTACGATGCTGGTTCAATAATACTTTTGCCAACCAGCATCACAGAGACCGGATTTACGTTGACCACAAGTTGCAGTAGACATGAATCTCAAATGTCTCCTGGTCCTGTTTTTTTTATTGGGGTGCTTTGCCCCTGAACCCTCCACATGGGGTGCTCTGCCCCTGCACCCCCGTACTAAAGATTTTCAACTCTGAGCCAAAGTTAAATTCGGGGAGAGGGTGCAGGACTGGGAGACAGTGTGCCCCTTTCTCAGGCGCACTAACATAGTGACCTGTTGGCAAACTGTCGATTTTGTCGACAGCAACGTAGGTTGCTGTGTTGGTGTTGCTCTCGGGGGGGCATACCTTCTGCAATGAGCTGTGAAATGAGTGCCAGGGTACCAGGACTTGTGTTACTGCTGCTACAGGTAGAGGATTGCACAGATTGTGACTCTGTGACATGAATAATATGACAGATTCATCTGAGTAGATTAAAGTACTATAATAAACATTTGTTAAATACTGTAAATGTATTTTTTTATGTGACAAGCCAACATGATTTTGGAATGAACACAGGACGAGTTGTGAAGTTTATAATGAGTTGCACAATGCATGGTGCATCAAGGTAAACAGGCAATTGTCCATGCCCATGGTGCAAAGGTCGCAGTGGTGGCACAGGCTCTGGCATCTGGTGTCATGTTGCTCTTAATAAACACATGATGAGGTGTGAACATGATCAGGTGCCTATAACATTTAAGGAATTTTAATTATTTGTATCTGAAGAGAGGATCATTTTAACAGAAAGCGAGAAGATGATTCTAATCCTTCTGTACATCCCTGTGAAGTGTGCTGGCAGGGAAGAAGGTGCTGTCATCGATATGACACTGTGATGTATGATGAGGAAAACATGATTCATGATTGAGGGAGGAGGAATATGGTGAAGAGGATGCATTGTTTTCTGAAGCTACAGTTTTTCTGTGTTTTTATTTTAATATAATTATTGTTTTATTAAACTTGGCTTTATAATCCAAGAAAACATGATTTCAGCAGATTTAAGGTGTCACCTCTAACATACTTCCACTCTGTAGATGATCCATTTACCTTTTTTGATATGTTGGTCTGGTGGGTACTTCTGGAGAAGAGTTGGGCACCAGGGTGGTAATTGTGAGATATTTTCTTTTCTTCACCCACTGTTGAACAATGTGCTTTCCAATTGCATTGGGCAAGGTAGCAGATATAAAATACGATCAGATAATATAATCTGATATAATATGATACATACAGTTTCATGGAGTTGAGCCTGGTATTTCTGTTCCCACTCAGTCTGAACAATTCTATGCTATCCACTTAGAGGTGCGTGAAAAAAACTTACACCGGCGGAATTTCTGCAATAGTCAGATTTTCACTTCCATGAAAGTGCAGAAAGCAAATTAGTAACTTTTGCAAAAATTATGACTTAGAATGGTGGACTAAATTAATAAATTGTGGATTATTCTATTAAACTTTGGAGAAAAAAGTCTGCAGAACTTATTACTGAACTGTGGAAATATTACACGAAATGCGGAATAATTTATCAAAATGCGGGAAAACAAATTCCTCAGAACTGTTATTCCACAGTACATGTGCATTTTTCCACAGTTCAGCCCAAAAAATGCCATGGAACGTGGTGAAAATCTGCCAAACACATTCGTAAGATTCCGATCTTGCCAATGGTGGAAATTTGGAAAATTCTGTGAAATTTCTGAATTTTCGTGGAAATTCCATGAAAGCAGAATTCACAACTTTCGCCCACCCCTACATCTACTTTGTTTACCCCATGGAGGTATTTATATGTTTCAATCTTGTCCTCTCTCTCCCTTCTTGTATTAGACATGTACTTCTTCATCTCTTCCAACCTCTCTTTGTGTATCCTTTTCCACTATCCCTGGATCATCTTGGTTATCCTCCTTTGCACTACCGTCACTCTATCCCTCTCCATCTTTAAATGCAAACACCAGAACTGCCTATAATATTCTAGCTGAGAACAGGCCAGTGACATCTACTGTGGTAGCAGCACCCCACTTCTCCTGCTGGCAATCCCCCTGTCTATGCACTGCAACATTCTATTTGCCTTACCTGCTACCATATTGCACTGTGCTGATGACTCTTCTTTGCCACTGTGTGCATCACCTTGTGCTTCCAGGTGTTACATTTTAGCTGCCTTACATTGACCCCCTTTCCAATCTACATAGGATCTTCTTTATAAATCAAGCATCATTATCATCCCAGCCACAGATCTGATTATCATCTGCAAAGAGGAATGTGGTGCCCAGAATCCCCATCCATATGTTACAGATGAAGATGTTGAAGAGGACCAGTCCCAAACCCAATCTTTGTGGCATCGCCTTAGTGATTAAACAAAGATCCCTCCTGCCCATTTGTGGTCCTGTAATTTACTAATTTTCCACCCACCTATAATTTCTCTAATTATAATCTCTGGCAGCTTACAAACAAGGGCCTGCTTATCCCTGATCTCAGTCTTGTGCAGGAGAAGTACATGTCATATCCTCTAGTCCCTGGATATTATCCATATCTTCAGTGACCTAATGAAAAGTTCAGCTAGTGGTTCAGTTAAGCTCATCTCCTTAAGCACACAGGGATGTAACCATCTGGATCCATGGACTCGCCCACTTTTTGTACACTTTAGCCCTCCTTTACTATTTTAACTGGTACAGGATCCACATTGACATCCCCCCCGATGGCACAGTCATCATTGGCACCTTCTCCACCACTGTGAACACTGAGCAGAAATATATGTTCAGGATGTCAGCCTTACCTTTTTCTTTCTCTTTCCACTCTTCTCTTTGCTTCAGACTGACTTTTGCTTTCCTTGGTATCCTCTTGCCACTTTTGTAATGAAAGACTATCTTATATCTCCATTTTCTGTACCCTTCACCATTCTGAATTCCATGTCACCCTTAGCCTTCTCATTATATTGTTGGTCTCTTTCACCCTACTATGAAACTCTAGCCTGTCCACCTTACATGTTTTGGTCTTCACTTTTAATTGCACTTTCTTAGCACTCATTGTCTCCCCTACCTCCCTCATAAACTGTACTAGTTTCTTATCCTCTTCTTCTTGGTACTGAAGTTACCCTTACATAGAGATCTGTGACCTCTGTTCTCTCCTTTTTTATTCATTCCCATTTAGCTGTCAACATGTCTGTTGCTCTCCCCTCCATCATCCCTTATAGTAGCACCCTCATTTTTCCAAATTTAGCCCTCTTAAAATCCAAGACATTAGTCAACAACTGAATTAACACTGCCTCATGTTTAATGCTGAACCAAATTGTCTAATAGTTAGTCAGCTTCCCAATGGGATCAGCACCATCACCTTACCCACACTGCCCATTTTTGTGACTACTAAATCTAGAATGCCTGACTCCCTAGGAGGATCTTCTACTCTCTGTACTAGGAATGCATCCAGAATGACTTTTAAAAGTTGTTGACTTCTAGCGCTTGCTGCTACTGGAATCATCTGGGCCATATCCAGCATGATGAAGTCTACCAGTAGCAGCACATCCTCTAGTCCTGCTGTCCTTTTGGTCTCCTCCCCTAATATCATATATGCTGCCTCCTTTTAAGAAAATAGTCTATATAGCACTGAATTCTCATATTTCTTCCCCCTCTATCTCTACCCATTCCCATATCATTTCTATGAGCTCACTCTGCCCAGTGTCCTCAATCTCAGATGCTTTTATACTGCCCTTTATAAATAGTACCACCCTTCCTCTATTTCCCTTTTAATCCTTCCTGAACACAGTATACCTGGGCATAGTCATGTCACAGTCATAGTACTGAGCAGTCCTTGTTTCCATTCATGCCAACAGGTTCAGGCTTGCCTCAGCTACCACTGCCTCCAGACCACTGATCTTGGTTCCCAAGCTCCTGGCATTCATAGTCTCTCTATCACCAGTTCCTCCCACTGGACCCAACACAATTTCTTTTCCCTCTACCCATCTATCTATTCCTGCCTGTCTCCCTTATACCACCTCACATCTGGTTCCCCCTTGGCATTTGTTCTGTAACCTTTCCTTGCTTTCACCTATTTTCAATCCCTTTTGTTCTGTTTCACTTTCCTCATTTTCTAAACAGGGGAGGACCTTTAGACCGTTCTCAATTGAGGACACCCATCCACTTCCAAGCTGCCTTCCCTACTAGTGTAAAGTGTCATCAATGTGTTCTTTAAACCTGTAATTCACCTTCAGGTGTCCTCCTCTGAGAGTGAAGGCCATCCTACTTGAAAAGACTTTTATCCATGCAAGTGTGGCCCCACTCTCTCAAGTAACTCCATCCTTCACTCTGAATAATTTCTCTAACCATTTGTTTAAAGTGTGTCATGAGAACACTTGCTGCTTCCCAGTGCCAAAATTGTAGGACTTCAGCAAAGGTAGGTGAGGCCACTACTCACCGAGACTCCACAACAGCTTCCTAAAGCTATAATCTCCCTAGTGATCTGCAAGTCAGATTACTGGTCTCCAGATGGACAAGGATGTCAAGGCCATATCCCTTTTCTATGCCTCTATCTTCTCTACCCTCTCTGCATCCCTCCTAACTGAGGTTCCTGGCAGGTACCTAACTTTTCTATCCCCCTGCTCCAACATCCCCACTACTCCATCTGTCCCTTGTATGATGTGGTCCCCTATCACAAGTAACTTCCTGGTCCTTTCATTTACCTTGGACTTTACTCATACTTCATATGCCTTCTTTTTGGCAGACCTGCTGTCCTGGAGGTCATAGGCTCCAGTCTCTGTATTAGGGAGACTGAAGTGACCAAATCATTCCAGGTTTGAATCTGTGAGCTGTTATGATCTTAGGTTTTCTACCCACCTGGAAACTCCTCTCCCTCCTTCCTAAGCCAACTACAGCCCTCTCTCCAGTCTTGACCATAGGTTTCCATAGGAGGAAAGGAATAGTGGCTGCCTGTAGCAGCAAACTCTAGGGAATGCTTCAGAGAAAGCTAAGTTCTACCTTCACCACAACCATCTCTTCAGTGGAACAGTCTTACTTGTGTTTTTTTGTCTTGGCTATGCTAACTGTATCCTAAATTCATATAGGTGAAGGATGCAAGTATCAGAGGTCACCTTCTAATTCTGTGTTTATTTAGGCCTAAACTAATGTTTCACTAACTCTAAACCAAATCTAAAACCAAATCCAAATCCACCCTCGGATTTGATCATCCCTACTACATATCAAGTTCAGACAAGAGTGAGGTGTCAGGCAGTCTATAACCACAGTCTTTATAATATAGGAAGAGGAGGATCAATGGGTTAACAGTTCTTTCCCTCCATCTTTCTCACTTTCTCCCTTCCCCAACCACACTCCACAGCTGGAAAATATGCTTTCTCAAACCATCTCCCCTCCCTCTGAAATAAACTACCCTTTCCATCTGTCTCTCTCCCTACCTTCCCTCCCATAGATGCCAACTAAAACTTCATTCTCCTACTCTTCCTTGTTCTTGCCTATCCTCTTCCTAAACCCTTCATTACCTTTCCTAACCCCATGCATGAGTACTGGTTCAGCATCCCCTCAATATGGGCTCCAACGCACTTTTGAATTGACCTTAATTGTACACTTGTTTTGATTCAACATGCTATTTATTAGACAACCTGCTGCAATTTTGGCATTACTGTCTGAACTGCACTTTGACATAAACACTTTTTGTAATTATCATTATCACCCTGGTTTGTATTTCTCTATAACTGTGGTTTCCTCTTCACTTCCCTTTCCCCTGGGACACACCTGGAAATGAATATTGGCTCCGTGTTCCTATCCCAGTCACCAGTTTTAAATAAAATAAAATATATGGGACAATAACAATATTTCTTCCCTTAAGAAAATCTAGTCTATCTACTAGTTGTCTGATTAGTTCACTACTGTATGAGTGAGGGAAATTATGCATCATTCCACAGTAAAGCCTATACTGGGATTTCCCTGAAGAGAAACCACAGATGGAGCTCCCAATTCTGATCTGTGCTTGAGCTCTCCTATATGCAGCAAACCCTCCTCATCCTATTTGCAATGTGTTGGATGGATTCACGACAATTGCCACAAATTAAAGTGGCCTGCATTATATTAGAGAAATCACACCCAAATATTAGACCACATTTTAGGCAACAATGTGCTGCATCTTGGCGAAATAGTTTGTAAAACCCTGCACTAGGAAGGTAGCTGAAAGCCAACAGCTCATTTAGAGTGGAGTCTTGCATCCACCATGTCTTATATAGCTGAGAGGACTTCAGCACAGGGAGGACCATTGACTTGCTCAGGGTCCCACATCAAGACATTTGTTGTCATGAGATTATAACCTGTGAACTCTAGATAGAAAGATATATTATCTAACCATTAGACTACACTGTTTTCCTAGATACCTTATCTCCTCCATTTTTACTAACAATAAACAAATTGGTATATAAAGGCATTTCATCTCATAATTATTTCACATATTCTCCATATCTTAAATAATTGCGGCCACAACAAACTGCACTTCTTATATGAAATCTGATTTGAAACACTATTCTTAAGTAAACTCCATAACCTGCCTGAACCTTCAAGTATTATTTCTCATATCTCTTAAGCTATTTCTATAATATTGTGACATAGCATTATGGATTTGTGATACACTTGTATTCCTGAGTTTTATATAAAGCACTCTAGTCTTCAGGAGTATTTTTTTTTTCCTTGACCAGAAAAGATCCCAAGAGTGCATCATCTTAATGAGGTATGAAGTACTTCAAGCAATATGCTTAGACTTTAATCAGTACATAAAAATAGGAGCATGAATGTCACAAGCTATTTTAGATTCTTGCAAGGTGAGTATTAAGTCAAGCAAAGGTATTCCCAGTAACTGCAACATGCCTCACAAAAGTCTGCCTATTAAAATTCTTAGTGACCTTCTTTCAAAAGCCTAGGCTGGAGTTCAATAATTTATTTGAGTTTTGGCAACCAGGTAAGTCCACTGAGACAATTACAGTCCCTTTTTCAGGGTCGACCCGAGGTCGAGAATCAACCACGAGGGTATAAGTATAACAAGCAATTCAGTTCTCATGGTACACAGATGGCATTAGGCAGAGTACAGATCAAGAGACAATGTTTGCAAGTACACAAGCAATTGACAGATGTGACAAGTAGTGCATGAAATTGAATGCCTAATGGGCTACACACAGGGCAGTTATAGTATAATACTTCATAGTAAGCATACTAATAATATACATAGGAGTGGGTAGGACCAGAGACTTCTACACATATTAGTCTCCCATTATGCTAGGTGCAGTAGTAGTGGAGAGAGAGAAGAGTAAGGCAGGAGGAGGCAGCCATAGGAAAGTGGGGGAGTTTCTGGGTAGGCACCCTTCAGTAAAAGCAGAAACAGGTGGCAGAGGAAGACAGACAGGCAGACAGTTGGGATTGAAATTGTGAGAGGGAGGAGCAGTATGGAATGCAGGGATGGAGGGAGGGAGTTCCAGTGAGTTAAGGCAGCATAGGAAAAGGAGCATCTGGATATGGCAAGATGCATTTTGGGGACAATGAGAAGGGGGAGACAGGTAGAGTGGAGTGTGCATGGTGCTGGTTTGAGGTGGATAAGTTCTCTGAGGCAGGGAGGAGTGAATTTGTGAACAAGCTTGAACATGAGGCTCAGGGTGGAGCACCTCAGTTTTGCCCTGTATGAGGGCCACCCCAGTGAGACGAGAACATCACAGTGGTGAGAATGGGTAGGTGCCCAAACAGCAAAATGACCTACCCTGTAGCTTGTTTGAGAGGGACATAGAGGAGGAGTTAGTGTAGAGGAAGAGGGGTGCAGCATAAGATAGTATGGGAAGGAGGGATGCAGAAGCAATTTTTTGGCAAGAGGCAAGAGTGACGTGCGGGTGCATGCGATATAGGAGTCCAAGATTCTGATTGAGATTTTTGATAGTGCTAGAGACATGGGAGTTGAACAATAGGGCAGGGTCCAAGGTAACACCCAGGTGTTTGAAGGAGTGAACAAACTCTAGCGGGTCACCCTTGTTAGTATAAATACTAAGAGTAGGTGGGTTAGGCTTTTTGCATGCTGATGGATAAAGACCATGCATTTTGTTTTCTTTGAGTTGAGAACAAGATGATTCCATTGGAACCATGCTTCCAGGGGGGTGAAGTAGGAGGCAAGGTTCCGATTGATTTGGTCAATGTATGGAGAGGAGTGGTAGATGATGGCATCGTCTGCGTATAGATGAACTGTGGCACTCCTGCAGAAGTTGGGGAGGTCATTGATAAAGAGTGAAAATAACATGGGGTCCAGAATTGAGCCTTGCGGGACACCATGGGAAACTGGTTTCTGTTCCGACTGGGAGCCATCCCACTTAACTTTCTGGGATCAATCAGATAGATAGCTCTTCACCCAATGCAATGCATTGTAGTCCAGGCCAAGTAGGTGTAGCTGATGGAGCAGCAGCCCATGGTTCACAAGGTCAAATAATCAAGGCAATAGAAATTATAATACTATTTGAACACTAGTTTAACACTATTGATTGAAATAAGACAAAATCACTGGGCACCATAGGTGTAAAGGGCATGTCCTTGCATGAAGTGCTTTTTGATTCAACATTGATACTTTCTTAAAAAGAGGTGTAATCTATGCCTGGCATGAAACAGTTGTCGCAATAACCCTTGAGATGCACACAGTAGGTGCAAACAACCAGAAAGGGCCTGTGGTTCCAAAGCCTCCAGTGGGAATCAGGAGGACAGTTAAGCCCCTCCTCCAAATGTTTAAGTACATCTAACAAACTCCACACCCCCAGAGGAAGAAAAAGACAGAGGATAATTAGGTCTCAGTCCATTGTTCCATAGAATATCCCCCAGTGATCCAAGAATATACAATAGGTGACAGTTACTTCATGCTCCATCTGTATTTCCCAGTTGAATGGCTTACTGTACGTTAACCTCACTACTAGTGTTGCCAGGAATGATATCCCCCATTCCTGTAATAGGAAAGCATACAATCATTCTAAACTGTAGGCACCATAGAAGCAAGATACATGGAACTTTGGATGTCAGTAAGTTAGCAGGGTTAGGAATCAAATGCCCAGAGAAGGACTTCTATTGTGGTTGACTGTTTACTATTATACATTTTGAAAATGAGGAAAGAAATTCAAGCAATCTGATTAGCTATTATCCTTGCATTAGAAATTTCTAAAGCATGGGTAAAAACTTGACCTGCCCACCAGCACATAGTACCAGTCTTAAATCCTTAAGCCAAAGAATTGTGAAAGTCAAAAAGCCATTCTTTCCCCAGTAGATACTGATGGAGAAAAAAGTCTAACTCTGCCATTTTTAAATGCTTTCTTATAAAAAAGCTCCATTTGTTAATATGAACAAATTTTTACTTAGTCTTATATTTATTTTATATTCTTCTTGTTTAATATAACACTTATAGCAGCAACTTCATCCCATTTGCTCTCCCTTTCGCATGCCTGCCCGCTCACTCATTCATTTCCTGAGTCACCATCAAATGCTGCTTGACATACTGTAGTAATCATTTTTTTTTGCTGTTAAATAGAAATCAGTCACACACCTGTGTTTCTAGATAAGCTGCTAGTTAATGATGCCTGACTTTCCTGAAAACACAATTACTGTTTTTAAAACAGTTCCAGCCATTTGTACCTCTAGTAGCATGCCTGTGTCCCTATCCTATACCATATTAACTTTTGGGACCCTCCCCATGCAATTCTACCACTCAGTCACATGCTTGATCCCAAATTATATGCACAGTCTAAGACAAAACTACAAAAGATTAATAACTCGCAGACCTTTCTGCTGGTTCAACAGCACACACTCTCTTCAGGCACCCTAACTTACTTGTCCTAAGGTCACACAGTCTCATGAGTTTCGGGGAGAACACAAAAGATTTGTGGGTGTTTCCCTCAAGACAGTCTCTTGAGGTCCACGTGGATCTGCTTCATGTTCCCTAGTAACTGGAGACAGTATTCTATAGACCTTTAGACTGGGCAGTGGGGGAGTAAAGGGGAAATCTTCTCTCTATCTTGCCAATGCTGTATGCTTCAGGCAGAAGCCAACTACATGTGCAAATCACTGCTGACCAGGTATGTGTCTGTTGCCCAGAGATGTTCAAGAATGTTTGTACTTTCCATCAAGGAACTGATGGCAGGGTGGAGTGCAATGGCACCTAAGGTGAGGTACTTATTTTCATTGGCCCTCCCATGGGAAGAGTAACATCGGCCCACAATATATATTCCAGTGGGCTAGGACTGTAATACTGTATTACCATGCCACACCCCTTGATCTGCTGTCATCCTGGGTGCAAAAGTGCTAAATTTAAAAAAATGAGAAGGAAACATGTTTAAGTAATAAACTGTATAGAGATATTCCAGCTATTCAGGGACCCTATGAAAAGACCCTAGATATTGAATTCACATGTTGTGTCCCTCATGGGGGTCACAGTATGTGTTCAGCAAAATTCAGTACATTAAAAGTTCTGCTTGACTCTACTTTCCCCAAGTTGACAATGGCCTTTGTGTTTAAACTTGTTTGAGATTTAGCTGCCACTAGAGGCCCACTTTATCCCCTAGTCCCAGATGCTGATAAACCTTGGCTGGTTCCCTGCCTTAAGGAGGTGGGACTCCTACTACTAGTGTTTGGGGGAACTGTTACATCTGACATTGTAACAATTGCACTCAAAATCATAATTAAATGTGATAATGTATAAGCTAATTATGGCATTTATTTCCTCAAGAACCAAAACATTTCAATCAGATTTATGCCTTCCATGTGATACCAGTTCAAACTCCAAAGCTATTGTGGAATAAAAACAAAGTCTGCATAACCATCTTCTAGTATGATGACTTGGGATGGATGACATTTGCTCTATGAAAATGATCACTTCTTGAGAGAGGTGTTGTGTGGTGTCTGTTTACATCTAGGTGCCATCATCATCAAGGTATCTTTTCAACATCTAATCATGAATTCCTTATGGTACCTGAACTCTAAAATGCAGTCAGCAGAGACATACTATCAATGAATGCCATCATGTAAGCAGTAAGCAGTAGGTCCTTTGCAGGAGTCGACATGTGCTCTCCTATATCATCAACCATGCCTCAGAAGCACAACAAAAGAAGCCAGAAACACCTCCAAACAGCTCTAAACACCTACCACTAGATTAAACCATCATGAGAAAGTATTCAAGTCTATACACACCTAGTATGACCCCCCTTAGACACAAGTAAAAACAAATGTTCATAAATGACTGAAAGCCCTTGACAAACAATACTCCCTAATTTCTGACTGAGAATGAGGTTATAGTGAATGGTAGAACATTGTTCTAGGTAGAAATCCATACCCAGGACATATAGGATAATGTATGGCCTACTATCCACAACAAGCATGTGTAGCCATCGAGAGGTTGCCATGGTGCCCATTTAAACCTCGAGAGTGATGCTCAAGAGGTTTTGGTCACCATGGCAACCTTGAGATGGCTACTTATGTTTGTTGTGTTTAATGGACCATATGTTGTATTTTATAGTGTATGGTCCACTATACACAAACTAGGAACTGCATTAGCTTCAAAAATTAGTCTTTTTTTTTTAATCCACTCACATTGTCAGCATTGCTCTCATCAAGGGTCAGCTCTCACCACCATGGCCATTTCAAGAAGAGCTGAGGTTAGCGGAACAGGCATGCATGAACACATTCCATATTGTTGTGCTGCAGTAGCTGCATATCTTGTGCAGCACAACAACAAAAATGACGTAGCTACTGCAGTACAAAAACATTGTTCTAGATATGGATTTCTACCTAGAACAACATTCTACCACACACTGTAACATTGTTGTGCTGTAGTAGCAACACCATTTTCCTTGTTATGCTGCACTAGATATGTAGCTACTGCAGCACAACAACATGGAATGCTGTCTCAAGCCAGTCCTGTTCATATCGTGGCTGCAGTCCATAGCACTGTGCAAATCAAAGTGATGGTTTGACAGTTTGCACAGTGCTAGTGGTAGTAAACATGGCAGCTGTGGTCTTTTCAGAACAACTGAGTGCAAGAGAACAATTTATTCAAGGGCAGAAAAAATCAATGGACATTTAAAGAAAAGGAAGCAGGACCTGAAATTGTTCAAAAAGGTCTTGGCAGACTCAGGAGAGAGCAGGGCAATAACAAGTATTCCAGTAAATTAGTAAGACAGCTTGGTGGCAGAGTTCATCTACAAGCTGGAGCACATAGATGGTTCCCAATATGAGCCAAGTACCATTACTTGGTTACAAGGGACAAAAGAAGGCTGAGGTCCATCCTGATTGTCCCCCACCACTATGGTGAGAAATTAAAACCAAAAGTTATTTGATTCAATCCACTGGTCCAATCCTCTATTAAAGGAGTGAATGGAGTTGCTATCCACCAAATTTTGAGGTAAACTATTCCACAGTCAAGGGGTTCTTACAGTAAAGTAGTTTAGTCTTTTATTAATTCTTGATTTTGCCATATCTAGCTGTTTATTATGTAGCCGAGGGGAAATTCTTCTATCTGAAAATTTTAGGCTACATTGATCCATTAGATCCTGAGACATTACAATTTTATATAATAATAACAAGTCGCCTCTGGTTCATCTAGTTTGTAAAGTGTGTAATCCAGTTTCCTGTAATCTAACATGGTACTCACTATTAGCCAATCGTGGTACCAGTTTAGTTGACCTCCTCTGGATTCTCTCAATTCTATCTATGTCTTGTTTTAGGTATGGGTTCCAAAAGGAGACCCATAATCAGAATGCAGCCTAAACTGGGTTCTAAAAAGGAGGATAATACATTCCTGGGTCCTAGGACGAATGTTCGTTTCATTCATGTTAGAAGTGCATTTGATGTTTTAGCTACCTTTATGCAATGGTCTATGAAGGTCAGTTTGTTGCTAATAATAACTCCAAGATTCCTCTCAGATGTTGAGGCTTTAAGGGGGGTATTATTTAAGAAATAACTCTGTCTTGGGTTATTTTTTCCATAGTGTAACACTGTACACTTGTCAGGATTAAGCATCATCCCATTACTAATTGCCCATTTTTCAATAGATCACAGGTTAATACTAGAAGCCAAGGATACTGTCCCCCCTAACTTAGTATCATCAGCAAATTTTAGTAAAAGGTTATCTGTACTGACCTGCATGTCACTGATGTATACAGTAAACAAAGTAGGTCCCAGGACTGATCCCTGAGTGACCCCACTGGTGACACTCCCTACATCAGAAAGAGTACCATTAATACTAACTTGTTCTAATCTATTGGCTAACCAGCTAAAAGCCCATCTGACCAGAATCTGAGAGGATCCCTGACTCAACAATTTGTCCACATGTTTGCCATGGGGGACCTTATCAAAAGCCCCACTGAAATCAAGTAGGATGACATTCATGGGCTCTCCCCATCATGTCCCTCACTTATATAGTTGTAAAAGGAAACCAAGTTGGTGGTGCAAGAATAACAAGACCTAAAACTATGTTGAGTATGATCATTTATATTGTTAGAAATTATTTCCTGTTCCAAGAATTTGTTGATGCTTTTTTTCCATTAATTTACTTATTATAGATGTTAGACTCATAGGACAATAGTTTATTGGTTTGGAATGGTTACCTTTTTTAAATATATGTGTTACTATGGCAGTATCCCAGTCATGGGGAATATAACCTTCATGAAGGGAGTTACTAAAAATGAGGGCTAGTGGTTTAGCTATGGCATCAGCTGTCTCTAATAAAAATCTTGGGTTGATATCATCTGGTCCATGACTTGTTGTCTTTCTTAGGGATTGCAGGATCTCAAATGTATCAGTTACAGAAATATTATAGATTATGGGAATGTTTGCTAAGAACAAGTTAATTTTTGGAACCTCTTTTGTGGTAAAGACTGAACAAAACTGCTCATTAAACACATTAGCAATCTCCTTATTCGTAGATATTAGAGAGTTATTAACTATTATAGGGCCTATATATCTATTATTAACTTTTTTATTGTTGAGATAGGAATGTAAAGATTTATAACTGTCTTTACAGCGTGCCAATCAAAACTCAAGTTTCTTTTTAGATTGCAAAAGAGTATATTTTACATGTTTTAAGGATTATTTGTATTTGAGAAGTACTAGAACCTTATTGGCTCCCTCATTCTTTTTTAAAAGTGAAAACAACCTTTTTTTTTTTTTTATTGGTTTTATAATGGTTTTATTTAGTCACAGTGGGATCTTCCCCTTTTTGTTATATTTATTTGATGTGGGTACAAATAGTGATTCTAAATCATAAATTGTTGATTTTAAATATTCTCAAGATTCCTTAACTGAAAGAGGGCTTACTATTTCCTCCCAAAAAAATGTATTTAAGTGTCATTAATAACAGGGAAGTTAGCATTATCATAGTTGTTGAATTCTGAGTTACTTAAATTCTGCAAGGTATTAAAGAGTAATGCAAAGGAAATAGAATAATGATCACTTGAACTTAAATGGTCCCCAATGCAGACGTTATGTATATTGTTCCCTATATTGGTTATCATTAGGTCCAATAGATTATCTCCCCCAAGTTGGCTCGGTGACAAGCTACTCCAGGCCTAGATCTATCATAAGTGAGATCAGTTGTTTCTCACCATGCATCTTCCCAAACAAGGTGGTCCAATTGATAGAAGGCATATTAAAATCTCCTAGGACCAAAATATTACCTTTAGTAGCCATATCTGATATTTTTTTTAGTAGGGTGAACGTATAATCAGCAGTGGCTGATGGAGGTCTGTAACATGTACCAACCTGCAATTGGGGTTGTCCCCTTATTTGAACATTGACATAAAGGGTTTCAATGTTGTTGGAATGGGGAAGTTGATAGGAAGTTATAGCCTCTCTAATATGTAGGCAGACACCGCCACCAATATAACCTAGTTGGTCTCTATGGTATCGCTTATATCCAGGTAGTCATTTAATCCATACAGAGTCAGGGTCCCACCATGTTTCCATTATGAATATAAATCCATAATAGGACGATAGACATTTGGCTTCAAGTTCGGCCATTTTGACCTGATTTAATGATCTAACATTAAGGGAAAGTACCTCACAGGTAGTGTAACAACTGTCAGATTGTTTCAGAGAACAGGAAAGGAACCCCCCCCAGCATCTAGTTTAAAAGTTTGTTAATTGCTGAAGTCACACTTTTGCCCAGTACAGTACTACCCCTTCTTCTGAGGTGCAATCCATCCCAGCAGTACAATGGGGATTTTTGATAAAATTGTTCCCAGTTGGCAAGGCATTCATGGGATACTGGGCAGTACAGAGAGGCATCTGGTCAAAGAAAGGTATGGGCATGGTAATACTACATTGTTCCATGAAACTTTAGCTACACTAGCAGCAAAGCAAAAGTTCTTAGGAAAACTTGGGAAAGAGAATAAGACTCACAGATCTCACAGATCACATGTGGACATGGCCTACCTAGTCTTTAGAAAGGCATTTGACACAGTCCAACACAAAAGATTAATAAACAAATTAGCCAGCCTGGGAGTGGGTCCCAGGGTGGTAGCCTGGATAAAAAACTGGCTGGACAAAAGGACACAGAGGGTAATAGTAAACAGAGTCCACTCTGAAGAAAGAGTGGTTACTAGTGGGGTACAACAGGATTCAGTACTCAGTTCAGTCCTTTTTAATGTCTTTATAAGTGACATTGTGGGGGGACTGGAAGGAAAAGTATGCCTCTTTGCAGGCGACACAAAGATCTGCAACAGGGTTGATACACAAGGAGGGGTAGAAAGCATAAGAAGGGACTTGGCAAGGTTGGAGGAATGGTCAGTAGTATGACAATTTAGGTTCAATGCAAAGAAGTGCAAAATAATGCACCTGGGAAACAAAAACCCAGGGGAAGAGTACACCAATGGGGGGGGTATGAACAACAACAAAAACTGAAAGGGACCTCGGAGTAGTCATATCAGATGACCTAAAGGTAAGCAAGCAATGTGAGAAGACAGTAAGGAGGGCTGGGGGGATGTATAGGGAGAGGCATCACCAGTGGAAAACAAGAAGTTGTTATCCCTCTGTACAGACAGCTGGTGAGATCCCATCTGGAGTACTGTGTGCAGTTCTGGAGACCTCATCTCCACAAGAACATAGACAGGATGGAGGCAGTCCAGAGGAGGGCAACTAAAATGGTGCAGAGTTTGCACCAGAAGTCATATGAAGACAGACTAAAGGAGCTTAATATGTATATCCTCAAGGGAAGGAGGGGAAAGTGGGGACAAGATAGAAGCTTTCAAGTACCTCAAGAGAATCAACAAAGTCCAAGAGGGTAGCATATTTCAGAAAAAGAGATTTGCAAGAACAAGGGGGCACAATTTGAAGATAAAGGGGGATGGCTCAGGGGCAATGTGAGGAAGTATTTTTTCACTAAGAGGGTGGTGGATGCATAGAATGGCCTTCCTGAGGAGGTCATGGGGTCAAAAACAGTGGGGGAATTCAAGAATGCATGGGACAGACATAAGGCAATTCTGGTGGGGGGGTAAGAAGAAGTAGGCTATTGGTTAACTAGGATCTGCAGCTTATCTAATAGGTAAGGAAATGGGCAGACTAGGTTGGCCAAGCAGTCCTTATCTGCTGTCAAAGTTTATGTTTCTGTTATGTTTCTATGATCTGAGGCACTGTCACCCACAGACATAGAAAAACTTTATTCCATGGGCACCCTGGGTCTCCAGGATGTCACTGCCCTCTTCAACATGGTGTTCTTTAATAATGGGCTTTATTTTGCCCTTCCTATTGCAGAAGAGTACAATATCAGATGGGGGGGGATCTGCAACTGATAACTGAGACAGACGGACAACAGTACATACAATACAATATGTGGCAAACAGAAACACGCATGGGAGAAAACCCTAGGGACACCCATGAGATTAAGCCTGGAATGTATAAGAATGTCCTAAGTCCTATGAGATGCCCTGTTGTTGCATATCCAAAGTACTCAGCTGAGAGATCACTAAAATGTTAATGAAGAATCTCCTTTTTACATAGCACCTAACCTCTTCCACAAGCCTAGATTATCAAAGTGGTTCAGAGCAATTACAGCAGACGAAAAAAAATTGGGGAGATGATGAAGGCAACAGTAGTGTCATATTCAGTGGTGAAAATGAGCAGCCTTCTAAGTCTGCTGCTTCTGTATGTGTCACCTCCAACAAGGACAATCAAATAAATGAGAAATCAAAAACCCTTCTGAGTGACCTTATAAATGTTAATCTCATTGGGGCAATTGTATTTTCTAGCAGGGAATTTCTGTAAAAATAGTAATTTACCTTGGGAATGAGAAGAAGAGAGCAGCTGCAATCTGTGAATTCAGTAGCTCTGACTCAGAATGAGGTGAGATAAACAACCCACCCACAATCTCACAAGCAACTGCCTATAGCTTTTACCCACCCACATCATCATGTTTAACCCTGTTTTTGTTTTTTTACTTCCACAGGGCAATCTGTTTCCATGGTGACACCAGCCCATTTAATTGAGATGTGATGATGCTGAGGACCTACTGATAGAAATGGCCAAAAAGATGTTTTTTTTTATAAAGTAGTTGTTTGTTTTATTTAAGTAATGCAGTAAAATGTTCTGATGTTTCTTCAAATCAACAGTGTCACTGAATGGTAGCAATAAAATTGATTGCATTTGCTAACTAGAATTGGACTCCGATCTATAATTTTGGAAGTAATTAAAAAAAACAACTAATCAGTTTTGGGGGGTGGGAGAGCAGGTAATTTTCATACAGAAGAGAATAAAGTTTTTTTTTTTTATAGTTTAAATTACATAAAGGCTTATTTTGTTGTGTGTAAGGGGGATCATACACTATAAAACAGGATGTATGGTCCACTATCCATAACAAGCGTGAGTAGCTATCTTGAGATTGTCATGGCAACTGAGTAAACCTCTCAAGCTTCACTCTTGAGGTTTAAGCGGTCATCTTGACAACCTCTCGATGGCTACACATGCTTGTTTTGAATAGTGGATCATACATTACCTTCTATATAGCTGTGGAGCTGAGGATTCATCAAGTGGCTCATGTGTGATTTTTATTGTAACTGTCACAAGGAACTGTTTAAACTGTCATCATCTAGACTGGGTACTGTATTACTAAGTTGAAATGAAGACTGTTGATGTGACTATATGATCTAAAAATACACAGGTTAAAGAATTCAAACTTCCCTTTACACCTCCAAGGAGGCAGGAAAAGGCTGTCACCAATGTAAATGACCATCAAGAAGACTATTGTAGGTACAAATATATTTGGAAGAGGCTCTTGCTTAATTACCTGCACATTGCCTATGTAACAACTCTTTCTGTCAGCATCAATTTAATAAACCTGAATGATAAGATTAACTATTTATTTTCCATTGAATGATATGCTATGGGTTCATGTCACATGAACTCAAAGCAATGTGGGATTTATGTATGGGCCAGTAAACTGGAATTAAGATTTACTCTTGAATAAATGTAAAATAAATAATTTATCTCACACTTATGTCACTTCAACATTTAGGTTGGTGTGACAAAAACCTGGTTATTCTTTGCCCTCTTACAGCAAAATTATGATGTGGTGGAATATGAAGGGGAAGATGCTCACTCCAGAATGATGCATCAGCTCACTAGCTTTAAACATTAAGTTTTATCATATTCTTCTAAAAGTCACACAAAGGGCCATTCCCTTTGCTAGAATTTCAGGTGTGCATTAAAAACATTAGTTTATTGTTTTGTTTTTTTCACTACTATTCACATTCACTTGTTTTGATATGCTTACTACTGTTTGGGAAGGCCAACTCAGGAATTTTCCCAGGAAGGCGATATACATCTTTCCCAATGCTTACATTTTTGCTCTCTGCCTGACTTTTTTCTTTTCATTATTTATTGTATAAATTTAATCCATTTCAATTTAAGTTATTTAGTTATCTGCCTTTTTCGTAGTGAAAACAATAAAATATGACGGTTTTTACTATTAGACCTGGAAATCTTTCATTCTTCAAGTTTTCAAGATTAATCGACCAATGCAGGACAATCCTGATCAGACCTGTGTAGATGATAGCCCTGATATCCATGACTAGCAATATGGTCATACTTAAATTGATACAATGCTGGTTCTACCAAGGCATAACGACCTAAAACCCCCCAAATGATTTATTTCATGAAACTCTGTAACATTCATGATAGAATCCAGGAGCCCAACTGCATGCGACTGTCATAAGACTGGTATGAAATAATTTTGTGATGGTTCCATGGCTGCAGCCCCTTTAAACTTTGCTAAGTGAGGATCCCAGAGGTATTCCATGCCATTGCACATCAAAATAGCTTCAGAAGTCTAAAATCGGAATCAGTGACAAGAGCCTTGCACAGCTTGGCACGGGCTGACTCCCGATTAAAAACAAAAGCTGTCAAAATGTCCAAAGGTGTCAATGTAAAGGAGCAGCACGTAAATATGCCTTTAAATCATCTGAAGTAATAAATACACACAGAGGCTACTGATTGGTGATTATGATTTATTTAGCAATTGCAAAAGACTTTAAATCATTTCCAATCTCCTTTAATAGCTTTAAAGTGATAACAAAAACGTACCTGATTGATCCTGCCATTTTTAAACTGTCTCTGGTGTGATGGCCTTTTGTGTTCCAGTGTAGCATAACTGAGTGACATTCAATGTGGTAAATAAAGTGCTGGCAACAGTTTATAATCAGGGAAGATTTTCTACAAAAATATATAATCTGTGTGGTTTTAAAGTCAATTCACTTAGTTTTGTCTAAAAAAAGCCACTGAGTGTACAGTGAGGAGAATGAGCAAGTCAGAAGCTTCACAAGTGTAGACAGAAGCATGAGTATTGCTATAGCAACACTTGCTCACACTAGTATCTACATTTCTGAAGCCACTGATCTGCCCACTCTCCTCGCAGTACACTTGGTGGCTTTTTCAGACAAAACTATCTGAAGTGACTTTAAAATCACACAGTATATATCTTTTTTGTAGAAAACTGATTATAAACCTTTCCCAGCTTTTTGTTTACCCCAAAGAAGGCCACTCAGTCACACTACACTAGAACACAAAAGTAAAAGACATTAGACTAGAGACAGTGTAAAAATGGCAGGGTCAGCCAGATATGTTTTTTTTATCACTGTGAATATACCAGAATCATTGCAGCATCAACCAGATAACTGGAGTGTAGGACAGCTACATAGATTTACTTGGTTATGGTTGGCAGTGTTAGTCTATGTGTGTAGTAGTCTGTGTGTGCCAAGTGTGGAGTGATCTTCTTGTCTAGCCTGCTAGTGAGAAGGTTTTGGGGGATGAAAAGAAGTGCAAGTGTGTGGTCATAGTGGGAGGCGTGTAGGCATTGTGGGATAATGCAGGGTCTTTTGGTGTATTTTTGTCCAATCAGTGCCCCCAGTTTTCACTGATTTTTCATATCCATTTTATAAATATTTATATATACCCTGCTTGCCTTAAGCTATCTCCCTGAGCTATTCCTTCACTCTCCAGCTGGCAATGATCCACCCCTGAGTTCTGTCTCTAAACCTGGGCTAATATCCAGTGATATGTGTGTAAATCCATGTAAAGTAATGCTGTGTCCATGGTTCCTGCATGAACATGTAAGATGGTGCCATTGAGCTGTAGCTTTAAGAAGCTCAGTCCCTGTATATAGTGTGCATAGCCTGTGCTGGGTCCAAGTATTCAGAGCTCAGTACTGGCCAGGGAGCACTCTTTCAGATTCCACTCTGCAATCACTTAATAGTGTAGATGGAGCTCTCTCAAATGCTGTAAATGTTTAAACTTAAATCTGAACTAATTATTTATAAAAATGGGCTTTAAAGTTGGACTGTTTACTTTCTGCCATCTGGCAGCCATCTTGGTACTTTGACCTTTGCTTTTAGCCAGTTAGAACTGAAAGGGTCCTAAAGGGGTCTTTGTGCTATGGCTGCTGGGAGCAATAGAGAACTGTGCATTTGGTGCCCTTTATTGCCCAATCAGAATGCCAGAGCTGTGATTGATAGCCTTATCTCCCAGTCGAATTGCAGTACTGTGTTTTTTTCAGTTGAGGGACAGTTGAACCCTGCAGTTCTGAGGAAGCCTTCAGAGAGTGAGGAGGCTCAGACTGTGTGCTCTGAGAGGATGTGGAGGCCAATCTGGGTTTCTTCAGCTACAGTAAATAGCCTAGAAGTGGGCTGTGTGAACTTCAATACCTGCAGTAGTTGCTGAACTCTTGAGAAGAGAGAAGTTCTACTTTTTAAGCCAAATTCTGCTGTTTGCCTGAACTACATCAGAAACTGTTTGCTGCAGCCATACTGAAAAGAGTACACTGTTGAGTCCTGAGTCAAGCTGCCAAAGTGGAGTTTGGGAAACAAGCCTGTGCAAAGATGTTCCATCCAGCCAGAGAACGGTTTCTGCTTAGCCAGAGAACTGTGTTTGCTCAGAGCTACATCTGCCAAAAAGGTACTGTCTATGAAGAGTGTACAGAATGAGTTTGCAAAAGCCTATTTATGCAGAAACTGCAACCTGTTTGCCAAAGCAAAGCTGCAAAGACTGTATCATTAACTAAACCTGCATCTGAACCAGTGTGGGGAGTCAGCTACCATTGCAACAGCTAGCAGTGGTTTGCTGCCACCTCAGGGGTTATGCCTAGACTTGAGGGAGAGTTGTGCTAGCCCTGGTCCTTTCTGCTGGTCTTGTGTCCAAAAGTCAAGAGTCTGTTGCCTGCAGTTGGGATGCCAGATGTTTAAGACTGTCCTAGGGAGCCATCCACTGCAACTGCCAACCAGAACCCAGAAAGCTGCAGAGTCGTGAGTAATTTTAGGGCTTGCCCTGCAACAAATGTTCTTATGCTACAAATGTTGTTTAAAGTGTTTTGCAGGCCATCGGGCCTGGGGATTACAAATATCAATTTGCCAAAGAGCCAAGTTTTTTGTTCTTAAATGCATAAATCATTCTGCATGGTTTTAAGAGTAAATCCAATTGTTTGTTTAAGGGCCTCAATGCCGGCCAACTAGCTGCAATGCACCAGGCCTACAACAGCTGGTGCGCTATTGGTGTGTGAGCCTGAAATGTCTATGTGCTTCTTGCACTTTATTTCTATTTAATATTGTAAGTATTTTTATTACAACATATTTATTAAAATAAACTCTCACTGAATTTTATCCGTTAAGTTTGGAGCACTGGATTCTTTTTATTTACTGCAATGACTATAGTCTGAGTACTCAGTGAAGATGACTTGGACTGTCCATGTGGACTATTAGTTGTTTAAATGCTGTGCCAAAACCCAAATGAAAGACAAATGCCAAGCCTTAATTTGTATTCCCCCTACGCCATTGCTTATCCCTTAAAAATGAGGTTTATTGTTCATCTTAACACTGTCCATGAGCATATTATTACTGAGTGCAGTTTACTGTGTCTAGTTGAAAGGTGCATTGTTATTGCTAATAACCCTTCCTTTCAGGTACACAGGGTTTGTTGCAGTAGTCAGAACCCTGTGGGTAAGTGCAGTCACTGTGAGCATATTATTTGTAGTCACTGTGAGCATATTACTAGGTATTGCAAATAATTGTACTACTGAATGAAAGGTAAATTGTTATGTGATAATTCATGTGTGGTATCACTAGTTGGAGCAGTGGGTAGGTATAGCATTCCTGGGGGTTGTACTAGCTTGTCATCAGACCCACTTAAAATCTACTCTGTGTGCCAGCCCAGTGGCGTGGAGGGCTGATACATTATGCCTTACCTTCCTGCCACGACGACAACCCATGTCCGTGGTGCAAGCGGGCCACCAGGAGTTGGTCAGGGTGGGAGAGGATCGAGCATCCGGAGGAAAGTTCTTCTCTCCCAGGGAAGGAGGAATGCAGAGACCGGTGTCAGCCTGACACCTAGCGGTGGCTGGGTGCTGGCATGCAAGGTCCCTCAAGCAAGCAGGGGAGGCAGAACAGATGGCCGGTGTGCTGCAGGTGAACATGTGCACAGCATGGCCTTTGCTATCATTGCACATTCCACCTATGAGGGAACAAGAGAAAAACAGAGGAAATATGGCCGGGCGAGTTGGATGACTGCAGACCCTTACATGCCCCACCCTCGGCAGAAGCAGCCTTCCCCGAAATCTGGATCCATATTCAGCAGGGATACAGGGGTCCCAGTCACCCTTGCATGGAGGGTATAACCACTGGTGAAAGAAGGGAGTACAGCTTGCCATGGTCAGGGAATGGGGCTGGTGGGTCAGCGAGAACGTGGGCCGACCAGTCAGGTAAGGAGGATAAAGAAATTAATATAAAAAAAATCTACTCTGGGTGGAGGCACCACACAAATAATTTTATTACTGGTAATGAGCCCCTTTTGTCATCAAAACCAGAACCCAGACCCCTCAAACTGTATTGTGGGCAACAGGCAGGGGTAGTAGCCCATTGGTAAATGGCATCTGGGTTACATATAGTATATGCAAACTATATATCCACATATATGCACACACATACTGTACATATTGACACAGCCATCAAGGCACAGGGTCAGGGGCATGACGTGGGTGGTAGTGTCATGTGCCCAGGGCATATGTCATGGGCTGACATGCAACAGTTACAGTTCAGTATGTTAGTTGTCATACAGCCTATATGTAGCCATTAACATTTGGACAGGTACAGTACTTTGTATTAGTGTATGCTGTACTGCCTTTGTAGGGGAGAATCCACTCAATCAAAACAAAGATGTCCTTTTGTGTATGACCGTTTTTATGGGTGAAATTACAGCTAGCCCTGTACACCTACCAAATAGCACTACCAACTAGTCCCCAGGCTGGCATGGAAAAGTTTATTCACATTATGACATGGCCAACAAGCTGCTCTAAAGGTATAATGCAAAGGGGTGTGTGGAGCAACTTTGACAGTAGCACCATGTGCCTTGTGCCAAGCCATGGGCAGACAAGCATGCTGAGCCAGACAGCCTATGTGTTACCATTAATATCTGTACAAGCTATATGCATAAGTGCAGTTGTGTCACTGTCAGCAGGAGAGCATACATCTCCTGCAGACAGCAATACCCATTTGTGCATTGCAGTTTTAGTGACTGACAGTGAATGGATTTCAGGGTTCCTCAGAATAGTGCCAGCCAGCTAGTGGTGCTGGAACGGTTTGAAAAGTGGTAGGACCAAGGATGTAAGGGGTAACTTTTCCCCTATTAAATATATTACCATGATAGCAAAAAGTGATAGGCCCACTTATGAAAGTGGTAGGGCCATGGCCCTAGTGGCTCCCCCCCATTCCGGCTCCTATGCCAGCCACCATTGCAACTGTGTATGGGTCTGCTTTTATCTTAGACCTGGGAGTGGTAGGAACTAGTCTCATGATCCTGTTTACTTATTAGGTTTTGGTGAGCACAAAATAGATAAGAATTGTAAAACACAACAGGCACTGAAGCAGGTACCCTTGAAGGGTACTGACAATAAAGTTTATGAGATACCAAATTATATATACCACACTAATATAAAGCATTATAGGAAGTCTATGTATGGTGTATAGAGATATGCAAAATTTGCAAATTTTGTTGCGCTAAATATTACGTGAAATTCATGCATTTCGCAAAATATTCTGTGGGTGCGAAATGCAAAATTTCGCTAGCAAAATCATGAATTTCACCCATGAAATTGCACATTTTGGCCAGAGCGATTGATTCTTGTGCAAATAAAATTTACATTTATTGGCCATGCTGTCCCTCCACAGGAACAGGACACCTCATCTCTATGACATGCCCATCCTCCTGCCAAATACCATGGTAGGATACTCAAGACTTGTATGTGTATTTTCCACGGCGCCTAGAATTACATCGGTATTACTACCTTCAGTGCCAAGTATCTGAGACTTCTTTCCTGTATACATAAAAGTATCTGAAATAATTATTGTGACACTTGTCTCTCTATCTTGACTGTGGGTCTTTTTGCAGTATGTAGTACTACATCTCAAGCCACCTGATCTTCTGAGTTCTCCAGCTACATAACATTATTAAATTTCTTTCTTTCTGTAGCAACTTAGATCTCCCCCCCAGACATTCAGCTCGATACTGAGCGATCCCACAAAGCATTAGGGTCAGCTCTGACTCACATTCAACAATGGCCCAGATCCACAGTGTTACAAGTCATGCGCTACGCCACTAAGCAAAACATCTTAAGAGACCTGTGGCGGCAAAAATACATTTTATTATGAAAGCACCAGAATAAAAACATAGATGCTAACAACAGATAAGGACCACAAGGCCCATCCAGTCTGTCCCTTGTGTCTACTTTATGAATGTGCCATTGGCCTTTACTCTGTCAATGGCCTATCTATTCATACTCATCTACATTGCTCCCTTATGCCTATCCCATGTCTGTTTGAAGCCCTGCACTGTATTCATATCCACCACTTCCTAAGGTAGGCTGTTTCATGCATCCACCAGCCTTTCTGTGAAAAAGAACTTCCTCACATTACCCCTTAATCAGCCTCCCACTAATCCCATGCTGTGTCTTCTTGTCCTGCTATTTTTCTTATATTGAAACATGTTAGACTCTTTCACCTTGTTAATGCCCTTAAGATATTTGAATGTTTCAATCATATCACCTGTCTCCCTACTTTGCTCCAGGGTATACATATTGAGCTCTGTAAATCTGTCCTTATATGTTTTCTGATGTAGTCCCTGCACCATTATGGTTGCCCTTCTCTGTACTGCCTCCATTTTGTTAATGTCTTTGTGCAGGTGCAGCCTCCAGTACTGCATGCAGTACTCCAGATGGGGCCTAACCAGTGTCTTGTAAAGAGGGATTATTACCTCCCTCTTACAACTTGTGATACCCCTGTAATAAACCCCAACATCCCTCTAGCCTTACCTACTGCTTTAGTGGTCTGCTTGGATGATTTCAGGTCTTCTGTGATGATGATGCCCAAATCTCTTTCTTCACTTGTGATTGGCAACAACTCCTCTCCTAACCTATAGTTGGCTTTAAGGTTTCTCTTCCCTATGTGCATGATCTTGCATTTCTTTGTGTCAAACCCCAGTTGCTACTCTTTCAACCATTTTGCCAGTTTATCCAGATCTCTTCTCATTCTGCCCAGCCCATCTGGATCATCTACTCTGTTGCAGATCAAGGTGTCATCTGCAAACAAACAAACCTTACCCTCCACTCCATCTGCAATGTCACTGATAAATATATTGAAGAGGACTGGCCCCAGGACTGATCCCTGAGGTACCCCACTTGTGACTTGCATCTCTTCTGACTGTTTACCATTTACCACTACTCTCTATTTTCTGCCCAAATTTCTAAATTTCACACAACACTATAAATAATTTATGCTCTCACTATCAAAAAAAATCCCCAGTCAAAAAAGCACCATATAAAAAGGGACTTATAACACTTTCTTACCTAATGCAAGCATTTAACATCTTCTAAATATAAGCTTAACAGGGTTTTGTCTGGTACAAACCTAACACTTGCATTAAATATCCCAAGTGACATCACCCTAATTAGGACAGCTCACCATTTTAAAACATATGCCAAGGTGAATAAAAAATATAATAAAGCTTATAAAACACAGAGAATGTTCTCATTTTAATCTAGGCAGTGTCCTGGAGGAAAAAGTTATTTCAAAAGTCCATGAGTTATACGGAGTGCAAACCCACTTTTAACCTTAACCTTGTTACAGGTTCAGTATGACAGAGTATATGTTATCCACCAACATTTTGTTACTGAAATATCTCCCATTAATTTTTGAGTATTGCTAATTTTTATCTTTTAGTGGAGATATAATGCTACTTGAGGAGCTGTTAGCAGTGTAGTTTAGACATAGCAAACTAAGGAAACGAAAAAAACAAATGAAAGGGTTTAAGTAAAAAGTTCAAATTCCCCTTCTCCAAGAGTTGATAAGCTACAGCTCATTAAAAATAATAAGATACCAAATAAAGTTCAGATCCATCTTTCTTAGAGACGGCAAAATACACATATTTCATAAAAACACAATAGCAAATTACAATTCAAGGCAAGATCAAGAGACTCTATTAAGAACATGAAAAAAACATTTATTTTCTATATGAGGGTGGATATCACAAAGTGGCTCCATTCTAAACCCAGGATTCTACAGCATCCATTAAGAGAAAATTAAAAGAGACTTAATCAGCGATTTTAGAAACTAGTACAGTGACTGCAGTGTATCTACCAAATTTAGCTCCTTTCTCCCATCCTTTGAGTCCACAGCATCAGCAGAGCTTTTTTATAAATTTATGGAATTTAACTGTGTTCAGAAAACTCACAAAAATAGTAATCCCCTGAAGATCTCCACACTGCCACTGTCAGATTTCTTGAACCAAATGTCCTCCTGAGCATTCTCTGGCATTCTCCGGCATTCCAAGGTCCCAGCCTTTCATTTACAGATAAGACTGTAAAATCAAAAAAGATGCTCCTCTGAACATAGCAATATTTCACACTTTGGCATATCGACCTCTTGTCCCCTGACAATGTTAGCATACCTCTTTTTGTAGTTATAAGCACCTTAAAACACTACCAGTCTCCTCAAAAGGAACAAAACCACCAGAACATGGCACTTTAGATTTCAGAGTCCTCACTCTCACAACTTGCTGTTTAAGTGTTTTGGGAGTCTGCTCAAACTGGTGTTTTGGGAGTCTGTTCAAACTGGTGTTTTGGGAGTCTGCTTAGACTGGCACTATATTTTTCCAAAATAATAAACAGCCCAGAATTTCCAGTAAAAATTCTGAAATGCTACAGGTAAACCAAAGGTTTCTATATGGACCAGAGCAGTGTGGAGCAGAGCAGTGCCACAGATATCTTGACACTCCACCCCAATTCCCCACTCTGCTGATGGGCCAATAATTGGTGGGCAGGAGTGGTGCCACCATCCCTGTTTGTTTGTCTATCATATGTCTGTCTATCTATCTATCTATCTATCTATCTATCTATCTATCTATCTATCTATCTCTATCTATCGATCAATCTGTCGAGTGGTACAATCACAGAGGTGTTGTGTATTGGAAAATAACTTAAGTAGTACTACAATGTGCAAATAACAAAGGCCATATGTATAACCACTAAAGCTTGAATGGGCTCATTGTTTCAGATGATGCTGTGTCACTTTCACAGGAAAGAATATGCCTCATTTAGCCATCAGCAACACGTTGCATTGGTGCATTTCTAGTCTGTGCCAAGACAGGGACCATTACATGTTTCCTAGTAGTACACCTCACAGCTGCATATGGGCAGAGGGCCCCTATTATGTCAGTCCAAAGACAGGAAGGAACATGCCTTGTGACACATGTTTGTTTGGATCATGGTGAACCCAAAATAGATAAGCAAGTAAAACATAACTTCCGATTAAAAACAATGCGGCAAGTTCTTCCTGTTAATGCACTGGTAATAAAGCCAACTGTATATAAATCCCAAATTACAAATACCTCATCAATGTGAAGCATTATAGCCAGTATATGCAAGGTGATTTGCATATGCATCTAATAATTCCTTGCACTAGTGGGTATGTGGAATTTTAATATGTTATATACTGTAAGTCCTTTTAAGCCATCTCTGCAGTGATTTCCTTGTGCAGGCAGGTTTAGGTGGAGGCACACACAAATGCAGTCCACCAGTCACTGGGTTATTTTCCTACTTTCTTGCAGTAGGCCTATGTGCCCACAAGAAGTCTTCTGGCTGTACCAAGCAGTCTTAACAAGAAGCTGCATCTCAACTTGGCAGTTCTGCTTCAATACATTGTAAAAACTAAGCAACTTGATTTCCACACTACTCGGGTCATGCTCAAATATGTGTACTTCAATGGTGAGGTACGAATGACTACATGGCTTTAGCCCAGTCTTGTGGGAAATTAACAGAGCTGATTGTATGTAGCAGGAGTATCCAGATGCAAGAATAATTCCTTAAAAGCAAAATTGTTCCCTGCTCTAGGATTTACTATTTCAGAAAGCAAGCAATCAGGGGGAGCTCAGGCTAGTATGTTGCCCTGATCATTTATTTGGTACAATAACAAGATGGTATTCCAGAGGTCCAGGTTCAATTCTCAGTGAGGATTCATTATTTCTTTCTCATTTGATTTGTGTTCCAGATACTTAGTGGTGTCTAAAACTACACAAGCTAGTACATACTATATAAATCGGTCATAGAATAGCTATAAGATTTGCAGTTTGAGAAAAGCATTCACCACAGAAAACCTGAGTTAGACAGATGGCCTGATAAATTAACTAGTAGAACACAAAAACTGTTTTGCAGGGACTTAGCTGAAACACATACATTACATCTATGTATTTTGTTTAGTTATGTAATTGAACATTTTGTTTTCTGAAATAGCCTCTTGAAATGGAAGATCTCATTTTCATGAGGCTTTTGTGGCAACAGCAGGAATACACTCATAAATTATCATATATAAATAAAAATTAAAGTTCAGTATACAACAATAAAGAGCTTACAGAAAGTATGCAAGATAACCATAAAATGTAACTATGAATTACAAATTCACTGCTTTGGTTGAAGGAGTTAACATTGGCAAGGTATATTCAAGTGTGAGTAGGATATGCTTTAGTTACTCCTGTGTGGTGTTTTGCCAGGTCAGGGAAATTGTTCCAACCATAATGAGCAAAAGAAAAGAAATATGCCTCCCATGGTACTTTTCTGGATCAGATTTATATAATGAAGGGAATCCATGGAGCAAAGAAAATAGATTCTTTCTCATTAAAAATTGTGTTTTAACTGATTAACACTGGCTAGTATTCATGGACTGGGCCTCCTTATCTAGCTGACCTGTTTTCTTTCCTATGCCCTTAGAAACCTGCTGCAGTTTGCTGATGCTGGACTGTAGAAGTATGCAAAGCAGAAAAAAGGCCCCTTTTTTTCTTGAACTGCATGCCAGTTTCATTATTTTCATCAAGATGAAAAGCCACTCTGCAGACCCATGAAAGTACATCTTTGCAAGAAAATTAGGACTTTGTCAACAAATTCCCCCAAACACTCACCTCAGTTCACTCCATACATTTGGCTCCCCTCCCTGTGATAGCTATTCCTAAGAGTAGAATTTCAAATTGTCAGACATGGAACCAAAAGTTCTTTAAAAAGTTTAACACCCCTTCCCCTAAGTCTGCAAAGGCAAGTGCCCAGTTCCTCCTCACAACCCCAGTTTGTTTCTATTACTTATTTTAATCCACAGTGGTCTAGTGAAGTACAACTGCCTCAACAAAAGGGGGTCCATTCCATCAATATGCTCTTTCTGAGTCCCAGTTCTCAGTTGAACTTGCTACATAAAAAAAGTGTTACTGCATATTTTGCTCAGGAACTTCAGTTGAGGAGTGGACACAGTAGGAGAGCATGGCTGGGCAAGGCCACCCATCACTAAAGCAAAAGCACTCTCACTATACCACATGGGATATAAAGAAAGAAGGAAGGAAAGCAGCAGCATCACTGTACAGTAGATCACCAGGCATTGAAATACAGAGGAACGAGAGAGTGGGGTGATTAGAGAGGGAATGGAGTGATTATGGACAGGGGAAGGATGTTCATATTTCAACCAGCTGTTGAACTTGGTGGACATATTAACTTTGAAATACTGTACTTGTCCTCAGCAAATTACTTGAAAATGTGATTGCCTCCCAGTTAACTGATTACCTACAAATTTACCACCTCATTACACCATGTCAGCATGGCTTCCATAAGGAACATAACACTACCTCCGCCTTTGCCAGGCCACTGTCAACATTAAAAATGCTATGGAAAAAAGTTCACTAGCTGGAATGGTGCACATCATCAAGGAATTTTGATCTAGTTGATCATGCCCTCCTATCCCAAAAATTAACTGAAACTGGCATCTCACCTTACTGCCTGCCTTCTTTAACTATTTGCTAGACAGGCAGAAATTCATCAAATTTGGTAATGGCTCTTCCAGCTTAATGCCTAAAACTTGGAGCTCCCCAAGGGATCTATTCTAGAACCATTCCTCTTCTAAGTCTTCATTAACAACCTCCCTTCTTTCACCACCAAATATTCTTTCATCATGTAAACTGATGATATTGACCTTCACATTACTTCTCATAACCCCTCCCATATTAATACCCAAATTAACTTAGATTTCCCTCACATTCATAACTGACTTGTGGTCAGCAACTTGAATCTTAAAGCCTCAAAAGCCAAGTAAACAATAAAACACTCTGGAGTGTGCATGGAACAAATATTACCACACACCCCAGGGCATAGTAAGGCACAAGGCCGCAGGTCAAGTGCCTTCAATCACTGGGTGTGTGGTAATATCTGTTCTATGCACACCCCAGAGTGTCTTATTGTGCTTATAAAATGAATTCCCTTTTTCTTTTTTTACTTTTGACAGTGAGAAAAAATGATAATTATATGCAGAATAGACAGATTTTTTTTATAGGAATTTATGATGAAATAGTCCTTCTACGTATTGTTTAATGACTTCATTCTGTATGTGCTTACACATTTGCCCTATAAATAGCATGGCATCAGTTACGATGGTTTCATTAAATTCATTACATTTCATGGTTGTTTCCATTTTATTTTGCTTTTATGGCTGTGGGTGGATCCTACAGCCATCTTGTTGTCTGTTGTTGGTAAAAATGGAATACCGTGGAACTCATTTTTGGAGTTTTCAGTGTATCCTTCCACACCTACAAATCACTATGCCACTTGAAATAAAATACTCCCTTCTTTCTGTTTAGAATAATAGAGAGGAAGCTCCAAGCTGATTATCAAATGGCCATTAGGAAACTAAAACAAACTTGTTAAATATCGGTTGCTTATGAAACCGGAGATTTGTTTACCCCCTTTGAAATGCAACAACTTGCACATTAAAATACTTAGCATTTAAACATTTTCTTGCTACTAGCTTCAGTTGGGCAGGTATTGTCTTTAAAAGATTTACACTGGGTTTTTTTTAACCTCTTAAGTCACTATCTGATCTTCTGTGAACTATCAAGGCTAAATATATAGCAATCACCAGAAATATTCTACTATGCTTTTTGGGGAAAAAATATATTGAGCTATAGCAAACACACACACACACACACACACACACATATACACACCATCCTCATGGCCATAACATTCAAAATAAATACTGCAATCTAATATGTTACAAAACAATAAAGAAACTGTCACTGAACACAGTGAAGTTCAGTTTGCAGTAGATTTCCTTTAAATATTTCTTATCCTATATTTTGTATCCTGGATAGTGCAGAGGTGATGCTACATCTCATTGTCATAGGAAGGTTCATTTTGCACATTTTTACACTGTATTTACTCAGGATGTCACAGATTAGTTGCAATATCTTGTTTTCAGTAGGGTTATGATTTTGCCATTTTTATAATGTATTTATTCAGGGTAGCCAAGTCCAGATGTAAAATATTGTTTTCAGTGTGTTCTGATTTTACACAATGCAGTATAATATTTTGTAGATGTAGAGCACCACTGAAAATAAGATGCCATGGGCTGGATATTCAAACTGCACTATTCTGTGGTGCAAGCCCTTGCGCTGCACAAAATAGTTGCACAGGGGTGTGGCTGGGGAGATATTCAACGGAGTTGTGCTATTGAGCAACTCCTTTGAATATCACCCCCCGGCCACAGCCACTGTGCATGGCGCAGTGGAACTTGCACCACCACAAGTGGTCAGAGTGGAGCATTCAAGATGCAGTGGCACAAGTACCATTGCGCCATGCGTAAATTTCCCATATTCAAAAGATGACATGCAAATGGGGCTATAATTCATGCAAGGCGAAGGGGGGGCCATTTGCATCTATTTATGGCCCCATTTGCATGCCATTAGCATGCAGGTGCATCGATCCCTGAGGATTTGTGCCTGGCGCCCTGCCAGGCAGCAGCTGTTGGGGACCAACGCCCCCTGCAGACCGATTGTGGGCATAGGTGTAAACCTCCACCCTCCACTGGCCCAATCAATGTGTAAAACACCCCCAACTGGCCCAATCACCGGCATATGTGTAAAACAGCCCCCTACCCCCCCAACTGGCCTGATCACAGGCAAAAGTGAAAAATAAAACCCACCCCCCACCAGCCAGATCATGGCACCAAGTGTCAACCCCCCCAGAACATATCCCTGGTGGTCCAGTGGACCATGAAGCCTGATTGTGGCACCAAAGTGTTCAACCCCCCCAAGGACCACCTACCCTGGTGATCTAGTGTCCCCCACCCACCACCCATAAGCCCCCACCCGCTCCCCTCCCCGGCGGGTGGCAGCATCCACCCGCCTGCCACCCACGCCCATCGACTGACTGCCTGGTAGGGCTGCCGCCCAGTGGTGCAGGCAAGAGCCAATGGGGTGCAGCCCCCTACTCTAAGGCAGTCAGATATGTGAATGATGCATTATTCACATGTCTCTGATCTACCTGTACAGTATGAGCTACCAAGTGGCTCTTGCTCTGCGCCAGTGGGCATGCAGTCTACCGGGCAGTCAGTCGGCGGGCGAAGAGGTAAACAGGTGAGTGGATGCTGCCTGCAGAAGATAGTGATGAGCACGTCATCAGTGGGTGAACACTAGATCAAACAGTGTGCTGAAGAGAATTGAGCTACTTGCTGCTGATGTCGGGCTTTGTGATCCACTGGACCTCAAGAGAATAATTCGGGGGATGAATGCACCCCTGACATGAATAAGCCCTAGAGGTCCACTGCTGACCACCAGGATATATTCTTGGGGTTGGACACTGTGTGCTGTGTACGGGCTGGTGGGTGGTTTTATTTTCCTCTTTGCCCGTGATCAGGCCAGTGGGGGCTGTTTTCACATATGCCCGATCGGGCCAGTCCAGGGAGGAGGTTACTATATGCCCATGATTGGGCTGCAGAAGCACAGGAGAGTTGAGGGCCACCACAGGTGGCAGCTGCTGTGTTGTGCCCTGCAATGCGGCAGCTCACCTGTGGGTGGCCATCGACTTACTCATTTTTTTTTGGCTAAAAGTTGTGCAGGCGCAGGTTGGGGGTTGCGCTTGCAGAACTCTGCACAGCCCACTGAATATCGAGCTGTGCAGTTTGTGCATGGTTCCTCCCCCTCCAGTTCAGCATGCCTTCATCGGCATTGCGCTGTTGCTCAGCTTGACTTGGGGGGGTGCAACTGCCTCCTACTGAATATGGCAGGATGGTGCAATTTCGGACTTGCGCAGGTGCAACCCTATTGCGCATGGTGCAACCCTTTTGAATATCCAGCCCCATGTCTTCTGTGAACTATCCAGGCTAAATATATAGCAATCAGCAGGCATATTCTTGGAAAACACATTGTAAAAATGTGTAAAAGGAATATCACATTGAAATTGCCTCTCAGCAGATCTGCAATGTGCAAATTCATTAGAAATAATGGGTAAAAGCATCCCAAAAGCTCTCCATAGTCATAGTCAGTTATGCTTGTCGGCTCTGACCAGAGTTTGTTCATTTCGTTACCCTCATGTATTGGTGTACAGTTTTTCTTTTTTTTGGAATGAGATGGAGAGGAGGGAGAGTGATCTGTGACTTTTCTTTTTTTTCTGTCTCATTAAATGGACTGCAACAGATGGTGGTACAGCAAGAGTGGTCAGGAAGTGCAGCAGGAGTGGTGGGTACTCAGAAAAACAGCAATGAAATTAAACCCATTTTCGAACATGCTTTTTCACTCCTCAATGAATTTACCACCACTGCTTGGAGACCCTTCATCTTTCTGTAGATGGGTGAACCGGGTAATGACCTACAGGAAGTACTTCACTGCCCCAAACTGTGACTTGTTGAGAAGCATGAATCTGTCAGCATACAAATGGAAAAACTTTTGCAGAAGTAGTGGATTTTATATTGGGAACTGCGGTGGGTTGGGATACCAATTGGCAGCTAAGACAACCGGAACTGGCATGCTGTGGAAGTGGCACCTCGGCAGTTGCACTGGGACATATCAGTACAGCTTTTTTATTATTATTATGTAATAGTTTCATGTGCAGGGCTAGCGTTTACATTTACAATGAAGTTAGGGAGCACAACTAGAGTTTCCATGATCACATGGAAGTCCTGGATTAGCAGCCTTTTCAGGGGGAAGATAATGGCGGCATTTTAAAAATCAGTGTTCTAATGGCTCTCTGATTTCTATGTTTGTAGTGAGGTCCTGCTTTAGGAACTTGTTATTACCCGTGCAATGAACACATTTGATGTTCAGGTAATGACCAATAAGAAAGCAGGATTCACCCTCCCCATTTTATAAGCAATGTTATTTGGGTGTAAGGCATGCAGAGCATCCAGCCCTAACCCTCTGTCCATCAAATGTACTGATGACTCTCCTCTCCTCTCCTCTCCTCTCCTCTCCTCTCCTCTCCTCTCCTCTCCTCTCTCCCTGGTGGATGAATTTAAGTGACTAGGCATCACTTTAGACCCTGTACTGGTTTTCTCCTCACACATCTCCACTATTAGTGAACCCATTACAGTCGAAGCTGCTTTAGCGGGACAGCTCAGTTTCAGGCCGATCGGCCTGTTTAAACGTCCATCTCTACAAAACGAAGTTGTATTTTTTTTTTCAAAAATACACTAACTGACATTTGCAGGGAGTTGATTAATGTGAAGGCAGGGAGTTGATTAATACGAAGGGGTTTTGAGGGTTTTTTTTTGTATGCTTGTGCTTTATGTACAGTGCTTGTGCTTTATGTACAGTGTTACAGTTTACTCCACGTACTTCAACTAGTAATTATTAAAGAATGGTGTAAACTTTCTCCTCCATTAAGTGGTACAACTGGCTGTCATAGTCATCATCGAAAAGGTCATCCGTTAGCAGCTCTGCAGTGTGTGGCAAACTGATTTGGGGCATGGCCTGAAAGGAGGTAGAGGAGGTAGATGGCATATCATACACTTCTGGCAATGCTTGCACTTCTGGCACCACTACCTGTTCAATAATAGGTTCACTACAAGCAAGAGGAGCAAAGAATTCAGTTATGCTTGTCTGTTTCTTTTTGAAATGGCATAAGCTTGGATGCTCCTTTCGGCATCGAACAATGAATCCCACATTGTGGTTTGCCCATGTTGCTGACACCACAGTAAAGCTGTGCAAATCCTAATAAGGGCCTCAGTGTAACTAGTGGCACATCATCTGTTGTGTCATCTATTGTTTGGTCCTTGATCTCAGATTCCTTATTGATTGCACTCACCACTTCAGCGTCAGCAAGTTCACCAACAGTAGGTTCATTTGAATCCATATCAACAAAGTCATTGAACGCTGCATGATCCATAAAGGAGGGTATGCTTACATCATCCAAGACTGGCATTTCTTCATTGCCAGTTGCATTTGTCTCTTCTGATCCTCTTCCAAAAAAGCTTGCTTTGCGAAAACAATTTGCTACTGTTTGTGGCTTCACTGCCTGCCAAGCTTGGTGTAGTATGTAAATTGCATCGGCCAAATTAACTTTTCTGGCTATTTCTGCTGCATGAGCCATCTCTCCCTCATCAACAGAGAGGATGATTTTTGCTGCTACAAATGATCTGAAGTGCTGTTTTAAGTTTTTGATCACCCCCATATCCATGGGTTTCATTATGCTGGTGGTGTTTGGTGGAAAAAACACAGGCTTAATAGATTTTAGGCATTTAATCAGGTCATGAGGGTGTGCCGAACAATTGTCAACAAACAGGATGATTTTTCATCTCTGTCTTCACAGTTCAGCATCTCAAGCCATCAGCCATTATTGAAAGATTGCACTAGTCATCCATGCATTGCATGAACTGGTGTAGGTGACAGGCAGCAATTTTAAATCCCGAAGCAAACAATGAGGGGGTTTAGATTTTCCAATGACAAGAAGCTTTTGCTTCTCTGTTCCACATTGGTTAGCACAACAAAGCACAGAAATTCTGTCTTTTGCTTTTTTGCCTCCAATGAGTTCATCTTGCTTTAAGGCATGGCCATGGTCAGGATAACCCCGATAGAAAAATCCAGTTTCATCAGCATTCTATACATCAGTAGGTAAATAGTCGGAAAGGAGACCAGGCAGCACTTCAGCAATCCATTTCTGGGCAGCAGTGGCATCTGCGTCTTGTTTTTCCCCATGTTCTTGTTTAAAGACAATCTGATGTCGCATTTTCCAACGCGATAGCCATCCTTCGGTGGCATCAAATCCATCATGTGAAATCTCCCTTGCAAGATCATCAGCCTTTGCTTTCAGCATCGGACCTGATATGCACGCTTCCTTCTGCAGAGCCTGAGAGAACCACAAGAGGTGATCCTCATCCACTTCACTCTCCTTACCCTCCCTTTTCCTTTTGCGACTTGGGTTCATGTTTCTCTGCCACTCGCTGAGGACTGCATCATGGTTTTTGCTGATGCAACCAGCATGGCTTTTGGAAATTTTAAACTCCGCAGCCACTGAGGCAAGAGACCTGGAGGAGTTTGACAATGTGTCAAGCACTTTGGCATGCTCTGCAAGCATGAGTTCATTCCTAGAAAGATACATGGTAGAGACAAAGCAGGAGGCAAGCAAGCACCAAGTACATTAGACACTGTTAGATCACAGGTCAGACCACTTAGTCAAATAGCAAAACTCTGCTGGAAATCATCCCAATAAACCGGCTTCTGTGTGATTGCATGTCCCACTTAAATGTTCAATTAACTCTATGTTTTCCATTGAATTGAACTGGTGTCTGGACAGACGTCCCGCTTATGTGGCCGTCCCACTTAAGCACGTCTCATTTAAGTGGAGTGTACTTGGCCAGGCATACCACCTCCACCACTTTCTTATTCCAAAAGCATGTATAGCTATCTCCCAAGGCATTCTTCTCCCCTGTCTACAGTATGGCTCATTCATCTTCAGAAGCACCCCTAAAACTTTGTTACATAAATGGAAAGTTTCATACAACATCTGCCCTCTTCTCCTCCTGCCTAACTCATCACTGCACCTTCTACCCCACTCTGGGTTGGCTCTCTACCTCTGCCTCATTTTCCTATGTATTAGTATGCTTTCTCTTCAAACTACTCAGATCTGCCTCCTTGGCCACCCTAATCTCTCTATTACATGGCACTTTCCCTACCCACTCACTCTAATCTACTGATTCTACTTCCTTAGTTGTTCCAAGTCTTTGTCCATAAAGTGTGACCAGGCCTTCTCCTCATTGCCCCAAGGATATGAAATTCCTTCCCTACCAAGGTTCACAAATCTCCCACGCTGTCATCCTTCAAAGTTGTCCTGAAGGCACATCTCCTTTTATCTGTGGCTGTACCTGTGTCTGACCCCAACCCCTACTCTAAAATTCCAATGCACTTTCATGCAACACTGCCAGCCTGTTTAAGTCTGCATTCATTTTATGTCTATGCTTACTGTATATTTTGTTGATACCTTTTCTTTCAATTGTTGTACCAGTGGTTTGTACAGTATGCTTGTCAAACTGAATTTGTTCTTTGTATTTTGTTTCTGTCCAATACTTGGAAGTGCAGTGCTTTGTTTTTTACCCTCCTGGGTCATACCTGTAAATAGGCATCCAGTTGTCTCATATACTTACCTGGTAACCAAAAATAAAATAAATAAATACATAAACATTATGTGACAAGTGTAATTTTTGAAATTCTAAAGAAATTATACACAATTTCACTTGGAGAAAGTTTACATTTTGTGTTAACTCCTCAGGTAAAATTGTATTTTTTAACTTGTTTACTGGGTGGTTGGTTGGTCATTCCACCAACAGACAACAAGAGTGATAAATAGGCCTTCAGGGAACTCCAAGTGTTAGAATGCTGTACCAGTCTCTATCAGAGCTGCTGCATCCCTGAACAATTTTAAGAACTGACTGTGGAAAGTTGACCATAAAATACACTTCACCAGTGCAACTGACACTTCTTTGTAGCCCCTTATTTTACATGTAACTAGGGAGAATAGTATCCTAAGGTTTTGTTATCAGTAGACTGTTTTCTTGAAACATACAGAGACATTTTAAAATTTATGTGAGGTGAACTCTCTGCTTGTTGCTATTTCTTGATATGAATATGAATCAAATGAATATGTTAAACTAATGAGAATTGTTTCTGTTTTTATGCACTATCTAGGTGTTAATAGTTTGGGATTTTCTAAATAACTGTCATAAAGCTTCTGAAGAAGGACTTGGTTGGTTCAAAAGCTAGAGCACTTTGTTCTTTTGTTGTAACATCTGTGTTGGTCCAATAAAAGGTATCAAACCATTTGCTTCTGGATCACTTCTTTGTAGTTATGGCACTGAAATGTTTAAACGAAGATGGCAGAATTCTCTTATTACAGCTGCTAGTAGATGCTATTTCTTATAATTATTATTTGACTGTGTTGCATTGTTATGCAGTGGAGCCTGCCAAGATGAATAGAAATACTGCAGCACTCTGCAACGGAGTTACTGCAGGAAACAAAGCAATTTCAATGGGAGTTAAGCACCTTTTTCATTCAATAACTTGATACAGTGCATTGCATCCTGGTGGGATACACTATATGTGGTATACTGACTTCAAGTTGTGTTCATCTGGCAACAAGGCATATTTTCCAAATTGACCTCTACCTAACACTTTAACAATAAATCCCTACCAACCAAATGTGTACTGATTAAATTGAAGAAATCACTAATGCAGAGAGAGAGTTATTCAGTGAAATAATTGTTGAAACTGTAGTCTCCTGACAAGGATTTGCTTGACACAATGAGTGAGCTACTTTTTGGGTGGAAAGCTGAGATGCCATTTTATCTGGCAAACATCCAGGTAATAACATTATCAGATTACATGTAAGTGACCTACAGTATCTTTATCTCACTTATCCAAAACCCCATGTATCCAAACAACTGCATTGTCTGCCAGCACACTGAGATAAAAGAGGTTATGCTATACAAATATTTGGTTCCCATCCAGGAATGGCTGATATCACTGTATAGCAGTAATGTGATGGCACTAGAAGAGAGTGCCCATCCCTTACCTGTCTGACACAGTTTTGCCTTACATACAAACATATCTGTGTTTTATCTGGCTACATTAATAAAGAAAAGAATATTTGCTCATGCCCCTGACAGATTACTGACATTTTAAATAATTGACAAATACATTTTTATGAAATCCATATTTTTAAAACACATGCTTGGATCCCATGGGGTGAAGGTAAATGTTGGATTGTATTTGCTCTGTTTGAATAAACACTGTTCCTGTTTGCATTTGAGTTGGGGTGTGAGAAAAAAAAAATTCTGCCTGCAGAATTTCAGCAAAAGTCGGATTTTCGCTTCCACAAAAGTTGAGAAGTCATTTTGCCAACTTTCACGGAAATTCCACTGAAAACTGCAGAATAAATATAAGAAATGCATGTTAATATATTAAACTGTGGGAAAAAAAACTCAGCAGAACTGATTACTGTCAGTGTTCAGTTCTGCTGCATATGTATTAAACTGTGTGAAAAAAAACCCGCAGAAATAATGCAAGAGACTTTATTTCCACATGTCATGAAAAAAGTCCACAGATCATAATTAAATGCCACAGTACTAGGTAGAAATCCACAGTTATTTGTTGAAAGTTTGGAATTCGGCCACAGGTAAAAGAGCGGAAAATTCCTCTAAATTTTTCAAATTTAGCGGAACTTCCGCGACGGTGGAAATCCACACTGTCGCCCACCCCTGCATTTGAGTATCCCTATGGAGTTAGT
Organism: Neoceratodus forsteri; assembly: GCA_016271365.2. Classification (NCBI taxonomy): domain Eukaryota; kingdom Metazoa; phylum Chordata; order Ceratodontiformes; family Ceratodontidae; genus Neoceratodus; species Neoceratodus forsteri. The sequence continues at coordinate 878,196,258 of CM028134.1, read as the reverse complement.
AGTAGGAGTTGGTGTGCCTTAGTGAGGTGAAAATATAAAAGATTTTCTGAGCCAGCTGTTGATTTCAACATTCGTTAGCATCATGGCTAATAAGCAATGGAAACACAACAGATGCTCCCAGGGCTTCACCTACTGCCACATACCTAAACTATTTAAAAAAATATGTGTTAAATAATGAAGAGAACTGACTATCCATTGAACCAATAGAAAGGAAAATATAAATTCAACATTTAGAGTAGCTTATCCCAACCTCTCAATAGTATTATAACACAGAAAATCATTTTATGACAAAAATATTACATGAAATTATATATATTTATGTGATCATATTGTTTGCATACAGTTTTATGTAAAGCTCCATGTGATACTCCAGTTTCATGATTTTCCTTGTTATTATGGTGTCTTTGTTGTAACCACACTAACTGGGTGATTCATGGTCAGTGACAGTGGTGGCCACTGACTTGATGCATCACTATATACTGTACCTGGGTATCTTGGGAGCAATCACAGAAATCCAATTAAAATGGATGGGAAGTTCCTGTGATATATTATGATATAGCTTGGTTCTCTACATCATGTCACTGGCTACCACTGTATCTTGTTTGGCAACGATCTCTTTAGGAAATGCAGGTGTCTGCTTTATTTAAATGTGTTGACTCTTGGTTATGATGTTTCACCACAGTCCAGAAAACTCAGAATTGGAAACCCCTCAACATCTCCTTTCTTCTGATATATTAGGTATTCAGCATTCAGCCTGGGAGAGATCATGATATGAGTTGAGAGAAAGTGGGGCAATGGGATGCATGTACCCCTCATCTGTCTTTCTCCTTGTTTGGAAAAACAAACAGCAGTCCACACTGGGTGAAAAAAAATGTGGTGCTCCACTTATTGTATCTGATAAGGAAGGGAGAAGCAAGCACTCACTATCTATGAGCTATAAAACATTCCCCATCACTCAGGCACTGTAAATAGAGTGATTTCTGTACTACCCTCTCCCGTCACCAGGTCACAACTGGAAATGAGATTTATATTTGTATAGTTTGTCCACAGGGACACAGATATTATTGTTGTCAAGCAAAATAAAACTTCCAACTGAAACCTATGGACAGCAATATCTGCTTAACATGACAGTTTTCCAGGACTTATCCATAGCTGATGAGGTTTCAGTGCATTTTCACATTCCCAGTCCTGACAACACACATTTCCAAACTTCATGTATCTCTCCACACATTGGTGCCTATGCACCAAACATCAGAGGGTACATGCAAGAGGTGCATACTCTGGCTGTACAGGTTCACACCCATGGACAGCTGCATGGTGGCAGGCATGCACATATGTCCATGGTCCTAGCTCCAGTACACTGCTGTCTAGGGGCAGATTGGAGGACATAAGCAAGCATCCAATCAGATGCTTGTCCTGGTCCCCTAGTGGATCCTCTGCTCCACACAGAGCAAGAGACTCTGGGAAGGTGCAGGAGAGTAAATAGTCAAAAGATGGTCAAGTGCCCTAGTGGCTGCCCCCACCCATCCCTGCCTAACCAGAGGGCAGGGGCAGCACTGTAGAGGGGGGGTTCATTGTCCTGCTGTCTATGAGTTTTCTGTATGCAGGCATGCAACAGATTATTACAGAGTCCCTGTTGTTGTATCCTGTACCCCACCACACTGTACACCATGCTTATGTGAATGGCTCAGGCTGCGGGCACACCCCCAGAAAGGACCCCAGACTGACCCTGAGCATAGATGCATGACCAGCTAGGGGGATGCAATGTGGAAGGGATGAATGACCCTTCTGAGCAAGCCATTGGGGGTCTGTGGGACCGATGATGCATGACTCGGTGGCTTTTAGGTGCCAGCACACCACATATCCATGACACATAGGCACAAAGCCCCTTTGTGCATTGGGGCCATTGTGATGACATCAAGACAATGGTAAAACCTAGCATGAACTCTACTAACAACTGCTATGAATAAAGTTCCTATCACATGCCTGAATTTCATGGCTCTTTACACTGAGTAGTCACTACTACTGACCCTTATGTTGTTTTTTAAATTTTCTCTTGTTCTGAACCTCTGTAAAAAGAAAAAAAAATGCTACATCTCAGCAAACCCTCCCAAGCCCATACATCTGATAAAAATACCATGATTTCTTCTAGAAAATTGCAGTTAAAGTAACAGTAGAATGAACCTGGTTGTATAGTCAGCCCAAATACAAGTAGAATCTGGTACACCCCTATAAAATCAGTTATAAATAGGATTTAGTACCCACCCCCAAAAAAACAAGCTGCCCAAAAATTGCCTACTTATGATATTATTGCATTCCTTTTGCAGGCTTTATTTTTATTATAAATTTGCCAACACTTATATCCAGTTGCATCTCAGGAGCACAGGGAGATTAAGTTACTTGCTCAAGGTCACACAGCAAGCAAGTGGTGTTGTGGGTTTCAGTCCCAGTTCTCTGAGGTCTCCTGGTTCACAGCTCAGTGCTCTAAACATTAGACTAGGACTGGTCCTTTTTAATGCCTTTATAAGTGACATTGCAGAGGGACTGGAAGGAAAAGTATGTCTCTTTGCAGACAACACAAAGATATGCAACAGGATTGATACACAAGGGGGGGTGGAAAGGATGAGAAGTGACTTGACAAAGTTGGAGGAATGATCAAAAGTATGGCAGCTTAGATTCAATGCAAAGAAGTGCAAAGTAATGCACCTGGGAAACAAAAACCCAGAGGAAGAGTACACAATTGGGAGGGGGGTACTAACAACAACAAAAATAGAAAGGAACCTGGGGGTAGTCATACCAGATGACCTAAAGGCAAGCAAGCAATATGAGAAGGCAGTAAGGAGGGTTAAGGGGATACTGGGATGTATAGGGAGAGGCATCACCGGTAGAAAACATGAAGTTGTTATCCCTCTGTACAGACAGTTGGTGAGGCCTCATCTGGAGTACTGCATGCAGTTCTGGAGATCCCATCTCCACAAGGACATAGACAGGATGGAGACAGTCCAGAGGAGGACAACTAAAAAGGTGCAGGGTCTGCGACTGAAGCCATATGAAGAGATTAAAGGAGCTTAATATGTATACCCTTGAGGAAAGGAGGGAGATGGGAGGCATGATATAAACTTTCAAGTACCTCAAGGGAATCAACAAAGTCCAAGAGGGTAGCACCTTTCAGAAAAAGAGATGTGCGAGAACAAGGGGGCACAATTTGAAGATAGAGGGGGGATGGCTCGGGGTAATGTCAGGAAGTATTTTTTTCACAGAGAGGGTGATGAACACATAGGACAGCCTTCCTGAGGAGGTCATGGGGTCAAAAACAGTGGTGGCATTCCAGAATGCATGGGGCAGACATAAGGAAGTTCTGGTGGGGAGTAGGAAGAAGTAGGTTGTTGGTTAACTAGGATCTGCAGCTTACCCATTAGGTTGGGAAATGGGCAGACTAGGTGGGTCAAGAGGTCCTTATCTGGAGTCAAAGTCTATATTTCTATGTTTCTAGACTCTACTTCATCAATTATTCATTTGTTAATTCATTTATTCATTCATTCTTTAAAACTCTCTCACATAATTTATTTTATGCTAACAAAATTGTTATATTGCTATGCATGTCCTGTTATACCCAATTCCCTTTCACAAGCCAGAAAAGTTGAAAATGGTTTAGTGTAGATCCAGTCCAGTATTCCTCATAGAACAAATCCACTGATATTAATTTTAAATGATGTAATAATGGGCAACACTCCATGGCTACCCTAGTAAGAAAATTCTAATATGTGTACAGTACATTAGAGGTGAGAAAAGTACTCTGCAAAGTTTGCAAACTTGTTGAAGTACAAAGTGCCAAATTCGCTAAGTATTCACTGAGTGAAGTGGCCCTTTTTCTATGCCAAGTCACCAGACTTCACTTGAAAAGTCACCACATCACAAAGAGTTCATGCAAAATGTGCTACTTCGTGTAAAAGACTTCATGAAACTAAAATTGTTAACGCTAATAGGAAAGTCACTAAGCTTTACAAAGGTGAAATTTCACAACTTCATGCCAACAAAACAACAAGACTGTGACTGTTTATGAAAACAAAGTACCTGCTGCTTGCAGTTTACTGCTCACCCAGTGCTCAGAAGTGCACCTTTTAGTGTTTAAGTCTGTAAATGTAATTTCTGTCATAGAAATGTTCAGTGGCACAACAGTCCGGTGATGTTAACTGCTTTCACTTAAAAAATGCTGACAGAAAAGGTATCCCTCAGTGTTGCAGGATCACCACCTTGCGTTGAACTATGGTGAACCTTTCTAGGATCAAAGTAAAATTTATTGACTTTTAAGAAGTTAAAAGTTACAGCTCTGGGCATCAGGTGGTTAGTAAACAGATGGGTGGGGGAATGAACTACTGTAGGAAGCTGAAGACCTTTGAAACATGCAGAAAAATTGTTTGTAATGTGCATCACATCTCTTTGGAAGATGTGCAACACAAGGATTTAAATAGGCAAGTTTTTATACACGATAAATGGCTAAGCATATACCTTATTTTTTGTTTTTATCCCAGACCATTACAGCTTTGGGACTGTGACAGAGACAATACTGATACAGTTTTAAATGAACTAGGACTAGTAATAAGAGGAGTTCATACTTCGGCTGCAGTGGTGCTGGTATGTTTGTGGGGCAGATCTTCATGGAAAATGGAAAAGTAAAACTATAAAATGCTCTATTATAGTGCTGCCTTTGTAAATTTTTATTTATTCATTTAGTTAGTTAATGTGGGACCAGGTGGTCTGGGATCAGATAGGTTTGTAGATTTAAAGAAAACATGGGCAAAAACTGAATAAATAAATATTTTAAATCATGTCCTGAGCTTCCAAATAGTATTAATGTGTCTGTGGTTCTGTAAATTGTTTAAATTCATTTTTAATTAATTGTACCTCTATTTTGGGTGTGGGGGATGCCATTTGCAAGAGGCTTTTTTTACCCCAGAAACCATAGTTGAGCTTCTAAGTTTCACTGAATGAAAGTCAGTGCTGAGAAGGAGTACTTCAATGTGCCTGTGCAACTGGTTTCATGCTTGTGTAACATAGATAAACTTTGGCTGTTCACCTCTCTATCCATGGGATATATCACACTGTAGGGGTACAAAGGCAAGGAACCCAGGAGGAGAGTTCAACTCTTTGAGGTGCTGTGGGAGTGATTCCCTTAGCTAAAGGTACCTTAGAAAGAAGCCCACAAGAGAGAGACACGTCCCACTGGAGGAGGAGGGGCAGATGGACGGGCAAGAAAAAATGCTTATGTGTGGAGTGAGGAGAGCAGCCCTTAAATAGGTCAAAAGGTGTGTGTGGCCAGTTGTACCACCCCCTTGAACTATAGGCTATAGTCTTCCTATTCAATATGCCTATGCAACTGGTTTTGTGCTCATGTAACGTAGATAAACTTTGGATGTTCACCTCTCTATTCATAGGATCTACCACCCTGTAGGGGTATGAAGGTAAGGAACCCTAGGGGAGGGTTCCACCCCTTGAGGTGCCATGGGAGTGATTCCCTTGGCCAAAGGTACCTTAGGAAGAAGCCCCAAAAGAGTGTCAAGCAAAGCATACAAGGTTGTGAATACGTATCAGGGGTGAGGACCTAGGTCAATTGGTAATATGGGTTTAGTTGGTAGCATGGGTCAATGAAAACCTGTACGTAGGTAGGTTGATAATGGGGTTCAGCTGGTAGCGTAGGTCAGTTAGTAGAACTGTTTGAGTAAAGTAAGCAGGAAATGACAGGTGAATAGTGACCCAATCGGTGGTCTGACTCTAAGCCATGGAGGATTGGCTTCCTCAGGAGAGAGAGAACAGCCAAAGGGGGAGACAGGACAATTATGGGACATCCACCTAACTCCATCTAACAGTGGAAGCCTACCTAACTGGGCAGCCTACCTTAGTGACATAGGGCCTACAAGGATGCTTATCTATTATTTATTTAGCTTTTGTTGTCCGGGTAAGTGCACTAGACAAATCCTGCCTATTTTCAGGCATGACCCAGGGGAGGGGGATACAGATGAATGCCAACTGACCTTGAACCAGATTAGGCTGTTGGTGGTATTTTTTAGTGAACGAGGGAAATTTGGCCAGGACACTGGGGAAATTCCCCTACTCTTTTTTCAGTAAGTGCCATGGGATCTTTAACTTCCACTTGAGCTACCACCAATCCAGGCAGATGGGACCTCGGTTTAATGTCTCATCCGAAATACAGCACCTCAGAAGTGCAGCACCCCTCTCATGCTGCACTACAGTGTCAGTACTGGGATATTAACCCAAGTGCCAGATGTGGGAACTGAACCCACAGCCCTCTGATCTCCTGGCCTCAGAGGCGAGTGTGCTACCTACTGAGCCACTGACACTGATATTATTATGACCATTGTCATGGAGGAGAGGAAAAACCCTCTTTGATGAGGAAACCTCTGGGGATCCAAGGCCTAGGTCTCCTTCTCTCCAAGCTTTGGGACAATTTAGTTAGTGACGGCTCTGCTACTGCAATTTAGCAGACCAATCCAAGGAAACTGCAATTTCAGGGAACACTCTCACTCTATCCCTTCAACAGGAATGATGTGAAGGGTTGCAAGCGCACTCTGCAACAAGAGTTGACTAAGGAGGGAGGAGGAGCGTAACGACTGCTGAGGTGCTCAGCCAGCCTACTGAACTATGAACCAACCAGGTGAACCAGAGGTGGTCGTTGGGAGAATAACATGAAAGGGTGCCACTGAACCTACTCAGGCAGCTAAAGAGGGCCTTGCCATGACAGCCCCATATGTTTGCCACTAAAGTTTTAAATGCTATGTTGAGAACTGCCATCAGTGCAGTTGATAACTGAAGGTCCACCAAAAGTGAGGACTTTCCCAACTATGGGCCAGGTGAGCAGGACCCCACACCAAGCTTTGCATGCTTAAGATGCGGTCTTCTGGGTGCAGAGAGAGAGATTGTATGTCACAGGGCTAGCCCTGAGTCTTGGAGTAATGGATATGGATGTCTTGTCTCCAAAATGAGGAAAAGTGAGTTGTAATGAGCATGAGACCTGCACATGGTAAGGAGCATGGGACCAGTACGTGGGTCATAATGAATGATAGCAGAGATGGGGAGACTGTGACCTAGGTCAGATTGAGCACTGTGGAGCCTTTTGTGGATCATGACTGGATCAGATCTGTATGTAGGTCATGCTGAGCAATATGGACCCTCTCGTGGGTCGAGGTAAGGCAAATAGCAGTTGTCAACCACAGGAATGCATGCTGACCAAGTCCATTAGAAAGACAAATTGGGAGTGAATTGGACAGTATATTATGAGTAAGAGAACAGAGAGGCTGGGTGAATCCCAGGTCTGACAGTTGGAGAGGAAGAGGCTGTGAAGATGGTTAAGTAGGAGGAGGCTGCAAAGCTAGTATGGTAGGAAGTGCGGTTAGTAGCAAGTAAACATGATATGCTCTCAGACTTGGAAGGGGATGCCAATATTGGAAAGGGAGAGGTCCTGAAATGAATGGACTTGCATACTGACTGTGTTAGTGCCATGATGGCGGGTATATGAGCAATATTGGAGTGCAAGGGACAGGAAGGCTGGGAGGAATGCAAGAGACAGGAAGGCTGGCGTAACTGTGTAAATCAGGTGTAGAATAGCAGGGAAAGGATTTTAGAAAGCTGGGTGGAGCCAGCTGCCCTAAGGTAGAGAGTGGTCTGGAACAGCTGGTTATAGAATGCCATAAAGGCTGTGTGGAGCAGCAATAGAATGCTGGGGTGAGCCAGTGACCAATAAAACATATAAGAAGTTAAATGCTGCTCCCCCCTGCCTGAAGCCACAATGCCTTATGTGACTCCTCAGTCCCCCACCTTAGGAAAAACAAAGAAGCTACAAACATGACACCACAACACCAAGCAGCTAATGAAATAAGTTAAATACATGCCAGCCATGAAAGCAGGATTAGGTTATCATCAGAAACAGACTGCTGTGTGTTTGGTAAAAGTAAAGTTTGCTAAAGGTGGGAGCAGAAATAAATGAGCCTAAATAACACAACCATAGAAGTGAGGATTAATGCAGTAGGGCTGTAAAAGTAATTGAGCAGCATCAAGCAGCAGGTTCCATGTCATAATAGCGATGGCAAATCAGCGGGGCACGGGGTCATAATGTGGCAAGACATTATGCCCCATGGAAAAATCAGGCTGCCAATACAGCTCGATTCTGCCATGTGGCATAACTTTTTTTTGAGGGAGGCTTGGCCCCCTGCACCCCATTCTCAACTCCGGGGGGGGGGGGTTCAACTTGGGGAGTCCACAAAGTAAAAAAAAAAAAAGGTTACTAGGACCAGGAATCAAACCAAGTCCCATACACAGCGCCTGGGTTGCTGGCTGCAGTGGCTCAGCCTGTTGTGCCACATCAGCTGTTCGGCAGAACCCCAACCCAGGAGAGGTCTTATCATCTGCCTGGGATGTTTGGTGGTGCAATACCGTTGTACAGCAGTATTCAGCGGTTTCTGCCACTGCTCTAACTCTAGTGCAATGAGGTTTAGCCATAATGTCGTAAGCTATTAAGCAGCTACATTATGACCCGGTAGGAAACAGTGATCACTATTATGGTGTGTGTACATCGCGGAAAAGCATATTGGTGATATACAATTCTCACCAACCCCACTTCCAAGAACACTTAGTGTTTTTGTTGGGGGGGCTGTGCTCCTCATCCCTGCACCCCTCTGCTTTTAGATTACCAACTCGGGGTGCATGCTGAGGAGGGCGCAAAACTTGGTCTGGGAAAATCAAACAGCTGCCGCAAGCAGCAGTAAAATTTTGTCCCCAGTCTGGCCCAAACACAGTACCTACTGCACCGTAGCCAGTCACCCTCACCACCACATCACAGGGCTGTCTCAGTTGCAGCAAGCTCTACTCCCTACCTAAACCCTCCTTCCTATACATCCCCTCCACCTCCCCATCTCTCCCCTTCCAATCGCTCTCCTCACTGTTCCATCGCTACTCTTGCAGGGCAGTTCATGATGATCGCAGTAAAAATGAGTTGCTGTTCTTAAAATTTCTCATTTTTAATCACCATCATCACTGGATACCCCAGCAGCAATTAACTATAGCTTGTAGTGGTAGCAATCCGAATGAACATGGAAACTGTAGTGAGAGGCAATGCACTGAAAACTGCAGCAATATTTGCTTGATATAAGTTCAGGAAGCAGCATTGAGTTCCATGGACTAGGTTGCTTAGGTCATTGTGAAGCAGTAAAACAGGGAGAAGTTGTAAGCTAGGCAGCAAAGCCATGAAAAGGTATAATCTATTAGGGGGGATCAAGGCAGCAGATTGCAGTGTAAGCTGAAACAGACAGTGACAATAGCAGGAACTGAGGCTTGTTAGGCAGAAAGCAGGGTGAGCTAAAGCATACAGAGAACAATGCAGTGAACAGAGGGCTGGAATAGCAGTTGAGAAATGGAGCCTGGGGGACAGACACAAGATAGCATGAGGCAAGGAAACACAGAGTATAACCTGAAACACAAGTAGCATTGTATAGACAGGGCACTAGAAAACCAGAAAGCCCAAAAGAAACAAACACAAGGACAGGAGCAGGAAATGAACCAGCACACACAGAGTCATGGAGTAGCCAGAGACCAGTAGTACAAACTAAAAGCGGGAGAACACAAAAACAAAGTCCAGCACAAAAAAAGCAGAGATGAAGCATGCACGGGAGAGGGGGGGCCCAGGAGAGAAGACAGACCAACAGAGCCTCTGGCTGCAAAGAAAAATGCTTGTGGAGCGAGGAGAGTAGCCCTTAAATAGGTCAAAAGGGGGTGTGGCCAGTTGCACCTTCCCCTTGAACTACAAGCTATAGCCTTCCAAAAATATCTTACCTCAACGGCTGGTGTATGGAAGCCTGAACAAAAGGCAAGACAGATCTCACTCAGTACAGAAAACAAACTGAACGAAAGAACAGGGTAGGCAAGCATTACAGTCTGGTGCATTGTGGGGAATATATGGCCAGGGCAAAAAAAAAAAGACAGACTCTTCCAAATGGCTGCCTCTACAATCAAAAACAGAGCAAAAATTAGTTAGAAATTGATTTAAACCATTTACACTACTACAAGCACATTAATACTGTTCAGAAGCTCAGGACATGATTTAAAACATGTATTTATTCAGTTTTTGCATGTAGTTTTCCTTTAATAAAGTACAGTTATGAACTGCTTAGATAATGCTTCTCTCTTGTAGTTTTACAATTATTTGGAAGTGTGAGACACAGAGGTAGTCTATAGCACTGGACCATCTAGATGCTGCTAATTGTTACCGTCGGGACATATGGAATGGGAAGGGGAGGAAGCCATCTGGTACTTGACTGAGACATGCACTTGCACACATACAGCCTGGACTCTGGTCCTTGTGCCAGCATCCTCAGGGCGGGGTTTTGGGGATCACACAAGCCAACAAAACAGACAAAACTCCAGACCTTTCTGCCACACAGCATCAACCCTATGAAGAGGAACGGAGCCCCTGATAATTGGTACTATCTCCAACTAGCCCTGTCAACAGTGGGTGACAAAATGTGCAATAAAAAAGATACACAGGGCCCTGTGGAGCTGAAGGTTGAGGCACTGGATGCCACACCTCATGCCATGCCGGTGACCCAGGTTCGGGAACAAGCCTGGGGAGCCAGTGGTCAATAGGGGAAGGAAGAGATTGAGCATCTAGAGAACAGCTCTCTCTTTCCTGGGGAGGGCTCCAGGGACTCATCGTGCTGCAGCGGCACCTGGCAGAGGTCAGGATAGTGCCAGTTCATGGTGGTAGCATAGCTAGAAGGGTGGAATTCAGCAGGTGACATGTTGTGCCCAGCCGCAATTGCACGTATGAACTCCACAGAGTGAAACAGGAAGGAAAATCCTCTTCCCTTGGGGATAGGTGAAGGCTCTGCTCTCCAGTCCACACTCCCAAGGCTAGTTGCTCTCCATTCCAGTCCCCCCCACCCCAACCCAACACTCTACACTTGCAGATAGAGCACCCTGGGAGGATAGGGTGGCCCTTCCCCATGAAGGCTCAGATCTGGGGGTTTCACCGGGTCATGGTGCAGAGTCAGGTGAGCCTCACAGCGGGAGGTAGAGACCTGGAGTAGACAGTCGCTGGAGAGAGTTCCCCTTGGGAAGGAGCAAGAAATAAAGTTCACAAAAAAATATACACAGGGAGAGCCAGTCTCGATGCAATGCATTTACTTGCAGTAGATGAAATGTCACAAAACACTGCAGTGAAAAAGGTTTTCAGTGCCATTGAATTGCACTGTTCCCTGCAGCATCCTGCAGCATGTTGTGATATTCAGCAGCATCTCTGCATTGCATCCTGATTGGTGCTGCAGTACTTCTATTTCTGTAGCATACTGTGCATACTGTATTTAAGAAATTACATGTTTTAAACCTTTGTTTTTTGTAAAGGTGGAAAAATATTATTCTTTCAGGTTTACTGTCTATGTATTAGTGTATCTGTTTTTGCCATTGTGGGTACTGGTGCATCTGTCGGCATGCATGCCAGTGTGTGTGTGTGTGTGTGTGTGTGTGTGTGCTGTACATGCATGTCAATGCTTGTTAGTGTCCCAATTCAGCAAGTATCTGTTATCACTTTTGAAACATTCATCCAGCTCTTGCTGGTGCAGGACAACTGTTGTTTCCGCTGCTTGCCTGCTTGGATTTAATACATTTCAATAAATAAATCATATTCTGCATGGGAGGGCATAGCCTGTTGCTATGTAAATTACAGTGGTGTCACAAGCAGTGGATTTCATCTTCAGCACCTGACTAGGCCTCAAGAGACAAAGAATTATAAGGGAAGTAAACAACATGTAAATGCCCTTAGTAATAAAGAATGCAATGACCTGACAATCACATTTTTTTAAACTATTACTAGTGAGTTTTGTTGTGTTTGTGATTTTTTTGTTTTTTGGTTCATGGCTGGACTCCCCCTAAACTGCACTTTTCCACTGCCCCATGTTCAGTGTCAGTATGCTGCTCTATAACGAGGAGGGCTACAGAAATGAGCTTGCTGTCCTGAACAATGCTGTGCACTAGAAAAAAACATTCAGTTTATATGTGATTCTCAAGTAGTAAATTGCTGCATGCCCAAATCTTCCATATACCCAAACCTCCTCACCCAGATGTCTATCCCAGATACATCAGTCACTAAATTACCTAACAAACAGATACGGCATCTAAGATACTGGAGTTTAAAACTCACTCAGCTTCATTTACATTCAGGAATATGACTAATGGCAGATTTCATCCAATTAATATAGTTGATCCTCTGCAGGCTTCTGTATAATTTGACATATTCTCATACATATTTGTTCTAGAGTCTAGTGTACAAAAAACAAATGCTCTCAGTTTTTAAATTTAATTTTTAAATGGTTATAGAACTGAGGAAATCAAGTATGCATACAGTAGTCCCTCACTATAATGAATGAGTTGGGAGCCTTAGCAACTGTTCATTCACAAATCTGGACTGTCATGTACGGTATGGGCTGCACGCCCATTGGTTCTTGCTCTGCACCAATGGGCGTGCAGCCCTACCGGGCATTCAGTCGGCGAAGCGGCGGGCGGCAGGCGGGTGGATGCTGCCGCCCACCGCCGCCGGGGAGCGGGTGGTGGGGCTCGGGTGGGTGGGTGGGGACACTATCCACCAGGGAGATGTTTGGGTGGGGGGTCAATTTACATTCTGCCCGTGATCAGGCATTACGTCCACTGGACCACCAGGGAGATGTTCGGGGGGTACTTACTACTGCCCACGATCAGGCACTAGGAACATGTTCGGGGTTCATTTTACATTCTGCCCACGATCAGGCATTATGGTCCACTGGACCACCAGGGAGATGTTCGGGTTGGGGGGGCACTTTACTTACTGCCCGCGATCGGTCACTAGGAACATGTTCGGGGGGTCATTTTACATTCTGCCCATGATCAGGCATTACGCTCCACTGGACCACCAGGGAGATGTACGGGAGGAGGTGGGGGAGTCACATTGCTGCCCGCGATCGGGCTTCAGGGTGCGTCGGTCCCCGATGGCTGCTGCCTGGCAGGGCGGCCAGGTGCAAGTCCTCGGATCGGCGCACCTACATGCTAATGGCATGCAAATGGGGATAATCAGATGCAAATGGCCCCCGCATCTTTGCATGAATTATGGCCCCATTTGCATGTCACCTTTTGAATATCGTGATTTTCGCATGGCGCAATGGTATAGCCACGCAAGTTGAATGCTCACTCTGACAACTTGCGGTGGTATCACTGCGCCATGCACAGTGGTTGTGGTTGGGTGATATTCAAAGGAGTTGCTCATTAGCGCAACTCCTTTGAATATCGCCTGGGCCACACCCCTGCGCAACTATTTTGCAGAGCGCAAGGGCTTGCGCTTCAGAATGGCGCAGTTTGAATATCCAGCCCTGAATGTCTAAGTATGTTAAGTGAATACAGTCTGTTAAAATGTGAAGACCCAGAGGGAGAATGGAAGATCACTGGCATTCTCAGAGGTAATCCCAGTACCAAGAGCTAGCACAGTAAGGAAAATTAGAATACAGGAATTCAGCTCGGGGCTGAGAGATTGGTGCAAGGAAGAGGGGTTTGACTGCATAGGAGACTGGGGTGAAATTTGGTCAAATAAATCTCTCTGGACAGGCTCCATCTCAACAGGGAGGGCTTAAGGGTACTTAGGGACAAGCTGGTGTGTACATTACTCATAAGTTTAATTTTAACTACTGGGAGGGGCATGAGGGCCTAAGGGAGGTGGAAAAGAATGGTAGAGGGGGGACAGGATGGTGAAAGGGGAATAGGGTAGTTTGAAAATGGGGTAGGGGATGCATATGGAGACAAAGAGAAGGCTGAATGTGGAGGAAATGATAGGGGATCAGGCTCAAAGTGGAATATGGTGTCCCTGAATGCATACAGTCTCAGAAATAAGATGGATGACCTGAAAAGCGCTACTTGCAGAAGGTAGAGTGGACATTGTGGCAATAACTGAGATTTGGGCCACACCTAAACATGACTGGGAACTCTCAATTCTGGGATATAAACTTTACAGGAGGATAGAGTGTTAGGCAAAGGAGGAGGGGTTGCAGCAATCATTAAGGAGGGTATAACAAGTACAAAGGATAAGACAGACATGGAGAGGGCAAAATCAGTGTGGGTCCAATTACAGACCAGTACAGCAAGGAAGGTGAAGTTGGGGGTGGTATAAAGACCACCCAATCAGTATGAAGAAATAGACAAGGACTTAAGCTCACAAATTTTGAAGACCACTGAAAAGGGTGAAGTGGTTATTGTTGGGGACTTCATCCTGCCCAGGGTGGACAGGAACGTACCTGCCATAATGTGCCAGAAGTCAGAAAATACTAGAAGAGATTCAGAATGGAATCCTGACTCAGGGTGAACCCACTCAGGAAGAGGCAATCCTAGATCTGGTGCTCACGAATGCAGAGCACATACAGGATATAATAGGGATCAACTGGGTGGAAGTGATCATCACTGGGTGCGGTTCCAGCTTGATATGAGTAGGGAAAATGTCCCCACTAAGACCAAAATCCTATACCTTTGAAGGGCAGAATTTAGGAGAATGGGAGAGGTACTAAAAAGGCACTTAGTGAAAATTACAGCAACTATAGTGGTGAACCAAAAATGGGATCTTCTTAAGGAAGGATTAAGGGCTGCAATGGTGGAGTGTGCGAGATATAAGAGGAAGAACTTAATGGTCAAAACTCCCAGCTGGTACAGCTTTGAGGTAGCCCAGGCAGTGAGGAACAAGAGCCTGGTCTATAGGAAATTCAGGAGAGCCAAGAGTGAGGAGGATAGAGAGAAATATCTGGGGTTGGTGAGGGGGTCAGAAAGGGCAGTTTGGAGAGCAAAGGTGCAAAAAGAATTGCAACTAGTGGAGGGTATTGGGGGGAAGAAGGCTTTTTTCTGCTACATAAGAGATAAGAGAGACAAGAAAGATGGGATAGTTAGACTAAGACAAGGAGATGGGTGGGTGGAGAAGAATAGGGAGAAGGCAGAGCTAATGAACAAATACTTCTGCTCTGCCTTCATCAAGGAGAAAGATGAATCGGTGCCTACAAGGGGAAAAAGGTGACCAGAAGGGGGGAGGAGGACAGATGAGGCAATAGAAGGGAAAGAGTGAAGAAAGGATTGCTAGCATTGAGGATAGACAAATCAATGGTCCCAGATGGACCACACCCTAGGGTGCTTAGGGAACTGGCAGGGGAGCTTGAGGAGCTACTGGCAGACTCATTTAGTTGTTTACTGAAGTTGGGTGTGGTACTACAGGACTGAAGAATGGCACTTGTAGTGCCCCTCCACAAGATTGGTCCCAGCGGTGACCCAGGGAATTACAGACTGGTCTGTCTCACTGTGACAGTGTGCACGCGTATAAAGACCATAGTGAAGGAATGATTGCTAGAGCATCTAGAGGAACATGGTCTCCAGAATGCAAGGCATCATGGATTTATGGGATGTAGGTCCTGTCAAATGAATAGGATTGACTTCTTTGACTGAGTAACTGAAATAGTGGACTGAGGCCAAACAGTCAACATCCGCTACTTGGATTTCAGCAAGGCCTTTGACTCTGTACCCCACAGAAGATTGACCAGGAAGTTGGTAGTCTTCAGAGTTGGAGAGAAGATGGTTAGATGGGTGGAGTATCTGCTAGGAAACAGGACTCAAAATGTGATGGTGGGGGGAGAGAACTCTAGTGCCAGGGTGGCCACAAGTGGTGTCCCACAGGGCTCGGTGTAGGGCAGTGCTATTCAACATTTTCATTAATGATATTAGCGATGTCATCAGGTTTAAAATGTATCTTCTGGGAGATGACACAAAGCTCAGTGGGAAGGTGGACTCAGCCAAGGGGATACATGACCTTAAAGTGGACCTAAGATGACTAGAAAAGAGATCCAGGATCTGGCAATTGAGCTTCAATGCCAAGAAGTGCAAAGCTATGTACACTGGAACCAAATCCCTAGGAAAGAGTACTACCTGGGAGAGGTCCGGGTATCTCCCACAGAGGAGAAGAAGGATCTGGGAGTAATAATAACTAGTGAACTGAAGCATTCTAGGCAGTGCAAGAAGGAAGTGGCAAGGGCAAACTGGATGTTGAGGCACATAGCCAGAAGGCTCAGCAGTAAGCAACAGGAGGTAGTACTGCCCTTGTACAGGTCACTGGTGAAGCTGCATCTAGACTACAAGGCACAATTCTGGAGGCATTATCTTAAAAAGATATTAACCTGATGGAGACGGTCCAGAGGAGTGCTGCAGAGATGACTGTGAGGAAGCAGGATAAATCATACAAGAAGAGAATGTGAGCCCTAAACATGTACTCCCTGGAGTATAAGAGGGAGAGCATGGACATGACTGAGACTTTCAGGTTCTTGAAGGGATTAATAGGATTAACCGGGGGGGGAGCTATTCAAGCTAAGCTGCAGCAGAACCATGAGTGGGCACAGTCTGAAGTTTGGGGGGGTGTTTAAGAGGGTGGCTAGAAAGCACTTCTTCACTGAAAGTATGGTGACCAAATGGACTGCACTGCCAGAAGAGGTGATCCCATTGAGGATGGTGGGCAGCTTCAAGGGAGGGTGGGATAGATATAGGGGGAAGCTGAAAGTTATGGGAGGGAAGAAGGAAAGGGATGGGAAGGTCAGGGAGAGGAGAGTAGGGACAACAGCCTGAGCTGTGAATCCTACATAATGAGCAGGCTAGATAGTCCAAAAGGCCGAACTCTGTTAGCTTTTTCATATGTTTGTATGGAAGGAATCATTAGCAATTACAGTAGATGTTACTGCAGACTCCAATTCATGGTGAGGTGTGAGGTGAGGTGAGTCAGGGATTAGATAAGCTGTTACTTAAACTGAGCCATGTAACTGAAAAAAACAAAAAATAACAGACACAGTAATTACCATAGCAGACACAGTTGGGAAGCAAGTGAACTATTTGTTATGACTGGGAATTCAGTATAATGACATTCGTTATAGTAAGGGAGCACTATACAAGTAATACAGAACCATCATATAATTTTTTTCTACATAAAAAGACCACAAACAAGAAAAGAAATGTAATGCTTTCAGTTCTCAGCAACATATTATGATGTCTGGTCTTAGACTTGAACATTTTGCAATCTTAAACAGAACTTCTTTTCTCGCATCTTCAGTTCCACCAGATCACTTGAGGCACTAACTACTGTAAAAAATGCTTGATCATTTGTACTCTGCACATTAAGCTATGCCCTAGTCACTGCTCATGCATTATGCATTATCCTGAAACAGTGAATAACAATATAATCCCCTGCTACAGACTGTCATATTTTGGATCCATGATGTGTAACTTGATCATAAAATGCAATAATAATATTCTCTTGTCAATCTTAGAATGCCTAGTACTGTAACTCACATTGTAATATGCATAGGGAAAACGGGAAACATATAATCCCTAAAATGCTCCACAGCCAGGAAAAAGCCACTTTATTATTAGGATATCTATGGGGAACTGAGAAGAGTAAAAGTTATGCATATATACCTCTTAAGTGAATTTTGATTAAATCTAAGAGCATGCTAGCCAAGGGGCTTCTGCTTTGCACGATAGCTGTGATAATTTGTTTAAACAGCAGGATGATTTTTTTTAAGCACAGAAGACTGAGTTTTAATGTAATTTTTTGGAAAGAGGGTCTGGCTAGTTCAACTTTAGCTGGCTACAGGGGCTTTGATGATTTTTGCAGTGCATCAAGTCCATTGGACTAATAGCACCCACTCTTGACAACTGCGTGCTCCAATACACACATACACACAGTCTTCAATTTCACTTTACATTTTTTTTAAAGATACTTTGTTACAGAGTTTTTTTCTCTTTTTGATGTCCCAGGCTCTAACAGCAGTGGCTAAAGCCCAAGCCTCCTACTCCTCACTGTCTCTCTTCCCCACATGGTGTCTTTCCCCTGCAAATGTTTTCTGGAATTATTTTTCTTTTCTGTTTCTTTTTTTACAGTCCTTGTTCATTCCCTTGAATTTATTCACCCTCCCTCCTTAACCTACTATGGAGCCATAAAGGCAAAGGAACAAATCATCACTGGCAACACATTCCCTCCTGCTATCTTGCTCCAGTCAGAGTAGAGATGGGGCAAAGTTAAAATATATGGGCGAATTTGTTGCGAAGCAGTCGAAATTCACCTCCATGGAGCTCTGTGAAGTTTTTCACACATTCAGAAACTTCAAAATAGTGATGTTCTTCCACAAAGTGCAGCATTTCATGTGTGAATGGTGGAATTGTGGTGAAATTCTGCAATTTGTGGGCAAAATGCTGCACTTTGTGGGTGGAATGCCACACTTTGTGGTGGAACTTCGCCATGGGAATTTGCAAAATTCCACAGAATTTGTGAATTATTTCATGAAGCAAAGTTTTCCAACTTTGCCCATCTGTATGTACGAGCCCCATCCCCCCAATTAGTACTCTGTGTGTTTAATGGTGCCAAGCAACCAAGTCATATGACAGCCTTATATATTTTGGTTTGCAAATGTACAAACCACTGTGCACTGACTGGGGCACATACTGATCAGGCACCCTTTCACCTCATTTTTAGCTTCTCAAGCTTTTCATATGACAGGCATGCAGGCTGGGAGGCTGGGGAACAAAATAAAACAAGTAAATTCCCAAGCCAAAAAGCCAGTGTTAACTTTGGGTCTTGCCAAAACATAGCTGCATGACTTTGGAATGGCTCAATTTGTCAAGGATCTCTTTGACCCATCCTTTACCTTCATTCACTTAGTTATCTGCAGATCTGATTCAAGCTGGAGCCCCTGGTGGATCTCAGTCTCTCCCCTCAGGGAGCCCCACTATAGGGGGAAAACTATGGGTCACCCAGACCAGGTGGCCTGGGGGGATGCCAGGTGGTCAAGTCCAGAAGCTGACGAGGGGGTACATCCCCCACCTGTGAGTGGGTGATAAATATAGTAAAAAAAAAGTTTCCATGTCAACAGACAACTCTTTTTGTGTAGCTGTTAGGGATATATGTATTTGCTTTAGTTTGTTTTCACTGTTCATACTAGTCCCCTATAACTATCCTGGGTGCTCTATTATATAGTTGCTGAAATCTCATTGTCCATGAGAGCTGCATTAGCATACGAGAACACAATGTCATAGTATCCATTTATACCATGTATTTGTATGCTGAAAGTGCAAATGTTCTGTAAAACATTCTTAGGAAACACACAAGAAATGAAATGTAAAGAAAAAACCTGCATTACAACACAAACAGTTTGCAAAGTTAACTAAAGGTAAATGTGGTATTTCACACTTTGCTGCAACTTGTTTTGTCGAACTGTAATTAAGGGTGGTGACACATCATGTTCTCATATGCTAATGTAGCTCTCGGGGATAATGAGACTGCAACAATAAGAAAATAGAGTGTCTCAAGATATTTAGAGGAGACTGCCATGAACAGGGAAAACAAACTAAAGCAATCCCATATATCCCCAACAGATTAACAAAAAGATTTGTCTTCTGAAAAGAAAACAAATGTACAAGATATGAACATGTAGTACTCCTTTAAAGGGGAAATAGTCATCACTAAGAATCCCACACTCAAGTATGGGGCTAGTCTCAACATACATTTTGTGTACAAAAACATTCTGGTTTACTTGCTGTTTACTGCAGTATTTATTTGTTTAGTTTTTGTTTACCGGGTGAGTGCACTAGACGACAACAAACTGCCTATTTTCAGGCACGGCCGGGAGAGTTACAAAACAAAACGACAGTAGATAACAATAAATAACAAAATGAGTACAGAAAAAAACACATCAGCATCAGCAGTGACAGTGGATAACAGTAAATAACAAAATTAGTACAGAAAATAACACATAATAGGATGTACGAGCTACAGGAGAAACATCTAGCTCTACTCACCACAAAGTGATAACAGAGCAAAACCCATTTAAGATATTAGAGCAAAGCCCATTTAAGTACAAAGAACTGGAGATACAGATGAAAAGCCTACATAAAATTAGATGAAAACAGGATCAGTTACAAGAGCATTTATCAAATTAGATTGTATCAGACTCATTTTGTTTAGGTGTCAGTGTGGCTTAGTTGGTAGCACATCTGCCTCTGGACCAAAAGGTCATGGGTTCTTGTCCCACACTGGGATTAGACTTGCACCTAAAAATTGCTGGTATCCGAGTGCAGTATCGGGGGGTGCTGTCCTTTGGATGAGGCGTTAAACTGAGGTCTCTTCTGTCCATCCTGGTCTTGTCCTGGTGGGTGTCCAGGTGGAAGTAAAAGAACCTAGGGCACTCTTTGCAAAGAGTAGGGAACATTCCCGGTGTCCTGGCCAACATTCCCCTTCCCATAAAATTGGTTCATGCAATTATCCAGGCTGTGTGCAGGTGATGATGTGCAATATGGCCGCCACCACACATTCAGTCACTTCACTACCAGTCTAGCATTGCTTGTAAAGTGCTTTGGGATACACTGCGTGAAAAGTGCTATATAAATGCTGATTCTTCTTTTTTATTTTGCTTAGTTCTAGGCTGACATCTTCTGTTACTACAAATCCCAGAATCCCCTGCAGCTGACATCAGAGTTGTAGGCAGCAGTGGGAGATTTAATAGCCTGAAGTATATGTTAAAGTTTATACAAGCTCTTATCTTTTGTTTGCTGGTCCCACTGTCCTCTGTCAGTTCAGTACAGTCACAGAGGACTGCACTTAGCCGCTGGAGAAAACCAGACCCAGAAACATTTGATCAGAGCTTATAAAAGCTGTAACATGCACTGCAGGCTATTGAACTGCCCATTGCTGCCTACTGCTCTGATGTGAGCTGCAGAGGATTCTGGGATTTGTAGTAGCAGACAATGTCAGCCTAGAACTGAGCAAAATTAGTATGATACAATGTAAATGCTCTAGTGCCTGCGGTTTTTCTGTGGACTGAGGGGGAGTGGTCCTCAGCTGGTTTCGATCCTTCCTCGAGGGCAGATCCCAGAGATTGATGTCAGGAATTCATTCCTTGGCCCCTTGCTGATTGCTCTGCGGGGTACCAGAGGGCTCAGTGCTGTCCCCCATGTTATTTGCAGTGTATATGCTGCCATTAGGGGACATTATAAGACAGTACAGGTTGAGTTTTCACTGCTGTGCAGATTATTCTCAACTGCACATGTGTTTTGTGCCCGAACAGGACTTAGACTCTGCCTTGGTGTTTAACAACTGCCTGTTGGAGATACAGAACTGGATGAGTGCTAGTTGACTGAGGTTGAACTCAGGTAAAATGGAGGTATTGGTTGTGGACCCTGATCATAGGATGACGGGGCATGGGTGTGAAAATCCTCAGGTTTACATCTTGGAGGAGTCCCACTGATTGCCTCAGGCCAGAAGCATAACCTGGGCATGATATTTGATGAAGGTCTGACCCTGAGGGTGAATGTTTCAGCCATGGTCAAATCTTCCTTTTTATCATCTGAGAAACATAGCTAGGGTGAACACCTGCTCTCACCCAAAGATCTTCCTACCTCGGTCTATGCCTTTGTCACCACTCATTTTGATTACTGCAGCTCCTTCTACCTAGGGCTACCGGGGGGGGGGTGGGCATCAGCCATTTGCAGCTAGTGCAGAATGTGACAGCCAGGTTGTTAACTGGAACCCCTAGATCCAGTCACATACCACCTGTGCTGGGTGAACCGCACTGGCTGCCGATACAGTGGCAGATCACCTTCAAGGTCACATTGCTGACCTATAAGGCTCTACATGACCAGGGACCCTGTTACCTAAAAGAACTCCTGCCTCCTTACTGCTCCACCTGCTCACTCCGATCCTCCATCGAGGGATTGCTAGAGATTCCCAGGGTATCCCTAAAAATATCAGGAGGAAGACCATTTGCTTTTATGGCTCCTGCCCTGTGGAATTCTGTACCACACCAGATACAAGATAGCCTGACCATGGAAGGATTTAAAAAATCCTTGAAAGCATATTTGTTTTATCAGGCATTTGAAGGGACCTAGTGAGTCAGTGCCGAAATACTGAATGTATATTTATTGTCTTAATGTATAATGAAGACTATTTGTTTTAATGATGATTATTAAGGAGTCCTGAACTCCGGAAGGGCACCTGATACAAATAAAGGTTTACTTACTTACTCCCAATCCTTGCAAAACTCCAAGAGCACCTGGTACTGGCTCAGCTTTCTCCATTCCTTGGCTCCTCCTCCTTCTTCACCTCCTTCCAGTATGGTTTCCATATGGCCCACTCCAAAACAACCTCCCTTGTCCATCTCACTGGCTCCATTCTTTCTGGCAGGTATCAGGGTCACATCACCTCTGCCATCTTTGTCGACCTGGCCAAAGCCTTCAGCACTGTTGCCAACTCCCTTCTCCTCAACAAGCTTGCAGCAGCTGGTCTGTCTGAGACACCACCTGCTGGTTCCATTCCTATCTTATGGGTAGGACCCAATCAGTCAGGTTTGGCAACTCCTTCTCCCCCCCTTCCCCTTTAATACAGGTGTCCCTCAAGGTTCAGTACCCAGACTGATACTCTTCTCAGTCTTTTTAAACAACTTACCTGCCACCTGCTTATCAGCTAACATTCACATATACGTGTATTACACTATTTTTTATGTCTCCGGTTCCTCCCCCTTGATGTGACGACCAGCCCATAGCTGGATTTCAATAATATCCAGCACTGGGTTTACTCAAATCAACTGTTACTCAATGTCAGAAAAAGTTCTCTTTGTCCTTTGGTAACAGGTAAAAGCTCGCCAGGGTTACTGCCACCTCTACCTTCCATAAACTCGAGGGTTCCACATTCGAGGATGTCTCCTCCTTCAAATACCTTAGACTCTGGCTTGATAGGAACCTCACATTCGCTGGTCATGTAGATGATATCCACAAAAAGCTACTTCCCAAACTAGGAGCACTGTACAGACACTGAAGCTGGTTCCCCCCTCCGGCCTGCCGAGAGGGCTTCCAGAAGATGATCCTCCCAATATTCGACATTGGTGACATAGATTTTAGTATTGCCCCTAAGACCACCCTTGCCAGATTGGAAACCTCTTAAGACCACCTTTGGCAGATTGGAAACCTCAAAAGGATATGGCTAAGAGGATATGGCTACTGGGAAATAAGAAAATCGAAGTCGTCGACAGATACCTTTATCTGTGAGTTCTGTTTTATGGAAGTGGGCATTGGACTGTACATAGAGATCAACTGGTTGATAAACTTATAAAAAGAATAGCAGGCCTTGTGGGGTTTAATGCTAATTATACAATGGCAAGAAAGAATCCTAGACTCTGATTGGTCAGTGTATGCCTGAGACAGTGATGTTAATACACAATAACATCACCGTATGGCTGAGCATACGCTTGAGCCATTTTTTATTAAGAAACAAAGATATACTGCCACACTAAAAATCTACTAAAAACATTTTTTTAAATGTTTTTTATTTTCTATAACAACGAGCCATTGTATAATAGCTAAGGCACTCCAGCTAGGCGTTATTGTATTGAATGTTACTCCTGGTGTAGGGAAGCACTGCTTCACTCTCGCACTCTCAACCCACCCCAGGAGTGACGTTATTACACAATAACACACACCCTGTCGTGCTTTATTGCTTAAATACTGTGGTTTTACACTCAAACTTCTGGTACAAACAATCAGAGCAAAATTTGAGGCAAAGCTAATATATGGTACAGATATTTGGGAGATTAAAGATCTTAATAAACTTGTTGCCCCATTGTACAAACATTTGCATAACATATTAAGAGTAGGGCAATCTTGTCCAGCAGCAAATGTAAGAAGCGAACTAGGTCTTATAGACATTAGAGCATCTAAAGAAACTTGTAAAATTAACTTTTGGGTTCGGTTAACCAAAAAGAAGGATAAAGCACTAGCTACCATTTGTGTGAAGGAAAAAGAAGAATGGTTCATTTTAAATTACAGAGATGGGTTTTGGTATACAACAATACATTCACTATGGGAAAAGCATAAATTAATGAACTTAAAGAGGGCAGTGGACCAAAGAATTACACAGTGTAAAATATAAAAAATATGTCTCACGAAAGATCAACAATTATTGGAAGAAGCAGGACTTACAAGTTATAGCAGGGACCAGTTATACTAAGTGATTTGGGCAAAACAACTACTATTTTGGGTTTAAACCCTACCTTGAAATTCTTACATATCACAAACTTAGAACATTATTCACTAATTATAAATTTGAGCAATTCCCCAGCAATGTGCTGCTTCATAGATTTAAGAAGGAATGTATATTATCAAGGACACGTGATTGCTCTTATGGGGGTGGAGATTTAGTGCATGTTTTATGGCACTGCACTTGGTATTCAAAACCAGGAACATACTGGCTATCTCATTTTTTAAACAATAGCTATCAAATTGATATGGTGTTATTAACCAATACTCTACTTCATACAGAGCATGCAAGGACAGTTACTAGGGTTGCCAAATATTTCCAAGCTATTAGTAAACTGAACAAGAAAATAGTAGTGAGATAATCACTCACCTTTGAACTGCGCAATAGACATTATGATTGTGTAGGATATGTGAATTTAACTTTTAATTCTACATCCGTTTTTAAAAAGTGCTGTCACTTATACTGCATATCATGTATGTATAAGTTCTTTTCCTGTAAAAGATTCTTTTAGCTATATTGTAAAGGCTTTTTAGTTATACAATAAATAAATTATTGATTGACTTGACACCCTATTCAACTCCTGTCATTTTGCACTTGCCTGTCCACCTTGTACACACCACTGTGACCTTTACACTGCCCCCCCCCCAACTGGGGGCCAGAAGCCTGGCCCACAGTGCCTCATTAGTTGGAAAGTTCTGGCTTGTCTCCCTTCAACCCTACCTCAATGCCCTCTTCTCCATCCCTCCTAGCCCCACCTACTCCCTCCACAACTCCCCCTACAGGACCCTCATCCTCCCTGCCCATACTTCCACTTCAGGGAGAGCTGCCTTCTCATATTATTTTCCAAACATTTGGAAATCTCTCCCCTTACATGTCCATTCTGCCCCATCTACTCATTCATTGTCCTATCTTCTTTAGCAATACATTTCCCCATCCTGCAAATGCACCTGACCCACATCTCCTTCACTACACTGCCCTTACTTCTGTTCTATTTTTACTGCTCTACCCCTCCCTAGGCATGTTGAAAGCCTATAGCACTAGCTAGATTTACATCAAGTAGTGTTTATACCCTTGGGTTTCCGCACCTGAGCGAAAGGCTTGCCTCCTCCCCCCCTTCACTCACCTTCTACTTCCAACCAATCCCCTTGCAGGGTGTACATCCCAGAGGAGTGAATGTTCTCCTAACTCTCACCTATCTATGTTGAAGTATTTTGGGTGTGTGTATATGAGCATATAAGTATGAGTGCGTGAATATATATATACAGTGTATATATATATATATATATGTATATACATTTATATATGTGTGTATATGTATTTATGCTATATGTAAAGGCTATGCTTGGATGACTTGTGCTGCCTGCTCATTCCCACAAAATACTTGACTTTGCTTTAAATGTATTTGACTGTATAAACTGGCTTGGCACTATGTATAGTTTATTTGGATCTCATATTTAAATACGCAAAAATGTATCTCCTTTTTCTCTGTCCCCCAGGACACAACTGGAAATGATCTATTGTAGCTTAGTATGCCTTTCCTGGTGAAACTTTTCAAAATAAACAAAATAAAATTACTACAGTAAACAGTAAGTAAAGCAAAACATTTTTGCACATAAAGTGCACATTGGGACCACACTTGAATGTGGGGGCCTGCTTTGTTGACTGTTCCCCTTTAATATCAATTAGTTAACTTCAAATCAGTTTTAGTTTTGAAACAACAGACAGTTTTTCCTTATTTAGAATTTCTCAAAGTGAGATATCCACATTTACTGTTGGGCACAAGTTTAATTTTCAAGAGGGCCACAAGGGGACAACTGTAGCAGCAAGTGTGACATTTTGTTGATTAGCAGGGCTGGGGAAAATTTGTTCTAGAATTTAGTCCCAAAAAAAAAAAAATCCACAAAACTCCTGTTAAACTGGCAATCTTTGCATGAAAATTACATTTTCACAGGACACAGATACATGAGATATTGGTTGTTTTTCATTCTTTTGTCCATGAATATGCCATTTGCACAGTTTTCTTTTAATTTGCATGAAAACAATATTTTTGCAGGGTGCAAAAACTCCTCAGAAATGTATTTGTGAGAGTCTGTGAGATTTTCACCCTCATTACAATTTGTTGATCCCTAGTACCTACACATACAGATTTGTTTCCTAGAACATATAGTGCCTGAACCAACATGGGGAGAGGTGATCCTGTGCTTAGTACTGACCAACAATAGCAGCTGGATAAGGGTCTAAATATTAATAGTGGCCTAAGTGGGAGGGATCATTACAGTACTGGCTTTATAGTCTAAACACTAGTGCTTATTACAGTCAAAGGATCCTAAGCATGGACCTTTAGGAAGGGTGACTATAATAAACTAAAACCTTTTTAAGTTAGATAGATTGGCCAGATGAATTGACAGATCAATATGGGGTTTGCAAATGGAGCACATTAAAATCCATTATAACAAGGTTACAGAGTCTATGTATACCAAGATGCAATAAGACCAATCAGGAAACAGACTACTGTTTAGTGTACTATATAGATTATTTATTAGCAAAAGTTAAAAATGGCACAGAGAGCAAGGCCATAGTGAGCTAGCAGCCATCCTCACACATTCAACACTGTCTTATACAGTACTATATATACTACATCACTTGACGCACAGAAGTATGAGCTCCAGATTGCAATTTTTTCCCCATGTGTGTAAATAATGGGTCAGGTAATATGTGAGTGCATATTTTGCATTGAGGCATATTGAAAGATGTTGTGCTTTTTCACCTTGGTGGAGCTCCTCAGGGAGTTTACTTCACACCAGTTACTATATCAGGTCCATTGGCTGACAGTTGACAACTGTTGGTGGTGCAGGAACTATGTTTATGAGTATCTTGTGTTCAAGTAGCAGTCACCGTAAATCTTGAATTATTTTTTATAGTTTTTCCAGTTCTGGATTGTATGTTACTATCAGCAATATCTGTCCTGATGGGTTTTTTTTTTGAGGAGGGGGGGCATTTTAGTAGATCTTCCCAGGGTGTGAAAGTGCAATCAGAATTTTTCTTTCAATAGTGCTGGATTTGCATCCCTTCTGTTTGACGGATTTGTTGAGTGTACCCAGATGTCTTGCACTGCTTTCCTCATTTGGACATATTTTGTGGTTTTGATGTCCTGACTGTTTACTATAGATGTTTTTGTGTATTTTTTTATTTGTGAATTCTCTTTATGCTCCTCCTCTCCAACTCTCTGGTGTAGTCACTCAGTGCGGCTGCACCTGCCCCACCTGAAGTCCTCCCATCTCACATCCAGCTTGGGCCCATTTTCTAACTGTGCCAATGGTCACCCAACTCCCCGGCTCTGAGCTCTTCTATGTGGGAACACTGACCTCCTCCTGGTGCTCTGTCTAGAATATAGCACAGCAACCAGCACAGGGAGGGAGAACCATAGCAAGACTGGAGACACCCAGCATTGGGCTTGGGGGCCAGCTCCTGGACCCATCATTGCCTACCAGGAGCCAGGGTTGTTTCCTTTGTTCTACCCCTATGATGCAGATGTGCAGTGGCATCAGCACATGGAGTGCACACTCTTTCCCCCCTCCCACAGACACCTGTTGCCACCATTACCCATTGCCCATCCCCAGCCTGGTGTTTGGCACCCCAAGCCTCTGCCAGGCACCACTACCAGGTGGGAAAACCCCCATAACCCTCCCCAGGAGAGGAGAGCAGCCCCTCAGATGCTCAATCCTCTCCTCCCCCACCAACCATCGATGGCCCTAGCTTACTCCCAAACCCAGGTCACTGGCGTGGCACGAGGTGTGGCGTCCAGCACCTAAACCCTCAGCACCACTGGGCCAAACATGTTTTTGTGTATTAAAGATGGATGCCTGAGTTGTGAAAATAACTGCACCTGTCTACATTTCCTGTACAAAGGTGTTGTAGTATTCCATTTTTAGATGTGATTATGGGGTCTTGGAAATTTGTAGAGAAGCTAGTTTTAAATTGTATTGCAGGGTGGAACTTATTAAAGTTCTCACAACAAACTGAATACAGTCTCATCTCTTGTTATCTATATTTTAAAGACATTGTCAGCGTATGTATAATATCTATCAGCTATAAACTAATCAATACTGGTCAACTGGTCAAATCTGTGCAGTTTGTTTAGAAAGTGCCATGTCACCACTTTGAAGCAATCTGTGATATGTGCTAAGGGTTTTGGTATTGCCTCAGTATACTCTCTTTTATTCCACTCTATTAATCTGTATGCCCTCCATTGCTCCTAAAATCTCCTCTGTTAATGTGACAATCTCTAAACAGCTGCATCACTGCAGAAATAGCACTACTGCTCACTAATCGAGTGACCCTGGTTTGGTAGTGAGCTCTGAAAATGATAGAAAGTATACTTAGAATGGCAGATAAAGGGGAGATATTGTTGATGGGTGATCTGAATATGCCAGATGTTAACTGGAGTGCAGTTGCAGCAGCCATTTCTAAGAGTGGGGTTATTCTGGATGCCCTACAGGGGGCATGCCTTAGACAACTAGTATTGGACCCCACTCGAGAGGGAGCAATCTTAGACCTGGTTCTCTCAAATGGAGATGAAGAGAGGATCACAGATGTAGAAGTGGTAGCCATCTGGGAACTAGCGACTATCGAACAGTATGGTTCACAATAAACACAGCAATAGAGTCAAGCCATACAAAGACAAAGGTACTGGATTTTAGGAGGGCTGACTTTGCCAAAATGGGTGAGTGCCTAAGGAATGCACTAGCAAATGGGCAGGAAGGAGGGTGGAAGAACAATGGGGAATAATAAAAACTGCCATCACAGAGGTAACAAGCCTTTGTGTAAAGCAAATAAACAAAATGAAATGAGGTAAGAAACCACTATGGTTCTCAAAGGAAGTGGCAGTGAAGGTTCAAGAGAAAAAGAAAGCATTCAGGAAGTACAAGGAATCACAGAAGGAACAGGACAGAGAACTGTATCAGTAAAGCAAAGGGAAGCTGGAAAGGCAGTCAGAACAGCAAAGGCCCAAACCAAGGAAAAAGATAGCCAACTCAGTTAAGAAGGGGATAAAACCTTTATAGGTACATCAGGGAGCAAAGGAAGACCAAGGGAGGGATAGTGAGGCTTAATAAAGGGAGGGAGGGAGGGTGGGCAGAGGGTGACTGTGAAAAGGCAGAGATACTTAAACAAATATTTTTGCTCAGTATTTACAAAGGAAGAGGGGAGGTACCTAAAACAAAACAGTAGAAACACTTGATATAGAAGTTGATACCAGCTCCATTTACAGAAGAAAGAGTCTGAAAGAGCTCTTAAAACTGAAGGTGGACAGCAATGGACCTGATGGAATTCATCCCAGAATTCTAAAAGAACTAAGGATAGAACTAGTGACACCACTGACTACC
This sequence comes from Neoceratodus forsteri, assembly GCA_016271365.2. Taxonomy (NCBI): domain Eukaryota; kingdom Metazoa; phylum Chordata; order Ceratodontiformes; family Ceratodontidae; genus Neoceratodus; species Neoceratodus forsteri. Next base: position 878,166,753 of record CM028134.1, on the reverse strand, counting down.
TCTTTAACAAATCATGGGAGGATGGGGTGGTACCTGAGGACTGGAGGAGGGCAGATGTATTCCCCTTCACAAAAGTGGGAGCAAGGCAGAAGCAGAAAACTACAGACCTGTTAGTTTAACCTCAGTGGTAGGGAAATGATGGAATCACTTCTGAAGGAAAGAATTGTTGCATCTAGAGGCCAGAGGGCACAGGACCCAAGGCAGCATGGATTCACAGCGGAAGGTCATGCCAGACAAATCTGATAGATTTCTTTGACTGGGTGACCAAAGTAGTAGATCAGGAGGGGCTGTGGACATGGCCTACCTAGACTTTAGCAAGGCATTTGACACAGTCCCACAAAAGATTAATATACAAGTTAGCCAGCCTGGGAGTGGGTCCCAAGATGACAGCCTGGGTAAAGAATTGGCTGGAGAATAGGACACAGAGGTAATAATAAATGGAGTCCACTCTGAAAAAGGGTGGTTAGCAGGTGGACCACAGGGTTCAGTATTAGACCGGCTCTCAATGTCTTTATAAGCTACATTGCAGAGGGACTGAAGGAAAGTATGTCTCTTTGCAGATGACACAAAGATCTGCAACAGAGTTGATGCACAAGGTGGGGTGGAAAGGATGAGAAGGACTTGGCAAGGTTAGAGGAATGGTCAAATGTATGGCAGCTTAGATTCAATGCTAAGAAGTGCAAGGTAATGCACCTGGGAAACAAAACCCAGGGGAAGAGTACACAATGGGGGTGAGATACTAACAACAACAAAATGGAAAGGACCTGGGGGTAGTCATATCAGATGACCTAAAGGTGGGCAAGCAATGTGAGAGGGCAGCAAGGGAGGCTGGGGATGCTGGGATGCATAGGGAGAGGCATCACCAGCAGAAAAAAGAAGTTATTATCCCTCTGTACAGACAGCTGGTGAGACCACATCTGGAGTACTGCGTGCAGTTCTGGAGACCCAACTCGCAAAGACATAGACAGGATGGAAGCTGTCCAGAGGAGGGCACTAAAATGGTGCAGGGTCTGCACCGGAAGACATATGAAGTGAGACTTAAGGAGCTTAATATGTATAGCCCTCGAGGAAAGAAGGGAGAGGGGGACATGATAGAAACTTTCAAGCACCTCAAGGAATCAACAAAGTCCAAGAGGGTAGCATCTTTCAAAAAAGAGGTGTGCAAGAACAAGGGGGCACAATTTGAAGATAGAAGGGGGCGGCTCAGAGGTAATTTAAGGAAGTATTTTTTCACAGAGAGGGTTGTGGATGCATGGAACGGCCTTCCAGAGGAGGTTGTGGAGTCAAAAATAGTGGTGGAATTCAAGCATGCATGGGACAGTCATAAGGCAATTCTAGGGGGTGGGGGTAGGAAGAAGTAGGCTGCTGGTTAACTAGGATCTGCAGCTTATCCATCAGGTAGGGAAATGGGCAGACTGGGTGGGCCAAGTGGTCCTTATCTGCTGTCAAATTCTATGTTTCTATGTTTCTATGGTCAATGTGGCTGGCAGGGGAGAGGATTACTGAGCATCCCAGAGGATGGCATCCTTCTCTGGGGGTAGGTAAGCCCAATTGCAACACTCCAGCTGGGTGACCACAGGTGGTAATGCAGGGGAGCTCAGTGTGGTAGGGATAGATGTCTTCTGGGCTCTGTAAAGGCATGCTTTGGCTTTTGTATGCTAGGACCCTCCTACACGTGGAGGTCTGCAGGGGTGGGGATTCAGAAAAGAAAAAAAAAAAACAGAGCAAAGCTGGATGACGGGGTGCACTCAGGCCCTAGATCCAACAACTGGCCACCTTCATTTTGAGAACTTCCTACATGAGGAGGGACAACAACTTGTTGGGTTGTAGCCAGGCCCATTGAGCCCCACCCCAGTGGGTATGCCATTATGGTTCAAGGAAGGTAACTGCCAGCGATGTAGAAGTACAAGGAGAGCCAGTGGTCTCAAGATGGGTCTAGATAAGATAGATAAAAACTTTATTTTTATACAGGAATACCAATCATTAGGATTAATGCAATCCTGTTCACAAGATAGTCCTGTTTGTTAGTATACTTAAGTTTCTCTACAACATTAAAACATAACCACATCATGAACAATACAACTTTACAACAAATACAGTTACAGTTGTCTGATAATAATCCTGTTTATCGATGTACTTAAGTTACTCTAAAACATTATGTAATGTAACCACATCGTATACAGTACAACTTACAATAAATACGGTTTCAGTTATCTAATATGTTATCTAATAAGTCTCAAAGTTGGTTCTAGACAACCAGGTAGCATAAACAATAACTTAATAAAAACATTTGTCTATACCATTTTGCAGGCTTGTAGACTGCCGGTAACATGTGGAAGATTCATGGTGCTTAGTTTTTTGCAATTGGTTTTTGAACTTCATTGCATATGTGTATTTGTGGAGAATAGCATGAAGGACATAGTGAAAGTAGAGGGTGCAGAACAAAAGTGGGCAGCTTTTAAAAAAGAGATGATAGAAGCAGAAGACAGCTCCATTCCAAATGTATCCAATGGTAAAAGGGGCCAATATGGTTCGCAATCAATGTTAAGGTGGCAACAAGAACCAAAAGGAGGGCATTTTTCAAGCATAAGTGTAACAAAAGGGAGAAAAGCAGCAGAAGTTTCAGAAAACAAGAAAAGTAAGGGAAGCCAAAGCACAGCTGGAGCTCCAGTTAGTAAAGGGGGTGAAGAAAGGGGATAAGTTATTCTTCCTGTACATCCAGGAGAAATGCACTTTTAAAAGGGGAATAGTGAAACATAAGAGCAATAATGGGTGGGAGGAGGGGGATAAGGGGATAGCAGAGATACTGAGCAATTATTTTTGTTCAGTATTTACTAAGGAGAAGGAAGGATCAGTGCCAGATTGTGGGGTTAGGAAGGGAGGTAGCAAAAACATTGGGGCAAATATCCAGATAATGAAGAAAAGAATGTTGGAAAAGCTATCAGGGTTGAATGTAAATAAATCTATAAGATCTGAAGGCTTACACCCGAGGATGCAAAGAGCAGTAGCACAGTTTATAGCAGGGCCACTAGCAGACATTTTCATTAACTGCATAGCCATGGGGGCTGTCCCTAGGAACTGGAGGTCAGCAGATGTGATTCTGCTACACAATACTGGGAGGGGAGATAAGCCAGGTAAGCCAGGTGACTATAGGCCAGTCAGTTTGATGTCTGAAATGGGGAAGATAATGAAGTTTCTACTGAAGGAGGATCTGGTGGACATCCTAGAAGAAAATGTGCAATAGGACCCCAGAGAGCATGGGTTCACTAGAAGAAGGTCTTGCCAGATAAATCTATTCATCTTTTTCAACTGATTTACCACAGCAGTAAACAAGAGGCAGAAAACTAATATAGCATTCCTTGACTTCAGCAAGGCCTTTGACACAGTCCTCCCACAGGAGGCTGGTCAAAAATATTAGAGACCTAGGGGTGCAGGAAAAGACTGTGCATTGGGTAGAGAGCTTGCCGAGGGGTAGAACACAGAGGGTGGTAGTCAATTAGGAGTTTTCAGAGGTGAGGATTGTGACCAGTGTGGTACCATGCAGTGGTACCTTAGTGGTCGGTACTAGCAACAGTCCTCTTCAATAATTTCATCTGTGACATAGGTGAGTGTATCAAGGGTAAGATCTGCCTCTTTGGAGACAATACAAAATATCTATGCTAGTGTAGGCACAGAAAGAGAGAGAATGAAACTAATGGAGGATCTGGGTGGGTTGGAGAGCAGGAGAAAGAAACCTAAGTATGCAATACAAAATGAGAGAAATGGTGCTGGACAGCACTTTTGAAGAAAAGGATTTGGCGTGATGATATTGGAGAATCTAAAAATGTCTACACACTGCAACAGGGCAGTGAGCAAAGCAAACAGAATTCTAGAATGCATAGGAGGTAGGAGGTGAAAGTGATTCTCCCTCTGTACAGGTTATTGGTGAGGCCACACCTGGAATACTGCACAAAGTACTGGAGTCCACATCTGAGGAAAGACTGCAACATGGTGGAGGCAGTACAGCAGTGGGTACCTATGATAGTGCATTACTTTGGGAATTTGATGTATGAGAAGAGGCTGCAGGAATTAAACATGTACTCCCTGGAGAAAAGGAGGGAAAAAGGGTGACATGATTGAAACATACAAATATCATCTTTTAGTGTTAACTGTACCTGTTGATGTCTCTAATGCACAGAGATCCTGCAGCTACAGACATTTATATTTACTACTGCTGCTATTTATCTTCAAGTTTAATGATGATGCATTAATTTTCTTGATAAGTTACTCATTGCTGTTCATTCCAAAGGTAGAGATACAGTAGCATAGCATTTTCTTCTGTGTGCTGAAAATTTGGGATTTATTCTGGAGTCTGTAACAGTTTATATGGTTATCCAAATTAGATTTCAATCCACTCAGTAGAATGCAGTGAGAGTGCTATTATATAACAAAAAAAAAGCACAGTGAAATCATACTGTTACTCATGATCAATTTTTATTACAAAAGTGTTTATAATCTACTTTAGATTACTGTGTTAAGCAAGGTAAGGCAATATTATTTGTTGAGCATTCAATCCAAAGAGTCTCAGCATACTTCACATCAAATACAGCAGTTAAAAACACATGATAAATTAAACTCCACATACAGTACATACACTAAAATTTCTGTAAGATTGAGGTATCATTAAAACAACTACTCCCCAAGGGTGCAGAGCTCCACAGCCGCGGACCTTCCCACATGCACACCACACCCACTCGCACCTGCTGCTGCTGCCATGGCCATGTATGTACAGGTGATGAGGGGCCACGCCCAAGCACATGTCACATCCACAGGGCGTGGCGTGCATGCACACTGCACCACCGCCAGTGGTGAGTGGGTGCCAGGGGTATAAAGGGCGGAGCACATACACGGTGCAGCATCCAGGGCTGCCTGCCAACTGGGTACAGCTGTACACACCCATGTCCACCACGATGTGCCCTGGGTTGCTGCTCAATGTAGCACTACTGGATGCTGCTAATGCACAGGGACAGGACCGATGAGCATGGAATAAGCCCAGGACATACCACCCCTGGCTCAGGGATGCAGACTTCAGAGTGCAGCAGTGCATGGACATATTCTGGGTCGACAACGGTACAGTGGCATACCTATGTGACATCATTGGGATGACAGTGTGGCCATAGATGTGCCACTCTCACATGCCATGTTGACAGAGACCAAGGTCCTCTGTGCCCTGTCCTAATACACCACCGGTTCATTCCAGCAGGTGTGTGGGGATGTGACTGGTGTTAGCCAGTCATCGGTGTCTAGGGCTGTGCACCAGGTCACCGACACACAGCTGTGGGTGGTGGGTGACCACATGTAGTTCCCTGGATCACCGCAGGAACAGCGTGCTGGCAAGGAAGCCTTGTTCGCCCTGCATGGCATGCCCAACATGCTTGGCATCATGGATGGCATACACGTGCTGGTGTTTATGCCGGCCATGAATAAGGTGGCATATCAGAATAGGAAGGGCTTCCACAGCCTCAATTGCCAGGTGGTGTGTGATATCCAGTGCTGCATCATGGATGTGTGGTCATGGTACCCTGGCTCATGCCATGACACCTATGTACTTGACAACTTATGCATCAGTGCATGGCTTGTGGCAGGGACTGGTGGTTCTGGATGGCTGCTAGTTGAATACCCCGGGTATGATGGCAGTGCCGTGCATGTGTGTGTGCGTATGTGTGTGTGTACCCGTGTGTTGTGGATGGCATGGTGGTGTGTGTCCCCAGGGCTGTACCAGCTGCACTCATGGCTCTGATTCCCCCCACAGGTGACAGTGGATACCCCCTGTGGCATTACCTGATAACACTGTACCTCATGCAACAGGATAGGGCAGAGGTGGCCTACAATCAGGCATGTCAATGGACATGTGGGTGCTTGGAGTGCAAAATTAGCATCCTGAAGATAAGGGTCCAGTGCTTGGACAACATGGGGGGGGGGCACGATGATGCATGAACCTGGGTACACCTGCAGAGTGTTCACCATGTGTGTGATGCTGCTTAACATCTGTGCCTGCCGTGGGTTGCCATGCTCGCCCCTTCTCCGATGCAACATGTACCCCCTGACATGCCACTGTCACCAGATGAGGACCAGGACATGCCAACTGGCCATGCAATCTGCTTCACTATGGCACATGGTGCCTTCAGTTGAGTGCCCCATGGGCCATGGGCACAGTGGTGATCCCATGTTCTGAGTGCCCATGGTCATGTCCATGGCTGTGGCCCATGTCATCCTGCACAGCCAAAGCAGTGGCACTGTGTGTGGACTGTGCAGCATGATGAGAGTACCCCAGGATGTGCCGTGTCCACCACCCCATCCCTCTCAGTGTGTGCACCTTGTGTGCTGCCTGCATGCAAACACCAGCCACCCCCCCTGGTGGTGTGGCATACCATGACCACCTTCACTGGCCCCTGGGTGCACCCCACCCACATGATCATGGTCCATGGCATGGCACAGTGGCATCAGACACCACCTCTTATGGGCCGCATATCCCCTGGCAAGGGTACCCAGTATCTGGTGTGTCACCCAGGGACACCCCACCTGTGTGGGCTTGGCTGTCTGGTCGGGGGGTCACTGGTGCCATCAGGGTCAGAGTCCTGCAGGCCCACTGGGGGTGAGCTGCTGGGAGGGGTGGCCGGATCAGCACTCCCATGGTGTGCCAGTAGACTTCGCAGCAGTGGGCTGGTGAGTCCTGTGCATGACAGTGCTGCGGGTTCCAGCGTATCCTGTCCAACATCTCTGCATGTCTGTGTGGCCTTCGTGGTATGGGCATGTGCAGGGGTATGTGTGTGTGTACTGGGCGCCTCACACTCCCTGGTCACTACCATTTCCAGCATGTCCCCGATGCGGGTCATGCCCTGTGCCATACCCTCTACCACATGGGATAAGCATGCAGATGGCCTCTGTCTGTTCCCTCTGCACCATTAGCCTGTTCTCCTCCAGCCACTGCAGTTCTGTGTAGTGCATGGTCAGCACCCCTGCACCTGTGGGATGCACGACACACCATTGTGTGACCCAGCCCTGTCCATTGCCCTGTCCTGTGGTGGCACACCCTGTCCCACGGGCACCACTTGGCGGTGGGCTTGTGGATGGGCATGGTGTCAGTGAGTGTGCCTCTGTACATGGGTGTGCCATGGGAATGGTTGGGACACAGGGTACATGTTGTGTCCCGCACTCTCCAGGGACATTGCCCCCGTGCCACTGGTCCATTGCATTGGTGTGCTGTCCTCCAGCTTGGCATCTGGGGTCAGCGGTGGGTTGTCCATCATGGCAATGTTGTCTGGGATGTCCGGGTTGGAATCCACCCCTGTCACTGGCTCTACCTCCTCCAGTGCATCCTGCCGCAGGGACCCTATGGTGGGAATAGGGGTGACAGTGTCAGTCTGGTGTGCCTGGCATGCATACCTGCCAGTGGGCATGTGGTGGCATACGTATCCCTTCATCTCTGGTGTTCTCCCTGCAACACCTGTGCTGCTGCTGCTGCTGAATTCTGCACCAGTCCTGCATGGGTGAGATGTGGCATGGTCCGTGGGCTGTGTTGTCCAGTGTGACCCTCCCCTTCCCCCTCAGTTGCCCTCCCATGCCTACCTGCCGATATTTTGCATCCATCCGGCAGGCCCTGCCAGGTTACCTCAGTGACAGTCTGTGCCATGATCCTCTCCAGGGGTGACTAACTTGTTCCGTATGATGGTAGTCCACTCCCTGTTCCCATAAGTGCCCTGTGTGCTGCTGCAAGCTTCCATTTCACAGTGGACTGGAGGTCCCTCAACTCGTGTTTTACAGCAGAGAGGGTCCATGCCTCAAGTCTGGCAGCATTGACAGCCACCTGGATCTCCAGCCAGAGCTGCTGTTTGGTCTCAGTTGGTACCGTCAGTGACTGGTCACAGTACAGCACATCACAGTTGGCCTGGATGTCCTTTACCAGGGCTGTCATCTGGGCAGTGGTGAAATTGCTGGACCTCACCTTCTTCCTGCCAGTGCTTGTGCCACCACTGCTTGGTCCAGGCCAGTCTTCAGCTGCAGGTCTCCCCCCTGCGCTCTTGGCATTGTTCATTGGCATTGCCATTGCGCTGTCACTTCCGCATTCATGCATGCATGCTGCCTCTGTGCATGTCCTTATTTGGCGGGGTCACGGGGAATGTCTCTAGGCCATGCAGACCTCTGCCCTGCCCCTGCATGCTGCTCTGTGTCTTCTTGTGCACTGCATCTGGTGCCACCCCAGCACGCAGCGTTGTTGAGAAATGCCGCATTCTGTACTCACCTTTCGTGCCCCACCCATACGCAATGCTCATGCTCGGGATGGGTACACCTTGGAGAATAGCTGCCATTATGCTCACCTTGTTGATGGACTTAGTGCTGTTTTACCTTTATTGACCCCTACACCACTGTTTTATCTGCTGACTTGTTCTGAATGCTGTTATGATCCTTGTATGAGTCTTGCAGTTTGTACTGACTGCTTTTACCATTGCATGTGCCAGGAACTGGCCCAGGCTGTGCCTGAAAAGGGTCTTCAGATCAGTGCACCAACCCGGTCAAAAAAAATGAATAAATAAAAAAGCTGAAGTGTTACCATATTTTACTGACCAAGCACAATAAGAAAACACTTCATGTTATGTGGTATCTTTAATGATACTGCAGTATGGGGGTGCTACATTACATTACTGTAATTTGTAAGTGCCACTCTGGCTAGAAATGTATGAAAATATAGCTTCTTTCTGAGTTCTAGGGAGCATGGACAACTGGGAAAGTGGGGTTGTTGCTTTGTGCTCCTTTTGTCTTTTTTGTTTCACATGGTGTGCCCTCTACATAGTTAAAAGCCTGTTGCTCCCTTTCCTCTTAGATGCATCACATAGTTCAGGGAAGTGTTCCACACAGCCACAGATTTACAGGTTGTGTGAGTGACAATTTTGCTATATGTTTTAAAGGACTAGTAAGCCATCATGTTTTGGGATTCATTATATTGCAAACTCTCCGGTGTAAATATAGAATAATGGATGCTGAGTCAAATCATTATGGTTGCCACCTTTAGTTTGCTGGTTTAACACAGTTTAATCAGCTTTCAAATATCCCCAGAAATGTAAATAAATTATTTCAAGTGCCACACCATAAGCCACCCCTTGATCACAAAATAATGCAGACATGCTACGTGATTATATCATCAGAGTAAGTCATCTCAGCTCCTCATAGTAAGATCTATGGGCACTGTTTCAAAACTCTGTGTAGTAGTGATATATGTGAATACAAGCTAATATATCAATACCTAACCTATGCACCAGAGTCTGATCCCATGTTAAGTAATGAACATAAGCTGGTATTCACGTATAATGCTACTATAACTCTCTCAATCTTTGGATATGAGGGGCAATCTATATATGAAAAAAGAGCTCAGTGAGTACTACAATACAAAGTCCATAAGAACTATCAACTGAAAATAGACTTATAAAAAACATAACATTTTAAAAATGGAAAGTTCCCATAGGATAACATTGTAACTTTAACAAAGGTGCAATTCTGTCAATCTTTGGAGTTAAGGGGCAATCTATATATCAAAAAAGGTCTTGGTGGTTACTACAAAATGAAGTCCCTAACAAATATCAATTGAAAACAGACACAGAAAAACATTAAAATGAAACAATGAAAATTCCCATAGGGTAACATTACAGCTTTAACAAGGCATAATTCAGTCAATCTTTGGAGTTAAGAGACAATTTATATATATTAAAAAGATCTCAATAAGTGCCACAACACTACCACACAATATCCCCAGACAAATTGATGTGGTACACACAAGAACCTCTGATTTTTCTCCCAAATTCAAAATGGAGCTAAATGTACAATTTAAGTCCAATAAACATCCAGAATGCACCAAATCTGTATCACCTCCATGACTACAACTATATTAAGTTTCAGGCAAATTTGGCATTAATTGACCAAGTTATGCCTGGAAGGAGTAGTTGATGGAAGTAGGGAGGTGGCATTCCTGTTGCCAAATTATTCTCTGCCATATCTGTGGCACCCATACTGGTGGGTACTGGGGGAGGCAGCAACAAGAGAATCAGTCTGAGAGGTATAAAAATCTCTGGCTTAATAATAGTAGTCAAGGAGGAGGCTGCTGGTGTCCCCTTGAGTGCTGGTGGTGTTAGCACTGAGTCTGATCTGAATAATAGGTCCCCACTATGGGTATGTGGACCAGTGGCCAAACAGCTGGTAGCTCCCTTCTGTGCATTACAGGACATTTGACACAGGTACCTGGGGTAGTATTTGACTCTGGCTGGGGAAAAAATGTACTAAGCCAAATCACAGTGGTAGAAACACTCTGGGGATTTACCAACATGTCACACTGTCTATGAAGAGTGTAACTGGATTACAGACACAGGTCAGAATATGTTAGAATTGTTCCTGATTGAGATTGATGAGTGGATGCAGCTTGTCATGGTGGTACCATGGGGGTGGGGGAGAGGTGGGAAGTGGTCTTCAGTCTGCAGAGTTGGGGGACGGGACTACAAACCTTGAGACTTTTGTGTATCAGTAGCTTCATTTTGACTCAACTTCACCTTGGTGTACCCTAAGGAGGAGTTTCATGTGAAGTTGCCAATGGCAAACTTCCTACTGAACAGAAAAACATTGTGAAATTATCCATGGAGGTGAATTTGGCACATTCACCTTAACTTCACTGTTGAATTAAAACTGCACAGCATCCCCAGTGGAAATTATTAATTTGTATTGCCTTTTTGAGTTCTGATTTTATGCACTAAAATATTTTACCATATTTAATAAAATATAAATTAAAAAAACACAGGTATGGGCTACCATTAAGTTTAAATACAGTTCAGTTTTTATCTTCTAGCTGCTCATAACAATATTTTCCCTGTTTACTACTTGCCCAAGATATTATTTATTCATGGTTAGTTTTTCTATATAATAAACTCTTCAACATTTCCTCAAATGTCTTTTTCACGTAGGATGTTATAATATTTATTTTAAATCTAATCAGTCTTATTCGCCGTTACACATGTTATGTGTTTGATGAACAGTGTCTGCCCATTAAAGTCAGAGCTGTTTTTCCTGTGATCAGAATTGATTTTATTTGAGGTAATCTACTCGAAGCTACTGCAATACTACTCTTGTTAGGTCAATACTGCTTTTCATTTGCAGACATACAAGGACTTGTAATCATCCACTGGTTGAACTTGAAAATGGGTTGAATGCTCCTTTTTAATACATTAATATTCTGATGGACTAAATTAATATTTATGAGAGAAGAATACAGCATACAAATACATTGCAACATATTGCTAGCTGATTTATATCTCACTATTATTTCTGCTTCCAACACATTTCTAAATCATTTTAATAAGGTACACTTACTTTAGCAATGCACTGATAAAAGTCAGATGCAGCCTCTACTGTATGATTATTTTCCTTTATAGATTGTTCCTTAGAAAGTCATTGTATTGAAACAGTTGTTTCTAGTTTTATGTTATGTTTCACTTTGCATTTAATAGGAGTCTAGTGTTTTGGCATAATATAGGCATGACTTATAGTTAACTGCCAACAATATCTTGTAAGTGGCATTGTACAATGCTGTTAGCCTTTCTTGGAAGTCCAGCATTTTGCACAATGCAGTCTGAATGATTAGCACAGTGGTGATATTTGATTGTAGAAGTGCAGGAGTCAATAGTGTGTGGACAACTGCAAAAGCAGCATTGACTCTGATGCACCATGGGCCACCAATGCTATATCAAACTGTTCTTGTGGAGGAGACAGGTTTGAGTCATCCACCCCTCACAAATGTAGGCAAAAAACTCCATCAAGTATTACTTCCATACAGGAGCACACAGTGTTGAATTCAAAGTCCTCCAATTTAAATGCCTTGCTGTTTATGCATACATGCCCATACAGCACATGGACCGTTGTAATAATTGTGGAGCCAAGGATTGCGGGTCTTCCTAATGGACTATGAAATTAAGGCAGTAATGAGTCAACATCACCCTTTTCACTTTTGCATAACCACCACTCTGTCTACATACAGCAACTATTTTTTCACATAATGTCTGGTTGTGTGTATTACCTTCGGATGCTTTTGCAGGGGAAAGCTAGGAAGAGTAGGGGCTGCTAGAGAAGAGAAGAGAATAACATGCTTACAATGGAATAATGGCGTAAGATGAAGGAAAATTAGATTTGCAAACTATACAGTTTTCAATTAAATTACGTGCAGCATTACCAAAATTCGAAAAAGGATAAAAAAATAGAAAAAAATATTAAAACCATCATATAATTGTATATACAGTATCAGTAAAACAATTGTAATGCTGCAGTCTGTCAATACAAAAATTAGTATCACTGCAATGAATTTGCCATTTATTTTGCTGTTGCAGCTAAAAAAAACATGCATTGATATTATATTCAAAAAGCAGTTTCAAATAGTATCAAAACACATATAATAGTACTGACACATAAATATATCCATAGGGCTGACTCCTAATGACCAGCCTTCAAGTTTTCAATGGAAAAAAACAATTGCTAGCACTAATGGTTCCAAAGTTAGAATACTCAAAAAATAATTTCCTTTATATTGGATACCTTTGGAACTGTTAGGTGAGAAATCGTCTTTTAAATTAAAAAAGCTTTTAAGTTGATATATATAGAATAATATAAGAGTGGCAGTGCATAATGAGAATTTAATGCACTCCTGAAGGGTGGGATGCTACATAAACCTTGAGAGTGAAGCCCAACATGAAAAATGTTATGGACCTGTCCGGAGCTAAGTCTTGGTGATGCTGCATGGATCAGGGGAGAGACTATGTGTGGACTCCATTTGGTAGCAAGCATGTGCGCAGAGTGAGGGAAACCAGGAGCATGTTCACCGTTATAACCAGAGGTTTATAACAGTGAATTATAACCAAGTTTCCCTATGGGAGAAAACATTCCCCAGTTATTATATCAATATATTAGGTTGCTAAGTCTTTCATATAGCAATCTATGGCAATATAAAATGGCTCACACATTTTTTTTTTTTTACAGTTTGCAGCTTTTTCCCATTTTCACCCATCCCTACCCGCTTATGTCCAGGGTGCTGACATACACATGTTGAGGCACATGCATGCCAGGTACGGAGGAGTGTCCCAACCTTCTAGCCCCCTCCATCACTGCCTAAGCCACCACCAGACCTCCACCCAGTGGTGACGGGACCATGGGAGGGACAGGGTCCACCCCAGGAGAGGACCATTGCTGAGAGACAGCTCAATCCTGCTCCTACCCCCCCCCCGGCCAGCTCCCAGATGACCAGAGGTTGTTCCTGAACCCGGGTCACCTGCATGATGTGAGTTAAGGCTAGATGCCTCAACCTTTTGCACCACCAGGCCAGCTGGATCACACATTTTTTAAATACTGTCATTTTTAACAACACATTATATTAACATGTATAGATGTGTCAACATATGAGAACTGTGTTGTATGATCTGTTCATGTTGATCAGACTCCAAGCTTTCCTATTAAAAACATGTTTCTAAGCCTAACATCTCAAAAGACACTAGTTCAGAAATATAATTTCTAACATTATAAAATATTACAGACAATTAGTTTTAGAAACAGTTGTGAGGTATCTGAGGTTGTTCTGTTTAAGAACAAACACATTCTTTTTTATTTTCTTTTTACTCTGCATACAAATGCAGATCTTATTATGTTTGATTTTCTTCTGTGAATACAATGGGTACTTTTTGGCAAAGTCCATGCAGGTTACTAGCAGAATGATAGCTCCAATGAAAAATAAATTATTCCCAATTAATTACTGTAGCTGTTTAAATCTTGTTATAAGAATATTTTTTTTTATAATACTTTCTTGAAGTCTTTTTTTCTGTATCTTGCTGTATATCATTCAGACAACAGGGGCCAAATATTCAGAATGGCACAATGCAGAGTGCAAAGATTTGTGCTGAGCACTGTGATTGCCCATGAGTCCGAGGATGCTATATTCAGTTGGACAGCACACAGCGCTATCCAACTGAATATAGGGCTGTGTCAGCACAGCCTTAAGACAAGAAGCTCCAGTCCATGTTCGCCCCCTGTCCCTTCTTCCTCAGTCCTCATGGTTTGATGTGGCCTTGAGGGAGATGAGGAAGGCTAGGTGAAAGTTGGAGCGCTGCTGGCAGAAATCTGACCTTTATGCTGACAAGCTTTAGATTGATGGTACATTATGTGGACTTTCAATCAGTGATCTCCCATAAGAAGGCAGAGTTCCTATCCAGGGAGATTACTGCTGCACGGAACTGACCTGCTCAGCTCTTCTGAACTGTGGACAGACTGTGCAAGCCAGCCTGTGTGCAGATACAAAGAGCTTTGTCACAAGAGAAATGTGATGAATTTGCTTGACTCTTTGCAGATAAGATTGCCAACATCAGGTCAGGTATCAGTTCAGCCTGCTCCAATGGGGGTGGCGATGATCGGTGGGAGGTTGCAATGCCTCGGTCAGGTTGGTCGGCTTTTGATCAGGTGGTGATCTTGGATGTAATGAGGGTCATCCAGAGTATGTGACAGACCAGTTGTGGTTTGAACCAGGGCCCAACCTGTCTCCTTGTCGCTGTGGGATGTGTTGAGGTAATTGAACTGGTCCTAGCTGAGATTGTCCAGTGCTTGCTGGAGACCAGGGAGTGTCTGGACACCCTGAAGGAGGTGGTGGTGACTCCCCTCCTTAAGAAACCTTCTCTCAACCTGGATTGTCTCACCAGCTACTGGCCTGTCTCTAACCTTCCCATTGTGGGTAAGGTTATTGAGAAGATGGTTGTGCTGCAGCTGAATGATCACCTTGCCATCCATGACATCTACGATCCCTTCCAGTCAGGATTTAGGAAGAGGCATAGCAGAGAGACTGCTCTTGTTCAGGTGGTCAATGACCTCCTTATAACAAGAGGTCAGAGGAGCCATTCCATCTTGGTCCTCCTTGATCTCTCCACAGCATTTGACAACATGGACCATGGAATACTGTTAAAGAACCTGTGGTTTTTCTGTGGACTGTTGGATACAGTCCTCAGATGGTTTCAGTTCTTCCTCACTGGCAGGTTTCAGAGAGCAGTGTCGGGGATTTATTCCTCTGATGCATTTTCCCTGCCATGTGGGGCCCCACAGGGCTCTGTGCTGTCACTCATGTTGTTCTCAGTGTACATGTTGCCGCTGCGGGATATTGTAAGGTGGTATGGACTGAGTTTTCACTGCTTTGCAGATGATACTCAGTTGTATATGTCCTTTGTACCCAAACAGGATACAGCAGTCTTTATTTAACAACTACCTATCCAAAATCCACGACTGAATGAGTGCCAGCTGTTTGAAGCTGAATTCTGACAAGACTGAGGTTTTGGTTGTGGACCTGGGTCATCAATTAGAGGGGTCTTCAGCTGGGCAGGTATCTGGACTTGTGTATGGAGGCTGCCAGCTGGGGACCTCTGAATGAGTGTGGAGTCTGGGCATTATTTTTAATGAGGGACTGACCCTGAAAGCTAAGGTATCGTCCATTGTCAAGACCTCATTCTATCATCTGAGGAATATCACCCAGATTAAACACCTGGTTCCATCCGACAATCTTCCGACATGGATCCATGACTTTGTGACCTCCCATATGGATTATTGTAATGCCTTGTACTTAGGGCTTCTGGGGGTTGATATCTGCCATTTACAGCTAGTGCAGAATGCAGCAGCCAGGTTACTGACTGTGCTTTCTCAATCTAGCCATTTTACACCTGTGCTGTATGAATTGCATTGACTGCCCGTTCAATGGTTGATTACTTTCAAGGTCGGCTTGCTGACCTACAAAGCCCTACATGGACTGGGACTGTACTACCTGTAAGAGCTTCTTTACCCCTACAGCCCCTCCTGACTGCTCTGCTCCACTGAAGAGGGATTGCTAGAGATTCATAGGGTTTGGATGAAGACACCTGGGGCCCGAGCATTTGCCTTTGCAGCCCCTACCCTGTGGAATACTCTACCTCATCAGGCTCGGGAGTGCCTGACTGTGGAGAGCTTCAAAGCTGCATTGAAGTCTTATTAATTTACTCTTGCATTCTCCTCAAGCTGATAGGGTTATGATTCTGTCTGTTATTAACCAGAATTTTAATTATTTATGGTCTTAATATATTTTAGATGCTAATTATTGTTAAAGCACTTTGATACAAGTGAATTGTGCTCTACAAATAAAGATCATTATTATTATTAAGTAGCGATGCCCTGATAGTGATCCCTGCTTTGCAGGGAATGGAGCTATCTTTGTGATATTCAGAAGAACCCATGAAAATGAGCCAATTGGGCATGCAAGGTGCTAAGGAGCTATTTGCATTCCCATTTTGGGCCCATTTACTTGGGTAGCAGTGACAAGTTAGCCTGGTGGCCCCCCTTGATGCATATGCCAATGTCCCTAGGGCCTCGTGGTCCCTCCCACCCTCCAATATACAGCCTGACAGTAACCCAATCCCTGGTACCTAGTGGTTCCCCTACACTGATCACTAGGTAGCCCCTAAGTGCCCAGTATCCCACCCCCAGTCCCATCTCACTATGAATAGTAGTTACCCTGGCATCCAGTGGTCCCCTGTCACCAATCCCCAGCCACATTCCAGTAGCACCAGCCAATTCTGTGTCCAAATTGTAGGGCACCCATCAGGTGCAAGGATGGACAAATAGGATTCCCAGTGTGTTCTTTCCCCCAAAATGCCAGCACCACCAGTATTTCAGCAACAATCCCTGGTGTCTAGTGGCCCCTTCCACCCCACCATGGCACTGAACACCCTCCCAACACCCCCTCCCCTTACCAGAATCTCCAGTGCATATGGTGACCGGCACAGCCCTCTGCACACCTCCTTGGTCAGCCATCATATGTCCACACAGGGGGTGCACATCTTATTTATAGGACAGGGTGCATCTCCCAGCCTTACAAATAAGATGTGGACTCCTTCATGGACATATGGCTGCCAGTCAAGGAGGTGTGCGGAGGACTGTGCCAGTGCTGTATGCACTTCTGTAGCACCAGAGTTGCTGGTAAGGGGACAGGGGATTTAGTGGGTGTTTGGTGTCATGAGGGGGCTGGGGAGGCTGCTAGACACCAAGCATTGCTGCTGAAGTAGAGGTGGTTCCAGCAATTGAAGGGGGAAGAAACACACCGAGAATCCCATTTGTCTGTCCCTGCATGAAATGGGTGCCCAATAACCTGGGCACAGAACTGGCTGGTGTTGCTGGAACAGGACCGGCGATCAGTGATGGGGAGCCACTGGAAGCCAGGTATATCTACTTCCCATATCAGGATGGGACATGGGGGTGGTGGAGACACTGGTCACTTGGGAGATATGTATGTGTGGCTGCCTGGCAGCTGTTGGGGGGAACCACTAGGCACCAGGGATTGGGTAACTGAATGTTGGGCAGTGTATCAAAGGGTGGGAGGATGACTAGGCACCAGGGATCAGGTTGCTGATTGTGGGGCTGTGTCTCAGAAAGTGTGGGACTACTAGGCAACAGGGATCAGATTACTGAGCATCTGGCTGTATATGAGAAGGGGGGACCACTAGGTACCCAGGAGACTGTCACTGGGCATGGGGCAGTGATCAGTGGGAAGGGGGCTGCTAGCCATCAGGAATATGCTCACACATGCCTGACTTGGAGGGGTGCCACGGACCACAGAGGGTGAGTGTGCTGTCCCACTGGATTCCCATGTCAGTTGCTGGAGTACCTCTGGCAATCATTGGGGTTGCATAGAGTAAGATGAGGTTTTGTTTTCTGGTATTTTCACTGTGCAAAAGGACTACATTAACAAACCTATTGGATCAATTATAAGGCTCCTGATCAAAAAGAAAATCATCAACCCTGGCTGTGTTTCTCGTGCATTTGTGCATGCCACAGTTTGGATTGTTACTCTATTCCTGTCACTATCCAGCGACAGTGAGCAAAACCCTGGCCCTGTGGGTTCTAACAAGCAACATCCTCCTGTCTTCTCACCTCACTTGCCCAAACCCCCTGGACTATCCTTTGCCCACCTCAATATCCGAAGTTTGACAGCTAATCTCCCTGAGCTAGAAGCTTAGGTACAAGTTAATAACCCTGATATCCTAGCCTTATCTGAAACATGCTAAAGTCATCATTCCCTAACTCCATGTGTGCTCTCTCAGGGTACAACATGCTTCATGCTGATCATCCCACCTCCAAGAAAGGGGGTGGCCTAGCGTACTACAAACCTCACTTCAATGTGTCTCTTGTACCAGGTATACCCTCAGTCATTGTGAAGTTCTGCATTCTCTCCTACTATTGGGAGGCATAAAAAAACTTCACATCTTTAATGTCTACTCACCTCCAAGAAACAGTAAGCTTGGTCTTGAAGAGCTCGTTGACCTAATACCTATAGTTTCCTCAAAAAATGACATCATCTGTCTAGGGGATTTCAACCTGGACTAGCTTGGCCTGAATGCCTCCCACCTAGCATCAACCATTAGTAAGGCCAACTTAACTCAACTTATCACATCTCCTTCCAGGATTTCTCCCAATGGTTCCAGCTGCATGCTTATTGACTGGATGCTTACCAACAGAATGGACCGGATCAACTCAATGGGTGTCCTAGCTGACTCTATCAGCATTCACTGTCCCATATACTGGGTGTGGAATGCCTCTCCCCCAACTTATCACCCTAAAGTACTATCCTTCTCAGACTTTGCCCTCCTGGACACAGTTGCCCTACTTCAGGACCTTAGTCTAGTGGACTGGTCCCCTATTTTCACCACTAATGATGTCAACTCAGCTACTGAATATCTTCACCAACTCCTTACTTTCCCTACAGAGGAGACATATCCCTCTCTCTCTACCCGTAGGGTTAAGAGCAAACCCACTAAGTGGCTAAGGCACCCTCTACTCCAATGCCTAAAACTAAGGGATAAGCTATGGGTGAAATGGAAATCCTCCACTCTGCCCTTGAACTATGAGGAATATCAAGTCTTGAGAAATACCTGCAAGAAGGAGATTTGGTTGGCCGAAAGTATCTACTACCGTGAGTTACTTCGCTCATCCACATCTAACCCAAAGCTATATTGGTCACGAATTAATGAAATCCTTGGGAATGACAAGCTGCAGACTCTGAGGGAAATGATGGCGAATGATGTCAGCTGTAACCATCCCTCTACTATTGCCGAAGCCTTTAACTCTCTCTTCACAAGTCTTCCCAACATCCCTCAGGCCTCTCCTTATGATTCACATACATCCCTCCAGGATACTTCCAATGCCCCAGCACCTTTGATGCTTGCCCCAGTCACTAGATTGGAAGTTCTAAAACTACTTAGATCAATTTCTCTCCATGGAAGTGCGGGTACTGATGGTCTTGAGCCAAGGATCCTTTGCCTGGCTGCCTCCCTCTTAGCAACCCCTGTAACTAGGCAATTCAACCTCTCTATTTCTACCTCTATTGTTCCTCTTATATGGAAATCAGCCAGGACTCTTCCAGTGTTCAAAAAAGGTGATCCTAAGATATTAACAAACTATAGGCCCATTGCTATACTGCCCACCCTTAGCAAACAGCTGGAAAAATTAATCCATGGCCAGATCATCTCTCATCTAACTGAATTCAGTCTTCTTTCTTCTATCCAGCATGGTTTTAGGCCTGGATATAGCACTACTATGGCTCTTACACTGTTCACTAGTGGGGTTAAGACTAACATGGATAATGGTCGACTCACTGGGGCCATATTCATTGACCTTACTAAAGAGTTCAACCTGGTTAACCATCCCCCGCTACTACGCAAACTGCAGTGCCTTGGTGCTACTAGTCCCACATAATCCTGGTTCAAAAGCTATCTCGACTGTCGTTTGCAATCTCTTTCCTTCTGTAAAGTCCACTCAGCCGCCTCTGACATCACCTGCGGTGTCCCTCAGGGCTATATACTGGGCCTGTTACTCTTTTCCATTTTTGTTAATAATATCCCGGCCTCCTCTACCCACTGTAAATCTATCATGTAGGCTGATGACCTGCTCCTCTATACTACTTCCACGTCAGTCAGCGACATCAATGAGCATCTATCTTCCTCTTTCCTACAGAAGCAATCCTGGCTCTCCTCTAACCATCTAATTCTTAATCTATCCAAGACTCAAACCATGCTCTTCGGGTCTTTAAGAAAGGTCAGTACCGAGTCCCCCCATCTGCAGGTCTCATGCCCTGTTGAATCTGCAATAACCAACACAAACTCCTTTAAATACTTGGGGGTGACTCTTGACCCCCATCTCCACTTCATCTTGCATATTAATGAGGTTTGTAGACACATCAACTCAAGGAGTGGAGTCGCTTACAGTGTATGTCACTCCCTCACTACTTCAGCTAGGATCTCCATAGCCCACAGGGTTCTGCTCCCTGGGCTTAAATATGCTCTTCCTGTCCTTTCTCATGCCAAGACTGCTGATCTACATAAGTGAGATACCACATATGACAACATCTGCAGATTTGCACTGTCAGCTCGCTGCTGTACCCATCACTGTCTGCTCTACTCAGCATTGAACTGGTTGTCTCCCTCCGGCCAGCGATCCTACACTCTGGGATGCCTTATTGACTCCTTATCCTGTCCACTCTGTCCCGACGCGCTTGCAGCTAAGCTTAACCCTGCAACCCATGCTTGTTCTCTAAGGTCTTCCACTTCTCCCCTGCTCACCGTTCCTCTCTGCTTTCCTAAGATGGGTGAGCAAGCTTTCTCCCACTTTGCTCCCAAATTCTGGAACTCCCTTCCCCCTGACATCAAGCATTCTCCTTTTCACTATACTTTCAAAAAAGCACTTTTCTCTTACTTGAGCAAACATGGTGCTTGTAATTGCCCCTAATTCACTCTCTGGTTTCTCTTGCTTACTCCATGTCTGACATATCTGCAGTCATACTGATGCTATGTATATTGCTTGGCCTGTTGTTATTACTCTCTCATACATGGGTGTTTACTTATCTATAACCATGTTTGACCTCCCTGCGAGGGGTCCTGTGTTTTGTTTAGTTATATCTGTTTCATCCTCTGTAATATTGTCTCCATTATTTTTTGTACACTCCCAGATCATGCTTGAAAATAGGGAAGTCTTTTGTCTAATGTACTTACACCATTAAAATACATTGAACCACATACCTGCTTCTTCAGTTTGTGGCCCAGCTTTAAAGAGTGAAGACATGTCTGCAGTCCAGAGATGATTATGGTATTTGACCTCCGATAGATAAGCAAGGGCTGTGGGGGTGGGGTGGGTGCTGAGTTGGGGGGTCAGGTGGGGGATTCTTGACCATAAAATACATCAATGGATGGTTTTCTTTTTAGAGGTACAAAAAAAAGACAAGAGGATTTCTGTACTGGGGACTTGGTCATCCCCCCAGTGTCACTATTATGTTTCTTGTGGTGGAGTGGGGTGGTGGGTGCTGAGAGGGAGGATCCAGTGGGGGAATACTGGAAAAAATCTTGGGGCATCCTGATCACAACATTGGGTGACTGGGCACCTCTAGTGTCACTCTTATGTTTTAGGGGTGGGGGAATGCTGAGAAGAAGGGTCAGGTGGGGTAACATAAAAAAACTTGGGGGTGCACTGATCATAACAGTGGGGGATTGGGCACCCCCAGTGTCACTCTTATGTTTCTAGGGTGGTGCAGGGTGGTGGGTGCTGAGAGGGAGGATTGGTTTGGGCAGATATCTGTAATTTAAAAGAAAAATTCGGCAGTCATGGCACAATGTGCTGCGCCCAAAATGGCCACCACAGTCAACTGCACATGCATGACCACTAGCACATTGCGGTGGTGTGTGGTGACCATGTTGGCCATGGCAGAGTGTGCCATGACTGCTGATTTTTTCTTTTAAATTATAGATGGTCCCCCCACCCAACTCTCTTTCTCAGCACCCACCACCCCACACCCCCCCTAGAAACATACGAGTGACACTCGAGGTAACCAATCTCCCAGTGTAATGAACAGGCAGAAAATAGTGCAGTTTCAGTTGAGAAACAGAGCAGAGTGCTCCAGGGACATCACGGACGCAGAAATGACTGTGTTCCATATCCAACATGCTGTTCAGTCACAAGGAATGCAAGGAAAGTGGGAGTCCTTTTTTCTTAGCAAAAGGTCTGTAGAGCTATGCCCACTGCAGCTCTAAAATGGGAAAAACAGATAATTTAAAGGCTAGAATTGTTCATACTAAACAAAGAATAGGTAATGAAGGAAACAGACTGCTAGGAAAAAAACAAGTTGTGGTGAGGAGGAAGAGAGTCATGGACAGTTGTAAGAGGGAGAATAGTCATGAAGGAGATACTTTAAAAAGAAAGCAGAAGAGGCAGGGTGACTTGACAAAGGAAGGGAGGACCAGAGTTTAGAAAAGTGGTAAGAGAAAGCAGATTGACCAACAGCAGGTTTTCCTGAAGGAATAATTAGGGAATGAGAAGTATTATTGTGGATAGGGTTGTAGGAAGCTGAGGGAGAGGATAAGAGGGATATAAGATAGGAGGGAAGAGAGCCAAACTAGAATTTGGATATAAAGGATACACAATGGAGAACGCATCAAAACCTCTAATTGCTGTGGGTGTCAGTTTATCTACCTCCATTTGTGATTCGCCAATACTTTTTCTCCACATTCATAGTTAGATGGAGATTGACCCTCTCTAGGCAAATAACTAGCTAGAGATAAATGGCCAAAAGGCTGCCATGCAGCTCTGAATGCTGATGGTGGACTTGGATAACTGACAACAACTTTCATACAGACAGATTCTCCATCAGCCCTGGCAGCAACACTACCCTTTTGAGCATTGCTGGGTGTAATAGACACCATTTCACTTTGAGCTTCCCTCTAATGTGGCTATGGATGTGGTCCTGGCTCTTTCCTCTACCAGTGGTGCCATGAACCAGCACTGGCAGACCTCTTTTTGTGTCTAGTTTTCAAGTCTGGCTTCTGGAATGTCAGCCTCTTCCTGAGATCTTCCCTGTCCCCAACCAACAGGCGGTCTTCTTGCTCAGTATTTGGGGGTTCAGGTGCTCCCTTCCCAGCTAGCACATGCTGCAGGTCAGGAGCTGACCAAATTTCATGGTTTACTAAGGTTTTACAAGGAACACACTTCTACAGAGCTACCACATCTTTCCCTACTATCCCTACTGTACTTTGTTACATAGACAAGTCAGCCCTGTTCATAGCCATGTGGTTAACTGGATATCCAAATGTTAATTCTCTTCAAAGGAAGGCTTCTTCTCTTTGGCATCTTATGTGCTTCAAGGCAGTCAGAGTTGTGGTAAAGGAATTTCAGATTTACCAACTGTTCTGACCTATCAATGCCACTTAAACTTGAGTTTCAAACATTGTTCTATCAACAGTGTCCCCTTGCAGTTGCAGATCTCAACTGCACATGTGTCTCTATTTAGTCACTATTTTGTAGCCAAGCACTGGTCTATTAGTATTATGAGGCCTCAGCTGTAGGAGGGATAAATCAGGATTTATCTTGTAAGTTGGGACCACAGGACATGCCGAAGCAATGGGGTTCCTATAAATAATCTCACCTTAAATAGAACATTGTCCTCACCAAGCAAACATGTCAACCAGCTTTGGATTTAATAAACTAGATGATACAACATTACTGCTCTATTCTGGGAGATGAACAGACACAGCATATGGGTAATTTCTTCTTGATAGAGTAGGACCTGGGTAGAACACAGAAAACTGATTTGGCACAAATTCATCTTTGACCAAAATACCACTCTTGCAATCATCTGCTTCACTGACATGCCTTCCAGAGAACTCAAATTCCTTGTCCAATAGTCAACACTTTCCCTGACACTGGAAGGGACCTGCACTCAGGAGGGACCCACAGAGGACCTGTTTTTTTTCTTAAGGGGAGCTCCAGGGGCTGTGTCTGTCCCCCACTCCAATTACTGGCAGCCTCTTCTTCTTCTTCTTCCCATTTCACTTGAGACTCGGAGGGGACCCATAACACACAATAATACTTTATTTCCCTTGCTGTTTCACACACTGAAACTACAGCAGTAACAGGACCCTCTCATTCACCATCACATCTTTATTGTTACTCTGTTGAAGCACCCAGCTGGTGACCTGGAGGGCTGGAGGACTTCACTCTCAGATTGCCACAGCCACTTCAGCTCAGTGCTGCATGGAGATAAGCTGGTGGGGAAAGAGAGGAAGCACCGTGATTTCAAAGCAATGGGAGAAAAAAGGCACACAAAAAGGCTAAAATGCTGCATACAGTTACTCACACTAGGTAGGTCATTAACATCGTACACTATCAGCTATGGGCAGGAGTGAGTGATTGCCATCTTTTTCCCCATCATTCATTATTTCTTACACCAAGATCCATAGCTTTTTTACATCATTCAAATGTTCACAAAAATTGTGCTTTGTGCTCATTAGTAGCATTAATCATGAACTTAGGTTAGGATGTTTCTCATAGTCTTCCTTCTCATTTTGGTCTGACCATTTACCTTCCCATATCATTTACCCTATTTTTCATCAATTAATGTGTTACCCACTGCCACCACCAATGTACATCTGCTTTATTTATTTTGTAACACTTATCACACTTGGATAGCCTCCCTTTACTTGGTTGATCATAGTCCAATGTTTTCTGCCATGGAGTAGTCAAATTCATTTTCGAGAGGGAGTCAAAATTCTCTACTTCTTTTCTGTGTGTCGAGTGAGGTATTTTGAGTCTGTGTTCTGCACACTATCTTAATCAGTTAAGATGTGATATTACCTGTATTATGACCAACTCATTTAATTTATTTTCAAATCCATCTGAGCGCCACCGTAACTGTAACTGTACCCAGCAAACACTCCTCATCCTCGTCAAAGTGAACTCTATTACTCCTTCTTCCATGCTACATCATTCAATAACAAAACTGCACTGACAACATTCTCATTCTACTACACAACAGTACTACCTCTCCTGGGATAGCTGCTGGTTTACCTGCCTACCCTGACCATTCTGGTACAGCACACACTTTTTTTGCTACTTTACAATCATAGGCAGATTGCTACTTATTTTCGATTCAGCTTATTTGTGGTTCATATGGCTGATACAGACAAAACCACGATACCAGATAATTAATGCCAGGCAGGCCCATAATTATCTTGAAAATTTACCCCAGAGTATATTTAAGTTAGTTACCTTTAGCTCTGTGGATTGTATGCAGGGTACCTACCCCCTGGCAGTGTAACAGAGGGTAGCAGCACACCACTGGTCATTATGTCCTGTGTTATACAGGGCTATCTCATCACCATATACCACCATGAAACTGCTGTTGGGTTATGGCACATAATGCAGGGTAGCAGTGGGAGCTAATGGACTGCTGGCCTCATTTGCATACCCACTGCAGTCCAAATCTATGGGAGTACAGCATGCAGGATGGCTGGCTACTGGTCCACAATTGTTCAGAATAATTTCTGACTCTGCTGGCTGCAGCCTCAGGATCACCTGGAGGTATCCACAGAGCACACAGGTATGATGCAGGGGGTGTCTGGATAACAGTACTCCTTGCAGACACTGCACAAGGGAGGTGTGGGGGATACCTATAATATTCCATCCACATTGCACAGGTCTGTGCTAAGTGCCCTACCACGGTCTCTGACAAAAGTGGTACCTACAGCATCTGTAACATCAGATGGGTGGCCTTTCCATACACTCCATTAGCTCATGAATATTCATGAGCATCCGCCAATCCCATATATAACTAAACTACTACTGCCTGCTATTGTAAAAGTATGGGGTCCTGCAAACCACAGTAGGCAGGCTGCAGGAGTTCTGCTGATAACTACTGTGGTATGAACTGGATTCCAGTATCCAGCCCCATATAACTGAAAAATCCACTGGAGCTTGAACAGTGTAATTGTTGCATAATCTGAACAAATCTATTCTTAATGCACAGATACTCTATTAGCTGAAAACACAAGAACACAGCCAGATAGGATGCAGAATCAACCTAAATTTTAAAGCTCATTTAGTTGATGGGAAAATTCTGATAAGCAACTGAAAAGACCTTTCTCTAACCTCTAAAATCTCTGAAAGCACATTATTGTATGATAAGTCAAGGCTTCATTTAGCATGATTTAATGTTTTTGAAAAAAGATCCAAAATTTGCTTTGTAGAATGAGTCTATTTCCATTTTCTCACTTTAGAATTTAGAGCATTAGCTATTCTTACACAGAATTAACAATGCTTCAAGACTGTGGCCTGTGGAATTACTTGTACTTCTGATGAAAGCAGCATAACTGAAACCTTTGGAATATCACTTTCCTCTCAAACAGAAACCCACCGTGCATGTCAGGCATTATATGGTATAGTAAAACAATACTATAAAAAAAATAATTCCCACTGTGCATATTCCGTTATCTTACATTTTTTTCCTGTCACTTATTTTGTATTAACTTTAAATCCATGAAATAATTTTCTTTTAAAATAGTTATGTTTTGAGTAACCTTTTTCCAAAAACAAACTTTTTATTTTAAACTTGATTAATAATTCGGCTGTAGTTTTCCTTTTTAGCATTTCTGGTCACTGCTGTGTTAAACCAGACCCAAATCATTGTGTAATACCTACCATATCTATACCATTCCTTACTATATCACACCATACCATATCGTGCCATGCCATACCATACCATACCATACCATACCATAGTACTTGAATACTACAGTACAGTTTTTTACTGTGTTTATAAATGTATGACTTTTGTCTACACAACACATACTTACATACATACAACATATGCTCATACTCACACATAAGAAACATTGAGCAGGTTTGTGCAGGGAAGAAAAGCTGACTGCCATATTACATGGCATCAACAACATAACCAAAGGCAGATCAGTGGTTCTGCATCATGGATTTTGGGTAACTAGTAAGAGCCTTAGGAACAGGACCTTCATGGTACTGTAGTATTCTTTAAGATAGTACTGTGCTGGTGCCATGCACTAGGCCTGTGATGCAACAAAAAATGAGTTTATTCCATAGATAAAGGTTTGGTGCAGGGGAAAGGGTCATTGCTTCCTCACACGCTGGAAGGCATTCTAGGGCAGGAAAATCCTGTGCTGTATATGGGTGTTGCCTTACCCTACAAAGGGTGAGGTTGGTGTTAAATGGAAAGGTAGAGTAAGCTTAACATTAGCCAAGGGTAGGTATGGTAAGAACTAGGAGAAAACTCATGCGCCAGCCGCACACAGTGTGGTAAATTTAACAAAGGTCAGTTCCTAGGAATGCAAACCAGGACTGTGACAATGAATATTAGGAAACTATATTACAGTTCAGCCACTACTTAACTCAAGAGATAGTACAATGCATGGCAATGTTCCCCACTGCCAAAATTATCAAAACTCATTTTTAAAATATGCATAGTGCCACTGTTCACAGTACCTTCTGGTAGTCAAGTCCAAATCTCCACAACAAGTTGGGTATAGAAAACGTTACTCCTGTCAGGTTTTTTTTTTCGTTTCTGCTGGTAAAGTTATGGTGGATACTATTCAAACTCCAACTTGCGTTATTGACAACCAACTGACAATGTCTAGTGTTCTTGAAATCACTGGACACTGTTATGCCCATGTCTCCTTCCTCCTGCTTTGAATTCTGAATGGTTCTATCTACAAAGCAATATGCCCCTAGAATTGTTGAGCCCAGATGTAGTATTGTGCATTCATCTACATTAAATTTTATCCCCCATTTAGCTGCCCAGTTACAAATTTTGTACATATTATTTTGCATACTTATGCTCCTCTCTGGGGAATATGCAGGCCCCTCATGTTTAATGTCATCAGCATATTTCTCTAGCCAGTTGGTGATGCCTGCAATGATACTGCTGAAACAGATCTGAAATAAGATTGGTCTTGCATTAAATGCTGTAGCACCACTCAAATAAAATGCTCCTCTGCACGTTGATAACTAAGACTTTCTGCGTCATAACTACCAGCCAGGACTCTATTCATTGTGTGATATACTACAATTTAGAAAGCCCATATCTCTCATTTTGAAAAGATAGACTTGTGTAGGACAAGGTCTAATGCTTTACTAAATTCTATAATGATAACCTCCGCTGATAGCCCATTATCGAATTCCCTGTTCAATGGTTTATAGAACTGTAATAGATCAGTAATGTGCTTTATGATCTCCCTTTTGTAAATCCTTGTTGATTTTCATCAATGTTATTTGCATCTTCTAGAAACATAGTATTCTGTCTTTAGCAACTGTCTCTATGATACATAGATACATAGACAGTGTCAGCAGATAAGGCCTACAGCCCACACAGTCTGCCCATTTGAGCTTGTAAGTTCGTTTTATGTTTTCCTAGAAGTCTGTTGCACATCACCCCTGACCTCCAGAATTCCTTTATGCCTATCCCATGCATTCTTAGATCCCGTGATTATTTCAGCCCCAGCCACTCCCTCTGGCAGGGTGTTCCACTTGTCCACCCGTTCTGTGAAGAAATTCTTCCTCAAGTTTCCTCTGAATCATCCTCCCTCCAACTTCATCCCATGCTCTCTAGTCCTGGAACATCTTTTTGCTTAAAAATAGTGTATTCCTGCACTCTGTTCCTCCCTGTAAGATACTTGTATGTCTCTATCATATACCCTCTCTCCCTCCTCCCCTCCAGGGAGTACATATTCAAGTCCTTCAGCCTGTCCTCATAGGACTTGTGATGCAATCCATGTACCTTCTTTCTTGCCCTCCTCTGAACCTTCTGTACCCTGTCTATGTCCTTACGTAGGCAAGCTCTCCAGAACTGCATGCTGTACTCCAGGTGGGGACTCACTAGTGTCTTGTATAGTGGAATTATGACCTCCCTTTTTCTGCTGGTGATGCCCCTGCCTATGCATCTCAGCATCGTATTTGCTTTACATGCTGCCTTGTCACACTATTTCCCTACCTTGAGGTCAGCAGAGATGATAACCCCAAGATCCATTTCCTGCTTGGTGCATGCTTTATCCTCACCCCCAACTGATATATTGTGGCAGGGTTTTTGTGCCCCATATGCATTATCTTGCACTTCTTTGCATTGAATTTCAACTTCCAAACCCCCGACCATTCTCCAAGTTTCTGCAGGTCCCTTCTCATTCTGTCTACACCCTCTGGTGTGTCCACTCTGTTACAGAGCTTTGTGTCATCAGCAAACAGGGAAATTCTGCCTTCTAGGTCCTGAGCAATGTCACTGATGAAGATGTTGAATAGAACCAGTTCCAGCACTGATCCCTGTTCTACCCCACTGGTCACTCTCCCCTCTGTGGAATGATGGCCATTTACTACCACCCTCTGTGTCCTGCTGCCCAGCCAGTTACCTACCCACTGCACTACTGTACTGCCCACGCCTACATTCCGCAGTATGTGTAATAGCCTTCTATGTGGCACAGTGTCAAAGGCCTTGCTGAAGTCCAGATAGGCCATGTCTACTGCCCTCCCCTGATCCACCTCCCTTGTCACCCAGTCGAAAAATTAAACGAGGTTGGTCTGACATGACCTTCCCCTGGTGAAACCATGCTGCATTGGGTCCTGTAGTCCATTGATAACCATATGTTTAACTAATCTCTCCTTCAGTAGTGCGTCAATGATCTTCCCCACTACCGAGGTGAGGCTGACTGGTCTATAGTTCCCCACTTCCTCTCTGTTCCCACTTTTGTATAAGGGGACTACATCTGCTGTCCTGCAGTCTTTGGATACCTCTCCTGTTTCCAGTGATCAGTTAAACAGGATTCCCAGAGGTTCAGCCACCACCTTTCTTAGTTCTTTAAGGACCCTGGAGTGCACCCCATCTGGCCCCATTGCTTTATCAACTCTTATTCCTTCCAGTTCTTTCAGGACCCTTTCTCTTGTAAAGGGACTTGTGTCCATTTCCGCATTATTCCCTCCCCTTGTAATTCCTTCAGGCCTATTACCCTCCTCTTCCTCAGTAAAGACTGAGCAGAAATACCTGTTCAATATGTCAGCTTTACTGTTGTCATCCTCCACACGGCCCCATCCTCCCCCTTCAGTCTTACTTACCTTCCCTTTGCCTTTCTTTTTTCACTTATGTACCTGTTAAAGGTTGTGTTCCCTCTACCCACTGATTTTGCAATGTGCTCTTCTGTCTGAGCTTTGGCTTCCCATACTGACCTCCCTGCCTCCCTTTGCTTCTCCTGGTACTTCTCCCTATCCCCTTCTGCCTGTGTCTTTTTGTATTGCATTGCCTAAATGCAATCTTTTTGGCTTTCACTTTTTCCGCTACCTCCTTGGAAAACCATAATGACCTCCTCTTCCTTTTCTGCTTGCTAACCTGTTGAATGCATAATTCTGTTGCTCTTGTAATCCCCATTTTAAATACTTCCCACTGTTCCTCAACCCCTGATTCCCACCCCATTCCCCTTAGTGCCTCTTTCAAGCATCTCCCCATTTTCCCAAAATCTGCCCCCCTAAAATCAAGGATACATGTTTTTGTGTGGTTTGAGTCTGCTCCTTCTGTGATTTCAAACCACAGTGACTGGTGGTCAGTATTCCCCAGGTGCTCCCCCACTGTTATCTCCATCACACTGTCCCTGTTTGTGAATAACAGGTCCAGTATTGCCTTCTGCCAAGTTGGTTTCATGACCAGTTGCCTGAGAAAGGCACCTTGAAGGGAGTCCAGGATAAATCTGCTCCTGGTTGATGCTGCTGCTGCTGGGATGCTCCAGTCCACGTCTGGAATATTGAGGTCTCCAACCAGCACTACCTCACCCTTGTCTGCCATCCTTTGGATGGCTAGCATCAGCTCCCTATCTGTTTCTTCCTCCTAGGCTGGTGGTCTATAGACCACACCTGTGCGGATGGCTGGCCCCATTTTCCTTTCCAGCTTAACCCACAGTATCTATCCCCCATTTTGTTTTTCCTGGATCTCTCTGGCCTTTATGTCATCTTTCAAGTGCCACTCTTCCTCTCTTCCTACCTAGCCCTGTCTCTTCTGAATATGTTGTAGCCAGGTATGGCCATCTCCCAGTCGTGGTTATCATTACACCAGGTTTCTGTGATGGCCACAATGTCCAGGTCCGACTGCACCATGACAGCCTCCAGATCCTCTATCTTGTTGCTCAGGCTCCTGGCATTGGCACACATGGCTTTCCTTGATTTGAACTTCCTAGACTGTTTAGTTGTTCTACTCCAGCCCCTTCCCTTGTTGTCCTTCACCCCTAATTCTCCCTGCTTGTCTGCCCCTCTGTTGAATTTTGCCCCTTTTCTGCCTATCCACCTCTTGGATACTTATCTCCATCTTTTGCACACTGCTTTGTAGAGATATCCCCTCCTTCCTTTCACTGGTTCCACTGCTAGCTGTGGGGGTCGGCAATTAAGTACCCTCCTTACTGGCCTGCTACCCCCCTTGGCTAGTTTAAATGCTTGCCCATGTAGCATTTAAACTTATCATTGAGTGCTTGGATTCCCCTCCAGGATGGATGCAGGCCATTAGACTTGAACAAGCCTCCATCCCTCCAGGTGGGTCCCCAGTCACCAGTGAACCCATACCCTTCCTCACAGCACCAGTTCTTCAACCATGAGTTAAAGTTCCTGGTGCATACACCGCTATGCTATCCCATGCCTCTCGCAGGTAGTACTTCTGAGAAGGTGACAGAAGTAGCTACTTGCTTGAGACCCTTCCCTAATTTCCTAAACTCTTCCTGAACTTCCTTTGGCTCCCCATTTGCTAGATCATTAGTACCTAGGTGGATAATGACATCCAGCTCACCCTCCCATCTTTACTGATTATGCATGTAAGGCTTACATGCCTGTATTTGGCTATTCTAGCCTTGGATTATATATCTATATCTAGATGTCACAGTTAATTTTCACTATTAATTCCAAAGCTCCCCTATATGCTGGGATATATTAATGACTTTCTGTAATGGTCTGAAATTTCCTCATTAATGACTTTGATAACTTTGGGGATATGCCTGACAGAGTTTGGAATTTTACTATATTGCCTCCCCTTGTAAATATATCAAGATAGGCACACTAGTGCCCACTGATAATGGGAGCAGTAGCAGAACAGATAAAAGAATGTGGTTAGGGTTTTGCTCATAAAGGAATAGGAAGAACTACTGAGTAAGGTGGGTTGGGATTAATGGTATTGGGCTTGTGGATGGGCTGGTAGTTTTATTTATTTTTCTTTTTTATTATTATTTTTATTTATTTTTCTGCCCTGGGAGGATTAGGAAGGGGTGGAAAGTGATAAGTGGCTTGGAGAGTTTGGTGGTGGCTATGGATTTAGAAATGGCCACCTGTGGAGCATCAAAGTTTTTTTTCCAATGATTTTATGGATCTTTACCAAATAACAAAATATTGATATCTGAGTAATTGACTACCCAAGTAAAAATACTCACTGAGAATTTACAAGAAGATACTCACACACTTCTAATATGGTGGAAGCCTCTAGTATGCATTCATATGGTCTGCAGTGGTAAGCCATGAGGTGGGCTCATGGGGAAGGGCGCCATCCATAACAGTGACTCCTTCCCAGTGCAATCCCTCATGGCAATGGGGGGGAGACCGGATGAGGGAGTGGGTGAACTGGGTGACAGGATGTTGCTATGTGTGGTGGGGGGAGAGAGCATGGTGAGCAGGGGCTGGGAGGGGGTGGAGGGGCTGTAGGAGTCGGTGCTGCGGTGGATGGCTGAGCTGCATCATGGTGTCGGGGGTTGGCTAGTGGTTGGAGTGGGTGAGGTACCAGGTTAGGGTCCGGGTGCTGGTGCAGTTTTATTGCACCCGGCCTGAACCTTTATTTTTTTTAATACTTTCACCCCCCAACATGCACCCCCCCTGGAGTTGAGAATCCTTATGTAGGGTGGTGCGAGGGGTGTGTATGGGGGCACAGACCCCCACAGAAAGCATAAAAAAAAATCTCCTGGTGCCATTGTCCTGTTTGCTGGGGTTGTCAGAGTGCCAAAAAGGTTTTCAGCACTCTGACTGTGCGATACCGGTGATCACCTTTAGGCATTCGCCATTATCACATAGACTGTTCTGCAACAATGAACA
The DNA here is from genome assembly GCA_016271365.2 of Neoceratodus forsteri. Taxonomy (NCBI): domain Eukaryota; kingdom Metazoa; phylum Chordata; order Ceratodontiformes; family Ceratodontidae; genus Neoceratodus; species Neoceratodus forsteri. Next base: position 878,133,759 of record CM028134.1, on the reverse strand, counting down.
TGCATCTTCAGTAGCATGCACACTCTCTCACACACACACACACACACACACATACACTTACACTATTGTTTCCTAGAGCTACTAACAGAAAATAAAAAGTTGAATGGGGAAAATCACTTCAAATCAATGTATAAACCCAGCCCACTCAGTCATTCAGTTTAGTTTATTGTTGGCCAATCATGTCAGCACAGTGTAGGATACAGAAGTTTGGTTTGAAGAGAAACAAGATCTCTGTTTTGGATTCTGATATTGTCCTATTAATGCATATTCAGTCCATTCAGCTTTGTAGGGAGCTCAGTTCAATGATCTGAATGCCAGATCTTTTACACAGGGAACTTAAGGTTTAGAAAGAGTGTAATTTCCTGTTGTGTACGCAGAGTTAGAAATACATTCAAGTGATAGAGGTTAGTCAGATTGCAAAGGCATACACTAATCCACGAAAATGTCTACTTACTCACTGATTTAGAAGGAAATTGCTTTTATAATGGGCCTTGACTTCGCATTGAAGGAGACAGACTTTCACTGCTGAACATTTCAACGAATAACAAGTCAACTTGAACCATTTCTGCATTCTTTCATATGACATCCCTTGTTACTCATTGATTTAGACTATGAGGGCCATTGGGCCATGGAACAATTTTTTGGTAAATATGATGTTTATTGAATTTTAACAAGGTCTGCACCATGTATGAAGATGGTAAAGTCTTTGTTGAGCAATCTGTGTCAGATCTTTGTCTTACATCGTAGCACAGTATATACTGTACCTCTATATCTGAGGTAGCTAAGGCGATACTCACCTCTTAGGTAGAGAGCAAGGGGAAAACTAGTACAAATCCCTGTTAATCAGACAAATTCTGTGCCATGCTAGCAAACAGATTTACTGTTGAGATCATGGGTGGTGGTGGTGGAGACACCAGGCAGAAGGGAGTAGCAGGAGGACAACAGACCTCCCCACTGATTTACACCTAGCAAGGAAATGGGAGCATTAGCAGGATGGATTAAGGCATGTGTTTAGGACCCCAGTGCTCAGTAATAATGTTGTCTTTCAAGGGGGCTGTATGGCACAAAGGATGGATCTTTACTCATGACATTAGGTGCCAACTATTCCATTTGGAGGAATAAACCTCTGTGTGATCATTAAAAGAGTGGGTGATTTTTTTCCATATGGTAAATCTGGTTGACAGAGTGTTCCAGGTAATCACATCTTGGAGCTGGGATGAGATCCAGAGTTCTGTAATGGATTTTTTTGCTGCTACAAGGAATATCCCTAAAAAATAGCATGTACTGGGGTCCCTGAAGCCCTTCAGGTACTGTAGGAGGGAACAGAGGCCAAGGGATAGCAGGACTGGCTGACTGAATAATTCCCTAAGTTACATTTCAAGAGACTGAAAGAAAGGGTGTAGGGAAAAGCAGCTCCACATTATGTGGACATGCAGGGCCTGGGGCTCACTACAGCTGATCCAGCATGCAGAGGAGGGAGATGAGTGATAATGAGGTGTGATGACTGGGGTTCTGAAAAGGCAAGTCAGTGGTTTCCATGTGAATTCCATCCATTTGTGGGAACTGGTTACCCTTGAGGACACTTTGCAGGCCCAGCCCCAGGTATCTTTATCCAGTGAGATTCTTGTTTCCTCTTTCCATTTCAGTGCTGCATCCATAGAATGGTTCACCAGTGAGGCTGAAAGGGTCTCCTACATGTGTGAAATCATGTAGAGCTGGAACCCTGCTACATAGATACATAGAAACATAGATGTTGTCAGCAGATAAGGGCCTTCGGCCCACCTAGTCTGCCCATGAATGATAGTAATTGTGCTTCTTCACATTTCCCAGGAACTAGGTTATCCCCTTCCTCAGACTACCAGGATCCCATTATGCCTATCCCATGCATTTTGAATCCTTTAATCATTTATGCCCCACCACCTCTTCTGGCAGGCTGTTCCATTTGTCCACTATCCTCACTGTGAAGAAGTACTTTCTCACATTCCCTCTGAACCTCCCTCCTTTGAGTTTCATCCAATGTCCCCTTGTCCTAGAGAGTCTCTTTCTTTGAAAAATTTAATTTTCCTGAACCATGTTCTTCCCTGTGAGGTACTTAAATGCCTCAATCATATACCCCGTCTCCCTCCTCTCCTCCAGGGAGTACATATTTAAGTCCTTCAGCCTATCCTTGTAGAGTCTGTGATGTAACCCATGCACCATCATGGTTGCCCTTCTCTGAACTACCTGTTTTAAAGAAACTTGTGCAATAAGTTATAATAGCTGTGTGCATGTCTGGGGTGCAAGGAGAGAGAGAGAGAGAGAGAGAATGAGAATGAAGTGTTGTAAATGTACTGTAGGTAGCAACAGAATTCCAAACAATGCAAGTTATATTGCACTTGAAGTTCTGTAAATGACTGGGCAGAGGAGCTGGACATAAGCTGGTAAGGATACTTGATAGAGTACTTCCCCCATGTTCAGTAGTGTGGGTCTAACTGGAGTTGTGCAAAATCCTCCAACCATGCAGTTAGGCACAGGAGAGGGAGGAAAGGAGTCAGATGGTATACCCACCTGATATCACTCTAGACTGTCACCTGAAACTGGAACAAGGGGCTGAGGGTATGTGTCAGGGCTGGGGGGGACCACATGGCAATGCAAAACCTGAAGAAAATGAGTACTGGGAAATATCTTCCACTTCACATCCAGCCAAGCACCGCATGTGCCCTCACATGGTAGAACAGAATAAATTAGACATGCGCTGCACAGTAGTATAGTTGAAGGTGCAGAAGGGCCAGGCCACCCATCTGTTTAGTAAGAAATAGCTATCTTAATTTAATGTGCTGTTTCTGTTCTCAAAGTGTGATCAGGCAATGCCAGGGGGATATTTTGGAAAAGATAGAGTGCACTGGGTAAAGTCACCATGCAGACTACCACTGTCCTCTAGGCCAAACTGAGCTGGACTTCCCCCCAGTGAGAGAAGTCTTGTATTATTTTTTGAGTGAAAAGGGAATAATTATCCCTGTACACCAAGTCTGGGGAATAGTCAACAGTGATACCCAGATATTTCAACTTCTGTAAGTTGCAGCAGAAAGAAAATTCTTCTTTAATGGCATGGGGGGGGGTGAAATGAAATCTCTGGGTTTCAGTTTTGGAGATGTTTAGGTGATAGCCAGAGACCACTCCAAACTGCCTCAGCAATTCAGACACCTCAGGAAGAGCCTCGACCAAGTCACCAAGATAGAGTAGCATGTCATTGACATACTGAGCGATTTGATGCTCTACCCCTTCTACTATGATGCCCTGTAAGTAAATGGTTTCCCTTATGGACTGGTCCAAAGGCTCAATATATACAGCAAATGGCAGGTATGACAAGGGGCACCCCTGTCTTTCCCAGTATGCTGACTGAACAACAAAACTTTAATGGCGAAATCCGTCACAGCAAGAATCTTGACAGGTTTTGAGATTGTCGCTGTGAGGGACCCGAGGTGAAATTTCATCCTTTCGCTGTCTTTCACCCCCCCCCTTCAAAAGAACTCTGAGTTGAAGTTAGTAATCTTTAGAAGAGAGAATGCAGGGGGTGTAGCCCTCCCAAGGGGTGTTATGGGGGTGCAGTCCGCCAATAGAAACCCCACAATGTCTGACAGGTGAAATTTCAGTTTGTTTTGTTTATGTTATTGTTTTCTTTTCAGGTTCTCTTTAGAAGTCACCATAGGTGTCCAAATCATTATCCCCACCAAGGCTGATAACATCCTCCTCCTCCTACAGAGCTCTGTCCTCCTCACCTTAATTTTCTCTATACCCTCTTTCCTTCTCATCATCCTTAATGAGATAAACAATTTTAAAGTTACCCTTTTCTGACTGTAAAGAAGTCAGATCTTCCTCCTCAGACTGTGACTCATGCTCAAGATCAACACTCTTGTTCGGGAATGGGAACCTAACATCCAGATCAGTCTCAGTTCCACCAACACCAGCAGTCATGGGACACCAGAAACCTCCTCCTCTACCATTGTTCCTGAGCCAAATATTTTTCTATCTCTTAGACTAATCCTTTTGTTGCCATCTGCTCCAGCACCCACTAGCATGGATGCCACATATGTGGCATAGAATAATTTGGCAGCACTAATGACACTGCCACTTCCACCAACTACTCCTTTGCTATTACTACTGTCTCTAGAGCCCATGGATAAATCTGCTGCAGAGGTATTTTTTTAGATGCAACAGCCTTTTGCCCCACAGAACCTATACACGTCTTGGCAGCATTGCTGGCACCTCCTCTCCTATTACTCAAGCATCTCTTTCCAATCATTTTCTATATTTAGATTTTTTATATTGCAAGGAAAAAAATAAACACTGCAGTACACTAATAGGTTTTGCAGCATGTTTGTGAATTACTCAGCGAAGTGAAATTAGCCAACTTTGCACACAACTACCACTAAGGGATCATCAGGGCCACGCAGCCATTTGAGGGGACATGTTCTTCTTGTCACACAAAACATAGCAAAAGTGAGTAAAACAATTATGTGCATTGGCTGTTGAAGCACTGACATTGACCCAAACCACATTCCCAGAACTGGTCTTGTTTATGCAGAAATTGCACCATGGCTTACACTGATGCCCTGATTTGTCTGCTTTTGATCTCTAGGTATCTCTATATAATGACCAATATATCATAAGACAGTTCCTTCAACTTCCGGGTAAAGGTGCAACAGTTGTATAATATTGATGAAAATAGGACATCATTCACATCTTTACTATCTAAAGTACCCTAGGTGGTTAGAAGTTACATTGCAAAGAAAAAAAGGGGAATATGTTTTCACTTTTTTGCTAACCAATAATTTTTACTCTTCTGCATAGAGTACAGGAGCTTGGTATTTGAAAGGCTTAATGCAGGTGCACCTACCAGATGTGGTTACATCGGGCAGTACCTGCTGTATCCATTGCCCATCTGGATGCAGGAAGACATATATTCAAAATCACCATCTAGCTGCAATAATATGCTTATGGTACCATGCCTCCAACACATTACACATCTTCTGTCTGGGATTAATCAGGCTGTATCACTAGAAATGGTGTAGCTGACAAGTATGTGAAACCTCTGAGATCTCTCTCTTCCCCAATGATAAAAATGGTCTACCAAGTAATGTTACTGTCCATTAGGAACTACACCGTGTGACCACTGCAATGTACTTCACTCAAGAAACTTAAAAGCAATCAGATAGTTATGGTTTTATGGTACAACTGACCTTGGGAACTGTGGATTTGAACGTGTGACTCAGTGGTGAAAGAGGCCATAATCCATTGTCAGTCTGGGTCATACCTGAAAATATGCACCTAATATTCTAGTGTACTTATGCAGGAAATGAAAAATGAATACATAAATCATCAAGATTTTAATCATCTCCACCACCACCACCACAACCACTCAAAGTTTCTGTTACAGGAATTTTCAGTTTAGCATCTGTCTGTGATGGTATCTGTGCAACTCTATACTTTGTAAATATACCTCCATCCATCTGTGATAGGATAGACATGTTCTGGCATCAAATCAGATATCCTAAACAACATGACCCTCCACTAAGGCATATGTTTTTTTAATCAGGCTATAAATTAGCAATTGTCATTGTACTGGAACTCACATACTGTAATTCCAGTTCCACATTCATGAAATGTAAGATGAGATGACTTATTTATTCACTGGAATCATTGGATCTAATGTTAGTGATATTCATCCTTAAGGTAGAAGCATATTACATTTTATAGTAGTTCCTCTGCAGAATTTGGCAGCTTCCAGGTCAGGCAAGCAGGACCTTGTCACTTAGGAGTAAATGCACCAAGCAATGCATTTTAATGGGCTTACACACTATGTCTGGAACTGTTCCTGGATAATTTTCAAGTATTCCATTGATGTATGGTTCAATTCCTTCTTACAGCAGAATACTTCTTCAAAGCTACAGTACTTTATGTCCTCATATTACATTCCTTGGCAGTTCCATTCTGAGCATGCTCAGTGATTCTGACTTTATTAAGTAAAAGAATTGAAAATCCAATTTAAATGGAAGCATACGTTATATAAAAAAGTCATTCCCAAAGTGTAGCCGGGCTAATGGAAAGTCTTGTCCAGTACTTCTCTCTTCATTACTACATTCAGCTATAGTAGATCACTGCTGGCTCCAAACAATATTGATACATGTTCTGTCATCAGCACCATGGAAACTGGTCCTCACCTGTCATCACTGATGCATTACTTGACTCTTCTGCTTGGGTTACAGTGCAGATAGGAAAGTAAACAGAGCCAAGGCTTCCAGTTTCCAATAAAGAATTGATCTGTTACCGCACTAAGGTGTTGACATTTATTGTACTGCCAGTAAACAGTCATTCTTTGGTCAATGTGCCTCAGTGTGATCTACATGAAAACTTAAAAATGCTTGTGTTAGATATCTTTATCACACTGGATGCTATTTTAGGACTGGGCTTGCAAAATACTTATTTGGGTCATTGTTAAACTGAAATTGAGATACAACATACTATACACTCCCAATCAGGCTGGCTAGATTTAGAGTGAAAAATTCACTACCAGATTTGTCTCCTAGCCAAAACACCTGACCTAGGACTCATGCCTCCCAGCACCTGATCCATGCTCCACCTTGCAGAGTCAGAAAGACACACCAGGGCAATAAATAACAAACTATACAAGGTAGAGCACTGACTCACCTCAAAAGGAAAGAGATATGTTGCCTATCATGCTCCCCTCCTGCAAAACTCCATGCCTTCTGAGCTACACACTGAACAAAAAATTAGTCTTTTCAAACCTAAACTATGGTTGCACCTCATAGACCAAATGAAGTGCACCTGTTTTCCATGACCTTCCCCTCACCTCTTGCGACTCCCCCAATAATCGGGCACTTTTTACATCTTCCCCAAATTGCTACTTATCCCTTAACTTACCCATCACTGTGATTGGCCATCTCCTGTCCTTATTCCCCCTGTAACCCCCATCATTTCCTGCCATACCCTCCTCCACCTCATACTTATCCACCCCACCTCTCCCTTCCTACCCCCTCCTCTCTACCCTCCTCTACCCCTTCTCTCCCTCTCTCCCTCCCTCTTTCTATCCTCCCCCATAATCTAGTTTGCAACCCGATAAAAGTAACCAGCCTCTGGTTATTTGTTCTCTGCTCTAAAGTCTCCACTACCTACCTTTTCCACTGTTTTTGCTACCCTACACTACAGCCCACATGTTGTACCTAAGCTTGTGGACTGTTTTGTCTTTTATTTATCTAATATTGTACTCTGGTGTAATCTTCTAAAGCTGTAAAAGTTGTACTGCCTGTAACCTATCTCTCTGTGATTGTAAACCTGTTCTGTTTGATGTGGAGCCTTTGTAAATGAGTATCTGCTCAAATTTTGTAATTCTGAGATTTCAATAAATAAATAAATATATTTCTTTAATTTTGTAATATCTGAACCAGAAGTTGCTATCAAATTAACTCCATGTAACCTCAGTGTTAATTATTCTTTTTTTTTACTGAACATTATGCTCATCCTTCATATTAATTTAAAAAGCTTGTCTGCAGTATCTATTGCTCCTTAAACAGTCAGAGAAACTTAATAGGTCCCAAAACAACAGAGAGTCAGTAACAATGCCCAGGGAAATGCATTAGAATGTTTTGAATGTTGCAGGTCCATTGTGTGTAAACAGTGCATACAATGATCAGTTTTACTGTCCTTCATATTGGTAAACTTGTAAAAAATGAGCAATTTACTAATTGCTATATGTCTGTTGTAATGCTGAATGTTGCCCATATCCAAGAAATACAATGGACATACAATTTGACCTTCACGCAAATGAATGCAAGAACACATGTGATCCATTCAAACAGCTGCCCCAGATACCTCACATGGATTGCATTTTTTATAACATCATAACAGCAATGTAAATGATTTTCATTTTATTGGGCTAGAACAAGTAAAATTTCCCTTTTTTGGTGGTGATAAAACCCAAATTTTACTTCAACAAGAATTCAAATACCTGTACATTTTCTCTTCAAAAACATTGTACCCACTGGCTTTAATTATATAATAGACATTTCGCTATTTCTTTAATTATCTTTTTGTAATTGGGTCAGTATGTGCAGCACTTTCTGGTGAAAATGAAAAAGTACAATTTTTTACATTTGTTCTTTATCACTAAATAACATTATCATATTTCATAGTTTATAATCAACACCTTACCCTATTAATTGTAACCCTTCTGCTCTTCATTTACATTCTGTCTAGGTTTGTGTTTTATTATCAATACATGTATATAAGGCTTCTCCAATATGTTTACCCTAAATACTGTGTTTTGTTAAGTGATATAATATACCTTACATGGAGGATAGTCTTCTATTGTATTAGATGTGTGCTTTCTTAAATACTCGAATTTCAATAAAAAGATAAAGTGAAAAATAAATAATCAACATCTTAACACTACAATGTGCTTGGGTTTGTCCTTTAGAAACCCTAGTATTAATAATACACCTAGGATTTATTTTTTTACTTTTACACAAAGTTCCTGAGTTGAGTTTTTCTAGAGAAATTTTTGATGCAGCTGATTATCATCTTATATCTACTGCACTGCTTTACTGTCTATCATGTGTTGTAAATCATTATTGTTCTAATTATTATTGTATATTTTCTTTTCCTCCATGTTGTATTCTTTCATCAGGCATGTAATTTTAGTCATGGTTGGGAATACAGCTACTTATTTGAGGTTTCAAACAGCTTTGTGAACAACAAAGAATTAATTCATTCATTTTTATTTTATACTTGAAAGGCATGTGGGCCAAATGTCTGTTTTCACAAGCATCCAGTTATAACAAAAACATGGGTGCATACATACACAATTGCAGAAAACAATTTTTTTTCAGAAAACACTTATTACATAGGTGGCTATATCCATGATTACAGAACATTTTTCAGAAGTACACTTATTACATAAATACAAGGCAGTAACATGTTAAACATACAAAAAGCATGCCAAAAACAACCATTGGGACACTGTATAACTATGAACAGCACCAAAAAAGGAATAGCCTTGCTGTACCTATGTACAGAAAACAGAACCTGACAGGTAGGGGATGGGTCTGAAAGAAAGGTGAAGAGAAAAGATAAAAGTAAGGGAGGTAAGTTAAACAGAAAGGGGAGCAGAAGTGAGTGGTAGATTACATATCCTGGAAAAGAGTAGCTAGAAACCGTTGCTGTTTTTTTTTTTTTTTGTGAAAGTGCTTTTTCAGATTTACCTTAAAGGAATTTTAATGGAGGTGCAAACTTCAAGGTTAAACGGTTAGGTTTTGAAAAGATTGGGGCCGTTGAACAAGAGCTATCTGTGTCCCAGAGAGATGTTGAAGAATGGGACCCTAAAGAGGGAGGAGGAAGCACTCCTAGTAGAGTGAGTGAGATCCAATCTTATGAAGAGAGAGGAGACATTGGGAGGGAGGAGACTGCTGAGAATTTTGAACATGAACTTATGTGTCTTCAAGGCAAACTTGACTTCTAGTGAGAACCATTTGACAGAATCATAAAGAGTACAGCTAAGGGTACAATGGGGAACCCAGTAACGAATGTGATTTTGTTATTGTATGCCTCTTTTAGATAAGAGAAATTGGTGGAGTTTGGTGAGGGTGAGAAAATAAGGAACCTGTAGTCAAGGAGAGGAAGAAGTAATCTGAAGGCAAGCTGACTTCTTGTTTTGGGAATGAGAAATTGATGGATCCTGTGAAGCAGCCACAATCTTTTATGTATTTTATTAATCAACTAGGTTATGAGCGTCTGAAAGAGAGGTGCTCGTCCAGTATTAGAATGAGATATTTAGACTGAAATATTTAAAATCCCAACCCGCTTGTTTTAAATGACATTACTCTCTTTATTATATTATGATCCAAAATCATTAGATAACGCACTGCACATTCTATCAGTGGTCTGTATATGATTCTGGGTGTGTTGTGCATTTTAGAACCCATGTGCTATTAACTTGAAATATATATATATATATATATATATGATATATATATATATCTTTATAAATATATTGGTTGAATTAGGTAATGATGTGCTTTGTAGTTCCGTTACCTAGGACTAATGTACAATATTGATGGAGGGTGCACTATACTTCTCTCTCAGCTTCCAAGCCACCAAAAATTATACTTATAATTCAACTTTTTTGCAATGGGTGATTTTAACTTTAGCTTTAACTTTAACATGCTCTTTCGAAAGCTTTACCTCTCAGTTTTGGTCTGTTTTCTTCTCCCCTTTCATTCTTCTTTCCATACAGCTACTCTCTTTTTTAACATCTTTACATTTGTGTTTCATAGCAATGATTTATATTGTTAATATCCACCAGATTATATAATTTTGATGTTTAGCTGTGATATGTATAGCAGGACACAATCCACACATTATAGTTATCAATACTGTTTACACAGTTCAACTTATGTTATTTTAAAACTCTATTACTGGCAGTGATATGTTCTTTGTCTGTGCCCTCTTTCTTTTAAGTTATGTATTGTCATGTGTGATTTGCACATCATAACTAACTACACTATTTGAGTAGTTTTATTCAAGTTATTGTCATATTACAGTATCCACTTTATGTTTGTTTTTTCTACCACGCCCCCCCCCCCCCCACACACACACACAAACACCTTTTCTTACTTTCACAACTTTTTGGTCTTTTCAGTCACCAGATATAATTAATTTCACACTATATTCATACCAAATTGTTACCTTTTGCATCTCAAAATATATACTGTTTTCCTCCAGTGAACATTCACTTGATAATTAATTAAGTCTGGATAAATTTATCCATTGCAGCTTAATACATTACATGGTTAATTCATCATTTTATTTCATGCATTTTTCTATGTTGTATTTTACATTCATTTCAGTATTTCTATTTTTTATTTGTAATTATTTATTTATTCAGATAACATCTTTAAGCACACATGCTCTTTTACAAAGGTTCCACATCAAAGGACAAGGACAAGGTACACTAAGAAAGTACAATGAAAATACAAAAATCAGCAGCTCCAGAGAAGCATGGTCTGGTACAAGTATCAGCAAGTCTATATACCTGCAGTTCCATGGGGGTATGGTCAGCAGTCAGTAATAAAGTTCAAGCTAGTACAGAGTGCATGACTTTAACTTTTAGGAGGAAAACATGATAATAATATATATAATTTAGATATAACAACTTCATTTGTATCTATGAGTGAGTTCAAAGTGAGCTGGGGAGATTTACCAGGGATTCAGGATTTTTTTTGAGCCATAGAGATGCTCTAACTGTAAAGGAACACATGGCCAGGTTTGTTTTTCAGAAGGGTACTTGTAGGATATTCCTAGACATACTCCTGGCAGAATACTGGTTGCTAACTGGGCAAAGGAGGTTTTGTATAGTGGGGAGGGATAAGGCCCATCAGTGCTCATTTTGCTAGCAGGCAGGTCTGGTACCTTTGTCTCTCCTTGAGTAGAAACCAATTGGATAGGATATATAGGCAGCAGCTGTGGGTGAGCATGTCAGTCCCAAGAGCAAAGCGATATGCCTTATTAAGTACCAGCCTAACTCTGTTCAGAACAGAGTCATTAGCCACCTTGTAAACTGGGAGGCCATAATCTAAGAGTGGGAGGATTGTGCTGGATACAATAAGGCACCTGGCCACTGAGGTGAGGGTCAGTCATTGCCTGAACAGCATGCCTTGCATTTTGTTGGTAAGACTTATAATGTTGGCCACATATGATGCAAATGAAAGAGTATCATCCAAGGTGAATCCTACGTATTTGAAAGAATCAACCTGTTCCAAAATTGCTCCACTAACATTTTATTTCACTTACGGACCAGAGAACAGCATAGTATTAATTTAATTGTAGTTTAGGACTTGTTTCTTTAGCATGAACAATCTCTCCAATAACTCAAAGTTGTTTTGTAGGTCACTGGATAGATTCACCTGGTGTGTACTACTAGTAAAGACAATGGCATCTGTCCAGCCCGGTGGCACTGGAGGTTGAGACACTGGTTGCTACACCTCATGCCACATTGGTGACCTGGGTTTGGGAATAAGCCCAGACTGTTGGGGATTGGCAGGGGTGAGAGATGATTGAGTGTCCAGAGGACTACTTTCCTCTTTTGGGGGAGGGAGGGTTGTCATCTCGCTCATTGACTGCCCTCTGGTGATGGTCACAGGGCAGTATAGAAACATAGAAACATAGAATTTGATGGCAGATAAGGACTGCTTGGCCCACTCAGTCTGCCCATTTCCTTATCTAATGGATAAGCTGCAGATCCTAGTTAACCAACAGCCTTCTTCCTCCTACCTCACCCCCTAGAAATGCCTTATGTCTGTCCCATGGATTCTTGAATTCCCCCACTGTTTTTGGCTCCACAACCTATTTAGGAAGGCCATTCCAGGCATCCACAACCCTCTCCATGAAAACATACTTCCTTACATTACCTCTTAGCCATCCCCCTTCTTTCTTCAAATAGTACCCCCTTGTTCTTGCACACCACTTTTTCTGAAATATGCTACTCTCTTGGACTTTGTTGATTCCCTTGAAGTACTTGAAAGTTTCTATCATGTCCCCCCCCCATCCCTTCTTTCCTCGAGGGTATACATATTAAGCTCCTTAAGTCTCTCTTCATATGTCTTCTGGTGCAGACCCTGTATCATTTTAGTTGCCCTCCTCTGGACTGCCTCCATCCTGTCTAACATCCTTGCAGAGAGTGGGTCTCCAGAACTGCATGCAGTACTCCAGATGGGGTCTTACCAGCTGTCTGTACAGAGGCATATGAACTTCCTGTTTTCTATTGGTGATGCCTCTCCCTATACATCTCAGTATCCCCCCAACCCTCCTTACTGCCCTCTCACATTGCTTACCCACCTTTAGGTCATCTGATATGACTACCCCCAGGTCCCTTTCCATTGTTGTTGTTAGTATCTCACCCCCCCCATTGTGTACTCTTCCCCTGGGTTTTTGTTTCCCAGGTGCATTACTTTGCACTTCTTAGCATTGAATCTAAGCTGTCATACATTTGACCATTCCTCCAACCTTGCCAAGTCCCTTCTCATCCTTTCCACCCCACCTTGTGTATTGACCCTGTTGCAGATCTTTGTGTCATCTGCAAAGAGACATACTTTTCCTTCTAGTCCCTCTGCAATGTCACTTACAAAGACATTGAAGAGGACCAGTCCTAGACCTGAACCCTGTGGTACCCCTCGAGTAACCCCCCTTTCTTATGAGTGGACTCTGTTTACTATTACCCTCTGTGTCCTGTTCTCTAGCCAATTATTTACCCAAGCTACCATCTTGGGACCCACTCCCAGGCTGGCTAACTTGTACATTAATCTTTTGTGTGGGACTGTGTCAAATGCCTTGCTAAAGTCTAGGTAGGCCATTTCCACAGCCCCTCCCTGATCTACTACTTTGGTCACCCAGTCAAATAAATCTATTAGATTTGTCTGACATGATCTTCCCGCTGCGAATCCATGCTGCCTTGGGCCCTGTGCCCCTCTGGCCTCTAGGTACTCAACAATTATTTCCTTCAGAAGTGATTCAATCATTTTCCCTATCACTGAGGTCAAACTAGGTCTGTAGTTTCCTGCCTCTGCCCTACTCCCACTTTTTGTGAAGTGGAATGACATCTGCCCTTCTCCAGTCCTCAGGTACCGCCCCATCCTCCCATGATTTGTAAAAGAGGGTAGTCAGTGGTGTCACTAGTTCTACCCATAGTTCTTTATACTTCTGGGATGAATCTCATCAGGTCCCATTGCTTTGTCCACCTTCAGTTTTAAGAGTTCTTTCCCAACTCTTTCTTCTGTGAATGGGCTGATATCAACCCCCCTATCCAGAGTGTTTCTGTTGTTTGGTTTAGGTACCTACCCTTCTTCATTTGTGAATACTGAGCAAAAATATTTCTTTAGTATCTCTGCCTTTTCACAGTCACCCTCTGCCCACCCCTCCCCTTTATTAAGCCTCACTATCCCTCCCTTGGTCTTCCTTCACTCCCTGATGTACCTATAAAAGGTTTTATCCCCCTTCTTAACTGAGTTGGTTATCTTTTCCTCGGTCTGGGCCTTTGCTGTTCTGACTGTCTTCCCTGCTTCCTTCTGCTTCAACTGATACAGTTGTCTGTTCTGATCCTTCTGTGATTCCTTGTATTTCCTGAATGCCATTTTTTTGTCCCTAACCTTTCCTGCCACTTCATTTGAGAACCATAGTGTTTTTTTACATCATTTTGTTTTGTTTATTTGCTTCACACAAAGGCTTGTTGCCTTAGTGATGGCAGTTTGATTATAACCCATTGTTCTTCCACCCCTCCTTCCTGTCCATTTGCTAGTACATTCTTTAGGCACTCACACATTTTGGCAAAGTCAGCCCTCCTAAAGTCCAGGACCTTTGCCTTTGTATGACTTGACTCTACTGCTATGTTTATTGTGAATCATACTCTTCGATGGACTCTAGTTCCCAGATGGCTACCCACTTCTTCATCTGTGATCCTCTCTCCATCTCCATCTCCATTTGAGAGTACTAGATCTAAGATTGATCCCTCCTGACTGGGTTTCAATAGTATTTGTCTAAGGCATGCCCCCTGCAGGGCATCTAGAATGACCCCACTCTTGGAAGTGGCTGCAGCAAATGCACTCCAGTTAACATCTGGCATATTCAGATCCCCCATCAATAATACCTCCCCTTTTTCTGCTATTCTAAGGGTACCTTCTATCATTTTCTTGTCCATTTCTTCCCCCTAAGATGGGGGTCTGTATGGATTGGTAGGCATGTATTGACATCCTCATGTTGGTAAGAGAGGCAGGGTGAGAGAAAACAATGGAAAAGGAGCTGGCAGGTGTGATAGCCTGTCGCATCCCCATGGGCTGCCCCCAACTTTTGGATTATGCTTTGGGGAGGGAGATAGCTGGCACTCTTCTGTCTAGCCCAGCCATGGGGGTAAGCTGCGGGGGAACATACGGGGGTCGGCAAGAATGGGGTCGCATGGACCAGAGAGAGAGTCACTCTGAATGAGGGCCGCAGCCACCTGCCAGGACTCCAGGAGCATAAAAATATATTAGAAAAAAAAGACAATGGCATCATCAGCACAGAGAAGCACCTTTGATAAAGGGCAAGCTTCTGGTGGGCTGTTCATGACTGACCAAAAATGGGATTGGGATGAGTATTGAGCCTCACATCAGCCCTATTAAGATGCTTTTAACATCCAGTAGATCACTGTGTAGCTTTACTCATTGTGTGCGGTCAGAGAGGTAACTACAAAGCCAAGCTATCATGTCCTGAGAGAGGCTTAATATTTGGATCTTGTCAAGCAATAGTGAATAATTAACCAGATTGAACATTTATGTCAAGTCAATGTAGATGGCACCTAGCAGGTGACCACTATCAAGGGCCTTATGCGGTAAGTTAGTGTATTCTATGAGGGCAGTACTGGTGCTATCGAACTTCCTGAATCCATGCTGCTATATGCACGAATATACCTGCACAAGCAGGTGACAAGATGATCTGATATTATTCTTTTCAGGGCCTTGGACATTGGGGAAGGATTGATATATGCCTGTAATTGGCCATGTTGGATCAGTCACCACTTTTGTTCACCGGTGTGACCACTGCTATGTTCCAGATTCCTAGGAACTGTGAATATTGCAGGGAAACATTAGACAAGAGATGAGCTATTTCCTCTAGGGAAAGGGCTGCCAACTTTATGTCTATCATATCACCCCCAACCCTTGTTTTACCTTGGTGTCATTTGACATATTTGATGGTGTCTGCTATAGTGATAGGTCTGAAATAGAATTTAGGGTAACCAGGGTATTTATAAGAGATACTAGTTTGACCATTTGCTTCCAGCATGTAAAAAACCTTCACCCTTGTTTAACAATGGGGTGCTACACCTTTGGATGACCTGGTTATGGTTCACCAAAATTACAACATTCAGCTGCCCTTGTGCAAAGCACAAGAAAAAAGGTATGCAACAGGTTCTAAGCAGGAGAAAATCCAAAAGCAATTCATTCATTTAAGAAATATTTATTTTCCTTTTTTATTCTTTTATCTTTTCCTCCCAAAATCCAATATAAACATGTTGTAATTTGGGTGAACCCTAACCAGGTCATCCATAGGTGTGGCACCTCTTCATTAAACAAGAGTGTAGGTTTTTTACATACTGGAAGCAAATATTTACTGTTACAGTTATTGACCTGCAACCATGTTTAATTTGATGGATATGTCCAACTTAATATAGCCATGGTAAAGTTTTCATTAAAAGTTTCCCTGATTTTTTCTGTTCATTAATTCTTAACATTACTGGAGTATTTATTTGCCAGCTTGAGCCAAATAATGGCTATCACAATTCAGAGTAACATTGAAAATATGAACAGCACTGTTTCAATTGTCCTAAGCAGCACTGATTCTTTAGACAAATGCAAACAAAAAATTAGCAATATCATGGCTGCTAATGATGAGCACACAGCTCCCACTAGTAATAAACTAGAATCTATTTTTGAAAGATTAGAGGGTTTGCTGTTTTGAGAATTGAATACAGTGAACATTTCCACACTAGAGATATACCGCGATCAAGAAATATTTCCGAGGGGTCTCCATGTTACAAGGACACCTTCATGTAGGACTGCAAACTTTGAATATAAAAATGAATTGGAACTAGCAGCTACAGTGTGTACCACAGTATTTATCCAATTAATTATTACAGTGGATATCAATAAGCATAAACAGTTGAATCAAGAGATTGATGATATTAAAAAGACTTTGGACAATTATGTGAATGAGCCATTGTTAAAATTTCTAGATGAAGATCTAAAACTTCAGTTGGAAACTTATGAAACAGAATTGATCCAGTGCAAACAAATTAAATTTACTACAGATGAGGGAGATTTGCAAGCCCACTTGTACAGCAGTCAGATTTCTGCCAGTGACACTGATAACCTGGGTTTGGGAATGGACTTGGGTGTCAGAGAGCTGGCAGGGGGAGTTGCCTTGCGCATCCCCTGACAGCTTGTCTTCTCCTGGGAGGGAGTGGGTGCACAGTCCAGTGTTTGCTGGCCCCAAGTGGAGGCCAGGGGCACAGCAATGCATCAGACCTCACCACGGAGGGAGCACGGCAGACATCAGCTCATGCCTTGATGTGATGTGGCATAGTATGCTACCACAGGGGGAAAACAGTAAAATTCCCCCCAACAGACTGGATGACAGCCACCAGTCCCTCACTGCCAACAGGGCCCGGATATTCCAGATCAACCCAAGCAGCACCTGGGTCAGTGAAGGTGCACCTACTGAAGCTTTTTCCCCAGAAGGGGATACCCATCCAATGAAAGAAAACATTGGGTTTCCTTGGGGAGGCTGCAATGTGGAGCAGTAGTTGGTAGGGGGTGGTGAGGTGCACCTAGTTGGCCCAAAGGAGGGCGCAAGGGAGTCGCAAAAAAAAAAGAGTTTAAGGGAAAAAAAAAGACAAGAGACATTTTTTTCAGTTGGCCCAACAGGAAAGAAGTGCTAGCTATGGTAGATCAAGATCACATAAAAGATTTAATAAAGAAAAAAATAACAGAAGCTGCACACCATATTCCATGATATTTCAATCACTGACAACAGGAGTCAGTAATACTGAAAGTACTTCTATATCCAGTAACCAAACTAGTACTGACCCATCCTGCTGAGCCGATCGCTCTGCCTGGGACAATTTCCTTCTACCTGGAAAACAGCCATAGTCACGCCCATTCATAAAAGTGGTGACAGATCTGCAACCAACAACTACCGACCAATCTCCATCCTCCCTCCCCTCTCAAAAGCCCTGGAAAAAGTCGTGGCCATTCAAATCACCAAATATCTATCCAAGCATGACATCTTATGCCCTGAGCATCATGGCTTCCGTGCTAGCCACAGTACCAGCACTGCACTAATTGAATTCTTCAATTTCCTTCACTCCTCCCTGGACACCAGCTCACTAGCTGGTGCAGTGTTCATTGGCTTTTCAAAGGCTTTTGACACTGTCTCCCACCCTCTTCTGCTGAACGCCCTCTGCCACACTGGTCTCGCGGCTGGCCCACTAGCATGGTGCTTAAGCTACCTAAGCGCCCGGTCGCAGTGTGTTAAAATCAGTGGAACAATCTCTGATACCCATCCCATACAATCAGGAGTTCCCCAAGGCTCCATCCTGGGCCCCCTCCTCTTCTCACTCTATCTGAACACCCTGCCCAGTGCTTGCTCTGGCAAAATGCTTCTGTATGCTGACGATGCTGTCATTTTTGCCACCCACCACAACCCCATCTCCCTTCAGGATTCCCTACAACAGTCCTACAATGAGGCAGATGCCTGGTTTAAGGAGCACAGACTCATCATTAATCTTAAAAAAAACAAAGCTATGCTTTTTCCCACCCCCAAAACAAAGCTAGCAACCACCCGCTCCATATTTTTCCTAGTACCAAACAACCTCTGGAACAAGTCTGCTCCTACAAATACCTCGGGATTACCTTCGACTTAGCACTCACATTCCATGAACACATTGATGCCCTTGCCTCTGCGACCAACATACAGCTTGGCATCCTCTTCCGCCATCGAAACTGCCTCCCCCCAAATGCTCTCTGGCTCGCTGTCACATCCTCAGTACTGTCCCTGGTAGACTATGGCCTACCAATCTATGGTGCTGCTAGCACTACTGCCCTCAAAAAAATTCACATAATCCTAAATAAGGCTTGCAGACTGATTACTGATGCCCCCAGGCTCACACACACCTGTCAACTGTATAATGATGCTAAACTCCTGACCCTAGATGAACGGCTTCACTATCATACCTGCCTACTCACAAAAAAAACCCTACTCGGGCTCTCTCCACCAGGGGTGACTGCATCCATCCACCGGATCCTGCCCACTGTTTCTACATGGTCCTCCTACAAGAGCACTCTACTGGTCCCCAGATCAAGAACCACTCATGGTCAGAGGTCCTTCTGGTACAGAGCCCCACTCTGGTTTAACTCTCTCCCTGCCACCATCTCCAATGCCACCACAATCTCCAAATTCAAAACCACCCTTTGCAGCCAACTCCTCAAAACTCGTAGCTGCTCCTGTCTCTGATTGAGGCCCCACCTTGACCTCTCCACTAGTGACAATGCCCACCGGGCAGCTCCCCACCTAGCCCACCCCATCCCTTACCCAGCACACCATTCCTAAGTATATCCTGGCCAGAACCTGCTGTCTCATGACAGTTGATTGCTCAGCTAGTGAAACCAATTGTGTCAGACCTGTTTCTATTACATGTACCCTGTAACTCAAATTTATGTTGTTTGACCACAGTGTGACATGGCGCCTCTAACAAATGCCTACTTGAAGAAAACCTGTACTATGTAATCTAAATGCTATGTATGTCTCAATGTGATGAGATACCTTCGGAAATGAGCCTCTGGCTCAAAGGTTGTAAACTGTTTCTCACAAATAAATAAATAAATAAATCCATTTTTTTAGAAAAATGAACAGAGTCAGCAATACAGAATGTTGGGAGGGGAAGAGGAAGAGGAAGACGAGGCAGGGTTGGAGGGGTAAGAGGAGGCAATGTAGCATCAAGATGCTCAGAAAGAACAAGCAGAAAGTGACTGTTATAAATTTGTCTAACAGAACTCTCTCTACACCACAGCTTCAACTACTAGAGAAAAGACTTACATTTGTTCTGACACCAAAAGTGAACAACTTTGAAATTTATCTACATTTTTTTATATTTTTTTTAGGAAATTGAAACTGCAGAATTTCTTCAACTTGGAACAAGTGAAACAAGAACTTGCTACTGTAGTTACCAGATGGATTCTGATTTGGATATGACTTCTGGCACCTGTGACATGAATTTACAGAAAAGTATGACCTTTGAAGTGTTGAACCATTTATTTTTAGAAGCCATTGGGTCATTGAGTGCAATTTATGTTGATCAGTTACTTGATGAGGTTGAATTAACAGATGCCTTAAGTAGTGATGTGTGGGAGGAAAGGAAAAAACTGTTTCAACCAAAGTCTAATTATTTTGTCCCAGAACTATACATTTCAGTATTTTAGTATATGAAAAATGAGTGACTGGTGAGACTATGAAGCTTTTGCAAGAACAAAAAGTAACACCATTGCCTTGGAATAATTTGAGTGTTAAACATAGGAGAGCTTTAAAACAAGTACAGGGCTGGAGTGATATTATTGTGAAGCCTGCCGATAAGGGTGGTAATATTGTACTGCTAGATAGAATCAAATACATTGAGATGGTAAATGCTATTTGACAGATGAATCAAGGTACAGAAAATCACCTGGGGATACGATAAACACATTTAAGGCAGAGTTGTATGAACTATGATGCACAGACTTCATTGGTAATTATAGGCCATGAATTCAATTTTCTCGTGTAAAACAATTCCATCACCCCAGTCCTGTATTTGCTCCCAATGAGCCACAAAAATCAGAATTCCCTACCAGGTCACCCAGTTGTCTCTGGAGTTGGATCTCTTATCGATAATTTGTCATTTTTTGTTGATTGTTTTCTAAAACAAAAAGTAGTTAAACTTAGATCCTACCTTAGAGACACGGAGACCTATTAATGAAGTTACAGGATTTTGTCTGGGAGAAGGGTTATGTGTGGCTATCTATAGATATTGAACAACTGTATTCTTCAAATTAGGCATCGTGATGGCTTTACAGCCTGTAAGTATTTTCTTGAAAGAAGTTCTATATCGAATCCTACAAGGTTCTTTATTGAGAGCATTCAGTTCATCTTGACTCATAACAATTTTGAATTCAATCAAGAACATTATTTCTGGTACTAGGGACAGCAATGGGGACCTGTATGGCCCTGTCATATGCAAATTTAACTTTGGGTTTCTGGGAACTTGAAAATATATACAGTGAGAACTTCCCCTACACAGATGATGTCATTGTGTGGTTTTTCTCTTTATCAATGATGTCATCTGAAAATGGGGAGGAGGAAAAGAAAAGATATCAGAATTTATGGAGTGATTAGGTACTAACAGGTTGACACTTAGGCTCACTTAAAATGTGGACAACAAACAGTTCCATTTTTGGATGTTGAGCTTGAAAGAGCAGAAGGTGAATGTGTAATCACCAGAAATTTCAAACAAAACAACCTCTTGTAATTCTTATCTGCACCAAATGAGTGCACATCCAAAAAAACTGAAACAGTCGATATCTGGGAGTCAAATGTTATGACTCTTGAGAAACTCTAGCAACTGAGATGATTTTAAGACTCTGTCTGCTCCCATGATTACTGATTTTGCAGAAAGAGATTATAACTTCCAGCTGCTTCAAAATATTAAGACTGACATCTTGCAGTGAGCAAGGAAATAACTACTGAAGGTCCCTGACAAAACTTCTAGCCAAAAAGAACCTATTACTTTGAGTCTAGAACATAATTCTGTGTCAGTTAAAGTAGGCAGTATAGTGTACAAGTACTGGCCAGTTTTAATGAATGATTCAAGCATAGAAGAAATTCTGGGTATTAAGCCATGAGTTTCATTCCGGAGGGCAAAGAACATAGAAGACTTTATTGAACATAGCAAAATACAGGTTGAAACACACACACAAAAAATTTCATTGTGGTTACCCCTGCCCCCCAAAGACTTTAGAAAGTGTAGGAGGTGTAATGTTTGCCAATATGCAGGGGAAGGGGACTTCTTTACACACCCTATTACTCTGAAAAAATATGGGATCAAAGAGTGCATCACTTGTGATAACATGCATGTCATTTATGGACTAGTTTGTCCTTGTGATAAGGTATACATGGGTATGACCAAAAGGGCAGTTAAAAAACATGTTCAAGAACATATAAGAAACATAATCAATGTTAATATTATTAGTCCTGTTGATGTACACTTTCAGAATATACATAATTAAGACCATAGGTTTATGGGTTTGGAATGCGCAAGAAATGGGAAAAAGAAAATGTTGCCGTTTGATATTATGTTGCCACAGCTAGAAACGCATAGATCTGGCACCTGCAGAGTTTGAAGCCCCATGATTTGAATGCTATTTTAGAGCTGAAGTGCTATTTACAGAAAAGAATATTCATGTTTAATTGTGATTTTTGCATAGAATGATCTAATGCCTCTTGTTCCTCGAGCTTACACATTGTTTATGTCTTAAAAAAATATCTGTAAATTGCACTGCAGATGAATTTGTTGGATTTTTTTTATTTGAGTCAAAATATTTTAATGTAAATTCACATTATCTCATGTTGTTATGTGGATCATTGCCTCTATCCCCTCACAATACATTCATAGTATATATGCCTATGATTTTATTATATTTTATATAAAACATGTTCTAAATATGTTATATTTGCTTTTCTAGTAATTTACTATGAATGGAAATGATGTGGGCTCTGAATATCAGACATGAATAATTCAAAGTAATGATCAGCCTTTGAAGTCACTTTTAATAACGGAAGCCAAGGACCAATGTGAAATTGAGATAGTATTGATAATGCCTCATAAGTTTCTTCTGAATTGAGTTGCTTAAAAGGACTTGAATGGAGCCTAATTAATGAGATTTATATGAATGAAGCTTAATATGAAAGAAATGGTAAATTAAATATATACCACTAGAATTTTTTTTTTTTTTTATTTTTGTAAAGAGCTTGTTACATATTTATAAATGTTGTATGTTTAAAGCATCTTAAAATGAGTGTTGCATTTTCATTATGGAGATTAATGAAACAATTAATTTATTACAATTAATTTAGCACATGCACTGTTTGAATGGTATAAAAATGGTAGCAAGGGATTATTGGCCATGCCCCCTGAGGAAGCCTTACTGTGAAGTGCTGGAGTTAGTGGTGTCTGGCTGTTGGACTGGAGTAAGGTCTGACATATATTTTTGTGCTGTGTGGAAGGACCTGTATTAGCTTTTAGTGGATTTTGCACAAAAAGAATTGTTATGTTTGCACGTTTATTTTAGATTTTTGGAGAAAAGGGTAAAAGAACAAAAAGGGTAAATAAAGTTTTCTTAAATAAATGAATTGCTTTTGGATTTTCTCCAACTTAGATGTTTACCTGTTGCACACCTTTTTTCTTGTGCTTTGCATAAGGGCAGCTGATAGTTTGACCATTGCAGTCCCTGCCACTGGACCCTAGCACCATACTGGGGGAGGGAGGGCAGAGATGAGGTCTGTGAAGGATATACCGAATATGCTGGCTATTTCGGCTGGGGCAAGGGTCACAGCCCCATTAATACTGGCCATTGAAAGGTGTGTTTTGTAACTTTTACCAAGGAGTTCCTTTATGTTGTCACATAATTTTTTCCTGTTACTGCAATGTTTTGCTTGTTGTTCTTTACAGAGTATTGCTTTTGTCTGTCTTATTCCCTGGTGTACTTATTGTGGTCTTCTTTGTATCTTTGCAGGTCTACAGGTGAGCCAGATTCCCTCACTCAGTACTACAGATTATCCCTATCACACATTTGAGCTGGAAGTGCTGGGGTCATCCTCCCTGTAGCATTGCCTCTAACCATGTAATATTTTTAGGGAGGCAAATTGGTCACAGGCAGCATTAAATTAATTTATGAAAAAAAAGTTAAAGGCTGTGTCAATATCAAGGAGGTTACCCAGATAGCTCCAGTCCACCTGGGCCAGGTGTGCCTTGAAGTTGCCAATTAAACCTTTGCATAGGACCCTTCTGTTGATAGTTTTATACAATGTCTTTGGGAGTTTAGCTGTCACAGCACATTGTACTAGGGAATGGTCACTGAAGGCATCTGGTAGAAGAGAGACCCCAATTATCCTTGCCAAGTGGGTAGCTAGTATCCAATCTATCAGAGTTTTGTTTCTAGTTTTGTAGTTGTCCTTGATGCAGTCACTGACTAGTTGCATAAGGAATAGGTTGGCCACCAAATCCTTGTGAGCAACATTAGATTTGGCTACCCAGTTGAAATTAAAGTCTCCAGTGACTATTTAATCTATGACTATATGTGTCTGTTTTTTTTCTTGGGGTTGGCATAAAACATTCAGTACTATAGGGAATGTTTTATCATTATTATTTTTATTTTTCATTATTAGCTTTATATTCTCATGTTACAATTTCCAGTCTTACATACTGTACATAAATGCCCATGATACTTGTTTGGATTTTTTGTCCTCAGAATAATGGAGCCATGTACAGATCTTTGCAACTTGTATACCAAACGCACTTGTACTCAACTTTGTTTTTTATTTTAAGTGCTTTGATCAGTGGAGTCTATTTGTAATAAAGAAAAAGCTTCAATTGTAAAACTTTATGTTGGAAGGACAAATTGTGGAGTGCCTTAATTAGGCAAATTTGCTTGGGCTCCCCACTGGTCTCAGCTTTCAGTAAATAACTTCTGGTATTTTTTCAGCTGATTGTATGTGATTGCTAATTGTTCTTGAATGCAATTAATTACATATCAGCAGACAGGCTATTGGCAAATTAACTAAATAATTTGATTTTTTCTAGAGAAATCATGTACAAATAAGCAAGGTGTTTTCTTTTTGCTCCACCACCTGAGGAAGACTTGTATCGAGTTGAAGCTCCTGGGTTTATGGTGCATTTCAAAGCCTGATTTTGCAATAAATTGTTGCAAAATTGACCTCAAGTCTGGCATTTTGAATTTTATTAATTTGCTTCTGAGTGTAGGAATCTTTTGTGCTTCCTTGATCCTTACCACTCTGTTGTTCACAGTGAGCATGCTGCCATTAGATGAGATCATAAGGTGGTAGGGATTAGAGTTTCATTGCTTGTAAATTCCAATGATACCCATCTGTACCTATCTTGTGTACCAAATAGGGATGATGTGGTCTCTGTGGTGAGATGCTTTTTTAGACAAAATTGATGGCTTGATGGCCTCTATTGAGTTTAGTTTCAACTGTTGTCAAAAACAGGTGTTACTTGTCAAGCCAGGTGCCCATAGGTCAACAATGAAGGGTGACAGTGTCACTTTACCATCTCTGAATGGCACCACACTTGGAGCGGTGGATA
Organism: Neoceratodus forsteri; assembly: GCA_016271365.2. Classification (NCBI taxonomy): domain Eukaryota; kingdom Metazoa; phylum Chordata; order Ceratodontiformes; family Ceratodontidae; genus Neoceratodus; species Neoceratodus forsteri. The sequence continues at coordinate 878,108,771 of CM028134.1, read as the reverse complement.
GGAAGAAAATCTGGGGGTGATTTTAGATGGCAAGCTGACACTAGAACATTGGGTGTCAGTGGTAGATGAACTGGTTTCTTTCATCTATAGATCACTTCCTGGATTTAACCATATCTAGTATTATGGGATATGGATACATTGTACATGCCTTTGTTATGTCAATATTGGATTACTGCAATGTTCTTTAACTAGTTTTTATGGAAGTCTGTTGTACCTCCTGCAGCTGGTCCAAACGGCAACAGCCTGACTGATGGGACCTCTCTATCACTGCACATCTCTCTCTAGTGCTGCACAGTTTGTACAGACTTCTGACCCAATGGCACATGATCTGATCTGATGCCATATCATCTTCAAAATTGGCTTGTTAACTTTTTTGTTTCTTAATATAATGTTTATTAAACAAGCCTGCACAGCACCGAATATAATTCAATAAATGACATTGTGTCATACACATGTGAACTTGGGTCTTTCATTTCACTAGTTACATAGTCACACTTTGATTACCAAGTCAGTATTTTGAAAACAGCATTTCCCCCACTCTAGGGTACAGTGCAAGTTGGGGGGGGTGCATACTGCCAGCTATCATATAATGTTAGTAGTGATGACCACAGTCTAGATCCCATGGAGATCAAGACCCCTAGAGTGTGGATAAGGGTGCAGCTAGGGGGACAGATGGACTGGGGCAAACCATTAAAAGTATCACAGCAATCCCTAGAGATTGTTGTTAAGTCCACACCAATCATGTGCATAAGCATCCTGTCCAACAGGAAGTCAAAGCTCTACTCTGTTACTCAGGGATTGTGTTAACGTTCCATCTTGTATAGCTGGTTAACCTAGGTATAACAGGATGTCATATCAGGAAATTGGTGGGCAAACCACAATCTTGTATTGGTCTTCTTTGCTGCCATCAATAGAATTCCCCAAAGTAATGGAAGAGGGGATCTCAAAAGCCTCTTGTGAACTATGGTTTCAAATAAAACTACCCAGTGAGCAGTACTGTTTTTTTTTTTATTTGTTTGTTTTTGCAGTTAATCTTTTTATTGACTACATATGGTTTACATACATTGTGACATAGGTCCTCCAGGTCATGTTTGTGTTCCTGAAAGATAGGCCTTGAGGACAGACAGTCACAAATGACATGGGTGTGGATTCCACGGTATTCCCCACAGTTACCTCAACAGGAGGAGTTTCTGGCAGGCAGGTTGTGTGCTGATATGACTGGGCTTTTAAAGTATCTGATAAGTTGTTTCCAGCAGTACACTCTTCACAAGTGAGAGCTCAACATCCTGGATATCACCTGACAAGCCATAAACCATGTCTTAGTTGGAATGAGACTACCCAATTCCTTCTCCCATGACAATGCTACCTCCAAGGAAGAGTCTCCTTTGGAGGCCATCATTCCCTGATATATAACTGTATGTGATATCATATGGGATGATACCCCAGTTTATAAAATGAGATTAAATGTGTAATTGTCGATAGGTAACAAATTGTAGTGAGAAAGAAATAATGTGTATTACTGGGAACTGAATCCAGGCCCCCAGAATATTGTTTTGGTGTTCTAACCACTTTGCTACAGGCTCACATGTTTAGAAATGGGTTCCCAGACACAGTTTTCTTCTATGGCACTCCATATCCTGTAACTAGGAGAAATCAAGACAACATATGTTTCTGGTGCAGTATTAGCTACTGCTTAACAATTAAATCAAAAATTGTAGTGAGAAAGAAATAATGTGCCATTCCAGTAGGTGTGTTCATGGCATACATGACCAACTGGGAGGGCTGCAACATAATTCTGTAACTGCAGAAATCTAGAAATCTGTTCCACGAAGATCATAGCTTGTTGGGAGACCTGGGAATAGGACAAAAGAAGCACTGGACAGCAGCTGGTGGATGTACAGCAAAGAGTAAAATTCCTAAGCTTGGAAGCTGGGGTCCAGCTGGGCTGAATGGAAGTTTTCCAAAAGAGCAATGGGGCATAGAAGGGAGAGAAGAGGGGTTAGCAGGAGCACCTGCCTAATTGAGAGCCAGTTTTTGACTTGTTTTTCAAGCCGCAGGTTGAGTTCCCTGCTAATACCCAGGGAGGGCACCAACATGGTACATAGCAATTATGAAATCCCTATTTGGGAAGAGCTCTTGTTCCATTTCCAGCCAGCTGGTGGGAGTGGAGCCAAGATGCCATCATAGACTGCAATGCATGTGGGATGTCCTGCAATATAGTTGAAGGTGTGGTAAGGCTAATACTCCAGCTTGTCTGGGAAGAAGAAATGATCCATTGTTTGATGCATGGCCATTGTCCAGTGCAGATAAAGTGAGAGAACTTCTGATTCCATTGTCTCAGAATGGGCATGCTGAGGTACAGCGGTACATTCCCAAAGAGGTAGAGAGCTCTGGGGAGCATCATCATTCACACTGCTTCAATGTGCCATGTGAAGCTGAGAGGAAGTGATCTTCACTTCATGAAATCCTGTAGCATCTGTGTTTTGAAGAGCTGATAATTATCTGTATGCAGTCATAGATATTTTAGTTTTCTGAGTTCTCAATTGAATGGGTAACTCTCCTGGAAGCTACAAGGGGAGATACTTAAACATGAGTGATTCAGTTTTTGTCATATTCATTTTACAGCCTGATACATGACCAAATGCTTGGATGGTGTGTAAAACTGCTGGCAGCTAATGCTCTGGAACCATGAGGTAATGGAGCACATCTCTGACATATAAAGCTATGCAATATTCCTTCCCACTGACCTGAATCCCGTTAAAGGAGCATGACTCATGGCCAGCCCGTGGTGTTGAGGGTTGAGGTGCTGGACTCCACACCTCATGCCACACCGGTGACCCAGGTTTGGGAACAGACTCAGATCATTCGGGGGTCGGCCTGGGGAGATAAGGATTGAGCATCCAGAGGACTGCTCTTCTTCCTTGGGGAGGGGGCAGGTTTGTGCTGCTCATGTCAGCACAGCAGGAAGGGATCCGGTCCACACCCAGGGTGCTTGGCTGCTTCTGTGGAGGTGAAGACAGCTGTTGTACCCATTGCATGGGTGTGGGGGAGAAAAGAAATGGAGGAAAAATACAGGGACCCGGCAGGGCCCATGATGGCCCCAGTGGGCTGGAGGATGTACCTCTCCGAGGGGAGGGGGTTGTAGCCCCTGTCAGGTCTGCGGAGGTGATAAAATATTTTCATGATAAAAAAAGGAGCATGATTCATGAAAGGTATGCACAAGATGCTCAATACATACTATGAATAATGGGGAAGCAAGGGGGGCAGCCCTGTCACATGCCATGGTGTGTGGAAAAGTCTGTGGAGTGGTGGCCATTGCAGCAGTTGGATGAAGAGGACCAGTGACACCAGTCAACCCAGCACTGAGTACAGGAATGGTCAGGTGACCCGGTTGAAGGCCATTTTGGTATCGAGGCACAGGAGAAGTGAAGGGAAGTCAGAGTGCTGCATTTAATGAATAAACAAGGTGTGCCTCATATTGTCCATTCTGTTGTGAGATTGAGCAAATGTAGTCTGATCTATTATGACAGACGATGGCAGTACAGTAATCTGTCCATTCAATGGTCTAGTATGGACATAAAAAATGTATACTCAGTATTTAATACTGATATTGGATGGTATGAGGCACATTAGATGGCACTATTGTCTGATTTCAATAGTACAGATTTAGCTGTATATTACCAGGAGGGAGGAAGTGTTCCTCTTCCCATCACCTCATTCATAGCCTGGAGTATGGTGTGCAGCAACTGGTGTTTGGTAGATTCATAAAAAAAAAACTGCCCTATTGCCATCTGGGCCTAGGGCTTTCATGTTTATTTAAATCTACATCACCTCATTGAGCTGTTCAGAGGTTGTGGGAGCTAAGAATTGCTCACCTTGGTGTCAGGGGAGACTCAGGAGAGATAAGGGGGTGAGGAAAGCATAAATGTCCCCTTGTGGGGCCTCCTGATCCTGAGTGTATAGCCCCTGGTAGTAGGAGCAGAATGCCTGCGCATCACTGTGTAATTTCATGTGGTTAATGCCTGGGGCCAATTGTATTACGTAGATATAGTGGCATCTCACCACTGTCAGCAGAGTTAATATGCCAGCAGGCAAATGCTCTAGTGCCACATCATAATACTGTTGTCACTGGAATGTAAATACTTTTTCTGTTTGCTGGAGTCAAAGGTGTCTAGATCCTTCTTTACCTGGATTATCTGGGTAGACACCAAAGTGTCCCCCCCGGTTGATGAGCCAGGATTCTTAATTTTAAATGTCCTGCAAGGTTTAGTCCCTCAGTACCAAAAAGAGCTTCTGTTTATACATTCCTATATCTACCTCTCTATTATCTATCTCTATTTCACTGAGCCAAGTTTGCTTATTGTCCCATGGTTGAGGTTGAAATAGCCTGAGGATGGAGTGTCAGGGGTGGCTGCCCCAATGGACTGGAACTCTCTACTATTTTACATTCATGGTGTTCCTCAATAGAGGCCTTTAAGAAAGACTTAAGATCTTATTTATTTGAGTTAGGTTGCAGTAGCATTTTATATTTGCCTTTATTTATACAACAAATCTTAATATTTTAAATATCTTTGACTTGTGTAGCTGTCTATAAGGTACCCAGAGCCTTTCAGACTGAGCACACCTAAACAGAATTGCCCAGTCTTGGTTTTAATTCATTCCCTTACCCTATGATACATCATACAGAGCACTGAGTTTTGGAATGGGTTAGAGATCTGGGTGTACAAGAAAATACAAAATCACACATGCCCCCACAATGCAAAGCATCATGGGCTGCATATGCAAATCACCACAGAATGTTATGCTGGTCCAACTTTAAGCAGAATTGCATGGTGCCAAAAGGCCTCTCACACAGTTTGCAAAGGGTGCTAACAGAAGACATAGACACATGTTTCATCCTACCAGGACTCATCAGCATGCCTCGTCTGTTTGACACCCCAGTGGAATGGACCAGCTACCCTTAAGGCAGTGTGCCTTGGATATAGTGTGGTGAACCCATTAAAATAAAAAAATATTTAAAAGACAAAGAACCTCTGTGTGCAAACACTGAGGCAAGGGTTACCCCCAATGTGTTACTTCAATCATTGTATTCAAAAAGTCTTAGAATTCCCTTTGGCCAACATCTGATTATTTGAACTATAGATTTCATTTTGGATGTACTACACTTTCATGTATTAATGCCATCTACTATGTATATTTATTCTTGTAAGCGTAGTAGGCAATAAAACAGTATTACAGAATTATAGCTGCAAACTAAAATGATCCACATCATGCCCTATGCACGTGCAGGTACATGAAAAAAGTGCGTACCTCACCCGCGTACCTGCGCACCCACAGGCAGGTATGCACATGCTGGTATTCACAACTGGTGACCAACTGTCCATGACCCCCTCCCTCCTAGCACACAGAACTCCACAGGGCAGCTGTGGGTGGAGTCATGGACCAGGGTGGGTATCCAATGGGATGCCCATCCTGGGTTCAACAGTGGATCCCTGGCATAGTGAGGCATGGGTCTGGGGTAGTACATGCCTACTGTAGGCACTTGGTCCTGCCCAGCATGGTCCATATAACCAGTCCATCTACCAGCCCAGACCTCGGCTCACTGTGCTCTCCTGGCACACTGCAGGACCCTGGCATTGAGAAACCGCCTTAGGCCCGCACCCCTACAATGACAGCCCCAACTACAATGTGGTTGCACCCCCGAGCCCCAGTAGGTGGGCTGTGCTACCATCCATGTCCCCCATCTGGTAACTTCCCATTCCAGTGCCACTGCGATGCTGCAGTGTGAGATACTCACCCATCCCACTGCCCCTACCCTCTCCAGCTGCCTAGTAGGCAGGGGCAGCTCAGAAATCCCTGTCCTGGTCCTATTGCATCCGGCAGATGCTGACAGTGGGGGCACACAGTGGTTTATGGCATGGTCCCAACTGCCATAACCTGCACCCATCTCCCCACCCGTGCAGCGAGCACTATGCGTATTAGTAAATAATGCATAGTGCTGGTATGCCCCCAGCATGCCCCCCTCCTGCCCCCAGCATGTTGTTGTTTGCACAGCTGGGAGATTGAGGAAATTACCAGCTGCACACCCCAGTCATGAATGCCACACGACCACCGCTCCACAGCATTCTGACTTAGCTATGCCAATACACCCGGTTTATGCAGTGCATTGTCATAGTTCATAGGGCCCAATGTTTGTATTATTTTCTTTAATTGGAGAGTTTTACTGTAGACCTATTACATAAAGGTGCAGTCAGACAAGATGAACATTTTGCTAAAAACAATTCTACTGATATTTAATATTGGTCACATAAAGATTCCAAATTATGAATTAAACGGGAGGGGGGGTTAGAATGCATCCAAGATCATGTCAACTGAATTCTGCCTATATGAGACTTTTTGAAATGTCAAGTATTCCCCACTCATCTTACAAAATGTGTAGGGAATAAGACACAACAGGATGGATTGTTATGTGACAAACACTAACAAACATATGCCCGTGTACATTGTGAGGCATGAGGAATTTATGCCGAGAGCCTTCAGCACCTGGAAGTGCAGTTATCACATAACTACCCAGACTCTGATGTGTCTTGTCATACTTATTAAATGGGTAAACAATGACACTATAAAAAAGCCAACTTTTTTAAAATTAAAAACTCATATTTTCTTTTGTTAAAAGTACAGTCTGACCCATTTATAACAGATAATTCCTTATAGTGGATAAGTCCATCTTGTCTAATACCAAACGCTATACTGCTAGCATAAAAACATGTGGTTATATAGTGAACTAAACACACCCTGTAGAGCAGACAGTTTTCTCATCTCAGTCAGTGATTCCATTGGTGATTCTTCCTGTCTTTCATCTTGTTAGTCCACCCATAAGTGGTCTCTCTGATCTTTTTGTAATATGACACAGTGATGAGGTGGCAAGGCTGTCTGAGCACTCAGGTATTCGCAGTTGCCCATGCCTCACTATATAAAGCGATCATAAGTGCCTGCATATTTGACATTCCCCAGATCTAACCAGAGCTTTAACCTGAGAATGTCAGTCTTGGTGTCCTCATTGGCTGCTTTTGTTGGCAAGCAGACTGCTTTTATGTTGGCTAGAAGAATTAAAATCCTCACTGAGATAGAGAAGATATCCCAGATGATTGTTAGTGAGCTTGAACTGCACTTTGCAATCTCTAAATCTACATTACCCAACCTGCTGAAAAATAAAGAAAAACTGCTCCCGGAGTGTCATCAAAATTCAAACCCTGAGCACAAAAGTAAACAGGATGGCCAGAAGGGGGATGTTAGATGCCATAACAGAAGAAACAGTTGTCCATTGTTTTGTCAAGGCTGGATATTCAGACAATGTGCCATATGAGGAGATTATGGTAGCTGAGGAGGCTACTCCATACTTGCTGGCATGACTGAGAACGAGTTCCTTCTCACTGAGTCACCCACATGCAAAAACACAAGCACAGAAAAATGGATAAAAACAAGCAAGAAAACTATAATAAAAATAGGACAACATCATAAACCAGTAGTTTCCAAATGTGCAGAGCAGAACCCAATAGCACACAATAGCGCTTGTGATTTCAGTAATGCACTAGCGCTATAAGGTGTAGTGGTCAGACATAGGAAATGCAGGCAACAGTGAAATCAGTTTTATGGACACCCAGTGTAACATACAGGATTGGTTTGCATCAGTGTTAAGGTTGCCACCTACTCGGTTTTTGACCGAATGATTCGATTTTCTAGGTCCAGATTCAGTTCTCCTGTTTTCACAATTGCAAATTCGTTTTTTATGTTGGGTTAAGCAGCACCTGTTAGATTCCCCACTAACTGTTTCATTTTCTTCTCATCTGACTGTAAGCAAGTGTCTGACATTTTAGTGTGATTGCTTGCTTGCAGTGCATGCTAATCAGGAAGTGCCCTCATGAGCAGGGCACTTAAAGAGCCAAATGTGTCTCTGTCTGCTCAGTTGTCACCATGGGTGTAGCCAGGCATACTCCAAACACTCCGTGGTGTGCGATTTTACTTTAGGGGGGTAGCAAATAGGCTCTGAACTGCTTCCTTTTTCCATGAAAACTAACAAAGAAAATGCTGAAGTTTTCTGTAATTTTATTCATAGGAGTTGAAACTAGAAGGATTGGTCACTGATACTATCTTTGTATCCCAAGGACAAAACAACTTTATAGGCTCTGGGCTGGTACGTGGGTGTCTTAGGGAGCAATGCATGTCATTTGTATTTACCCATGCATGGCACCACCCATTGTCATGGAATACAAAAGTTGTATCTATTGTGCCAAATGAGGCAACAAACATGGTCCTGGTGTACGTTTGTATATCGTCTGGCTACACCCGGGGGGGGTGGGGTTAGCAGTGAGTTCACTTGGTGTGCAGATCTGAAATCCCTGCCTACACCCCTGGTTGTCACTTCTAACTTCTCACAGCAAATTGGGAGATTATTCAAGGGGAAGGGTAAACAATACCACCTTAATTAACACATTCATTTTTCTGAAACCAGACAGGCTCCACATTAGGGTAGCTTCCTGTCCCAGTATGGACTGTACAATGTGTTTCAGAAACTTTACCTGCCAATCCACTTTTATTCAGAGGTAGTACTTTTGCAGTCATGTTGAATGCTCACATACTTGTAAAACAGATTCTGTTAAATCCTTCACCATTTTACTTGTATGGTCAGATTACAAACAAATTCTGATGTCATGAAGACCTTTGTTTGTATACCAGTCAGTGTGAGAGGTGTAAAGTAGGGCTATTAAGACCATTAGCAGCAAATCATACTAATCCTTTCCAGGCTGCATTGTGAGTATGGTCCTTGACTGCTGTGAAAAGGAATTCTTTTATACCTTTAAATGTTCACCATTTTTTCTTTTAGGGTCTGTCCTATATTTCAATATTTGTTACCCCTTTTGTTGTTAAATTAATAATCTAATATTTTAATTAATTTCTAGCAATACTATGCCTCTCTCTCCTCAGTAGTTATTGTTGTCAATTTTCATACTACTTGGATATTCCAGGAAGACCAATCCAGGCCTTTCAGATGAACAGCACAGAATAATGTGGCTAATGTCATCCTAAGCTACAGAAATGAGAAAGGAAGAGAGGCAGTAGCTGATGAGATGTCAGAACACAATCTAGATTTGATGGCACTGCAAATTTAGGCAATTTATCAAAACTTTTCAAAACATTATTATTTTATTTACCAGAAGAGACACATTAAGCTAAAGCTTGTTTACAGGTACAACCTGAGATCACAAGGGAATTAAGTGGTTTGTGTAGGGTCACAAAGTATGCAAGTTTGGGCTGTAGGATTCAAACCCTGGTCTCCAGAATTGCAACTTAGAGCTTTAAACCACTGTGCAATACTGCTTCCACACTACATATCACATATTATGCTATCTGCTATGTATGACTGACATGGAAAACAAAATAGGGTATTTAACATCATAGAATAGTTCCTACCACTTTTAAAATCTTCTCTGACATTACAAATAACTTTAGAGTAGGAGCAATGGGAGGGACAGTAGCACATCTTAAAACGGCAGATGGTATTTGTTATTACCATTACTCGTCCACCATTACTGGTGTAGTTTATTTATTTATTGAAAGAGTTTTACCAGAAAAGGCCACCTGATCCAAACTAGTCAGTTGTCAGAGGTGTCCTTGTAGTCACTTGATTTTTCAGCTAAGCTGTATACACAGGATGGAAAGTCCCCTGAACCCCCCTCTCTAACCCCACCAAATGTTAACACACACTGAAATTTAAAATATTTAAATCTAAATCAAATAAACCCAAAATAATAGTCATGATATAATTTAAAGAAGTTGTACACAATGTTATATTAGCAGCAATTCTGAATAAATCAAATGAATCAGAGTCCAAACGATGCCCTCATTAGTCATAAAAGGGGCGGGGTTAGGGGTGGGGTTTGGGGGTGTGGTTTAGTATTCGGTTTTCATCTCATCCAAAGGTGGCAACCCTAATCAGTGTGTCTGTTATAAGTGGGTTGCACTGTAAATAGTGACAAGTAATCCATCCTACCTATCACCTGTCACTTAACACACTCAGTAGAATGAATGTTTGCTTATTGTGGAATGTAGGAATTCAAACTTATGCAGAAGGCTATTGGCAGAATGCTCACCTCTTCCCACACAAAGATAAATAACAGAAGTCCTCAATAAAACCAGGGATTCAATTATTTCTGGGCAGGTAGTCAGCAATGATTTCCATATTAGGCAGGTAAGGATAGAAAAGTCATGGTCAGGAAAGAAGCTCCAGAAAGTAAAATTATGAGTAGTACTTCATAGTTTTTTAATTGGTGTATTTAAGTAAGGGATTATGAAAGGAAATAACTTTTTATTTTTATTTTTTTTACACTTTGAGGGAATTTCATGTTTAGGGCCTTGCTGACTTTTTGAGTGAGTGCAGGTGGCGACCATGTTTTTGCATCTACCAGCAATCTAAAAAAAGCACAACATGAAACACATACTGCAGTGAAAATCAAACTTAGTTGCATGTATTTTTTAGGGACCTTTCATCATAAAGACATGCAATTTAATCCATGGTGAAACACAAAAGCATGTTTCACATGCCCCTTTAAAATACTTTACCCTTTCAACAAAGTAAAGTGCCACCTGCAGTTTATTGTTGGCTTTTTTCACATATTCCACATCACTAGCATCAAATAAAGCAAACTGGGTTAATTTTAGAATGGTGTTAAATTGAAAACAGTACCTTAGAATTAACACTTGAAAGAGTGGTTGGAAAACTTTAATGAAATATAATATTTAGACACAGTCCAGATGTATTTCACATTTGTTCTGTATGTTTCCTCCCCATTATTTATTACTGAGATCATTTGTATGAAAACAGGATATTTGCTGCTCAAAAGTTCATCTATTCCTTTTGCCTTCTCCCTACCTGACATCATAATGCACTGATTGTGACATCACAGTTTTTTCCATGGCAACAGATTGTGATGTCACAACAGAGGCATATGATTTGAAGTAGTAAGTAGGCTATAGAAGCAGGTGAACTCTATGGGATAAAAATCATTTATTCATGCACATTTCCTCAGCAATAAATAATGGGGAGGAGAAATCTGTGGAAGATTTACAGAATGCAAACTGAACTGTACCCGATGATTATGCTTTCCAAAGTTTTCTTTGAGGCATCAGCAGCTCTTTAAAAGTCAATTTTAATATTCAATGTCATTGTTTAGTGCAATTATATACTAAGATATAAGTATAAAATCATATTTTAGTTTTTGTTCCCATTTTCCACCGGTTCCTCTAATCTCCCACCTTAATCTCCAGCTAAGGAAATACTAAGACATGCTATAGACAGTGCTGCATAGGGTAGCCAAAATGATTCAGGGCCAACAAGTCAGATCCATGGAGAATCAGATTAGGGATGCAGCATGTGCTCACATGAAGCCAGAAGAGAGTGGGGTGATATGATAGAGACTTTCAAGTTCCTAAAAGGAATGAACAGGGTAAACAGTGAGGAACAATTCAACAGGGATAGTGAGTCAAAAAGAAAGGGACATGAGTGAAAGCTGGTTGGGTTGGTGTACAGGAGGGGCATGACAAAGTATTATTTTACACAGAATGATAGAGTCATGAGATAGCTTACCAACAAAGGTGATGGTTAGCGAAACTATTAACTGTTTCAAGCATGGCTGAGGCATAGTTAGATGCTTCATAGTTACTCAGGGTAATAATGGTAAGGCATGGGGCAAGGCATAAAAAAAAGGCAAGATGGCTGGTCCTGGGGAAGAACAGGGTATAATAGGCAAACTGGGCAGACCAATGGTCTTTTTTGGCTGACACTGTTTATGTTTCCATGCTAATGTTGAGGGCAGTCATGGGCTAACCTGTCCTCCAGCTAAGAGGGCAGAAGAACAGCTACCTTTGCAGCTAATGACACTGCTGCTCCAGGACTGACATTAAATGGGGAGGTGTGACTGATAGGCAGCCCATGCCTTCCTTCCCCAAGAGCTATGCATCTCAAACCCTTGGCATTCTTGCACCCTCTTGGCTCCAGTGTGTGATTCCAGGGCTTGAACATGAACCCCTATTTCCCAGAGGCAGCACAATGCCCTCAAATCATTTCATGTAAAGTGGTGAGGGAGACTAGGGAGTACAACATTTTCAAAAAAAAAATATTTTTCTTATTAATTTCCATTTTATAGCAAGTTTCATAGACCTTGGGCCTTTTTCTTGAGGCCCACTGTGGTTCTCAATGTGGAACAATATTCCTGCTTGTGTTATGATACTGGATGATTTTTCATCCTTCCTAATAATATTGCATGAGTCATTCTATTTCTGCTACAAGAAAAATTGTCACAGATTATAGCACTAGCAGAAAAAATTATCCAGGCAGGAAAACCTTAGTATACCTTAAAAAAACTCATGTTTCAAGTCTAAACTTGAAAACTTAATTTAAAAAAAATTTAAAGCAGCAGTACAATGAAAAAGGTTTTTTCTAAAAAGCTAATTTTCTGTTATGGTTATGAAAAATATTGGCAGAACTGTTGATTTGGGGGTTTCAGGATGCTTCCTATGCTGTATGTGGTACATTTGCATTTTCGCCTCTATTTTTACCCTCCTCAGGTCCTCAACATTATTTCAATGCAAAAATGAGCCAGCCATCTTTTTTTCTTGAGAAATAATTATTTTAAAACTTTTATAAAATTCTTTAATTATAATAGAACCTGAAAATTTCTCCACCAAAATAAATTGGAAGACATCTAGCATCAATTACCCGGTTAACAAAAACTAAATAAATAATTAGGAAGAAAAAAAAGGTGGGGTCAAAGTTTAGCCTGTTGCTGTTGCACTGCTGCTTTAAGGACCCCTATGGGTACTGTGAAAGTGGCCCTGCAGCCAAAATATGTTAGCAACAGCATAAAAGCAATTAAATCAACAAAATAAAATGAGTGTTGAAAATTTAAGATTCTGGGCTTGATTCTGAAAAAGGACTAGGATCAGCGCAAGCTGTAGCAAACAGTAGCTTGTGAGAAAGCCCAGTGCACCAGGGACCATGCATCAGATCCTGGTACAGGAAGGGTCCCAATGCATAAGTCCCACACTTGCAGCAACCCCTCCCATGTGGTAAACACCCAGCCCCCCTTGCAAACACAAGTGGTACCCCATCCCTGATCCCTATGTACATTAAATAAACCCCTTCCCTGGTGGTCTAGTGTCTACACTCCCCGATCCCCGATACTGTCCCTATTAATAGTTAATAACATATCCCCTCTCATGGTGGTATAATGGCCCTCCTAGCAGGTAATGCCCACCACCCCACTCTCTCCTCATCTTGTAACAGAGTCAGCCCTCCTCTCATCTCCACGGCCAGTGCCGACTGAACTGTCATTGAGTGCTGTACTGTATAGTGTACAAGTGCTTTGCATTATATTATTTAAAGATTACAGCAGCACTGGGGATCAGGGACGGGGGTCACTAGAACAACAGGGAAGGGATGCTTAAATTAATATATATATGGGCAGACATCGAAGCTGGGGGGGGGCCATGAACAGGTACACTTTCCCAGAGGTGAAAAGTTTCAAAGTACACTTTAGACCAGCCAGCTGGTCTAAGGGTACTTAGAATTTTTCCCTCTGGGAGAGTTCTGAGAATTCTATTTTTGGAGATGTTACAGCATGTTTCAGCCACATACTCCATCACATGGGAGGCACGCAGTAGATGCAGGCTGCTTTTGTGAATAGGTCAGTGGACAATGTTTATGTACAGTATGTTTGGCGCAGGCACCTTCCGTAAATTTGAGGGCTTTGAGAATTGAACCCACAGATCTCCCTCACTTCTTTACATAACATGTTGGAGCACCACAGAGGTGGACACCTCTGAATAAAACTGTAGCTCCCCTACAGAGGAGTGAATCACTGAGTTGACCCCCGATAGCTAGCTTCAAAGAAAGACATCCTAAGTCTTTGGTTCCCAGATTCTTGTATAAATTTGTTTTATTTTTCTGTACAAAATAACTTGTTTTGAACATGCACATTGCAATTTCTTAGTCTGGAGACATGTGTGGCTACTGTTTGCTGTGGTTTATTACTGACTTTAGTCATTTAAATTTACTTATACAGGATATGCCCATGGATGGCATGCCATTTACAGTGGCATCCAATCAGTGGCAACAGATACAGTTTGAAATAAAACAGTTGCATATGCAGTTATTTATTATTGAACAATATATTTAAAAATGATTATAGACTGTGAGAGTGTCATGTGATGCTCCCCAACCAATCACAGCACTTCCTTCAGTTGCATGAGGTACTCTTATTGCCATTACAGTAACTCACGTGCAGAGCACTGTAATGTGCTTCTCAATTACCACCACTTATGCCACAAAAGGGTACAGCAAAAAAGGTATTCTTTTTTAAAATCATGACGCAATCTATGATAACTGTATAGGGGCACTAGGAGGGCCTCTTATGGATAGAAGAGTATCACCTCCTTCATCCTTAGGGCAGCAGAACTGTTCATCTTCAGTTCACAGTTCTCTTGCCCTACTGACGTGCAAGGTGACACTCTGATCTCCATGAGAGGCTCTCCTAGCTCCCTATAAAATTATCATATAATAATTTGTAATACTCATTTATTATGATTTGAATAAATGACAATAGCTGTCTGTGGCTGAAACATGTGAAACATTTCAAAAGCTGATCCTGCTTTGGACACATTTTGTTGCTGAAATCTGCCTTCTGGGTGTTTAAAGAACTCTGTCCAAGTAAAATAAAATATTGGCAATCAACAACCACTCCTAACGTAGCACAGGCACTTGTAAAACCAACCCACCTGCACATTTTGTGTTCTGTGCATTAATCAGCTCACAAAAATAATTTTCAGGTATATAATCATACTTCTCCCAGTCATAAGTCCAGTTTCTGAATAATCTTCAGTGAGAGCAGGAATAAATGTTCTCATATGGCTTTCCAAACTATTAATTTTAGATAAAAGAAAAAGATTGGCATGGGAGAAAACACCTGTGCTTTTCTGACACTTAAAAATATGGTGAAAACACTACAGGTTTGGGAAAAGATGGCTTTATTTTTTAAATAAATCTTTTCAGAATTAAGCCAAATTCAGTTTACAGCATCAGTCCTGAACAAATATTTTTGTTCAGTGTTCATAGAAGTGGGAGGAGGTGAGGCATCAAAATTAAGTGGCAGGAACAATAAGGGCAGGGAGGTAGACACCAGCCCATTTACAGAGAAGAGTGTTCTAAAGGAACTTGCAAAACTGAAAGTGGACAAAGCAATGAGACCTGATGGAATACATCCTAGAATATTAACGGAGCTTAGGGAGGTGCTGGCAGCACCACTGGCAGCCCTGTTCAATAAATCACTGGAAACAGGAGTGGTTTCAGTGGACTGGAGGAGAGCTGATGTAGCCTCTCTACACAAAAGTGGGAGAAGGATAAAGGCTGAAAACTACAGACCAGTCGGTCTGACCTCACTGATGGGGAAAATAATGGAATCACTGCTAAAAGAAAGAAGTGTGGAACATCTTGAATCCAGCAGGGCACAGGATATGAGGCAGCATGGATTCACACTGGGAAGGTCATGCCAACCAAATCCGATAGATTTCTTTGACTGGGTGATCAGGGAAGTGGATCAGAGGTGAGTGGTGGATATGGCCTACCTGGATTTCAGCAAGGCCTTAGACACCGGTGCACTAAAAAGGATTGTAAGCAAGCTAGGCAGCCCGGGAATGGGCCCAGAGGTGGTACACTGGGTTAGAAATTGGTTGAGAGATAAAACACAGAGGGTGGTGGTAAATGAAGCTCATTCTGAGGAATGAAGAGTAACCAGCAGGGTGCCACAGTGGTCATTTCTGGAGCCAGTCCTATTAAATGTCTTCTTAAGTAACATTGCAGAGGGTCTAGAATGAAAAGTGTGCCTATTTGCAGATAATACTAAGATCTGCAATAAGGTCGACACTCCTGGAGGGGTGAGGAGTGACCTAAGTAAACTTGAGGAATGGTCAAGAGTGTGGCAGCTTAAATTTAATTCAAAGAAGTGCAAAGTCATGCACTTGAGGCACAGGAATCCTAGAGAGAATTACAAGATGGGGGGGACACTAACAACAACAAAACTGGAAAGGGACCTGGGGGTAATTATTACAGATTACCTAAAAGTAGCCAAGCAATGTGAGAAGGTGGTGGGGAGGGCTGGAGGGATGCTGGGGTGCATAGGAAGAGGCATCACCAGTAGAAAACAGGTGGTGGTGATGCCACTGTACAGACAATTGGTAAGGCTGCATCTGAATAACTGTGTTCAGTTCTGGAAATCACATCACTGGAAGGGCATAGACAGAGGGGAAGTGGTCCAGAGAAGGGCAACAAAAATGGCGAAAGGAATGCAGCAATAAACATATGAGGAAAGACTAAAAAACCTCAATATGTATATCCTGGTGGAAAGGAGGGAGTAGAGGGGTTATGATAGAGACATTCAAGTACCTCAGGGGGAAAATAGGGTTCAGGAGGGCAGCATCTTTCAGAAAAAGAGAAGTGCAAGAACAAGGGGTTATGATATGAAGCTGGGGGGGAGACTCAGGGGTAACAGGAGGAAGTATTTTTTCACAGAAAGGATGGTGGATGCATGGAACAGCCTCCTTGTGGAGGTTGTAGGGGTTAAAACAATAGGTGAATTCAAGAATGCATGGGATAGACAAAAGGCAACCACAGTAGTAGGAAAGAGACGATAAGCTGCAGATCATTTAGGATCTGGAGCTTTTGTAGATATGGAAATGGGCAGACCAGGTGGGCCAGGTGGTCCTTATCATTCATCAAATTCTATGTTTCTAGCTAAGATATAGTGCAAAAAAAGTACAAAATCATGCATCTGGGGCACAGGAACCCAGGGGAGGCTTACATGATGGGGTAGAGATACTGATGGCAATCAAACAGGAGAGGGATCTAGGGTAATCATATCAGATTATCTAAAGGTGGCCAGGCAATGTGCCAAGGCTGTGGGGAAAGCCAGTGGGGTACTGGGGTGCATAGGGAGATGTATCACCAGCAGAAGAAAGGAGGTGGTGATGCCTGTATATAAATCATTAGTCAGACCTCATCTGGAGTATTGTGTCCAGTCTCGGAGGCCGCATCTACTTAAAGACATAGACAGGGTGGAAGCAGTTCAGAGAAGAGCAACAAAAATGGTGCAGGGCCTTCACCAAAAGTCCTTGAGGAGAGATTGGAGGACCTCAGTTTGTACACCTTGGAGGAGAGGAGAGAGAGGGGGGATATGACAGAGACATTCAAATTTCTCAAAGGCATTAATAAGGTACAGGAGGGTAACATCTTTCAGAAAAAGAGATGTTATAGAGCAAGGTGTCATGACATGAGGCTGGAAGGGAGTAGACTAAGGGGTAAAGTGAGGAAGTATTTCTAAACAGAAAGGGTGATGGATACATGGAACAGCCTCCCAGTAGGGGTGGTGAGGGAAAATTTGGTAGGGGTATTCAAAAATGCATGAGATTTGCATGGGGCACCCTAGTGATAGGTAGGAAAACAAAACCAAAGATCAAGTAGGGTCTTTGGTTTTTGCAGCAGATAGGGAAAATGGGCAGACTAGGTGGGCCTGGTGGGCCTTATCTACCATCAAATCCGATGTATCTTTGTATGTATCCATGTACTGTACATGCACCTCTTGGTTAAATTTTCTTGGTTATCACAGCTGTATCTACCTTACTGGAAGAACTCAGACTGTGGTGCAAATCTCTTGCCATGTGGAAGGTACAGTACAGATGATTAAAAAATGCATGTTTTTTCTTTCTTCTGGCTGTAATAAGAGCTAATTTCATCCAGCATCACAGGTTTTAAAGGTATAATCATATTGTAGAAGGTGGGCTTCAGGATCCGAGGCAACATGGCTTTACATTTGGAAGGTCGTGCCAGACTAACCTGATCGGGTTTTTTGACTGGGTAACCAGGGAAGTGGATCAGGGAGGGGAAGTGGATGTGGCCTGCCTGGATTTCAGCAAGGCCTTTGTCACAGTTCCACATAGAAGATTGATAAGCAAACTCAGGAGCCTAGGGGTGGGTGCTAAGGTGGTTAAATGAGTAGAGAACTGGCTGAGCAACATGACCCAGAGGGTGGTGGTAAATGGATACCACTCTGGAGTGGGCAGGGTGACCAGTGGGGTGCCAAAAGGATCATTACTGGGCCTGATCCTCTTCAATGTCTTTATCAGTGACATTACTGAAGGACTGGAGGGAAAGGTGTGCCACTTCATGGATGATACAAAGCTCTGTAACCAAGTGGACACACCAAGAGGAGTGGATAGAATGAGGGAGGATTTGAAAAGCTTGAAGAATGGTCAGACAATTGACAACTGGGTTTCAACATAAAAAAGTGCAAAATAATGCATATGAGGCACAAAACCCCAAGGGAAACATACAAAATGAGGGTGAGGCACTGACAGACACAAATCAGGAAAGGGACTTGGGGGATCATCATTACAGATGACCTAAAGGTTGGAAAACAGTGTGACAAGGCAGTGGAAAAGGCTAGCCGGATGTTAGGATGCATTGGAAGGGGCGTCACCAGCAGGAGGAGGGAGGTAACAATACCCCCATACAGATCACTGTTGAGACCATACCTAGAATACTGTGTCCAGTTCTGGAGGCCTTACCTTCAAAAGGACATAACTAGGGTGCAGGCGGTTCAGAGGAGGGCAACCAAAATGGTAGAGGGAATACATCAGAATACCTATGAAGAAAGACTTAGGGAATTAAATATGTGATCCCTAAAGGATAGAAGAAGAAGGGGGGATATGATAGAAACATACAAATACCTCACGGGAAAAATGAGGTACAGGAAGGCAGCATTTTTCAAAGGAAAAAATGGTCAAGGACAAGAGGTCACGCTATGAAATTAGAAGGAAGGGAGGTTCTGAGGAAATGTAAGGAAGCACTTCTTCACTGAAAGAGTGGTAAACAAATAGAATAGCCTACCTGTAGAGGTGGTGGGGTTGGAAACAGTTACAGGATTCAAAAAAGCATGGGATAAGTACAAAGGGATATTACAAGTAAAAACGGGGTGGGAGGAGGAACCAGACGCAGAGTAGGGTCACGGTAGGATTAAATAAATAATAGAGCAGACTGGGTGGGCCATGAGGCCCTTATCTGCTGACACCTTTTATGTTTCTGTGTCTTGGAATTTCACTCCTACAGGGGCACATATAGAATTCCAGCCCTTGTACAGGACAGCTCAAATTAGTGTAAGCCTTAAATCTTTCCTTTTCAGTAAATATCACAGTAATTATAAAGCATTTTCATCCAGATTGTCTCCAAACGTTTTTATTTCAATTTAAAGCAATCATGGGAAATGTATGCAGCCATGCACACTGAAACTTTTAATTTAAATGCAAATATTGTTGAAATAATTTCATGGATTTGGGGCATTGTTTTTAAAGAACAAACGTGAAGCAAAATGTTTTTAATATATTAATATTTTAGCACACTAAATGATTATTTTCTGCCCAGATACCACTATTAATGCATTTTACCTAATTATTGTTTTAAATTATATTTAAGTTTCTTCAGAAATATGATCAAATGGATACATCAACATTGCATAAAACTACAGGAACTTAAAAAAGCTGCTGACATCTCAAAGAAAACTTTGAAAAACACTGTTTATGTACAATTCAGCTTCCAGTTCATATCTATTCCATACAGTTCTCCTCCCCTATTATTTATTGCTAAGGAAATTTGAATGAACACATGGGGCCTAATTCAGAAAGCCCCAGTTAGATCAACAAACAGCAGCTTATGCTGATCAGTGGTGGTGCACCAGGCACCCTGCACTGGGTTCACTAATGTGTTACGTCCCAGCACCAAAGCCCTGCAGCTTGTGGCAAATGTTTCTGTGCACCAAAGGCAAGGCACATGCGAAAGGTTTGCCACAAGCCACAGGACAGTCAGGTGACATTGGTGCCAGTGACGGTCAGCTGCCTGGAGGATTGCATGGTTATGTGGGACAGGAAGGGGACAAGGAGGGCAGGTAGGGCACAAATGGGTGGCAGGGTGTGGCAACAGTTTCCTGATGGGGACATTGCAGGGTGCTGCTGTGCCTGTGCTGTCCATGGTGGGGGGGTCCAGCCACCACATTCCTGGCACCATGGTGAGGTGAACCCTGCAGGCAACTCACTAATGAATGCACTAGGTGCTGTGGAGGTGCAAGATAACAGAGGCAGGTGGCAGCACTGGTTCACTTCCTCTTAGTAATGGCCCCATGGGCAGCATATGGGCCATTAGGGATGGTCTAACAGTCATGATGTGTAGCCAAACTGAAACACTCAACTCTGTTGATTCAAAGTCTTTACTCTTGAATAACTCTCTTTATCAACATTCATAAGGTGGCTCAGGTCCTTCTGCACCTGGAGAAAAAAGTAAAACACACTTGTGGCAACTTCTGCATTTTCAACAATGGCAGCAGAGACAGCTCTACTTTGTTTGCTAATACTGCAATAAAATGAAAACAAGCATCTTAATGTGCTCCTCCCAAGTACAACTTTATATCATAGAGGAAAAGGGAAGTTAATTTTTGTAAAATGAAGCATTTCTTTGAATATCTTATAGGTCTCATAGGTGATACAGAGCTTAAGAAAGACTGAAGTCCATAGTTGCTCGCCGTTTTGTATTTAACTATACCGACTGATGGAATTCTCTCTTAGGTACCTATCTAAGTTAATTTTAAAATTTGACGTTACTTCTTGCCTGTACTTTCACAGGGAGTGCATTCCAGATTCTCACCACACACATAGATGAAACCAGTACATTCTTTTTTTAGTGTGATATCATTCCATAGCCAATTGCAAAGGATGTGCCCTTGTATAATAGGTCTTTTCTTTCAGAGCCAAACCCAACTGTTCCCATAACCCTACATCATTTATTGCCCTAAAAATTAGGCACATGTCTCCCCTTAATCTTCTGTATTCCAAAGAAAACAGCCCCATGTGAAAGCTATACCGAGGACATCAGGAACTGAAAAGCACCACATTTTTTAACTTTAGAAAGAAGGCATAAAACACAAGCAAACTAGAGAATTGATAATAAAACTGATTTTAGGTAAGACTTTGAATTTAAGCACTTTGATGGTACAATAAAAAGAAAATGCTTTGAAAATTAAAACAAGTTTAAATAACATTAGGTTTTGTGGATATTAAAAGGAACTTTAGGAATTGAAAGTACCAATTTTTAACTTTAGAAAGAAGGTATAAAGCACAAGTAAACTGAAGAATCATTAACAAAAGTGATATTAGGTAAGATTTTGAATTTAAGAACATTTGATGGCACAATAAAAAGAAATGTTTTGGAAATTGAAAAAGTTATAGCAACACAAGTTTTCTAGATGCTAAAGGGATGTCCCCCCATTGTTTTTGTTTTTTACATACAAAGAACAAAAGAAAAATTTAAGCTGCAGTGAATACTGAATTATACAAATATGAATATTGTAAGAACAACATTTAATTAATACGGCAGGTTTGTTTCCCCTGTAAATAAATAAATAAAAGGATATGTGGGGGGTGCCTGTTGGATAACAAAGTTATTTGTACAGTAGCCTGTGACCTTGAGTAACCTCACAAGTGGGGAAGACACAAGTGAGGTTTATGAGAGGTCACAAACTACTGTACACATAACTTTGTTATCCAAATGGCGCCCCCACATATTGGATTTATGCAACAGGGAAGAGGTTTTGTGGAAGTTGAAGTAATTTCATTTGTATGTTTTCTCTCTGTCTTTTTTTTTAATATGTAGGGGTGTTTTCTGCCATACAGGTACTTTCCACTTTTACAGCTCACTGCACCCGCCGATTGATGGAGCAAGCAGTAGTCATGATTTATGGCAGTGGAGTTTAGCGAGCGGAGATTACAGGCATTTTTCGGATGAACTGCTTTTCTCTGGTGGAAAAATAATTAAATTACTGAAATTTATTCTGTGTGGTACAGCAGTGGTTAGTGGACTACGAGAGATAGATGAAGGAATGCAGCAGATGCTGATAGTGAGCAATACCGATGTGTACGAGCAGCACCTCTGTCGAATAATAAAAGAGAGTTTTATTTTTAATATGGCATGTACATGTTTGATGTGAAAGGAGTATTTATTGGTGCTGGGGGACATGCTGTGGACAGAGAGTGGAGCCGAAGACTCAACCAGCCAGATGAAGTGACCAGGAAAACAAGCAAGTGCTGTGGGCTCATACTCTGTACAACTGGTGGGTGGTTTTGAGGCTGAATGTTTATTTAAAAATGTACTGTTTAAAGTGTGTACTTCTCTGTTTTATGTTCAGAATGTTTGTGGTTAAAAGTTTAGGAGCTTGATTGGAACTTGGGGGGGGTGGCACTGCTGCAGAAATAGAGAGCGATAGAAGGAAGAGAAGTAGTGCCGGGGAGGGGTGACGTAGTCACTGTGTGGATAAATGGGGGATGATGTAACACTAAGAGAATAACTTGAAGTTAGTCGCATAATGATTACATCATAGCTCATTTATCCACACAGTGACTCAGTTAACAGAAGTTATGTGGCAGTTTTTATCCTGACACCTGTTGCACAAATAAGGGATATGCGAGAGGGATAAACAAGTTATTTGTACAGTAGCCTGTAACCTCGAGTAACCTCATGAGAGGCAAAGCAGAAGTTCCTTAAAACAAAGGTAGTATTGGTGGCCCTTTCAGAGGCTGTTGCCTAGTCATCTTCTACTCTGTTTATGACCTCTGGCAACTCATCTACCCATTCATCGATGTCCCCTCTGTCAACAACCATCATGGGTGTCCTTAAGCTGCAACTTCCACCACTGCTGGACTCATCACAGGGATCTCATTACCATCCATTGACAGTTTCTTTGGGTTCATCAATGGCCTTTCCTACAAGGGCTGGTCAAGACATTTTGAACCTTTCAATGACACTTCCATTGACTATTATGGGTGCTTTTGTTCACCCTTCATCAATGGCCCAGTTGGTGACTCAGCCAGTTCCAGTCTCATCTATTGTGCCTATTCAGTCAGCCCATTTTACTCCAGTTTCAACCACTGCTCCTCAGCTTGCCTTGGTGGATGTTCAGGCTTTTGTGCACACCATTCCTAACCTCATGATGTCCACCCCTCTGTCTCATGGGTGTGTTTCTTTGGTACCATTTTCAGTCCCTTCTAGACATCCGTCTGTTTCCAGAACAGCCAGTTCCTCCCCAGCTTCTTCAGGTCCTCTGAAAAGGGACATTGACATGGAGGACCCTTTCTTACAGGATTGGGAATTGGAAGATCAGGATGATGAAATGGAGCAGGAACCTATGTCCCCTCTATCATCCTCTTTTGCTTCCTCCATACCTGAGAAGGCTTCCAGTGCCCTTCCTTGTTTCCCTCCTGGTGACTTTAGTTTCTCTGATATCATGATACACCTTCAGAAAACTTTTGGTTCCCAGGAAGCAGAGCACAATGCCTCCAGGTGGAAACTGGTCAATTACTTGGGTCTTCCAGAATGTCCTTCCCTGGTCATTCCTCCTTTGAGGGACAATTTTAAATATGCAATTTGGGCTGCTTGGCAACAACCCTTTTCCATCCCCTTGGCTCCTCATAAGGCCGACAGAACCTATGAGGTCCCAGTGGATCACCATTACTTTACTTTACTAGTCCTCTGCAGCCTGACTCTGTAGACATTAATGTGGCTCATGATATATCAGCCCGACCAAAACATCTGAGTGTGCAGCCTCCAGACAAAGAATGCTAGAAACTGGATGTCATGGGAAAGAGGGTGTATTCTTCATCCAATATGACTCTAAAAATTCTAACTATATGGATCATTTACTCAAATATCAGGAAGAAATCCTGAAAGTTACTCAGTCTTCCATTCAATCCCCTAAAGAGGACCTTATGGCTAAACTGTACACTGCTTTGGCTGTTTGCTGTCACTTTTCTAAGAGCTACTTATGATGCCATTGACTCCACGGCTAGGGCTTCATCAGCTGGCATCTGTCTTATATGTCTTTCTTGGTATTGGGTTTCTGGGTTTGCCCCAGTTGTCCAACAATCCTTACTTAATGCACCTATTAAAGGCAACAAATGTTTTGAGCCATAAACCCAGGACATAACATCACTACAGAGCTTGGGGCATACTTTGCAGTTTGTATTTACTTTGTACTATACCCAAGCCACCCTTTATTACAAAGGGTATTTTTGCAGGCCTGCTAAGAGATAATGGTCTGCTCCCCAACAACAACTTAACAATAAAAGGAAGGTCCAAGTCTTCTTGCTGAGTCCCCATGCCAATCCCAAAGTGGCTCACTTTGTCCTAGCTGCCCCCAGAAGGGGCAGTCTCCTGCCTGAAGGCCACCCCAGACCCATCAGATTAAAGGTTCATCCTATGAATGTTTGGGGGGCAGATTCTCCATACATTTTCAAGGTTGGTAAGTGATAACCTCAGATGTATAGGTCCTTCAACAGATTTACCCCTGATCACACCTTGGATTTAATTATGCCCCCAAGGGTCTCTTACTATCCCCCCACCAAGAATCAGTATTAGCAGAGTAAATACAGGCTCTTGTCATGAAAAACATGATAGATCCTGTTCCCCTTCCCCAAAAGGGCAGGGGCTTCTACTTCCATTTTTTCCTAGTCCCAAAATGTACAGGAGATTTGCATTCTATTTTGGATCTCAGGCTCCTCAATCTCCATACAGAGTACATGAAATTCTGGATGGTAACCCTTCCTATCCTTCTTCTTCTTCTGAACAAAGGAGATTGGCTCTGTTCCCTGGATATGAAGGATGCCAACCTCCATATCTTGATTCACCTGGTGCACAGGCGGTTTCTTCACATCTATTGTCTGGGTCATCACTATCAGTTCAGAGCCTTACCTTTCAGTTTGTCCTTAGTCCCCCAAGTCTTCACAAAGTGCCTTGCAGTAGTAGCAGCTGTGCTGTGCAGACAAGGCCTATACATCTTTCCATACCTGGATGATTGGCTTCTAAAATCTCCATTCAGTTTTCAGTTGGCGGACACATTGTCCCAATCTCTTCAGATGTTTTCCTCAGTGGGAATCACAATCAGCATACCAAAATCCAAACTGGATCACACCCAATGTCTCCAATACATTGGGGAAGTCCAGACTACCACCAAGGGGATGACTTATCTCCCCAGGGACCATGCAGAGAGACTGATCATTCTGGCATCCCAGATGAGCAGCGGTCACATGTCTTGGCCAGGGACTACCTCTGCCTCCTGGGTCTCATGGCAGCTACCATCTCAGCCATATCACATGCCAGATTACACATGAGAATCCTGCAATGGACTCCGAGAGTCCAATGGGACCAAAGAGAAAATGGTTTTGAAGCTCCAGTTCTCGTCTCTTCCTCAGTCATCCATGAATTACAGTGGTGGATGTCCATGGACAACCTTTTATGCAGCCTTCCATTCCAGGCTCTAGTCCCTTGCCTCATTCTGACCACTGATGCCTCCTTTCTCAGCTAGGGTGCCCATCTGGAAGAGGTTCAGACTCAATGGATTTGGACTGACCTGGAAGTCCACCTGCACATCAATATTCTAGAAATGAGGGTGGTCCTGTATGCCCTACAGACTTTCAAAACCCTCCTTCCTTGGGGCTGTCTCCAAATCCAGTCTGATAGCTCCACAGTAGTCCATTACCTGAACAAACAAGGCAGAACCCATTCCTATCACCTGTTCAGAGAATCCATGATGTTATGGTATTGGACAATCCACAAAGGGATACACCTATTAGCAGTACATGTACTGGGAGCCACCAACACTCTAGCAGATGCTCTAAGCAGATGCACAAGTCAGAAACATGAATGGGAACTCCTCTAGAAAGTTCTGGAAGATGTCTTCCTGTGCTGGGGCCACCCAGAGTTGGATCTGTTTGCCTCTCCACACAATGAAAAACTGCCTCACTATTGTTCACAAGAGCCCGGTCAAGGAAATTTATGGCTGGATGCTTTTTCATTCTTGGAGAGGAAGATTCCTCTACTCCTTCCTGCCCTTCCTTCTTACACAGAGGGTTCAACTCAGACTTCTCAGGGACATGGCTTCCATGATCCTCATTGTGCCTCTGTGGCCAAGACAGGTCTGGTTACTGTTGTTACTGCAATGACAGACCAGGACTCTCTACATCTTCCCATATGCCCTACTCTGCTGTCTCAGGCTGGGGGTTCCTTTCTTCATCCTGACTTTGCCTCCCTGAATCTGCATGCCTGTCTCTTGAGGATCTAGTCCTCTCCAGGTTCCAGGTTTCCCCTTAAATATTGGAGGTTTTATGGGCTGCCTGACAGCCACCTATCTGATCTCCCTATTCCATGAAGTTGAAATGATTTTCTTTATGGACTAAGGATCATGATGTGGACCCATACACCTGTCCTCCACAATGCATCCTGTACTATTTACTTTCCCCTTTCTGATGGTGGCCTTAAATACTCCTCCATCAAGGTCCATTTGTCAGCCATTTTGGCTTTTCTTGTCCTAGTTGAAGACAAACGTTTGACCCCACTACAAGTTATAAAGACCTTTTGAAAGGGTATTCTTCATCTCAAGTCCCCCCCCCCCAATTTGGGACCCTGACACTCCTTGGGACTTACATTTTGTTCTTGAGAAGTTTACAATATGTCCTTTTGAATGTGCAGCCTCTTGTGAGCTGCTATATCTCTCCAGGAAAATTCCCTTTTTGTTTGCAATTACATCTGGTTGACGTATTTAGGAATTACATGCACTTACATGAATTTTCACATGTATAGGGTCTCTTTACGTACCAATCCTAAATTTCTCCCAAAGGTGGTATCAGAATTTACTTTGAATCAAACCATACATGTACCTGTATATTATAAGAAGCCTGCTAATCCAAGAGAATCCCTGCTCCACACATTAAATGTACATCGAATCTTACGACATTATCTTCTTCTCACCAAGAATTTGCGCAAATCTGAGAAAAGTTTTGTTTCTTCAGCCCTGGTAAAGAGGGCATTCCTGTTTCCAAGCAGTGCTTGTCCACTTGGCTGGCTAACTGCATTACTTTTTGGTTATAAAAAGTACGTTAAGCCACTTCCCAGGGTGATAAATCCTCACTCCACAAGAGGTATGGCTGCCTCAGCAACATGCTTTAGAGGCATTTCAGCAACTGAAATTTGTGAAGTTGCTACTTGGTCTAATGTGCATTACAGTCTGGATATTGCTTCCAAGAAGTGAACCAATTTTGGATGGGCTGTTCTCCAAGGTCAATTGTCTAAGTTATATTTTCGCTTCCTCCTCCCTGATGCATCCCAGTTACTGGGGACTCATTCCACATGTTATGATCTGCTGCAAGAGATTTCTTCAAAGAAGACAGCACAGTTGCATAAGAACTTATTGTAACAGTGCTTATTGTAGCAATGCTGCCCTTCCCTCCACCCCCTTGCTTCCTACAACAGGAGGGTTACTTGTTCCAACTCTCTAGGGTACTCCATTTTCCTCCTTGGTTACCCTCAGAGGCCACTTGGATAATATTCTCATTACAGTCGCTGAGGTGGAAAAGAACCAAGGAGCTTCGGGGACTGCCCCCTTTTATATGTACTAGGACACAACACATGGTGTCATTGTGGGTGGTCCAAATGAGATTCTGCCTGTGGTTGGATATTTCTGTACTGTATGCTATGACCTGCTGCAAGAGATTCTCTTGAAGATCTACTGTTATGATAAGTTCTTACGCAACTGTACTTTTTCCAAATATAGCCCTTATTTGTTCTGATGAAGAAGCAGGATGGTTTTGAAATGTTAACAGTGCAGAAAATTAAAGGGCACATCTACAAAAAGATGGACTTTTGAATTAATAAAAATTTTAATCAACCTTCTGAATATTGATGAAGAGAATTATTCAAGAGAAAAGACTTTTAAGCAGGGTTCAGTGTTTCAGCTTCTCTACACATTACTGCACCAGTATCTTTGAAACACTCTCCAAAATTCACACTTATTCTCATTTATAAGTATATAATTTGGGGATAACTTAGAAGGGAATGGCTGTAGACAGACAGAACGATTCTAACAGTCATGGCCCTTGTGTCCTGGTGGGCTCCTGAATCCCATTGAAGAGGGTACTGCAGTTTGCATCTGCTGCAAGCCCTGTAGCACCATGGCATACTCCTGGATTGGGTGCAGGGCTTGGCACTGGCATCCTGCATTCCTGAATTATGGGAAGTGTAACTTTTGATGCAAGGTGCCCCTTGCATCAAATCCAACTGATGCAGGCACCTTACATCACATTTTCAGCTTTGTTAATTGGGCCCATGATCTTTATCCCTTTGAGTTAATCTGTTTCTATAGCTTACTTGCTGCTTCAAGCTAAATCAGTTCTCTGTTGTGGCATCACAATCTGTTGCCATGGGAGTAAATGTGGTGTCATATGAGGTACATTATGACCTCAGGAAGGGAGAAAGTAACAGGAATAGATAAACTCTTCAGGATCAAATGTTCTGTTTTCATGCATGTGCCCTTAAAAATAAAAAAAAATGAGGAAGACAAATGTAGAACTAATGTAAAATACAAGCAGAAGTATTATATTTTGTTAAAGTTTTCTTGAAAGTGTCAGTTGCTCTTTAATTTGCTGCACAAATGTGCAGTAACTTCATTTTCTATGGTTTGTTTACCCACAACAGTCCAGCTGCAATGCAACATCTTGTTATTATTGGTGCCCTATATTTTCCCATTTCCACAGCTGGACAGCTTACTTGTGGTCACACAGTGTCTGCATGACATTCACAGATACACCCATGTGATACCCTCAATAACTGATGCATAGACTTCACAAGAAACTGGTGAGGGTTAATAAAGGAATCATGCTCATCTATTCAAGCTGCTACAAGATCTCAATGCAGTGAAGCACAGTCTGATCATAGATTACTGCAGACCTCTAGCACATGATTATTGTGTCAATTTTATGTATTAGTACAAGAGCAGGTATGCATTTCAGTATGGATCTTCATAAAAAAGTTTTCCATTCACTATGATTTACTAAATGATGCATTTTTTTAATGTTCAGTTTTCCTTTCCAGTAATAATAACATTTGCATATGGTATGTTTGTTTTCAATCAAAGACGTCTATACACTGTAGAAAGCATTTGACTAGTAGCCTGTGATGTCAAGTGGTGGTGCCCAGTCAGTGTGAGAGGAGTCTGCTAGGGGTTGGGGGCTGTGAAACAAATGAAAGAGAACAGGAAGAGAGTTTAGTGCTGGGGGACTTTTTAGTCTGCAGGACAATTAAATTGATCAAGAGCCTGAAACATGGAAACAGAATTTGCTGGCAGATAAGGACTAGTTTGGCCCACTTATTTGACCTATTTTTCCCCTTCCTACAGTAGCACTGCAGATCCTACTTGAGTCTGGCAAAAGGAAGGTATTTTGTCTCCAAAGTATGAAACATAGAAACATAGAAACATAGAAACATAGACTTTGATGGCAGATAAGGACCGCTAGGCCCATCTAGTCTGCCCATTTCCCTACCTACAGGATAGGCCGCAGATCCTAGTTAACCAACAGCCTTTATCTTCCTGCTCCCCACAAGAATTGCCTTATGTCTGTCCCATGCATTCTTGAATTCTCCCACAGTTTTAGACCCCACAACTTCCTCAGGAAGGCTGTTCCATGCATCCACTACCCTCTCTGTGAAATAATACTTCCTCACATTGCCCCTGAACCGCCCTCCTTCTATCTTTAAATTGTGTCCCCTTGTTCTTGCAAGTCTCTTTTTTCTGAAAGATGCTACTCTCTTGGACTTTGTTGATTCCCTTGAGGTACTTGAAAGTTTCTATCATGTCCCCCCTCTCCCTTCTTTCCTCAAGGGTATACATATTAAGCTCCTTTAGTCTCTCCTCATACGGCTTCTCTTGCAGACGCTGCACCATTTTAGTTGCCCTCATCTGGACTGCCTCTATCCTGTCTATGTCCTTGCAGAGATGGGGTCTCCAGAACTGGACACAGTATTCCAGATGGGGTCTCACCAACTGTCTGTACAGAGGGATAACAACTTCCTGTTTTCTGCTGCTGATGCCTCTCCCTATACATCCCAGTATACCCCCGGCCCTCCCTACTGCCTTCTCACATTGCTTGCTAACCTTAAGGTCATCTGATATGATTACCCCCAGGTCCCTTTCCTGTTTTGTTATTGTTACTAGCTCCCCACCCATTGTGTATTCTTCCCCTGGGTTCTTGTTTCCCAGGTGCATTATTTTGCACTTTTTTGCATTGAATCCTAGCTGCCATACGTCTGACCATTCCTCCAACCTTGCTAAGTCCCTTTTCATCCTTTCCACGCCTCCTTGTGTATCAACCCTGTTGCAGATCTTTGTGTCATCTGCAAAAAGGCATACTTTTCCTTCCAGTCCCTCTGCAATGTCACTGATGAAGACATTAAAAAGGACTGGACCCAATACTGAACCCTGCGGTGCCCACTAGTAACCGCCCTTTCTTCAGAGTGGACTCCATTTACAATTACCTTCTGTGTCCTGTTGTCCAGCCAATGTTTTACCCAGGCTACCACCCTGGGACCCACTCCCAGGCTGGTTAATTTGACTATTAATCTTTTGTGTGGGACTGTGTCAAATGCCTTGCTAAAGTCTAGGTAGGCCATGTCCACAGCCCCTCCCTGGTCTACTACTTTGGTCACCCAGTCAAAGAAATCAATTAGATTCATCTGACATAACCTTCCCGCTGTGAACCCATGCTGCCTTGGATCCTGTGCTCCACTGACCTCTAGGTACTCAACTATTCTTTCCTTCAGAGTGACTCCATAACTTTCCCTACAGGAGGTCAGACTGACAGGTCTGTAGTTTCCTGCCTCTGTCTTGGTCCCACTTTTGTGAAGGGGAATCACATCCTTCCTCCAGTCCTCGGGTACCACACCATCCTCCCATGATTTATTAAAAGAGTAGCCAGTGGTTTCACTAGTTCCTTCCTTAATTCTTTTAGAATTCTGGGGTGAATTCCATCAGGACCCATTGCTTTGTCCACCTTCAGTTTTAGGAGTTCTTGCAGAACCCTTTCTTCTGTGAAAGGACTGGGATCGACCCCCTATCAAGAGTGCTTCTGTTAATTGGATTAGGCACTTCCCCCTCCTCTTTTGTGAATACTGAGCAGAAATATTCGTTCAGTATTCCTGCTTTTTCACTGTCCCCCTCTGCCCACCCACCGTTCATTCTATTCAGCCTCACTATCCCTCCCTTTGTCTTTCTATGCTCGCTGATGTACCTATAAAGGTTTTATCCCCTTCTTAACGGAGTTGGCTATCTTTCCTCAGTTTGGGCCTTTGCTATTCTGACTTCCCTCCTGCTTCTTTCTGCCTTAACTGGTACAGCTCTCTGTCCTGCTCCTTCTGTGTTTCCTTATACTTCCGGAATGCTATCTTTTCTTCCTGACTTTCACAGCCACCTCTCTTGGGAACCATAGTGGCTTTTCTTTCATTTTGATTTGTTTATTTGCTTCACACAAAGGCTTGTTGCGTCTGTGATGGCAGTTTGATAATTCCCATTGTTGCTCCACACCTACTTCTAGCCTGTTTGCTAGTGCTTTTCTGAGGCACTCTCCCATCTTGCCAAAGTCAGCCCTCCTAAAGTCCAGTACCCTCACTTTTGTGTGGCTTGACTCTGTAGCTGAGTTTAACGTGAACCACACTGTTTGATGGTCACTTGTCCCCAGATGGCAACCTACTTCTAGATCTAAGATCCTCTCACTGCCCCCATTTGAGAGTACGAGGTCTAAGATTGCTCCCTCACGAGTGGGTTCCGAAACTAGCTGTCTAATGCCTGCCACCTGTAGGGCATCAAGAATGGCCCTGCTCTTGGATGTGGCTGCAGCAAATGTGCTCCAGTTAACATCTGGCATATTCAGGTCTCCCATCAACAGTATCTCCCCTTTCTCTGCCATTCTAAGAATGCCTTCCATCATATCCTTGTCCATTCCTTCCCCCTGACATGGGGGTCTGTACACAACCCCTGTGTGGATTGTGGTGCCCTTTCCAGTCTCCAAGGTGACCCACAGTGCCTCCTCTCCTCCTTGTTTACTCTTTTGTTCAGTTGCTTTTATCCTTTCCTTTACATAGAGAGCTACTCCTCCCCCTCTTCTCCCCTGCCTGTCTCTCCTGTAGGTTATGTACCCTGGTATGTTAACATCCCAGTCATGGTTCTCTGTGTACCATGTTTCTGTGACTGCTATGATATCCAGGCATCCCTCTTCCATTAAGGCCACCAGCTCAGGGAGCTTGTTGCCCAGACTACGGGCATTGGTACTCATTACCCTCCATTTCCTGATGGCCTTACCCCCTTTTGCCCCATCCCTGTCCTTCTTGCCTTTGTCACTTTCTCCATTTACCCCTGCCCTTCTCCCTGACAGAGAAGATCCTACCCAGTCCCCAGACCTTGTCCAGAAAGGGAAGATGGGAAGTCAGATGTGGTGCCTCTCCTGGGAACAAAAGATCAAGGATACAGAGCGGAAATTCTTCAGAATGGATTTAGGGTTCTGTGGAAGAAGTTTAGATAAAATACAGACACTGTAGCCTTTTCAGATGTGGTACTGGATCCATGTGCTAGACTGGACAGAGAGGTAAGGACTTTAAATTTCAACACATGGCAGATGGGATGGGGTTTACATATGGAGCAGACTAGGTTTCCTTCCAAGATGACAAGGTCTTGTAGGCATCTCAGTGAGGGGACTAGAAGAATACATTAGCCAGACTTTACACTATGCAGTGGGATGACTGCATCAGGAATATGACCTATAGCTTTCTTATGGTGGGAGCCACATGGATCTCACAACAGTACAGTAGGTATTTGTGGGGGCAAGGGAATGGGATGGCACATGGGTCACTTAATAGTTGGTAATAGAACAAACAGGTTCAGCAAAAGGCACTGCCTGGAAACAAAGCCACAGAAGACATTAGATACTGAAGCATTTGGTAATCATGAGTTCAAGCATTAGTAGAAATGGGTGTCAAACCAACTGGAAAGTCATATATTGCCAACCCCAGAAGCATGAGTAATGAAGTGGTGGATTTTTGATGACATTGGTTGCAAAATGCCACTTAGACTTAATGGATATAACGGAATCCGTTTCAAAGTCCCAAGGCACTCAGCCTTTAGGAAGGACAGGTCTAGGGACAAGTAGGAGTGTCCGTGTATGTAAAGGAGGACATCAAGGCAACCAGGGATGTAGTTGCAAGCGAGAATACAGAGGCAAAGTCACTATGGGTAGAACTGAATCAGACAAGAACAGGAATGTAAGAGGGGGGATTTATAGGCCACCAAATCAAAAAGGACAGGGCAGACAGGGATCTTGAGGGAGAAATTACAAGGGCAGCACTATAGGGGGATGCAGTATCATAGGTGTCTTTACACTGCAGCATGTACATGGGAACATATAGGGCCAAGCAGCACCAGATGTCTAGCACCCATGCATGCATTTCATGATCACTTCTTGTTTGAGGGATCAGAAAGTGAATGAGAAAAGGGGTACAAATAGTGACTATTTGCTAGGATACAATATAGGGAGAATTTTTGGGTACCAGTGCTGATCTATTAGTGTGGTTTGTTCCAGAGCTAGGTAAGGAGCATATCCAAAACTGGAATCTTGGATCTTTCCACTGACTGCAGCTAGTGCAGAATGCTGCAGCCAGGTTATTGATCGGTCTTTCATGGTCTGCTCATATAACCCTGGTTTTGCATGAATTGCACTGCATTGCCTTCAAGGTGGGCTTGCTCACCTACAAGGCACTATACAGTTCTGGTCCTGGCTATCTGATTGACCTCCTGACACCTGGCTGCCTGGTGCACTCATTCTATTCTTCTGCAGAAGGCCTCTTGATGATCCCTAGGGCATGGTTAAAGACCAAAGAAGACCACGCCTTCATGCTGGCAGGATCAGTGTTGTAGAATTCCCTACTACAATCACTAAGGGAGGCCTCTTCCATGGAAATTTTTAAGTGGGGCCATAAGGCACACCTGTTTATGTAGGCATTTGATGTCCATGGAATTTTAACCTAAGCTGAATATGTTTTAAAATTATTATTATTTAATGCTTATGATTTATTATGTTTTATAATTAACTGATCCTGATTTTAAACTGCTGTAATTTGTCTATAAACTGTTTCACCTCTATGTGAAGTGTCCAGAGCCTCCAGGATTGAGTGCTCAAGAAATACATTTTGATTTGACTTGACTTGACAGAAAGGGAGATTTTTGAGAAAATAAGGGAGTTGCTTAAAAGCAGGCTGGTTGGTGTACTAGGGGTAGGGGGTGATTTGGGAAAATGGTGCATCATGAAGAAGAACCTATGAGAGGCCAATGGCTCCTGCATGAGGCATATCAGGAAAAGAAAGAAGTACAGAAAACTGATTTGGTTTACAAGGGAGGTGGCTGGGGATTACAGTGAGAGATAAAGGAGAAGTCATGGGAGGACAGGGAATCCTACTGAGAAAAACTAGGGAAGGTCAACAAGGTGATGAGGAATGCTAAGGTGGAAACTGAACTGAGGAAAACAGAGAGAGTTACAGAGGGTGATGAGGCCTTCTTTCACTGCAGTAGGGAAAAGAGACAGATGAGAAAAGATACAGTCAAGATGAGTCTGGCCGAGATGTAGGTGAAAGAAGACAAGGTTAAGGCTGAAATACTGAATGATTTCTTTGGTCTGATGTTTACAAAGGAGAAGAAATATCCACCACTTGAGAGGAAAGTTAGAATTAGATTGTAGGAGGGCAAAACTGAGTACAGAACAAGTAGCCACTGAAGGACTACCTTAAGGGTAGGGTTGCTCAGATTTTGGATAGTAAATTTGGAATCCCTGGATTCCAAACTTTTTTTGGGATTCTTAATTTTGGTATTTAAGGACAAAAATCCAAATTCCAAAAAGCCCTTCTCTCCTTACCCTTACCTGCGACTGCAGGGGTCCTATTTGTGAAGCAGGTCAGGATTAGGTAGTATTAGTCCAGATTCACTATCAGATGCCAGTGGCTTCCTTGTTCTGGATCCCTCCCAATCTTGCCTTTGGTCCAATAACCCTCCCCCAAGTCCAAGATGATCCACCCCCTGACCTAGTCCTGGGGCACCCTTAGCCTTCAACTCCCCTAGTCTGACTCTGAAGACAAACCTATCAGTTCAATTGTTTTTGCTAGCCCATCATAAGCAGCTGAGCACTGTGTTTTATTGGCTGATACACATACTGTGATCCATGATGTCCTGTATGGCTCCATCCACCCCATGGTAACCCACACTGTTTCCCAAGGGCCCCAATTTTCTGTTATAAACAAAAGAAAATTAGCAGTGCAACAGGTCCCTAGTTCCCACTGCTGCACTAGCATGCATTTGGTTGGTTCTTCTAGTTGTTCTCCCAGAATTACCCATGAGGGAAGTGGTGGCCAAGCAAAGTAAGGCCATGCAGTTCAGACTCCGACAGATGCATATTACATACAGGAATTCAAGCAAACTGGCAAATTGCATCAATTTGTGTTGTAAAATTCACACAACTGCAGCCAAGTGCAAAGTAGCCACTACACTAAAACTCTGTGAAGTGCATAGCAGGCAAATTTATCACAACTTTCCTGCAAATTATAAATTCTCACATGCCTATTTTAAACCCACATAAAGACTAGGGCTTATAGTCACTGATAGATGTCGACAGGAGTACTGGGGACACTGCATTGTTGAGGTGCTGTCCTTAAACATGAAATATTAAATATGTTAAAATGATTTAAATTTGTAGTTGAACATGGAAGATAATGATCTCACTGCAGCATTCAGAAAGAGGAAAGTATAGTGGTATTATTCCTTCTTTCAGGGATGCTTCAGGTGCATAATGGCTGTTACATATTTACCTGCATACAGTCACTTATGCACTATGGTAAGACACTTTGTTTAGGAATGGCACTATATAATGTTAATTTCCCTTCTCTTGCTGTCTACGAACACTTTGGTCACCATTATGGCCATAGGTTACTTAATGGAGGAATTAACACACATCCCAAACATATCTTCTAATAACTGCAGAGATGTTCCTTCTGTTTAGTATGTGAACTAGAAAAAGCTCTCTGAATATCTGTCTACTAAAAGGTGTCCCCATTTCACCTAAAACTAATTTAGCACATTTATTAGATTTGTTACTATTTTTAGAATACTTTTATTTAGTTTGTTTTAACCTAAAATGGATGAGCAGAAATGAGGAGGCTTTTTAAAGGTTTGTACTTCCTGTATGAGTAAGAAATTTATTGACTCATCGGATGTCTCACCTTTTTAAAAATTAATCAGCGGGCTAAGCAGAAAAGTGCAATGGCCCAGTAATTATCTAATGCTCCCCATGAAAACACCCCTACCTCTGCGAGTATAAGAAATTTATCATTTTCAAGGACAGTGCTGCCCATTTGAAAGATCGTGAGGTAAGGGAACAACCTGTTATAAGAAGAGGATATAGGAGCAATTTTTCAAAGTCACAGGGCCTTTTTCTTATTTAAACCTTTGCAGTTTCATATTGCTACAGTTGCACATTTTAAGAATATTCCATGTTTAAGAACACATTCCTTGTAAGTTACACAGCATTGCTCTTAAATGTATTCAGTCAGCAGCAAGGGTACATGCTACACACTCGTTCAAAAATAGAAATGCATGCTCTGCAAGGACATACAGCAGGTAAAACACAGGCATAAGCAGTTACCTCATGTACAGCAAAGTAGTCATTAACTAGTAGAGAAAGTCACTATAGCCAGTCAGAAAAGGCAAGCAAACAAAAAAAAAGAAAAACTTGCAATTCTTTTAATTAGAGATTGAAGTTTGTTGGGTCTGACTTAGTCTCAAACCTGCACAACACATTGTGAGTGATGTAAGAAGTGGGAGATCTCACTGGATCAATGGCTTGGCCCTTATTTCAGTTTATGTACAATGGCTTAAGGTCATCAGAACATGGATATACAGTGAACTGAAAGTTTCAGTTTTTTTACTTTTTTGTTAATACATGCCCCCTGTCACATGGCCATTTCTCTGTCTACTGGTGTCTTGCACTGCGTTGTCATGAATCAGTCCTGGCGCTCTGCACAGTCTCAGTGTCCACATCTGAAGTTCTACTACTCATAAAGTACAATATGTTACAGGAGCAAGGATGGCATGTGCACTTAGCATGTATCCCCTCTGTCATGCAGGGAACACATGGATGGCACCTGGATTCAGGGAGCCAAGCAAGTCCCCAACTATTTCGAAGATATAATGAACTGACGGTAGGGATGAAAAGTCAGGTAATGGAGGTTGAGACTCTATTTTGTATTTTTATGATGCCCTATTCATTGCACTTGTTCAAAGTAGCCATACATGACAGGGACCTACATTTTGATGCCACATCAAACATGCAAACTTGAACAGCATAGCAAATATTTTCCTTGGGTCAATGCAAAAAAAGGTTGTCATTATGGACCCTGAAAGGATCCCATAGCTTTAGTGCAAGTCTTATAATTAATTGGTGGAAGAAAGGTGAAACTATAAATAAATTGTTTGTGGTGGAATTATACAAGTAAGCTGTATCTTAATCCCATATGTCAAGTAACTCTACAAATTAAATTTTTTCTACACTTTTGGCTTGAAAAGTAAGTGAAAACCCCAGGTATGCTCTACAAAATATCGAAATACCAAGGCAGGGATTCAGCATCCATATTTAATGCCTTCTACCTCAAGGAGATAGGATAACTCCTTGTCTAGTGGACCAGCCATGGTTGCCCAGGTGAAGGGTGTGTCATGTAGGAAGGATTGTATTGGTCTCACATGTAATGACCTTATATGGGCACACATCTCTTTGTCTAATATGTAATATGGAAGTGTCTCTGCTCAGAGTGGGACTTGCAGGTGAAGTCCGAAGAAGTAGTGGGGCTCACCTACCATTCTGACAATTGTGATAGGCTTAATAACAGTTTGCTCCACTGGAACACACCCCATGGGTGACATAAGGGATGATATCATCAAGTAAAAAATAAAGGGCACACATGGATCAGGTGAAGTTCTCCCTCATTCCCCTTTGGATGAGCTGATACCGAATTTATACTTGGTGAAAAAGACAAAAATTTAAATTTTTGATATCCGTGAAGCAGGTACAAAGAAACCCTGTTTTCCTTCATTACTTCAGAACTTTAAGGTCATAATGCATCATGTTTTAAAGTGAGTGCACACTGAGCAAGTCCAAGTTGTTGGCAAGCACATGATTTGCAGCAACCAATCAATAACAATGGAGATTGAGGACTCTTCACCATGCACATATCTCAGTGCCATTTCCATCTCTCTCTCTCTCTCTCTGGACCTGGCTACTGAAAGGAGCTTCCTTTTATGTTAAAAAAGAATGACTTTTGATCAGAAAACTTTAGAAATCAGAGAATTATGCATTATCATTCACATTAGCTATTTCAGTAGATTAAACTGTAGTTGTTGGCAAGTTGCCTAGTAAGCCCATGCTGCATAGGAAAGGACAGAGTTCACAGTGCAATTCTGCACTGGCAGCTGTATCCTATGCTATAGGAAGAGGTATAGATAATTTAGCAGACTGGGAATGGTGCAAGGGGAATTTGCACAAAATTAATTTGACGCTTTTTTTTTTTACTGAAAGCAGATGGTGTAGAAAGCACAGAAATCAATATTTCATAAGACGACATGCAAAAGGGTGCTGTTGTTAATGATTATTTTTGCTCAGTTTTCACCAGGAAGGAAGGTGAGCACTTGCCTGAAAGTGGCATCAAAATAACCGAAATAAGGGGGTCCTGGAGATGAGACAGCAGATATTTACAAGCAGCAGGGTCAAGAAAGGTCTGGCAGCCTTAAGATAGATAAGGCCCCTGGACCAGATGGTTTGCATTTGAGGATACTCAGGGAACTGGCAGCAGTACTGACTGAACCCCTGCTAAGGCTATTGAACTACACATTACAGACAGGGCTAGTTCTGAAGGACTGCAGGAGGATGTTGTTCTTCTCCACGGGGTGAGGTCAAGGAATAAGTGGGAACTAGAGACCTCTCAATGTGGCATCCATTGTAGAGAAACTGATGGAGTCACTGATCGAAGAAGTCATGGACTACCTGGAGATCAACGGTCTCCAAGATACTAAACAGCAGGAGTTTGTGGCAGGTAGGTCTGGTCAGACAAACCTGATAGTTTTATTTTATTCAGTGATGAAGGAATTGGATAGGGGCCACACCAAGGATTTGCTCTATTTTGACTTCAGCAAGGCTTTCAACTCGGTGCCCCACAGATGCTTGCTGAAGAAGATGGAGGATCTGGATGTAAGCAGGGGCATAGTTAATTGGGTATGAAACTGTCTGGAGGTAGGCAGGAGAGGGTTGTGGTCAATGTGGTCAAATCAGAAGAGAGGGAGATCATGAGTTGGGTGACAAAGGAATCTCTGCTGGGCCTGGTCCTCTTCAATATGTTCATCAGTGTCATTGGAGAAGATATCTGGGGCAGATTGTTTCTCCTTGCAGATGACACTAAGCTCTGTGAGAGGGTGGATAGCAACAATGGTATCAGAGAAATACAGAGTGACTTACAGAAGCTAGAGGGTTTGTCTAAGGGTTGGCAGTTGAAATTCCATGCCAAAAAGTACAGAATGATGTGCCTAGGGAATAAGAATGCCAGAACAGAATACGGAATGAGAGGGATGAGACTTAGCACTATAACTGAGGAACGTGACCCAGAAGTTATCATCGGTGACACCCTCAAGCAATAAAGCCAGTGTAACAAGACCCATGGTAAGGCAAATACTATGCCTGTGTGTGTAGGGAGGGGTACTGATAGCAGGAAGAAGGAAGTAATACTACCCCTTTATAGATCTTTAGTGAGTCCAAATCTGGAGTATTGTTCCCAGTTCTGGAGCCCTCTCCTCAGGAAGGATAGGGACAGACTAGAGATGGTGGAGTGCAGGGTAACAAAAATGAGTTTAGCGGCCAATAAGGCAGGTCTTACAACATGCACCTCAAGGCACTGAACATGCACTCACTGGAGATCAGAAGGGAGAGGGTAGATATGACAGAGACCTTCAAGTTCTTACAACAATTAAACCAGGTGAACTGTGAATAACTATTTAGCTTGAGTGCTAGTTTGAGGTAATGAGGACATGAGTGGAAACTGACAGGATGCAGATTCAGGGGGAATGTAAGGAAGTGTAACCCCCCCTGTTACCCGGGGTTACTAGAATCTCAATAAGACCTAGTGGTAGGCAGGGAAGGCAGCTTGTGAAACTCCAGTTAAATGGATTTCACACTGTCTCACTCTGTTCTCAGTCTCAGCTGAGACTGAGGGATGACATCACCATAGAACTATTGCAGCTGCATGAGCCACATTGGAATCTGCAGAAGGGAGTTAGATTAGAATGCTGGGAGTTTTGAACAGTGAGTGAGTAGTTGGAGTTGGAGATTGTTGTGTGAGGATCTCAGCAGTTCTGTGCACAGGCTCTTGGAGCCTCAGCTCTGAAATATAGCTACTTTTAGGGAAAGGTGTGTGTTTCCGCCTAAAGAGGGACACAGTAAGCTGTTCTTTAAGTGATGGAGCCCGCTGATATGGGTCTCTGTGCCCCATCCCTCAGGGGATGGGGGTGGAAGGTTTGCCTGCTATTCCAGGGGCAACCACCTGGCTACTGCTAGAGAAGAAGCTGCCTTATTTTTTCCCAAGTGTGTAGGGTACAGGAAGATTTCAAGATTCGCCTGTGGGGCATCTGCAACCAAAGGGTGAGTTCTGCTCTTTCCAAAGGGCCCATGTTTCACCTGAACTGTGCTAAAGTGGGGATTGGACTACTGAATTAGTGGGAAGCCTAGAGTAATAGGCTTAGCCAAAAGTAAAAGTATGTTCAAGTCCAGCACAAGTGGAAAGTCAAGATATGAAGAGGAGATGTGATATACATCTACCCTGTAATCTACATTGCCAAGCTTTCAAAAAGAGTTGTTTAGTGTCCAGAGAAATGGCTGGGTGTGGATTCTGGGAACTGGAGGTGGGAGACCCCCCATCTTTAGTAACCAGGTCCACCTCTACAGATTTGCTCTGTGGATTTCTACTTTGCCTCAGGCACTTGGCCAGTGATGAGGGAAGTACCCAGATGTGGATTGGAAGGAAATTTCCCTTAAGGAGTCGAAGGTTCTAAGGTCGTTTGGGGAGCCACCAACAGAAAATTGGTTCACTGCCATATGGACCGCGATCAAGTGGCCGGCAGGGGAGCCGGGTCAGGGGAAAAACCCAAGTAGTGTACAAGTCAGGCTGTGTACCCAAAGCTGCGTGCAAGTCCGGGCTGTGTGCCTGGTGGGTTCAGAGCCTGAGGGCTGAAATGTTGAAGAAGTGTTCTGTTGCTCTTATTTGCATT
Source organism: Neoceratodus forsteri (assembly GCA_016271365.2). Lineage (NCBI taxonomy): Eukaryota > Metazoa > Chordata > Ceratodontiformes > Ceratodontidae > Neoceratodus > Neoceratodus forsteri. The sequence continues at coordinate 878,067,408 of CM028134.1, read as the reverse complement.
ACCAGGAATGTAGCCTCATGGGGGTCTGTCTATGCTTTGTTTGTTCAGTTTGGATGTGAATAAAAGCCACACTTTAGAATCCCATTCCTGGTTTTGGACATTTCAGTTATTGCTTCCTGTGTTTGGATTTACTTGGGTGCCCCTGTGCAGAGTAACCAAACCTAGGCCCCCTGTGCCGAGTAACCTGGTCCTCCCTGAACCCAGTCCCCACCAGGTATTGCTGTCAGCTTCAACAGCATGCTACCTGTCATTTTGCAAAAAGGCAGGGGTCCAGGGGTCTTACAGAAGTATTTTTTTACTGAAAGGGTAGTGGAGTCATACCAGCTGAAGTAGTGGGCACTATAACAGTTGATGGTTTCAAGCACAGTTAGGACAGAGTGAGGGGTATAGTGATCATACAGGGTGACAGAATTGGGAAGGAGAATGGTGGAGGAGAGGGAGGGCTAGGATTCTGGACAGACAGTAGGTCCCAGAGCTAGATAGGGAACCCGGGCAGACTGGATGGACCATTGGTCTTTTTCTGCCATCATCGTCTAAGTTTATATGGTTATATTTTTTTATTTATTTTTTTTGTCCCCAGCAGCAGAAGCTGGGCAGAGTGAATTTAGAAGACTGGAAAAGGTGGTGGAGGTGGTAGTGGTGGTGGTGGTGGGGAGGGTAGAGAATTTATTGGGCACATAATTTGACTGCTGGTGGTGTGGGGCACAGAAATCCATCTTTTTGTTATGTTTTGCCTGAGCAAAAACTGTGTTAACTGGGCTGTGACAGGTTTCTCAGTGAAGGTGAGGAGGAAGGGTATCAGTGGGTAACGTAACAGGCGTGTGTGTCTGAGCATCTGCCATCATGTAGTGTAGAAATCACGATGAAGAGAAATGGAAGACAAATGGATGCAAGGGGGAGGAAAAGAACAGTGAAAGGTTCTACCATGCCAGTTCCACCAAGTACCAGTTCTACATGTGGTGGTAAAGGAGAAGGAGTCAGGACAGGGACTGGGAGTTATAGTGGTGAGGCATGGGCTACACCTTAGAGAACAACTAGGGCAGGGCATGTGATGGTCAGTTAAAAGAAACTATGGTTTATTATCCCCCAGAAATCAACTGGTTCTAGGCCAACTGAAAACAGAAGTTTTCCCAGTCAGCCCCAGTTATCTAGTGCATTTGGTCATGAAAGCACCCTGAGCAAACCAGAAGCACACTGGTCTCCCACTGTTTCTCCTTCAACTATCTTGTGGTCCCACAGCCCATGGGATTATAAGAAATAATCTCAAACTGTAATGGCAAGCCCCCCTGTTTGTCCTTTGTGAACAACGCACCAACTACTAGTGCCTTTGGCAACAGCACCACCACAGCCACCTCAAAGAAACATAGAAACATAGACTTTGATAGCAGATAAGGACCACTTGACCCACCTAGTCAGCCCATTTCCCTAGCTACTGGATAAGATGCAGATCCTAGTTAATCAACAGCCTATTTCTTCCTACCCCCCAACAAGAATTGCCTTATGTCTGTCCCATGCATTCTTGAATTCTCCCACAGTTTTAGACCCCACAACCTCCTCAGGAAGGCTGTTCCATGCATCCACCACTCTCTCTGTGAAAAAAATACTTCCGCACATTTCCCCTGAGCCGTCCTTCCTCTATCTTCCAATTGTATCCTCTTCTTCTTGCACATATCTTTTTCTGAAAGATGTTACCCTCTTGAACTTTGATGATTCCACTGAGGTACTTAAAAGTTTCTATCATGTCCCCCCCTCCCTCCTTTCCACAAGGGTATACATGTTAAGCTCCTTTAGTCTCTCCCTATATGGCTTCTCTTGCAGACTCTGCACCATTTTAGTTGCCCTCCTCTGGACTGCACCATCCTGTCTATGTCCTTGAAGAGATGGGGTCTCCAGATCTTCATGCAGTACTCCAGATAGGGTCTCACCAACTGTCTGTACAGAGGTATAACAACTTCCTGTTTTCTGCTTGTGATGCCTTTATCTATACATCCCAGAATTCCCCCCAGCTCTCCCTATTGCCTTCTCACATTGCTTGCCAACCTTAAGGTCATCTGATATGATCACTCCCAGGTCTCTATTTTTTTTGTTGTTACTACCCCCCCCCCATTGTGTATTCTTCCCCTGGGTTTTTGTTTCCCAGGTGCATTATTTTGCACTTCTTTGCACTGAATCCAAGCTGCCATACTTCTGACCATTCCTCCAACCTTGCCAAGTCCCTTCTCATTCTTTCCATGCTTCCTTGTGTATCAACCCTGTTGCAGATCTTTGTGTCATCAGCAAAGAGGCATCCTTTTACCTCTGCACCATAGGCATGGATATTTGCCTGTCCACCAAGATGTGCCCCCCTTATTATGCCCCCTTTGCCCCATCTCCCAAATCAGACACCAACAGTAGTACCAGCAGCACAAATCTGTGTTGCTGCTCAGAAAATGTATGAAGGGGGGTGACAGAGTCTGGGTCTGGCACTGAAACTGCCTATATATTGTCAGCTAAGGAAAAAGTTTAATTGTTTAGGATAGGGTGGGGTGTCCAAACCCCACAATTTTACCAAAGCAAGAGCTGTAGTACCCCCAACTTTATGTTGTGCCTTGTTGTAGAGGAGAGTGCCAGTTAGGAGAATATGGAAGCAGAGCTATTGCAGCAGGTTTCCTTCTGTTATTGATCTGTAGCCAAACTGCCAATGTGTGCCTTACTAACGGTGAGATCCAAAAACTGACAGAGAGTAAATTGCACATAACTGGCTAATTCATCTGTGCTTTATAAACACTGTACAAATGCATGAAGTTCTTGAACAGACCCCTTCCATGTGATGAACAAATCATCTATAAGTCTATTATAGAAGTCAATTTTGGCCAAAAATTGATTCCATTCAAAATTAAAAACAAAAAACACATCCTTTCCTGTTGGTAAAGATAAACATTTGTGTAGTCAGGGTCCTTGCCTGCCTCTATGGCAATGCCTTTTCATTACAGGGACATGCGATCAAGAAGCAAACGAAACAAAATGTAATTAAGAACTTTTGCTGTGATGGAAATAAGAAATTCAATAAAAAGTCCAGCATATTCAGTAGTTATCAATACATTGAGCCAGTGGCTCAGGTAAACAGCCAGTGCTGACTACTATGGGTCAGGTTGGAGTATCCCTTAGATTTCTGTGGCTTTTCGATAGGCCATATAAGACCACTTGTATGGGATGTTTCACAGCAAGAAAAGTGTATGTCTCTTGTGAGATGACCTGATTGATGACAGCAGCATACAATATCAACTTCTTCTTTAATGAAAGACATCTATAGGCAGGGGTGGACTGGGACCCATTTGAGCACTGGGCAACAATGTTGTTTTTGTCTCTTAATCAAATAGATGGGGAGCTAATGCTGCTGCAAATATTGAAACTACAGGTGGGAAGTGGCCCCCAGAATTTTTTTTAAATCTGCATTCTAGTGCATTTTGAAGGGAATTTCAAACAGAATTTGCTATTCTGTTACTTCCTTCCCATGCCCAATAAGTTTCACCCTTGCCCCTCCCCAGAGTCCCCACAGTTTAGTATTGGGGGGATAAATTTATTTTGGCCAGCTGCCCTGTTGATGTTTGGAGGGTATATAACTCCTCAGACGAAGGATTCAAAATGTTCAGTGATACGGTCCATTTTTTGTCCATAACAAGGAAGAAAAAAACATAATTTAAGGTAAAATGCTAACATAATACTGTGAAGGGTTCATATCTCAGAGACTTATTCACAAATGTGGTACACAACTCTTATGCAGAGCACAGCAAATAACTTGTTGAGAACATGTCACTGGTTTAACATATTTTATAAAGTAGGAACATCTCTGATGCTCTAAACTGAATCTTAGAGCTTTGCTTAAAGAGCAGCTGACAACTTCAGGAGAACTTTAACAAAACATAATATTTAGAAAAAGTTCAGCCTGAATTCACATTAGTGCTTTATTCTTCTTCCCCATTGTTTATTGCTGAGGTCAAGTACATAAAACAGGATTTTTGCTCCAGAAGAGTTCATCTATTTCTGTTGCTGTCTCCCTACCTAAGGTCATAATGCACTGCTTGTGACATCACAGTTACTCTCATGGCAACAGATTGTGATGTCACAACAGAGCATTATGACTTGAAGTAGGGACTAGGCTATAGAGGCAGATTAACTTTATAGTAACAGTAAGGGATAACAATCATGTATTTATGCACATTTCCTCAGTAATAAATAATGGGGAGGAGAAATCTAGAATATATATGGAATACAAGCAGAATTTTACCTATTTACTATGTTTTTCAAAGTTTTCTTTCAGGCATCAGTAGCTCTGTAAGTACAAACAATGCAAAAGTTTCTATGAGCCAAAAAGCCTCAAAGTCTGACAAAAATGTTACATCTCATGGCTACTTTTAACGTCACTAAGTAAGATTACAGGGATAAATCTACAATCTGTGCAGAAAATATGCAAATAATTAATGACAAGCAACATCAATAATATTTTTTTTTACTTTTAGCACATTCTACTGACATCCACATCTGCACTTATCAATTTCAATTTACAGTTTTACTCAATGACGTTGCACTGTACTCCCCCCCCCTTTTTTTTGTAGTGAAAACAAAACAGTACCGCACTGGCAAATCCTGGCACCTGTGGAAACCAGATGCTTCTGCATCTCACAGGGCTTCTTTAGATGAAAACTACTTAAATAAATACACCAATAAATGCATGAAACACAGTGAAATGACTAATAGGGCTGCCAGATAAAAACAAATGTGTGCAACTAATTTCAAGCAATTCATATGTATTTATTGAGGTCTACAGATGCTGTCACATTTCCATTCTATACACTGGCAGCATGCCTCCTGCTTGCCATTTATAAAGTGCAGCATACACTTGTTACCTCTTCAGGTGACCAGGAAAAGCAGCCGTACTGTGAGTGTGTAGTTTGGGAGTGGGCAGCTACATGGGGCTGAGCCTGGGAGGGCATTAAATCACAACTCAGGTTATAACTATATTTGTCTACACTGAAATGGGCAAGAGAAGAGCAGCACTGTATGACAGCTGGGCCAGGGGGGGCACTGAAGAATTTGCTGGGACTGTATATAACACTTCATTGCCTGCCCCCCATACACTTTGGCTCAACACAGAAACATAGACTTTGACAGTAGATAAGGACCACTTTCCCCACCTAGTCTGCCCATTTCCCTACCTACAGGATAAGCCGCAGATCCTAGTTAACCAACAGCCTATTTTTTCCTACCTTCCACAAGAATTGCCTTACATCTGTCCCATGTATTCTTGAATTCTCCCACAGTTTTAGACCCCACAACCTCCTCAGGAAGATTGTTCCATGCATCCACTACCCTTCCTGTGAAAAAATACTTCCTCACATTGCCCCTGAACCACCACCCCCATCTTTAAATTGTGTCCCCTTGTTCTTGCATGTCTCTTTTTCTGAAAGATGCTACCCTCTTGGACTTTGTTGATTCCACTGAGGTACTTAAACATTTCTATCACATCCCCCCTCTCCCTCCTTTCCTCTAGAGTACACATATTAAGCTCTTTTAGTCTCTCCTCGTATGGCTTCTCTTGCAGACCCTGCACCATTCTAGTTGCCCTCCTCTGGACTGCCTCTGTCCTGTCTATGTCCTTGCAAAGATGGGGTCTCCAGAACTGGATGCAGTACTCCAGATGGGGTCTCACCAACTGTCTGTACAGAGGGATAACAACTTCTTGTTTTCTGCTGGTGATGCCTTTACCTATACATCCCAGAATTCCCCCAGCCCTCCCTATTGCCTTCTCACATTGCTTGCTAACCTTAAGGTCATCTGGTATGATTACTCCCAGGTCCCTTTCTATTTTTGTTGTTGTTACTACCCCCCATTGTGTATTCTTCCCTGGGTTTTTGTTTCCCAGGTGCATTATTTTGCACTTCTTTGCATTTGAATCCTAGCTGCCATACTTCAACCCCATTCCTCCAACCTTGCCAATTCCTTCTCCATCCTTTCCATGCTTCCTTGTATATCAACCCTGTTGCAGATCTTTGTGTCATCTGCAAGGGCATACTTTTCTTCCAGTCCATCTGTAATGTCACTTATAAAGACATTAAAAAGGACTGGACCCAGTACTGAAACCTGCAGTACCCCACTAGTAACCCCTCTTTCTTCAGAGTGGACTCCATTTACAATTACCTTCTGTGTCCTGTTGTCCAGCCAATGTTTTACCCAGGCTACCACCCTGGGACCCACTCCCAGCTGGTTAATTTGTCTATTAATCTTTTATGTGGAACTGTGTCAAATGCCTTGCTAAAGTCTAGGTAGGCCATGTCCACAGCCCCTCCCTGGTCTACTACTTTGGTCACCCAGTCAAAGAAGTCAATTAGATTCATCTGACATGGCCTTCCCACTGTAAACCCATACTGCCTTGGGTCCTGTGCCCCACTGGCCTCTAGGTACTCAACAATTCTTTCTTTCAGAAGTGATTCCATCACTTTCCCTACCACAAAGGTCAAACTGACAGGTCTGTAGTTTCCAGCCTCTGTCTTGGTCTCACTTTTGTGAAGGGGAATCACATCCACCTTCTTTCAGTCCTTGGGTACCACACCATCCTCTCTTTACCTGTTAAAAAGGGTAGTCAGTGGTTTCACTAGTTCTCCCCTTAATTCTTTTAGAATTCTGGGGTGAATTCCATCAGGCCCCATTGCTTTGTCCACCTTCAGTTTTAGGAGTTCTTTCAGAACCCTTTCTTCTAGGAAAGGGCTGGGATCAACCCCCTATCCAGAGTGCTTCTGTTAATTGGATTAGGTGCCTCCCCCTCCTCTTTTGTGAATACTGAGCAGAAATATTCATTTGGTATCCCTGCTTTTTCAGTACCACCCTCTGCCCACCCACCGTTCATTCTATTCAGCCCCACTATCCCTCTCTTTGTCTTTCTATGCTCCCTGATGTACTAATAAAAGGCTTTATCCCCCTTCTTAACAGAGTTGGCTATCCTTTCCTCAGTTTGGGCCTTTGCTATTCTGACGTCCCTCCCTGCTTCCTTCTACCTTAACTGGTAGAGCTCTCTGTCCTGCTCCTTCTGTGTTTTCTTATACTTCCTGAATGCTATCTTTTTCTCCCTGACTTTCCCCTCCACCTCTTTTGAGAACCATAGTGGCTTTTTCTTTCATTTTGATTTGTTTACATGCTTCACACAAAGGCTTGTTGCCTCTGTGATGGCAGTTTTGATGATTGCCCATTGTTGCTCCACCCCTCCTTCTAGCCTGTTTGCCAGTGCTTTTCTGAGGTACTCTCCCATCTTGCCAAAGTCAGCCATCATGAAGTCCAGTACCCTCACTTTTGTATGGCTTGACTCTGTAGCTGAGTTTAACGTGAACCACACTGTTTGATGGTCACCTGTTCCCAGATGACAACCCACTTCTAGATCTGAGATCTTCTCACTCTCCCCATTTGAGAGTACGAGGTCTAAGATTGCTCCCTCATGAGTGGGTTCCAAAACTAGCTGTCTGAGGCATGCCACCTGTAGGGCATCAAGAATGGCCCTGCTCCTGGATGTGGCTGCAGCAAGTGTACTCCAGTTAACTTCTGGCATATTCAGGTCTCCCATCAACACTATCTCCCCTTTCTCTGCCATCCTAAAAATGCCTTCTATCACATCCTTGTCCATTCCCTCCCCATGACATGGGGGTCTGTATACAACACCTGTGTGGATTGTGGTGCCATTTCCAGTCTCCAAGGTGACCCACAGTGCCTCTTCTCCTCCCTGTTTACTCTTTTGTTCAGTTGCTTTTATCCCTTCCTTTACATAGAGAGCTACTCCTCCCCCTCTTCTCCCCTCCCTGTCTCTCCTGTAGGTTACGTACCCTGGTATGTTAACATCCCAGTCATGGTTCTCTGTGTACCATGTTTCTGTGACTGCTACGATATCCAGGAATCACTCTTCCATCAAGGCCACCAGTTCAGGGAGCTTGTTGCCCAGGCTATGGGCATTGGTACTCATTATCCTCCATTTCCTGATGGCCTTACTCCTTTTTGCCCCATCCCTGTCCTTCTTGCCTTTGTCACTTTTTTCATTTAACCCCGCCCTTCTCCACATTGACATCTCTATGTTGGCGTTTACTGCACTTACTACCGTGACTTTTTTTGGAGGGACTAGGATTTCCCTGGTCCTTTCCAGTGCCTCCCCCCTTGGCTAGTTTGAATACTTGCCAATGAAGCATTTAAACCTATCACCTAGGATCCTGGTTCCCATCCTGGACAGATGCAGCCCATCATGCCAGTATAGGCTTGCATCACTCCAGGTGGATGCCCAGTCCCCAATGAAGCCAAATCCCTGAGCTTTGTACCAGTTTTTCAACCACTGATTAATCCCATGGTGTGGAGCACCCTAGCCTCACGTACAGCATAGAGAGGCGGCACCTCCGAGAAGGTTACCGTGCATGCTACTTGTCTAAGGCCCCTCCCCAATTCCACAAACTCTTCCTGCACTGCTCTGATTCCTTTCTTAGCCAGGTCATTTGCCCCTAGGTGGACAATGACATCCAGCTCCCTCCTCTGTGCAGCTGCTCTGGCAATCCTGAGGATTTGCTCCCTGTCCCTCCAAGCCATGGTGCCAGGCAGGTACCTTACCTCCCTCTCCCCTTCCTTCCCCAGTTCTACCTTCCTAACAATGGAGTCCACAACCAGAAGTTGTTTCCTTCTCCTTTCCCCCTTTTAAGGCTTTGCAATCCCTAAATAAAGTTCCTTTTTGATTTGTTTGAAATTCTTGTCTGAGTGCTTATTGTGTAATAGAGTATAAGCTGCATGCTCATTGGGATAACTGTTATTGCACTGCAGAAAAACCAAATGAATGTGTGGGTGGGAGGGATGGTACACATATACATAATGGGTCACCCATGGGACACAACTGTGATGGGATTTAAAATCCACTACTGTCGTACCATACTTTTTTACAAAAATCTTTACATTACTAAATACAGTAGGTTCTCAAATTAATTACATTTTGGTCATTTATTCAAATACCAGTTCAGTGGAAACATACTGAACCTAAATTTCCATTACTCATCTGTAACAGTATTACAGTATTTGACAGTATATAAGTAAAATCAATTAAATCAAGTAAATCAATTTAAGGTGCACAATCTGAATGCATGTGATCCTCAGTTGATACTCCCATTTAGAAGATGGTTCATCCTTAACTTCCATGAGAAAAATGCAAGAATTCTTCTGCAGCACTGAACCAAGAAGTTGCATTTCTCAAATCCAGAGTGCACAGCTTCCTCCAACCCGAACAAACAGCATGCAGTATGGTAGCCAGCTACCAGCAGTCTCATGTAGGTATCGCTCAAGTGATGTACTGGTGCAGGAAATGCACAAGGGAATTGTAGTCCTTTACCATTTAGGTTTTGGACATAACCACAGACACAGAACTTGAAAGACAGACTACAACACAGAACTAGAAAAAACAGTAGTAGAACAGAAATGCATCATCGCTGACCGGGCATAGATCAAGGGACTGTCTCAGGCAGCATGTGTATTAATGAGAGGGTGTGCTGCAACAATAGAGCAATACAAAATGAATCTCTTTGCCTCCCGGGCCCTCGGTCAGTGCCCAGAAGCCTGACTGGTCAGTCCATCCCTGTATATAGGATCATTAAAAGGGACCTGGGGGTAGTCATATCAGATGACCTAAAGGTGGGCAAGCAATGTGAGAGGGCAGAAAGGAGGGCTGGGGGATACTGGGATGCATAGGGAGAGGCATCACCAGTAGAAAACAGGAAGTTATTATCCCTCTGTACAGACAGCTGGTGAGACCCCATCTGGAGTACTGTGTGCAGTTCTGGAGACCCAGTCTCCACAAAGACATAGGCAGGATGGAAGCTGTCCAGAGAAGGGCAACTAAAATTGTGCAGGGTCTGCACCGGAAGACATATGAAGAAAGATGAAAGGAGCTTAATATGTATAGCCTTGAGGAAAGGAGGAGAGGGGGACATGATAGAAACGTTCAAGTACCTCAAGGAATCAACAAAGTCCAAGAGGTAGCATCTTTCAAAAGAGGTGTGCAAGAACAAAGAGGCACAATTTGAAGATAGAGGGGGGGCAGCTCAAGAGGTAATTTAAGGAAGTATTTTTCTGAAGAGAGGGTTGTGGATGCATGGCATGGCCTTCCGGAGGAGGTTGTGGAGTCAGAATCAGTGGTGGAATTCAACATGCATGGGACAGTCATAAGGCCATTCTAGGGGGTGGGAGTAGGAAGAAGTAGGCTGCTGGTTAACTAGGATCTGCAGCTTATCCAGTAGGTAGGGAAATGGGCAGACTGGGTGGGCCAAGCGGTCCTTATCTGCCATCAAATTCTATGTTTCTATGTTTGGACAATAAAAATTCTGTTCTGTGAGCTGTTTTAACATTTCTGCCTCATATTTCTCCTTCACACATACAAAAATAGATACCCCATGTCCACTGATTTTCTGATGATTTTATCATTGTTCTTAAGGCCCTGTATTACCAGACTCTCTTCTTTAGTACAGTTGAAACATCTGTCAAGCTGCATGTTATTAAAAAGTTCCTCTAATTTCTTAATATAAGCCTTGCTGGTAAGTCTCTCTGGACTTCCACTGGCACTAGTAGATCCACAGATATGCCCACCACTCCCAGCAGAGCAGGCAGTGCAAGAACTATGACACACACCACCACATCAAATCTTACTGAAGACAGTGCAACTTCTACAACATCATCTCCAGAAATCTTGCTTTAATCAGGTAGGATATATGGCTCATGCCATATCACTATCATTTAAATAAGACCAAATAAGTCACCCAACCCACCTTCAAGGGACAGTGATGGTGACCCCAACACCAAATGTACAGATTTGCAACTTCCTTGGTCTAATGACCTCATGTAGTCCATTGACTAGAACAAGATTGTCAGCCAGAAAGCAGCAGATGTCTTAATTCAATTTAAAAATATTTAAACAATTTTAAATGATTTAAAGTATTAAAAAATGAAAAGAAAACTCTACACCCATGCATGGTGAAAAATGTAATTCCCTATATGTATTTCCTTTTAATTTGCATTGATGTTCCTGGATTCATACATTTTATGGGGGAAGGGATGGTTATTACTAAATTTAAAAATAGGGCCAGTGAAAGGTAATAATTTATATGGAGGTAAAACAGGGTAACCCTTGAGCTCAGCAATAAATACATTTATTTATTTTTATTTATTTATCATTGCCTAGGATTACAAATACCTTTGAGCCAAGGCTCTTTTACAAAGGTTACATGTCAGATACAGTACAATACAGAAAAATATGGAACATAACATGTTAAGAATGGGAGAAACATCAATGCTGTAGTCAAAATAAGCTGGACTAGAATGCAATAACATAGAAGAAGACCAGAGAAAAATACAAGATTGGAGCAGAGTGGTGGGAAAAAAAGGTGACACAAGGTGAGGGGGTACACAAAGGGAGGTTGGAGCAGCCAGAGCTATTGTCAACATCACAGGGGGGCAGGAAGTGTCAGAGTCAACATAATGGGGACAAGTGCTAGTGGTGGGAAGGGGGGATAAGGCAAGGAAGGGGGAGGGAGGTGGGAGAGGAGGGCAGATACAATTTAAGTGCTAGTGAGGAGGAGCACAGAGAGGATAGGTTGATGATGGGTAGGGCTGGTTATATGTAGTAGTCACAGGAGCTAGCAGCAGTGAGATGAAGGTGGAGCTTGGATTTGAACAGGCCAAGCTTAGGAGTGGAGGAGATGTCAGGCTTGAGATGATTTTTCCAGATAGCCCCCCTATGGGCAAAGGATCTTTGGCCCTGGAAGGTGTGACAGCGGGAAACCTGGAGGCGCTGAATTTCGGATCCCCTGGTGTTACAAGGATTCAGGCATGGTCACAGTAGGGCTTGGACTACAGGAGGAGAGGGGCCCATGGTTACTTTCTTCATCATTATGCAGGTTAGATACTTAATGTGGTTGGAGAGTTAAAGCCATCCAGTTTGTGCACAAGGTCACATGTATTTGTGAGATGGGGGGCACCAGAGATGAGCCGACAGGCCTTATTGAGAGATGTCAATATTCGTCTGAGTGCAGTAGCTGATGCAGAGCCATAGATGATCAGGCCATAGTCAATGATGGAGACCACTGAGCTCTGGACAGCAATCTTCAAGGCTTCTGATGTAAGATGTTGCCTGTGCCAGTATAGTAAACCTGTTGAAATGCATATTTGTAGCTTTGGCAACACAGTCAATGTGGGCACCATAGGATAGATTTGGGTGCAGAAATATCCCAAGGTATTTAAAGGACTGCACTTGATCAAGGGTGTTTCCAAGGCTAGTTGTAATGGTGAGGGGGTGATGCCTATGCTTATTGTGAGGGCTGTTGAAAAGCATAACCTTTTTTTTTTTGTTTTTTTTTACATACAATTGCTATAGCTCTGAACTGGGATTCATTGTAGATTGTGTCATACCACCACAAACACTAATCCACAGCAGATGCATGGACTTTCCACAAATCAGCTACAGTGGCACCATCAAGGATACAATGCAGTACTGCTGCAGTGTATCACAATGTGAACAGTATACCAGAAGAAATTGTGTAATTCAGTGGCAATTAAGACCTTTTGTCATGCAGTATTTTGTGACATGTCATTTATTTCAAGTTACTGCAATGCACTGTAGCTAGCTCCACTGGACAGCAATTCATATTTATTGCTATCTTAAGTTTTATCTCACTATTTGTAATCTGTTTTACTCTATACCAATTACTGCATTGGAAACCAAAGTAGTCTAGCCAAATTGAAAAAAAAAGCTAAACTGACTTTTCAGGCTTCCAAGTTGAAACCTAATTGAAGTTTCCTCTGGACCACTTATTTCACTCTTAGTCCCACCATACCCACTTGGGTTGCTTGGCCCATTTCCTCTCACTGGCTGTTCCTTCTGTTCTCCTCTTTGGTGAATCAAAGTCATGCTTGGTAGCCTGGCACCCCTCTAAGATTCCTCCTGTGGTGGATAAGACAGAGATTACAGGTTTTGGGCCAGAGTTAGGAGTAAGTGAAGGTAGGTAAGGACTGTCAGTCTCCATGGAGTTTCAAAGGTAAGAAAAGGTACATTGAGGAAGGAAGGAGGATCCCAGTTTAAGTCCAGTGTGCTATAAAATAAATCTTATAAACAAGCAGAAAAACAGCAAGCATAATACACATGCTGAATCAATTTAAGCACTGCACCATTAATGAATCTGGAAACAAATGACTGTGAATCTTCTTTTTATACGAAGGTTGAATATAATAAAGAAGGTAAAATCTAAAGGGGTGACAAATATTTTCTATGCACTACAGAAACGTTAGTGCAGTAAGGTGTTATCTAGAAACATAAACTTTTGTCCAAATACCATTTGGTTTGAGAAACATCTGAACTATATTGACAGCCACATTAAAAGTACTTTAAGATTTGCTTAGTAGGCAGATAAAACATCCACTTTCAAATCTCTAGCATGCAATAAAAGACATGCCTGTACCTGCAGGAAGTGAATATAAAAAGGACAGAATGAAAATATTTATATGACTACCTTTTTCACACATGAATGGGCACAACGCTGCTGTAGTGTACAGTACTTGGAACACATCATCTCAGCAAGATACTGAACTAGATTGCTTAGCAGAAAGCATGCCATGACTAATAAGTTAACCAGACAAAAATGCTTTGTGAAAAGTGGATAACATTTCCTTATCTAGCTAGCATAAATGGAAATGACCATAACACACAATCATCTTTCTTTATGTTAGTCTTGCAATGTCACATTTGGTAAATGAGGACATTTGTATCCACTAGAAAAAGACAATAACAGTCTGACAGATTTTTGCAAGATTTGTGAGTGTTGACATGTTAACTATTAAAGGATCAAAATCTTGCAATGGCTATGGAATGCTGATCAAAAGCAAATATAATGAAAAGTGGGTCTAGAAAAGTTAAATTGGACTGGGACTTTTCATAGAGGGACTAGCAAATGGGTGTGGTTGTCTTTTACAAAATACCATCAGTATCTTATGACCGTTTCTCACAACCACCAGTCCAGAAGATTGAGTGGTGAAATAACAGCTGCCATTAGGTGCACAGGGAGATTCATACAGCACACATTGAAGACAGACTACAGTAAATACAAGATATCACAGGGAGGTTTAAGGACTTGTTCAGAGTCACAAAAGGCAATTAAGCAATTGCAACAAAAAATTATGTGGTCTAGCTTTTTGGTAGAATTGCACTAGTCTGCACACAGAAATGACGTACTCATCACTTTTGAGCCATAAAGCTGGTATACTGTAACAGATGCATCAAAGTAGTTAAAAATAGCATTAAAACATATTGGCATATTTTAAATGATGTTAGTACTGCCATAAATAAACAATTGCATCTAAATCTTCACTTTTAAAACTCCACTCCTAAGTCTTAAAGGTTCAAGCTTTCATACAAAAAAAGAACACATAAATAATATCTTAAGTTCCCACTTCTGAAGTTAGCCATTTTTAAAGACAATGAGATTGATTTTTAGAGACAGGTATCCTGACAGTGGCACCAGTCTGCAGAATTGTACCAAGCAAATATCCAAGAGCCTCTTAATGACTAATCTTGGTTGATGCAAGCAGCCTGTCAGTGAGCAATCTTCTGCCAGAAGTTCATACAACTGAAACAAATATGGTGGCACCTGTGTCAAAATTGACACATGCATCCTTATTTTGATGCAAGCTGCCATTAATCAGGAAAACACTCACAAAAACCAGAGTACATTTTAAAATAAGGTGCTAGAGATTTTGGCACAAACAGTAAGATGCTGATGGAGTAGAAAATATGCCTGTTGGTCATCTTCTTGACCTTTGAAACCCCTGACCAATTTCTTTAAAAAAGTATACCTTTTGGTGCTGTGAGGGCTAGGGAACTGATTTCCTGTAAATGAAAGCTTGAATCATTTTGACGTGCCTGAGCCATATCCATTCAGTTCGCATAGTTCTGAAAACATGAGACAGTTTCCATCAATCAATACTTTTCAATAAGAATAATAATTATATATATATATATATATATATATATATATATATGCTCCTGCCATCACTATTACTATTATCTACCTCCATAACCTCTTCTTCTCCTCAACTACTGTCTCTGATGCTTGGAAGTGGGCAGCTGTCTTCCCCCTTCCGAATGTACAGTAGATGATCATTCCTGGTAACTACCATCCAATCGCCATTCTCTTTACCCTGGCTAATCTCCTCGAATACCCTGTACTCTCTCAACTTCCCTCATCTTCAGATCCTCTTCCTTCTTCACTCCTTTACAGTCTGTCTTGAGAAAGTACCACTCCAAGTTTACCTCCCTCCTTCTGCTTGCTGACTGTCATCCTTTTTATTATAGACCAAGGCCAGATCACCTCTGATGTCTTTGTCATTTTGGTTAAAGTCTTTGACACTGCTGTCCACCCTTTTTCTGGACAAGCACAGGGCATTGGGATTTTCTGCCCACTCAGTGAGTTAGTCTCACTCCTACCTTGAGGGCAGGTCTAGAACCATCAGTATAGGTGATAATCCATCCTACCACTATGTATCTGCTCAGCAGTGTCCCTAAGGGTTCACCTTGGTGCTATCCTCTTCTTTATCCTCCTTAGAGATCTCCCTGCTTCCAGTTCCACTGTATCCATACACATATATGCAGATGATATGGTGCTTTTTGCCCCTGACCTCACTGCTCTGCTCCTACTGGACATTGATAATATCCAGCAGTGCTAAGAAAACAATCTTTATTACTTTTGGATTCTGGCTGTGGATCACCTGGCTCTCCCTTCTCCTTCCTTACCCTTGAGGGTGCTGCAACTGAGGATATCTCCTCCTTTGTGTACCTCGGGGTCTGGTTGGACTGGCATCTCAGCTTCCTCTGGTGAAGAGCCAGTACAGCTCAGCAGTGCTGAGGATTAGCAGGAGTCCTCACTTGAATTTATAAGTGCCACTAGTATGACATATTACATGTAAATTAATTTGTGGGTGATATATCAAGCAAAAAGTAATTGCACTGACTTCTTTCTACTGTTCAGTGCCCTCTTACTTGCCTGTTTAACCTTGTCAGCTAATCTTTCAAACCAAAGAAGTGGCCTGTTAGTGATTTCCAGTTTGAGGAAGTTCAATATTGCTATATGGGAGTCCTATTTAACAGAAAATTAAACTGGAATGGGCATTTTACTAATTTGTAAAACAAAATGCTACAATTTCAACTAATGCAGTCTTTAGGTTTTAAAGTTTTTGAAGATAACTCTTATTTTTCCCTTAAAAAGACATTTGAAGCAAAAGTTAATGCTCAGTAACTATATTGGAGGGGCATTTGGGGAGTATAAGAAAATGTATCATTGTTAGAAAAGAACTATGTATCAGCAAAGGACTGTTTTGGGATTACCAAGGGATACTCCCTCAGCAGCCTTTAGATTAGAGTCATATATGAAGCCACTGGTAGAATTTATGACGCATAAAAAGCATTACATAATGATGAAGAATATAAAATATGGAAAACTGAAGGCTTCCAAAGCAATGCTGGATAGAAGCCACCATCAAACTAATCTCCAACCCAAGATTTGAGAAACTCAGTGAGATACTAAAAAGGAATGAACTGCTGGTTTTGGCTATAGAGAGGAAAGAGTCAGAATACAGTACCATCTGAAGTATTATGAGAACGCTGAAGACAGAAAGGCCTTGTGTAAATTCAACCTAAGGATCTTTGCCAAATCAAGTGGCTGGTGGAGATTTTGATCTTCCAGGTTTCCCTCAAAAGTCTGCAGTTGCAGTGAACAAATTAAACTCGGTATAAAACACCAGATTAGACACTGAAAGAATAACATTTCTGCTACAACCTTTAAATAAATTTCAAAATGTAGAATCAAGCGACAACAAACACTACAAGTTGTATTCAAATGATAAATAGATGCTATTTACTGTGGCTAAATTTGCTCATGCTACCTGTTTTAAATTGGGTAAATAACTTGGCTTCCTTTAATACTGTGCACATTCATTTGAATTTTTAGAGACATGATGAAATTCTTCGAGCTCTATGTTTGTAAGTGCAAATGTGACATATTAGTATTTCTCTTTATAGCTATGTACACATATACAATAGTATCCACAGACATTGCCAGCTATTTCCAGCTATTTCGCAACATTTCTAAAGAGTTTCTCTCTGCTGCCCCTACTGTGGAAATGCAGGGATCAGGAGATTTCTTTAGAAATATCACAGAAATTTTAGGAAATAGCTGGTACTGTCTGTGGCTACTACTGCATGTGTGTTAAAATGTACTTTTGTTCACCTAACAATTTTAGGATTACATACTGTACATGATTTGTTCTTCAATAAACTGAACTGTTTGACCTTGCTAACTGTACTTCATTCATATCTAAATTCTGGCTCTTATCCCTCTCTTCCTTACCTCTCTCCACTCATCCCCTATGTCCTCATGCTCACTCACAACATGGATTCTCATTCCCACTCCCTTCCCTCTGGAAATCTACTACTAGCCAAGCTGCCATCGCCTATCATTTTCCTAAGCCCTGGTCCTCTCTTCTCCTGTCTATCTGCTCTGTCAATTCACCTTTCTCCTTTAAGTCTCTTTGTGATTTTATAGCTCACTTTGCAACAGTTCCTGACCCTAGCTCCTTAGTGACTGCCCACCTCTTTGCAGCCTAGACACCCTGTAGCCCAACTATTTTACTGTTGATTCCTCCACCTTGTCTTCCCTTCCCAATTTTGAGAATGTATTCACTGCTCCTGTTCTATTGCAGTTTTAACTTTACCATAGGTACCTTTTTATATGGTATTGCTCTGCAGCAAATATTTGTTATTTCACTACTGTTAATGTATTATACTTTTTCAACCTTATTTTATTGACTACTCCCCTCCCCCAGGTCACATCAGAAAATGAGCTATTACTAGCTCAGTAGGTCTTTTCTGGTAAACGTTAGGAACATCAATCAATCGGTCACTATCAATAAACATTTTTCCAGGATGTTTCTATATAGAAATGATTTTAAAAATTGTTTCATTTTCATCTGAATTTTTGTTTTACCAAAAACCATTTAATGATAATCTATAATATTTCCGTGTTTTATATCCACATTTAATATCTGCAAGAGTATCCTAAACATATCATGATTCCTCTTCATATTCTCTAAACTCCCTGCTTAGCACTGGAAGATTTATTTTAATTTTTTTATTTATTTAAGTCTAGGATTACAATTACCTTTGAGCCAAGGCTTTTTTACAAAGGTTCCACATCACAGAAATACAGATTGAGGAGAATATCAAGTCAAAACTAACTCCAATGTGGTCATAGCCTACAATTTGCATACAGATACATTTTGAAAGTAACAACATGAACAAAGCAACCAGAGGCATTTGTCAGAGCAACAGACATAGGTTGAGAAGTGCAGGAGTCAGCGGGAGGGGGAATAGGGGAGGAGAGGCTAAGGGATGGGACAGGTAGGGGGTAGAGTGGTAGGATGGTGCAGCAGGGGAATGGGTGGAAAGGAAAAGTGCAGCATGGGGCATACCAAGGTGAGACAGGTGTGTCTGGTGAGGGGAGAGAGGGCCACTAGAGAAGGTAGAGAAATAGAGAAGCTGGAGTTAAATGGGGCAGTCACAGGAGCTGTTGGCAGTGAAATGGTGCGGGAGTCTGTTTTTAAACATACCAAGTGTTGAGGCAGAGGAGATGGTGGGGCTAAGGCCATTAAACAAGAGTGCTGCTTTATAGGCAAAGGAGCATTGTCCCTGGGAAGTGCGACAGTGGGGGACTTTCAGTAGCTGCATATCGGATCTCCATAGGCAATGATTGTTGGATCAGTGGTGTAACAGGGCTAAAACCCCGGGAGGTGCAAGGCCAAGGTAGATTCTTTTCACAATAGAACAGGTGAGATACTTGTTGCGGTTGGATAGTTGGAGCCAGCCGGTCCAATTGTACAGGTCACATGTGTGGGTGAGATGGTGGGCCCCAGTGATGAGCCGGCATGCCTTATTTAAAGCATTTACTATGCATCTAGGGGTTGTGGTTGTGGCAGAGCCATAAATGATGAGACCATAGTCTATAACAGAGTTCACAGAGCTCTGGACAGCAATCTTCAGTGCTTTCAGTGTGAGGTGTTGTCTGTGTTTGTAGAGAAGCCAAGCCGTGTATTTGCAGCTCTAGCAACATTGTCAGCGTGAGCTCCATAGGAGAGATTAGGGTCAAGCTGTATCCCTAGGTATTTGAAGGACACCATCTGTTCTAGGGTGTTCCCCTGAGAGGTGGAGATGTTCAAGTGGTGTAGCTTGTGTGGATTATGAGAGCTGCAGAACAGCATAAACTTGGTTTTCTTGTGATTAAGTACCAGCTTATGATTAAGAAACCATGACTCTACAGTGCTGAATCCAAGTTGAAGGTTGTGATGTAGTGATGCAGGGTCTTTTTGAGAGGGGACTACAACAGAATCATCAGCTTACAGTATGATTTGTTAGGAGCAGTGTTGAGGGAAGGAGTTTAAGAACAGGCTGAAAAGAAGGGGACCCAGTACGGACCCCTGTGGGACATCAGAGCGAACAGGCAGGGTATCTGAAAGAGCATCAGCAATTTTTTACTCTCTGTGACCATTTTTCTAGGTAGCTTTTAAACCAGAAAGCAGAGTATGGAGAAAGCCTGGCATTCTGTAGTTGAACAATTTGTAGCCCATGGTGAACAGTATCAAATGCCTTGGAGAGGTCAATGAAGATGGGCCCTGTGAGTAGACCATTGTCGAGGGATTTGTGCAAAGCTCCAGTGAACTCAAGAAGGGCTGTGGTGGTGCTGTGACCTTTCTGGAAACCATGTTGTTGTGCACACGGTATATTGTATTTATCCAGATGGTCCGTAAGTTGATCTGCCACTATGCGCTCGAGTGCCTTAGAGAGTGGGGGCAGAATGGAGATAATTTGAGTGATTCGTCTTATCATCACTTTTATGGACAGGTGTCACGATGGCTGTTTTCCATATGTCTTGGAATTTTCCACAGCTGAGTGAGAGGTTTAGTATTTTTGTTAAAAAGATGAATTACCTCATCGAGGGTAAGTGACAGAAGCTTAAGATCCAGGGTGTCGCTACTGGATCTGGATTTAGAGATAGCAGCAGCAATACAGTGGCGAGCTTCATTTAGCCTTACCTCCATGAAGTAGAAGAGGGGTTGGTTAGACTGTGGAGGAGAAGTGTTAGGGGAGGTGGCCCTGTTTTCAAAAAATTCAGGGGGGGAACAGCACTGAGGTCTGAAAAAGCAGTGTTAAAGGTGTTAGGGATCACCATAGGGTTGAGGGTTGTGGATCCATCAACTTTTAACATGGCCAGAGAGGTTTGGGCTGTTTCCCCTGTAACTTCCTTGATATTATCCCAAAATGCACATCCATTTCCCCAGGTATTGGTGAGAGCGTCTTTGTAATAGGTGGATTTCATAATCCGGATGGCTTTAGTGCAGGCATTTTGGGCTTGTTTGTATTTTTGGATGTCTGATTGTTTGCCAGCAGCTTTGGCTACCACCCAAAAGTGGTCCCTTGATTTCAGCAAGGAGAGAGAAGACCTGCAGTGAGCCAGGGGTTGTAGAGAGATTTTGTTTTGAGCCTTTTAGCAGGGGCAAAGAGGTCACAAGCCCTGTTGAAAGTAGAGATGAAATGATCAAGAGCCAAGTTAACATCTGATGCCTCGTAAATAGGTAGCCAGTCTTGTATTAGCAGGTGGTGTTTGAGATGGGGAAGTTTTCCATGAGGAAGGATCCTGCTAGAGATAATTTTGGGATGGGGCTTGAGGAATTTATTAGACCATACACATATGGCTGGGTAGTGGTCACTGAGAGAGTCCTGGAGAATGGTAGCATGAGAGATCCTGGTGGGGTGAGTGGTGAGGACCCAGTCCAGGAGGAGATTATAACACTATACGTGGAAGATAGTAGATTGATTGAACTAATTATTAATTACCTTTGTGTAACAAAATACTGTTTGTTCACTTTTGCCAGTTAATTGCTGGGCGATAAAAGAACTACATTAAAGCTGTTCTGATATCATAGGAAAAAAAACATTATAGTTAGACATAATTAATATTTTAAATTAAATCCTTCCTTTATTTCCTTTCTCTTAATTCATGATTATAAGTACATCTACATGAAAACAGGAGCTCTGTTAGTCATCAGCTCTTACTGCTTGCCTACAAGAGAAATCATAATCCTCTGTTAGTGACATCGTAATTGTTTGCTTGTAATATCATAATAATTTCAAAAGCAACCTACAGTGATTTCTCAAATAAAAGATTATGTTGCCACTCACACAGGAACAGCAAAAGCAGATGATGACGAAGTGACACAGATCTTACCGTTCTGAACATTTCAAGAGTAGTCAAATATGGAAGGAAGTTAAGCACATGAAATACCCTGTAAAATAATGTATGTGTAGTTACAATATTTTCCAAAGTTGTTTCTGTGGTGTTGGGTTCTCTTTAAGTTAGCTTAATTGTACAATATTACAGTGGCACAGTACCACTATAGTTTAGGTTGAGATGGTACATCCATACAAAAGCCAAGTTTGTCTCCACTTATAACTCAGTGGTCTTCAGATATAGGAACATCAAATTTGGAAGGCATACCCTATGGGGCAGCATCACAAGATATGCCCAGCTGACGAATCTGAATAAGTAGTTGTGCTATAGAGTTGCAAAAATGTTAAAAGAGTGTGAATAAAGGTTTTTTCTTTGATCAATAATAACTATAAAATGGCTGAGATTTGAAACATAAAACTTGGAGATTCATTAGATCTTGTTCCAAATGTGGTGCTTTTGGGGTTTTGAAAATGAAAACAAAATTCAACATAAAGGTGTTATCACTAAAAAAAATGATGTGGGCTCTTACTCAGAATAAAAAAAAAATCAGGTGTTGAATGGATAAGGACTAGTAATGCATCACCTGCTGAACATGTGATTTTGTTAGTCTCACAACAGTGTAAAACATTTTTGCAGGTGAATATCAGAAAAGTAAAACATGGTTTATTCAAATATTTTATTTGCTGTTTCATCTGTGATAACTGTTTTATCACAGGTTGAACACTGGTGCCTCGTCCCCTTCTCTATCACATAGATCAAAGTTTTGCCCACTGGGAATCCACCCCAGTGGTCCACTAGTACTCCCTCATCACTGATTTCAACACTGGAAGCACAAAACCAGTGTCAGAGGTACAGTATGTTAACAGAAATGTGTGCAGCAGGAGCCCATCTCAGTGGCATGATGGTATTCACCTCCCCCGATTCTGACCCAGGAGCCAAACCCTATGTCCAAAACACTTTTACCATTTAAAAACAGTGCATCCTCCAGTAGCCCACCCTAGTTGCTCATTGGTGCTCCCACTCCATTTGATTCTGAACTAGGAAATTTTATTTTCTATTTTTTATTGTTTGTGTGTCCACTGAATGCCCACCCCATTGACATGTTGGTGCTTTACCAACAACAACATTACTCTGATCTAGCTTCCCTCCATCTCCATTTTTGGAAAACTACTCTAAGTGATCATTTGACAACAGTTTATCTACGAAGTCCAGAAATTACATTTGATTCCTATTACAGATTTCATATCCCATATTTGTGGTCTTATGATCTACTGTGTTTGTCCATAAAATTGTGTTTGCCTAAAAACATGCAGGATCATGGTTAGAAATATGCTTAAATAAAGGGTAATTTTACTTTAGTATTCAGTAGGCTGGCAATTCTCTCTCTGCAAGGCTGTGCACTTATTGGCAGTGTGAACTCTAATTCTTATAAAGGAAAATATTTTTGATACTATTAATAGTATCCCTTCACTACCCAGATAAAAGGCTGTGCCAGTTATGTGCTGGTCCAACAATACTGCAGGGCTGATAACTGATAATTCTCCTATCTAGTGTTCTCTCTTCCTGGCAGCTTAACAGTCTATGCCAGTCAGAGTTTGCTTTACAATTGTTCATCATGGCCCACACAGCCTCACACTTTAAGAACTTTACATACTCTATGTAAAGTGTAATTTGTGCCAATTTGTTCAGCACCAGTAACTTGCACTCCCATCATTACCGGTCTACTGATATGCAAAAGCATTGAAGCATGTATTCGGTTACACACACATCACTTATACTATGTTTATACCTGTCACCTCCATGTAAGCAAGCAACTAAAATAGGTATATTCACCATATCTGAAGGACTAAGCTTGTTAAACAATAGCAGTTAAAGAACTGTAAAACAGCTAAGATAAAATAATAGCATGATGTCATACCAGTTGCTTTACACAGAAACACACAAACATAGAATTTGAAGGCAGATAGGGACTGATTGACCACCCAGTTGGCCCATTTTTCCCTACCTACATTATCACAACAGACCTACTTGATTTACAGCTCTTTGTCCCTCCCCTCATCCTTTCCAATATGACTGCCTTGTGCCTATCCCATGCATTCTTGAATCCCAACACTGTTTCTGCCACAGCACCTCCACTGGAAGGCTATTCCAGGAATTCAGCACTCTTTCTGTGAAGAAGTACTCCCTCACATCTGTCCTGAATCTACCCCCCTCCCACTTCAAACATGTTCCCTTCTTCATGAGCAACATTTTTTCTGAAAAATACTTCCCTTCTATACCTTAATTATCCCCTTGAGGTATTTAAAGGTCTCTATCTTACCACCTCCCTCCTTTCACCCAAGATGTACAGATTGAGGTCCTTTAGTCTCTCCTTGTATTGCTTTTGATGCAGAACTTGCACCATTGTAGTTGTCCTCCTCTGGACCACTTCCACTCTGTCTATGTCCTTCTGGAGATGTGGTCTCCAAAACTAGTCACAGTACTCTAGGTGGGTTATTACCAGTGAGCTATACAGAGGCAATACCACCTCCCACTATCAGCTGGCAATACCCCTCCCTATGCACCCCAGTACCCCACTAGTCCTCCTGATTGCCTTGTCACACTGGCTGGCCACCTTTAGGTAATCAGATCTGATTAACCATAGGTCTCTTTCCTACTTGGTAGTCATCAATACCACTCCACCCTTTTTGTACTCTGACTCTGGGTTTCTGTGCCCAAAGTGCATTATTTCACACTTTTTCACATTAAACCCCAGCAGCCATACTGTTGACCACTCATGTAGTTTTCATAGTTCTCTGATCATCCTTTACACCGCACTGGAATGCCCACCCTATTGCAGGTTTTGGTGTCATCTGCAAAAAGGTTGACATCCCCTTGTAGCTCCTCTGCAATGCCTCTTTTAATGACACTGAAGAGGCCCTATCCCAGCAATGATCTCTGGGGCACCCCAATGTTCACCTTCCCTTCCTTCCTCAGAGTGAACTCTGTTTACCAGCACCCTCTGTCATCTTTCCCCTAACCAATTGTTGATTCAGTTTACCACCTTTGGACCCACTCCTAAACTACCCAACTTGCTTACCAGTCTCCTATGTGGAACGATGTAGAAAGCCTTACAGAAATCTTAGTAGGCCATGTTCACTGCTCCACCCAGATCTAATTCCTTTATGAGCCAGTAAAAGAAATCTATCAGATTAATTTAACATGACCTCTCCCCTGTGAACCCATACTGCCTCAGGTCTTATAACCCACTGGATTCAAGATATTCAACAATCCTTTCCTTTAGCAGTAATTCCAGTAACTTTCCCCCAACTGATGCCATGCTGAGTGGCCTATAATTGCAAGACTCCTACATGATACCACTTCTGTGAAGTGGGACAGCATCCACGAACCTCCAGTCTTAAGGAACCACTTCTGTTTCCAGTAATCTGTTAAGTAAAACTGTCAGGGGTGCAGTCATACCTCCTTGATCTCCCTCAGTACCCTTTGGTTTATCTGTCTGGCCTCCTTGCTTTGTCCACCTTCAGATTTGCAAGTCCCTTCTGGACTTTCTCCTCCAATAATGGACTAGTGCCCACCTCCTTCCTTCCAAAGCTTCCATTAATTTTGTGGCTCCTTTCCTTTTCCTTCCTCTGTGAACAATGAACAAAACTATTTGTTCGGGGTATCAGCCCTTTCCTGCCCCCCCTGCACAGTTCCTCCCTTCCCTTTTTAACCTTACAGTTTCACCCATGGTCTTCCTTTTTTCACTTACATATCCATAGATACATAGATACATAGACAGTGTCAGCAGATAAGGGCCTATGGCCCACCCAGTCTGCCCATTTGAGCTTGTAAGTTCAGTTAGTTTTCCTAGTAGTCTGTTGCCCTTTACCCCTGACCTCCAGAATTCCTTTATGTCTATCCCATACATTCTTAAATCCCGTGATTGTTTCAGCCCCCACCACTTCCTCTGGCAGGGTATTCCACTAGTCCACCACCCGTTCTGTGAAGAAATTCTTTCTCATGTTTCCTCTGAATCGTCCTCTCCCAACTTCATCCCATGCCCTAGTCCTGGAACATCTTTTTCACTTAAAATAGTGTTTTCCTGCACCCTGTTCCTCCCTGTAAGATACTTGTATGTCTCTATCATATCCCTCTCTCCCTCCTCCTCCAGGGAGTACATGTTCAGTTCCTTCAACCTGTCTTCATAGGACTTGTGATGCAATCCATGCACCATCTTTGTTGCCCTCCTCTGAACCTTCTCTACCCTGTCTATGTCCTTACATAGGTATGGTCTCCAGAACTGTACATTGTACTCCAGGTGGGGCCTCGCTACTGTCTTGTATAGCGGAATTATGACCTCCCTTTTCCTGCTGGTGATGCCCCTGCCTATACATCCCAGCATCCTATTTGCTTTACCTGCTGCCTTGTCACACTGTTTCCCTACCTTGAGATCATCAGAGATGATAACCCCAAGATCCCTTTCCTGCTTGGTGCATGCTATATCCTCACCCCTCAACTGATATATTGTGCCAGGGTTTTTGTGCCCCATATGCATTATCCAAAAAATGTATTGTCCCCTTTCATTACCTCTCGGTCTACTGTCTCTTCAGTTTGCACCTTTGTGCTCCTTACTGCTTTCCCTGCTTCCCTCTGTTTCACCAGATACACCTCCCCATTCTTCTCTCTCTGCATCTCCTTATACCTTCTGAATGCTAACTTTTTAGCCTTTACCTTTTTCCTCACCTCTTTCTAGAACCGTAGTGGTCTCTTTTTAATTTTTTTTATAATCACTTGTTTACCACACAGATTTCTTGAATTTATTATGCTCCCTTTTAGCTTAGCCCACTGTTCCTCCTCCCCACCCTGGCCATCCTTTCCTGCCAGGTCATTCCTCAGACATTCACCAATCTTTATAAATCTACCCTCTTAAAGCCCAACCACACCATACAGTGATCACTGGTCACCAAGTAGCCTTCAAACTTGATGTCTACAACACCATCTTTGTTAGTGAGTACTAGATCCAGTATTGCACCATCATGAGTGGGTTCACTGACTACTTGCCTGATGATTGTGCCCTATAGCATCAAGATGTCCCTGTGACTAGCTGAAGCCACTGCTGGGAGGCTCCATCTATATCTGGCAGGTTGAAGTCCCTCATCAGCAACACCTCCTTTTTTTCTACCATCTTACCAGTGGTTTCCACTAGTACCTTATCTTATTCCACCCATATGCTGAAGGTCTTTAGGTCACTCCAGTGTGAATAGTGGTCCATTCCCTCTCTCTGGGGTGGCCTACAGTACCTCTGTCTCTCCCTCCATTCCCTGTATCTCTGTTGCATTTATGCTTTCCCTCACATAAAACACAAAACCCCCTACTTTCCTTCCCACTACACAAAAGTAGGAATAGGGAGTAGGCAGGAAATTACAGACCTATAAGCCTCACTTCAGTGGTGGGCAAGGTTATGGAAACATTACTTAAAGGAGAACTGTGCTGGATTTGTAAATAATGTTTTCCCAGTAGATGCTTTTTTCATATATCTGATCCATTTATGATATTGTTCCATCTTTCCTGGCTTTTTAGTAAACACAGCACATGTTTCTGATGTACACTCTGCTGGTAAGTGCCATTTTAGAACTGTATAATGTAGTCTATGTCTCCTTTCAGGACACAGAGTGCCAGAGCAGAACATGAATGCATTGTGAAAACTCTGTACGTTCTGTAACAAGGACATAATATACATCATACAGTTCTAAAATGGTATTGCCCACCAGAGTGTAAAGCAGAAACACCCAGTGAATCTACTAAAAGGCCAGTATAGATGCAACAAAAACAGAATATAAACCAGTTTTAGAAATGCAGCTTCTACAGAAAATACACGCTTGCAGATTAAAGGCAGTTCTCCTTTAAGGAAAAGGCTGTGGAATGCCTTAAAACGAGTGGACTGCAGGATCCGAGGCAGCATGAGTGCACAGGTGGGAGCTCCTACCAAGCAAATCCGATAGAGTTATTTGACTGTGTAACCAGGGAGGTGGATCAGGGAGGAGCAGTGGACATGGACTACCTGGATTTCAATAAGGCCTTCGATACTTTTCCACACAGAAGACTTGTAAGCAGGCTGGGCAGCCTGGGAGTGGGTCCAAAGGTAATAAAATGGGAACAAATTTGCTAAGTAACAGAACTCAGAAGGTGGTAGTAAATGGAGTTCAGTCAGAGGAAGGTAGGGTAACCAGCGGGGTGCCTCAGCCAGGGAACAGTACTATGACCAGTTCTCTTTAATGTCTTTATCAGTGACATTGCAGAGGGGCTGGAAGGAAAGATATGCCTGTTCACAGATGACACAAAAATCTGCAATAGAGTTGACACACAAGATTTATGGTGAGGCCCCACCTGGAATACTGTGTCCAGTTCTGGAGGCCCCTTCTCAGGAAAGACATAGACTGGGCAGAAGCAGTACAGAAAAGGGCAACCAAAATGGTGCATGACCTACAACAGAATCCCTATGAGGAAACACTCAGGGAGTTAAATATGTACTCTCTAGAGGAAAGGAGGGAAAGAGGAGACATGATAGAAACATTCAAATACCTCAAAGGTATCAATAAGGTACAGGAAGGAGGGATTTTGCACAGAAAAAGATGCTCAAGGACAAGGGGGCATGATATGAAGCTGGAAGAGGGAAACTTAGAGGTGATGTGAGGAAATACTTCTTTACGGAAATGGTGGTGGACATCTGGAACAGCCTCCCAGTAGAGGTGGTGGGTACCAAAATGGTAACAGGTTTCAAATATGCATGGGATAGACATAAGTGGATCTTGGTAACAGGGCTGGGGGAAGGAGTTAAGACCGAAGCTCAATTAGGGTCTATGGTGGCACAGTAGGTAGGAACCTTAGGGCAGACTACGTGGGCTAAGAGGTCCTTTCCTACCAAACAGCTTCCATGTTTCTATGTTTCCCACCCAGTCCTTCCTGAACAGAGTATAGCTTGTAAAGCCTGTAAGTAAAGCCCAATTTCAATGTTTGGATGATACATTGCAGTTGTAGAAAAATGGCACTGGCTACTGCAACAGAAACATTGCTGTTTTATTAAAATCTACTAAAAATTGCTATACGTTATCCTTCTCCAAAACATTAAGTTCATTTACAAAGAGCAACAGTCTATGCTGATTCTAATACTAGGTCATACTCCAGCAAAACAAAGTAGTGCTGGAAAAAATATTACCTTAACCACTTTTTAACTGTAAAATCAAAAGCAATTTGATTTCAAATATTGCCTTTTCTACAAACCACATCCCAAAGTACTTTACAATCAATGAGGAGGAGTGGTTGGACTGTGGTTACCTTTTTCAGTGCAGATGGCGATTCAAAGAGCACAAGAGCACAGCGAGAGAGAGAGAGAGAGAGAGAGAGAGCAGAAATGGTAAGTGCAGGGTTTAAGTGACTTGCTCAGGGTCCCAAAGTGAGCAAACAGCAGTTGTAGGACTTAAACACAGGTCTCCAAGTTCCCAGCTATGCAACCTATACTCCAGCCACTAGGCCAAACTGCCGCCTATAAAAAATATCTGACATCTACCCATTTAAATTACTGTATGATTCTTCACCCCCACTCACATTTAAGTATGGTTTTATTTCTAGTCTATCTTTCTCTGTCCCACTGCCCCATAAGCTAAACCCATCATGTCAATTCAGAGCACATATGATCCACATCTGAACAGGGCTGTGGTGCAGGAATGTTTTGGCTATGAGAAACAGGTGTACTTATGAAGAACTCTTGTATTCTGAAGAGTAAAAAGAAACTTGTCTCACACTCTGAAAACTTTTTGTCAGCCCCTGATGTTAAAGTGCTGTCTTGCTGCCTGACAAATGTGTTCTTTCTTGAATTGTATAGGAGTCTCAATTTGGCAAAAATAATTATTTTTGAGTCATGTATAAGAGACAGTACTTTTTTTCATTTACCCACCATTACATATCAGTATCAACATTGTGGGCCTGAAATTTAATTCACTTAGCACCTAAAAAGAAAGAAGCATCATTCCATCACTGTGTTCTAATACTCCATCTTTCATGATGACTGTTTTTCATTAATTTAGTAACAGTTACCATAATGAATGACAAAATCAAGACAGGCAGATGTGAACAAGTTACCAAATAAAAAAAAAAATCAGTGCCTTTTGTAAGTCAGAAAAATGGAATTATGTAAATATTTAAAGGCATCCTTATAAATCAGTCACATATCCTTGCACTGTACTGTGTGTAAATATATTGCAGGAAAGCAAAAGAATACTGCAGATTCTACCTCTATATTTCATAACACTTTACAGATGCTAAAGGAATATGTTTATAGAGACAGGGGGCTAAATATTCAAAGGAGTGTACGCAGGACTTTTGGCCAGTTTGGGGCCTTATCTGCATCCTCCCAGTTTAGCCAACCCCATCTGGAGCACATGTTCCAAGCTATAGGGGGTGGATGAGGGAATTTTATGATACTTGCCCCAAATTGTCTCAGCTTGCATCAAAATAGTGACACTCGCATCATTTTTTATTATGCAGGAGTCATTTTTAGTGCTACAGATAACAGCAGCAGTATACCAAAGTTAGACCCTGTCTGATGGGGTCCAGCTGTGAGAATTAATTTGTTTAAATGTAGCAAGAACTTTGCACAAAAACACCCTGAGGGTTTTGAGACTCCCACCCAGAGTGTTTCACTCCAGTGCACCACATTTGCAGAGACAGTCACAGCAAGTGTTGGTACCAGATCATTTACAGTATACCTGGGGAGAGGTTCAGGGGAGTGTGACGGAAGTTAAAAACAATGGGCAGCTTTATACCATTTGATTTTAGATGATGATGGTGACTTTGTTATTTATCAGGTGCTCAACTGGGAATCCACTCTGAGTACCTTATACAAAGGTAGCACACAGAGACAATGACTCGCAAGCAAAAAGACTCTTAAGAAATACATTATCCAAGTTAAGAAAAACTGGTCTGTGTCAAATAACTGATTACAGTATATGATTTGCCTTTGCTATGCATGGCATGCTTTGACAGCCAGAAAGTTGTATCATTGTTCTGATATCTACATGCTGTTGTACCTTCAATCTGATTTCAGATTGATAGTACAACAGTAGCTGCCATCACAGGGGTGTGTACTGCATGACAATTTCAAATAGGAAAAAAAACAAATAGTGACCCATAAGAACAGAAATGTAGTTTGTTTACAGTGATGGTAAGATTGATTAAACAAAGGCAAACTGCATACTACAAAAAACAGCAGAAAGTCTGCTCCACAGCAAGCATAGTATTCTATCTTAGGGTTTTGATGACAATGATGACCACTCAGTCTTCACTCTTGAGATCACTACTTTCATCAAAACCCAATGGAATCATACATTTCTTGTGTATCAGAGCCCATTCATTATTCTATTTAAGCTACTCAAAGATCTCCTAAAATAGTAAGGCTTTTCATGTTGGTTTAAAAGGCTGAGAGACTGCCTAGTTCTACGGTAGTCAGTCTGTATAATGTCATAAGTGATTCTACACCCTCTGGCCCTCCTTCCCTTCATGGAATGCACTTGCCACAGTGTTATTGTGATGAAGGGGAGATTGAGCATCCAAGGTTAGGGAAGGAGACATGACTGAGTTAGCTGGTTTATGACTACAGTCTGCACCCCCTCAAAAAATCCTGGATCAAGGGCCAGGAAAGAGGGCTATTGTTTTAATTCAGTAACTTGGGGACTTGACGAGGTTCATCTGGCAATGGAGAGCTTTTACAGAACAATTACACAAGGGAAAATATTGTAAAATACACTGGATGGAAGAAAGGGTTGACTGAGCTAGCCTGAAGTACTATTTCACTTCCAAAGTAATGTATTGATGGCACATCTGGTAACAATCTTTTTGGGGCACTGGTGGTACATTATGAAGGAAGGATTCTTTCAAAAGAGAGTGACAGCTCTTGCTAGAGTTCAAGGAGCCAGCAGTTATTTTTTTAATTGTGTGTGTGTGTGTGTGTGTGTGTGTGTGTGTGTGTGTGTGTGCAAGGTGGGGCAACAGGGTGGTGGGTGGGACTGACTGGTACTAGGAGGAGGTAGCTACAGTAAGCATTAGCCCTGGCCCTCTGGAAAAGGGCCGGGAGTTTGTTTTATGGACTGGGAGTTTATTTTCTTGTTATTTTAGTTTGTCTTGTTTTCTGACCTTACAGAGTCAAACCCATCTTGGACTATGGCAAACGTCCCCTGCATTAAAGTTCCGTTTACCAAGGTCATACTTTGGGAGGTTGGCACCACTCTTTGTTACTGCTCTACTATAGCTATATCGATATCTATCTATCTATCTATCTATCTATCTATCTATCTATCTATCTATCTATCTATCTATCCGTCTGTCTGTCTGTCTGTCTATCTATCTCTCTATCTCATCATATCACATTTATTGTTCTTCCATAAAAACATATGGACATTACAATCATACATAATAAATAGGTACACAAAAATACATGATCAACACAATTATTAAAAAAAGGAAAATATTTTTTATATACAAGATTTATTGCACTATAAGAGACTTAATCCCTAGCTAGGAACAAATATCCCTAGTATCAATACCTGTAGGAATATATATTGCACAATATAGGTTTACACACGGTCAATTGTTTTACTTCCAGGAAGATGTTTTCTATTTACCTTTATTACTTCATAAAAACAATTTGCAGCAATCTCTGC
Organism: Neoceratodus forsteri; assembly: GCA_016271365.2. Classification (NCBI taxonomy): domain Eukaryota; kingdom Metazoa; phylum Chordata; order Ceratodontiformes; family Ceratodontidae; genus Neoceratodus; species Neoceratodus forsteri. Next base: position 878,035,346 of record CM028134.1, on the reverse strand, counting down.
ATCTTCTATTGTGTGAGGATGAAGTACAAACAATGGGTCATAATCTGCACTTATGTACTTCATGAGAAACTCATTTAATATAGTATTCCAAGAGGATTTATATAATGGGCATTGTACCATAATGTGATAAATATTTTCCAAGAAACCCATATTACATCTACAAATTTCAGGATTAAGCCTGTCAGAAGAAGTGCTATTGAAAAATGCATATCTAGAACATATGATTCCCACCCTTGCCCGTGTGATTAATTTCCTGAACAGGGAAGTCAAAGGAAGAGTTAGATAGTTCTCTAAAAGAGAATCTATCTATCTATCTATCTATCTATCTATCTATCTATCTATCTATCTATCTATCTATCTATCTATCTATCTATCTATCTATATGCCATTCAGTACTGATACGTAGGATATATTTGATGCAAGCTGCTGTCACTGATGCAGAACTGCATGGTGCCACAGAACTAAAACCTACTAGGCAACTAATGTACTCTCTGATTTCATATATGCCTTGCTAAAACAAAAACACTTTTTTCATATCTTTTATTTTCTTTTTATGCAACTGTTTTTTTTTTTTAGCATCATGCCTGCTAACTCCAACAGGAAGTACCTGATCAGCTGCCATGATCATCAGCAGTCAGGAATAAACAAATAAAAAAAATACATGCTGTGAAAGTTCACTTGATTTTCATTACTTTGCCACAAGTGCTACAGCATATCAACAAATCCTTATTGAACAGCGATGGCTCCCAAAAGAATTTTAACAAATTATAGAAGCAAAACGAAAATTCTTTCCATCATGCTGAAAGAAACATTGTACAAAACAAACTTCACAATACAAAACATCTTGCTGAAAGGCAAATGTAAAGATTAACAACTGATCCTACACTGTGCTATGCTTGTACATTTTCTGGATATCCTTCATTTTTGTCTCAGTTTTGTTTTTCCATTAAAACTGGCTCAGTTACAAAGAGCACTAAAACGAGTTGTGCACCTGTGCCTCCTCAAGCCATGAGTGGTGACTTTAGTACTGAGTATGTACCTGCCGATAAATTTGACCTGAGAACACTCCCGGAGAGGTAAATTATGACCCTCAACATGATGCATGCATAATCTGGTGCTCCAGCCTGGATACCTAAGAACTTTGCGCCAGAAGTAAGCATTGTTATTTACCTGATGCAGAGCTCTAAACAGCCACAGTATCCACTCCAGCTCAAAATCATGAAATCTTTGTATATTCTGAAGTTGAAAGGAAGAAATTGGCCACCTTGGTGCTGGTAGTGCAGTGTGGCAACAAAATGACTAGGCAAGAAGAAAAAAGCCTCTCACTTACCACCAGACCTAATAGTATAAGGACCAAGCCCACTCCAAGCTATTGGAGTTCAAAGCCAAAATATATTAAATATCCAGGTTAAAACAGGTACAAAAGGACATGTATGTATATGTGTGTATATATACAACTATGTGAGAGGCCTTTCGGCACCATGCAATTTTGCTTAAAGTTGGACCAGCATAACATTCTGTGGTGATTTGCATATGCAGCCCATGATGCTTTGCATTGTGGGGGCATGTGTGATTTTGTATTTTCTTGAAACTTGGCTTCCCAGCCAAATGTCCTTTGGGGTAACCCTTGCCTCAGTGTTTGCGCACAGAGGTTCTTTGTCTTTATATATATATATATATATATATATATATATATATATATATATATATATACACACCCCACAGTGCAAAATAAGCAAACTCTCCCCAATGGCATTTTGTAATACTACTTTTTCAAGGGTAACCTGAAGTGTTGACAGTATATGTAGTCACCTGTAATTGTATTTGTCGTGCTTGGTTGGGCTGTGCAGTACATGTATTGTTATATACTGTGTTCTCTGCTCCCACTTGATTTGTTTCTGAACACCTCCTTAATGCACCTGGAAATGAGCTTTGACTCAGTGTGCTTTTTCTGGACAAATACTGTACAATAAATATGCAAACAAACAAATCAGTAACTCAATCAATAAAATGCTTCTGTCCTTAAACTTTTTTTGAGGCAGCATTGCCTTTTGTAATCAATCAATTGATTTATAAAATGCTTCTGTCCTTAAACTTTTTTTAATTGATCTCTTAATCTGGGGGTGACACCAGCAGTCCTTGGGATTCACCACCCCCCTCTTACCCCTGGTGACTAGGCCACCTCTGTGTGACACCCCTCCAAGTGTCAGTGTCCCCAGAACTTCCCCCCTGGCGGAGGCAGCAAGGCTACAGCCACACCACTGCACTCAGGATATAGCTACATGGCATGGCAGGGGCTCACCGTGGCTGGGCATGTACAGGGTAGAGGAGCTAGTGCCATTCATCTGGTTTCCCAATTTGAATCCCTTAGACCCTCCCAAAAGCTGAGAAATGCAGTGATGTCAGCACAGTGAGCACATGCACCCATACGCATGCCACAAACATCTGCCAATAGCTCAAACATTCTCTGTGTGGTCCTGGTCTGGTGCATGCCCAGCCTCCGTTAGGCTGCACTCACATGCCAGATCACAGTGGATCCCCTCGGGAGTTGGATAGTGGTCCAATGGATGCTCTACCATCCTTCCCCCTGACTGAACCTTAAACTCCTGGGCTAGCTTCCAAACCCAGGATGTCCGCTTCACAAGTGATACATAGATACATAGATACATAGACAGTGTCGGCAGATAAGGGCCTATGGCCCACCCAGTCTGCACATTTGAGCTTGTAAGTTCAGTTTGTTTTCCTAGAAGTCTGTTGCCCCTTACCCCTGACCTCCAGAATTCCTTTATGTCTATCCCATGCATTCTTAAATCCCATGATTGTTTCAGCCCCCACCACTTCCTCTGGCAGGGTGTTCCACTTGTCCACCACCCGTTCTTTGAAGAAATTCTTTCTCATGTTTCCTCTGAATCATCCTCCCTCCAACTTCATCCCATGCCCCCTAGTCCTGGAACATCTTTTTCGCTTAAAAATAGTGTTTTCCTGCACCCTGTTCCTCCCTGTAAGATACTTGCATGTCTCTATCATATCCCCTCTCTCCCTCCTCTCCTCCAGGGAGTACATGTTCAGTTCCTTCAACCTGTCTTCATAGGACTTGTGATGCAATCCATGCACCATCTTTGTTGCCCTCCTCTGAACCTTCTCTACCCTGTCTATGTCCTTATGTAGGTATGGTCTCCAGAACTGTACACTGTACTCCAGCTGGGGCCTCACTAGTGTCTTGTATAGTCGAATTATGACCTCCCTTTTCCTGCTGGTGATGCCCCTGACTATATCATCCCAGCATCCTATTTGCTTTACCTGCTGCCTTGTCACACTGTTTCCCTACCTTGAGGTCATCAGAGATGACAACCCCAAGATCCCTTTCCTGCTTGGTGATGCTATATCCTCACTCCCAACTGATATATTGTGCCAGGGTTTTGTGCCCATATGCATTATCTTGCACTTCTTTGCATTGAATTTCAACTGCCAAACCCCTGACCATTCTTCAAGTTTCTGCAGGTCGCTTCTCATTCTGTCTACACCTCTGGTGTGTCTAGTCTGTTACAGAGCTTTGTGTCATCAGCGAACAGTGAAATTCTGCCTTCTAGGTCCCAAGAATGTCACTGATGAAGATGTTGAATAGAACTGGTCCCAGCACTGATCCCTGTGGTACCCCACTGGTCACTCTTCCTCTGTGGAGGACAGCCATTTACCACCACCCTCTGTGTCCTGCCACCCAGCCAGTTACCTACCCACCACACTACTGTCCTGCCCACACCCATATTCCCCAGTTTGTGTAATAGTTTCTATGTGGCACAGTGTCAAAGGCCTTGCTGAAGTCCAGATAGGCCATGTCCACTGCCCTCCCCTGATCCACCTCCCTAGTCACCCAGTCAAAAAATTCAACGAGGTTGGTCTGACATGACCTCCCCCTGGTGAAACCATGCTGCCTTGGGTCCTGTAGTCCATTGACAACCAGATGTTCCACCAATCTCTCCTTCAGTAGTGCTTCCATGATCTTCCCCACTACCGAGGTGAGGCTGACTGATCTGCAGTTCCCTGCTTCCTCTTTGTTCCCACTTTTGTATAAGGGGACTACATCTGCTGTCCTCCAGTCTTTGGGTACCTCCCCTGTTTCCATGGATAAGTGATAATGGGGGGTCCAAAGACAGGTGCCTTAGCACATTATGGAGTGAGAGGGTGCTGAATCAAACCCCCAAGTATGCAAGACAACAAACGAAAAAGCAGACGAGCACCTCGGACCCCCCGGACAAGTGATAAGTGGCAGCAATACTGCTGTGCTGGTTGACCAGCCCTAAACTTTTTTTGAGGAAGCATTGCCTTTTGTATAGTGTGCAAGCTGGGAAACCATTAGACACAGATTCAGATCTTATCCCAGCCAGTTAGAGTGTGACCCTATGCAAGTCACTTAGCCTCCCTGTTCTTCAGAGCACTCAGATGTAAAAACACACAATGACAGGACTCCGCAGAAAATGATCCACCCAATGAATGGGATTACTGTATAGAATTCATCAGTATCTACTACCAGAGTGAAGGAGACTCATTGAAAAGGCCACTGTTTTACCGTGATTCCATAATTCTGGCCAGAATTGTGGAACTCTGATTGGCTGCCAGAAATTTAAATGTCCCGCGGTAGAGTTACGGAGCTCACGCTGCTTGCATGAGCATTCGGGAACTGCCAGTCAACCACCCCAAATTATCCAGGAGTACAGCCAGGAGCATAGGAGAGAAGGATGTATGACCCCACAGACGAGACCACGTGGACACCAAGAACGCCAAGCAACCAAGAATGCCGATAACGCCATTTTGGAAATCTGGCTTTTTTTTTTTTTAGAATTCACTCTAATTCCACCCTCTGCTAAGCGCTTGCTCTGATTAAAAAAAAAAACAACACTGCAAGTTTGACGACTATCCAGGAATCGCACTGCAAGCCTGCAAGCCTGCCTTGTCTGCCACTACTTCCCTGGACACATCAGGTGCCCGCTTTTACTGACTGCAAATGTTTGGGGTTTAGTGAGGCAGGTAAAGAGTGTTGGGAAGGGATGCAAGACACTGCTAATGTTTGTTTGCATGTGTGGGGGCGGTGTCGTCCGAGATGCTGGCAGATCATATTTTTTTAAAATTGTGTGTTGTAGGGCAACAAACCCTGTGGAGTCCAAGGTGTGTGTGTGTGTTTGGGGGGGTCCGAGGTGCTCGTCTGCTTTTTCGTTTGTTGTCTTGTATACTTGGGGTTTGGATTCAGCACCCTCTCACTCCATAATGTGCTAAGGCACCTGTCTTTGGACCCCCCATTTTCAAAATCAGCAGGGCAGACTTGATGGGCCTGGTGGCCCTTAGCTACCTTTACTGTGGGTAGGAGCGTCCCCATCTTGCTGTATTCTGAACATTTGAACTGTGTGGAGTCCTCATATTGTTGGACTAATGTATATTTTTTCCCTTTAATGTATATTTGATGCCCTCATTATTTGTACTATTTCTTTGCAGTGCTTCCCTCTCATGCAACCCTACAGCTTACACCTTGGAATGAGTTTTATGTGCCTTGCCTGGTTAACTTCATAAAATAAAATGGTCTGTCCTTGGTTACCCACAGTTTCTTTGTTTCTGTCTGCTTAACTTGTATATACAGCCAATAACACCTGTATTAGTGCATGTGTGGGGGGGGAGGGGGAGTGGGGTCCAAGATCCCAGAGCAGTGCAGGTGATCTAGCATAAAGAACATGTGTGTGTGTGTGTGTGTGTGTGTGTATGTGTGTTTGTGTCAAAGAACAAAAATCAAGAGGGTGTCTGAGTTGGGTGGTGGTGTCTCAGTATCCCTTGGAACTTTTTTGCCCTTGTGTGCCCCTCTGTAGCACAGTGTGTGAGTGGGGGGAGATGTGAGGTGCCCAAGAGAAGCATAGGTCATCCTAACAGGAAGAACCCCTGTATCAATGGGTGTGTGGGGGTAGGGGGAGTGGGGTCCAAGGTGCCCCAGAGCAGTGCAGGTGATCTAGCATGAAGAATGTGTGTGTGTGTGTGGGGGGGGTGTGAGTGTGTGTGTGTGTGTCTGTGTCTGTGTCTTTGCAGCAAGGAACAAAAAATCAAAAGGGGTTGCTGAGTAGGGTGGTGGGGTCTGAGTATTCCTCGGAACATTTTTGCCATTGTGTGCCCCTCTAGCACAGTGTGGGTGTGGAGGGAGTAGCTATTGACAGACCTTCAGACTTGCCAAAGATCATTGATGCATGCCCACACAACCCCCAATGTTGGATTACACTCCTGGAAATGGCAAGTGTAAACCTCCCCACTTCCTTGCAAATGTTCTCTGGGGTGCAATGCTTTCTATGAGTCCCAGAGCAAGTTTGTATCAGGGCTGGGAGCTCCTCACACACTGTGTACCTGAGCAAGGCAAAGCATGTCAGTCTGTTACTTCTTGTTTCCTGCAGACCCAAACCAGGTTGGTGGGGGGCGGGGGGCATTGGTGCATCCCTGGGCACGTTATTTTAAGTTCTTTTTCCTGCATCTGCTGGGACCTCCCTCAGATGTATCCATTCCTAGTTGGCCCTTTCCCATCCAGCCTGGGACCCATGGTTACACAGTGCCCACACTGTACAGTAAGCAGCAGTGACCCTTAGACTTGCTTAGGAGTACACAGTGTATTAGATCCCCCAATCTGCTCTGTGGCTGCATTGCATTTGTTTCTTACTAACATACTAACATGCCAGCAGAATCAACCTAACAGTCTTTTGTGTCTGCTCATTTGGTCAGCACCCACCCTGGAAGCTGACCTTACTGCCCCCTTACTCTCTCTGGCTTCTCCCTTCCCAGTCCCGGATATTCCTACTGCACAGGACTTTGCTTCCAGAACCCTTCCCCTGTACCTGTCCCACCCCCTCCTGAACCCCTCTGCCATCTCTGCCTCCACCAGCCCCCTGGGCAGCACATTCCATGGCTCCACCACCCTCTCAGTAAAGTAGTACCTCCTCCTTTCTCCCCTGAATCTTCCCCCCTCCAACTTCCACCCATTCCCTCTAGTTGCCTCCCCTCCTTCCTTCAGAGTACCCTGATTGCTCCTCCCCTATTTAACTCCTTCATGTACCTGAAGACCTCTATCATGTCCCCCTGGTACCTTCTCTCTTCCAATGTGTACATACTGTATTTAGCTCTTCGAGCCTCTTTCCATAGGGCCTGTCCCCCAGGCCCCAGATCATTTTGGTTGCCCTCCTCTGGACCCTCTCCAGGAGTTCAATGTCCCTCTTTAAGCGTGGCCTCCAAAACTGCATGCAGTACTCGACCTGGAAGTCATCCCTCTGCCAACCATCCAGCCCGAGACCAACCTTGCACCCCATGTAGCTGTGGTTATACCCCCGGCCAGGAACGAGGTGGGGCTCATACACCCCGTACACTTCTTGTTTTGTCAGGCAAGGTGGTCTGAGAGAGTTGTGGCATACCGAGGTCATGCCCCCAGTGATGGAAGACTTTTTTTTTTCCTCTGTTTTCCTCCCCTCATGTGGTGTGTGCCCTGATGTCAAGGTGCTGTGTGCCAACATCCACCACACATCACCGCCAGCAGTCCCCCCCCACGAACAGGGTTTGCTGCACCTCGAGCCTTCGCTCGGGGTCAGGCAAGTTATGAACATTGGCCCCCCCCTTCCCCCAGAGAAGGTGAGTTGTCATGGGATGCTTAAGCCGTTCTCCCCAGCCGGCCCTCCCGAACCTGGGTCACCAGCATCGCAAGCAGAAATCCAACCGCTGCGCCGACGGGCCAAAGAATGCAACTATTTATTGTTTTACTTTGCTTTTTATTGCATATTGCTTGCTTTGCTTTTTACTGTGGATAGTGTAAGGTAATACTAAATAGCATTTTTTTGAACTGATGTTTTGGTCGTGAGGTAGGGCCCCACAAAGTGCTTTGCAGGGGAGCCCTTAAAGTCCTAGGCACAGCCCTGTGTACAGTAGATGCTGGAGTTACTTCAGGTAAAATACTGCACTATTTTGTTGATGTGATGAGGGGGGATTGAATATCTACAGTAAATGTTGCATTTAAAAGGAGGTTGGTGGCAGGGTCCAAAAGGAAAGGTACTCACAGAACACAGACCCAACCCTGTGCTGCATCTCACTGCTGGTTTTTATTTGATTCAAATTCAGTGAAGGGAGTGCTTTGTGTGAAGCCACATTCTGTGTTCTGTGAGTACCTCTCCTCTGTACATGTACCTCCATGTGGTTGCTGTAAAGCTGCCTTTTTGGACTAAAATTAGAATGGGTAACTGCCATGTCTCCACATGCCCTTGTGTGTGCAGTATTTTGTGGAGGTGTTCTTGCAAATTAAAAGTGTTGGGGAGTTAAATTAATGCTGCTTTTATGCCTGACCCCATATGTTGCATGCCCCCCCAATATTTACCCTTAATATTCTTTCTCCTTCTCAGTTATGCTAGGTCTCCCTGTGCATAGAAAGGGACATGTAGCTCTGGCAAAGTACACTACCTTGGAGAGAGTTAAAAACAAAGGTGTGTGTGTGGGGGGTGCATTTGCAGCAAGCCAATAATGCTGAAATCAAACTTGGGGACTTAGTCTTCTGTGTGACACAGCACTTTTGGGGGGTGCAGAAATCTATGAGGTTGCTGTGTGCCATGAAGGGGCAAAGGGGGGCATCACACGCTAATACCGGCATGGTGGGGACATTGGGTGATGTGAAAAGTTTTTGACTGTGGGTGCCCCTATGCTGTTTTTAATGAGATCTAGCTTTTTGTTTCCTCGTTTACCTCGTTTAGTTGAGAGGAAAATTAAGCACCCTGCCATACACTGACCCCATTGCTTTTAAACCCTGCTGTACTTCTACTGAGATACTACACTTTAAACGTACCTGGGTCACTGGAGGGCCAGCTGGGGGAGAAGGTGTCTGACTGCTTGCCTTCCCCAGGAGGATGGTGGTGATACGGTCTAGTGCCTGCTGACTCCTGGGGGTATTGCACTGTGCCGACCGACTGACTGGGGGGCCGGGGTGAACATTGGCATTTGGTGCCATGGCGTGCCACACCCCAGGGACAAAAGAGGAAAAACTTCTTCTCTGATCTGGTCTGGCCCTGGAGACCATCTCAGCAGCACCCAAGGGGCCAAGACGTCACACTGGATGGTCCCTGCCGGACCCTTTCTCCTTGGTGGAGAACCCATTCAGTGAAGGGTTACACTAGATTACCCAGAGGATATCTGCCATATGGGGTGGCAGAGGGCAGGGACAGAAGAGAGTGGTGGAGAGAGACCATAGATGGCCCGAAAGATAGTCCAAGTGATGAGGAGAAATGGGAGTTGACAAAAAAAGGGGTGTGCAGTGTGGCTAAAAGGTAAAAGGGTTAAAAACAAATGGGGTAGTGTGTGTGTGGGGGGCAGGGAGCGGGGCAGAGTAACATTCCCTTTATTTTTACTTTACTCCTCACCTGTCCCCTTTCTTTGGGGACCTCAAATGTGCCCTGGCAAAGGAAGGGTCAGGGTCGCATACAGACATGAGTGCCCTGCTCTTCTCAATATTTTAGCCCTCTGGATTGTCCACCTGGCTTGGGCGGAGGAGTCTCTCCTTCCCCTTCTACCTTCAAGGAGAGAGTGTGCACTTTGTTCCTGCTTCCCCAGCTCCTTCTTTGCTTGCCTGATGCTGAGGCCTGTCTATAAGTGCAGCCTGTGGGGTGTTTAAGATGTTGATGCTGTGGTTAAAACTCGGGAGTTTGGTGGTGGTGGTGTCCAAAATGCATTTTGTAGAGTGGTGCTCAAATATTGTATTGTTGAAGTGCTGGTGACAAAAAATGTGTGCACTCCTGGTCTGTGCAATAAATTAATGCTGCATCTTGTGCTTAACCTGTGCATGTGTGTGTGTGTGTGTGTGTGTGTCAGCCAAAGAAGCTGAAATCCAGTGTTTTGGCTGGGGTGGTGGACAAGATCCCAGAGCAACTTTTGTCTTCTGTGTGCCCCCGTGCTTGTAGAGTTAGCGTTTGTGCGTGTGTGTGTGTGTGTGTGTGTGTGTTTGAGAGGATTACAGTAGGGATCCAGGGAGCTTTTGAGGTCTCCCCCAACAGAAACAAAGAACATTTGTGTAAGAACTTTTCATAATTGTACATCTTCAAGAGAATCTCTTTCAGCAGGTTACACCTTAGGAACTGCAACCATCAGGCATCAGGACCACATGGAAACTTTTTTGCTAGCAGTCTATTTAGGGTCACACATGACAATGTTGTCTTCATGTTTACCTTCCTATATAGCTGTGCATGGCTCCAGATGGACTGCTAGGAAAAAATGTCTGTGCGGTCCTGGTGTCTCATGGTTGTACTGCAGTTTCTAAGATGTGACCTACTGCAAGAGATCCTCTCAAGACCTGCTGTTACACTGAGTTCTATAAATAACTGTTTTTGTTTCTCTTGGGGAAAATCTGCAAGTTGTACATTGCTGCTACTTTCCCATCTGGAGGATGGGAGTCGTACAATGCTGCTGCTGTTGTACCTGGAGGATGCAATTCGTAGATTGCTGCTGCCTTCACACCTGGAGGATGGGAGTCATAGAATGTTGCTGCCTTCACACCTGGAGAATGGGAGCTGTAGATTGCTGCTGCCATTGTACCTGGAGGATGGGAGTTGTAGACTGTTGCTGCCATCTCATCTAGTGAATGGTGGTCGCTGGATGCTACTGCCATCCCAGGAGAATGGGAGTCATGGGCTGCTGCTGCCATCGTATCTGGAGGATGGGAGTCACAGGCTGCTGCTGCAATTGAACCTGGTGGATGGGAGTCATACAATGCTGCTACTGTCATACCTGGAGGATGCGATTCATAGATTGCTGCTGCCTTCACACTTGGAGGATGGGAGTCATAGAATGCTGCTGCCATCGTACCTGGAAGATGGGGGCTTTATGCGGTGGCTACTGCCATCATAATAGCCAGAGGACAAAAGTCATGGATTGCCCTATTCATGGGATCAGAGTCTCCAATTTTGTTGAATTCTTATCAAGCAGATTAGTGGAACACACTACTAATTATTTTTTTTTGTTGTGGTTTCAGTATTCATACTTTCCGCCTGCATGATGTTTGCAGCACCACTGAATAAGAGAGCCAAGCTTTGCTACACATTGGCTAAGAAGCGAGCCCATCAGTTTAAATCTGAAGACCTCTATGAGGATGGAGGAAAACTTTTCTGTCCTTACTGCAACCATGTCCTGGGCCATACCAGAAAAGATACAGTCAAAGATCATCTGCTCAGCAAGAAACATGCTAGGAATAAGGAATGAGCTGCTAATGAAGGAAGTCCAGCAAGGCAGGTGACCCTGACCAGCAGTTTCAGAGCTGCAACAGAATCATCCATAGTAAGAAATGAGATGGTCATGGACACAGTTAAGGCATGGGGGGCTGCAAATATCCCATTGGAGAAGCTGGATCATCCACAGCTGAGGGAATGGATGTGCAAGTATGTGAAGAGGAGTGGAGCAGTGCCAAAAGCAGACACCCTGAGGCAACTCTATTTACCCAAGGTAAGAGAGCAAATTGATGAAGACCTTAAAGCAGCTGTGACTGGGAAATCCTTGTCTGTGATATGTGACGAGAGCATGGATGCACAGTCACGGTGCATTCTTAATGTCATCTTTGTGTTGGAAGGGGGCAAGACATATCTTGGAAACAGCACAGAACTAGACTCTATCAACCATTCCATAGTGGCTGAAGCTGTCTTGAAGACTCTCCAGAGTTGTGACATTGACTTTATAAATGTAGTTTCATTTGCCAGAGACAGTGCTCGTTATATGAAAAAATGTTTCAATGACGCACTTCTCGGGGTTCTTGGGGACCATGTTGTGCATGTGTGTTGCTGGGCACATGTCTTGTCCCTTGTTGGGGATACATGGCTACACCATTTCAAAAAAGTTAATGAACTGGTTTTGTTGATAAAATTTGCTTTTCAGCAATCACCAAAGCGTAAATGAGAATTCATTACATTTTTGCAGGATCTGGAAGCTCCAGGAGAAATGATTGCATTACCACCAGTTCCTGTTTTAACTAGATGGAACACATGATTTGCAACTGTGGCATACCACTCAACACACCTACAATACCTCAGGGACTTTTTCAGGGCAGATTCGAGTGATGCCACCTCAATAAACAATCTACTGGCATTACTGGACGACTGGTACGATGAGCTACAAACAAAACTGGCATTTATTAAAGATAATTCAGGTGACATTATTGCTGTGATAGAACTTTTGCAGTCAAAGGAGAAACCTCTTGTGACTTCCACGTGTGACATGCTAATGTCAACTAAGAGCTACGTTGAGGCTGGCACAAGTAAAAATGATGCCTTTGGTGAGAAGGCAGAGATGTACCTCTCTAAATTGAGGAATAAAGTAAGGGATGAGAACATCAAACTATTCAGAAATGCTTTCAAGGTCAGTTTGGAGAAACTGACAAAACACCCACAGTCAAATCCAACTGTACAGTTTCTCATGGCCTGTCAAATTCTAAACCCACTCAGCCTATCCAAACTCAATAAGGACTTCCAACTGTACTTGCCCTATATCCCAGTGTTCACATTACACAATAAGAATGCACTGTTAAGGGACTGGGAGATCTACATATGGCAGGATGTGCGGGAAATACCAGAGATCGAATCATTTGATCTTCACCAGTACTGGAACTCTATGTCCTCACAGGTACCAACTCAGGCAAAGGCCATTTGGGTCCCTGTTTCTAGTGCAGATGTGGAGCAGCCATTTTCTGCACATGAACAATTCCTGACCGACCAATGGAGAAGCCTGACTGTGGACAATTTAAAATTATTTTCAGTGCTGCTATTCAATAAGTAGACTCTCCGACCCTTTTGTGTAATTGCAGTTCTGATGCACTATTGCAGAAAAATGGTGCTCCCCTGTGCAATAAAGTTGTAGACATGCAGTTTTAGTGCAATATTGCAGAAAACAAAGTGGTGCTCCACTGTGCAATGACGAAGACATGCAGTTCTGGTGCAGTATTGTAGGAAAAAATGGTGCTCCACTGTGCAATAAAGTGTAGACATGCAATATATATATATATATATATGTATATATATATATAGTATCTCCACATTATGTGTAGCTATGGGTTAGATTCTGCTGTCCTTCATAGTATGCTTTAGTTCATGTAGTCTGGGTAGTGTATTTGTCTGGGTAATGTATTTGTCTGGGTAGCGTATTTGTCGACCCATGTTCAGTAATCAGTACTTGAATTGTGTTTTTGTACATATTTATCTTTATAAATCTTTTAAAAATAAAACTCATTAATTGCATTTTAGCTTTGAGAAGTTTTTACTATACATGTCACAGAACACATTGTCAAAATTAAAACAAAGACAAGATTTTGGTGTCTAATTACTATTATACAATGGCAAGAAAGAAACTTGGACTGTGATTGGTCAGTTTGGGGCTGGACCCATGGCGTTATCCCAGCACGACGCCACAGGTCTAGTCTCAGCCTCACTGTGAACCAATATGGATGATCTGGCTATGGAGCACCTTTTTTTGCATCTCCTCTTAAGAAACAAAAATATTTTTCCACACTAATAAAAACATTCTTTAAAATTATTTTTTATTTTATATATAACAACAAGCCATTGTATAATAGGAATAATGCATTCCAGGGTGTGTGTCATTTGGGATAACGCGACGCCTGGGGCATTGGATGCACTCGGCCTGCGGCCTCGTGCCCAACCCCCCCCAGACGTGGCATTATCCCAGCACGACACACACCCTGTCATGCATTATTCCTTTATTGTGCAGACTTCAGAATTGGTTAATCCATGTGAGAAAAATTTTACTGTTACATGAGACCATTTATTTTCAGTGGCTGTATTGATCTGAGAAATGAATGTTTTAATAATTATGCCAGTTTGGCCAATGGAGTTCCACAGTCATTAGCCTTGACAGCTGGTAGATGCACAACTTGGATAGCAAATATAACATGCATTATGAGATAAAATGTTCTTGTTTTCTGCCAATGTGACTTAAATCTGCATAAAAACATGATAAAACACTGACAGACAAATGTATTACTTAAAATGAGTGAATAATACAAAGTTTTTGATTACTGGAAAAATCCCGGAAATTGGATTCCCAAACACAGGCAAAATCCCGGAATCCAGGATGGTCAAAACAGAATTTGCTTTTTCCAAACACGGAAAAACAGTGGCCTTGATTATGGGCAATTATGGGATGTCATTACAGACGTAATTCAAACCATACAGCCATATAGTAAAACACATAAATTATATGGTGAAACATATACTTTATATACTGAAATATATACATCATATAGTGAAACACATTCTGTACACTGTGCTGTGAACCACACAATATAGTGAAATACATACATCATATAGTGAAATTCATATACTATATAATGAAATGCATATTTCATATAGTGAAGCAGATACATTAGATACCAAAATGCATACATCATACTATGCCAAGCTCCTCCTCAAACATGAAGCCTTGTACTGCAACAAAGACCGCATATCTCCACAGATCCATCGAGAGCTTGTTACCAAAATGGTGCTCCCAGTCTTTGACTACACAGATGCTGTCTACGGCACTGCCCCTTCCTCTTACCTTGACAGACTGGACACCCTCTGTAATGTATATTGTCACTTTGCTACCAACTCCACCCATGAACTCACCACTGCTCCATCTACTTCTCCCAATCCATCCTCCCCTTACATTCATGTCACCAGCCCCACTGTGCTTCCTTCATCTCCAAATACTGGTTTGAGTCCCTTAGAAACATAGAATTTGATGGCAGATAAGGACTGCTTGGCCCACCAGTCTGCCCATTTCCCTACCTAATGGATAAGCTGCAGATCCTAGTTAACCAGCAGGCTACTTCTTTCTACCCTCACCCCCTAGAATTGCCTTATGACTGTCCCATGCATGCTTGAATTCAACCACTGTTTTTGACTCCACAACCTCCTCTTGAAGGCTGTTCCATGCATCCACAACCCTCTCTGTGAAAAAATACTTCCTTACATTACCCCTGAGTCGCCACCCCCATCTTCAAATTGTGCCACCTTATTCTTGCACACCTCTCTTTTTGAAAGATGCTACCCTCCTGGACTTTGCTGATTCCCTTGAGGTACTTGAAAGTTTCTATCATGCACTCCCCCCCCCTCCTTTCTTCAAGGCTATACAATATTAAGCTCCTTTAGTCTCTCTTCATATGTCTTCTGGTGCAGACCCTGCACCATCTTAATTGCCCTCCTCTGGACAGCTTCCATCCTGTCTATGTCCTTGCGGAGACTGGGTCTCCAGAACTGCACATAGTACTCCAGATGGGGTCTCACCAGCTGTCTGTACAGAGGGATAACAACTTCCTGTTTCCTACTGGTGATACTCTCCTATGCATCCCAGTATCCCTCAGCCCTCCTTACTGCCCTCTCACATTGCTTGCCCACCTTTAAGTCATCTGATATGACTACTCCCAGGTCCCTTTCCATTTTTGTTGTTGTTAGTATCTCTCCCCCCATTGTGTACTCTTCCCCTGGGTTTTTGTTTCCCAGGTGCATTACCTTGCACTTCTTGGCATTGAGTCTAAGCTGCCATACATTTGACCATTCCTCTAACCTTGCCAAGTCACTTCTCATCCTTTCCACCCCACCTTGTGCATCAACTCTGTTGCAGATCTTTGTGTCATCTGCAAAGAGAAATACTTTTCCTTCCAGTCCCTCTGCAATGTCACTTATAAAGACATTGAAGAGGACTGGTCCTAATACTGAACCTCATGGTACCCAACTAGTAACCCTTTCTTCAGAGTGTACTCATTTACTATTACCTCTGTGTCCTATTCTCCAGCCAATTCTTACCCAGGCTATCATCTTGGGACCCACTCCCAGGCTGGCTAACTTGTATATTAATCTTTTGTGTGTTACTGTGTCAAATGCCTTGCTAAAGTCTAGGTCCATGTCCACAGCCCCTCCTTGATCTACTACTTTGGTCACCCAGTCAAAGAAATCTATTAGATTCATCTGGCATGACCTTCTCGCTGTAAATCCATGCTGCCTTGGGTCCTGTGCCCCTCTGGCCTCTAGGTACTGGACAATTCTTTCCTTCAGAAGTGATTCCATCATTTTCCCTATCACTGGGGTTAAACTAATAGGTCTGTAGTTTCCTGCTTCTGCCTTGCTCCCACTTTTGTGAAGGGGAATCACATCTGCCCTCCTCCAGTCCTCAGTTACCACCCCATCCTCTTATCTATCTTCACTTCTCTTACCCATTCCCTCTGCCTCATAGTCCCTCCACTCCAGGGATCAATGCACTTTTTTTCATTCCACACCCTCACTCCTCTGCTGTCCAATCAGCCTTCTCCTATTGCCTTACTTGTATCTGGAACCTGCTCCACTCCTCCTTCCTTCTCTCCCTTCCCCTGGCTCCCTTAGGTACCAGCTAAAACTCCTCCCTACCCCCACTTGCTTGTATCACCCCTCACCCTGACCCTCCCTTATTAAAGCCCCTGCTTTCCATAAGGTCAGGCATCCTCCTGTGTTCTACCCCAGCCTGTATCAGGCTGTTTACCTTCTATTCTGCACTGCTATCTTTCCACTGTGCTGGTCATTCTATTGGTACAGTATTGCTGCTTATTGTGCCCTGTTGCTTTTATTTGCACTTGTATCATGTTATGCTGTACTTTAATTGTACTTTTTGTGTATTTTTGTGTATTGAGCATCATAGAAACATAGAAACATAGACTTTCATGGCAGATAAGGACCGCTTGGCCCACCTAGTCTGCCCATTTCCCTACCTACTGGATAAGCTGCAGATCCTAGTTAACCAACAGCCTATTTGTTCCTACCCCCCACAAGAATTGCCTTATGTCTGTCTCATGCCTTCTTGAATTCTCCCACAGTTTTAGACCCCACAACCTCCTCAGGAAGGCTGTTCCATGCATCCACCACCCTCTTTGTGAAAAAATTACTTCCTTACATTGCCCCTGAGCTGTCTCCCCTCTATCTTCAAATTGTGTCCCCTTTTTCTTGCACAACTCTTTTTCTGAAAGATGCTACCCTCTTGGACTTTTTTGATTCCACTAAGGTACATAAAAGTTTCTATCATGTCCCCCTCTCTCTCCTTTTCTCAAGGTTATACATACTAAGTTCCTTTGTCTCTCCTCGTATGGCTTTTCTTGCAGACCCTGCATCATTTTAGTTGCCCTCCTCTGGACTGCCTCCATCCTATCTATGTCCTTGTGGAGTTGGGGTCTCCAGAACTGGACACAGTACTCCAGATGGGGTCTCACCAACTGTCTGTACAGAGGGATAACAACCTCCTGTTTCTGCTGGTGATGCCTCTCCCTATGCATTCCAGTATCCCCCCAGCCCTCCTTACTGCCTTCTCACATTGCTTGCCAACCTTAAGGTCATCTGATATGATTACCCTCATGTCCCTTTCCATTTTTGTTGTTGTTTGTTTTATTGTACCTCCTATTCCTCTTCACCTTGTCTCAGTGTCCCTTTCACTGTTAACAATGTTCAAACTAGCAAACAAACAAATACTTACAGTGCAATGCATACACTAGCTACTGAAATATA
This sequence comes from Neoceratodus forsteri, assembly GCA_016271365.2. Classification (NCBI taxonomy): domain Eukaryota; kingdom Metazoa; phylum Chordata; order Ceratodontiformes; family Ceratodontidae; genus Neoceratodus; species Neoceratodus forsteri. The sequence goes on along the minus strand of CM028134.1, from coordinate 878,017,797 downwards.
TATGCAGAGTATCAAAAATCCATCTACACTGTATACTGAAACAAATACACTATGTATTGAAACACATATATTGAGATTCATACACTATATATTAAAAAAGTCACATTTACCATATACTATATACTGAAACCAATTCACTATATATAGTGAAACACAGACACTATCTATTGGAAAACACATTATAGACAGAAAAATCCACATACAAAATACTGAAATAAATACACTATATAGTGTGAAATACACATTGGGCCTGATATTCAAAACTGTGCCCCAGAGTGTAGGGCACAAATAGCCCGGGAATAAGACAGCACTGAATATAGCAACAGGGAAGTGCGCACTGCTACTGCAGCTCATTGGACCCTGGAGAAAGCCAGTGTTGCAGGTGCAGAACATTGTGTGTGATTGCATAGAGATGTCTTACATCTACTGCAAGCAACAATGCAAGCCACACACTGCAGAACTGCACTAGGCAGAAGTGAGGTTTGCCCAGGGCTAACCTGATTGCAAAGTACTAACATATTAGCCTGGGGCAAATAGGAGCTATATTCAAAGCTCCCATGCAAATGAGCTTACTTAGATAATCTGTGGGCAAACAGGTACATTTGCATCTCATTAACTGCTGCTTAGCATTCATTACCATGCAGTTTGCCCAGTGCTACTGCATGGAGCACACAGCTCCAACTTTTGGTCCGAATGGAAGCACAGATTGGATGTTGCAGGTCAAGGTATGCCCACAGCATCCCCTGTTGGTCGGAATGGAAGTACAGGCTGGAAGCAGCAGGAATTGTGTGCTGGCAGGCACAGACGTTGCATACATAGCTCTCAACCCCTGTTTCCTGAATCAGGGACAATGCTTAAAACAATCATAGACAAAGACCCAAAATCAGGGACACATCTTAAAAAACTTGTACTATTTACTCTGAATGATGATAGAATAAGACGATTTATGATAAGACGTAGTTTCAGAAGAAGAAGAAGTCTGTAACTTGAATAATTGACAGTATTGTGTGATTGTAATCCCCACTGTTCTGTCACAAAGGCACAACATTTATGAGGGACAGAGGAAAATATGGAGGCAACAGCAGGGACATCCCTAAAAATCAGGGACAGTTGAGAGGTATGAGTGCATACAATGCACCCATGCATATGTGTGCCTGTGACACACCCACGACCCTGGTAGTCTAGTGGTCCCCAAACCCCCCCACATGATTCCCAACCCCTGGCAACCTCTGTCATAATTTATTTTCCTGGTAGTCAAGTGGTCCCCCCAGCACGATTCCCGACCACCTGGTATCGGCTCTAATACCATATAGTACCTTATTGTGACTGGTCCAAAATATTCTGTATTGCAGCTTAACAAGTACTATCCATGAATATGTAGGGCCAGTGACAATTAAATAATGTACATCATAACATGAAACTGTATAGACCAAAAACAGCATCGGTTTTATTATTTACTGTCTTATTTACTTATTAGACACCCCTCCTACCCCGTACACCCTCATCCTTTGCTGTATGCTTTATGATGGTGGCTGTCCCCAAGCACTAGAACAATGTGACAGAGTACATTACTGCCATGACCTGTATGAGTGCCCACCCCACAGACCCACCATGTTGGATGCTTTATGCCACAACACCCTCTCCCACCACACATGCACATCTCTTCCATATTATGCAACCCCCTGGTTCATTATTGTGCTTTTTGCCATCTGCTTAAATATGATTAAAATATTGTAAATATAACATACAGACATTCCACATGCTTTCCCAGTCGCACTCACTCACACTACCTCTCACATTCACACTTGTGCTTCACTCGCATTCTCTCCAGGAACCACCGGTGAACTTCTTGTGCATTCATATTAACCTTTATTTCATAATCAAAACAACAAAAGCAATCCAAAGTGATTCAGGCAAAGGAACGGAAAGTGAATGCCAGCGTTCCATCAGACGCCATGCCAACATCAACACCACAAGGTCCTGTGGGCATTTCCTGCTCATTTTTCATCTGCCTCCATAGCAACACCTGTAACAACAAAAACAAAACTCAACAAATGTTCAATTGACAAGTTTCAGTAAAACACTGCTAAGCAGGTATGTGGCACTTACTTGGGGTACTCAGGTGTAGACATGTTTCATGTGCTTACGAGCAACTGATGCAGCAATATGGGTCTCGATGCCAGTGGATGCTGCAAGATTGTTGGCATCCACATTTTAAACATCCAGTGGATATTGTTGTTTTCTCGTGCAACCTCCTGAGAGCCAAGTAATGTACGTATGGACATATACTGTAATTACAATGCAACACTGTGTGATAGTGTTATTTTAGCAGCACAATGCAATTCATTCCAGGTATGTTGTGGGAGAGACACTGGACTTTTATAGGAGTAGTGTCAGCTGGTCACCGCAGCACTAATTCAAAATGAGGCAATATACAGTATGTCTTTCCCTGGTAGTCTAGTGGTCCTCCACCCGGCAGTGATGCTCCGGCCCCTCCCAATTACTCCACACAAATGGAGTCAGTGACCAGCTCAGCCCTCCTCTCACCATCATGGCCAGTGGCTGTCTGAGGTATGAATGAGCGGTACTGTAACATTACAGTACGCTCATTCGTATCTCAGCCAGCGGATGGCTGTGATGGTGAGAGGAGGACTGAGCTGGTTGCCGCTCCATTTCTGTAGGGTGGGGGACCACTAGACTACCAGGGAAATAAATTATTAGAGCAGATACCAGGGGTCGGGAATCCTGCTGGGGGTGGGAGGCCCACTAAACTACCAGGGAATGAAATATTAGAGTGGATATCAGGGATCAGTAATCATGCTGGGGGGTGGAGGGACCACTGGACTGCCTGGGAATTTAGTGTTTGAAGCAGATACCGGGGGTTGGGGCTCATGATGGAGGGGCACCGCTGCTGCATTACCACCACTTTACTGCCAGCTTTTACTCGGTGGTATTTAGCTCTGCACTACAGGTCATGTTAATGCCTGTAGCACAGCGCTACACTTTTGAATATACCATGCTGCTGGCATTCCTGGGTGCTCCCCTAACCCCACCCCTGCATACTATTATCCTTTAGCGTCAGTGCTGCCACACAGCACCAGCACTATTGGAGCCTTTGAATATTGCAGCCTGGTGCAAATCCAGTGCTATTCCAGTGCTCAGGATTTGCACTAGGCACAAAGCTTTGAATATCTGCTTTGAATATCTGGGCTACTATATATTAAAACATTCGTCATACACTATATACTGAAACAAATAAATTATATAATGAAACAAGCACACACTATGGCTATGTACACACTGGCAGTCTGGGTTTGCAACAGTTTTTTAAAATGGTTTTAAACTCACCACGGATGTCTGTCCACAATTGTTAGTTCAGGCTTTGTGACCGTGTTTAAGTCTGGTCGCACTGCTGCCACTGCATCCACATTGCAGCTCTGTAATGATGTAAGCTAACACGGTTTGCAGCAGGGATCAGTGGAAACACAAATCGATCTCCCATCCACACTGCAGGGTAAACTGTGTTTGGTTTGAAACCGTGTTTAAATCTGGTTTTAAGCCTAGGTCCCTTGCAGGGTTTGAGCACAGTTTTTAAACAGTTTCAAACTGTGCTAGGTGCGGACACAAACCATGTTTCCTCTTTTTAAAATGTTTTAAACCACTTAAAACATTTCAAAAAACCTAGTGTGTACACAGCATATAGGTCAGCCCCTGGAATGGCTTGACTCTGCACTCATTTCCTGCTGCACTGGTAAGAAGATGTCTGAAGCTGCATAACAGAAGGTAACAAAAAAAATTGTTATCTCCACTTCTACTTCTGGCAGTTATGACTTCTTGCAGAGTATGTCCTCCTTAGGATTGACGCAGTTTGTTACTGCGCCAACCCATCAGGATGGCCACATACTGGACCTGATGTTCTCACTGGGGCTTGAGATCAGTGATCTCAGGATTGATCGAGTACTTTGGTCCGATCATTGCATGGTGAAGTTCACGCTTGGGGCTCCCGCCATAAGCCCTTCCCCTGCTGAGATGATTAGCTGTCGCCCTTTATGGGGTCTCACCCCTGAGGGTTTTCTGGTGGCAGTAAAACTGTCTCAATGTGGGTGCTGCATGTGTCGGAGGTGTTGATGTTGGGGTTGACACCTATAATAGGGTGTTATCTGACACCATCAACTCCCTCGCACCTGTCCGTGTATGACCCAGAATTTTGTATCTGAGGTCCCTGTGGTTTGACGGGGACCTCAGGGAGGTGAAGAAGATGGGTCAGAGATTAGAACACTGCTGGAGAAGGTCCCACCTGGAGGCGGACAAACTGGTCCTGCGTATGCACTATTGTGTGTACCAGGAGGCAATCAACCATAAGAAGGCAGTGTTCCTGTCCAGGGAGACTGCTGCCGGGAAAAACCGACCAGCTTTACTCTTCCAGGCTGTGAATAGACTTCTCCATCCTGTCTGTTTGCAGCCCAGGAGGGTTTTTTCTAATATAGATTGTGAGGAGTTTGCTCGGTTTTTCTCGGACAGGGTGTCCATGATCTGGCGGAAGGCCTCTTCAGCTAGCAATGTTATAGCTGACAGTGGTCGCCTTATGTGTTCTGAGTGCACTCTGCCTAGCTGGGGGAAGTTTAGACCAGTGGAGGTTAGTGAGGTTATTGAGGTGGCAGTCAATTTGAAGCATACCTTTTGTGAGCTGGTCCCAGTGCCAACGCGTTTCTTAATGAGATGCGTTGACTCTGTTGGTCCGGTGTTTGCCTTGATTGTACGGTGCTCCTTACTTGAGGGGGTCTTTCAGGATGCTTTGAAGGAGGCTCTGGTGAGACCCCTTTTAAAGAAACCATCTTTGGACCCGGAGATCAAGGCAAATTACCATCCAATCTCCAACCTTTCATTTCTGGCGAAGGTGGTGGAGAAGGTGGTAGCGCTTCAATTGGAAGAGCACCTTGTGACTCATGAGTTGTATGATCCTTTCCAGTCGGCTTTTCAAGCCAGACATAGCATGGAAACTGCACTTGTCCAGTGCAGAATGACCTCCTCAGGGCTAGAGATCAGGGGGACAGGACAATTCTTGTTCTCCTCGATCTCTCCTCAGCATTTGACACTGTGGACCATTGTGTGTTGCTTGTCCGCCGTAGGGAGTTGTGTGGACTCACCGGTACTGTCATCAACTGGTTTGAGTCCTTTCTTACCAACAGGAGGCAACAGGTTATGATGGGAAATTTCTCATCTACACCCTGTCTCCTTCCTTGTGGAGTTCCTCAGGGTTTGGTACTGGCCCCAATGTTGCTCACAGTGTACATGCTGCCCTTGGGGGGGATCATTAGGAAATATGGTCTGAGTTTTCATTGCTATGCTGATGATACTCAGCTATATCTGTCCTTTGCCCCAGGAACATCTAATGCAGTGGATGTGCTAAACATCTGTCTGGCCAAGATTAACGACTGGATGGCCTCCTGCTGGTTGTGATGAACCCTGACAAGACGGAGGTATTGGCAGTGGAGTCGAACAGAGTTAGTGATAGGTTGGCCTCTGACTCAGTAACTGGACTTGTTCTTGGAGCTGTCATTGAAGACCTCCTCTTGGGTGTGAAATCTTAGAGTGATTCTGGACAGGGATCTAACCATGGAGGCTCAAATATCTTCCATTGTTCATACCTGTTTTTTGCATCTCAGAAACATTGCCAGGATCAAGCCCCTTGTTCCGCCTCTGGACCTCCCTACCTTGATACATGCCTTAGTCACATCTAGGCTGGACTACTGTAATGCGCTCTATCTCAGGGTCACAGGGGGATCTCGCTGCAGACTGCAGCTAGTGCAAAGCTCTGCTGCCCGGTTATTGACTGGGCAGCACAAATTTTGCCATATTACACCGGTATTACGCGAATTGCATTGGCTGCCAGTCAGGTGGAGAATCCTCTTTAAGGTGGGTCTTCTCACCTATAAGGCCCTACACATGCAAGGCCCTGGTTACCTGTTAGACCTTCTGATACCTGCTCCCTCTACCTGCCCTCTCCGATCTTCTAGTGGTGGCTTCCTGACCATTCCTGGAATGAGGCCTAAATCATCTGGTGATAGAGCCTTTAGCATTGCGGCTCCCGTTCTATGGAATTCATTACCAGCTCAGGTCAGAGAGACCCCCACTGTAGATATTTTTAAGGCCCACCTGAAGACACTCCTATTTTCCCAAGCGTTCGATGCTTAGATTAGAATTTATTTTAGAGTTTGTGATTTTTGGAGTTATTTGTTTTATTTTTGTACAAAAATATTTTATATTTCTGTATTTTAAAATGTTGTTTGAAATTTTTACGGCGCCCAGAGCCTCTGGGATTGGGTGTCTTTTAAATAAATTTGCTTTGCCTTGCCTTTATGGGGGTTTTCCACCTTGTTTTGCTTGCACAACTTTAGTCAAATTTCAGGATTTCAGGACATTGTGATGCAACAAAAACATTTAAAAATAATTTAAATTTACAGCAGTTTATTCTTTTAACTGAGTGCTGCCTTCATTTACTGCTAAAAACATGTTTGGGAAACTATTATGATATTCCTGAGATATCACTGTCATGCCATAAAAACTTATGGAAATGTGTGCATTTTTTATGTTTTAAGTTGAAGTTTTGAAGAGATTTACTTGTAATTAATTACTGTGATAGTCCAGCAGTGTATCCGAGTAGATAGAATGCTTTTTCTTTTCCACAAAGGTTTTTATCCTCCAGCAGGTTTGGGTGGCTTATCAGTCCTGTTCCTGTGCCTGATGATCATCCTTTCATCTCCACTGAGTCCAAAAGCAGGTATCACTGTGGATTTTCTCCTGTAAGAGGGCAGGAGAAGGAGGGCCATCCTCCCCCTCCAGTGTGGCCTCAGGACGAGAGCAGTAGGGCAGACTGTCGGGACACATTCAGAGCTTCACAAAGCCCAGGCTTCCATGTTTCCAATTTTTCTCACCTTGGGACCATGGCTATGCAATGAGCATGATGTGTGTGCTCCAACTCCATGCAGATGGCCCTGGTGCTCTATATTTGGCATTCCTTCCCGCTGTGTGACTACTTGTTTTGCCACCCAGACACCACCAGCTGGCAGTCAACAGGAAGTCATGGTAAACCCCCCCCCCCCCCTCTCCAAGGGAAGGGAGCAGTCCTATGCATACTAATTCCTCCCTCACCTGGCCAGCCCCTGAGCAATCTGCATCTATTTCTGAATTAGGTCGCCAGCATGGCCGGAGGTGAGACAGCCAGCACCTCAGCCCTCCACACCACTGGGCTGGCTCCTGAGCTGAATGCATGGGGAATATCACAGGAACTGTGGTAGTGTAGGAACGTTGCTTGTTTTGATTTAGTTTTGTTTTTATTTTAATATTTTGTTGAAGAAAGGTTCTTGGTTAAGAAACAAAGATGCATGTTTTCTATAGCAAACACTTAGGGCCCAAATCTCATAAGGAACTCAGCTGGTATATGCATGATTTAAATGTTTCTGTACTAAGTAGCTATACTGTGTTACCTCACTGTTGGTATTCTCAGTCCCCAGCTATCCCATATCATATTTGTGATGGATCTGCTTGAGCAGACCTGCCCCTGAACTTAGAAACCTCACAGAGGATGGGACTCCAGGAGGTTTCAGTGGAAAGGAGAGGCATCATACTCTAGCACCTTTTGTACGTCCTGTGGGCTGTTGAGTTTCTGGAGTGACAGACTGAGAGCAGGGCCTATGAAGGAAGAACAGTGCTGCAGGAGGGTGTATCTGGTGGATATCTTGTGGTAGAAATGTCTGCTTTGCTGGGAGTGGGTGCAAGTTCTGTCATCCCAGGCACCAGAAGTGAAGAGCAAACTGTGCACTGAGTTGCTGAGTTCCAGAGAGGAAGAAAGTGGCAACTGCATGCAAGTCAGCACATGGGTGATGCTGAAGATATAGTGTGCAGAAAAAATACCAAGGGTTGCTGATCCAGGTTCATTAGCACTCACTAAAGCAAGGTGCTGGGCTGCCTCTACCAAGGGGTCTGGAAGCCAGGAAGTGTAATGGTCAGATTGGGGCCTCAGAAGTCCAGAACAAGTGAAAGGAGGTCAGAAGAGCTTGCAGCCAGTGCCCAAGGTAGCCTGGTTCGGTATGAAGCAGAGGGAGGAAGCCTACCTGTATTGTAGAAGCCATGAGAGAGCAGAGATCCAGTGACTTGCTGCATCAGGAGGAGCCATCTGGGTTCAGGTACATAGAAACATAGAATTTGACGGCAGATAAGGACCGCTTGGCCCACAGAGTCTGCCCATTTCCCTGCCTACTGGATAAGCTGCAGATCCTAGTTAACCAGCAGCCTACTTCTTCCTACCCCCACCCCCTAGAATTGCCTTATGACTGTCCCATGTATGCTTGAATTCCACCACTGTTTTTGACTCCACAACCTCCTCCGGAAGGCCGTTCCATGCATCCACAACCCTCTCTGTGAAAAACTACTTCCTTATATTACCTCTGAGCCACCACCCCCCGTCTTCAAATTGTGCCCCCTTGTTCTTGCACACCTCTTTCTTTGAAAGATGCTACCCTCATGGACTTTGTTGATTCCGTTGAGGTACTTGAAAGTTTCTATCATGTCCCCCCTCTCCCTCCTTTCCTCGAGGCTATACATATTAAGCTCCTTAAGTCTCTCTTCATATGTTTTCCGGTGCAGACCCTGAACCATTTTAGTTGCCCTCCTCTGGACAGCTTCCATCCTGTCTATGTCTTTGCGAAGACTGGGTCTCCAGAACTGCATGCAGTACTCCAGATGGGGCCTGACCAGCTGTCTGTACTGAAGGATAATAACTTTCTGTTTTCTACTGGTGATGCCTCTCCCTATGCATCCCAGTATCCCCTCAGCCCTCCTTGCTGCCCTCTCACATTGCTTGCCCACCTTTAGGTCATCTGATATGACTACTCCCAGGTACCTTTCTATTTTTGTTGTTGTTAGTATCGCACCCCCCATTGTGTACTCTTCCCCTGGGTTTTTGTTTCCCAGGTGCATTACCTTGCACTTCTTAGCATTGAATCTAAGCTGTCATGCATTTGACCATTCTAACCTTGCCAAGTCCCTTTTCATCCTTTCCACCCCACCTTGTGCATCAACTCTGTTGCAGATCTTTGTGTCATCTGCAAAGAGACATACTTTCCTTCAGTCCCTCTGCAATGTTGCTTATAAAGACATTGAAGAGGACTGGTCCTAATACTGAACCCTGCGGTACCCCACTAGTAACCCCCCTTTCTTCAGAGTGGACTCCATTTACTATTACTCTCTGTGTCCTATTCTCCAGCAAATTTTTTACCCAGGCTGTCATCTTGGGACCCACTCCCAGGCTAGCTAACTTGTATATTAATCTTTTGTGTGGGACTGTGTCAAATGCCTTGCTAGAGTCTATGTAGGCTATGTCCACAGCCCCTCCCTGGTCTACTACTTTGGTCACCTAGTCAAAGAAATCTATCAGATTACTCTGGCATGACCTTCCTGCTGTGAATCCATGCTGCCTTGGGTCCTGTGCCCCTCTGGCCTCTAGATACTCAACAATTCTTTCCTTCAGAAGTGATTCCATCATTTTTCCTACCACTGAGGTTAAACTAACAGGTCTGTAGTTTCCTGCTTCTGCCTTGCTCCCACTTTTGTGAAAGGGAATCACATCTGCCTTCCTCCAGTCCTCGGGTACCACCCCATCCTCCCATGATTTGTTAAACAGGGTAGTCAGTGGTGTCACTAATTCTACCCTTAGTTCTTTTTAGAATTCTGGGATGAATCCCATCAGGCCCTCATTGCTTTGCCCACCTTCAGTTTTAAGAGTTCTTTCAGAACCCTTTCTTCTGTAAATGGGCTGGTATCAACTTCTGTATCCAGAGTGTTTCTACTGTTTGTTTTAGGTACCTCCCCCTCTTCCTTTGTAAATACTGAGCAAAAATATTTGTTTAGTATCTCTGCCTTTTCACAGTCACCCTCTGCCCCCCCCACCCCATTAAGCCTCACTATCCCTCCCTTGGTCTTCCTTGGCTCCCTAATGTACCTATAAAAGGTTTTATCCCCTTCTTAACTGAGTTGGCTATCTTTTCCTTGGTTTGGGCCTTTGCTGTTCTGACTGCCTTCCCAGCTTCCTTTTGCTTTAACTTATACAGTTCTCTGTCCTGCTCCTTCTGTGATTCCTTGTACTTCCTGAAAGCTTTCTTTTTCTCTTGAACCTTCACTGCCACTTCCTTTGAGAACCATAGTGGTTTCTTACATCGTTTAGTTTTGTTTATTTGCTTCACACAAAGGCTTGTTACCTCTGTGATGGCAGTTTTTATTATTCCCCATTGTTCTTCCACCCCTCCTTCCTGCCCATTTGCTAGTGCATTCCTTAGGCACTCACCCATTTTTTCAAAGTCAGCCCTCCTAAAGTCCAGTACCTTTGCCTTTGTATGGCTTGACTCTATTGCTGTGTTTATTGTGAACCATACTGTTCGATGGTCGCTAGTTCCAAGATGGCTACCCACTTCTACATCTGTGATCCTCGCTTCATCTCCATTTGAGAAAACCAGGTCTATGATTGCTCCCTCTTGAGTGGGCTCCAATACTAGTTGTCTAAGGCATGCCCCTGTAGGGCATCTAGAATAACCCCACTCTTCGAAGTGGCTGCTGCAACTGCACTCCAGTTAACATCTGGCATATTCAGATTGCCCATCAGCAATATCTCCCCTTTTTCTGCCATACTAAGTATACTTTCTATCATTTCCTTGTCCATTTCCTCCTCCTGAGAAGGGGGTCTGTATACAACCCCTGTGCGGATTGTGGTGCCATTGCCGGTCTCCAAATTTACCCACAGTGCTTCTTCTCCTCCCTGTTTTCCCTTTTGTTCTGTTGCTTTGATTCCTTCCCTTATGTAAAGAGCTACTCCTCCTCCTCTTTTACCTCTCTGTCCTTCCTGTAGATAGTGTATCCTGGTATGTTTACGTCCCAGTCATGGTTTTGTGTGAACCATGTTTCTGTGACTGCCATGATATCCAGATGTTCCTCCTCCATCAAGGCCACTAATTCAGGAAGCTTGTTACTCAGACTATGGGCATTGGTACTCATTGCTTTCCATTTCGTGATGGCTTTATCTTCTGTTGCAGCATCCTCCACTGACCTTTCTACCTCGGTCTTTTTCTCTTTTAGTACCCTGTTTTGTAGGGAGAGGCTGGGATTTTCCTGCTGCTTATCAGTGCCTCCTCCCTTGACTAGTTTAAAAGCTTGCCAATGAAGCATTTAAACTGATTGCTCAAAAGACTTGTTCCCTTCCTGGACAGATGCAGACCATCCTGCCAGTATAGGCTGGTGTCCCTGCAGGTGGAACCCCATTCCCCAATGAAGCCAAACCCCTGTGCTCCACACCATTTTTTCAACCATTCATTAAACTGCATGGTGCAAAGTACCCTTGCCTCACTCATGCCATTGACAGGCAGCACCTCTGAGAAAGATACTGTGTGTGCTACCTGTTTTAGTCCCCTCCTCAGTTCTACAAAGTCCTTCTGCACTGCTATAATCTCATGTTAAGCCATGTCATTTCTCCCTAGGTGGACAATGACATCCAGCTCAGACTCCTGTGCAGCTGTTCTCATGATCCTGAGGATGCGTTTCCTGTCCCTCCAAGCCATGGCACCAGGCAGGCACCTTACTTCAGTTTTCCTTGCTCCCCCCAGTTCTATCCCCCTAATAATTGAGTCCCCCACCAGGAGCTGCTTCCTTTCCTTGTGGTGTCCTCTGCCTCCTTCCTGTGGGCCTCCCTTGTGACAGGTGTCCTCAGCCTCCTTAATCTCCTCTGTGGGTGCATCCATAGGGGGGCTGTGCTCCCCCAGAATGGTGTATGGATTGTGGAGTGGAACAACTGACTGGGTGTGCCTCTGTTCCACCATCCTTACCCTCCCTGAGCCCACTGTGGTCCAACTGCTGTGCTTCCTTTGCAACCTCTGAGGTAGTGGTGATGGCTCTGGTGCTCCCTGGATGGGGGAGGTTCCCTTCCTACCATCCAGTCTGGCCTAGGGGAAGCTTCCCTTACTGCTGTCCAGTGTGGCCTGAAGATGGGCACATTCCTCCCTCAGGGCAGAGAGTTGTCTGCAAATAGGGCAGTATCTCAGCCTCCAGAAAGACTCCCGGAAGACTGCTGCCCCACAGCCATTACTTTGCACTACTCCCCACATGATTATGTACTTTTTTGTGTTTGTGTGTGTGTGTTTGTGTGTGTGATTGGTTTGTTATATAGAAATATATATATTATAAAATGTGTATGATTATATTTTCAGTGCTGTGTGCTAGAGAGGATATGACATTGATATGCATTGCACTCTGAGGAAATGATGTCAGAATCCCAGGTATAAAGGAAGTATTTCCATGGGTGGGAGGGTGAGGGGTGGGAAGGGGTTGGGCCTAAACTGTGCCCTCACAAAACAATCAGCTAAGAGCTCTGACCCACCGCTGCGATGAGTGCCTTCCTGTCAGCAAGATACCATACGCAACAATTGGACAGAGAAATCCCCTGCTAATCAAACAGAGAAAAATCCAGACATCCAAGTCAGACACAGGTAAACCTCCCCAGCCCCAAAACAGCCTGGTGGTTTGTGCTCTGAAAGCAGTCAGCCCCAAAATAAGTCAGCAGTGCTTTAAACTCTTCCTGCACTGAAAATTTTATGAATTGTAACAAGACTGTCTTTTCCTGATAATTCTAAGTTCCTTATTTCACCTTTCAGTTAGAAGTAGCCTCCACCTGCAGAATATCTGCTACAAACCAAAGACAATTGTAAGGTTCACCTCCCTCTGTTGTGAGCACAACTCACTTTCTTGCAAATCCTATGTTCAGTATTGCAGCTTCCAGCAAGCTGTAGTTTGACTTGAAAAATATTAGCTGTTCCTACCTTGAGTATGAGGCTGTGCATCAATATTTCAAGGGACAGCACTTGTTGTTTCACTGTGTTTCACTATTTGGATTACAAATACGCAGTGCTGAGGGGTTTTTTTTCTGCCTTTTAAGCAATCACATGGCCGGAGGGGTTTAGAGTATTCAGAATGTTGCTCTGTTTTAAGTGCACCAATGTTGGCCAACTGTGGCAACATCTATGGGCTGCAGCAACTCTACACCTGCTGTACCTATGGACTGAGTTAAGGGAGCTCCCATTTGGGTCTATTTAAAACCAGGTACCAGGTAGGATGGGGTACATCTGGCCTACCTAGTTGGGCACCTAAGAAGACCATGTTTAAAGTTGTCATTTGCACTAACTCTTCTTGCAGGTTGTCGATTGGTAATAAAGCTGTGTTATTCCATTAAACTTGAGCTGGTTATTATTGACTCCCCATGTGGTAGATAAATTAGTGGCTTTCTTACCAAGCCCACCAAGAGATGAAGCCATTGTGGCTTGGTCAGTTGCAGTGTATCCTGCACTCACTCCTGAAATGCAAGTTAATTGACTGCACTCATTTACCAATGGTTGTGGCAGCACCAGGTGTCCAGCCTGGGCATGCCTTTCCACAGGGTCTGGCAAAGTATCAGCCTAGCCCTGCAAGGCTGACACAGCTTTACCTGGCATTGAGTCTCCACTAGTAAGCCTGCCCTGGTCTAGCAACATAGTGCATCCTTTGGTTAAAGTGTAGGACTGTGTGTTATGCTATAAATATCCTACATTTTAGCTTACCATACTGTATTTTTTGTTCATTTTCTATAGAAATTTTTGTCTCCTTAGTCAACCAGTGGCCCTCTTGCCCACTGATCTGTCCAACCACATCATCCACCTTTTGCAGGACATACCTGGTCTGAGATCCCCGACAGACCCCTCTTGCGGTGGGGCCAGGAGGGGTAGGGACTGCCACCCTCAGAAGACATATATGCACATGGGAGCAGAGCCTAGTAGGTGGTGTGCAGCCTGAGTCAGGTTGATTGAACATCCTCCTGTTAGGAGTTTCCCATTTCAATTTCATCTGCCGGGAGCCAAGTGTGCAATGATGTCAGTGCATGTGGAGGTGTGTACTCACATTATGCCTGCCATAGACCTCCCCCTTACACTGGTCCTCAGCCCTACCATCCATCCAATAGTAGGAGGCAGTTGAAGAGCATTGTACTGTCCCTCCGTGGGAGAGAAGAGCAGTCCCTGGGATACTCAATACTCTTCCCCTCAGGTGACCTCCATGTGACCCAGGTTTGCTCCCAAAATCCAGTCACCAGCATGGCAGGCAGTAGCACAACTACCAAGTAGTACTCAAAGTTTATTTTTATATAGGTAGCAGTGGTAAAACATCATTGGGTCAAGACCCATTTTCAAGATGGACCTGTGGCAAATTTCATATAAAAAATACAAAGTCATCACATAAATAACATACTAAGACAACAAGCATCATGACAATAGCTTACAATGAAAGTCAATAATCCCTTTGATACCTTTATGCAGTCACTCAGGGGTCCATGAACAATCCAATGTGCAGAATACATTAATGTCTACAGACTTATTTAAAAATACAACAATATCATAACTTTGCAGAAACAATACTACAATCATTGACTCTCTTATCTGTTCATGTATAAGACAAACACTTCAATCATTACACATATACTTAATTTTTAAATTATATCCAATGACATTCATAAAAGGTTTGACCTGTTTAATTTTTTTCTTTTCATCATCTATAGGAGCCCACAATTTAACTACTTTTGAATCAAAAGTAATTTTTCCAAATCTGTTACTTGGTTTAGGTATGACAAATGTATTCCCCCCATTTCTTTTAAGGTTATGATAATGTCTATAGGTAACATGAGACAATTTATCTACCGGGTATCTGGGGTTTTGACTATGAACCACCCCAAGCCATTAGGCCGACCTGTCAAACTCTGTTTTTATTAGTAAATAAAGATAGCACTTGTATGTTAAAAGAAGAAACTTTATTTTAACTACAATTGTTATAAAAGTTTACAGCAATATACCAATGTTTTGAAATTTGATAAAAGTTTTACAAGCAAAACATGATGTAAAAAATATATAACAAGACAGATCATAAAACCCTTTCTGGTTTACTTTCTGCAGCTTAAGAGACATTGTCTAGGATTTTTAGTAAGTTAGCCCCCCATTTTCAGAAGGTTAGCATGGCCCTAGATATGTTAGCACTGTACTAACTGTGAATAGCATGGTTGGACGGGGGCCATATGTAGTAGCTAGTGGTATCTCTGGTCTCCACCAGAGGTTCCCGCTGCACCGAGTATGCCCCAGATCCCACCCCGGGAGATGAGAGGAGTCCATCGGATGCTCAATCCTCTCCCTCCCCTGCTGACCCCCCATGGCCCAGGCTTGTTCCTGAACCCAGGTTGCTGGCATGGCACGAGGTGTGGCATCCAGTGTCTCAACCCTCAGCACCACGGGGGCCTGCTACAAATTCCAGTTTTACAGAATGTTCATGGAATTCTGTGAATTTTGCTAAATTTTGCAAACTTTCACAGAACTTTCTGAAATTCTTTAATTGATCTTAACTCAATCTGTACTATCGTTAGATATTTGCCATGCATACTACTTGGAAGAGGCCCTAAAAGGATGTTAAGTTGTATGATATTTGGATGAGGGTTGGGGAAGTAATAGGGGCTTAAAATTTTGCAATTTATTATTCATGTGAACATTTTTTTAAATATTTCTATACTTATAATCACCTTTGGATCTAAATAATTGAACATTTATATACTGTATATGCATTCTTGGAGGAGTCTTAGAAACTGCTTAATAAATTGGTAGTTGGTTATGTAACTTGTAAGTTACAGGAGTTCAACATTTCACAATTTAATTATTTGTTGAAGTGTCTGAAATTTTTTGAAATATTCAGATGTTTATAGGTTCACTGCTGCTGCAGATATACACTCGAGATTTGGCATGCACAACAAAGTAAATATGTCCTGGAATCTAATTATGCTGGAGAAATGTGATTTAGTAGGTTAAGATTTATTATGAATACTTATGAAATTACTAATTTGCAAAATTTGCTCCTTAGGTAATGCCAGTAGAATTCTACTTGTGGAATTTAGCTTTCACTAAGCAGTTGTTATTACCACTAAATCACCATACCTATATTGGCATCATGGCCCTGCAATGGCCCTGTACCAATCCTGTGACAGTGATGACCAGCATCATGTTCCATTATGCCTGTCATCATGGGGAGTACTTTTCAGAAAAGAATGCTCAAGAACAAGGGGAACATGATATAAAACTGGAGGGGGTAAATTCAGGTGAGATGTGAGAAAGTACTTTTTCTCAGAAAGGGTAGTGGATTCCTGGAACAGCATACCAACCGAGGTAGTTTGGGGCAAAAACAGTGGAAGGGCTCAAGAAAGGTTGGGATAGGCATTATATAATCTTAGTGAAAAGGAATGGGGGGGGGGAGAAATTGCTGGAGATCAAGTACAGTCTATGGTGATACTGTAGATAAGGAAAAATGGGCAGACTGGGTGGGCCAAGTGGTCCTTATTTGCTGACAAATTCCTTTTCTATGTTTCTATGACTGAAAATATCCAGATACTTCTGTCACAATGACCTAAGTCGCAACTAGTTGTAAGGCTTGGCATCACCTTACCAGTATGACACAAATTCTCCCCATAAAATTTCTGTTAGGGGCCCACAATAAAGCACTATCTGTACTTACTGTATATATCCCTCCTGAAGTGAAATTTCCAGTATTCGAAGAACTCATGGAGGTTATCAGTTGTCAGCACCTCAACTCTGAATCCATCATTCTAGGGGACTTCAATATCAAGTGGTTGGCACCACCGACTGGCACATATAAGGACACTATAGCTGCACTGCATCTTACAGAACTCGTTGACTCACCCCCAGAACAAATTACAGAACTGGATCTAGCACACTATTTGACTGGATCCTCACAAACCACCCAGATCATATCTCCAACATGACAGTCCACCCAGACTCACTGAGTGACCACTCTCCAGTAACCTGCAGCTGGAACAACAAATTCAATGCAGCCCTTCCCTCAAATAATCTCTAATCATAAACTAAAAAGGGGTCACCTGGAGTACCTTAAGGAGCAGCTATGCAACACTAACTGGTGCCCCCTTGACACAGCGGAGAATATGGACACTGCATTTGAGTACTTCATCAAACAATTCAATGCTGCTTGTGACTGCCATGCCCCAGTGCAGAGGACAAAGATCTGTGGAAGATACAGCCCCTGGATCACACCAAACTTAATAGGCCACATAAAAAACTGGGACAACTGGTGGCATAGGGTACAGAACTCTGGCAAGCAATCAGACTTCCAGGAATACAGAAGGCTACGGAATGACTGCACCCAGACCATCCTCTCTGCCAAAAGTAAACATTTTAGGGAAGCATTACAAACATCATGGGTAAACAGCAAGTCTTTTTGGAATAACCTAAAAGATGTAACAGGGAAGGTCAAGAGGCTCCACAAATGCTCAACATCGATGGTGCCCCTACCTCTGATCCCCTGACTATTGCCAACACGTTTAATAAAGCATTTACTGACCATACCAGTGTACTTCCGACAAATTTTTTGTAAGAAACCAACCCAAGCTCAAGCCAAAGCCTAGGGCCCACTCAAACACCCCCTCCCTTCTATTTAAAATCTGTCAAATACAACCAAGCAAGAAAGAACATTCATAAGGTACTTGGAAAATCCAGGAAAAGCGGTGACATACTCTACCTCAAATTTATTTCCCTTGCACTTGATGAAATCCTAGCTCCTATTACTAAACTGCTGAACTTATCCCTGCAGCTGCCTCAATTCCCCCAAGCTTGGAAGTCAGCCCTGGTAACTCTGGTGCACAAGAGCGATGACTGGGCACTGCATGCCAATTATAGACCTATTTCTATCCTTCCACCACTGTCAAAAGCACTGGAGCACATAGTCTCAGACCAGCTGGTTGAATACCTTAATAAATACAACATTCAGTGTCTGAAACGACATGGATTTTGGAAAGGGCACAGTACCTCCACAGCTCTTCTGAAGTTCACCAGCTGCATACACAGTTCACTGGACCAGGGTAACCTTGTTGGCGCAGCCTTTATTGATCTAACAAAGGCCTTTGATATGGTCGGTCACTCCCTACTACTTCAACAACTCCGTTACCAACTGGTAAAGATTGAAAACATCACATCTGGGCCCCTGGCAGTTCATTGTGGGGTCCCTAGGGGTCAATCCTGGGACCCCTCCTTTCCAGCATCTTTCTAAGTAGCCCACCTCAATCGTGTGAGCAACAGATACTTCTCTATGCAGATGATGCTGCTATTTTTACTTCTCAACATGACCCTCACACCCTAAACTATCAGCTAAAACACGCTTTTACACAAACTGAAGATTGGTTCAGAGCCCACAAGATGGTTCTGAACTATAAAAAGTATTGCTTTTTAGCGATGCTAGAAGCAAACACAAAGCAGCATCGCTTAGCATCACTAACTGTGCTGGGGTTTCACTTGAACAAGAGGAGCAATTCAAATACCTGGGGGTTACGCTTGACTGTTCCCTCTCCTATGCAGAACACATTGAGAATGTGGCCAAAACAGTCAACATAAGAATTGGGCTCCTGCACAGGCACAAGAAATGTTTAATGCCTGAAGCACTCCAAACCACAATCCATAGCACAGTTGTCTCTGTCATCGACTATGGATTGGTCATATACAGATCAGCCACTCCCACCTCACTATGTAGGATAGCAGTAGCCCTAAAAAAAGCCTGCAGACTGCTCACCAATTCTCCATGACTAATGCATACATGTGACCTGTATGAGCAAGCTGGGTGGCTGCAACTTGAAAACAGGATACGATACCAAACCTGCCTCTTAGCTAAAAAATCACTACTTGGACTTCAACCTCCTGGAGTCACAAGCCTATTAAGCTTATTCACAGGCCCACACCGCTCCAGGAACTCTGACCATCAGGTTCTCACCATCCCTCACTGCAGAACCTCCCAAGGGCAGAGGTCATATGCCTACTGGGCACCACTTTGGCTCAATAATGTTGTACAGCGCTTTGAAATTCGAAAGGCGCTTAATCAAATAAATTTTATTATTATTATTATTAACCTTGGCACTGAACATAATGCCACACAAAGACTGGGGCTTTTCAAGACCAAGCTAAGACAACACCTACTGAAGAAAAGCTCCTGTGATTGTACTTTCTAATTACTCCATACACACACATATACACACACTTCCTGACCTCAATCTTATTCACCTTTCAGGTTATTACCATCTCCTCGTCACTCCTACTTTATCCTTCTACCTTGAATTGTCCCCATTTTTGCCCTGCAATACCCTGCACTCTCCTCTCTCACCTCCCCCTGAAAAGTCATCATGCCCCCCCCCCACTCCTTTCTTGATAGCTGCTTACTGTCTTTTACCTAACAATGCCACCTAGGCTGCTACTGTTACCTAAACTATCCTAGTGTTAAAACCATCTCTGATTCCTATTTACAATATATTTTTGTCTGTGTTTACTCACCTAGCTAGATGCTTCTAAACCCACAATGTATGTATACCCACCCTTACGACACTGAACTTTTGTAAAAAAGCGATCTCCCACTCAAAGGTATTGTAATCCAAGATTGAATAAATAAATAAAATCACTTGGTGACACTGTTTTCAAATACTAAAAAATATACATTGTTATCTACAGGGTTGATAAAGAGTCATTAGGTGGCATTGTACAGAAACAATGCTGCATGTACATGTGCTACACAAGTCACTAAAGTCAGTGAGCTCTAGTAGTTAGCTGGCATATTGTAAGAAGACAGGATAGTACATAGTGATGTCCAAGACTATTTTTCATAGTATTTCACTCATGAAAGTGACCTGACACATTACACCACTATGCTTTAGTTGTGGAGCCTCCTATTACATAAAGTGAACTTACAAGCTCAAATGGGCAGACTAGGTGGGCCGTAGGCCCTTATCTGCCGTCACTATGTATCTATGTATCTATTAGTACTAACTTATTGCCCTTTACCCAGCCTTTACCTTCCTTTACAATGGCAACTCAAGCGTACGATTGGGCAAAATGTACAGACATGGATTTGACAAAAGTATCACAGCATTCCACAATTTCACAAAAGCTCATGAAATTCAGCTTTAATTACCTATGTTAGTTTGGAATTTGTGGCTACTTATAACTTGACCAGCGTTTTCGCAAGGGACTAGAGAATTGACACACACAACCTATTTTTTTCTCCATATTGCTTTTTTTTCCCTCCTGGACAGAAGTTTGTCTCCTACAGACATACCCTGTTCACAGGGATATACCCTGATCAGGCTGAACCCAGGCATCATGCAGTTGGTTACTGGGCTTTTCTCCAACATTTTTACCTCCAATCTCCCATGATGGGGGTGGTGCCTCTGTCAGCCTCACACAACCACAGCTTCCCCTGCAGCAAGAGCAAGCTCCCTGGTCTAGCCACAGGGGTTGCTATGTTGGTGGAACTCACCACCAACCCTCCCTGACTGACATGCACTGTTGACTGGCAGCTGTCTCAGCTGTGGCCTGCCTCCTGATGTGACTTTCTGGGTGAACGGGTCACCAGCATGGCAGCACAATGCTTTGCTGCTGGGCCATACTGGTGACCTCAAAGCCTCATATTTAGGATCAATTAACCTACAAAAAATGGCCATATTCAGTTCTGTAGTTTTGAAGTTATAGTGACCTAAAATTCTGCAGTTCATGTAATTGCAAAATGAAATTTTTAAATTCCAAATGTTTAAAGGCTTATAATTCCCTCACCTTTAAAGATATACATTTGTAATTTGGTACACTTCTGTATAGACCCTGTTAATGTTAATGTACTAAATTTAATGCAGTTTGGTCATATACTAGTAAAATTAGATGAAAATAACAATAATAATAATAATTTTGGTGAAATTTCTTGAAATTTTCACAGAAATGTTACAGAAATCAGACTTTTATCAGAATTTTATTTGCAGAAGATAAATTTCACCCAGCCTTATTAGTGGTCCCAGGTGTTAAGTTGATAAGCATTTGTACTGCTATCACTATGCAAATTAGGGATCCCCTTCCAAAATAAAGGGCACAGCAGTATATACTGAGGTTTTGAAAGTTCTAAACAGCTGAAATCGCAGTGTTGTTTACAGTTTCCAAAACCATGCCCTGATTGGAACATACAGTTCTGTGCACCATCACCTCACCCACAGTTATGATTCCAATACCTGAGTAATATAATAAAATGATCCCTAGCACCTAGTGGAATCCTTGCTCCCAGTAGCAGTTAAGATGACCCCCATTATAACTGTAAAATGAATCATGGCATATAGGGGTTCTCCTACTCCTGATCATTCGTATGCCCCAATTATCATTATAACATGATCCCAGACTTTTAGTGGTCCTATCTCACCCAGTCACAAGTCTGAGCCCCCTCCCTATCCCACCCACTCTAGTCCCTCTACCCCCTCTCCACAGTGGCCCATACTTATCTAGATTTGCAGTAACCTACCAGTTACTGTGACTGGTACAGTTCCTGCCTCAACGCTTTGGCTGGCCACTGTCTGAGTGTTAGGGAGGGAGTGAGTGTATGCATACTTTAAAAACAGCTATTTCTGTAGTAGGAATGTGTTCACTCCCCATCACTTAGACAGTGGCCAGCTGAGGTGGTGATCAGAGGGGCTGGGCCTGTTACTCACACAGGAAGGGGACTGACAGCTTTGGCAAGTTGGTGGCCACCTTAGGAAGAGGATTGAGGGACCTGAGTGGGTGGGACAGGAAGGGAGGGAGCTCTGACTTACAGTCGGAGAATGGAGTAGATTGCAGGGATAATTTTATTATATTGCTTGTAATAGTAATCAGGGTTGGGGAGCTACTAGATTTTTATTATAATACTCAGAGGCATCTGAATGGTGATCATGGGGTGGGGCAAGCACCATGCTGCACAGTGCCACTGTACAGTTGTGTGGAGCAGCATGTTTTTTATTTATTTAGTTTATTTACTGAAAGATTTCACCAGGAAAGGCACACTGAACAATCTAAAATTGCTCGTCTCATGGAGGATCCTGGGGGGAGGGAAACATGGGAGTACAGTAATCAAAAGCACATTTCAATACAGTATTATAAAAAAGTATATACACAATAATCAACAGCACATTTCAAAAGATAATATAAAACAGAGAAGCAACAGAGTAAAAAACAATATATCAGGTAGTAGCATTAGATAATCATTGGGATTTGATGTGATAGGAGCAAATTAACAGCACTGTAGACTTAATACATACAATGCGGACAAGGAAGTGCAATGAAGTACATTGGTTTCTTCTCATGTTAAGTGTTAAGCTGGGAATAGGGATGGGGAAGCCAAAGGGGAAATTAGGAGGAGTGAGGAGCCAGAAGGGAAATTAGGAGTAGCTGCTGGATGGAGAGAGAAGTTGTTGAGGAGGGAGGTCAAGATGGACCAGGAGGAAGAGGAGGAGGAGTGCCTGATTTGATGAGGCATTCAGTTCCAGAGCTTAGGGAACCTATAGGAGAATGCCGATTGGCCTATAGAGGTGGTGCACCGTGGTATAACTAAGGTGCGGGAGTCACTGGATCTGAGAGACAGATCAGTGGGGCAGGAGGACAGTGAGGAGGCAAGGTAAGGGCGAAGCATATCAAACCAGAATTTAGAGACAAATTTTACGCAGTGGGCTAGATGTCGGTTTTCCAGAGAAGGAAAGATAGAGAGCAATGTAGATCACAGTGGTGGGTAAAAGAAGGGGCATCCAGAGTTAAACGACAAAAAGCATTGAAAAGGATGTCCAATCTGGTTAAGGATGACTTTGGTGTGGCACTGTAGACTATGGCACAGTAGTCAAAGATGGGTAGTAACATTTTCTGGACAATCTCCCACCTGGCCTGTAGAGGTAAGCAGCTTTGTTTTTTGTAAAGGGCACCTAATTTGTGGCACAGCTTTTTCAGGATGGAGTCTAAGTGTCCAGTGAAGATTAGGTGCCAGTTTAGCCAGACCCCGAGATACCTAAAGGATAAGGCATCCTCTAGAGTAGGGCCATCAAGGGTGTGGAAAGAAGGCAATTTAATTAGCCTAGAGAGTCTCTGCCTAGTGATGAAGGTCATGGAGATTGTTTTCTTGGCATTGAGGAAAAGCTGATGGGAGCTTATCCATTGCTGAACTTTCTTAAAGTCGTGATGAAGTGTGGAAGTGATATCAGTTGGAGATTGGCTAGAGTAGAAAGGACAGTATCATCAGCATACATATGGATGGAGGAGGAGGTGCACAGTGACTAAAGGTCATTAAGGAATATGGAGAATAGTAGGGGGCCAAGGACGGAGCCTTGGGGTATGCCAGCATTGGAAACATGGAAACATAGAATGTGACTGCAGATAAGGACCACTTGGCCCACCTAGTCTGCCCATTTTCCTACCTAACAGATAAGCTACAGATCCTAGTTAACCAACAGCTTACATCCTCCTACCCCCCACTAGGACTGCCTTATGTCTGTCCCATGCATTCTTGAATTCCCCCACTGTTCTTGACTCCATGACCTCCTCAGGGAGGCTGTTCTATGCATCCACAACCCTATCTGTGAAAAAATACTTCCTCACATTACCTCTGAGCTGTCACCCCTCTATCTTCAGATTGTGCCCCCTTGTTCTTGCACACCTCTTTTTCTGAAAGATGCTACCCTCTTGGACTTTGTTGATTCCCTTGAGGTACCTGAAAGTTTCTATCATGTCCCCCCTGTCTCCCTTCTTTCCTCAAGGGTATACATATTAAGCTCCTTTAGTCTTTCTTCGTATGTCTTCCAGTGTAGACCCTGCACCATTTTGGTTGCCCTCCTCTGGACAGCCTCCACTATGTCTATGTCTTTGCGGAGATGGGTTCTCCAGAACTGTACACAGTACTCCAGATGGGGTCTGACCAACTGTCTGTACAGATGGATAACAACTTCTTGTTTTCTACTATTGATGCTTCTCCCTATGCATCCCAGTATCCCCCCAGCCTTCCTTACTGCCTTCTCACATTGCTTGCCCACCTTTAGGTCATCTGCTATAATTACCCTCAGGTCCCTTTCCATTTTTACTATTGTCAGTATCTCACCCCATATTGTGTACTCTTCCCTGGTTTTACTTCCCAGGTGCATTACCTTGCACTTCTTTGCATTGAATCTGAATTAATTTGAGTTGTTGGGGGTGGGGGAGTGAAATCAATAATTTTGATTAACTGTGTCCAGCCTGTTAGGTAGGAGCTAAACCATATTGCATATTGTAGAGATGCTAGTGAGCCCCTACAGCTATGCAAATTGCCCCTTAGTGCGTTGTTTGGCATATGAGCTTATTAGCAGACTGGCATCTAAAAATAGCCCACATGGGCAAAGGTGCTATCCTGTTTGGGACATGATATCTCCCTTTTCCCCTTTGAGTCCCTGTCCAGCAAGGTACTGTGACAGTGAATAGTAACAGTGTGCTGCACTTCCACTGATCCCATATTGAGACTGGCAGTGCACCCCAGTCAGAGCATACTGCCTGTCTAAATATGTACCCCGATTACTCCCCTGGGACAGCTATTGCAGAGTCAAGCGAGGTGGAGCTAGAGGTGTGTGAAGGTTGCTCCATGGTAAAAAATGAAGATACACACACACACAGCACTCTTAGCAAAATAATTGCTTTCCATAGTAAATGTATCAGAAAAAACTCATGTATTTGACCAGGGCTCTGAATCCAAACCCCACCACTTTGGCATTTGCCTTCATCAGGGGGTGTGGCTACAGGAGTTACAGCATAGTTTAAGTAGCCATATACAAAGAGAATCACCTGGGAGCATTAATTATATCCACTTTAACATGAATTCAGTTATATGGCACATAAAAGAATTATATTAGCAAAACAAATTAGATGCAACATGAAATTGTTGCCGTTAAAAAAGCAGACCTCAAATCTAATGTTAGCAAAAATCTGCAAGTAAAGTAACAATTAGCATGAGTTTAAGTTACAGAGCTGTTTGCATATACCTGGCTTCAAATGACAGAAGAAATGCAAAGCAAAGTTGTGATCACCCCAATAACGTGAAGTCAAGGCTTTCTATCAATAACTGGGGATCCACATAGTCACCATGCTTGCAAAAAGGTGGAGATGAAGAGGTGAGAGCATTCATGACAGGTGGAGAAGGTCTGCTGTAAAAGAGCACACAAAAATACATATAAGAAAGGTCACTTATGGGTGCTAAAGTTCAAGTGCATAAAGACTGTCCTAATAACATTATCTCATTTGTTCTTCAAGAATGGCTTCAAGTCCCATTGATCAATTAACATGTCAGGCTTAACGCTTGTTAGTCTAAAGATCCACTCACTTTCTTTAATAAGAAATAGGTTAACCCTATCTGCACTGTATTTCATTGGTGGAACCCATTCAATTCCAATATATTTCAGCCCCTTGTGTGAGGAGCTGTGGTGCATTGCAAAGTGTAACCCTACTGGAGTGTCTGTCTTAAGAGTTTAAAATGTTCCTGATATGTTCCTGCATCATTGTTTTTAGTAGCCTTGTAATTCCGCCAATATATACCATATTGCAGGGGCACCACAAAATGTAAACAATGAAGGTCGTGTTCCAAGTTATAAACTGAAGCAGATGGGGAGAGGCCCAGGATCACTTTTAGCAGAGCACCAAACATTACAGACAAGTTGATAGATAGTAGACCACCACAGGAAACACCTAATCATGGTGCTAACTGGCTATCTAGTAGAGATGTTGCAAAATTATATTTTGCTGGTGAAATTTCCACAAAATCAGCAATTTCGCTGTGCAAAATATTTTGCGAAATTCACCCATTAAGTGAAATATTTTTCTGGGTGTGAAATGTGAAATTTCACCTGCAAAATTTTACATTGCACGTCCACAAAAAATTTCACGAAACAGGAGAATTTCACGAAATATTTTACGTAACAAAATCTGCCATTTTCGCACATCTGTACTGCCTAGTAGACCAGTGGGCTGCTTCAAATGCCTTAAGTGTAATATATGTACAAACTGCAGTACTGGCAGTAATTTCAAACACCCAACAAACCACTCAAAGGAGTTTGAAGTTAAACAGTTTACTATTTGTAACATGGCCTTCATTGTTTACATTTTGTGGTGCCCCTAGATTATGGTATATATTGGCAGAACTAAAAGACTACTAAACAAGCATTTGTCAATGCCAAATGTTTGCTTGCTGGCACTGGCATTGGTAGTGTAGAAGTTACAGAGCTGCATAATAGGAATGGCAGCAAAGTATTGAACTGAAGCCCACCCCACCACCACCCTGCAGAGCATGGCAGGCATTGGGGAGTGCCTTTGGGTCATCAGGCATAACGACCACGCCATTTCACCACACCCTACCCTGCAGACACTGACAAGTGTCACGGTGTGCCTTGGGGTCTTTGGCCCTTATGCACACCCCATTCCATCAGGAAATATGGTGAGATGGGTGCGGCATAGGAGAATGGGGTGAAGTTTGGGCCCGAAGAGTCCGAGGGACACCTTGATGCCTCTCACTGGCTGCAGGGTGTGGGTGGGAGTGGAATGATATGAGCATGACAGGCAAGAATCCTAAGTCACACCCCTGATGCCTGTCATACTCTACAGGGTGGGGCGTTATGGTAGGAAACCCTAACGCTTCAGGCATTCGTTGGTATTTTCACTCCAAATTTTCAACATGGTTCTTTTGTGACCCCCACCTCATGAACAGTGGCAATATCAGTTTGTTAGCTGAAAACTGCTTTTGCACAGTGACTATGACATTTGGCACCACAGGTGCAAAACACATTCCAACAGGATGTGAAAATGACAGCGTACTGTTCGTGGGTAGGTGTAAAAATGGCAATGTTGAAAATCTGCTGTGAAAATCTTTAAAAAACTGGTGAAGTCATGTAGTGCATATAGAAACTGTGCAACGACACCGTAATGTAAACAAGTTTGGGATTTTTTACAGTAGATTGTTAACACAGGCATTTTGGGACCTCTGATCATGAACAGTGTCAGTGTGATTTTCTTTATCTGTCCCGAACAATGATTTCCCACAGCTATCATGCATATCTGCACTGAAAGTGTGAAAACACATTTCGCCATGTTGTGGAAAATGACAGCTGTACTGTTCATAAGGAGGTGTGGAAAATGCCACCGTGAAAATCTGGACTGAAAATATTACAAATTCATGAACCTACGAGGGTGCATGGAAACTGCGCAATGCTCACTCGTAACACAGTCATTTTTATGGAGTTTTGTCACCAAATTTTCAACATAGCCATTTTAAGACCTCTGCTCATGACCAGTGTCACTGTGATTTTCTTAATCTGTCCCAAACATTGTTTTCGCAAACCGACTATACCATCGTGCGTTACATGTGTGGAAACACATTTTGGTCGAGATGTGAAAAATGGTAGCTGCACTGCTCATAAGGAAGTGCGGTAAAATGACACTGTTGAAAATCTGGTGTGCAAATATCACAAATTCGTAAACTTGCCAGTGTGTGTGGGAACTGCACAACGTGCGCTCCTAAAACAGTAATTTTTTGGAATTTTTTCACCAAATTTTCAACATAGCCATTTTAACACCTCTGCTCATGACCAGTGTCACTGTGATTTTCTTAACGTGTCCCATACATTGATTTCGCACACCGACTGTGCCATTGTGGACTACATGGGCAGAAACACGTTGTGGGCGAGATGTGAAAAATGACAACAGTACTACTCATAAGGAGGTGTGGTAAAATGGCAATGTTGAAAATCTGGAGTGAAAATATTGAAATTTCGCAAACTTACGAGTGTGAGTAGGAACTGCGCATTGCACGCTCTTAAAACAATAATTTTTAGGAATTTTTCCACCAAATTTTCAAAATTGGCTTTTTGAGAGCCCCCCTTATGAACACCAGCAGTGTCATTTCGTTAATCATTCCAGAAAGGTGATTTCACACAGTGGCTGTGAAATTACCATTTGGGCCCGAGTAATGCCATGACAGTGCAAGAATTCATGAGGAGGGGTCCCAAAAACCCCATGTTGAAAATTTGGTGCAAAAATTCCAAAAAATGCCTGAGATATGCAACAAAGTTGAAAACCCCCTATCTATCCCATTATACAGCTTACCGGCATTTCCTCAGTTCACGGTCAGCTTTGAAGAGTGCAGACGTGTTCCTGGTCCACCAAGATCATCACGCCAGACTGGAGGTAAGTATGGGGTGAGGGGAGTGGGGAGGCAGGTGCGAGGGTGGGCGCTGGTGGGTGCAGACACTGCGAGGGACCGTTTTTGCTTTTCAGGTTTTTTTTTTGAAAATGACAATGCAGGATGTTTGCCATGCTGGGGTGGGCTCCCAGCATGGTAGAAGGATGGCTGGGGGTGTGTGGAGCCGACAGGGGATTGGGCACCCCCGTCGACCATGGCATCTGTTACCACGCTGGGGTGGGCTTCCAGTGTGGCACCCAGTACTCGGGGGGGACAGTGAATCCAACGGGGGATTGGGCACCCCCGTCGGCGACAGCATGGGGGGTTGGGGGAGAGACAGTGGAGCCAACGGAGGATTGGGCACCCCCGTCAGCCATTACATCATTTAGCCACGCTGGGGTGGACTCCCAGCATGGCACCTGGATGCTTTGGGGGGGCCTGGAGCCAATGGGGGATTGGGCACCCCCATCAGCCGTACAGTGTGGAGGGGGAAGGTGCATGAGCATGCAGTGTGCATGTGTGTGTGGGGGGGGAGAGCTCTGCTCATTCACATGCATGCAAGCAAACATAAAAACAAGGATGCAGGAACATGTCAGAAACATTTTAAACAATAAGATAGACACACCAGTAGGTTTTCACTTAAACAATAATACAGGACAGCGTGTGGGTTGTACTGGGCTAATCACATGCCTAAAATGATCAAGCATGATACCAACAAACAAGTGCATCCAACACCTTCAAAAATGAAATTGTCACAGCACATCCAGACATGCATTATTGCTATTATACTATGGCTCTTACTTATTAATATTGTGGGGACACAAATGAACACAAGTAAATGGCTATTAGACAGAGAACAAGTGTTGGAACATCTCTTTTATGTGTAAGAGCATCTATTTTATAGTATCAGTTGCACAATTTTTATTTTTAATTTTTTTTTTTTTGGAAACACTCCCCATGTGAAAGCACTGCATCATGGGTATGCAAATAATCAATTGTCTGGTATAACTGTAGTGTGTTATGCAACACCAGGCAATTAGGTATTTACATATCCATGATGCAGTGCATTCATATGTGGTGTGTTTCCTCATAAAAAAATTAAACTGTAAAACTGATACAATAAAAGAGATGTTCCCACACTATAAAATATATGTTCTGACACTTGATCTCTGCCTAACTATGAAATGTTTTAGTCATCACAAAAATTGTTGCCCCCCCCCCATTAAATAAATAAATAAATAAAAAAAGCAAGCCATCTAATTTTATCGGCAAGAGAAGATGTGGTTTATCTAGTGTGGCATGCATTCATTTGTATGTTTGGATTTGATGCTGTAAGGTTGTGCTCAGATAAATTCACTGTAATAAGCACACACTGACCAATTAGAGACAAGAACATTTTTTTGTCATTGTATAGTTTTCATTATACAATGGCAAGAATACATACTGGGCTCTGATTGGTCCATCTGAAACTGGACTTGTGATGTTATCCCAGCATAACATCATGGATCTAGTCCTGGCACATGTATGACCGCATCAAAAATAAATCACTGCACATGCCATGTCCAAACTGTTCACACTCTGCATAGCCACTGTGCAGTTTGTCAGCACTTCCCTTTTTTTGACAACAGAAATCCATACCTCCCATGTTCGCAAATGGTCCCAAACCACACAAATCTGAAGCAATAATGTACTACAAAACACAAAAACTGTTCTACTTGTCGATTTTTGAATCAGAGAGAAAATGAAGCAAATCCTTCATTAGCTTCTGACCCGATGTCTGGCTGACTAGCTTCAAATGTCCCGCTCACCATCCGGCTTCACTAACCCTGTGGGCTGCCCATAAATAACATTCTAGTTAGGAAATGCTACTGATATGACTAAATCTTTTTTCCTATCAAACACCCACCAACAGTACGGGGAAGAAGCCATCATCCTGAATGGATCACAAGCTCATGTGCAGTTTAAAGCACCATGCCCCACTCACTGATTCTCAGCTCATTTCCCTTTCATTAACCCCGCTTGACTGGCCATAACCTCCTTGCTATGAACTCGTGCACATACCGATAAATAATTTTTTGTTATTTTGTTAGAAACATAGAAACATAGAATTTGACGGCAGATAAGGACCTCTTGGCCGACCCAGTCTACCCATTTCCTTACCTAATAGATAAGCTACAGATCCTAGTTAACCAGCAGCCTACTTCTTTCTACCCCCATCCCCTAGAATTGCCTTATGGCTGTCCCATGCATGCTTGAATTCAACCACTGTTTTTGATTCCACAACCTCCTCCGGAAGGCCGTTCCATGCATACACAACCCTCTGTGTGAAAAAATACTTGCTTACATTACCTATGAGCCGCCCCCCCTCTTCAAATTGTGCCCCCTTGTTCTTGCACACCTCTTTTTTTGAAAGATGCTACCCTCTTGGACTTTGTTGATTCCCTTGAGGTACTTGAAAGTTTCTATCATGTCCCCCTCCCTCCTTTCCTCGAGGCTATACATATTAAGCTCCTTTAGTCTCTCTTCATATGTCTTCCAGTGCAGACCCTGCACCATTTTAGTTGCCATCCTCTGGACAGCTTCCATCTTGTCTATGTCCTTGTGGAGACTGGGTCTCCAGAACTGCACACAGTACTCCAGATGGGGTCTCACCAGCTGTCTGTACAGAGGGATAACAACTTCCTGTTTTCTACTGGTGATGCCTCTCCCTATGCATCCCAGTATCCCTCAGCCCTCCTTATTGCCCTCTCACATTGCCTGCCCACCTTTAAGTCATCTGATGTGACTACCCCCAGGTCCCTTTCCATTTTTGTTGTTGTTTGTATCTCACCCCAATATTGTGTACTCTTCCCTGGGTTTTGTTTCCAGGTGCATTACCTTGTACTTTAGCATTAACTCTAAGCTGCCATACATTTGACCATTCTCTAACCTTGTCAAGTCCCTTCATCCTTTCCATCCCACCTTGTGCATCAACTCTGTTGCAGATCTTGTGTCATCTGCAAAGAGACATACTTTTCTTCCAGTCCCTCTGCAATGTCGCTACAAAGACATTGAAGAGGACCTGTCCTAATACTGAACCCTGCAGCACCCCACCAGTAACCCCCATTCTTCTCAGTGGACTCCATTTACTAGTACTCTCTGTGTCCTATTCTCCAGCCAATTCTTTACCCAGGCTGTCATCTTGGGACCCACTCCCAGGCTGGCTAACTTGTATATTAATCTTTTGTGTGGGACTGAGTCAAATGCCTTGCTAAAGTCTTGGTAGGCCATGTCCACAGCCCCTCCCAGATCTACTACTTTGGTCACCCAGCCAAAGAAATCTATTAGATTCGTCTGGCGTGACCTTCCCGCTGTGAATCCATGCTGCCTTGGGTTGTGTGCCTCTCTGGCCTCTAGGTACTCGACAATTCTTTCCTTCAGAAGTGATTCCATCATTTTCCCTATCGCTGAGGTTAAACTAACAGGTCTGTAGTTTCCTGCTTCTGCCTTGCTCCCACTTTTGTGAAGGGGAATCACATCTGCCCTGCTCCAGTCCTCAGGTACCATCCCATCCTCCCAAGATTTGTTAAAGAGGGTAGTCAGTGGTGTCACTAGTTCTACCCTTAGTTCTTTTAGAATTCTGGGATGAATCTCATCAGGTCCTATTGCTTTGTCCACCTTCAGTTTTAAGAGTTCTTTCAGAACCCTTTCTTCTATAAATGGGCTGGTATCAACTTCTGTATCCAGAGTGTTTCTACCCGCTGACCGACCAGGAGGGAGGTGCGGAAGTAAATGGATCTGAGCGTGACTGCACTCCACTTACTGATCCTTGGCTCTATTTCACTCTCCCCATGCAGAATTATGTAAGTTGCTTCCAGGGCTGTGGGGGTGAATGAAAAGCTGGTCGGTTGTGGGGAACAACTGAAAGAGACACAGCTTAAATGAAAAGCCACATTAGGAGGGACAAATGAAAGAGACATACAGTAAGAGCTAGGCAGACAGACTGTGAGAATAGGAAAGGCCATTTGTAGCAGCAGCCCCACCTACAGGACAGAAAAATAAGCACTATTTTTTCTTATGGTTCCTTACCCATTAAAAAAACTACAAAAATCTATTTTTAGATGTATTTTTTTAAACCTTTTTGCTTTTCACACAAATGAGCCATTGTTTAATAAGAATAATGCACTTCAGGGTGTGTGTCATGCTTGGATAACATCATTTCTCGGGTATTGGATGTACTCGGCCTGCGGCCTCGTGCCCACCCACCTGAGGTGTGTCATTGTCTCAGCAGGACACACACCCTGTCATGCATTATTTCTTTAATGCCCCACAGCTTCTCATCCAATGGGTTGAAATATATGGGGACTGGATGGGTTCCATTGATGAAAATACAGTGGAGATAGGTGTAAACCTACTTCTGATTAAAGAAAGTGAGTCGATTTTTAGACAAAAAGTGTTAAGGCTGACAGGTTAAAGGATAAATGGAACTTAAAGCCATTCTTGAAGAAAAAATGAAATAATGCTGTGATTAGGATAGTCTTTAGGCGCTTGACCTTTAGCACCCACAAGTGACCTTCCTTATATGTATTTTTGTGTGCTCTTTTACAGAAGAACTTCTCCGCCTGTCATGAAATCTCTCACCTCTGCTTCTCTAACTTTCTACAGACAAGGTGACTATATGGATACCCAGTTATTGATAGAAAGCCTTGACTTCAAGTTATTACTACACAAAGTTACAGTAGAACATGACCTAGGTATTAACATAACTAATAACTTGAAATTTAACACTCATGATAGCAAAGTAACAAAAAAGTTTTACGGTATAATAAATTGTGTCCTAAAGCATGTCAAGAGTAGAGAAACAGAGGTCATTGTCCCACCATATACAAGCTTGGTCAGATCACATATTGACTTCTGTGCCTCATTTTGCACACCAACTACCATTGGTGGCAAAACAGACATAGAAAAAACACAGAGGAAGATCACTAGACAAATAAAGAATCTAGAGAACAAAACATATTCTGACAGGTTACAGAATTTGAACTTGTATTCACTTAAGTATAGAGCACTGAGGGGTGACTTATGCCTGGCTTTTAAAGCCTTTCAAGATCCAGTACTGTTCAAAACCATTTGTTTAGAGAAACAGGTCTCAATTGTCAACACTAGGTCACACTCCTTTAAACTCTATACTAGCACAAATAAAACAAGGCGGAATAATTTCTTTACCCAAAGATTGCCTCCAATCTGGAATTCTCTTCCTCCTACTGTTATAGACAGTAACTCTATGGAACAGTTTAATTATAGGCTGGATAAGTACATGGGAGATAAAAAATTTAATTTCCACCATTAATACACAATGGTGGCGAGTTTCTCATTTAGCTTGCCCTCAAACTCGTATACACCTATGAACCTATTAGGGTAATCACAACTTTGCTTTACATTTCCTTTGTTGTTTGAAACCAGTGTATTTGCAAACAGCTCTGTCACTTACACCCATGTTAATTGTTACTTTAACTGTAGATTTTTGTTAACAATAGACTTGAGGCCTGCTTTTGTGACAACACCAATTTAATGTTGTATCTAATTTGTTTTGCTAATGTAAAAAACAAAATTTTGTGCCATACAACTGAATTCATGTTGAAGTGTATATAATTAACGCTCCCAGGTAATTCTCATTGTATATGGCTTCTTAAACTATGCAGTAACTCCTGTAGCCATACCCTTTGATGAAGGCAAATGCTGAAGCATTGTGGTTTGGGATGACAGCCCTGGTCAAATAAATGCATTTTTGTTGATGCATTTTCTGTGGAAAGTAGTTATTTTGCTTAGAGTGCTGCATCTGTGGATCTTTCTTCTGTAAATATGTCCCTGGGTTAGATGTGCACTATCTTATATGCTGGGCTTTGGTGTGCATGGTGTTAATAGCCTGCTCTTAAAATTGGGCCCACATCTACCACTCTAACAGGATTAGAACTGTACAATCTGTGATTAGCATGGCTGACAGCCTGTTAGTATGACTGATGCTATTTTAAAATGCACACTTAACACAGCACTAAATTGTTTGTACAAGACCGTTAATTGCAACCAGGAACCCTTGAAAAAAAAGAGTACCTCCAATGTATTCAAGGTGTATGGTTATCATAAGTGCTTCCTGGAAATGCTAACAGAGTGCCTTTACAGTGCTAGTTAATGTTTCCATGAATCATGTTTTAACTGCACAGAAACAGCCTGCCAGCATCATCGGCATACACTCTTAGTCCAGGTCACAATAACAAAAAAAATAAAATAATTCCCTTGTAGTTCAGTGCTCCCCCACACATCCAATCCCAGTAGAAGTAGAACATTTATCCCTGGTAGCCTAGTGGCCTCCACCATTTACCCAGTTCCTGTAAAAAAATAATGTATATCTCTGGTACTCTAGTGGCACCCTCTTCCAGTTCCATTGTTCAGTGCCTATCTCCCAGTATCTGGTGACAACTCACCCACCTGGTGGCAGCCTCCTCAGCCCTGGGAATGTGGCCACCACTTAATCCTTTATTCCCCACCACAGCTGACTGCCATCTGCCAGAGAACAGTAAATACCATCCACCAACTATTGAGGATACATTAGAACATTTTAAATGGATTGCTTTGCAACCTCATAGCACTTCTGAGACACAAAATTCCACAGTTCTTAGACCCCAATGGGCTGGAAGGCACTTGCTATTATTGGGAAAGAGTATTACAGTTACTGAAGGTTGATCTGCTGCAGAATGGCAAAAGACCTGGAGTAACCTATATACATATGTTAAACAGGATAAATATATGCTTCTGCAATTTGAGGTACTGCATAATTTGTATTGTATGCCTAAGAAACTGTATGATGGGGAAGTTGACGAGTAGCCAGAGTACTAGGTGTAGGAAAGAGAAAGATTCCCTCTACTATATGATCTGGACTTGAGAGAAGGTTAAACCTTTTTGAGACATGACTGAAAGCAGTCTACTCCCTCTATTAGATTTAGACAATGCTTTTACACAAGATATTTGTCTAGTTGGAAGGTACCCGGACTATTTATGGGGGAACAGATGAGAATATATACCTCTGATTTCTGTTGCTACAAAATTACTTATTTTGAGACACTGGCTGGATGATCAGTTCCCCTATAGGGTGGGATGGCATTGTGAGATTTTGCTGGCATTAAATGTTGAGAAGCAAATCATTGAACTTAATCACAAGGCACTTTTACACTCAGGTTTATGTAACAGAATAACTGTTACAGAAACAGTATTCCGCTACATCCCTTGTGAGTAAAGTGCATTTGTGTCGTTCCCTTGGTGAATGTAAGTCCAAACCACAATCTCTGCTTCTTGCGGTTTGCACCAACATGTTTTGTTTGATCTGGCTGTGTAAAACAGCCATTCTGGTAGCACTGCAGAAACTGCCATTACAGCAGCAAACTCCGGGGGAACTGAAACAAATGGAGGCGGAATTGGCCAGAATACTTGCAGGGTCTAAAAAGAAACACGAACGCAACAGAGTACAACGGCGCCACACAGGTAACGTTTTATTTCATTTTACAAACCTGTGTGTAAAAGCAACTATATATCTCATTTATATCATGAAATATGGGACTTTTTGTATATGTTATTTCTTGCAGTGTAACAAGTTCTTCCAGTCTGGATTGTTGAGCTCTGTGTATTTCTTATTTGAGTGTTACCATATTGTGTTTATGGATGGGTCATTAGCACCTTCACCTATTGATTAATCTGATCCAGGGGGATGTGGGGAGGAGTGAAGGGAGAGAGGAATTCTGTTTATTTGCTTGGTTTTCTTTTTCATTGTTGGTGTTTTACTGTTGTTATTGTTGAAAACATTCAATAAAGTTTACTCAATTTAAAAAAAGTATCATCCACCATCTCAGGGCCAGGATAAAGGGGCTGTCACCACATACCAGGAGCAGGAACCACTAGAGTATCAGGTAAAAATGTACTACAGTTCTTGGGTTATGTGAGGGAATGGGACTACTAGACAATCAGTGATAAATGTTCTGTTTCTACCAGGAATGGGTGAGGGGATACTCTGGTCTGCCATGATTTTTTTTTTATTGTGACTAGGACAGAAAGTGTGCATTGGGGAGTGCTGTTATGCTGTCTGTGTGTAGTTAAAATGTGATTCATGGATGCATTAATGAGCACTGCCTTGGCAGTCTGTTAGCATTTTTTTTTCTTGGTCAATGGCTCAGGTCCCCGACCCACCCACTGCCTCCCACATCTCCAGGCTTCCTCCCCTGGATGGGGCCACTGGGTGGGTGACCCCTCCATGGAATGTGGGTCATGAAGCACTGGCTTACCCCGGGTAGGGTCATGGGAGCAATGGTCTGAGTAGAGAGCGAAGGCAGAGCGGGGCCATCATGAGAGGCCAAATTTTTTCCTTGTTTTTTTTTCTTCCTGGGGTTGGGAATGGGCAATGATGCCAGCATCTGCCCCACCCCCCGATACATGTGGTGCTGGCCATGTGAGACCCCAGTTTCCACCAGGAGTCCACATTGCACCAGACACTTTTGCTCCCTTCCCCCCCGGAGAGTGAGAGCAGTCCACAGGATGCTCAATCCCATCTCCGCCCCCCGCCAGCCCTCTGACTTCTGGGTCCATCTCCAAACCTGAGATGTCGGCACCACAGGTGGATGCCTTGCTGCTGTGCCGGTGGGCCAGCATTAGCACTTATTCATTTATTTTATTTAGTTTGAAATCTTGGATAGCGCCAGTGATCGGATGCTCATTAATTGGTTCCACGTCATTTAACAAGTACAGAATGCTACATAGACATTCAAATATAGAGTAGTTTGGTAGCAAATATACAAACACATGTTACGGTACAACAATACTGATAAAGTTCATGGTTACACTATACTGAGGCATTGTACAATGCATGCCCATATGTAGGAGAGACAAAAATCAGTAGAGTAGACAGAGGGAGGGGAAAGGGGGGAGAAGATGGAGAGATAATGGTAAGAGGAAGAGGTGGGTGAGGGTAGGAGGTGGAGGGGTAGGGAAAAGAGGTGGAGGGGCATGGCAGCGCTATGGGAGAGGATGGTGGACCTGTGAAGTGCAAGGTCAGGGCTACCCAGTGGAACAGTGGCAGGCTTAAGAAGTGCTAGAGGATAAGTGCAGACTACAACAATGGGATTACTGAGTTGAGGTGGGATTTAGTGGGGGCAGGCACAGATTTCTGTGGTGAGAAAGTGTTGGTGCAGTTTGTGTATAAAAGAGCCAATCGTTGCTGCATCACAGATGTCCTGAGGTAGCGCATTTGTCTAGAGGTGGGCCCGCTATGAGAAACCCCACTGAGCCAAGGTATTGTGGCACCTTGGCACATGGAATACCTGAGAGGCAGCACTTCTGGTTTGCTTTGTGCTCCAGGAAGGGGCCAGTAGGTTCCATACTCCTGGTGGCAGAAGGTTTAAGGAGGCTTTTTTGGCAAGAAGGCAGGTTTGGTAACTGATTCTTCCACTGAGCTGTAGCCAGCCAGTCATGGTATACAGATCACAGGTGTGCATGAGTCTAGTAGCACCTGTGAGGAGATGGCACATTTTATTCATTGTGGTTGAGATGCGGTGGAGGGCTGTGTCTGTTGCAGATCCATAGATCACCAGCCCATAATCGATGAGTGAGACGATTGAGCTATTGATGGCAGTGCTCATGGCTTTGTGTGTGAGACAGTGCCTGTGCCAACAGAGGATTCTGATTCTGGTATTGATGGCCCTTGCAGTAATGTCGATATGCTCAGCATATGATAGGGTGGAATTGATAGTGATGCCTAGATATTTGAAGTGCCAAACAAGTTTGAGAGTGGCACCCCCAATGTTCATAATTGCAGGTAGGAAGGCTCCGTGTTTGCTTCAAAAATGTATTTAAGATACAGGTATGCCCTGTATGCATTGGAGGTACCCCTCATTTGCATTGGCATCTGGTTGCACTTAGTGGTCCTGTACAAACAAATAAGCACCATGAAAACAGATTAGCATCTGTGCTAACTGTGCTTTTAAAAACAGCACCCACCATGCTAACAAGTTGTCTGTCTTGCTAATCACAGTGCCATCCTTTTCTTGTTAGCGCGGCATTATCTAACTAAAATTCTGGAAAATGTGTCTTACACTTCAGAAGGAAAACAAAAAGGGCTGTCTGATCTATTTCTTTATGTGTTTTGATTTCCATATTGACTTGCTTGCACAGCTTTTATCAAATTTCAAAACAATGTGATGTGACAAAAACATTTTAAAACAAGGTTGATAAAATACAGTTTCTTCTTTTATTTGAGTACTGCCTTCCTATACTATTAGAAATAGTTGTTGGGGAAGCTCAGATTTAGTATGTATATAATATATATAATTAATATAATATAATACAGTCATGTCATTTAAGCAGCAGATGCACACTATGTAGCATATTGAAAAACATTGTTTTAAATGTTTACTATCCATATAAATACAGCATGACTGTTGGAGCATCCTCATTTTCCTCTGATATTGAGCTAACTCAAACAAATTCCCAGGCATGATTGTGGCCCCAGCACAAAGCACTGTAGGTACTGAAATGCATGACAGGATACTCATGATTGGGCATGCATGCAGATTGTGGGAAACGTGTCCACATTAGAATGAGTGTCTCATTTTGATGTCAGGGATGTGTGCATTTTGTAGTAGCCAAAAACACATATGTTGGATCATGGTGGTTGCCTTAACCAGTGTTACATCTCAGATCATGTCCTCACTACTGTCAACACAGGTTAAGGCAACCATGTTTGCCTAAAATCATTCTTAGCCCCACCTCTAAGCAGGGCTTGAGCATTGTTTTAGAAAACGGATTGTAGCATGGTTTGTACAGAGCTACATTCTGGATGCACATCTTTTAAACAATTTTAACAGAGTTAATATGGTTTAAAAACCCTAGTGTAACTAGAGCATATGGAGTTAGACCAAGGAGGCTTAATAGTGGAGATCCAGTGCCCAGCAAAGCTGTTTACTTTGCAGTGCTGCATAGATATTTGTAGGTGTGGCTGGGACTGTAAGTGCCACCAGTAAGGCATCATGGTACAGACTTATTTAAAACAGAAGCATGCAAATCATGCATATGCCAGCTGAGTTCCTGATGAGAAGTAGGCCCTACGCACTTGACACAAAAAAAAATATTTTTTGTTGTTTCTTAAAGCAGCAGTGCTACGAAATCAGGAAGTGATCTATCAAAATTATGTTTGTCAGCTGTAAGCATGTGGTCAACGTTCCAGTCTCCATACCTGTAAATGTTTTTTTTCCAGTCGTCTTTAGTTTTTTAGATAGTTGCAATTTATTTGAAGTGTTGTAGCGCTACAACAAATATGGTGGCCGACTAATTTCAGCTGCGCTTTTTCTACCGGTCAGATCATGTCTTTTGACAACAGCAGAGGGACCCTCTGCTGACCATTCCCGATGTCCCTGCAAGTCATTCACATGTGCAGTTGGCAGCAGAGGGGGTTCCAGTGCAACATGCTGGGTGGCAGACACGTAAACAAAAGCAGAGAATAACTGAGCAAATTACTCGGCGATAGTACAATGCCGGCGAGAAAGAGTACCAGGTATATGATTAGCAGGGCACAGGGAATAAACTGTCAAAAAAGCACAATTTTTTTTTCTGTAGTACTGCTGCTTTAACAAAGAACCATTCTTAAACAAAATATTAAAATAAAAACAAAACTAAATGAAAACAAACTATGTAGCCTACACACTGGAAATACTGTTTAATAATGCTTACACTATCATGGTTCCTACCTTCCAAGCATTTAACTCTTGTACTTCTAGGCAATAGAAAATCTGGTAACGCTTTAAA
Source organism: Neoceratodus forsteri (assembly GCA_016271365.2). Classification (NCBI taxonomy): domain Eukaryota; kingdom Metazoa; phylum Chordata; order Ceratodontiformes; family Ceratodontidae; genus Neoceratodus; species Neoceratodus forsteri. Next base: position 877,977,846 of record CM028134.1, on the reverse strand, counting down.
TGTCACTGTCTACACTGTAACCACTGTGCGGTTGCAAGCAACTACTATGTAATTGTTAACTAGTTTCAAATTGTGTGTTGGGTACTTACACAATTTGCATGAAGAAATAATTACACGTGCAACTTCTATTATCTCCCTCTTGGCACAAATCAGTTCATTCTGACAAGTGTAACTACACATTTATTAGCTGTTGCAAAGTGTACAGAAAATCTATTATGCAACTACAGCTGCACCTCTGTTGGTATTATGCAATTTGTTCTTACAATGTCAACTACACATGTTATAGCTATTGCAAATTGTAACAGCAAATCTATTGTGTAACTACTTATGTTTTTACTTTTGGGATTATTAAACATGTACTAACTGCAATCTAATATTGGACCCTGTTCATGTAAGTGGTTGGGAATGTGCCAAATGTGCATATCAAGGCCTGATGATCAACATCAGCCATCCAATTAGATGGCCACTTCACCAGCAGACTGAATCCTGCATTCTATGTGGAGTGGGGAATTGTGGGATATGGCTGGTCTTCCCAGTACTGCTGTTTTCATTAAGGAGACCTACTGATCTGTCTGTGTTCCCCACTCTGCCCCCAGCCCTCATGGTATAGTCAGAGTGGCAGGGTATCTTGGCAGGAAGGCTAATACCTTGGCCAGCATTCCATATAGTCAGTGGAAGGGGTATGTAATGGCTAAGGAAGGGTCCATGCCTGTTTAGCCAGCACTCCCACCACCACTCCAAATAGCAGATTGAGGATAAAGCACGGCATGCAGCCATGCCCTGTACCCAGCCACCCAACTGGCCAGCAGCAGGACAAGGGTGCGGGTGCAGAAGAGGTGTGGGTCCACAAGTTAACTGTGCTGGGGTCCAACAGCACCCCTGTTGCATGAAAGGGAGATGTACAGTACTGAAGCCTATGCATCTCATATATGCATATGTTCCCCTTTAGAAATCATTCACTCATGAACATACTGCTTAATAAACATGCAGTTTCATATTGATAATTGTGATCGAACTATATTGTTTACTTAAACAGTAAACATCATTCATTTACTTAATAGCTTTGAAATAATGTTGCATTTATCAAGAAATGTGCTGTGTATGTGGCATTGTTTCCACAGTTAATGCCTAAATAACATGTATTTGCAAAGTAAGTACACAGAAACTGACACATAAAATAAAATGTAAGAAGTAGGGTAACTATGTTACTACTGGTAGGAGCTAAAGAGTGGTAGTAAATGGGTACACTCTGGGGAAGGCAAGATGACTAGCAGGGTGCTGCAGGGGTCAGTATTAGGCCCAGTCCTCTTCAATGTCTTTATTAGGGACATTGCAGAAGGTATGCCTATTCACAGATGACACAAAAATCTACAACAGAGTATAAACAGCTGAAGGGAGGGGGGTGTGAAAGAATGAGGAAGGATCTAAAGAAGTTAGAAGAGGGGTCACAAGTTTGGCAGCTAAGACTCAATGCTAAATAATGCAAAATCATGCACTTAGGGCACAAAAACCCTGGGGCAACATACCAACTCAGGGAAGGGGGGTATTAGCAGTCACAAAATAGGAAAGAGACCAGAGGATTAGCATTTCTGATGGCCTGAAGGTAGCTAAACATTGTGACAAGGCAGTGGGAAAGGCTAACAGAATACTGCATGTATAGTGACAGGTATCACCAGCAGAAAGAGAGAGGAGATATACCCCTGTATAGATAGCCAGTGAGACCCCACCTCAAGTACTGTGTACAGTTCTGGAGGCCCCCTCTCTGAAAGGATATAGATAGGATAGAGGTGGTGCAAAGGAAGGCAACCAGAATGGTGCAGGGCCAGCATCAGAAGTCCTATGAAGAAAGGCTTGAGGATTTAAATATGTACTCCCTAGGAGACAGGAGGGAACTGGAGAATATGCTAAAGACATCCAAATACCTCACAGGAATAAACAAGGTACAGCAAGGGAGCATTTTACAAAGAAAAAGATGCTCAAGGACAAGGGGTCACAATATAAAGCTGGTGGGGGGGCTCAGAGGAAACGTGAGGAAGTACTTCACACAAAGGGTAGTGGACACTTAGAACATATTCCTAGTGAATTTGTTGGGGGCTAGAACAGTCACAGGATTTAAGAATGCATGGGACAGACACACAGGAATCTTAGTAGTAAGAGGAGGGAGTAAGCTGGAATCCAACTAGGGTCTCCGGTGGCACTATAGGTAGGGAATTTAGGGCAGACTAGGTGGGGCAAGTGATCCTTATTTGCTGACAACTTCTATGTTTCTATGTTTCTGTGACTACACAGTAATTGCTGATAACTGCACTTACACTGATCAAATGTCAGCGCAACGGTTCTGATGTATGTTATCCATCAAAATGCATTCCCTCATGAACTTACTGCTTAATAAACATGCAATCTAATAGTGTTGCTATACAACTACAGGTACATTGCTTACTTATGCAATAAAATTCTTTCATTTACATAATTACTTATTGGCTTTGAAACAATGTTGTAGTTATTAAGAAATATGCTGTTCATGTGAAATTGTTTCCTCAGTTAATGCCTCTCTAACATGTGTTTGCAAGGTAAGTACACAGAAACTGACACTTTAAATAAAGTGTAAGAAGAAGGATAACTAACTTATGACTATACTGTAATTGCTGGTAACTACTATACACTTACATTGATCAATGTCAGTGCTGTGGTTCTGATGTATGTTCTCCTCAGAAATCATTCACTGATTAACTTATTGTTTAATGAACCTGCAGTCTAATATTGTTATTTGCTATACAACTACTTTGTTTACTTATGCAATAAAAATAATTTATTTACACAATTACTTACTGGCTTGTAACAGTGCTGTAGTTACTAAGAAATGTGCTGCTTCTGTAGCATTGACCCACAGCTCTTCTGCACACACATACACCCCTGAGCTGCTTCTGCCCAGATGGGTGGCTGGAGGTGGGGCATGGCTGCTTGCCATGCTTTATCACTGATCTGTTGTGTGGAAAGATGGTGGCTGGTGCTGGATAAACAGGGAGGCACCCTACCTAAGTCATTACATGCCCTTCCCACCAGCTGAATGGGGTGGTTGCCACGACACCATCCTTCACCCCAAGCAACCCCAGCCCTCTGACAATACCATGAGGTCTAGGGGCACGGTGGTGAACATGGGCAGACTAGTAGGTCCCCTAATTGGAAAAACAGCAGGACTGGGAGGACCAACCATATCCCACAATTCCCAACTCCACACAGAGTGCAGGACCCAGTCTGCTGGTGGGTAGTCCATCTGATTGGATGGCTGCTTTTGATCACAAGGCCTGGGTATGCACATTTAAAACATTCCCTGCCACCTATGTGAATGGGGTTCAATATTAGATTGCATGTTTAGTAAGCAGTAAGTTCATGAGGAACTGACTACTTAATGAGAACGTACAGTACATCACAGCTACAATAATGACATTTGGAAGATGTAAGTGTGTGCACTTGCAAATATGTGTTAAATAGGCATTAACTGTGAAAACAACACCATTATGAACATTTTTAACTTTATGCTTAGTTGTTGTCATTTTTGATTTTTGTCTTCGTTAATAGGTAATGATTGTTTTCCTTTCCCATTGTCTGTATTGCATCCTTTTTCCCCTGGGTTGCACTTGGAAATGAGCTTTGGCTCAGTGTGCCTTTCCCAGTTACCAAATTTTAAATAAATAAATAAAATAAAAAAGTAAAAAATAAATAATTTCTGAGCCACAATATTGCTACAATGCCAATTAGTAATTATGCAAATTAAATATTTTGTGTACAGTTGTATATCAATTTGCAATATTAGAGCGCATGTTTATTGGTTTACCTGTACCACAGCTACACTAAAGTCACGGACATCCCCCACAGCGATAGAATGCCGCTGACATCCCCAACAATGCCACGTTCCAACACCAATGGGGAACAGAGCAACACTGACTGGAAAGCAGCCCCCCACCTCCCCCAGACTTAATGATTGTCAACTACGGGGGTGCAGATCATGGAGGACAGCGGCTTACAGCAGCATTGCTGTAAACATCTATCACTGCAACAACCCATTCGACACAGTGGATATCGAACAGGTTATTGTCGCTGTGATGGAGTTGCTGGGGGGGGGGCATTGTACAACTGGCATATGATGTTTGTTAACCTGTAAGTTCATGAAAAAACTGTAGTACAGAGATGGAACATCAAAGAGTTGCCAATCAGTGCATTTAAGTGTAGAAGACAGAAGTTACATTGTAATCATATTTTTGTTGCAATTCTGACTACGCTTTTCAGTTTTTCTATGTGAATACCTTTTAAATATATGTCAGATAGACATAGACTGTTGAAACAATGCTTAAGACCTGCATTCATATGTAGTTACACTTGTAAGAATGCATTTAATAATGCCAAAAGTAGTTACATTTATTTATTTATTTATATACTTTTTGTTAACTGGGTAGGTACACCAGACAAAAACAGCTTTCAGGTACAACCCGAGAGAGTACAACAACAGGAATGGCATACATAACACAGTGTACAAAGAGACACAACTAGTGCTGTGAGGAATATGGAATTCCGCTGGTGGAATTAGTGCAGAATGACCATTCTGCGGAATTTTGCTTGTTCACCTGTGGAATCCACCTGCTGTGATCCACTGAATAATATTTCATGGAACAGTATTTTTTCCTGCAGAAAATCATTCTGCAACTATTTTATGCTGCAGAATTCCACCATTATGTTTCCAGCAGAATTTTGGCAAAATTTTGAATATTCCACGGAATTTTGTTAGGCCAGAATTAGAAAATTCCACACAGCACTAGATACAACATGTACAGGAATATGGGTTACAACAGATGAGGTGTAGGTACCAACAATCATGAGTAAAGCAATAGGGATGACCAAAACATATCACAACATACAGGTGATAGAGTAGTTACAATTGTAAGACAATACAGCAATATAGACAAGGTGTCGTCAATCAAGTGTACAGCAATAAATGGCATATGTGATGAGGTTATCACTTGGAAAATTGGGTAGAGATCACAAAGGTCTGTTTACTTCTTGGAGGAGCATTTACATGTAGAGGTACTCAAAAGACGCTTATTATAGGCTTTTGTAGTTACGCAATAGATTTGATGTTAAGATTTGCAATATCTATTACATGTGAAGTTGCCCTTGTAAGAACAAATTACATAATGCCAGAAGAAATACAGTAGTAGTTGCACAATATTTTAAGTTACACTTTGCAGCAGCTATTAAATGTGTAGTTACACTTGTCAGAATGAATTTATTTGTGCCAAATGGGAGACAGTAGTAGTTGCACATTTAACAATTTCTCCATGCAAATTGTGAAAGTACACAACATGCAATTTGAAACTAGTTAACAACTATATAATAGTTACATGCAACTACACAGTAGTTACAGTGCAGTTACAGTGTGGTTATACAGTAGTTACAGTGTAGTTATTATAAAATAAAGTGTAACTGAAAATCTGATCAAAACCTCAAACTTTTAACTGAAAACTGTACACAGTTTCCTTTGTTTATATGGTATGAGAGTAATATGTTATGAATATTCTAAGTATTAGCTTCTGAAACTAATGTATTTTTAACAGCAAATGAAGACAGTACTCGGCTAACAGAAAAAAGCTGTATTTAAGTAAGTTAAAACATTTTTTGTCACATCACAGTGTTCTGAAATTTGATTAAAAATGTGCAAGCAAAGCTAGATGGAAAATACTGTAAAGTAGAAGTAGAAGAAGAATAGCAGTGTTATGTTTACTCTCTGCTCTGCAGTTTGATACATCTTCTAACCAGGGCAGCATTTTATTGAGTGCAGCGGCAAATGAGTGCAGGGTCAAGCCACTCCAGGGTCAGAGCTTATTTCAGTATATGGTGTATTTAGAAACACAGAAGCAAAGACGTTGGCGGAGAGAGATCTCTTGGCCTAACTAGTCTGCCCTATTTTCCGTACCTACTGTGCCACCGTAGACCCTATTCCGTCTCCAATCTTGCCCCTCTTGTCTTATTTCTAAGATCTCCTTGTGTCTATCCCATGCATGCTTGAATCCTGTCACCATTCCAGCACCCAACACCTCCAATTGGAGGCTGTTTCAGGCATCCACCAACCTTTTCATGCAGAAACGTTTCCTCAAATCTCTTCTGAGCTTCCCCCCTCCAGTTTCATAGCATGACCCCTTGTCCTCAAGTACTTTTTTCTATGTAAAATGCTACCTTCATTTACCATATTTGTACCTGTTAGGTACTTGAACATTTCTATCATGTCCCCCCCTTTCCCTGCTTTCCTCTAGAGAGTGCATATTTAATTCCTTATGTTTTACTTCATTGGGTTTTTGATGCAGGCCCTGCACCATTTTGGTTGTCCTCTTCTGTACTGCCGCCACTCTATCTATGTTCTTCTGGAGATGGGGCCTTCAGAACTGGACACAGTACTCAAGATGGGGCTTCAACATCAATCTATACAGAGGTAACACTAACTCCCTCTTTCTGCTAGTGCAACCTATGCAACTGAGCATCCTGATAGCTTTCCTCCCTGCCTTATAACACTGCTTTGCTACCTTCAGGACGACAGAAATGATTACCCCAGGTCTTTTTCCTGTTTTGTGGCTGCCAATACCTCCAATCCCAACTGGTATGTTGCCCCAAGTTTCTGTGCCCCATGTGCATCATTTTGCACTTTTTTGCACTGAAACCCAGCTGCAAACCCCTTTACTAGTCTTCTAGCCTTTTCTGATTGTTCATTTTTTTCACCCTCCTGGTGTGTCCACTGTGTTGCAGATTGTTGTGTCATCCGTGAGCAGGCATACTTTCCCTTCCTGCTCTCCTGCAATGTCACTGATAAAGACACTGAAGAGGACCAGGCCCACTACTGACCCCTGCAGCACCCCGCTGGTCACCTTGCCCTCTTCCAAGTGAACGACATTTACCACCACACTCTGCCTCCTGTTGCTTTGCCAACGTATTACCCATTTTACTACTTTTGGACCCACTCCTTGGAAGCTTCACTATGTGGTTTATTTCTTCCAATATATAGTGCATGTGAAATATTTCAATATATAGTGCATGTTACAATATGTAGTGTATTTGTTTCAGTATGTAGTGTTTGTGTATTTTCAAACTGAAGTGTATGTATCTCAGTATGAAGTGTTCAGTATGTGATTTAATACATAATGTATATGTTTCAATTTATAGTGCATGTGGATTTTCAGTATGCTGGATGTGTAGTTCAATACATAGTGTATGTACTTCACATATAATGTATGCATTTCAGTACATAATGCATGTGTTTCACTATATGACATTCATTTCAGTATACAGTGTATGCATCTCATCATATGATGCATGGATTTCACAATTAGAAATGTGCAAAGCTGAAAAGACTTCACTTCGTCAGAACTTTGTGAAATTCAAACTGTCAACGTTGCAATATTTTTTGCCAGGAGAAGTGACACTTTTTTCCACCAAATGATCAAACTTTGCTCACAAAGTTGCCACTTGGTGTAAAAAAGTGCCACTTCATGGGAAAACGCATTGTAAAGTTGGCAAAGTCAGAGTTGATGATGCCTGTAGTAACTGCCAAGCTTTACGAAGTTACAGTTTAACAACTTTGTGGCAACTTCACAGACAAAGTTTAATGTTACTGCATCTCTATTCAAAATAGAGTGCATGCAATCACTAGAAATATAGAAACATACACAATGACAGCAGAAAAAGTCCAATGGTCCATCCAGTCTGCCCAAGTTCCCTATCTGTCTCTCTCTGGGGCCTACTGTCCCTTCAGGATCCTCCTAGCCATCCCTTTCCTCCCTTCCAGTTTCTGTCACACAGAGTGACTAATATATCCTTCATTCTGTCCCAACCAAACTTGAAACCATTAATTGTTTTAGCACCCACCACTTTGGCTGGTAGAGTGTTCCATGGCTTCACTACCAGTTTTGTAAAATAATACTTCCTCATGTCCCTCCAGAACCTCCCTCCTGTCAGTTTTCACTCATGCCCTTGTGGGCTCAAACTAGTAATCAAGCAAAATAGTTCCTTGCAGTTCACTTTGTTGATTTATTTTGTAAACATGAAGGTCTCTAGCATATCTCCCCTCCCCCCCTTTTGGTCTCCAATGAGTACATGTTCACTGCCATGATGCAGTCCTCTTAAGATCTGCCCAGTTTTCCCTGAATCATCTCTATTACCCTGTGCTGCACTGTCCCCAGCCTGTCCCTATCTTTCATGAGGTGACTGCTCCAGAAATGGGAATAGTACTCCATGTATGGCCTCAACAAAGATCTATAAAGGGGTAGTATTACTTCCTTCCTCCTGCTATCAATACAACACCTACTATACCACAGCAACCTATTTACTTTGCTATAGGCCTTGTTGCACTGGCTCAGTTGCTTGAGGTTGTCACTGATGATAACTCCAAGGTCCCGTTCCTCAGTCACTGTGCTAAGTCTCACCCAACCCATCCAGTACTCTATCCTGGGGTTCTTATTCTTTAGGTGCAGTTCCTTGCACTTTCTGGCATTGAATTTTGACTTCCAAACCTTAGGCTACCCCTCAAGCTTTTGTAAATCTTTCTGCATTTCACTGATTCCTTCATTACCATCCACCCTCCCATAGTGCTTAATGTCATCTGCAGAGACACAGACTGCCCCAGAGTCTTTCTCCAGTGTTGCTGATGATCAGACTGAAGAGGACTGGGCCCAGGATGGATCCCTGTGTCACCCTGCTTGTGACCTCTCTCTCCTCTGATTTGACCCCATTGACCACAACCCTCTGCTGCCTCCCCCTTAAGCCAATTACCTGTTCAGTTTACTATGTCCTTAGCCTCAGGCTTACTAACTCCATTCATACTAGCATGGACCAAGGCCACCTCACTGCCACCATCCTTGTCAATCTAGCGAAAGCTATCAATGCTGTCTTCCACTCTCTTCTTCTTGGCAGACTCAAGTCAGCAGAATTGACAGACTCAGCTATCAACTGGTTCTGCTCCTACCTGGAAGTAAGATCTCAATCTGTGAGAACTGGAGATTCCCTTCTCAGCCATCCTCACTGTTGTACGCCAAGTCTATGTCCTTGGCCTGTTGCTCTTCTCCTTATTCCTCAATGACCTCCCCTCAGCCTGCTCCTCTGCTTCTGTCCATATGAATGCAGATGACATGGTCCTTTCTGCATCTGGGACATTACCTTCAGAGTTAACATCCAGGCTTCAACATGATTTTGACACTGTCCAGAAATGGTTTGGGTCAAATCACCTATCCCTAAATGGTAAGAAAACAGTCTCCACGTGCTTCAGAAGAGTCTGTCTAGGCTCCTCTCCTACCCCACCTTCTACTCCCTTGATGGGGGTACAATTGACAATGTACCCTCGTTTAAACATGTTGGTGTCTGGCTGGACTGGCAACATGGCTGATCTCAGCATGTAGAGGCTATTCACAAAAAACTTCACCCCATGTGCGGTGCCATTTATAGGAACAAAAGCTGAATCTTTATATCTACTCACCAAGATAGCATCACTAAGATGATCTTCCCCATCTTTGATTATGGCAACACTGTCTGCTGTGCAGCCAGTAAATCCACCTGGCCAGACTAGACACCATCTTCCACTCCTGCCATTTTGCCTTGGCTTGCGCTATCTGTAATCTCCACTGTTCTCTTTACTCTGCTCTTTCCCTTCCTCCCTTGGTAGACTGCCACCTATCCCACACTGTACCTCCTTCATTGCTAAATTCTGGCTAGCTTCTCCCCCCCCCCATCTCTGCTCACTTCTCTCCCCTATGCCTCCTTCCTCTTACTCTCTATCTGCAACTCAGCTATCACTCCGTACTGCTCCTTTCTCATAAATCCCTTGCTGGACAGAATGATTTCTCTTTCCACTTTCCTAGTACCTGGAATTCTCTTCCCCTAACCATTCACTCTGCCTTCTTCAAACACTCTCTTTCTGCTCTACTCCAAGCTTGCACCACTCCCTCCAGCAAATGCCTAAAGCCCAATGACATGCCTCCCCCTTTTCCTCGTTCATTACACTCTTTCTGCGTCTAAGCTCCTACACCTCCCATGTCCCACTTCTAATGTATTCTAACCTATACTCTCATCCTTTCCCCATCTAAACCCTCCCTTCCTCTTCCTGTTCTAACCACTAAAATCCCTCCCTTCCTTCCTTCTCTCTTTCCCTCTCTATCTCCTCCCCCTCCTCACTCCCCCTCACTAATATCTCTACCCCATTCCCATTCTTCCTGCATTCACTTTCTCCTCCCCCTCTACCCTTCTCCATTCTTCTCTCCGTTCCCTTATCCTATTTCCATCAATTAGCCTGGGATTGCCTAGTACCTCACACTCCTGATGTAATCAATTTGTATTTATTAAGTATGCCATTACATTATATGTGTTTCTGTGCATTGCTGTGTCTTATTGCTTTATCACATTACTGCACTTTCACTTGTTATTATGTATTTATTGCCTTCCCCCTTCCCCCAGGACACATCTGGAAATGAGCTTTGTGGCTCAGTATGTCTTTTCTGGTAAATCTCTTTTAAATAAATAAATAGTGAATACCCATAATCTCCATCCTGAATCTTCTTCATCAAGCATCTTTTTACCAATTTACCAATTATTTTACCAGTTGAGACACACTAAGCTGAAAGCTAGTTTGCAGGTGCAACCTGGGAGCATGAGGAAGTTAAGTGACTTGCTCAGGGTCACACAGTATGCACCTAGGGGGCTGTGGGATTCAAACCCAGGTCTCTAGATTTGCAGCTCAGAGCCTTAACCCACTGCGCCATACTGCCTTGCATCTGTGAGGCAGTGAGTTGAAAGTCTTGCTGAAGTTGAAGTAAAGCAAATCCATGGTGTGGACCCTGTTCAATTCCCTCATTACCCAATCAAAGAAAAACTATCATGTTAGTTTGACAAGACCTCCCTGCTGTGAACCTGTTCTGTTTCCTGTCCTGGAGACTGCTGCTCTTCAGGTAGTCCAAGACTTGCTTTTTGACCAGTGACTCCCATTAGCTTCCCTACAAAACAGGTCAGACTTACAGGTCTGTAGTCCCCCACATGTTCCTTGCCCCCCATGGAGCAGAACACATCCACCACCCTCCAGTCCTTCACAACTAACCACATGTGTAGTGAGCTGTCAAACAAACCTACCAGAAGTTCAGCCAGTTCTGCTGCCTATTCCCTGAGTATCCTCAGAAGCTATCCATCTAGACCTGGGGCCTTATATATCTTTAGGGCTGCCAGACCTTTCTGGACCCTTTTGCTTGTAAATATTGGCTGCGTCATCTCCAGGACCCCTTAGTGGCAGCTTTGATGTCACTCTCAGGTAAGGGCCTGCCTTCCTCCATGATAAAAACTGAGCAAAATAATCATTCAGGAAGGCAGCCTTTTGTGGGTCTTCCTCTAGCACTCTAATCCCCGGCGATAGCCTAACCATTCTTCTTCCTTTCTTTCTTTTTTCCCTAACATATGGGAAGAAATGTTTTTCCCTGTCCTTGACCCTTTCTGCAATTCATAGTTCTATATCTGCTTTTGTCTCCCTAACTGCCCTTTTGGCCTCCTTACTTCTCAGTAAGTATTCTTCCCATTACTTCCCACTGCTTTTCTTTGTACTTGTAGAATGCCTTCTTCTTGTCCCTCACCATTTCCCTGACTCTTGTTGAGAACCATTATGGTCTCTTGAACTTGTCCCTTCTGGTTATCATTCTCATGTACAACTTAGATATGTTGAGAATGGACCCCTTTATTACTCCCATCCCTCTTCCATCCTACCTATGTTGTCTATCCCAACAAAAGTTCCCCTGATCAGTCCCCTAAACCTGCTGAAATCCACACTCCTAAAGTCAGGGATGTCAGTTCTGAATTTGAGTTTTCCAGTCCCAAGGGTCAGATCGAGCCAAATAGAGCTGTGGTCATTGTTCCATAGTGTCTTCCCACCCTCACAGCTCCTACCACCTCTGAGTAGGTAAGCATTACATTGAGAATGGCATTCTGTCTGGTGGGATCCTTAAAGAGCTGTGTTAGGAGACAGTCTTGGAGTGCATCCAGCAAGGTCTGACTTGTGGTGCACGTGACCACCAAAATATCCCAGTTGACGTTTGGCAGGTTCAGGTCACCCACTACCACTACGTCCTCCTTTGCCACCACCCCCCTTCAAGTTCTTCTGCAAGCTTTCTGTTCCTCTCTTCCCCTTGCCCTGTGGGTCTATTGATGACCCCCAAGCAGAGTTTCTTGCCTGAGGCTGCCATGTGTTGCAACAACAGTGACTCTCTCTCTCCATTATTAACCCTGACGCACTCATCTTCCACTACCTGAATGACATCCCTGAGATAGAGGGCTACTCCTCCCCTTTTATCTTTTCATCTTTCCCTGCTGAACAGTGAGAACTGAGAACCATCAGGCCCCAGTCATTAGTATCTGAACACCACATTTCTATGATAGCCACAAGTCCCATCTCAGTGTCTGCCATCAGTGCCTGGAGCTCCCTGATTTTATTACCCAGGCTCCTGGCATTGAGGAATAACCCTGTTTATCTGACCATTAGCTCACTTTGTAATTCTCTTGTCCGAGACCATTGTTTTTCCTGTGTCCTCTTAGCCACGTGTTTTTCTTGGTGTTAGCACACTTTGCGTTCCTCCTCACTAATGTCCCCACTACTAGCCCAGATTGGACCTCATCCTTCCAAATACCCGCTGAGATACCACAAGCCTCCAGATGTGGGTGAGTGCTAGCTAGGATCCCCTTCCTCTTATCTGTTGCCATGGTTCCCCTAGCCCCAGTCTCCCCTGCAGTTGAGTTTAAACATGTGCTATATACATGTGTGTGAGTATATATATATATATATATATATATATATATATATATATATATCAAATATTTGCCTTAGTGCACAGACCCCTTCTTTTGTCAGGTGGAGTCTGTCACCTTTAAAGAGCATCCTGTCCCAGAAGTCCCCAAGTCTCCCACAAAGTGGTACCCCTTCTCCTTACACCATCTTTTAAGCCCCCCATTAAACTCGTCTAGCTCATCCCTTTTAATTGTATCCTTCTTCCCCTCCATGCCAAGTCAGGCAGGCTGACTGTGCCAAAAATCTGTCCCCAGTCTATGAATGTTTCATTTCACCATGTCCACAGACTGGTTTGTCACATCATTGGTACCCCAATGTACAAGCACCTCCAGCTCCCACTGCTCCCTCTCCATCATCCTCCCTATCCTGTGTAAATCCCAGATGGCTGATGCACAGGAAAGTACCTGTCCATCTCCCTCCCTTCCTCCCTTTCAACCCTTCTCCCACCACCCTACCCACATCTCTAATCATTCAGCCCCTAATCACTAAGACTTTTCTGATAGCCTTGCTCCTAACTGTCATCTTGGGTGCCATCACACAGTCCTGCCCTTCACCCCAGACTTCCTCAGAGTCCCACCCCCATGGAGTAAGGTATTTGTGCCTCCTCTAGGGGTGCAAAGTGGTTTTCCATCTGAATGCTGTCAGGCTAGACAACCTCTTTGCGGCTAACCCTGCCTCCATTCCCCATCCCCGTCTCCACCACCCTCTACCCCCCAGGTCAGTGGGCTTCTGGGGGGAAGAGGTGGGCTCCAGTTGAGCTGATGACACAACTGAGATATAGTGACCCTTGCTACCACCAGTAGAGTATGTAGCTCCACCATGATCCTGCAAGTGGGGTAGTGCCCCCTCCTCCAGATCATATCCCAAGAGAAGAGCACCCCATAGCCAATACAATTGTCTCCTCTCACCCCATATCTACACATACCACTACATAGTGCATGTGCTTCACCACAGTATATGATGTATATATTTCAGTATAAGATTTGTACATTTCATTATGTAGTGTATGTGTTTTAATATATGATGTATATAGCTACAAGTTCTGAATAATATCCCTAATGTCATCCACAATTAACTACATAATTCTTTGCTGTGCTGCTGCTTATTCTGGTGCACTGTCCAGGATAAGAATCATATATAATTCCACAGGTTTAACTATTCAGATGCACTACTGCCTACTGCATAAGTCAGCTGAATTGTTATCTTTTGAGGACAGAGTTAAATTCAAGGCATGCATTTTTCTTAATAAAGTCAGACTAAAAATTGCCTCCCTCAATTATCACTGTTTTTCCATTGAAGTATTTTTGTAAGAAATACTCTACCAGGTCAAATGCTGATTCATACTTTGATATTCCCTTCAAGATTACCTCAACAGTTCAGAGAGTTCTGGCTTACTTTATACCTACAGTGTATAATAATTCACCAAATTCTGTGAAATACTAACTGTCTATCAATGTTTTTAAATCCTCTTCATACAAGTTGTTAAGTAATGGAATGCATTGTACTTGTGATTAATGTTTTTTATGTATTTATTGTTTCGTAATGTTGTCAGTCACATTTGAAAATTTTTCTCAATATGCCTACCAGGGTAATTAATAACCTATACAAACCATAAACACAATATTGCACTTCAGCTTGGTTTTCCTGGGTAAATAAATTGTAAATTTAATTGTAAAACAAAAAAAAAAAACTCTGGCCACATTATGGGCTAGAGAGTGAACATTTGATTGGCACCCTGAAATTTGGAAGCAAATTTATTTGTGTGAAGGCTGAATGCTCCCCACCATACTTTATGCATTAACACTCCACTCTCTCCATCTCAGGGGCACCGTGGCTACCTGTTATCTTCTCACCAGGAGGTGCAGGAGGAGGAGTTGATGCCAAGGCTGCTTTGGTCAGCTGGGAGAGGTTTACAAATGCTAATTAGGCCATGACCGTCATCCCTGGGAGTTGAGTGCCTCACCTCTAACCCCTGTTGGCAGGCAGAGTGTTGCTGTTGCTGTTGCACCAATGAGCTGACTGCAGGCTAAATAATGATTTACCTATCTGTGTGAACATACAGTATAATTGGCTTGTTGAGGAAGAAACAGCCTTAAGAGGCTTGATTTTTGCAACACGTAATGCAGGCCCAAGTCTCGATTTTGGGTGTAGCCTGCATCATATCAAATGTTCCTAAATGTTTGCAGGCACTTTTACATATAAACATAGAATCTGATAGCAGAAGGAGACTGATAGCCTATGAAGTCTGCCCACTGTTAACACCTTCTCCCCCCAGTCTAGTGCTTCTGCGGGTCTAGTGCCATGGTGGCTCCTGACATAGTGTTGAGTTGGGTTTTTATATGTTTTGATGCATTCAAGACAATTTCCACACTAGGCACATTAGACCTCCTATTATATGATCTGAAAGTATTTATGTACAGCAAGCCGCACAAATTTGTTACTAAAGCAGAACATGTAACTAAAAATCTAGCATCTAATGTTTTGTGGGCTAACTTTTCTCATGTTTCTTGTTTGAAAGTTACAATTTTCTATGAATGAAGATCATGTCCCTTTCAGGTGACTGGGTACGTATGAATGATATCTATGTTTTGAAACTGGAGAGTCAGAAGTATTTTAATCTAGCACTTTAATATATGTACCATTGTTATGTTTTAATACAGGTGTTTTGTGAAAAATGTGATTAAATTAAAAAAAGTTCTCCTTTAGCATGAGTTTTGTTTTGTTGTGCTTCGGGTTTGAACACAAAAAAAGGTCAAACTCTTGCATACATTTTGTGCTTAATTTCATAATTTTGAAAGATTTTGTATTTGCTTGACACACTCTTCTTTTCAAAACCAAGTGCTATTTTTGTGAGAATTCTTCACATTTTGTTAGAAATGCAGGTTAATATTCCACAGTGTCAATCCAACAATGGGAGGGAGTGAGATTGTCACATGCATCAACTACAGTATGTCTGTCAAATGCTAATATTGTTAATCCAATTATCTGCACATCTTGAATTACTTACATTTGTACTATAGGTGTAATAAGACAAACAGACATGAAATTCATCTCTCTGTTATCATAAACCTGATATTACTTTTCAGATACAAAGGGCAGGATTTTCAGTCATGATATGGCAAGCTCAGTTCCCGATATGTGGCTGTGACTGTGGCATCAAAAATGTGGAACAACATTTAAATGCTCTTTTATTTTTATTTATTTATTTTTTTGAGTATTTCTTTCTTTCCGGAGCTCCTGGCTGACAAGCCTGCCATCAGCTGTCACCCCAGCGCCAGCCCCAAAGGTCAGACTCCCTCCCTTATGCACCCATGACTTACCCTTCATGGCAGAGTGGTGGGGAGTGACTCAACCCACCCCAAATGGACCATTGCCAGGGAGGTGCTTTTTTGGGGGCAGCACCGGAGGGACAGCTTCATTCATCTGGGGCTATTTTCCATTTTTTCCCCCTTGCGGGAGAGCAGCTTGCAATGATGCTGGCGACTGAGCTCGCACATGCTCCCTTTTGTGAACCAGTCAAACGTCTGCTGCCCCCGTCCCCTGTGATGCATCTCCGTGCTGTTGAGCCCAAGTCTCCACTAGGGGTCAGGCGAGCACTGGCCGGTATACTCCCCCCTCCCTAGAGATGGTGAACAGTCCTTAGGATGCTCAATCCATCTCCTTCCAGCTGACCCACAGCAACCCGTGTTCATTCCTGAACACGGGTCACCGGCATGGTGCGAGGTGTGGCATTCAATGCCTCAGCCCACAGTGCCACCGGGCCAGCCCTAAATGCTGTTTTCAAGTGTTGTGTGTGTTTATGGCTGTTCTTTTGGGGTTTTAGTAAAATAAAGATGCATGTGCCAGATATTGATGTATGAGTCATTGTAACACTCCTCTTTCTCTACAAGTTACAGCATTTGCACATGATACTGAGATCATCTTTTAGGGGTCTAAGGTGAGCACTTGGGAGGCTGAATGATTGTGCCACAAGTCCCCACTGCTTACAATTCAGACTGGAATCCAGTTTAATCTTGAAACTCAGTGCTCTGTTTGTACATATCACACTGCTTATCACTATTTTTTCCTAGTAGCCACATTAGTTACAAGGCAAAATTGTCACTAGCCAAAACCAAATTCTAGGTAGCCAAAAATGTTTCTCAGAATTTTTGCAATAGTCTCAGTTAAAATAAGTAACCCACAGACTTGGTGATGATGCTCCAGGTTATCTTTCCCCTTGTGTCTTGCCTCAGAAGGCACATCCTTCTGCTATACTACTGCCCCCCGCCCCCTGAGGCCCAGGGAGAGGCATTGTTATGCAGAAAAGAGAAACTGTTCCTTCTGGAATGACTCTACATCAGCACACACCTACTGACCTAACGAATGATGTTGAAATGTCACATGCACAAAGTGGTATTAGCAAGGGAGAGTTCTAAAGTTAGGACAGGGATCACTCACTCTTCTGAGAACCCTGATAAGCATTCTTCTGGGCTGCTTCTCAGGACCACACCCTAGGGAGGGATAAGGGAGGGATTTGTGTGAAGATAGACCCCAGCTGCCCAAGACAGATGAAGTCAGCTAAAGGTGTGAGAAAAATAAAATTGTTAGTCTTCTCTCTGGTACCCAAGCCTCTGGTTTTAACACAAAAAAAACAGAATGCAATGTTCAATTACCCTGACTGCAGGAGAGGGTTACATTTTCCAATGTGAAAAAATGCCAACTGCCTGTTTTCACCCTTTCCAAATTACTAGAATGCATTGTGCAGGCCCTTCCAACCTGATTTCAGAGAAAACTTCACTATCATATCCCTCTTCTGACTTGCTAATTATTATTCACAAGGCAATGCACAGAAGAGACCTCAGTGCTACCATTTTAATCAACCTGGTCAAAGCCTTTGACACAGTGGCAGACCCTGTTTTACAATTGTAATTAACCAAGACAAGGCTGTTTTTCCTGGGTGGTGAACTGATTCAGCTTCTGTCTTATTTGAGTACCTCCAGTCAGTTCACCTTGGGGAGTTCATATCCTCTCCATTCTCAAAAGAGACTGGGGTTCATGCTCCATATTAGAGTCTCTTCTAGTCTCTGTTTTTCTTCATGACAGACTCTCTGTTTTTTGTCTCCTCATGCATTCACATGCACTGGATACTTATAAAACACTTACATTGTCCTCAAAGCCAAAGTACATTTGACCTTTGTGTATGTTAAAATGTATTTGTTCACTTGGAGTGGCAGGAGAGGATAAATTGTATCTTTGTGTTGGTCTTTGTAGGATTCTTTCATCAGAAGGATGAGGGAGGACATTGCAGGGCCAAGCAGGCCTTTTATTTAATTCCTCCCACTGGGAGCATACCTATCAACAACCTGTCACACAAACACACACCATGGTATTCTGTGGCAGATACACTCATTTTAGAAGGCACAGAGGAAAATTATGATCAGAACTGAGAGGAAATAATTTGGGCTTTTCAAGCCTTGTTTAATTTTAATGTTGGGTGCTAATTGGATGCTGAGCACATTAGTCACATGTGAGCAGCTGGTTGGTATGTTGCACTGTCAATAAAACTGATTGGCAACCACAAAGTCTTCCCTACAATGAATGTAACATGATAATAAATGGTAACAGATGGGAAAGGGGAAATTGTTTAACCAGGAATGGCACACTATGTGGAAGCTTGTTTCTAGGTGTGACCTGGGAACACAAGGAAGTTAAGTGACATACTCAGGGTCACAGAGTATGCAAGTGGGGGCTGTGGGATTCAAACCCAGGTCTCCAGGTTTGCAGCTCAGTGCCCTTATCCACTGTGCTATACTGCTTCCTGATGTCTCTAAAGTGGAGATAAACATGCTAGAATTTATATTTTGGATTCATAGCTATGTTATATACTCACATATACTGTGAAATGGCAGAATGGCTAAAAAGGGGGAAGTGTTGCAGGTGAGGGACTTTAATCTACTGGATGTAGACTGGATCCTCTCATCTGTGGCTTCAGCCAGAGGCAGAGGAATCCTGGACTCTCTGCAGGGGGCATACTTCAGGCAACTAGTCAAAGAACCTACACGCTATAGGGCAATATTGTACCTGGTGCTTACTAATAGGGACAGTATTACAGACAACAAGGTGGGAAACCATCCAAGGATCAATGATCATCGTATAGTATGGTTCAACATAAGAACACTTGCAGAATTGAACCAGTCAATGGAGAGAGTCCTGGACTACAGAAGGGCTGATTTTATAAAGATGGGTGAATCCTTCAGGAATGACATGGCAGGGGGGAATGACTTGGGGGTGGAGGAACAGTGGGGCAAGCTTAAAGAAGGCATAGCGAAGCAACACACCTCTACATCAGGCAGGTAAGGGAAAGCAAAAGGAGGAAGAGATCTCAGTGGTTCTCAAAAGAGGTGGCAGAAAAGGTAAAAGTTAAAAGAACAGTATTCAGAAGGTATAAAGAGATCCAGAGAGGGGAGGATAGGGAAGTATGTCAGGAAAAAACAGAAGAAGGCAGGGAAAGCAATAAGGAGTTCAAAGGCACAAAAGGAAGAAAGAATTGCTCAGGCAGTATCAAAGAGGGACAAGATTTTTTTAGGTATGTTAGTGAAAAAAAGAAGACAAAGGTGGGATTGTATGGTTAAGGGGGGACTGTACGAAGAGGGATCTTGAAAAGGCAGAGATCTTGAACTAATATGTCTTCTCAGTGTTCATAGTAAAAGGACAAGAGAAGGACCATGAAAAGGCACAGTAGCTTTGAGAGGAGGGAAATATACACTGGTCCCTTTTTTTGTGGGAGTCAGGAAAGCACTCACTTACCCGAAGGTGGACAAGGCTATGGGGCCAGATGGGGTGCATCCAAGGGTGCTGAGGGAGCTCAGGGAGGTACTAGCTACACCTCTGATAGACCTATTTAATAGATCACTGAAGACTGGAGTAGTCCCAGAGGACTGGTAAGAAGGGCAGAAGTAGTCCCACTTCACAAAAGTAGTAGCAAGGAACAGACAGACAATTATAGGCCTATCAGCCTGACCTCAGGTGTGGGTAAGTCAATGGAAACACTACTGAAAGAAAGGACTATGGAAAATCTGCAATCCAACAGGTTACAGGATCTGAGGCAGCTTGGATACACAGGGGGAGGGTCATGTCAAAAAGATCTCACAGATTTTCTTTGACTGGGTGACCCATTTGATTGATCAGGGAAGAGGGGCAGTTGTGTCCTACATGGATTTCAGCAAGGCTCTCAATACTGTTCCACATAAGAGACTGGTACACAAGTTGGGTAGCTTGGGGCAGGCAAAAAGGGGGTAACCTGGGTAAGAAACAGGTTAGGGGATATGAGACAGAGCATTGTGGTAAATGGAATTCACTCTGAGGAAGGAAGGGTGACCAGCGGGGTACTTCAGGGCTCAGTTCTGGGACCAGTCCTCTTTAATTCCTTTATAAGTGACATAGTGGAGGAGCTGGAAGGGAAGGTCTGCCTGTTTGCAGATGACTCCAAGATCTGAAACAGAACAGACACTCCAGGAGGGGTGGAAAAGATGGACAACGATCTGAAAAACTAGAGGATTGGTTAAGGGTATGGCAGCTGAGTTTTAATGCAAAAAAAGTGAAAAATAATGAACTTGGGCATAGAAACCCAGGAGTAGATTACAAAATGGGTGAAGTGATATTGACAACAACCAGATAGGAAACAGACCTGGAGGTAACCATTTTGGATTATCTAATGGTGGCCAGGCAGTGTGACAAGGCAGTCAGAAGGGCTAGTGGGATATTAGGGTGCAGAGGTAGGGGTATCACCACCAGAAGACAGAGGTGGTGTTGCCCCAATATAGATAACTGGAAATACCCCACCTTGAGTTCTGCATCCTGTTCTGGAGACCACAAATCTGGGAAGACATATACACAGTGGAAGCAGTCCAGGAAAGGGCTACCAAAATGTTGCAGGGTCTGCATTAAAATCCCTATGAGAAGTGGCTAAAGGAGCTCACTATGTACACCCTGGAAGGGGGGAGTGTATGATAGAGACCTTTAAATACCTCACTAGGATTAATATGATATAAGTGGGGATATTTTTTCAGAGAAAAAGGTGCTCTAGAACAAGGTGACAAGATTTGAAGCTGGAGGGAAGGCGATTCAGGGGAGATGTGAGAAAGTAACATAGAAACATAGAATTTGTCGGCAGATAAGGACCGCTTGGCCCACCCAGTCTGCCCATTTCTCTACCTGATGGATAAGCTGCAGATCCTAGTTAACCAGCAGCCTACTTCTAGTAGTACTTCTTCACAGAAAGAGTGATGGGTTCTTGGACAAGCTGTGCAGCAGAGGTAGTTGGGTGAAAACAGCAGTGGGGTTCAGAAATTCCTGGGATAGGCACAAGGGAATTGTTGGGGTAAGGAAGGGGGTGGGGAGAGGCAGCACTGTAGATCAAGTAGAGTCTGCAGCAAAAATGAAGATAATAAAAATGGGCAGACTGGGTGGGCCCAGCAGCCATTGTCTGTGGTTAAATTCTATGGCTCTATGTTTCTATGTAAGTCTAGATTTTGATGCCAAAAATAGACCTCCAAGAGGGTGGACTCAAAGTATCTGAAAGGTCATCCTATCTGCTGGGTTTATATTGGTAAATGATTTTTGCAACTGTGTCACTTGATTTGGTGCCCAATTCTGGCCAGAATGACAAATTTTGTGCCTGATGTTAGTCATGAAACATTTGCAATCCAGTTTGGGCAGTAAAATAATGTCTTAAACTTTGTTAAAATTGCCAAGATAATTTTTTTTTTTTGGGGGGGGGACTTTTATGTGAGGTCAAATAATAGTTGAGTAGATACAATATTTATTTAAAAAGCATATGATAGATCAAAATAACACCAGTTAATAAGGAAGATTGATTGTCACTAGAGTTGAAAAAATTTATATTTTTCAAGTCTTTGAAACTGTTTCAAAAAAACAGCCAAAATGTTTCACAGATTTGTCATTCTAAGCCAAAATATCACATCTCCTTATGCAAACATGACTGTCACCTTAAACTACCAGATATCTAATATGTACATAGCTAACTCTCTTTAGGAGCAGTGCTATTTCTTAAAACATTTTGTTTGGACCTGTCTTGCAAAAACTAAAGGTTTCTCATTCACTTCCATTAAGAAAGGTAAAATCTCCATTCTTTAATCTTATTTAGTTTTCTGTTGGGTTTGACTAATTACAAAGAGATACAATGTAAAATGAAGATGGGCTAGATATGTGAAGCTCAGTTTTAGAGATGATAGAGGAAAGTGGAATAGCAGGGTAAAGACTTACATATTGTGTTTGTCTTAACTGGTAGACGTTTCTTTATTATTTGCAAAATACTGCATTAGTGCACTAGTTAGGGTTGAACTTAATGCCAATAAAGTAAGGATATGTGGCATTAGGGTTTTCAACCCTAACTCCTTACTCCCACACCCCAAGCAGTAAAAGGAAATAATATAAAGGTTTTGGATATCCAGAGTCTTGGCAAATCAGTGGTAGGATCTTTCTCTGAGCAGTCATATCTAGTTCTCACTCCTCTACCCAGCTCTTAGCATCCTGTCTGAAGCACAAGGTATAACTCCAAGTCAGTTCCTCTGAGTGTACACTCTTCAAAGGTAGAGAAGTATGTCTTGCTACAAGTTGCCAACAGAATCTATTGTAGCATTCTTCACATGTGAAGAAAATAGACCACATTTGATCTTGTTTGCTCAGGGAAGGGGGTGGGTATTAGGGTTGACAACCCCAAGGAAGACCTCATGACTGATTCATCAAGACTCATGAGAGAGCCAAACTCCTAATGATTTTTCCTTTTGTTTCTTGGGGAGGGCATAGAAACATAGACTTTGACAGCAGATAAGGGCCACTTGGCCCACCTAGTCACCAGCTCACTGCTGGCACATCAGCTGGAAGTATGTCTCTATCTGTAGTGGTAGATGTCAAGAAAGTCCTGCTGTTCTCCTACAGCAGGTGAAATGCCCCTCTCACTAAGCTGGACACCCTAGATTCTGAGGTGCCCAGAAAAAGTATGTTTGGCTTTTTATAAACAAACACCAGAATCTAGCTAAATGGGTGCCATTTTATTTATTTTTTTTAAACAGACCATTTATAGGCATTTTCTGTTTTTTAGTGGGAAACAAAAAAAACAAGATGGTTGCCATTACAATTGATATTTTTTCTCACAATTGATAAATCATGAATGATAAACCATGACAAGTAATGTTTTTTATAATTCATATTAGAGTTACCCAAAAACCCTACTGAGCATGCTCAGAGAAAACTTAAAATCCTTATAACTCAAGATCCACTTAACATTTTTTTTTACTAAACCTTCAAAAGGCACTACCATGGCACAGGCCACATCTACCCTGAACATTTTGTGCAAAAAATTCCATACCATCTAGGCTGTACATGAAGGCAAAAACCTATGTTAAAGATAGGAAAACAATGTAATTTATTGGAAATTGATGCTGTGTATCTTGGAAACCACACAAGATGCTGTCATGAAACTTTTCACTTCTTGAGACCCTGCCAGCCAGATCACATATGCATAATTGTGGTCTATTTCAATGAATACTGCAAAAGTTATTAAGGTGCACAAAACACCTTACTCAACCCTAACTATAGTGGAGCTACCGCACCAGAATAACATTTGCTACACAATGGGAGGCACTAGAAGAAGCATTGAAGCTATGTCTACAGCATCTTAAAGGGCCTATGGAGAGGGTAGATGGGTTGTAATAAAATATACTTTTTTCTGGCATAAGCAGCTAGATAATTAATAACAATATAGCATGTTTATACATTATGGACAATTTAGGTGTACAGTATGGAGCTTTTCCACAAATTCTATGGATATTTTTGGGATGAGACTATTCGGGGAGGAGGTTCGTAGCTAGAAAGTGTAGGGTAAAAAGGGAGTTTACTTTACATTGATCATCTTGATGTAAGGTGCTGCACATTTACAGTGATCATCTTGTTGTAAAGTACTGTACATCAGATTCTAGACTGACAGAAGTAAATTCTCACTATGGTCCCATGCATGGCCTCATTGTAAGAAGTGACACCAAAAATAAATACATTTACAGTACATTGACTAAGACATGTACAGTCTCATGCATATTATTTTTTATTTCATTTTTTTCTCACTCATTTTTTTCATTCATTTGCACTTGCGCAAGGAACGTCTTGCTACTAATGGCGTTTTAGAGGTGTGTAACTGCTGAGCCAATTACAGCTGAAACTGCAATGGGCTTGGCATTGTACACCAATGACCAGGCACTCTGGTCATGACACTAGTTCTGCTTGCTGATGTGGCATGTTCTCTAGTTGAAAGAAATGAATCACTCCAATGAGAGAGTGCTTCATTTCTTCCCCTAGCTGTAACTCTGGGCATGCGAATTAGAATTGACACTAATGTGCATGGCTAGATTTACGACTACAGCTTTTGCATATGCTGCATTTTCTCTCTTCTCCTCAGTCTTTGCTCCTGTGACCCCCCATCAAGGCTTCAACATTAGCCACCATGCAACTGTAACCCCTAGATGGCGCTATCCCAGGGGCTACTACCCCTGCCTGATTTGCCACTAACAGGTTGAGGGTCCTGGATCCAATGGCGGGTGCCTCCACCCAGAGGTCAGGGTTTGCAATAGTTAAACTAACTTGGTCACAGCCCTCTGGGACACTGCAACCCCCTTTCTTCCCACTAGTGGCCCACACAATATATCAGAATTACCTTCACAGTATACACTTACCCCAGGTCTGGTTCCGGCACTGGGACCTCCTGTGAAATGAGATACAGTGCAACAATCACAGTACAGTACTTTAACATAGACAAATACCTCAGGCAGTATAACTTTGCTGAAACAAGCAGCTCTGATTTATTTAGGGGATATAACAAGGACAGGGAAATCAGGTTAAGTAGCTTATCACTCTAATAATCTACCTATGGCTCTGTGCACAGGCCTATCCCTATCAGTTACTGTCCCTGGGTACCCAAGCCCTAGTGGCTAGTCAAACCGTGGCAGCTGGTAGGGGCCTTTCACACAGAAAAGGAGAATTAAACAGTCAGCAGTACAGTAATTCCATTTGGATTTAATGTGGCAATTCAACAGGGAGCAACCCTGAATTAGTACTCCACGACCTCCAAATAAGATAAGGTCCTTCAATGTCAGCAGGGCTCACTTGAGGTACACAAACCTCTTCACACATCCATATAAAAGAAACACTATACCAGGCAGGCTGCATCTGTATCCCGATCGCAATTACTGCACAATACCCGAGAACACACAGCAGATTCAGTTCCTGACAGACCGAAAGTAATTTTTCAGCAATTCTTCCAGTCTTCTACAGGGTGAGCCTGGTTTCTACTCTTCAGAGATCCTTTGATTCTTTTCACAGGACGGATTCAGTCCTAACAAGCTGTTACACAAGCTGCAGACCGAACTCTGGGCCTTACCACGTTTTTGACTAAAATGCACACTGAAAAGCACAGGGCTCCTTCCTTCTTCACTGCCAAAGCTCAACTGAAGCTCCAACTCGACAAAACTGGGCACTTCCTTTGAGTTCCTCCCAGTTCTTGACTGGATTGGCTGTCACTCACAATAGACTGCTGCTGTTGGTCCAAAAGGCACTGAAGTCTAAACTACATCTCCCAGAGTCACTGCCCATACAATCCTCTTGTGGCTGGCTCAGATTATGAGTCCAAGTTCTGATTCGTCCAAGGCACCATTTTAGAGCTAGCTTACCCACACTGATTGGTCCAGTTCAGCAGTTCAAAACTAGAATGGGGAACTAGCAGACACAGTTCTGACTGCAAAAGCAGGTTAGACAAACTGTAATTTCATTATTACTCTAAATAATTTCTGGCAAACAGTTACATCTTTCAGATAGGTTCCTTTGACTCTAGTGACTGCAAAATGAAGTGAATTGGCAGCAGCTCAAGTGGTACTCAGAGAAGCACACAGTCCCCATACAAACTAATTATGTCTGCAAGCAGACAGCTCTTAAAGACAGTACCAGAGGCTCTAAAACACTCACTGATAAATGGCTTAAATGCCAAACACCATTCAGGCTTGGAGCATTCAAGCAAGCTCCTGGAAGTCTTTTGGGAACCCCCATTTGCAGGGGGGTTACACAACTTTACTTTATGGTGGCTCCTGCCACCTGCTGCAATCTCAATCTCCAGTCCTCACTCCTTACAAATCAGTGAAAATCACTTAAAAATCCTGCCATAGCCCCTCCCCTGTATCCCATGACACCCATAAGTTACCTGTTAGTGACACTTGCAAAGCACATTGTCCATGCATATCAGTATGGGCAGTCATAGACATGACCCACAGCAGAGGTAGGAATGCCTAATGCTGTGCACTGTGTGGTGTCCGCCACTGCTAGTCCAGGAAGCAGATATAGTAGTGGCACTGTGCAGAGAGGCAAGACAGATGGTCTCAGCATGCAGCAGTTGGGGATACATCCCTAGAGCACAGGTAGCACACGGACCCCCCTTCCAGCCACAGGTGGTGCACTATTGTCACTGTGCACAGTCATGGAACTACCTCTCTCTATGTCCCCTGGTCTCTGATGGGGAAACCCAGTGTCTGAAACATAACATGAACACAGCAAGCAGTTAGAAAGGGAGAGAGTGATGTGTGCTCGGTTGTTCTGGAGCCCCCCCAATGGACACTGTACCTCCCCCTTACTATGGCTGCTTGCTGCTGTCCTGTCTTTCCCTTCAGTCTGTCAGTAGTTGTGTGAGAATAGCAGTGCAGCCATATCCCAGTCATTAAAATGTACAACTGATGCTTTTGGAGCAGTGTGAGTGGGTCCATAGAGCAACCTGTGGTTGTGTGAGGGCAAGGAGAAAGAGAGACACATAGCAGGCGTTCAGTGTGGGTCGGTGCACAGAGTGTTGGACAGCAGGCAGTGGTTATGAGGTGTGGGTGACAGCAGGTGGTGCAGGACATGGAGAGTATCAGAGAGGAGAGAGAGTGAGAGAGAGAGACAGTCCAATCACATTGCTCTGGTTCCCAGTCCACGACTGCGAAGACATCATTGGAGTAAGTGTAGGTACTGTCAGAACAGAGGAGGTGGAGCACTGGGATGGGAAGCAGTTCAGAGAGTTTATAGATATCCAAAATAACTGTGGCACTACTCAGATGAAGCCCTGAAGGCAGGGTGAAACGTAAGAATGTCCCAGTAGCAGTGCTGTGACACTGCTGCTACTTGCTTGTGTCTTTGTGTAATGGGTCGGAATAAAACAGTTTGAGCTACCATAACAACAGTTTCGACATTCCTGTCTTTCTGAGTGGTGAGTGTAACTGCTGCAGTTATTTTGGATAAGTGTAGCTACTGTGCAGCAATGGTCCATGACAGAATCCATGGTGTGTCCCTAGAGAACAGGGAGGTTAAGTGACTTGCTCAGAATCACACAGTATGCACGTGGTGACTGTGGGCTTCAATCCCAGGTCTAAAATGGACAGCTTGGTGCTGTAATCTATAGGCTGTACCACCTCCCTTCTTATGGTTATAACCTTCAGTGTGTATAGGAAATCTAGTTCAGTTTCTGAACTGTGGCATTCTAGGAGATTAATGTATGGTCATGTGGCTGCTTCTAGCCAATTAAGTTCTTAAGATTTTCCTACCCATGATAGAAAATGTGCTGTATATTACAGGTGGAATAGCAGAGAGTAAATTGACTTTGTGAGCCAACCTATTCATTGCTATTACACTGCTAATATGTGATAACTGCAATTGGATTGTGGACAGCCAAGGATGGTAGTGGTGGGTAGAGCATGTTACTGTCTTTATGAAGTATTAGTAACCATTTGGCTAGTTCTCTCCTTCCCTGAAGAAAGCCCTCAAGGATAGAGACTTCTTGTGGAAAAGAGCTAGGAAATCTCACTCAGAAGCTGACTGGCTAGCTTTTTGTGCCTCTAGGAATAGCTGCACCAAACTATTAGGTCAGAAAAAGCTAGTTATTTCCAAACAGCCCTGGAAGACAACAAAAACAATTCTGCCAAGTTCTGGAGCATTCTCAAAGAGGTTGAAGGCCATACCACTGATGCCTTCCTTCCAGCCAAAATGATGTCTGGTGACACTATCTTTACTGAAAAAGCTGATATACTAGAACAACTTAATGAACACTGCCTCTGCAGGGCTGGCCTTCAATACGTCTCCAATCAGTAAGCTCAGCCCACATGGGTACAACACTGTTGACCCTAGCTCCAACATTAACATTAACCAATGCTATTTCTCCTCCTTCAGCTTCTGTCCAGTAACCTTCAAGCAAGCAGAGGACCTCCTATTGTCAATGGATACAAAAAAGAGTGCTGGTGCCGACAATATTGAACCCTTATTCCTAAAAATTGGCCATTATTACCTGACTGCCCCCATTGCCCATTTGTTCAACACCTCCCTGATGCAAGGTATGCTTCCTGAATCATGGAAAACTGCACACATCATCCCTTTGTTCAAGTCTGGGGATCCAAGTGACATGAACAACTATCGGTCAATCTCCCTATCTACTGCTTCAAAATTACTGGAAAAAAGTGTTAACACCCAAGTCAGGGAGCATCTGGATTCGCAGAAACTGCTAAACACCACTCAGTTGGGTTTCATAGCCAAGCATAGCACAGTCTCTGCCCTTGCTAAAGTAACCAATGACTGGCAAATGGCCTTGGATTCTAAGAAGTATGTGTTTGCTCTCATCCTTGACCTTAGTAAGGCCTTCGATACAGTGGATTTTTAATTCTCTGAGTAACATTGTTTTCGATAGTACTGCCATTAAATGGTTCACCAGCTACCTTACTAACAGATTTCAGCAAGTTAAAGCCTTAGGAGAATTGTCTCCCCTAAAAACATTACCGTGAGGTGTCCCCCAAAGCTCCATTTTGGGCCCAATCCTAGTTGCAATCTATATCAATAACCTTGACTCACAACTGCACAAAGCTAATGTGCACTAATTTTCGGATGATACTGTCATCTACACCTCTAACTCCTCTTTGGACATGGCCTATGAGGACTTACAGTGCTACTTTATTTCTCTCCAACATAATCTTATTAAACATAAGCTCCTACTTAATGTCAAAAAGACCAAAGCCATGATCCTTTCACCAAAGGCAGCCCCAGAACCATCTTGTAACCTCAAGATCCTAACTCTACTGGGTGAACCCCTCAAAACCATGGATAACTTGAAATACCTAGGGTTCTGGCTGGACAACAAGCTTAACTTTCTATGCCACCTGAATGAGGTTACCAAACAATTAAGACAATGCTTAGGCATATTTTACCCTATTAAGCATCTTCTTACCAAAGAAGCCAGGAAGAGGCTAGTGCAATCTACATTCCTGCCCCTACTGTGACTTCCTTTACAACAATTGTCCTTCTTCAGTGCTCTGTAAACTTGACACTCTTTACCACTGGGCATTGAGGTTCATCCTCAATCTGCCTTCTCGCACCCACCATTGCCTGCTGTACAGCGAGCTGGGATGGTCCTCACTTCCTATAAGGAGGAAAAGAAATGCTCTCCTCTGGTTCTGTAGAGCGCTGCCTGATAAGCTTCCTGCATACATCTCAAGCTTCTTCGAGTGTGCCAAGGGGTCATATGGTTTGAGATATATGTTTTCAGATACCTAGAGTGAAAACATTCCATGGCTCGGCTGCAATTAATTTCTCCTTTCCTTCCCTATGGAATACCATGCAAAGATCTCTGAAGCTCTCAACCTTCCCAGGTCTATTCACCTTCAAAGTACTAATAGCTGAGTACCTGAAAGAAACCTGCAACTGTTTTAGGTGACCATGCTCCCTTAATCTCTAGTGTTCCATGCGATTATTCTGATACTTAGTTACAGTCAGCCCCCATTCCCCCACTAGGGGGTATCCAGCACTTGTATCCTCTCTTCTCTTCGCTGACCCCCCTGCCTGTCACTCTAACCCCTCTCTCTACCGCTCCCCCCCCAAGTTCTGTAATAGAATATACACCAGCCTACATATAGTAGTGTATGTACTGGCCATCATAAGCCAGTGAGTGTCCAGGATCTAAGCTTTTTACCTTTTCTGCTTATTTTTCTAGTATTCACTTACCTACATTTAATTGTGCAGTCCTGGGATATTTTGGCCTGATTTATCTCACACATGTACAATGGCTTTTGTGTTTGTTCTAACTGTTTTTAACATTGTTATCCTGGAATATTCTTGGCCTGATTGATCTCTCACATGTACGTTATGTGTTTTTGTCTATACATGCCTGTAACTTGTTTGATGTCCAGGACCACCTTGAAAATGAACTTGCTCAATGGTGTCTACACCTGGTTAAATAAAGTTTGATTGAGTGATTGATTTGTGGGGGGGGACTTTGTCAAAGAGAGAGTTTAAGGGTTGAACATGGACACCAAGGCCTTTTTAGCACCATGAATATGTTGAGGAATAGGATGACAGTGGCAGCAGGGAATATTTGGCATGAGGATAGAATGAGGCAATAGAGATGACAGTGACTGGAGGGACTGTGAGTTGGACTAGGTGATTGAGGAGGGGCTCACTAGAGCCAGGTGACTTCTAGACATGGATTTGATGTTCCTGGTTAGCACTGTTGACAATCATTAAATTATTATTTTTCCATAGCTGAAGATTAAAGGAACCCCCCTTTTTAAATGTTTAAGGCCATATAGGAATTTTGACTAACAGCAGACCAGACAGTGTACATTAGCACAGGGTGAGTCAGGGATATGTACAGCTGCCAGTGCAATGGTAGCAGACAGCCATTTGAACCAGAAATTCTGGTATGGTAGTAAGTACCAAAGAAAGTGTGTTAAAGTATTTAAAAAAACATATGTTCCCTTGAAGGACTACTCAGTTGTATTAAGTGTCAAGGGATGGAGTCTTGTTTTGTGTAGCTTTCTTTTAAGAAAAAATGAAATCTGTGGTTTATTGGACTGTGTGAGTGGTGGTAATCCCTGTTGAAAGATGAGATGCTCGTATCATTATGAAAGAAAGAGATAATAAAACATTTTTTTAATCAAGTGACAAAATCCTACTGATGCACTGTATGGCATCAACTAATACATCTTTTATCATGGGCTATTGCTCGTTGTCGAATATGTTATGCTTTCATAAAAATATAGGTGTAACAGTATCAAAAAGGTAAAGATTAAAACACAAATCAAATAGATTATAGTAAAAAAAATTGTAACCCTAGTAAACACTGGTAATATACACCGGTAATAGAACCATACAACTTTTTTAAAACTGCCACACTACTAGTAGTTTATAACAAACGAACACATCAACTACAGCTTGCCCTCTTTCCCCAATGGTGATAATGATATGCTACCAATGTAATTTGCAAAAGCTAAAATATACAGTACCAATGATTTCTAGCAAGATTTGCATTAAAAAAACAATCTCCAGAAAGATTTGTTTTTTAAGAAGCCATGAATATAAAGGTTTAATAATGGTGCGGCTAATAAACATTATTGTTTGGCACCATTATTTGTCCAGATTTTGTCAGTGAGGCCTCCTTTGTTATTAAGTTGGACATGTGCCCAGTAACACCTAACAGATTTTTATCTATGCCCAGGTCAGAAAGCATCATCCACTGCAATTATTTTGATAAAGGGTTTTCACCTTAAAATTAATAAAGGCAACAACAATAGATTGCTTTCTCATTAACACAAACTTTTCCAAGAGATGGTGTGACATAAAAAACTTTATCAATAATGGAGATATTTTTTGTCTAAATTCAGCTTACATATTGAAGAGTATAGCATTTTCATGAACCCTTTTTGGTGTGCTATTTGCTGACAGTTCGGAAATTTGCCTTTCTTGTGGAAAGATATTATCTGGTTCCTAACTAGCTATCAGGAATAAAATTTGAACCCAAAGATTTGCTAAAAAGTTTAACAAATACAGAGATCCACCAATTATAATCAAGCTTATGGTTTAGTATAATATCTACTCCTGGGAATTTTTTGCATCTGAATGAGAGCAATACCTCATATACCATGACTGGAGTAATGTTCACACAAATTGAGATGTTGATCACAGAATGAGAAATATGTTCCACTGGATCAAAAACAAATATTTTTTATCCATTCTGAAGGCTGCAAAAAAATCAATCCAACTTTTCAAATTTCTCATTAGCCGCATTATTTATTGATGGCTCCTACCACCTGCTGCACTCTCTCTCCCCGGTTCTTGCTCCTCTGAAATAAACCCCCCACCTTCTACAATAGCCGCAGTATGGCAAGTGAATGTTCTGTATTCACATATGCTTATTATGCACTGAGGTTGCCAGCTATGGTCTTGCCTTGTAATATTTCCATCTAATCCATGATATTTCTAGAGAGGGATAAACAAAGCAATATATAAGGAATATTGAAGAAACCAATAAGGATAAAAATAACATAGAGGATAAAGTACGTCTAGCCATACACAATAAGCCTGTTTCTATATTGAGAGACTTGTAAGGAAACCAGGAACCTTAAAAGCGAAGCTCAAGAGGTTCCCTGGTTGCTATAGAAAATCCAAGATTTAGACACAGGCTTAACTGTGTATGGATGCCCATATATATCTTTTATAGTGTATGGGTATCTGCAGTCATTTCAGATACTCCACTTCCTTCTGGTGAACTGATGGTGGGGGGGGGGGAGGTACATGATGGTTGGTGTTGGGCTTAAATTACTGATTTAACATGTGGATAGCAACTGCAGCTGCAGCTGTTTCTGTAAATCCAAGTTTATTAAAAAAACAGCTTCCAGCTGGCTTGGCTGAAGGAAATCAGCAGTGTGTCAGCATTCTTTGTTGTGCTGTAGTAGTGAAATCACTACTGTAGCGCAATAAGATATTTATGTCACTACTGCAGCACAACAAATACACTATGTAAACTTTATTTATATTGCACCTTTTTAAAGATTAGAGCAGATTTCACTAAAACAACCAGCATCAGAGCAGATGGTTAACTTGAATCAAAGGTAGCACTGTCTGGACTCTCCATGAACATTCTGGGGGTAATGAAATAGTAAACATAAGCTTTGTAAACAGCTTGCCCAAGGTAATGTCTAAACCACCAGTTACTGCACATGGCATACATTGTCCTGATGTATGTACTCCTGCCCTGTTTGCCAGAGTCAAACACAAATCATCCTTATGTGGTTAATTCACACTTCACATGAGCAACATGGTGGAGAGACAAAGTAGAAATGGCTACTTGGCATACTGTGGCAAGTGTAACAGAAAACAACACACATCCTGCTGAACAATCTAAATAAAGAAAAATGTAATTCCACTGGTTAAAAATGCCATGTGACTCAAACAACAGGATGGTTTGGGAGAAATACATGAACAAAAGTCATGGCCTATGGTTAGCATTTGTTTCTGAGCCCCAGTACCAAAAATTATTTGAGGAGCACCAAATAAAAAAAGGAGAAAAGCAAGACAATGCATCTGTTTAAATCTTCGGTAACTGGGTAAGGCCCACTAAGCAGGGTTACTTATTTAATGGGTGACTCAGAAGCACTGGGGAGGTTAAGTAACTCATTTAGAGTCTCACAGTATGTGAGTGGAGGCTGTGGGAATAAAACTCAGGTGTGGTAGATGTACATCACCGATTCATAGCTTGTTACTCTAACCTTTAGGCTCTACTGCCAGGATTTAGTGAGAACAACTGGCAAAATGTTTGCTTTTTTTCTCATTTATGCTGTGGGTAAGAGTATCCACTTAATCCTTTGTTCTCCGCTGGATTACTCTCTGAAAAAATGCAACACATTCAACTCAAAAGAAAATGGCATAAGCACAGCTTAACCAACTTTCATAAATAATACTATGAACAGTCCAAAAAAATACAACTTATTTATTTTTGCAGCTAAAAAGAAACATTAAGAACTCATTAATTACCATAAAGGGAATCCAAGGAAACTCTTTCAAACCATCAACTCACTTAGCTATTCTCACTGCCCTAAATCTACCTGCCTACTCTCTGCACAGTATCTTCATGATTCGTTTGACTGTAAGTTGAGAACAGTCCCTTTGGCTGCCTATGTTCTACCTTTCGATCTTATGGACAGTTGATACCTGCTCCTCAACTCTTTCGTACTTCAACCTTCTTAGTGCAGTGGACACCCTCACCATAAATAAAAGCGCCAGCCCAAAGTGTTTATTATTGGATTCTGCCCCAATCTGGTTAATCAAAAGCTTGTTCTATACCTTAACTCCTCTCATCACTGTCCTCATTAACTACTCTTTATCAACCAGTAATTCTTCTTTCATGACAGCCTTAGTTTTGCCCATCTTGAAACAGTCTACATTAAATCCTCATATCCTCATTAACTATTGATCAACTGCCCAGTTACCATCTATTTCCAAGGTTCTAGAGAAAGTTATAGCCCATGACTAACAGACTATCTTACCACAGATCAGCTTTTACATAAATTCCACTCTGGTTTTCAAAGAGTGCACAGCATTGAAACAGCCCTTTTATGAGTGTCAAATGGCATTCTATTATCCATCAACAAAGGAATCCCCACTGTTCTGTTGCTGCTAGATATATTCTCTGCCTTTGCTCCACTAATCATGAAATATTAATTGGCATTACTGGCACTGTATTGAGCTGACTCTGCTCATGCCTTCATGGCAGAACTAAAACTATTAGCTTTAACGCCTACACATCTTCACCTAAACCAGTGACAGTCAGTGTTCCGCAAGGCTCTGTACAGCAGCACCTCCACTTTGTGCTCTTCATGGCAACTCTGGCCAACATCATTAGAGTTCCTGGGCTGTCCTACCACAGTTCTGCTAACAACACACATATCTATGCCCCAGTTACAAACTCCTTGCAAGCTACTGTAATCTTGGTGTCCTTGTGCCTCACTGATGTACAGTCTTTTTTCATTTAATATACTTTATTGATTTTCATATAAGACAAACTTAACAAGACAAAACAGGAAATTCAGGAACCATGAATGAATGCCACCAATGTGTCAATAAAAATAACTACCAAACACAGAAAGAAAAACACATACCTGCCAATGTACACTCTTTATATAACAGCTAACTCTGCCAGCCCAGTGGCATGGAGGGCTGAGGTGCTGTTTGCCTTATCTCTTGCCACACCAGCAACCTGGGTTCGGAACCAGACTCAGGTTGCTTGGTGGCTGGCCAGGTGAGGGAGGATTGAGTAGCTAAAGGACTGCTCTCCTACCTTAGGGAAGGAGGTTGTTGTGGCTTGCTGTCTGACTGTCACCCAGCAGTAGCTGGGTGACAGCACAAGAGACTCCCAATAAGAGGAAAAAGATCCCACCTTCAGAGCACTAGGGGCATCTCCCCAGAGGTGGAGCTCACACATTGCCCCAATTGCATGTCCTGTTGGCCCAAGAAGAAAACCAATGGAAAAGACCCTGGCTGCAGGATGATGATTAACCTTTCGCAGGCATCGCACTGGTGACTGGGCATACCCCCACAGTCCTGTGGCAGAGGATGACAGGGGGAAGGTAAGTCCCAAAGAAATTGGGTGATGGGGCTGAGGCAGTTAGTAGGAATGTGGCAACTGTGGCAAGCTCAGAAGAGACACAGATTATGGAAAAAAATGACAGTAAACTCTCTCTGCTTAAATGTCAGCAAAGATAAACAATCTCAACCTATCCACCCAAGGTCTGAACCATGGTTACTCCACCATTCATACAACCACAATAGTCCACAACCTTGGGAGTTGTATTTGATCACACTTTCCACCTTAAGTCCTATGTTGGCAGCATAGTCAGCTCTGCCTTTTGCCACCTTTGTACATTCGCCAAAATTTGTGCTTACCTAAGCTCTGAGACTGCTGCTGCCATGGTCCACTATTTTATTTTCTCCCATTTGGGTTAATGCAACTCCCTGCTTTCTGGTTTTCCAACACAATATTACATGACCTTTGGCTTGTCCAAAATTTGCAGTTCAAGTCTTCACAGGATACTGGAAATTCGGTTACACCTCTGCACTTGTTGTCAAACTCCACTGGCTCCCAGCTGAATACAGAATGGATTGCAAAATAATTTTGCTAGTTTTTAAATACCACATTGGACTTGCTCCCTCTTATCTACTGGAACTGCTACATCACCATTAACCTGCTTGTCAATGTTGTTTTTCTGACGCATATCTTTCTACTGTTCTGACCACCAGACTGACCACTTTTGGTGATCGTGCCTTCTCGGTCCCAGCCCATGACTTTGGAATGTACTACCTTTGGATAGGCAGGCCTGTGATGATCCAAGACTACTTAAGAGCAAATTTAAAACCCATCTTATCAGATTAGCCTTCATCTCTTCCTTATCACTATGTATCATAATGTGTTTGAGTTTTTGTATATCACTTTGAAAATTTCTTAAGGTGCTTTAAAATGACATTTGATATTTTGTGTATTATACAATTTAATACTTCCCTTTTTCTTGTTGTAGTTTTCATGTATCAGATTTTACCAGAACTGCCACTTCTATTTTATCTTTTGATTCTTATTCATATACAACATGTGCAAAGACAAATGATCAGAGCAAATATATAAAGAGGCCGTGATACATCTATGACAAACATGAAGGTTTAAAAGACAGTTATGTTTTTGACTTCTGCAGATATGATTATAGGGCACAATTCTGAAATTATGATATTGTATGAGGCCTTAGGAGTAAATCAGTCCAATCATTACCACCTCATTGAGAATTCTAGCACTACATTTGTCATTTTCTGCTGCCTACTCCCCTTTTCATGTGGATGAGGTAGGCCCAAGACACTGAACCTGATTTTCAAATAATGTACTGTAGTTTGACACAAGATGCCTGTGTCAAAGGTATAGGATGCAAGTGGCACCTTGCATCAAACTTTGTGGCAGTCTTGATTTTTAAATGCAGTCTGCGTTGAAATTGGGATGCTCTGTGCCCAAGCTGCCACACACCAGCCTTGCAGCAAAAGCACCCTTGAGCCAGGTTGCAAGGGTACTTGTGCACGGCAGTACTGCAGCATCCCCTTTTTTGGAATTTTGCAAGCACCCCAATGGACACAAGAGGGGGATCTGCTTAGACCAGCCAGGAGGTAGTCTAGTAAACCTGCACTATAGGGGACAATCTTACCATTGTGGAGGCAGCAGGAGCAGATGGAACATGGGTGAGGGGTGTTCTGGGGGGCGATGGAGCAAGAGAAAGTACAAGGTGGTAATTCAGCACCCTGCCCAAGTGCAGTGTGCAATGCTATATAGCCAGTGGTTTGGTGGTCCATGAAGGCTTTGCAGGGAGGGAAACAGATCTGGCCCCAGGTGGGCATTGCCGTGGAACCTGCCCCAGAGGTGCCATGAGCCACCAGCATACTGTTTGTGGGGGATGCATTGGCTGCAGGGTGGTAACAGCTAGTGGTGGAGGGAATATTCTCCAGGCATTGCTACAGTCTTCTGGCACTCAGACCCCCCTGCATTGTAGCAGACCATTTTCCCCATATATATGTGGCTCATGGCACCTCTGGAGCAGGTGTCATGGCAGTGCCCACCTGAGGCCAGGTCTGTTTCCCTCCCTTCCAGCCTCCACTAACTACCAGCCTGTAAACTCACATGGCACTGCACACTGCATCCCCATGGGGTGCCAGATTACGACATTGTACTTCCTCCAGCTGCATCATGTCCCCAGGATCCCCCCATGTTTTTTCTGCCCCAAGCACCCTCCTGGCATGCACAGTCACATACCCCCACCTTCACAGCCACTCTAATGCTGTGCCGGGTGGGGGGGCTGATCCCTGCATCCATTCCCACAGGTGTGCCACATGATTGGCATAAGCCTGCAGCTGCAACAAATCCTGGGTTATTAGTGAAGGGATACACCCCCTTTTATAATGTTAGGAGAAGTGTCCCTGATGCACCTAGAGTTTGCTGCAGCCCTAGAGTGATGTAACTTGTGCAGCTCTAAGGCATCTTTCTTTATTAAATAAACTTAATTTAAAAAGTTGAAGATACAGACAACAACAACTGTAAAAAACAAACAGCGAAAATACAGTTGTAAGAAACCCAACCTACCCAGCCTCCTTCCCATTCCCCCCCTCCAAAACCAGGCCCTGGAGCTGCTAGTGGAAAGTACTGTTTCATAGGTATGTCAAAGAACAGAAACAATGGGGAGAAGATTAATGCCCTAGGATGGAAAGCCAGGTGTCCAAAGGGGCCCAGCACCTAATATTTGACTGAAAGCAATGATGCATACAGTAGATGTCAGTGTGTGTTCCACTTGTAGCATATCCAGCATTTCCTTGTGCCATTCAGTGAAGGACAGAATGGTCTGGTCCATCTAATGTCTGAGAATATGTTTTTTAACTGCTATAGTAAAAAGTGCAAAATGGTAGTGTCTGGCACCCAATGTCTGTATGTCCAACTTCAATAGGTATCATTCCTTAGTGAAAGCCTCAGAAAGACCCAGAGTTGGATCCAATGCCTCCTGTATGCATTGCCAAAAAGGTTGGGCTTTCGGCAATCCCAAAGAATATGCAACAAGGTGCCTTCCCCACTGTTGCATCTTGTGCATATCAGAGAATCCATCAGACCTCATTTGTGCAAATTCTGAGGAGTACTGTAAATGGCATGGACAATTTTACATTGAATAAAGTGGTGACCATCATACTTGAGATAACAATGTATATTTTACCAAATTTCAGTCCATTGTTATGCATCCAGTCTCCAGCCTAAGGCTTGAGGCCAGTACTTTGGATGGGAGCCATATCTATGGGACCAGGCCTGTTGAAGGGCCTGATAGAGTGCAGAAATTGCATGGCAGTCAGTGCTAAGGTGCCCAAGCTCAACCAAAGGAAAGTCAAACTGCACTGTGGGTTGGGATGCACCAATTTTCTGAGCAAAAAGTGAGCAATTTGACAGTAAGAGCCTAAATTCATAATCAAGCGTTCCTTTCATAAATTCAACACCCTGAGCTATCTGACCGACCTTAGCAAGGTCAAATGGCAAGATCTGTACCTCTCTAAAACAGTCAATGAGGCTGTCTCTAACCTTAATGAAAATCTCACCACCCTGGCTAACAAGCATGCCCCATTTATTAAGGTGTGTACGCACAAGGTCTCCCACCCATGGTTTACACAGGAGCTCAAAACCACACTTATAAACCGAGATAAACTCTAGGCTCTAGCAAGAAGAACTAAGAATCTGACAGATTGGCAGACATTTAGAGCAGCTAGAAACACCTGCGTAAAACATATTCACTCTACCAAAGTGAATTACTACATTTTCATGCTGGAAAAAGCCAAATGAAACTCGCAGAAAATTTGGAAGACCATCAAGTCTATTGAAGGTCGACCGGCGGCTCCCTCCATCCCAGCTAAGATCAACATAAATGGCACAGTTATTGAGAACAATTACCAAATCCTCGAATAACTGAATTCTCACTTCACCACAGCTGGTCTAACTTTCGATGCATCACGGTACGCATCTCGTAATAGTATCCATACTAGCCCTATTACTGCCCTGAAAGCTACAGCCCATCCTTTCCAGCTGCTCCCCCTCAGCTTCAAAGAAGTCAAGGATTCACTCATCAGTTTAGATACCACAAAAAATGCTGGATACGATGGCTTAGGACCATTTTTCTTAAAAGTCGGCTACCAGTATCTTACTGCACCCTACTCTTACTACATTCTCCATATAGTCAACCTCTCTGTCTCTTCTGCCGTAGTTCCATTATGCTGGAAATCTGCTCATATCATACCCTTATTTAAATCCGGTGACCTATGTGACTTAAACAATTACAGACCAATCTCGATCTTGCCTATCCTTTCAAAAGTCCTCAAAAAATTGATTTATATGCAATTGAAGAATCATCTGGAAATCTACTCTCTCCTCAATCCAGCCCAATCAGGCTTTCGCTCTAATCATAGCACCTTTACTGCACTAGCTGAAGTCACTGATGACTGGGTCTCAGCCAAGGATGCTAAAAAAATTACGGGTGCAGTATTCTTAGATTGGAGCAAAGCATTCAACACCGTTGCCCATACTCTAATTGTGAACAGCCTCACCAATATTGGCGCTACCCTAGCTACTACCAAATGGTTCTCCAGCTACCTATCAGGTAGGATGCAGAAATTCAAAGCTGGTGGGCTGTTCTCTGCCTCCTTACCAGTTACTAGGGGAGTCCCGCAAGGTTCCATCTTAGGTCCTATACTCTTCTCCCTATATATCAACAACCTCAATTCTCAAATAACCAAGTCAACCGTGCATTTATTTGCAGATGATACAGTTTTGTATATATCCGGTCATACAATGTCAGAAGTCAGGGATATACTTCAAGTCGATTTCGCACAGCTAGAAACAAATCTCATCAATACCAAACTCCTCCTAAATGCTAAAAAAAATAAGGCCATGATTTTCACCACTAATACTTCCTCCATCACCCTCACTGTCCCACCTAAAGACTTCATCGTTACTTGCCTAGGTGAACCACTGGAAGTTGGCTTTAAATTTAAATACCTTGGCTTTTGGTTAGACAACAAGCTCTCCTTCAGTGAGCACATTGATGACCTGTCCAGAAGACTAAAAGCTAGACTAGGCTTCTTCTTCCGAAATGGTCCTTCTTTCCCCTGGAAACCAGACTCATGCTTGTTCAGACCACCTTCCTCACTTTACTAGACTATGGGGACATATTATACACTTCTGCAGCAATTAATAACCTAAACAAATTGAACATTCTCTATCACCGCGCCCTGCGCTTCATTACAAACTACCCATACCGAACCACGATTGTGAACTATATGCAGCTGTTGGTTGGAATTCACTTACCATTAGGTGCACACTCCATGCTGGCATTTGGACCCTAAAACTTCTTCTGAATAGATTACCAAGCTATTTAGTAGCACTTTTCTGTACTGCCCAAAGCTCTTATTTCCTTAGGAAATCAGATTTTATCCTACTCGATGCACCTAGGACTCATACCTCCTTTGCCAGACACGCTTTCTCAAGTGCCCTACCAACTATTTGGAACCAGCTGCAATCCACTCTGAAACTATCCAGTGCAGTCTCAGTAAATTTCTTCAAAAAACTGGTGGCTTCAAAAATAAAGGACACCTGTAACTGTTTCTAAACTCCCTCCTTAGCCTTCTCCTTACTTCCTTAGTTTGTTCTCACTACACCGCCTTCCTTAAACAACTTGTACTAAATATTTTTTGTTTTTAACCCAGGACTGTTTATCCATGTATCTTGTAGGACCTGGTCCACCATTTATGTATTGTTATGTTATTGCCTGCATTGTACATTTGTTGTAATGCATCCAGGACCTCCTTATGAATGAGCTTGCTCAATGGAGCTTTCTTGCAATAAACTTGAACTTGAATTTTAACTTGAAAAGAAATTATACTTGGGGTCCAACCAATAAGTTTGGTTGAGGGTGGCAAAAGAAGCCCTATTGTGATCCTGACACAAGCAGAAAACCTGGGCTATGTCCTTTTGATGTCAAGCATCTTTATGAAGAGGTTTCTCCATATTGATGAAAATGGGATTCAACCATTAGGACTGGTCTAAGGTGTTACAGAGCAGAGATTTTAGAAGCCATTTTAGGTGGTTGCAAATCATGACAGAGGTGCCTATTGGGGTATCCCAGAGGATAGAGGGTAGGGATGCAAAAGTGATGTAAGGGAGTGCCCGCAAGCAAATTCCCTGTTGAGTGACATAGATCATCTTCAATGTTTCACACTGTGAGACATATGAAGAAGAGCGTTCATCTTGCAAGGAGGACCATCGAAAATATTTAGTGCCCTGGGTGGTACGATAGTAAGTCAGAAAGTCAGCAGCAGCCAAGCCACACTGAGGTTTCAGGGTGGTCAGTCTAAAATACCAAAGCTTGGGTCTACGACCTTTCTACACAATGGTGGAAATCAAGGTGTGAAGATCATGAAACCATTTCAGTGGCAACTGGACCATCAACATAGCCATAGGGTAAAGAAGTTGAGGCAGAATATTCATTTTTACCACACAGTGTCAGAGGGAGCCCCGCCCATCAGCTAAGATCTGCCCTAATCACCTACAGCAGATCAGTAAAATTCTTTTGGATTATCTGAGATGTAGAAGTAGTTTATTTAATACCCAGACAGGTGATGTCCTTGGGTTCCCAGCCAACCTCCATTGACAGTAGGTTGGCCTTCTGGACATAAGCATTCAAAGGAAGTACCTGAATTTTCTCAAGATTTAGCTTATATAAGGACATTTCATCAAAACATTGTATGTAATCTAAGGCTGTTTTCCCTGAGGTAACGGGATTTGCTATATACAGAAGAATATCATCTGCAAGCACTGAAATCTTGTATTGGTTGGGCCCCAAGGGCATCCAATCTATGTAAGGGTGAGACTAAATACATAAAACCAAGTGCTCCAAATACAAATTAAAAAGGAAGGGAGAAAGGGGGCATCCCTGGTGGGTCCCGTTTGTAAGAAGAAAACTGGAGGAGAGAACTCTGTTATGGTGTACCTTAGCCATAGGGTGCAAAGATAATACTTTTACCCACTGAGTGAAAGCTGCTGAAACACCACATTTATCCAGGACCCGGAAAAGTTATGGACATGAGACCCTATCGAAAGTGTTTTCTGCCTTCAAGGAGACTAGGACTACAAGTACCAGACTCCCGGGATGCAGAAATTATATGCTGTAGTTTTCGCAAATTATAAGAGGACAGGCATCCTGCCATAACCCCGTCCTGCTCTGGGTCAGTTAATTCAGACCAGACCTGCCATAAGCAAAGAGCCAAAGCCTTAGCGAGGATTTTGAGATTTATGTTTAATAAAGATATTGGACGATAGTTAGAAATGTTTGTAGGGTCCTGGCAGGGATTTGGAAGGACTGAGATGAAGGCCTCTTGAAAGGATGCCTCCAACTCACCCTCCTCATAAGCTTCCTGATAAACCTGTAGCAACTGAGAAAGGATCTCTTTGGAAAAAAATTTGTAGAAGGAGGTCAAGAAGCCATCTGAGTCAGAATCCTTGTCAGGGGTCAAGGTTTTTAAGGCCATCTGAAGTTCAGAAAGTGAAATGGGTTGCTCCAAGAAGGCCTGGGCTTCATCCAACAGCTGGGGGAGGGTGATCTGAGCAACTTAATCATCAATAACCTCTTGACAGGTACTTGTAACCCCCTGAGCATAAAGGGTACTACGGTACTACAGTAAAGCTTGAATTCTCCAGGTATCTGCCATGAGCTGGCTATATCTTCCTTACTTCCTGAGTTACATAGTGCATATGTTTAATGGAATGGGCCACCTCCTGCTGTTTGAGTCACAGGGCTAGCAACTTCCTGTCCCATTCCCCTTAAGACATATAAGAAACCTTAGCCTTAAATAAGGTTGCTCAGATTGGGCCCTTTTCAGTTTGTGCCATTTGTCCCTAGCAGAGGTAAGCCACAACAGAACCTGATCTGAAACAAAACAGTCCATCTTGCATTCCAGGATATGAATTTGTAGCAAAAGATCCCTGGCCTGTGCTTGTTTCTTCCTTTTAATAGTGGTGGCCAGTCAGGTAAGTTCTCCCAGAATAGCATATTTATATGGCTCCCATAAGGTAGCCTCCTACAAGACCATGCCTTGCTTTTCCTGGAAGAAACAGATCATGTCCTCCTGAAGATAAGTGACCAAATTTGGATCCTGGAATACAGAATCATTCATCCGCCAGGTCTTATCCATTTTCTCGCCGATCTCCTGCGAGATAGAAACATAGAAGCTGTCAGCAAAAAAAGACCTCATAGGCCACCTAGTCTGCCCAAAGTCCATGCCTATTGAACTACCTCAGCCCCCAACTGATTTCTGCCCCCCCACCCTGTTACTAAGATCCACTTGTGCCTATCCCATGAGTGTTTGAAACCTTTTACCATTTCTGTACCTACCACCTTTGCTGGGAGACTGATCCAACCATCCACCACCCTTTCTATAAATAAATATATATTTCCTTATATCTCCTCTATGTCTCCCCCTTCCAGTTTCATATCATGCACACTTGTCCCTGATCATCTTTTTCTGTGGAATATGCTACCCTCCTGTACCTTATTGATACCCTTGAGATATTTAAATATTTTTATCATGTCTCCATTTTCTCTCCTTTCCTCCAGAGAATACATATTTAATGCCCTGAGTCTTTCCTTGTAGGGCTTCTGATGCAGGCCAAGCACCATTGTGCTTTCCCTTATCTGCACTGCATCCACCCTATCTGTGTCTTTCCTAAGATGGGGCCCCCAGAACTGAACACTGTACTCCAGGTAGGGCCTCACCATTGACCTGTACAAGGGTAACACTACAGTACCTCCCTCTTCCTGCTGTTGATACCCCTCCCTATGCACCCCAGTATTCAATTTGCCTTTCCCACTGCCTTGTCACATTGCTTTGCTACCTTCATGTTGGCAAAGATGATGACTCCCAGATCCCTTTCCTGTTTTGTGTTGATGACACCTCCCCTGATACATTGTCCTTGGGTTTCTGTGCCCCATGTGAATAATTTTGCACTTTTTGGCATCGAAGCCCAGTTGCCAGACCTTTGACCAGTCTTCCAGCTTTTTCAGATCTCCCTTCATTTTTTTACCCCCACCCCACCCTGGTGTATTTGCTCTGTTGCAGATTTTTGTGTCATCTGTGAACAGGCATACTTTTCCCTCCAGCCCATCTGTGATGTCATTGATAAAGACATTGAAGAGGACTGGTCCCAATACTGACCCTTGTGGCACCCCACTGATTACCTTACCTTCTTCAGAATGAACTCCATTCACCACCACCCTCTGAGCTCTGTTACTCAGCCAACTTCATACCCATGTTACTATCTTTGATCCCACCCCAATGCTGCCCAGCTTATTTGCTAGTTTTCTGTGTGTAATGGTGTTGAAGGCCATACTGAAATCCAGGTAGGCCAC
Source organism: Neoceratodus forsteri (assembly GCA_016271365.2). Lineage (NCBI taxonomy): Eukaryota > Metazoa > Chordata > Ceratodontiformes > Ceratodontidae > Neoceratodus > Neoceratodus forsteri. The sequence goes on along the minus strand of CM028134.1, from coordinate 877,933,158 downwards.
ATCCACTGCCTCTCCCTGATCGACCTCTCTAGTAACCCAGTCAAAGAATTCTATCAGGTTCTTTTGGCATGCCTCCCCCCCGTGAACCCCTGCTGCCTCGGATCCTGCAAACCACTGGCGATTAGGTATTCCCCAATCCTTTCTTTCAGTAGTGTTTCCATGACCTTGCCCACTATCGAAGTTAGGCTTACAGGTCGGTAGTTTCCTGCCTCCTTCCTGTTCCCACTTATGTGTATTGGGACCACATGCGCCCTCCTCCAGTAGCCAGGAATTTCTCTGGTCTCCAGAGATAGATTGAACAGTGATGTTAGAGGTACAGATAGTTCCTCCTTTAGTTCCTTCAGAATTCTGGGAAGAATCCCATGTGGCCCCAGTGCCTTGTCTTCTTTTAGCTTTGCTAGTTCCCTTTGGACTTTCTCCGCCATAAAAGGGTTAGTGTTCACCTCCCTCCCCTTAATGCCCTTTTTTCTATGCAACCCATCATCTACCCCTTCCATTGTGAATACTGAACAAAAGTACTTGTTCAATATGTCTGCTTTTTTCAGATCCTCTTTTACACTTCCCTCCTTTCTTTTTTAGCCTTACTATCCCTGCTTTGTTTTTCTTCTTAGATGGATTACCAATGGATGTGTACTGGAGAATGGTCAGAGATCACTAGAAGGTAGATTTCTGCCAATTCTAAACCTGTCAACAACAACTGAGTAAATAAAAAGCAGTCTTTTCTGGATTGTGCCCAATGGGGAAGTGTAGTCCTTGGAAGTAGAGTGTAGAGTCCGCCAAGGCTCTATTACAGCATATGTGTCAATAACTTCCCTCAGGGCTCTTTGATTTGGTGTGAGCTGAAAAGTGGATGGGCCAAACTTATCCAAGTCTCCATCCAAGGAGACATTCCAATCGCCAGCTAATATCATGGGTAAATCCGGCCAAGTCATCAGCTATAGTGAAAGGTTAACAAAGGCTTGGGGTAATCCTTATAAGGACCATAGAAGGAGACCAAAAGCAGGTCAGTTTGGTCTAAAGTACCTTTCGCCAAAATATATCTTCCTAGTGGGTCTGAGATGACTTGATGCTGGTGAAAATCAACTGATCTAGCAATAAGAATCATCACCCCTGCCTATTTTTTGTCCACCCCCACTCTGTAGACCTGTCCATCCCAACTACAGTGAAGTAATGATAAACTGACCATAAAGAGATGAGTCTCTTGTAAGAAAACAATCGAGGGTTCGTGTCTGTAGAGATAGGCCAAGATATGGGAACATTTTAAAGGGGAATTAGCCCCATTATCATTCCAGGTTATCAGAGAATATCTAGACATGTTATCAATTACGAAAAACCATAAACAAAAATATATCCCAAGGTCCCCATCCTACAGGTATTGCAAAGCCCATGAGTATCATATTAGCATCATATTAGGCATGGGTTGGGAGGCATATGGATCCACAAGGAAAGAAATGGAAAAGGATGAGAAATGGTTTCCAGGTCTATTTAAACTACAGCAGCTACCTATTCCCTGCCTAAATCCAATCCAGGGCATGAACCGCCCCCCACCGTCATACTGTCCCAACCTTGCAAAAAGAAAACAACCATATTAAATTTCCTCCCAGCAGCTGAGCCCAAAGGCCCCCCCCAGTCATGACCGGGGTTGAACCATCCGGGGGCTATCACAATTATGGTCTGACTTGGGTCACCCAAAAAATGTAACCTAGAAAAATCCCGAAATCAGTGGTTGAAGCAACCCCATAAGAAACAAAGTCCACCCCATCATCTCCTGACTGACTGATGCTAAAAAACAGTGAAAGGAAAAACCAGACAGGGAATACTAATGAAGGCAACAAATATCCAAGAAACACTCTTAGAAACTATAAATCACAATGCAAATGAAATAGATAAACTGTGATCTAATCCCCCACAATAACAAAGCAAGAAACTTGCCCTCCCCCTATTATAATGACCATAATGCAGAAAGCATATAAGGAAAGAGGAAAACCAACAAAGAAAAGAAAACTTGGGTTAAACTGAAAGAATACACAAAGCAAAAGCTAAGTACCATGCACTTCCTTGCATGGATTATCAGGTACGTGAAGCAGGAGGGCCCATAGATGTTATTCAACAAAACCAAAAACTAAACATCTAAAAAAAATATGACATGCAAATAATCAATAAACTATATCAATCACATTCTGTGGGTCCCAAAACAGTACAAGGTCTTTGTGCCAACATGGGGTGATATAACTAAATAATAAACCAGAACTGTTCACTGCTCTGAGAAAAGTAACCTAAAAACAATTATACAGAAGACAGCTTATAATGCCAATGTATTCACCGCAAAAGTAAGTATGATGGCAAGTCCTGTAATATCCACAAAAGAAAAAGCTTCAGTGATGTAACACCTGTACTAAAGTTTGGCAGATGAAAAGTTCTTCCAAGGGGGTTGGAAAAATAGTTATAATGGGTCTCCAAAAGTCTAGAGGTTAACAACTGTGATCCAAAAGACTGAGATACGGAACAAAAGGAGATTCCACAAGCTTGATCCTAAAAGTTCCAGGCATAGCACAAGCGGCTTGTGCCACAAAAAATGGCACAGACTGCCCCTTGCACCAAAGATGCATCAGAAGTGATTCTCAATGGCAACCTGCATCAACTGCAGGCTACCTGCCCCAAATGTGGCTTTCCCTGCCCGTGCACCCAAACATGGGCTGTGACATGGTGCTAGTGCTAAGGGGCATGTGGCAGATGCAAGCTGCACATCCACATATGTGAGATTCTAAGAACTCTACCAGAGGGAAAAATTCTACATACTGATCTAAGGGTAATTAGAAATGTCTCCCCTGTGAGAGTTGCCTGTTTGCAGCAATGTGCCGTGGTCCGCCCCCTCCCCGATCCATGATGTTGCCTGTGTTAATAATATATAAATACCCTCCCCCATGTACTAGCTGTCCCCACTCTGTGATCCTCAATGTTGCCTGTATTATTAGCTTATAATATGTCCATTAACTTATGTCCCTTGCACTGGTGTACAATCGGTCCCCCCTCCCCGATCCCCAATGATGCCCATATTATTCATTTATAATATTTCCCCTGCCCTGGTGGACATGCTGTCCCCCCTTCCCAATCCCTGATGTTGCCCATATTATTAATTTAAAATATTTCCTCTGCACTGGTGGACTAGCAATCCCCCTTCATCGATCCCCATGATGCCTGTACTGTAATAAGTAATATTTCCCCGCTTGGTGGTATAGTGTCTCCCCTCCCATTCCAGCAGCTAGTGCATAACATCCTGCTCCCCCCATTCTGATTCAGAGCTGATGACCAACACAGCCCACTTCATACTTCCACGGCTGGCCACCGACTGAACCTTCAGTGTGTGCATACTGTATAATGTACATGCTCACTGATTAATAAATGAGCTCATACCATTTACAGTACACGGTCATTGATAATTCAGTCAGTGGCTAGCTGTGGAGGCATGAGGTAGGCTGTGCTGGTCACTTGTTCTGATTCAAGATGAGGAGGAGTGGGGTGGTGGGCACTACCTGCTGGGGTTGGGGGGTGAGAGGCCACTATACCACCAGGGAAGGGGGAAATATTAATTATTAGTAGTATGGGCATCATTGGGGATCAGGGAGGGGGACTGCTAGTCCATCGAGTTGGGAAATATTAAAACAATTAATAATACAAGCACCACTGAGGAGAGGGGACCATGAGTCCACCAGGGCAGGGGAAATATTATAAATTCTAATACGGGCAACACTGTAGATTGGGAAGGGGGGCCGCTAGACCTCCAGGGTCTAAACAGTGCATGGCTGCCCTGCGGCTTGTGGCAAACCCTTCAGGAGCACCCTTTGTTTAGTGCCCAGCCACTGTTGCCTCAAGCTGTGAGACCTTGCTGTTGGGACCCTGCCCAACAGAGAATAGGGTGTAGGGTCCCTGGTGCACCGGGCTTTGATGCAAGCTACCTTTGACTGCAGCTTGCATTAAACTTAGGGATCTTTGAGAACTGAGCCTCACAGGTTTAGTTGGGGGGGGGCAATACAAGGCATAATAAAAATGTATTAGGGCACTGCTAGCAGATGACAGTGACCAGGAATATAAATAATGAGTCCAAATGGTCGAACACTCCAGAATGATGACAAAACTAGAAAATAATAAACCGCTAGTAGACGCCCTGCACAGCATTTCAAGAAACAGCATCCAGTCTACAGTCCATCTTTTTTGGCAAGGTGTTCTGATGCAGGTTAGTGGTTAAACTGGGGATCAAGCTTGGGAGATGTTGTGAGGCAGCATCAGTGGAGTTGAAACTAAAAGTACCACAGGGGAGTGTCAGAACCAGTGTGGCTGGAAATTGCATCTTATATTTGTATTTTTCCCTGGTGAAGCCAGTGCTTAATATCAGCATAAGCTCTGTGCTTTTCTCTAACCTGATGGCTTAAAGCATTAAAAATGAAGTACTTGTGCTGCTGCCAGTATAAGGCTGTGTGTGTTCTAGCCACCTGTTGAAGCCACAGCTTGTCTTGAAAATTCAAGAGGCAGCATATGAGGGCGCTTGGTCATTTGCTGGGCTGTGAGGTGAGATGGATAGCCCTATTTGCTCATTCTATGGCATAACCATGTCTGAACTCTGAGGCACCAGTAGGCTGGCAAAACAGATCATTATTGAAGTGGACAGGGTTCAAGCCCTCCACGCTGTCCAGAATACCAATCAAGAACAGGTTGTTCCTCCTGCTTCTGTTGTCCAGATCATCAAATTTTTCCTCTAGCTTTGCCATCCTCCTCTTGATGGTCACTATGTCCCACTTCTCCACCTGCAACCAATCTTTCAATGAACTAACCTGGGCTTCAACATCCCCAACCTAAGTTGTGAGGAACTCCATGGAGAGACGAATGGATTTTACATCAGTGACAAATTTGACTAGGATAATTTTTTTTTTGATATGGTATTTCTCCTGTGGTGCTGGCTGGCACTCTGACTCCCTATCCACTGTCCCACAGGTCCACCCCCAAAGATCAGACCCCCCTCCCTTGACTTCCCATGACTTACCCTTCATGGTAGGTTGGTGGGGAGCAACTCAACCCACCTAACAAGGATCCAACCAGGGAGACACCTTCCTGGGTTGGTGCCTGCAGAAACAGCTTCATTCAGCCCAGCAAGCACCTATTTCCATTTTTCTTCCCCTAGGAGGTGGGGCGTGCATTCACAACAGCAGAGAGAGCACGCACATGTCTACACACGCTCCTCCAGGTGTCTGCCCCATCTCCTCCTCCTTTCTGAGCATTCAGCGCATTGCCCCCAAGCCACAGCCAGGAGCCAGTAGAGCACCAAGAGTTGGTGATCCCCCTCCCCAGAGAAGGAAAGCAGTCTATCGGATGCTCAATCCTTCTCCTCCCCAGCCAACCCACAGCAGCTCATGCTCACTCTTGAACACGGGTCACCAGCATGGCATGAGGTAAAGATTCCAGTGCCTCAGCCTTCTGCCACCAGACTGGCACTAGGATAGCTTTAATAGTGGCAAATTCCTGCATGTAAGAGTCTGAATTCTGGTCCTTAATTTGTTCTGGGACAGACAGAAGAGTGCTGCAGCTAAAATGTAGCCTGTGGCATCTTGGAGGTTGTGGCGATTCTGGGCCCTGAGGGACAAGAGTTAGTTGCAACGCATCTGTTAAAGCAGGATCTGTCATGATGTAAGCGCTTCAATCCCACCAGCAATAGCACTAAAAAAAAAATTCCCTAGACAATTGCACCAAGAAAACCAGAAAAGTATGGGGATTTTAAATCATATAATGAAGATTTTGAGTGACTCAACATGGAGCTTACCATCCTGTGACCTCTGCCATCAGCTGCTACACCAGAACTCCTCTAAGGCACCTTTTAAAATAGGGCCTACTGTCTGCAGTGAAACATCTAGACAGCTGGCTTCCTATCAGAAGCTCTTAGGCCAAACTCTTGGATGGGGTGCAACAGCAATGCAACAAAGACTGTGAGATATCTTAGTTTGGTGGCTATTTTCCATCTAAAGGATTTGTTGCTTGTTTTTCATTAAACAAATGATGAACATGCTCATTTGCAATGAAGTGAACTGTTTCTATGATTTTTAATGTGAATGGAGCTCTGTAGTTGTTATAGAAAGTGCACAAAAGTTGAATAAAAATAAAGTTAAAAAAAATAACAATTAGGCAGATTGAGGTACAGGGCAGTGTTATCCTGCACATTTGCTGAGTTCTGGCATCTGCTAAAAGAGAATATGTTATAGTTACTCTAACCCTACCACCACATTTGTTTCCACAACTCCAAAATATTTTCTCTTTAGCTCTCTGGGACTCTCCAGAATACGGGTGACAGTGTACAGACACAAGGTTCACCACATGCCTAGCTTCCTTCCCTGAGTCTGTACGCAACAAAAGTCAACATGGTAGAGTTCAGTTTGGGGGACTTTGAAGAAGGCTCCAACAGCTTGCTCAGGATGTCAGGGTTGCTTATGTGACACCATGTGTGTTGCTGTGGCACAAGATAAGTCACATAAGCACAAAAAATATGACACTAATATGTAAACAGCTGTTCTGAAAAGTATTTTACTTAACTATAGAGATGCTTCAATTTTCAGTCTTTGACATGAGTTATACAAGGGATTGCTGGCCCTAAGCATGTGCATTCTGTGGCATGTATATGGGATATCATTTCTTTAATTTTGATGTGCTTCATGAGTATTTGTGATCCTTTTGCTTTTGAGTCATCATGTGCGATGTATCCAATATATGTCAGTACTGTCTTGTGTTTGGTGTGTGTCATTGAGGCACAGACCAGGAAGCAAAGGAAAAATCAGGAGCAGTTGTAGAATTTGCAAAATGTGTTTATTAATACTAGCAGTAACATAAAAAAATGAACTTGTACAGTATAACTGTTTAGAAAGCAAAATAAACGGAGAAGATCCATCTGAGTTTTCCTTCAATCTCTTTGTGTCTCTTGCAAGAAATTGCAGCTCTGTTTTATAAGTCCTTGCAACCCCCTCCTCCTTAACAAGCATGCTGTTTTCTTCTAAAATGTTCTTGTAAATGTCCAATGTTCTTGCATTAGGCAGGTGCAGCAAGAACACAATGTCCCAGAACTGCAGCCCCTTCTCCACAGCTCTTCTGAAAAAGGGCTTAAAAACTGCTCTCAGATTAACCCCCTGAGTTCCCAATAGCTTTTTGCAATCATCTCATGCTATAATTATATACATTTCAACAGTAATGCTATATAATTTCTAAACAAAGGGATCCCAATATCAGTTACATTTCCACATAATGACTTGCATATGTTTTTATACCAGCAGATATGCAATGGAGGAAAAGACAGAAACAGCAAGGGAGGATTGAGAGACAGTGAGAGGCAAAGAATTGCAAGACTGTCAGACTGATCAAATCCTAGGTCTCCCAGGAAAATTTGGTTGTGCAACCAGACAGACAAGAGACAGGAAAGGAAAGAACAGAACAGATCCCTGCATTCAAACTCTCCATAACAACTGTGACAGGGTACTATTCAACCATGTCACAGTGTAGAAGTGATGCATGGTTGTTTGAAGTCAGTGCCTTTGGTGGTGGGGGGGGGGAGGAGAAAAGCATTATGAGCAGTTGGTAAACAGAAAAAGAATGGCTATAATTATTGTGCAGAGGAGATTTGTCTTCAATAAGGGCTAGACAACATGAAATAGCAAATACATTATTCCTGCAGATATTAATAACCTCAAATATGCATGCCTGTATTTTAAGATAAATGTGGAAAGAGCTGGTGGGATATGAGACAAAAATACATTGCTTTTCATCTCTATAACATTCACATTATTTCAGCAAAGAATTGATTTGAAACAACTGTAAATAAAATAAAATAAAACATAGATCCTGCATGATTCAGTCCCCTTACTTATAAAATAGTCATACAAAAAAAACATACAGTAGCTAAGAATTAAAAAACAATGCTGGGACTACAAGCCAGCTTCAGTAATTTTTTTAAAACCAACACAGTGCCGAAAGATGGTAAACATTTTAGTTAGCAGCAAGACTGGCAAAATTATAGTCCAACAACTTTTCCAATACAATGCATACAGTAAAGGTCTCTCTGCAAGGTACTCAGCAAACCAAAAGACATCACTCAAAGTACATAGACAACTGTGTCTGTAATCCAGGTATCCCACAGAGAATATTATTCAAGAAAATATAACAACACAAAGCAAGTTCTTTGTGTAAGAACATGAATGCAGGTAAAGCAGGCTATGTAAGTGCCCCAGGAGGACAATATGGTGCATTAGTATAGCACACAGGTACTAATCAATGTATTGAGAACTTAACACAGTCAGTCCAGTTATACTACAACATGTATTGCAAATGCAAGGACATCCTCAATATACTATATGAAGAATAGAAACCCGACTGTCAAGCTACAAGGCAATCAGTTCACATAATAATCAAAGAGAAATTTCAAATACATGCATGAAAAAATCAGATAAAAATAAACCACAAGCACAAGTGATGAAAATAGCATACCCAACTCTATCTGAAACAAACAAAACAAGGAAATTCCTATGAATCCACTATGACAATGCAACATTACCTAGTCCTGAACATACAGAAGCAGAAACCTATTACTGTATCACCTCATAGGATGAACTGCTGCCACACTCTAATAGCATTATAGGAATAAGAACTCACAGTTCAACTACACTGAAATGAAAACAAGGAGAAAAGGCATCTTAAAAAGGGAATAATAAATGGTGACTGGATAGATATTTAGCACAACCACCAGAAACTGTTAAAGGGAAGAAGAAATCTGTGTTAATTGGCAGCAGTTAGTAATGCTCCTTTTTACAGCAGTGAAACTCATACCTCCAAATGATCCATATTTACCTGTACATGAATAAACATTGATGCAAAAAAATGTGTTTTCAATTGTTTCCTTTTTATGACAACATACTGCAAAGTTCTGTTTCATAGAACCAGTAGTTTGGAGTTTTTACTACATCACAGTTTGTGTACAGAATGCTAAGTATGAACTGTTGACCTATCTGAACCTTGCTTAGAGTTCTGTGAACAAACCATGACGTAGTTGAAACTCCAGATCACTGGTTCCATGAAAAGGATGACTGTAAAACAGAATGCTGCCCATAAAAACAAAGCCATGCAAAATACAGTTTTTCATATAACTTTTTATTCAGGTACAGTTAGATATTGATAAAGTAGGTGAATAAATATCACTTCTAAAAATAAGAACTTCATGAACAGCTGCCAGTTAGAAATAACTTTTCTGTCCTCTTTAATTGCAATACTAGAAATGAGAAGGACCTTTTTTTCAAATGTCTTTGCCTTTTACAGGCTTGGTTGTTTTATTTTTTGGGTTTTTGACCGACTTAGGTCATGAGTTTAGTAGCATTGCAGTGCATAAAAGGATTTATACAATACCAGTGGGTATAAGAAAATCACAAATAAGCAAGCAATAACATACGATGAGGTGTGGGTTACGTGCTGATTAAAGCATGCCCGGGGGTATACTCTTATCAGCAAGTAACCCACACCTCAGAGTGTGTTATTGCGCTTATAACATGGTCTGCTCCAGTAAATAAGTTAATTTAAAAAATGTATATAAGAAGTATGTAAAAATAGTAAAAAAATATGATTATGTATTACAAAAAAAAAGAAAAAGTAGTTCCAGTCATTGTTTTGGTATGGAGCTGTTTAATTAAAACTTAATACAGAACATTGGTATCTGTAATGTATCTGTAGTCCACAGCAACCGCATTCATAAAATAAAACTCTGAAAACCTTATTTTTTTCCTCAAATATTTCATAGTTTGCTCATGCCCCCCCCCCCCCGTTTCAGTTAAGCCCAATGGGAGCAAGCGTGTCTGGAAATTAGCATGTCATATAATAGCTCAGGCAAGTAGTGGGATTTTTTTTTATTCCCTTGTCCAACAGACAGAAAAAAATTTTTGTGTTGCCTTACTTTTTTACAGCTTTGTGCTGTTACAGTAATGTTTTTCAATGACTGGCTGGGTGGGTAGCTGGTAGCGAGCATGTCTCTCAGGATCCACTGTAGGTTGTGGTTTCCTGCTTCACGGTTCATGTAAGCATGAGGAAGATAAAGAAAGTCATTTTTTTTAAATGTATTTGTTTTGTGGTTAGAGTAATGCACTGTTTTTTTACACGGGGGTTATGGGCTGTTGCAGGTGTCGTAGGAGGAAAAGGAATTATGGGGGGGAAGCAAGTTCAATGCAGCATGGTTTGTGTAACTTTTTCAGCAGTGGAACTGAGAACTGTGACTCCGAGAAGCAGTGAGTATATCATTTTGTACGTTAAGATACCATGGACAGTCATTGATATCCATGGGTTCTGTGTTCGTTCCATCGTGTGTCTCAGTGCAGCTGGTGTGTTTTTGTCTAGCTGTGATTATAGTTCAGCGCTGAGGAGCTGCCCTGGCCAGGAAGAGAGTGGTGGCATGGATGGATTTTGTGATGTGCTGTGGTTTGTGTAGCACAATTAGTGCCGGTTGGCATGATACGTCCTGATAAGGACACAGCTAAAAACGGTTTTCAGCCAATCAGGATGATTGATTTCTTTAGCCCATTTTATAAATGAATTTATTTTATGAGCAGGGGTGCTGGAGTGAAAATAAATTATTTATTCCACTCCAGCTCAGAGAATAAAGGGTAGTTTCACTCCAGGGGCCAGATTCGAGAAGAGTTACACCTAGCATAACAGCAGTTGTGCCAAGTAGAATCATGTATGTAGCAACTTACGGCAGCAGTTGTGAGATTTGTGATTCTACAAAGTGGCCTGCGACATGGCACAGGCCACTTGCTCCAAATAGCAGTTATGCTGGCAGTTGCTGCTATAGACCCCCTCCACCATGGTGCTAGGGGGTTTATGGCAGTAGTTGCGACCCATTGTAGAAGGGCAGCCACAAAGTCCCCACCATCGGGATTCTACAAGAATCCCTCGAGGAGAACCAGCATCGGAAGTTACACTTGCATTTAGCTGGAGTAACTTACATACCACCTCTGAGGGTTCTGTAGAACCTGGTCCATGTGCCCCCCATGCCCAGACTGCTCCTGTTGTTGCCCCACTGGGCACTGCACAACCAGTCCTGGACTCAGGACCATGATCCTGCCCCATCCCCCTACTGTACAGCCCCCATACAGTACATGCCCTGCAGGGCTGCCCACACCAACTGCCCCAATCCCTGCACATGTACTGCCCCACAGGGCTTCCCACACCCCCAGCCCCTTGGATCCCCCATTGTAATATGCCCCATAGGGCAATGCTGCCATCCCCACACTCATGCCCCGATCCCCAAGTCGCTGGCTGCATATGTGCCAATTACCCTTCCCAGGTAGTCTAGTGGCCCCACCCATTCATTATAAAATATATACAGTAAATTTTCCCAAGTCCCTGGTAGTCTAGTGCCCCCCCTCTGATCATTGTATATTAAATAAGAAACTCCATATCCCTGGTAGTCTAATGGTCCCCACCCCACCCAGCCGTGCAAGCCACCTAACCCCCACCCATCCCCAGCTGATGACTGGCACAGCCTTTACTTCTCACCACAGCTGGCACCGACTGAGTTAATTATCAGAGTGATCGAAAAGACGTGCTCAGAAATTAATATCTGAGCACGCCTTTACAGTACGCCTCTGATACTGAACTCAGTCGGCAGCTGGCCACGGTGGTGAGAGGTGGGCTGTGCCAGTCGCTGGCTGGGGATGGGTGGGAGGTGCTGGGGGGGCTGACATGGCTGGGTGGGGGGCCACTAGACTACCAGGGATATGGAATTACCTATGTAATATACAATGATCGGGGGGCCACTAGACTACCAGGGACTCAAAGAAGTTTTTATTCTATAATGATTGGGGGTGCCACTAGACTACCAGGGACTTGGGGATGTTTATATATTCTATGATGATTGTGGGGGCCACTAGACTACCAGGGAAGGGTAATTGCTGCATATGCAGCTGGTGACTCTGGGGTCAGGGCACAGGTTGGGGGATGACAGTGCCACCCTGTGGGGCATATTACAACAGGGGATCCAGGGGGCTGGGTGTGTGGGCAGCCCCATGTGGCATATCTCTGGGGGTGTCTGGGGCCACTTGGTGTGGCCATCCCTTTGGGGCTCATATATGGGGTTTCGGGGGCCTGTTGTTGTGGACAGCCCTGCAAGGCACATACAAGTGGCTTGGGGGGTAGGGGGTGTAGGACTCCCTGCACGGCAGCTATTGCAGCTTGCTGGGCAGGGGGGTGCCCTTGCACCCTGTGGCAGCAGGTTACGACATGCTGGCAAGGTACTCCCTCTGTGCGGCATACCTAGCCACATGGCACAAGTCACAGGACTTTGCTGTGGAGACCCTGCCCCTTCTTGAATAGGGTGCAGGAACAGCTAATATTCTTCAACTGAAACTACCTCTTTCTGGAAGCTGCAATACTGAACATAGGATTTGCAAGAAAGCCAGTTGTGCTCACAACAGAGGGAGGTGAACCTTACAATTGTCTTTGGTTTGTAGCAGATATTCTGCAGGTGGAGGCTACTTCTAACTGAAAGGTGAAATAAGGAACTTAGAATTATCAGGAAAACGACAGTCTTTCAAGCAACAGAGGGAGGTGGATCTAGCTTTACGTTTGTTACAATTCTTAAGATTTTCAGTGCAGGAAGAGTTTAAAGCACAGCTGACTTATTTTGGGGCTGACTGCTTTCAGAGCACAAACCACCAGGCTGTTTTGGGGCTGGGGAGGTTTACTTGTGTCTGACTTGGATGTATGGGTATTTCTCTGTTTGATTAGCAGGGTATTTTCTCTGTCAAATTGTTGTGTAGGGCATCTTGCTGACAGGAAGGCACTCATCACAGTGGTGGATCAGAGCTCTTAGCTGATTGTTTTGTGAGGGCACAGTTTAGAACCTCCCCCATCCAGGAAGCACCAGAGCCACCACCACTACCTCAGAGGTTGCAAAGAAAGCACAGCAGTTGGACCACAGTGGGCTCAGGGAGAGTGAGGATGGTGGAACAGAGGCACACCCAGTCAGTTGTTCCACTCCACAATCCATACACCATTCTGGGGGAGCACAGCTCCCCTATGGATGCACCCATGGAGGAGATTAAGGAGGCTGAGGACACCTGTCACAAGGGAAGCCCACAGGAAGGAGGCAGAGGACACCACAAGTAAAGGAAGCAGCTCCTGGTGGGGGACTCAATTATTAGGGGGATAGAACTGGGGGGTCAGGGAAAACTGAAGTAAGGTGCCTGCCTGGTGCCATGGCTTGGATGGACAGGAAGCGCATCCTCAGGATCACGAGAACAGCTGCACAGAAGTCTGAGCTGGACATCATTGTCCACTTAGGGACAAATGACTTGGCTCAACATGAGATTAGAGCAGTGCAGAAGGACTTTGTAGAATTGGGGAGGGGCCTAAGACAAGTAGCACACACAGTATCCTTCTCAGAGGTGCTGCCTGTCAATGGCATGAGTGAGGTGAGGGTATTTTGCACCATGCAGTTTAATGAATGGTTGAAAAAATGGTGTGGAGCACAGCAGTTTGGCTTCATTGGGGACTGGGGTTCCACCTGGAGGGACACCAGCCTATACTGGCAGGATGGTCTGCATCTGTCCAGGAAGGAACAAGTCTCTTGAGCAATCGGTTTAAATGCTTCATTGGCAAGCTTTTAAACTAGTGGCGGGGAGGCACTGATAAGCAGCAGGAAAATCCCAGCCTCTCCCTACAAAACAGGGTACTAAATGAGAAAACACCGAGGTAGAAAGGTCAGTGGGGGATGCTGCAACAGAAGGTAAAGCCATCAAAAATGGAGAGCAATGAGTACCAATGCCCATAGTCTGAGTAACAAGCTTCCTGAATTAGTGGCCTTGATGGAGGAGGAACATCTGGATATCATGGCAGTCACAGAAACATGGTACACACAAAACCATGACTGGGACGTAAACATACCAGGATACACTATCTACAGGAGGGACAGGGAGGGTAAAAGAGGAGGAGGAGTAGCTCTTTACATAAGGGAATGAATCAAAACAACAGAACAAAAGGGAAAACAAGGAGGAGGAGAAGAAGCACTGTGGGTAAATTTGGAGACTGGCAATGGCACCACAATCCACACAGGGGTTGTATACAGACCCCCTTCTCAGGGGGAGGAAATGGACAAAGAAATGATAGAAAGTATACTTAGAATGGCAGAAAAAGGGGAGATATTGCTGATGGGTGATCTGAATATGCCAGATGTTAACTGGAGTGCAGTTGCAGCAGCCACTTCGAAGAGTGGGGTTATACTAGATGCCCTACAGGGGGCATGCCTTAGACAACTAGTGTTGGAGCCCACTCGAGAGGGAGCAATCTTAGACCTAGTTCTCTCAAATGGAGATGAAGAGAAGATCACAGATGTAGAAGTGGGTAGCCATCTGGGAACTAGTGGCCATCAAACAGTATGGTTCACAATAAACACAGCAGTAGAGTCAAGCCATACAAAGGCAAAAGTACTGGACTTTAGGAGGGCTGACTTTGCCAAAATGGGTGAGTGCCTAAGGAATGCACTAGCAAACAGGCAGGAAGGAGGGGTGGAAGAACAATGGGGAATAATAAAAACTGCCATCACAGAAGTAACAAACTTTTGTGTGAAGCAAATAAACAAAACAAAATGATGTAAGAAACCACTATGGTTCTCAAAGGAAGTGGCAGTGAAGGTTCAAGAGAAAAAGAAAGCATTCAGGAAGTACAAGGAATCACAGAAGGAGCAGGACAGAGAACTGTATCAGTTAAAGCAAAAGGAAGCTGGGAAGGCAGTCAGAACAGCAACGGCCCAAACCGAGGAAAAGATAGCCAACTCAGTTAAGAAGGGGGATAAAACCTTTTATAGGTACATCAGGGAGCGAAGGAAGACCAAGGGAGGGATAGTGAGGCTTAATAAAGGGAGGGAGGGTGGGCAGAGGGTGACTGTGAAAAGGCAGAGATGCTAAACAAATATTTTTGCTCAATATTTACAAAGGAAGATGGGGAGGTACCTAAAACAAACAGTAGAAACACTCTGGATACAGAAGTTGATACCAGCCCATTTACAGAAGAAAGGGTTCTGAAAGAACTCTTAAAACTGAAGGTGGACAAAGCAATGGGGCCTGATGGGATTCATCCCAGAATTCTAAAAGAACTAAGGGTATAACTAGTGACACCACTGACTACCCTGTTTAACAAATCATGGGAGGATGGGGTGGTCCTGAGGACTGGAGGAGGGCAGATGTGATTTCCCTTCACAAAAGTGGGAGCAAGGCAGAAGCAGGAAACTACAGACCTGTTATTTTAACCTCAGTGGTAGGGAAAATGATGGAATCACTTCTGAAGGAAAGAATTGTCAAGTATCTAGAGGCCAGAGGGGCACAGGACCCAAGGCATCATGGATTCACAGCGGGAAGGTCATGCCAGACAAATCTGATAGATTTCTTTGACTGGGTGACCAAAGTAGTAGATCAGGAAGGGGCTGTGGACATGGCCTACCTAGACTCTAGCAAGGCATTTGACACAGTCCCACACAAAAGATTAATATACAAGTTAGCTAGCCTGGGAGTGGGTCCCAAGATGACAGCCTGGGTAAAGAATTGTCTGGAGAATAGGACACAGAGAGTAATAGTAAATGGAGTCCACTCTGAAGAAAGGGGGTTACTAGTGGGTACCGCACGGTTCAGTATTAGATCTGTCCTCTTCAATGTCTTTATGTTTACATTGCAGAGGACTGAAAGAAAGTATGTCTCTTTGCAGATGACACAAAGTTCTGCAACAGAGTTGATGCACAAGGTGGGGTGGAAAGGATGAGAAGGGACTTGGCAAGGTTAGAGGAATGGTCAAATGTATGGCAGCTTAGATTCAATGCTAAGAAGTGCAAGGTAATGCACCTGGGAACAGAAACCCAGGGGAAGAGTACACAACGGGGCGTGAGATACTAACAACAACAAAAATGGAAAGAGACCTGGGTGTAGCCATATCAAATGACCTAAAGGTGGGCAAGCAATGTGAGAGGGCAGAAAGGAGGGCTGGGGGAATACTGGGATGCATAGGGAAAGGCATAACCAGTAGAAAACAGGAAGTTATTATCCCTCTGTACAGACAGCTGGTGAGACCCCATCTGGAGTACTGTGTGCAGTTCTGGAGACCCAATCTTCACAAAGACATGGACAGGATGGAAGCTGTACAGAGGAGGGCAACTAAAATGGTGCAGGGTCTGCACCAGAAGACATATGAAGAGAGACTTAAGGAGCTTAATATGTATAGCCTCGAGGAAAGGAGGGAGAGGGGAACATGATAGAAACTTTCAAGTACCTCAAGGGAATCAACAAAGTCCAAGAGGGTAGCATTTTTCAAAAGAAGAGGTGTGCAAGAACAAGGGGGCACAATTTGAAGATAGAGGGGGGCGGCTCAGATGTAATTTAAGGAAGTATTTTTTCACAGAGAGGGTTGTGGATGCATGGAATGGCCTTCCGGAGGAGGTTGTGGAGTCAAAAACAGTGATAGAATTCAAGCATGCATGGGGCAGTCATAAGGCAATTCTAGGGGGTGGGGGTAGGAAGAAGTAGGCTGCTGGTTAACTAGGATCTGCAGCTTATCCATTAGGTAGGGAAATGGGCAGACTGGGTGGGCCAAGTGGTCCTTATCTGCCGTCAAATTCTATGTTTCTATGTTTCTATGTAATGCCACAGTTGCTGGTGACACAAGTTGCATTCAGCGGTAACTTGCGCCACCCTTATAGAATCGAGCCCCAGCTCCATAACTTTCAGAGCAAAATCTTCCTTTATTCCTAAGATTATGTCTGGATCTTCCAGTAACAAATGGCTACAAAAAAAAATAACAACAAACTTACAAGCCCCTTGTATTGTTGACAGGACAGCCTAAGTATTGTCACATCACTCCGGTGCTGCGTCAACTGCACTGGCTGCCGGTTAGGTGGAGGGTCCCCTTTAAGGTGAATTTGCTCACCTTTAAGGCCCTACATAGCCTGGACTCTGGCTACCTGAAGGACCTTCTTACACCTGCTGTCTCAGCCCGCTCCTCCTCTAGGGGCCTCCTCATGATTCCCAGCATGAGGTTAGAAACTGCTGGTGACAGAGCATTTAGTGTCACTGCCCTCGTCCTGTGGAATTCGCTTTCTTCAGCCATCAGGGAGCCCCTTCTGTGAAGGTATTTAAAGCCCACCTCAAGGCCTTCTTGTATAAATCAGGCCTTCCTGGACTGTGTTTTATAGTCCCTACCTGTTTTTAGAATTTCTTGCTCAAGTTAGCCATTGGCTATTTTGAGTTTCGTTGCTGCTGTTGATAGTAGTATGTATACGAAATTTTGTTTTAATTGTTGGAATATTGTATATTTATGTTTAATAGTATGTTGTTTCATATTTATTATGACTGTTGTATGAAGTTTTAATATGTTCGGCGCCCAGAGCCTCCGGGAATGGGCGTCTCTTAAATAAAATTTCCCTTGCCTTGCCTATAAATGGAACATGCTATGTGCTGCTTCAAAATAAATTATATATTTTGATGGATTGATACAACTTCTATATACCTCACTCATGGCTCTGTGGGTTGTGTAGTAGTAGTAGTAGCAGTATATTTTTATTCATAGACTTTGAAAGGGAATGAACTCAACTGAGCAATGCTCATCTGCAATGAGATCCCAGAATACATCCACACAAGTTTCCAGTCAGTCTCCAATATATAAAATCAAAACAAAACTTCACCTAAAACATATATACAATATACACTTAAATATACATAAATAATACTGTAGTATACAAATGTGCAATGAGCAAATAATGCTTTTATGTTATGCCTATTGAGCAACATGGCAAGTGGCTCAATCCCTGTTCCAAGTATCATTTATTTATGAAACATTTTCTGATCTTACTAGACATGTTACGAAGTGTGCAGGAAATAGAGGTTATAGCCAGCTGTTTCAAATAAATCATTTATTTTCATACAGCAGATGATATATCCAATAGAGAGATAGACAGAAAGACAGACAGACAGATAGAGAGATTGATATTGTCTGGTTTTCAGATAACAGTTAAGTACCATCTTCTAGCTACAAAACTTACCAAATCTATGTTCTAATCCAGGAGATCAAAAAGGATGACAACATTATAGAATAGCTGAAGTAACATTTGTAACTGGAAGACAACAGAGCTATGTTCAGACCCCCTACCAGCTGTAAATATTTCTGATTTGCTTTGTTTGATCTTTTTAGCCTCAGGATTTAGCTGCTTCCTCTTGTTTAGTTAGTTGAACACCACTGAGTCACCTTTTATCTATATTTACAGTGTGTGTGTGTGTATATATATATATATATATATATATATATATATATATATATATATATGTATATATATATATATATATATATATATTTGCAGTACATATGTGCATGTATGAATATATGTATGTATGAATATACAGTATCTATATATGTCTGTCTGTCAATCTATCTATCTATAAGACAAACCAGTTGTATGGTGTTCATCTAGGTTTTCAACTCTAATGCTCACCCCTTCTCCAGCCCCTACCATTGTGAGTCAAACCAAGGTATAGGTCTGGGTCTGTGCTCCTCTAGTCTGCTGCTCCACATTGGCACCCAGGATCAGTCATAACGTTCTTTATGCAAGAGATCGCTCAAAGCTTTCTTTGCGCAGGAACCTGCACAAAGCAGGAGATCTGTCTTAACTTTCTTAACCCAGGTCCTTCTGCAAAGCCAATTAGGCAGTAGGCATGAATTTCTTGGCACAGGGACCAAAACCTGTAGCATGAAGCTGCAGTGCAGAGCCATGAGTATGGCTCAGCCCTTAACCAGATGCTTGGCCTTCGGTCACAAGGGCAGAATTTAGTCAAGGGGTTTGGAATTCATGTTGAAGACCCTAAGGAACACCTCATTACCTTTTTTTTAAGGCTCATGACCCATACATTTTCCTTTACATACTTTGCCTGCTTTGTATTTCAATCCTCATAAGTTCATTTACATGGGTCTTTGCCATTTGTTTCCTTATTTTTTGAAACTTATAGCAAAATGCATGCTTTTCATAACTGTATCAGACTTGTTTCTTGCTCATGAGTGGCCCTGATGTGTACTGTACCAGACCTGTAGCTTGTTTCGGATGTGACCCTGTGGGCCACTCATAAATCAGCTACATAGTGATGTGCTCTGCATCAGACCTGGAGCTTTCCTTTATCTTTCACCTTCTGTCTCTCTGTCTGTCTCTCAAAAGCTGTCTTCACCAAGATTTACTTCAATTATTTCTTTACCACAAGAACTGAATTTTTTTGCAGGTGCATACTCTAACTTATATATGGATATATCTAGGGTAGATTTACCTCTCACAATGATGGTGGTGGACTTTTTTGCAGGGTTTCCGACATTGTTATTGGCAAAACAGTTATAGACCCCAGCATCCTCAGATGTAACAGCAGGGATGGTTAATGTTCCTCCATTCAGCACAGCCTTCTTTGGCAGCATACCATTGGATTTTACCCAGGTAAGGGTTGGTGTAGGTTCCCCTCCTGTTGTTACACAAACCAAGGTAATGGCCTCTCCAGGATTTACCACTATTGGGTCATCCACCAATAGCTTGATAGAAGGAGATGCTAAAAAGAAATGAAACATGGAAACATGTTTACTGCATTTCTAACATTTCTTCCATAATAAACAAGGCCTTTGATAACTTCTTCATTTCAGGATTAATTTAACCTTGAACCACATGGTGCAGCTGGCCTTGAAGGAAATATCTCAGTGTTCTTAATATAAGATTTTATTTTGTTTTAAAAAGCCTAGGGAGAGGATTTTCAAAAGGGTCAGACAGAGATGCAAATGCATGCTGTGCCTGCTTTTTGCATCCAGCTGACTGTATCTGGAAGTTTTGTTTTTTTGTGTGTGGTAATTTGTGGGAAGAAATGATGCATGCATAATTTCTGACACAAATCTTGCTTTTCTGGATGCAGTCACATTCCCACTGCAGATGAATATAGACCTTTTGAGTTACTGGTCTACTAGTTCAGATGGCCCACAAACAGAAGTGAGCAGATCTCAGATGGATCCCTTTGAAAATCCCTCAAATATTCAGTAAAATGCCCAATTTTGTACATATTGCAAATGTTTGAAAATAAATGTCTGCTACCTCATTCTTTCTTTTGATATTAAATATTCTAATTTGAATACATTATGAAAGCAGATTTCAAAAACATGTGTAAGCCTGAAAAATAGAAACAAAAAAAGATACAGTAGAAAATGAAGAGCTTTTAATTTTCTCTGTCCCAATAAAACACAACCACAGAAAGAGGCAACCTGTTGCCCCAGCTCCTCAACCAGCTATTGTCCTTTGTCAAGGAGTGGGTAATGGTTGAAGTTGCTCAGAAAAGATGTACTAACATTTAAAATGACAGCGCATACAATATTATTAGCAATCTAAAACATTAAACATACAAAAACATGCATACAGTGTGTTATTCCAGGCATAAGAAAAACCCAAAGGAACTCAATAACAAAAAATTGATCATCAGCAAGTCATGCAGACAATTCTGTTAAGAACAAATTCAAGACTATCCTAAAATTACTAAATTATTGTGTTTCTGCATCCTTTTATAATTACTGCACTGTATGAGCAGCTATCATACTACATCATATCATATCATCATATCTATCACATCATATCATAACAATAACACATCATATCAATCATATTGAGGTGCCAAGCACAATCAATATTGCTAGATGAGGAAGCAAACAGTAGCGCAGAAATCATATACTGAAACATAGATGAATCAGTTTATGTCATAAACATGGTGTCTAGTCCATTGATTCATTTAAACCAAATGGCTGAACTATATTTCAAGCTACCTTCTGGCTGGCCACTTTTTGGACAAAATTATTCAGTCTGTTGCATCCCATTTCCCACACCCAAAAAATGCACACCTGATGTATCTAAGTTATGGACATTATGAAAGTGTGTGCCAAAAGCATTTAAAAAGTTGTTATTACTAGTGCTTGAATATACACCTTGATGTACACTTTCACAGAGGTTACAGTTCACCCCACACAATATTTCTTTCTTCCTTTGATTAATCTGCCTTTAATAATGCAATTTGTTCTTTATGCTTGTACTATTGTGTAATATTGTGGCCCAGACAGCTACTGGCTTCCCCCCCCAGCAGGAGCTCCCTCCTGGAGTGAAGAACACGTGGGTGCTAGGAGCCTGCCGACTCGTACCCTGGCCCAGAGAGCTACCGGCTTCCCCCCCAGCAGGAGCTCCCTCCTGGAGCGAAGAACACGTGGGCGATAGGAGGTAATAAACTACCTCCAAACAGCAGCACCCTTGTGAGGGGCTCTTTATTTCTTACATACGGCATATCTTGTGCCTGTGGACATGTTGCTTCTCTCAATACAGTGCTGTACTAGGGGATTGTGTTTTGCCTTGCTTTTTACCCACTCTTTTAAATCTGTTTTTCTGTTATTGCAACGTTGGTTCGGGGGGGTGGGGGTACAAGTAATTAGCAATCTCTGGGAAACAGCAAGCGTGGCTTATAAGCTATATTCATAATGTATCTGTAGTTTAACCTGCTTACCTGCTCAGTACTGTGTTTGCCATTGCTCTCTCCCAGATCCACCTAGAAACCGGGATTACATCCCGCGCATGCACTTTGAAGAGTTGTCTCCCACTGCATAATAATTTACCCTTTGTTATCTCTTCCCTATAGCCTGCCGACTCGTACCCTGGCCCAGACAGCTACCGGCCCCCCCCCCAGCAGGAGCTCCCTCCTGCAGCGAAGAACACGTGGGCACTAGGAGGTAATAAACTACCTCCAAACAGCAGCACCCTTGTGAGGGGTGATAGCCCGTCGACGCGCTGCACCTAAGCTCGATCAGCTCCAAGTCCTTGCCACTCATTATACCCCTGATATTATCATCCTATCTGAGACCTGTCTAAACCACAGCCTACCTGATAAAAATCTTGCTATCCCTGGGTTCAATATCATACGGCAAGACCGGCCCACCAGAGGCGGTGGGGTGGCTATCTACATCAGATCAGCCCTCCACTTCAGTGTCTCCTTAACTAAAATGGTACCCAAAGCTTACGAACTTCTGTTGCTGAAACTGTCACTCCCCTCCTCATTGCCTATCTTTGTGGCTGGTATTTACTGCTGTCCAGGCATGCCAACAACAGTAGTCACTGATCTGCTGGGACAGCTCTCTTCTCTTGCCCAGTCGGGTGAACTTTATGTTATGGGTGATTTTAACCACAGTTGGCTAGCACCCACTCTAAACAAAACCCAAACTGAGTTAACTGCCCTTAACCTAACCCAAACCATCATGGAACTCACTTCGCTAAACTTTAAGTCTGGCAATCACCACCTCGACTGGGCGCCACTTCCCCCCTCACCATGTCGTCAGCTCAGGCCTTCTCCCGATTCCATCAGTGACCATCACCTAATCTACCTAGTCCGAAAATCCACAGAGCTAAATCCCCTCCCAAATTTATATTCCAGCGCTCGTATAAATCCCTCAACCTCTCCCCCCTTTTGGATGACCTTTACCACTCTAATTGGGTCCCAAGCTCAAATTGCTCTAATATGGATTCGGCCCTTACGCACTTTCAGAATATTTTCCTCTCTGTCTGAGATAAACATGCCCCCACACGCTGGACTAGAGTCCGTGGTTCTCACCTACCCTGGATAACCCCCGAGCTGGTTGCCTGCATACAAGCCCGTGATAAGGCTCTGGCGAACTTATAAATCCTCTCCTCCCAGACCCACTATACCTCCTACCGCATGCTCCGCAATAGATGCACCAAGGCCATCCGTCTAGCTAAGTCAGAATATTTTATTAACACACTTAATGCTAACATTGGCAGCCCATCCAAATTCTGGAAAGTCATTAACTCCCTTTTCTCCCCCAAAACAGCTAGCCCTCCACCTCTTCTCCTTGTCCAAGGGACTCTCCTTTCTGACCCCCAGAAGGTAGCCTCAGAGTTTAATTCCTACTTCACTACTTGTGCCCTGACCCTCCTTGACTCCCTCCCACGCACAACCACTCCTTCTCCTAAATCTTCCTTCCCCATACATCTGTATGAACTCCTTCTCCTTTGACCCATTTCCACTGAAACCCTAGATGCCCTTCAGACCCTAAACCCCTCCAAAGGTAAATCCTCCGACGGTCTTGATAACAAACTTCTACCTATCTGCTCCCGCCATCGCTCACCCCCTCACAGCCCCTACTAAACCTTTTCTTCACTACCACATCACTCCTCCATCTGGAAGCATGCCACTGCCTCTACCTCTCCCAAAGGCAGTGACCCTATCTCTGCTTCCAACACCACCCAATCTCCCTCCTCCCCACCCTCGCGAAACTCCAGGAACACCTAGTGCTATCCCAACTCTCCCAATTCCTCTCAGAAACTAACTTCTTCACCCCTTCCAGTCCGGGTTCAGAAAGCACCACTCCACCACCTCCTCCCTGCTAAGACTCACAGACCATATCCTCACTGGGATGGACAAAGCGCTAATCACTGCTGCTATTTTCATAGACCTAGCAAAAGCCTTCAACACTGTATCCCATTCTCTCCTTCTA
The DNA here is from genome assembly GCA_016271365.2 of Neoceratodus forsteri. Classification (NCBI taxonomy): domain Eukaryota; kingdom Metazoa; phylum Chordata; order Ceratodontiformes; family Ceratodontidae; genus Neoceratodus; species Neoceratodus forsteri. The sequence continues at coordinate 877,909,557 of CM028134.1, read as the reverse complement.
TCCTGCCCTGGAGCTGGGTTAGCCGATTCAGCCACAAACTGGTTCAGTGCCTACCTCCTAAACAGAACCCAATCCACCAAAATAGCTGACCACATCTCCCCCCCTTCCAATCACCACTGGCGTCCCCAAGGCTCAGTTCTTGGCCTCATTCTCTTCTCCATCCTGCTAAATGACCTGCCTAACCTCCGTGCTCCTCTTCCGCCATTCATATGTACTGAGACGATACTGTCCTCTCTACCTCCGGCCGGACCTACCTAAGAAATCACCTCCAAACTTCAAATGACTTCAACAAAATCCAACACTGGTTCAACATCAACCAACTCTCCCTAAATGCTAAAAAGACCAACTCCATGACTTTCGGTACCAGACAGCAGCTATCCAAACTCACCTCCCCTCTGAGATTCCACACCCTAAATAACACCATCCTCAAAGAAGTACCCGCCTTCAGGTATCTAGGGGTTTGGCTTGACCGTCACCTCTCCTTCTCTTCACACATGGATGCCATCGTCTCTAAATTATGCCCCAAACTTGGTGCCCTCTATAAAAACTGCACTAGTCTCCCACTTCCTGTCAGACGCGAAATCGTCCAGAAAATGATTCTACCCTCCATCGACTACTGTGATATAGTTTACAGCTCTACTGCACAGACCACCTTAGCCAGATTAGACCCTCTCTTCAATGCATTCTGCCGCTCTGCCCTCGATGCCCCCCCTCGTACACACCACTGCATGCTTTATCGTTCCCTGTCCCTGCCTTCTCTAAGTAACCGGCGCCCAATTCATTGCACTAAATTCATTTCTAATGTCTGGCTCGGCTCCCTCCCTCCCTACCTCGGATCCGCCCCTATCCCCACCTCCCCTCACATGCCCTCAGATCTGCTGACGCTAGGCTTCTATTCATCCCCCATTGAAGGACCTCCACCAGCCAATCCGCTTTCTTACCTCTTCCTAAACTCTGAATGACCTGCCCACCCAGATCCGGCCATTCTTCATCCAAACTCTCTTCCCATGCCTCTTTAACTCTTACCCCAACTGCTGCTGCCCTGACCTCCCTTACCTCCCTCCCTGCTCCCCCTGCGCCAACCAGCGGCCTGGCTATTGCCCAATTGACTGGCCTATATACTGCCCTATGCACTTAAACTTCTCTACTCACTCCCCCACTGCCGCTTCTCCTCCCCTTCCTCTTCAACCCGCCTCCCCATCCCCTTCTCACCTAACCTCCCTTCACAGCTTATCACCCCTACTCCCTCCTTTCCCTACCCCCACCTTGCCCTTCTATTCCCCGCCTAGCCTGTTACATCTCCCTTTAGCTCAACTTCTGCTACTTGCACTCAAGCTCTGCTGTCATTATTCCTGTTATGAAACTTGCACTTATGTACCCTCACGCCGCCTCAATGTGTACCATGTTTTGTATTCCTAACCCTATTGTTCATGTTCAGCTCTGTTCCTAACTCGCACAGAACCAAGATCCTGTTTACTCGGTTACTGTTTGATATTGTGGCACTTATCTGTTCTCTATGTATATGCTCAACTGTAATCCCTTCCAACTATGCTCTGTATCTGATTGTATTATTGCTAAGCTCAACCATTTATATGTTTACTAGCCTCCTCTGTAACCCCCCCAGGTCGCACCATGAGACGAGCATCTTTTTGCTCAGTGTGCCTTTCCCGGTAAAACATTTTCAATAAACAATAAATAAATATTAATTGTGTCAAGTTTTTCTAATTGAGTATTGGCCAAGCGTGGTTTTGGTTTGCATTATTATTTGTTTTTGTATGTACCTTGTCTTTCAGAATTTTCTATATAGTATCTTTCAGTTTTCTGCCTTGAGGTACAAAATGGATATTGTATGGACTAAGCAGTCCATGATATGAAATCATAATTGTTGCTATAGTGAGTATTACTATATATAGAAACTAAAATAATTACTTTTAATGGTATTAGGGGTAGGACTTTAAAAGGCTCTGTCTGCAATCCACTAGACAGTATTTTCAAAAGGAGAATCTAGCCATACTGTTAGATCAGCTATTAGATCATCTAACTATGGATAAAGATTACATCCAAAAATGATGCAATTATGATAAAAAGATGCAAATGGCTTTTGCAGCAATTTTCTTATCTCAGATTGTAACTTTTTTTGTCACAAATGAATGTGTCGCTTCAATATAGTAGCAGGACTGAAAAGACACAATCAGATGGATGCAAACATAGGTAGATCATGCATTTATGTCCACTTTCAGACCTTTTGAAACAATCCCACAGGTCTTGAATTTTGTTCCCAATTTACTTTTCTGCATATGTTGCCTGAGATCAATTCTGTGATTGAGTCCCCTTATTTTTTTCTCATGGCTAGAACTATGCACAAAATAAAGATGTTTATGTATTTTTGTATTAGGTTTGTTATTGTTTTGTAACCTTAATTGGACTGTCACTTTAATATTGGTTTATAGCTTCTGGAGGCTTTGCTGACCATTACTCTGCATGCTGACAAGGACCAAGGTCTGGTCCAAACACTAGGGCAAAAGGTTGACATCACCTTTGCATTTGTACTTTGAGACAGAGGTAATTAAAGCACTGTCTTCTGTTTTTTATTGTTTTATTTTTTGGGGCTGGCATGTGCTGTTGACTTCAGCTTTCCTGGTATATCTGATTGGGCTGGCCACTCACATACTATCAAGCAACACTGTTTACGAAAAGAGGAAAAGCAGTGCACACAGCAAGTACTGCAGACTAATGATACTTAATTTACTGAGTGCCTGGAGATAGACATCACCAAAAACTCCCTGTACCTACTGACTCCTGAAATGATTCTTCTGCAGGGGCTGAGATGGATTGTGAGTAAATTTCTTATGAAGGTCTCACAATTGCCACATTTAAAACTATGTAATCAAATTGCATGTGTGACTTGATGCATATCGTAAATACAATAAATATAATAATTTTTGATAACAATAGTTCCAGTTAAAACAGTCAAACATGTACTTCATAACGGACTTCTACAGCTGAATGCAGAAAATCTCAGAGTGAGAAAAGTTCAGACACCAAGATATAGAAAGTAGTTAAATTCCACAATGTTCATGCAAATCTTTAGTATCCCAATCAGTTGATTGAGATGAACTATGTTGAACATATGGAAGTCATGAGTCCACAATGAAATGGTTTACATAAAATTACTTTATATTACTGTTTGAGATCCAGAAGCAAGGGTCAGTTGTAATCAGTTATTGATTCATTTTCATAGATTCTGTCAGTCGATAAGGACATCTTGACCCACCTAGTCTGCCTGTATTCAAAAACTCTGTAAAGATGATTCTGATCCAACATTCATAACTTATCATCTAGTAAACAAACAGCAACACCAATGTGTAGCTTGCAAGTATTATGACAACTTGAAGGACAGTAGCTCAAATATGAGAAGGCATTTAAAATATATGAGAGCTTCAGGAAGTAAATTAAGATCTGAGATATCATATCATATTGTACTACAGAACTGCTGTTACAAGGAAACATTACTGACACAACATGCAATTAGAGAGGGCTAAGATGAAAATATTGTAGCTTGTCGTATCGATGGGTAAATAGACACATTGCTGGAAAAGGTCCGCACATAGATGTGAAAAATATTCATGTTATGATTCAATGGAAAACAGAGATGGTATAAAGATTTATACCTAGGCTACCTAGATTGCCCAGCACAAGCTCCAATGATGAAATGCATATAAAGTTCTGTCAAAGGTTTAAAAAGGAATCAATCTAAAAGAAAGTGTAGACAATATTGATAGTTGTGTGTAACGACACCTTCTATGAGAATTCCATAATCCTAGCATTACAATAGATAAAATTAAATGGAGGACATTGACAAAGACTTATATTTTATAGTGTAGTTCAAGGCCTTAAATATTCAAGGTCAAAGTTGGAAAGAACAAGGGAGGGATATATCATATAGTGAACTGAAAAAAAAGGATCTTTTATATTTAAAAAAGCTATAGACAGTTGTCAATTCTAGTCAATTCCACCAAGAAGCTGGCTGTATTACAGTTCTATTATGTTTAACAGTTAAATATCTTTCAATCATATCATGTGTAAAGTTATAAACAGAGTTCCTTGGATAAAGGCACCGAGAACTAGAATAGCAAGTATAAAATTCTAGTGAAAACACCATGGCAGTATTTATCTCAAAATCTGCTACTGATAAAAGCACACAAAGCTCCCACAATTAGCTATGATCCTATGTGAAAAACAGAAATATTACAATTCAAAACATTGCAACATAAAAAGAGAAAAAAGGGAAAATAGAGTTGCTAATCACACCTTGCTAATTTAACATTTTTTTTTTTATTATTATTATTTTGCAGCAACATATGGCAGAAACATGGGTCCAGGGAATAAGGAAAAATAATTGTTGTAGTTATAAATACCCCCAAAGTTTATTTGTTTTGTTTGTTTGTTTATTCAAGGTTGAAACCATTGAGTATAAACTAATTCACAATGGTGACCTTACATAAATACATACATACATACATAGAAAAGTAAATACACAATTAATGAAAACAGTTACACAACTAATGAAAACAATTACAAGACTTTTGTGAAGAATACATGAATTTTTTCAGTATAAAAATGGAAGGAGGCTTACTTGTCTGTTTTCTAGATTCAGTTGGAAGACTGTTGCAACATATTGGTACGAAATAACTAAAATGAGATTGGGAGCACCTTGTTTTTGATAAAGGAACAACCATTTCTCTGGCACCAGAATTTGTCAATGAGGATTCAATGTTTCTGAAATGTATTCTTTCCCCCAAGATATGTTGGAATAAATCCCAGACATCAATTATATGCAAAAAGCTGATATTTTAACACTAATCTAACTAGCTTGTTGAATAGAATGTCCAGCCTGGCTAGCAGGTCACTAGTTGCAATGTCATATAAAATATCACCATAATCTAACAGTGGCAAAATCTGGACTTTGATAATGAGGTTTAAAGTTTCTGGTCCAAAATAATTTGTATTTCTATATAGAAAACCCATCCTCTCACTGACCTGAGTGATTAAATTATCAACATGTGTATTTCCAGAACCCAATTTATCTAGCCAAAACCCCCAAGTACTTATAATGATCAACAGACTCCAGTATTGTACCCATACTGTCTAAAATTACTAAATCAGATTCCCCTTTTAATTTAGAAGCTGACCCAAACAACATATATTACGTTTTTGAGGTGTTTAACTTTAGTTTTGACCTAGCAAAAAAAGACTGAAGAAGATCGAAACTGTCCTGAAGTATGTTTTGAACATCAGAAACTGTGGAGCAAGATGAATACATGATGGTGTCATCAGCATATAAATGGTACCGATAAGCTTCTACATAATTGCCAAGATATTTTAGATAAACCAAAAACAGTAGGGGACCCAGGACGGAGCCCTGGAGTACACCTCTCAAAACTAAGAGAGGAGCTGATTCAATTCCATTTACTGCAGTGACCTGATGCCTTTTGGTTAAATAAGAAATAAACCATTCCAAATTCAAATGACAAATCCCAACCTCGTACAATCTTTGTAATAGCAATTGATGGTCCACCATGTCGAAAACCTTGAAGAGATCTACCAGAATAGCACCAGTAAAACACTGGTCATCACTTGCTGTGCCGATCTCATCCAAGATCCCTGACACGGCCATCACAGTCCCATGTAACTTCCAAAAACTGAATTGATACCGATCCAATAACTTATTCCCTTCTAGATGTTCCATTAGTTGCCTAGCCAGCAATTTTTCAAGTACCTTGCTAACTAAAGGCAACAGAGAAATAGGCCTGTAGTTAGATAGGCAGCCAGGGTCACCCCCCCTTTAAAAATGTGGATCACCCTGGTCGACTTCCAACCCCCAGGCAAATAACCCACTTCAATGGACCGGTTAAATAGGTAAGTTAATGGTCTGGCAATATAGGTGGCTGCATATTTTAACACAATTGGCAACAAACCACCTGGTCCACAGTGTCACAAACACACTCAGCAGGTCAGGACCTCTGCTCCCACAGTGCTAACCTCCAAGTGCAGTAATGTGAACAGGTAACAGACAGAGTAACCCTCCTGTCTGCTTGTGGGTCCAAATCATCTTTGGTGTCAAGTTCTGGGGGGATTCAAACTGTGAACCTTATGCTAGTGTACCCAAATGTACAGGCTCAGATAATCTGCTCAAGGGGATGCCAGATATCTTTCACCTAAAGGCACCTAACCAAGTATCTAAAATGAACCCATAAAACTCTATAAAAGACCTTAGGTATATTCTTACCTTTTCCCAGTTTAGTAACACCATCAAGCTCTGAACAGTTTTTGTCAGGCTTAACCCTCTATACGTCACATGCAAAAAGAACTTCATACACACACCCAGGCAGTCTTTCAAAATAATATTTTTTTACTAAAATGGATAAAAATATGTAAAATGTAAACACAGAACACTATATCAAAAAGCATACAATCACTTAAAAGAAAACAAAGAAAACTACAGACACACTCCTACCAACATACAGTTAGACTTTTTCTATCTGATGTATTACCTATATAGTGCTTATAGTTAGATCTTATTTCTTAAGAGCCCAAAAGATATGTCACTAAGTTCAGCCACAGTATTCAGTTTAAACTGTGTCTCTCTATACACCCATTCTGTGATGTCATCTAGCTCCTCCTTCTAGAATATAAAAAAATATATAAATAATGATCTTCCTGTCAGGAGATATTTTAAATACTGTGACTTCAGCAAAACCTAATTTCCCAAATTATGATAGTCTTTAATCAAGCCTTTCCTTTGATCTTGTGTGGTTTTCTGTTCCCAAGGCAGGTCAAAGATTATACAGCTTTTCAGACCATGGTATAAAATATTTTTCCTCTAAGACGTCATAAAACTTTATGAACCCTATAGCCTGGCAGCTGGGTCAGTTCTAAATAAGATAGAAAAACAGGAAACCCTTAATTAATTTGCTCTAGTCTTTTAATTACCTCCTGGTTTCAGGTCACTTGGCACTTCACTGGTCTTGGGGGTGGGCACCCATAACACAGGATGTCTCATGTGAGACACTCACATACCACATTCTACATTTCAAATATCTTGGAACAATCATAATTAGCTGGCCAAGAGGCACACTCCTCCCCACCTAGACTGAATTTCAGGGCTCTATCTCCTGCATGGGATGAGCTTTCTGAATCAGTTCACTCCTCATACAGATGCGAAAGGCCATTGGTGTTCTGATTGGTTGCTCCAGCCCTATGTAAGATTGTCATGTCATACCCTTGCAAGGCAAGACTCCATCTTAATAGTCTACCATTAGTTTTTCCCATTTGGGTCAGCCAAACCAGGGGGTTGTGGTCTGTTTATACCTCAAAATGCTGCCCATATAAGTATGGCTCTAACTTCTTTAGGGCCCACACTATGGCAAGACACTCTTTTTCCACAGTGGAGTAAGCCTGCTCCCTGGGAAGTAACTTTTTACTCCGGTACACTACAGGGTGATCTTTCCCTTGGTTGGATGTCTGACTCAGTACTGCCCCAATACCCACATCTGAGGCATCCATCTGAACTATAAAGGGTATGCTATAGTCAGGACTTGTCAATACAGGAGCACTACACAGTGCCGCCTTCAGTCTGGTAAAGGCTTTTTCACAGGCTGGTTCCCAGATAATTTTCATAGGCATCTTTTTCTTTACCAGGTCAGATAGGGGAGTAGCCAGGGCACTGTAATTAGGTACACATTTCCTATAGTACCCAGCTATCCCTAGAAAACTCCTGACCTACTTCTGCATTTCTGATCTGGGCCAGGCCTTGATCAACTCTATTTTAACTTGATTAGGATGTGGCTGTCCCCAGCCTACAACAGCCTAAGGTTTGCCACTTCAGCCATGGCCACCTTGCACTTCTCAGCTTTGACAGTGAGCCTGGCCCTCTGTGTCCTGCCCAGCACTTCCCTAAGGTGGGACAGGTGTTCCTTCCAACTGGCACTAAAGATGGCAATGTCATCCAGGTACACCATGGCGTACTCCTCAGCACCATTTAACACCTGGTTTGCCAACCTTTGGAAAGTTTCCGGGGCGTACTTCATTCTGAAAGGCATTATTTTAAATTCAAATAAGCCTATTGGAGTGATGAAGGACGACCTCTCCCTAGCTTTTTCAGTTAATTCTACCTGCCAATACCCCTTTGTCAGGTCAATAGTCATAAGGTATGTTATCCCTCCCAACCTATCCAGGAGTTCATCCATCTGGGGCATCAGTGGGTGTCGGACTTTGTGACTGCATTCAGTCCACTATAGTCCACACAGAAATAAGTAGATCCATCTGGCTTGGGCACAAGGGCTATGGGTGAGGCTCAGGGGCTGTGGGATTTCTGAATTACCCCTAAATACAGCATTTCCTCCACCTCCCTCCTAATATCCTTTTGGACAGCCTCTGACACCCAGTATGCTGTCTGCCATATGGACGTTTGTGTCCCTATCTCTACAGCATGTGTCACTAAGGGGGTTAGTCCAGGCTTGGTGCTAAACAGTGGGGCAAAGTCTGCTTAAACCTACCTTACTTCCTGGATCTTGTCTAGAGCCAGCTGGGGAGACAATTTAACTGCCTCCACAGAGGACTTTCTTCCAGCAAGTCCAGAAGGGGGCCTCCTTCATCTGTCCCCTCCCCAGAACTACATACTGCAAACACCATGTCAGTCCTATTAGTACATGACTTTATCATGTTGACATGGTACATTCTTTCTGTCTGTCTTCTGTCAGGTAACTCTATGAAACAGTTCACATCATTTACCTTCCTAGCTACTTTTTAAAGTCCTGCTCACTCAGCCTGCAGCTTGTCTTTCCGAACCGGAATAAGGACCATGACTTCCTGACTCACCGTGTAAGAGTGAGCTCTGGCTCTGTGGTCATACCACACTTTTTGCTTCTGTTGGGCAGTGGCCAGGTTGCTCTGGGCTGTCCCATATGCTCCTTCAGCCTTTCCCAAAATCTAAGGACGTAATCCACTATGGGAGTGCCCTGGATGGCGTGCTTGCCTTCCCAGTCCTCCTGTATCATGTCTAGGGGCCCACATACCCGGCATCCATATAAGAGCTTGAAGGGGGGAAAATCCAGTTGACTCTTGGGGCATTTCCCTGTATGCAAACAACAGGTGGGGATGGTATTTTTCCCAGTCCCTCCCATGCTGTTCAGCAAATGCTTGGAGCATTAACTTTAGGGTACCATTAAATCTTTCCACAAGCCCATTGACTTGCAGGTGATAAGGTGTCATGTGCCTCTGCACCACCCCACACTTCTCTCACAAACATTTCATCGGATCCGACATGAAGGAACCCCCTTTGATCGGTGATAACATCCTGCAGAAACCCAACACAGGAGAAAATCCCAAGTAAGGCATCTGTCACTTTGTCTGTCCTCAGTGAGGATAGGGTGACTGCCTCTGGATACCGGGTGGTATAATCCACCACAATCACGATGAACCTCTTCCCAGAGGAGCTGGGGGTATTTAAAGGCCCCACAATATCCATTCCCATCCTCTGTAATGGCTCCTACACTATGGGCAATGGAATTAGGGTGGCTTGTGTTTTCTTACCTGCCTTCCCTACTTCTTGACACTGGTGACAAGACCTGCAATACTCCTTCACCTGCTGGGTGAAGTTGGCCCAATAGAAATTCTGGGCCAGCCGCTGCATAGTGCGTGTGATACCCAGATGACCAGACAAGGGAATATCATGTGCAGTCTTGAACAACTACTCACAATACCCCTGGGGAATGACAAGATGCCTGCCTATCACCCTTCTCTCTCTCTTCACAGCTTGAGTATACATCAGTCCATTTTCCCAATAAACCTTATGTTTACCATCACCTCCCTCTGCTCCATTCAGAGTCTGCCCAAGCCCTCAGCTTCTTTAGACTAGGGTCAATTTTCTGAGCAGCTGCAAACTCCTTACACATTTCCAAGGTATGGGACAGGTCCCCTTCAGTCTCTAAACTAGGGTCCCTAGCACTAGCATCAGGGCACTTAGAATCATTGTCATCCCTAACCCTCTGACAATGGGTCACCCCTCCTTCTTCAGAGTAACCTTCCATAGCTGTGTGGTTTACTGCTACTGGGGAAATTTCTACCCCCTTTTCATTAGTCTCCATATCAGGAGACACAGGCTGGGGAACCAGCCTCCCAGTGGTTTCCACAATGGCTTCTATGGGGTCCAAGGAACTACAATTTTTTCTTGCCATTTGTCTATGGGTAACTGCACACACCATTCCCTGTTTGAGATTGTTGCCAAGGATGATGTCAACTGCTAACATTTTGGCTACAGCCACCTGTCGCACAGCTCATCCTGTTTCACCCTAGTCTAGGAGAACACTAGTGAGTGGCAATGTTTTCTCCTCACCAGTAAAGTCTTGTAAAGTGACATATTTATTGGGTATAAGCTGACCAGGCTCAACCAGATCCCCTTTTACCAGCATCAGGGATGCCTCTGTGTCTCTTAACCCTTGTGTCTGTACACCATTCACCATGACTGGGTGCATGTGTTCCCTCATGTTCACAAGCATTCTTCCAGGGACACATAAACAACCCACTTCTTTCCTGGTCCCATTCTGCATATTACTTGCCCTTTTGGGACACTGTCTGGCAATATGCCCAGTTTCTTTACAGACCCAGCATTCATTTCTTTTCTCAGAGAAATCTTTTCTCTGAAACCTGGGGCTAACGTGTTGGTGGAGGCAGTGAGGGTTTTAGCTGCCCTGAAGGTATGCTTTTCCCTTTCTGCACTGCCACACCTGCACCGTTTCCTCTCAGAGCAGGTCTGTTATTGGCATAGCAGTTGAAGAGTTCAGCATCCTGTTGCACTCTTTTGGGATCTCGGTCTTCCAGCAAAGTTTTCAGCTCTGTTGGGCATGCCCAAAAAAACTGTTCTAACAAAATAGCATTTTCGATTTTATCTACAGAGTTTGCTTCAATTCCTTCCCACCAACATTTTAAAACTGACATTGTTTCATGGCTAGTTCCTTGCAGCTCATATCAGGGCTTCTCCTGAGCTTACAGAATTTAGCTCTGTATGATTCTGAAGTTAAATCAATCTTTTTTAAAAGTGCAGCTTTAAGTTTGCTGTAATCATTACTGTCCTTATTGTTCATTTGACCTAATGCATCCCGAGCTTTCCTGGTAAGTAGCGGGGATTGCTGGAAGCTCAAGGACCTTCTAGGAATTTTCGCCTGAATACAAACTTTTTCAAAGGAATTTAAAAAGGCATCAATATCCTCCCTCTCTTTAAATTCAGCTATCAATTTGGAATTCAATTTGTAACCCAGTCCTTTAGTTCCAGCTTAACCCAAGCCACTTACCTGCTCTGGTGCTGGTGGTTGGAGTCATAGCTTCTCCAGTTCATGTTGCCTCTGGCACTCATACTCTTCACGGTCAGCCTCCCACTGTTCTCGCTCTGCCTCTCGCCATTCTCATTCAGCCTCTCACCGTTCTTGTTCAGCCTCCCTCTGGAACTCCAGCTCCATTCTGCACAACTCAATCTGTAGCTCAATTGCTTCTGGCTCCAGAATGCTGGTGACCTTCCCCTGCTGCTGTGGCCCTTCATTGACACTGGCCCTGCTGTCATCCTCACTGGATCTGGACACTGCACTGGCTCCTCCATGTTCAGGGTTTGGTCCCTTACAGTCACAGTCAGTGACTCAATGCTCTAGTCATCTGCTGCCATCAGGGCATCCATGAGGTTCTGCTTGGTGGCTCTCCCCTCATACAGGACTCCTCTGTCCTGGCACAACTGCCGCAAGTATTCTACAGTGTGCCCACTGTAGTTGGAAGCCATCTTCTTCCCTAATTACAGCTACTCTAACTTGCACTTTAGAAAAAAAAAATAAAACAGGTAGGAACTTGACTTTAAGCAAAATTATACAGTTATATTTCCATTTTAAAAATAAATCACTGTCTTTTTTTTTTGCACGTGAGCTGTACAGTATTATGCTGACACACTGAACAGTTAAAGCTTGTGTTACCAATTTTATCCACACTGCTGCAAACCAAATCTGTAACAAAAGCACTCAGTAGGTCAGGACCTCTGCTCCCACAGTGCCAACCTCCAAGTGCAGTAATGTGAACAGGTAACAGACAGGGTAACCCTCCTATCTACTTGTGGGTCTTAATCACATTTGGTCTCAAGTTCTGGGGGATTCAAACTGTGAACCTTATGCTAACATACCCAAATGTACAGGCTCAGATAATTTGCTCTTCATGGGGATGACAGACATCTTTCGCCTAAGGACACCTAACCAGGTATCCAAAATGAACCCTTAAAACTCTATAAAAGACCTTAGGTATATTCTTACCTTTTCCCAGTTTAGTAACACCATCAAGATCTGAACAGTTTTTGTCAGTCTTAACCCTCTATACATCACATGCAAAAAGAACTTCAAAGACACACCCAGGCAGTCTTTCAAAATAATATTTTTTTACTAAAATGGATAAAAAAATGTAAAATATAAACACCGAACACTGTATCAAAAAGCATACAATCACTTAAAAGAAAACAAAGAAAACTACAGACAAACTCCTACCAACATACAGTTAGACTTTTTCTATCTAATGTATTTCCTCTATAGTGCTTATAGCTTGATCTTGTTTCTTAATAGCCCCAAAAGATATGTCACTAAGTTCAGCCACAGTATTCAGTTTAATCTGTGTTTTTCCACACAACCCTTCTGTGATGTCATCTAGCTCCTCCTTTTAGAATATAACACATATACACACAATGATCTTCCTGTCAGGAGATATTTTAAATACTGTGACTTCAGCAGAAACTAATTTCCCAAATTATGACAGTCTTAATCAAGCCTTTCCTTTGATCTTGTGTGGTTTCCTGTTCCCAAGGCAGGTCAAAGATTTTACAGCTTTTCACACAATGGCATAAAATGTTTTTCCTCTAAGATGTCATAACATTTTACAAGCCCTATATCCTGGCAACTGAGTCAGTTATAATTAAGATAGAAAAACAGGAGACCCTTAATTAAGTCTCTCTAGTATTTTAATTACCTCCTGGTTTCAGGTCACTTGGCACTTCACTGACCTTGGGGGGGCACCAATAGAGCAGGATGTCTCATGTGAGATGCTCACATACCACATTCTATATTACAAATATCATGGAACAATCATAACCAGATTGACAAGCATCACACACAGCTTTCACTTAAATTCAATTGTAAGAGTATTTCCTGTACCTTGTGGTGACCTATTTCTTTAAAAGCAAACTGAGGCAAACCAGTACAACTGGAATCTTGAGGATTATATAAAGGCTTAAGGGGGCTATCAAAGAAATTTCTGTAGTCCACAAAAAAATGTGTTAAATCTATCTGAAGGTGCAAACTCTCTTTCAAACATTTCCTCATTAGAAAAATTAATCTGAGTTTTAGATTTGACTTGTCAATTTAAGTGATTAACTAGACCCCCAAATTGTCTAAGGTTTCCTGCAGATTCTGAGGTCTTGGCTTTAAAATAGTTATTTTTGGTTTCACTTACATTAAACAAGTACATATTTCTTACTTTCCTATAATTTTGCCAATCTCCTGTGTTCCCTGATTTTTGTGCCTTTTGCCATGCTTTATTTTTATCATGTTTTATTTTCATTAATTTAGAGGTGTACCATGCTGCTGAATTTGATTTTATCTTTCTAGATTTAACAGGCATGTGTTCATTACACACTTGACAAAACTCGGCCAGAAAATGAGCTCTAATCGATCCCAATTTCTGCTATCAAGGTCAGCTAGAAATCCAGAATAATCAAACGTTTTAAAAGACCTAAGCCTCAATAATCTTGGTGGACCCGTAACTTTTTCTTGCCCCTTTATACAAAAAATTATATTATGGTCACTAAATATATCTGCAGCAACCCCCGTGCAGGTGTAGTTATGTGGGCAATTTGTTAAGATTAAAATCAATCAGAGAAGAATCATCTGGTCTGTGCACATTAATAATGAATGGGTTCTGTTATTAATTATACAATCCAAGGCCCAACACAAGTGTTTTACTTCTTTGGGATTTAGCTGGAAGCAGTCAATCTGCATTAAAATCACCAAGAATCAGTAAATCATGGAAAAAAGTGAAGGGAACTAGGATACAAGTTATACTGAACTGCCTATAACTAATTTCTGTTTTGTAGGTGGCATTCTGGTTTGGGCTTGATCAGAAAGGAGAGCAGAAAAAACAGACTTTGAATTACAAAAAAAAAAAAGTGGAAAAATAAAATAAGGCACAATGGTAGGTCCCCAGGTCTAATGCATTTATGTGCACTGCTATGCTGTTTATTTAAAATGAATTATTATTACTTTTTTATCAGAATAATGTTCCACATGCCATTACCTTCTGATGTAATGGGTGTTATGGTCTAATAAACTAGTGGGGGTGGCTCTAATCAGCATTATCATTTAAAATATATCTAGGATACAAGAAAACATGTTGAGTAACCCTCTGTTTCTTTCAGGCTCATCATGACCCAAACCTTTCCTATCGTGTTGCTGGTGATTCTCTGTGCTGATCTGAGGGGAACACCTATAGCACTCTGATAAGTCTTAACTAGGGCATGTCTGTGGTTTGCTGTTCTCTTCTTCTGTCCACTATTTATGATGTCACTTGGCATCATTTATGGTACTACTTAAAATGTAGACAACCAAAATCCCTATTTGGCAATTTGCATATATTACCCATGATGCCTTGCACTTACAGGGCGATGTGTAATATTTTAACACTTGACTTTACAGTCAGGCTTTCTACTTCAACACTTGCTTCTGTACTTTTGCACTACAATTCTTGTCCATTTAAGTGAAAGTATCTCCCCTTTCCCATATATTGGATCCAATTGGGGTGGAGCAGGTGCTTTTAACAGAAAGGTCATTGTTCACTTTATGGGCTGGATATTCAAAAGGGTTGTGCCATGTGCAATAGGGTTGCGCCTGCACAAGTCCAAAATTGCACCATTCTGTGATATTCAGCAGGCGGCAGTTGCTCCCCACAAGTCATGCTGAGCAACAGCGCAATGCTAATGAAGGCATGCTGAACCGGAGGGGGAGGAACAATGCATAAACTGCACAGCCCAATATTCAGCCGGGCTGTGCAGAGTTGTGCAGGCGCAACCCCCTACCTGTGCCTACGCAACTTTGAGCCCCCAAAAAAAGGATTAAGTCGAGGGCCACCCACAGGTGAGCTGCCATATTGCAGGGTGCAACACAGCAGCTGCCACCTGTGGGTCACCCTCCACTTGTTCCCTGTGCCCCCCCTGCAGCTGGATTGTGGGCATAATGTGAAATCTCCCCCCCCCAACTGGCCCGATCATGGGCATAATATAAATGACAACCACCCCTCCACTGGCCCAATCGTGGGCATAACATAAATGAACCCCCACTGGCCTGATTGAGGCCAGAACAGAGTTCACCCCAAGAGCAATATCCCTGGTGGTCAGTGGACCGTGAAGCCCGATCGTGGGCCTAAGGTCAACCCCAAAGTCCAATTTCCCTGGGTCCAGTGGCCCCACACCCACCACTACGGAGCCCCACCACCTCGCGCCACCCGCTGGCTGACAGGGGGAGCGGCAGGGGCCCGTGGGTGGTGGGTGGGGACGACCACCAGGAAATTGGACCTTGGGGAGGGTTGACTTTATGCCCGCGACTATTTCGCGCTCACTGACCACCAGGATATTGCCTTTTGGGTGAACTCTGTTCTGGCCGCGATCGCCAGTGGGGGTTGTCATTTATATTGGTGCTCCATGTATCAGGCCAGTCAGGGGGTTCATTATAAGTTATGAACGCTGATCGGGCCAGTCGGGGGGGATTTACTCCATGCCCGCGATCGGGCTGCAGGGGGCGTCGGTCCCCGATGGCTGCTGCCTGGCAGGGCGCCAGGCGCAAGTCGTCAGGGATCGGCACACCTGCATGCTAATGGCATGTAAATGGGGCCATAAGTAGATGCAAATGCCCCCCCCTGCACCTTGCATGAATTATGGCCCCATTTGCATGTCACCTTTTGCATACCGGAAAGTTGCGCATGGAGCAATGGAACTTGCACCACCGCATCTTGAATGCTCCACTCTGACCACTTGCGGTGGTGCAAGTTCCAGTGCACTCATGGTGGTTGTGGCTAGGGGGCGAGTTTCAAAGGAGAGCTGCCTAATAGCGCAACTCCATTGAATATCACCCCGGCCACACCCCAGCGCAACTTTTTTGAGCAGAGCAAGGGCTTGCGCCACAGAATGGTGCAGTTTGAATATCCAGCCCTATGTATTTATTTATTTGTTTATTTACTTACTGTGTAGGTGCACTGATCCAAAGGACCATTTTCAGGCACAACCCGGGCCATAAAGATGGCACATGGGTGATACAGATAGAGGGTAATACAAGTAATTCTACTTACATTAGTTCATGATGTTACAGGATTAAGTAACATTATACAATAAATATGCTGTGATACATTGGAAACACCAGTTTAACATACAAATAAAGTGCAAAGGTACACTGACAGATGTACAATGCATGTAAAGTGCAAAGCTGAGCAAACAATAAATTAAAGGCAAGTATGCATATGATTGTTCCTTTGGTACCTGGGGAAACATTTTAGACATAAGGTAAGAAAGGGATGAGAGGAATCACATTGTTGGGGTCACCTGGGTGGGCACTGACATTTAGAGTCAGGCAGGATCCACATTTTGTAGTGGACTTTGAAGGTGACGTGTGAGTCCAGAGAGCAGAGGGAAGCAGGGAGTTTGTTCCAGAGGGTGGGAACAGTGATAGACAAGGCATTGCTGCCCATGCAGGTGGAGATCCTGGGAACTTCCAGCAGAGGGACTGTGTATTGCAAGAGGTTATGAGAGGTAGTTTTGTGCTTAAGCAGAGATAAGTAAGAGCACAGGTTACCATTTCTAGTGGTGTTGTCTATGACACATCTGCAGGCATAGTTATACCTGGTATGTAAAAGGAGCCAGCCCAGGGATCTAGACAGGGTGCAATGGTGAGTGGAGAAGGATGCCAGTGGTGCAAACCTACAGATACTATTATAGGCAGTACAGAGTACTGTGAGTAGGTTTGTAGACATGTGAGAATACATAGGGGTGCAGTAGTCAATTGGGGGAGGCAGTTTCCTTGGGTAATGGCGAGGTGTGCCTCCAGGATCAGGCAGTGTTTAAGTCAATAGCCCACCCCCAGTTTCTGGTTTATACACCTCACAGTGGAGTTTATGTGTTCATAAAATGTGAGTGGGGTTCCAGGGTGACACCCAGGTACTTAAAATAGGGGACATTCTGCTTCATTGTATATTCTTTCACTCGCTGTATATGTGTTTTTGTGTATTTTTCTGTATGAGAAAGAACTAAAATATTGAGAGAACTAATACAATGGATACAGAATTCAAAAGGACTGATGGTGTCTATGTTGGATCCTTGCATAGGAAACAATTAACAAAGAGAGACGTTACTATGGAACATTATGAAATACATTAACGGGAAATATTTAAAAAAATTATAAAAAAGAAAGAAAATGTATCTCACATTTTTATCTTCCATTACTACATATGAAAGATTTAATTAAAAGATGAATGAAGAATGTGCAGCATAAAATGTTAATTAGTTAGCAGTACTGTATTAGTCACTGCCAAGCTAAGCAATTGGAACACAAAATGTAATGTGAAAGAAATACTGTAATGTGACCAGTGTCACATTATTTATTTCTCATCACAATTCATGAAAATATTTTATCACAAGGAACTTGCATGAAAATAAACACAGCACTTTTAGAAGGTGTGGTATTCAGAGTCTGCTATACAGACACTGGGAATTCTATGGTGCTACTGAAAATAGTGAGGGGATTTCACCAACAGGAAAAAGAGAAGAGGTAACAGGGGGCATCCTTGTCTGGTTTCTTTCCTCAGAGCAAAAGAAGCCAAAGATGTGAGACTTTGCCTGAATTCTTGCAGTTTAGTTACAGAAAAGCCTAATCCACTGGAGAAAAGAAGCCGAAAATCCCATACAATATAACACACTGAAGAGGTATTCCCATTCCATTGAGTCAAATGCCTTTTCAAAACCAACAGCCAGCAACAGTGGTGAGAGAGATATAGAATTGACTTGGTGAAACTGGCTGATGAGGGCTTAAGGTGATCAGAGTCACACCAACCCTTAATGAAGCATTCTTGACGGGTATGGATAAATGATGGGAGAAACGATGTCAGCTGTGTTGCTAGCACTTTGGCCAAAATCTCTGTGTCAGCAGTAATTAATGAGATGGAATGATAACTTGCCAGGAAAAGTGGGTCCATACCCCTCTTGGGAAGAACTGTGATACTGCCTTTGTGAAGGATGAGCTCTAAGCAGGTTTTTTGTTAAGAATTCAAGTACATGTTATGTAATTGAGGAGCTAACATATCTATTAAAAGTTTGAAATCCATCAAGTAACCATTGTCCACCCATGTCTTTATTCTTGGCCATGGACTTGATAGCCATTTTAATTTCCTCAATGGTAAGAGATGTAGCTAATGTGTGCTAAGCACTGTCTGCAATGGATAGGAGAAGTAAAGTGCCTAGGAAATGATCTAGTACCAGAGATGATGGGAGAGGGGCAAGAATCGAGAGTTTTATAAAACATAGAAAGGACATCTCTAATTTTGGCTGAACTGGAGTGGACCACATCTGCATGTTCATTGAGCCCCCTAACATGTCTTTCTAACAGCTGACCTGCCTTCTGCCCTTTCTCACCTCTCTCCCTATACCTGCTCTTTAAATGGAGTATGGTCAGTCCATCTTTCCTAGTGAAGACAGCAGCACTACAGGTGCATAGTGCAGTAATAATGGTTAAATTCAGATAGTAAGGCGCTGCTATGGGAGTGATAAGCTCTAACTGTATGTAACAATTATGCTTCCATATCCCATATTTCTGCATCTTTTTGAGAATAGCTGTATATTTTGTAACTAATAACATTGTTCTGGAGGCACACTTTATATGGTTCCCATGTGTTTAAAAAATGAAATGTACATGTTTCTCCAGTGGACAATGTAGAAAAAAATATGTTGCAGGCGTTACCTTTTATTGGACTAGAAAATTATTTCTGAGACTAGCTTCTGAGAGATAATACAGTCTTCTTCAGGTCAGGTCAGACTGACCTGACATGAAGAAGAGAGTATTATCTCAACAAAGCTAGTATCAGAAATCATTTTGTTAGTCCAATGAAAGTTATCACTTGCAACATATTTGTTGTTTTTTTTTTCTTCCACATATGCTTCCCCTATTATGCTTGCTGACTTGTCCCTAGTATAATTTTGAGAGAAGAAAAGTTTGAGGTCTCCTTCAACCAAGCCTGAAAAGAAGTGCCATTAAGGAGTAATGGTTCTAATCTCCATGCTAGGGATTTTGGGGAAGGGGGCCACTTGAAAAGTAATCACAAATGGAATAAAGTCCAAAATAATGATCTTGTGGATTTTTGAGGTGACTGCATAAAAGAGGGGGGACAATAACTAGAAGTGTGGTTTAGAGAAGTAATGGTGTTTGTGCACATCAGTTAGCTGCCATTCTTCTGTTCAAGCATGCTTTGTAATGAGTTGTGTCAGGCTCTGAGTGCTTCTGTGTGCAAGTCTCTGATGCCAGATCTATGCTCTAACTCATGATTTAATGTGAGTTTAAAGACTCGCTTCCCATAACGGTTGGAAGGGAAGAGTGGAGAAAATCTGCCATTGTCTGGTTGAAATTGTGAAAGAACTCTGGTGAATCTCAGTTAAGGGCATAAACACTGATCAGCACCAGAGGTCCTTACATGGTGTCCATCTGCACAATTAATCAATGACCTCTTTGTCTTTACTACAATTGGTAAACTTCTCTTTCAAAGATTTGTATATCAGGATTGACACCACATTTGCTGTGAGGATCAATGCTATGTTATTCTGCACCCATCCATTCACATTTTAGTTTCTTCACTTTCATAATGGTCAGAGGTTTCTCTTGATCAGGTTTTGGACATGGGAGAGGACTTTTTTTTTTTACATATGATGGGGCTAGTTAAAGGCCTGGGTTCCACATGGGGCCTCTCAGGGAGCACAGAATTGAAAAAAGTTGACAACCCACCACAACTAGTTTACCACTCCCATTGAGTAGATGAGATGCAGTGCTGAACAAAAAAAAATGTGTCAAGAACCCTGAGTACACACAGCCCCCTAGCACATTAGGAGTCATCCGTGATGTAGCATCATATTGAGACCATGAACACATTAATTCTGAGAAGAGAACTGTGAAAAGCATTTTCCCCAATGGGGTTCAGTATAGCGTGTGTTTGAACAAGACCAAAGAAAAGATATACACAAAAGTTAAATACAGAAAAACATTTTACTACAGATGCAGTAGGACGTACTGTAAGGTGAAACCTTGGTGACATCAAGTTACTCAGGTTATGATCAAAATGCCACATATGGGTATGGTATAAATCCAAAGGTACAAGGAACAGCTAGGCGGGACAAGGACAATGAATCAGCTATTCTCAGAAGGAAAAACACAAGTACTGGCATTGAGTCTACTCTCTTATTATTATTATTAGTATTACCCAGCACAGAGTTATACTTAATCAGAAGTTCCATTGTACACCCACCTACATAGAGCAATGCTAAAGAGAGGATGGGTGGCAAGGAATCTAACTGCAGGCAGGCAATAACACAATGCAGTAATTTCTCCATGAACTGCTATGTGACTGTCTCTGCCCAAGGGCCTTAAAGGGAAGGTTCCCTCATCCTTTTTTCTTTATACCTGTGTAATTTGTAGTCATGGATAATTATTGCATTTATTGCACTTTCCTAATTTCAACAGAATTTAAATGTAAATGAAGTCAATTAAGTCTGATGTGAAAACCAGCATGACTCCACTGCAAACCTTGTAACCTGATTCGTGCAAGGCATCATGGGATTTTATAATGCCTTAGAGGTAATATCTGTATTTCTACTGTATCAGTCAGTGCTGTTGATGCCTTCTACTGTCAATGTTTCAAGCAGCCAAACCTCTGCTCTTTATCACCAGAGGTAAGTGTCTTTGTGCTGGTTCAGTATCTTGGTGCTAGGCTCTTTTTTTTTTCCTTTTTAAAAAAAAGCATTTTTTCCAACTCATATATACTTTAAATTATGACAAACAGTAGAGTACTTACTGTAATATGAAAATTCTTATTGCAAGCACAAGACAGTAACATAGAGACAGCAGAGGACATGAACAACACTGACTGATACTGTAAAACTACTACAGGGTTTAGTTGCAAAGCATCAAAAAATCCCAGGATGCCTTACATGAGTCAGATTATGACCTTTGCAATGGAGTCAAGAAGGTTTCACACCAGACTTAGTATCTTCATTTGCATGTAATTCTTTTGTGAAATTTGAATGGTGCAATGGAGGCAATCAGTGTTCATGCCTTCAAAGCAAAGAACAAGTCAAATTAAACTGTTCCACCAGTGAGTTGGTATGGCATTATTTTTACAGTTGGCAATGCATCGGCAAGTCATACTGCATTGTTTTCCAGTGCTTAACCAGCTCAAGAGCTATGTTTGTAAAATGTTTTTGCAACTCAGTTAGAATTCATCTGCAGTCCAGTCACAATGTAATGCAAAACTGCATTTTAACACATAAGAAACAGTTTGTGCAGGGATTTGTATTAGATCACACAACACTTAAACAACTCAGTCAGAAATGCTAAAACAACTCATTGGAGGAACAGTTTAATGAGACTTGTACTATACTCAGGTAAACAGAAAAAAAGATGGTTGATGGCCAGCATGACACATAAACACAGGTACTAGAGAGAACACAGCACAAAAAAAGAAAATAAATGCTTATTTGGATTTTTTAAAACATTTAGAATGCTAATAGCCACCATTTAACCAATAAGGCATGACCAGGGGTTAGATTAACAGTCTGTTAATAGCCCATTCGGGTGAAATGTGGCACGAGGCACAGCCGAGTGCCATATTGCCCCTAGGGGGTGATTAACTGACTGTTAATCTAACTCCTGGGAGTGCCTTATTGATATTATAAAAAACCCACCAAAAGAAAAGAGTTTAAAGTATACCTTTTCAATGTTTTCCTCACTTAGAGGGAGATTTTTAATAAAATAGTTCTTCCACCAACAGTTTAAGAATGCTGGTTCAAAATCAGAATGCATCATTCCAGACATTCAGCAGGGCTAGAGGAAGAAATGCTGACAGAAAGAATTCATGTGCCATGGTGATCAGGCTGTACATAACAGTATAAAATGGATTAATGTAAGGCTGTTGAAATCCTAACAGCCAATCAGATTGCAGCATTTCTGAGACTCTTTTTATAATTTGTGTTTCAAATCCTATTTAACTTCACCATAAAACTAATCACAAATGCCTTCAAACAGTACTGTTTTTTTTTAAAAAAAAGAATGAAGCCCACCAGTATGAAACGCAGTGTGATAGGTTTACTGCATGACTAAATGGATAAACTCTGTGACAGGGCTCATATTAGGCCCTGTCCCATGTGTGTTATATAGAAGGAAACCAGAAGGAAGAATCTTATTACTGTCTCTACCTCTATATTGTCATTCTTTCTTTTAGACTGTGCAGTTATTACGTCTACTGTACTATCCCCTGATTTTTTAGTTTCTCACTTGCTGGGTTCCCTGCTACATAACACAGAGATAGTGAAATGATGGCTGAGACAGGCAGCTATGACAGAGTGTGACATCAGACTGATGTAATTGGTCACAGTGGTCTAGCCACCTACAAGATGCATCACAGTGGTTGGCCTAGCAACAAGACGGGTCACATGCTTGGCAACCGGCAGCTGTAACTGTAATAATGCTGGTTGTGATGTCATACTAATTGAGACATCATGCTGTCTGTATAATCTGATGTCCTGAACTGAATTAGTCAGTCTATGTCTCAGTCTGTCACAGTGTGTGCCTGAGTTTGTGTCTGTGTGAAGACTCGCCTGCAGCCAGTGAGGAGAAGGAGAAAGATGTTCAGCAGAGGACAGGTTGCTTATTTCCTGCTAGAGAGATTGATCTGGAGACACTAGATGAGAAATGCTGATATTTTCCAATTAGTTTATTTGTTTTAATTTTGTGTATAATAAATCACCACTTGTGGTTTTTCTTCAACTTCTCCTGGACTGCTCATGCTTCCTGACCTATAAGCCTCCAAAATATTTTGTGTTAGAGGTATCTGGTTTAGTCACAACTGGTGTTATTCTGAGTGAGAAGCCACACCACATCCAAAAACCTCACTACAAACTCCCATTGAAATTACATTGTTTATGGCAGTAACTCTACTGCAGAACTCTGCAGCACTGTGCTTCCTCCTGGTGGGCTTCACTGCAATTTGAAAGTTTTTTTTTTCTCCTCTGCTTTCAGAGAAATCTCTAGCCTGCCTGCTATGGTCTACCCTTGACCAACCACCCGCTCACTCTTTGCTCGACAGCCAACCTGCTGGCTGCTTGCTGGTTCCCTCTGTAAATGGCTCATTGTTTTGGCAGTCACTGACATTTATATATTTGTTTTATATTTGTACTCTTCCCAAATGCTGCCAACATTCTTGCTTTGTGGCTTCTTCCAGGACTGCATTGCTGAGAATTCCTTTCCTGATGTAACTGAGTGTCTCCAGCCTCGAGTGCTGAAGACATTATCAGGGTCTCCTCACCCGTACTTCCCATCACTACAAATTGAAATTAATGCCAGTTCCAAATACCAGATTTTCAGTGTAATTTAATTTGTCCTCATCCTATGGATTTTCAATGAGACTGGGGAAGGAGAGGGAGTTTTGCCATGACAGCCACTTGGGGAAAAAAACAACCTAAAACTGCAGAAGCCACTGTAGGACAAAAGTCCTTGAATAAAAAAATATACAGACACTGAGGCAAGTGGAGGAATGATTTTATTTAAAATTAACAAAAATATAAAACTTTTTTGTACTTCATCCTATAAATAATGATTTGGACATGTATGTACAAAACCGATGCCCATTTTATAAGTGCAGTAAGACATGACAGGATGTGCACTACACACTTCTAGTGCATGGCCAAGAGCTGAAGGCACTCAGCCTGCAGCTTCATGCCTCACTACACCCCTGGCCATGCACTAGAATTGTCTAGTGCACTTCCCATTATGTCTTGTTGCTTACATATATATGTATATGTATATCTACTATAAAGAGTTGCAGTTACAATACATTATCAAATTGTTTGCCCATATGATGGCCAGATCCATAACTCACACATGGTAATGCTACAAGTGAGGCCACATAGAGGTGCAGCACCTGCCATGGCACTAAAGGCAGGGTTTTACCTCTTAGATGGAAGTACCTGGAGGGGTACCAGGAGTTTGACTGAGTAGGAGTTAGTGTTCAGGGGGTGAGGGTAAGATAGGGCCCATTGCAAGGAATGGATGATGTCTGACAAAGTAGGAAGAAGGTCCCACTGGGTATACGAGGGCATAAAAATATGGTAAATGGAAAACAGAATGTTATAAGCCCGGCACAAACTCTGTGGAGGTGACAACTTCAGAGAATGCCTTTGGCTGCAGAAAGAATCAGTGCATATTTCACCTCAATATTTTCTACAGAGGTTTGTGGAGACTTTTCACATCCAGATAAGACATTCAAGGGTTTGGCAGAGGGCTTTTGCAGCACATTAAATTTTTCTGCTAAATGAGTTACTGTACAGCTAGGTGAGTTGAAGGTTAACAAATTACAAAGTACTTGTAGAGTTAAATGATGAAATACCTGGTATGCTGGCAATTATCTTTGAGAACTCACTAGTACTGCAACTGTTAAGTTACCTGAGGACTGGAGGAGGGGGGAAATGTGTCTCCTTTGTTTAAAAAGGTAAGTATTGATGGCTAAGTTAACCACAGTCCAATGAACCTAACCTCATTTGTTGAAAAGTACTAGACTTAAGCAAGGATTAGATTACAGCACCTCCTAATAGGTTCCAATTATTAAAGTCAAACATAGATTTACTAAGGAGAGATCATGCCAGAGTAACTTGCTGGCCTTCCTTGAGGAAGCAACAAAGGAACTAGACAAGGGAAAGTTAGTTGGAGTAATATACTTAAAATTCAGTTAGGTGGTTCACACATATCCTCATCAGTGGTTGGTTATCCCGTTTTGAAGTATACAACACTTGAAATGATGTGAAATATAGCAAAATTAAGAAAGAGCTGATTAAGCCAAGGACCTGGCAGACTGTGGTGCATGGAATAATATTGGAATGGAAGAAAGTCACCAGTGGGGATCAACCTGGGTTTGGTATTGGGATCCCTACTGCTCAATATTTTTATTGATGACCCAAGTCAGAGGTCTCAGAATTTTGATAATGATTCAGCTGCTTCTCATTTGGGGTTTTAAAGTAAAACAGCAAGTGTACCTTGGCATTGTTTTTTTGAAGCTATTAGTACACTTGTTACACCAAACATAATGAATGAGAATTTAATGTCACTGCTTATATTATTTGATAAATTCTCTGTCAAATGGTTGAACCATTCCTCCTTGTTCATGCAGTCTACCAAAGGTCTGAATTCCTTCATTCAATTTACAGAATTTTAATGTAGTGAAACTCAATAAGCTCACAGTTCAGAAATACAATACAACCTCTGATTTCCCCAGGCACTTCAACAGCTGAGTACACAAAGCCACTATGATTTGTTGCCTTGTTCAGTTATCTGTTCTTATGGAAAATATATTTAGATGAGTTTTTGAACTGATGTCAAACGTTACTATACTTCTACATCTGAAACCCCTGAACCTCTGTGAAACTGCTATTGCCTGAAGCTTGACAATCTGAGTAAAGCAAAAAATATGGAATATATGATATGGAAATGTGGCTACTGTATCTGCTGAATGAGAGTTTTCCTGAATGTGTCAGAAACTCTTTTAAAATTAATTCTACATAGGATTCACACCACTATGTGTATAGCATGCACTTAAAATTTGTACTAACATCTTCCGAAAAGCCACATTGGAAATAATTACTTATAAGTCAATTCTTTTCCCCATGCACCTCTCAACTATTATACATTAAGCATAATACTCCTGCTTTCAGCACATCATCGTAATCTAATATTTTTCAGGAAAAAAGGTGCTATAAAAGAAGGGGAAATGCTATGAAGATGGGGTGGGGGTCAGGAGAGATGTGAGGAAAAATTTCTTCTCAGAAAGAGTGGTGGGTTCCTCAAACAGCCTTCCAGCAGAGGTAGTGAGCTTGAAAACAGTGGAGAGTTTCAAAAATTCCTGAGATAGGCACAAGGGAATCATAGAAGTAGGGGGGGCAACACCATAGAGCAAGTGAGTCTACAACAAAATTAAAGGTAGGAAAAAAAATGGGCAGACAAGGTGGGCCAAGTTGCCCTTATCTGCCATCTGATTCTATGTTTCTATATCTCTATTCTAAACAGGATACGTGTTGCTCTGCATTGTAAAACAGGATCGGGTAGTGTGTTCTGGACCCTGGATTGCCCCCACCACTTCCACTAACCAGCTTGCCCTCCTCAAGCTAGTGAGAAAGAAACAGATATCTATTGTTGGTTTCCACTGACAATGGGGCTCCCCCATGATACCTGCTTCCCTCCTTCTCCACTATGACACATCCTCCATCCCTTTCACTGAAAATTACAGTTCCAACTGTCAGCCTCAGTCTAGTACCCTACCTGTCCTTCTTAACCAGCTCATCCATATCTAGTGCCCAAGTTGTTAGCTTATTTTCCCCATCCTCCTCCTCTGCTGTAACAGGGTTGGAGAGGTGATGCCCAAGGTACTAGACATAGTCACTTAAAAGGGCTAAAGGTTTTCATTAATTTACTGAAGGGTGAAAATGATCTGACATGGCTTAAAACACCACAATCCCCAAATCACAGATGAAAGTGCCGAATGCAGCATTGGGTCACCTTTACACTCTCTAATAAGGAGGCTGTCAAGCCAAATAACAATGAAACTAGCCAGGAAAATAAAGCGAACAAAAGAAGAAATGGAAATGCATGTTATGTGATGCCAGAAGTATGAACAGTAAGAAAGAGGATGTTGAAGTATTACTTAGTGTTTAGGATATTAATATATTTGCTATCACTGAAATGTGGTGGTCGGATATAGACACATGGCTTAACAACATTGTAGGATCTGACAGTTTTAGAAGGGACCAAACAGGAAAAAAGGTGCAGATGAGTGCCAGTTTATATCAAAGACTGTCTAAGAGTTGAGGATTTGGGGGAACTGCTGGATAGTGAGCAAAATATACTAAGGCTCAGAATTAAGAAAAATTATATTTTGAAAAGTGTCTATCCTTGGAAATTTGTTATAGACCACTGAATCAGATGGATGTGTTTGACAAAGTTATGCATCAAGTGCCATTGTCCTAATGGGAGATCTTAACTTACTTGGGATTAACTGGTCTGTTCTTGAGGCCCAAACAAAGTTTGAAAAGGAATTCTTAAGAGTACTGTGTGAAAATGATCTTATGCAGTATATTATAATACCAACAAGAAATGAAAATATCCACAACATTGTTGTTAGTAATATTTCAAATGACATTAAAGAATGAGTCATGAGCAAACTATTGAGTAACAGTGATCCCAATATGGTCAAGTTTAGATTAAACAGGAAATTTGTTAATGAAAAGAGAATTACAATGGGCAGGAACTTCACTAAAGCTAACTTCAAGGGTTTGAAGAAAGAATTTGAAGTATGGAAATGGAGAAGAGAGTTTGGAGGGGAAAGGTACTAAAGAAATGTGGGGTATTTAAAAACCAAACTGAAGGAATTGAAGGTAAGGTACCCAGAAAGCATACCGAAATATAGTAGAGGGGGCAAGTATAGCATGGCTCAAACTTAATATTAAGAAAGTATTAATTCAGGAAAAAAGCTATATAGGATAGCAAGGAATAAAAACACATTATTGGATTTGAAAACGTATAATGAAGTACAGGGAAACCGCATATTTAAAATTAAAGAAGCAAAACAGTGAGCAGAAAATGAAATTGCAGAAAGATCCAAAAACAATACTAACATGTTTTATACCTATGTGAATTCTGAAAAAACAACATCTAGAAATGTGGGGCCAATATTGGAGGAGGATAGAGTCTTAAATGAGAAGCAAGACATGGTCAACACAATAAATAAATACTTTTGCTCAGTATTTAACCCTTCTTTCAAACAAGCTGTGAATAATATAGGAGAAGAAAATAAAATCATAATTGACAAATCAAAGGCAATGGACAGGTTAAAAGATCTGAACTCATTTATGTTAGCCGTCCCTGCTGATATTCACCCTAGGGTCCCTAGGGTCCTGTAAAAGCTCTCAGTCAACCTTTCCGAACTGCTCAGTCATGTATTTGAGGCCAGTGTAAGGGAGGAAGTAGTTCCAGATGACTGGAGGATAAAACAGTCATACCCATCTTTAATAAGCATTTGTCAATACCAGACATTTGCTGGCAGGTATGTGCTGTATAGGTGTTTGGTGCTGATTGGCAGTATATGAAAAGGTTTTTAAACTTTACCTTTTTTAAACCTGACCACAACTTTTGAAGATTCTTGTTTTAGGATTCAGCTTATAGACATAACATACATCATTTATAATATATTGGCCGAAATGTCATTTTGCACCAGAGTGCAAAAACACATCTCATTCAGGATTTAAAAAATGACACATCATGTTTTATGAGGTGGTGTAGAAAAATACCTATGTTGAAAGTTTGGAGCCAAAATATTAAAAATTAGCTAAGTTATAAGTGAACACTGAAATACTGTATGTAACCTTCAGTCACAACTATTAGATGCAGGTAATTACAATGCTACAAGGAAAGGGTGTTGTGGTTGAGGACTTGTTAGCCCAATGTAACAGTGAAAAGCAAAAACAACCGCACTCCCAGAGCCAGGTCATGTATAGGCACGAATATCTTCTAAATGGTGGATACAAAAACAATAAACTACTTTATTTAGCAAGGTCCAGTGGACTTTTTTAATACACTGAAGGGGTTCCTTAGTTAGGGTGTCATACTAAATTGATCCAAAATTCTTTTAAATCTTTAACCCTTACATTTATAGTGCATAATTCATAAACAGTGCCATCAAGGTCCAAATGGAAAGACAAACAAAAATATAGTTTTGAAAATAATTTGGCAGTATTAGATCCAAAATTATAACAAAACAACTAACGTCTTATAATACCATACAGAGTTAATAATTCTAACTGCATATATGGTTGTAACAATAGCAAAGCATTTCCTTTTAAAAAAACAGTATATTGTCATGCTTTCTATTCTTTTTATACTCATTAGAGGATGAATTCATTTTTCTGTATAACTTGACCAGTTTTTTTAATAATCAATAAAGATTCTTATGTTATTCCATTATAAACCAGATACAGAAAAGAAAAGAAAAGAAAAGAAGAAAACAGGAAAACAGTATACTCTATTCATGTCAAATATGGATTGGGTGGTTTGGGAGACAAACCAGAGTTGGGAGCATAAGTATTAGGAAAAGAATATTTAGACCATACATTACTTTCTACCCCAGCACAAATAACCAATCCATCCTGGTATTTAAGAACTTGGTTATTTCAGTGTTAACAAAAATTACTGATAATGACGAAGGTCCATATTTTTACAATATCTTAGCACAAGAACAACGGCCATTAAAAGAGCTGCAGGAAAGGCAGGATGTAATTTTTAAGCTAGCAGATAAGGGGGCTAACTTATTATTATGAGTAAGGAATTCTATAAAAAATGTTTTGGAACTGTTACTTAACATAGATAATTATGTCAAACAATACTAGCCCACTGACTGAGTATAAAAAGGAGCTGTCTTCACTATTAAGAAGGGCAGTACACTTAGGGGAAATCACTGAGATGGAATTTAATTTCTTACTACCAGAATGCTTAATAACCTCTATTATTTACGTTCTACCCAGGATTCACAAAGACATTACAAATCCAATGGGAGACCAATAATCTCAGAGGTGGAGTCTCAAACTGATAACCTTAGTAAATTTAAAGATTTCTTTCTTCAGAGAAGTGTCTTGTGTTTAAAATCACACATTAAAGGCACCATGGATGTGCTCAGTAAACTTTCAACCTTGAGTTGGCAATTTAACTACAAATAAGTTACCATTGATGTGGACTCCCTTTACGCCTCGATAAGACATATAGATGGGGTAAGTACATGGATGCACATAATACAAAAGGATCCACTAAAAGGACAGAAGTCAATCAACTTTTTTATTTATTTTGTTTTTGTTGACCGGGAATGGAGAACTAGACAATTCTGCCTATTTTCAGCCTTGTCCCAGGACAGAGAGAGAAATACAGATGGATGCCAACTGACATTGAACCAGATTAGGTTGTTGGTGGTTTTTGTAGTGAATGGGGGAAATTTGGCCAGAACACTGGGACAATTCCCTGAATTCATCTTAAGCCATAGCATGGATAACACAGAAACAGTTTTCTGAAGGATACAGCAGTAGAGATCTCTAAACCTCTTGCACACTTCTTTAATATGAGTTTAACTCAGGGAATTTTCCCTAGCAAGTGGAAAAGGGCTAAGGTCATTCACATTTTTAAAGGGGGAGACTCCTCTAATCCCACAAATTACAGGCCTATTGCCCTGTTATCAATCATTTCAAAACTGATGAAAGGCATGGTTCATTCTCAACTCATGGGATACCTGGAGAAGTATAAAAGGATAACACCAGTCCAATATGGGTTGAGGAAGGGATGGTCCATGGAGACTGTGCTTATGAACATTTATGACCAATTGTTTACCCTTCTCAGGGAAGGTCGGTCCATGGGCATGGTCTTCATGGACCTGTCCAAAGCTTTTGATGTGGTAGAATATGGAAGACTCTTGACCTGCCTAGAAGCTATTGTTGTAAAGAATGAACCCCTTGTTTGGTTCAGATCATATTTAGAAAATCATTCACAAATGGTATCTATAGGCAACATAAACTCTGATCTGGTCCCAATAACCAAGGGTGTACCCCAGGGCTCTATATTGGACCATCTGATGTGTTTAGTGTATATGAATAGCCTTCCTAGATTTGTACATAATACACACATAACATTATATGCTGACAACACAGTAATAGTTGCAGAGGGAATAAATTCCCAAGATGTTGGGTCTAAACTCAAGGATGACTTTGAGTGTTTGAAACAATGGTTTGCATCTAAGGTGCTGCTTAATAATATAAAAAAGACTCAAAGTATGTTATTTCATACAAATAGGGGAATAAAGTAAACTTACCTCAACCTTTAGAAGTTAGGGCAAAGGATGGCTGGATCCTATCCAGGTACAAAGCTATAAGTACCTAGGAATAGAATTCAACCACCAATTAAACTTTGAGCTTCACATTGACTCCCTGGTAAACAAGGTGGTGAGAAAGTTGGGAGCCATGAGATGAGTATCCCATTGCCTGACTAGGAAAGTTTGTATGGCAGTGGCTAATCAGCTACTGGTTCCCTTCCTAGACTATGGAAGTCATATATTTAATAATAGTACAAAAAATCATTATGTAGGCTAGATGTGACTTATCATAAAATAGCCAGATTTGTGCTAAAAAGTGGCTTTAATGTTCACTGCTGTACATTCTATCATGATGTAGCCTGGAGTTCACTTCAACAAAAAAGAGATAATGCTTGGGCCATCCTTTTATTTAAAAGTCTAAAATTTGGTGAGCCTAGGAGGTTAGTTAGCTCATTTGAATGGACAGACCATAAATTCTTCTTGAGGGACAAAAATGTGTGCATGAAGATTCCTAAAGCTAGAAATACATTTGGGGAACTGACTTTTAAATAAAAAAGCAATGATTGTTTGGAATAACTTTCCAAGCCAGTGGAGGGTCTTGACTTTTTCTGTAGATACATTTGAACAACATGTTAAACCAAAACTGCATGAATGTCTCTGCTACTAGGGGCTTATTATATTGTTTTTGAACAAATTTCCTGGGATATATGCTGGCTGTTATGTAAATTACTAGTCTGTATACTGTACTTGAATTGTTCTCTTTATACGTGTGCTGTAATTTATTTGTTGTAACTTATAATGTTAAATACAGGAACATCTTGAAAACAGGGCTTGTTTGGCCCTATGGTGTAATATTTGCTTGTCAAATGCTTGCTGTATAAATAAAGTTGTTTTACTACTACTACTATTTTGAATTTGACACAGATTATTATCTGCAACTTTGTGGAGTGGCAATGGGGACATCCATGCCACCCTCTTTTAACAACCTTTTTCTGGGTAAATGGGAGGAGGACTTCATTTTCAATAAGACAGTTAACCAAAACCACAAAAATATTGTCACATGGTTACATTTTATTAAAGATATTTTATGTGTGTGGGATGGAGGAATGAAAGAATTTGAGAATTTTATGTTGTGGTTGAACAGACATGATCTAAACCTTAGGTTTACCCATAAAATCAGTCAGGGGCTGTGGACATGGCCTACCTAGACTTTAACAAGGCATTTGACACAGTCTCACACAAAAGATTAATATGCAAGTTAGCCAGCCTTGGAGTGGGTCCCAAGGTGGTAGCCTGGGTAAAAAATTGGCTGGACAACAGGATGCCGAGGGTAATAGTAAACGGAATCCACTCTGAAGAAAGGGGGGCTACTTATGGGGTACCGCAGGGTTCAGTACTGAAACCGGTCCTCTTTACCATCTTTATAAGTGACACTGAGGAGGGACTGGAAAGAAAAGTATGTCTCTTCACAGACAACACAAAGATCTGCAACAGGGTTGATACACAAGGTGAGGTGGAAAGGATGAGAAGGGACTTGGCAAGGTTGGAGGAATGGTCAAAAGTATGGCAGCTTAGATTCAATGCATAGAAGTGCAAAGTAATGCACCTGGGAAACAAAAACCCAGGGAAAGAGTACACAATGGGAGGGGTACTAACAACAAGAAGAATGGGACAGGACTTGGGAGTAGTCATATCAGATGATCTAAAGTTAGGCAATCAATGTGAAAAGGCAGTAAGGAGGGCTGGTGGGATACTGGGATGCATAGGGAGAGGAATCACCAGTAGAAAACAGGAAGTTGTTATCCCTCTGTACAGACAGTTGGTGAGACCACATCTGGAGTATTGTGTGCAGTTCTGGAGACCCCATCTCCACAAGTACATAGACAGCATGGAGGTAATCCAGAGGAGGGCAACAAAAATGGTGCAGGGTCTATACCAGAAGCCATATGAAGAAAGATTAAAGGAGCTTAATTTATATACCCTAGAGGAAAGGAGTGAATGAGGGGAAGGGCATGATAGAAACATTTAAGTACCTCAAGGGAATTAACAAAGTCCAAGAAGGTTGCATCTTTTAGAAAAAGAAATGTGCAAGAACAAGGGGGCACAATTTGAAGATCAAGGGGGATGGCTCAGGGGCAATGTGAGGAAGTATTCTTTCATAGAGAGGGTGCTGGACACAAGGAACAGCCTTCCAGAGGTGGTATTGGGTTAAAAAACAGTGGGGGAATTCAAAAATGCATGGGACAGACATAAGGCAATTAAAGTGGGGGGTAGGAGGAAGTAGTCTGTTGGTTTACTAGGATCTGTAGCTTATCTGAAAGTTAGGGAAATGGGCAGACTGGGTGTGCCAAGTGGTCCTTATCTGCCATCAAAGTCTATGTTTCTGGAGAGATGGTATCATAATGATGTAGTAAATACAGCACTCAAGAAAGCAGCAGATATAGACAGTAAGAAAATAGTAATGCAAAACAGAAAACTATTGATGAAACTAAACCCATTTGCTTCAGTACACAATTCAATCATTTGGCAGGGGTTATTGGTAACACAATATACACATTTTGGCCAATATTACTGATTGATGACATACTGGCCAGGCACATTGGAAACAAACCAAGGGTAACATTCTGCAAAAATCAGAACATTAAGGACATTTCCAAAAGTCAATTTCCCAGGAGTAATGGTGGGAGTGAAACTAGGTTACCCACCAAACCCCCTGGTTGATTTTTGCTCATAACCTTCAGCCACAACCTGGACATTTTACCATATCTGTACACCTACTTTTCTGTAGAGCCTTCTTATTATCC
This sequence comes from Neoceratodus forsteri, assembly GCA_016271365.2. Taxonomy (NCBI): domain Eukaryota; kingdom Metazoa; phylum Chordata; order Ceratodontiformes; family Ceratodontidae; genus Neoceratodus; species Neoceratodus forsteri. Next base: position 877,875,493 of record CM028134.1, on the reverse strand, counting down.
CACCTGGCAAACCCGATGTGTGAATATTTTCAAATCCCCACCAAAGTATCATTCTGTGCCACAGAAATGTAATTCTGCACCATATGTATGAGAATACATTTTTGCTTAGATCTGAAAAATGACAGCTGTCACATTTGTAAAGTATTGTGAAAAATTGGCTATGTTAAAAATTTGGGGTCAAATTATTTAAAATTACCAAAGTTACGAGTGAGCATAGAAAAATTTCAATGTATGCACATAACCTTTCCATTTTTATATACAGTATTTTGACCCCAAATTTTCAACATAGCCTTCTTATGACCTTACCTCATGAACAAGGGTGATGACAATTTTCAAATCGTGCCTGAAAGTTGATTTTGCCAAGTGACTGCAAAATCTCTCTTTAGGCTTGAGCTGCATAATTCCACTGTCATTGGCCATGAGGCAGGGTCCCAAAAAGTCCATGTTGAAAATCTGGGGTGAAAATATGCAAAAATGACAAAGATATGCATCAAAGTTCAAAAAACCATTGAAATACAATGAACCACATTTACCTTAGTTTCTCTCATTGCAGTCAACGGTTCCAGTGGTACCCTTATGGGTTCCCGTGGCTCACTATCCCGACACTCACCTGCCTGGGAACTATTGTCCGACAGGTGCAGTGTCTTGATAGTGAGCATCCTGATGGTAAACTAACTGATGGATGTTGACAGGAGTAAGGTAGCGGATGTGACGGGTTGCTACCTTACCCCTGCAGCTGCACGTGAAGGGACAGTTGTGTGGGGGAGTTGGCTGAGCTGCTCTGGTGGTGTACAGAGCTACACTACCAGAAGCTCTGCCAGCATGATCCCTCAGACCTGGGCTCTGGTCCAGGCACCTTCCTTTTAAGGAACCTCATCCCCCATAACTAATATTTTTTTACTCCAGGGTCCGCTCCCCCTCAGAGTTAGTTATTTTAGTTATGAGGGTTGCAGAGGGTGAAGCATCCCTTCATTATCCACTTGATTTCATTCATGATGCCCGACATTGTAGTGTTGAGCATATGAACTGTTTGGGGCTGTGGATTTTGGGCCACTATACTCAGGATCCTGAGACTCAGATTCTTGAGTTTAGGTATTACATAATACATCCATTCCAGCAACAAGAAGTGTCTCTAATTAGAGAGTGGATCTTTGCCCTATGACCTCTTCAAGTGAGTGAGGGTGTGTGAGGGTGCACTGGGTGTGTGTGGGGTGGTGGGTGCTGAGTGGGAGGTGAGGGGTGAGAGATCAGATCAATGAGGGACCATTTTTTCTAGGTAAAAAAAAATGAGGGATTTTTTTTTATTTCAGAACACAAGGACAGTGATTAGAGGGTGTTGATGCCACTAGACAACAAGAAAAGACAAAAAAAAAAACTAATGGGGATGGCAATCAGAGGTTAGGGGGTGCTACTAGACACCTGGGAAAGATTCATCAATTATGGGGATGGCAATCAGAGGTGGGGGGCTGCAACTAGACACCAGGGAAAGATAAATCAATTACAGGGATGGCAATCAGAGGGTGGGTGGCTGCCACTAGACACCAGGGAAAGATAAATCAAATACAGGGATATCAATCTGAGGGTGGTGGGTTGCTAGGCATCAGGGAAAGACAAAAAACAAACAGAGACAGCAGTCAAAGGGTAGGAGTACCAGTAGACAGCAGGGAAATATAAATCAAGTATTGGGATGGCAATCAGAAGGTGCAGGGTTCCACTAGACACCAGAGAAAGATAAATCAGGTACAGATATAGTGATTGGAGTGTGGGGGGTGCCACTAGACACCAGAAAAATATATGTCTAGTATTGGGATGGGGATTGGAAGGTGGAGGTGCCACTAGACACCAGGGAAAGATCAGTTTTGATTATTTTATTAAACCCTGAAACTGCTCAGCCCACTCCAATTGACCATGCATGATGCCAAAGTGCACTCAGAGCTGTAAATGGTGCTGAGGCTTATGCACGTACCACTGCACCCAAGTTTTATTTATTTATTTATTTATTTATCAAGTTTAGGATTACAAATACCTTTGAGCCTTGGCTCTTTTACAAATGTTCCACATCAGAGAAATACAAATTATGGGGAACATCAAGACAGACATTACAACAATGTGGACATTGCAAACAGAGTACAGATTAATACAATTCAAGGGTAGCATTGTAACAAGGCAGCCAGCAGCATTTGTCAGAGAAAATAGACAACAGATACAAAGTGCCAGAGTCACAGGGAGAGGGAAGGGGGGGAGAAGGAATGTAGGAAGGGTGGGGAGAGGGTGAAAAGTGCAGCATTGGGTATACCAAGATGTAAGGGTAGAATCCAGTGAGGAGGGGAGGAGGGGACCACTAGAGCAGGAAGGGAAGTGGAGAAACAAGGTTAAGTTGAGCAGTTACAGGAGCTGTTCGTAGTGAGATAGTCCTGGATCCTAGTTTTAAACATGCCAATTGTTGGGGCAGAGGAGATGGTGGGGCTGAAGCTATTGAACCAGAGTGGCACTCGATAAGCAAAAGAGCACTGTCCCTGTGAAGTGTGACAGTGGGGGACTTTCAGTAGCTGTACTGTGGCTCTCCTAAGGCACCATTTGTTAATTCAGTGTTGTAACAGAGTTGAGACCCCAGAAAGTGCAAGGCCAAGGTAGATTTTTTTCGCCATGGAGGAGGTGAGAAACTTTATGCAGTTTGATAGTTGGAGCCAGCCGGTCTGAGTGTACAGGTCACATGTGTGGGTGAGACGGTGAGCACCAGTAATGAGCCGACATGCCTTATTTAAGGCAGTTGAGAGGCGTCTAAGGGTTGTGGTTGTGGTCGAGCCATAAATGATGAGACAACAGTCTATTGCAGAGATCACAGAGCTCAGGACTGCAACCTTCAAAGCTTCTAGCTTGAGGTGTGGTCTGTGTTTGTAGAGGAGACCAAGCCATGTATTAGCAGCTCTAGCTACCTTATCTACATGAGGTCCATAGGAGATATTAGGGTCAAGCTGTATCCCTAAGTATTTGAAGGACCCCACCTGATCTAGAGTGTTCTTCCGGGTGGTGGAGATAGCCAAGTGGTGTAGCTTGTGTGGGTTATGAGAGCTGCAGAAGAGCATAGATTTGGTTTTCTTGTCATTGAGGTCCAGTTTATGATTAAGAAACCATGTCTCTACAGAACTGAAACCAAGTTGAAGGTTGTGTTGAAGAGTTGCAGGATCTTTGTGAGTGGAGAATACAACAGCATCATCAGCATATACTATGATCTGCTCAGAGCAGTGGTAAGGGAGGGAGTTTAGGAAAAGGCTAAAATGGAGGGAGCCCAGTATGGATCCCTGTGGGACACCCGAGCAAACAGGCAGGGTGTCAGAAAGAGCGTTCACCATTTTTACTCTCTGCGACCAGTTTTCTAAGTAGCTTTTAAACCAGAGAGAAGAGTTAGGTGATAGCCCGGCATTCAGTAGTTGGTGAATTAGTAGTCCATGGTGTACTGTATCTAAGGCCTTGGAGAGGTCGACGAAAATGTCCCCTGTGAGAAGGCCACTGTCAAGGATTTTGTGCAAAGCTCTAGTGAACTCAAGAAGGGCTGTGGTGGTGCTGTGACCTTTCCAGAAGCTGTGTTGTTGTGGACAAGGTATATTGTATTTATTCAAGTGGTCGGTAAGTTGATCAGCCACGATGCACTCGAGTGCCTTAGAGAGTGAGGGTGGTATGGAGATAGGGCGATAATTTTAGTGATTCATCTTATCCCCACTTTTATGGACGGGTGTCACAGTGACTGTTTTCCATAGGTCCGGGAATTTTTCACAGCTGAGAGAGAGGTTTAGGATTTTTGTTAATGGATGAATTACCTCATCTAGGGTGAGCAACAGAAGCTTAAGGTCCAGGGTGTTACTACTAGATCTAGATTTAGAGAAAGCTGCAGTAATATAGCGGTGAGCTTCATTCAGCCTTACCTCCCTGAAGTAGAAGAGGGGATGGTTAGACTGAGGGGCTGAGGTATTTGGGGAGTAGGCCCTGTTTCCAAAAAGTCATGGGGTAGAACAGCACTAACGTCTGAAAAAGCAGTGTTAAAGATGTTTGTGATCACCTTGGGATTAAGGGTTGAGGATCCATCAACCTTTAACATGGCTGGAGAGGTTTTTGGCTGCTTCCCTGTGACATCCTTGATACTGTCCCAGAAAGCATGATCATCTCCCCATGTATTGGTGAAAGCATCTTTGTAATAGGTGGATTTCATTAGCCGGATGGCTTTTGTGCAGGCATTTCATGTTTGTTTGTAATTTTGGATGTCCAGTTGTTTGCCAGTGGCCCTGGCAACTGCCCAGAGGTGATCCCTTAGTTTCAGCTGTGAGAGAAGAGCCGAGGTGACCCATGGGTTAGAGAGAGATTTTATTTTGCACATTTTAGCAGGGGCAAAGAGGTCACAGGCTTTGTTGAAAATTGATATGAAGTGATCAAGAGCCAAGTTGACATCTGTTGCTTCATAGATCAGTAGCCAGTCTTGTAGAAGCAGGTATTGTTTGAGATGTGGAAGTTTTCCATGAGGAAGGACTCTGCTAACGATAATTTTGGGAAGGGGCTTAAGGAATTTGTTAGACCATGCACACATGACTGGGGAGTGGTCACTGAGAGAGTCTGGGAGAACATTCGTACAAGAAATCTTTGTGGGGTGAGTGGTGAGGACCCAATCCAAGAGGGTACTGGTGCCAGTATTGTAGTTAATCATAGTAGGGGAGTTTACCATTTGCGTGAGGTTAGCAGCTGAGATGGCGTCTTTATAGGCACTGGTGCTCTATGCTAACCAGTTTATGTTGAAATCCCCTAGTAGAATAAGTTCAGCTTCTGGAGGAGGAGAGTTGATAAAGGTTAGGACATCATTGAAGCCATGTTTAGGGTCCCTGGGTGGGATGTATATGGAGACAATAGTCAGGGCTTTATGGTTGGGAACTAGGATGATTTTTATTGGCAGAATCTGGGCCGAGGCAGAAAGTGATGGAGCTGCTACAGGGTGCCAAGACAGGGAGTCTTTGATATAGATTGCGCAACCGCTGCCTTTTTTGGATATCTGGTCCAGCCTGTGGACATTGTAGCCCTGTATTGTTACTGCTGAGTCACGAACTTTAGACGTCAACCAAGTTTACACCACTGCAAGGATGTCAGGGTTGTGTTGGCATATGAAGGCTTGGAGTGCATCCAGCTTTGGTAGTAGGCTGCAGATATTAATGGTTGCAAGGATAAGGGCACCTGGAGTTTGTGTGTGGCCTGAGCTTCTAGGGCCAGGATTGGGATGGACGCTGCCTGAGATGAGAAGGAAGAGGAGTAGGAGTTTTGAGGAGGAGTAGGAGTTTTAAGGAGCAGAGTTGCAGCTCTTTGAGAGATAGTTTTGATCGTTGTTTCCGAGAGTAGATATTGCAAGGTTCCAGGTGGTATCCCATATGGACTGCAAGGTGGTACAGTGTAGAGAGGTGGCCACACTTGTTGAGAGTAGTGGTTGGGTTAAGTAACCAGGAATATCCAAATGGTGCACCAAGCACAAGTCTCGAGCGGAAGTGGAGAGTTCCCTTGGAGTAGCAGTGGAAATCAGAGTAGAGGGTGGCGGGGGTGGGGGTGGCTAGGACCAGGGAGAGAGAAGGGGGGGCAGGGCAAGGAGGAGGAGAAGGGGTGACAGAAAGGCAGAGAGAACCCACATGGCTTACGTACTAGAGAGAGATAGAGGTATAGCCCTCTACTGGTGAGAGGATATAATCTGCTAATGGAATAGTCAACAGTTAAAAAAAAAAGTTCAGCTAAATATGTTTCCAGGTACTAGAAAGAACTCAGGACTCAGGAAAGTAGCTAGTTTTTGGAAATGAGGCCTAAAAAGTACCTTAATTACACTCTGAAAATGAATCCGTGATACTGGGCATGCACGTAAGCATATTCCTATTCCTTACCCTTGGGATATGGATATGTGTATGTTCATGCCCAGTATCAAGGCTCCACTTTCAGAGCATCATTAAAGTACTTTTTAGCCCTCATTTAAAAAACTATTTTCCTAAATTCAGCTTTCTTTCTTGTACCTGGAAACATATTCTGCTGAGCTCAGATACAGTGGTCCATGCCTGAGCCTCTGCACCATTTATAACTGTAAGCATGCTTTGGCATTGTGCATAGAGAATTGGAGTGGGCAGTGGTGGTTTCAGGGTTTAATAAAATAAACAAAAACTACTAATTTTTATGGGGACTACATTGTTCCTAATTATATTATGGCATCACAGGGATTGATCCAATGAGTGAAGGCAGGTTGCTGATTTTACACTGACCATGTATGTAAGGACTGTCAGTGTCCCTTTAACAAAGACAAAGACAGACTCCTGACTTTAAAAGCTGATCAGCTGCTTGCTGACTGGCTTTGTGCAAATGAAAGGACCAGAGCCATCTCTGATTTGAGTGGCTTCGGTCCTTCCAAGTACACAAAGTTTATGCCCCTCAAACAGTGAGTAGCATCATGACCGCAGTGTGTGGTCATTGGTCTAGACTGCCGAGCCCCTTGGAGTTTTATCTGCAATTGGCTCAGCAGTGACACCTCCTCCCATCAAAATCCCCTTTTGGTGTAACAAAACGTTTCTTGTCTGTACACACAAGCAAACTTAAAAACAATGGGAAAAAAGAATGACAAGGGTAACTATTGACCAGTAAGTCTTACATCTGCTGGGGACTATGCATTAATGAAGGTCTGGGTATGTGCAACTCTGCACCCCTGGACAGATATGCAGGGACTGGCATTCCCAAATGCTGGCCGCCACTGGGTGCCTGTACATCACCCAACCCAACTGGGCATGCATGATCATGAGTAACAGATGGGTGACACAAGTGGGCACCCCAATGGATGCAAGGCCACAAAATATACCATGCACCCCAGACCACACAGTTGAAAGATTGAGATGCAACAAAATATTATTACAAGAAGTGCAGATATATAATACAACAATCAAAAAACAGCTTTTACACCTCAGTAGCAGGAGACCACCAGATGACCAGCAAAAGCCATCTCAACATTTTGCCTCAGAATGTGAGGCTTCAAAAAGGGACAGGTGAGCTGGGCCAGCATTCATGAACACTGACTACTGCCAGGCACCTGTCTGTCACCTTATTCTCCCCAGTGCGCATGATCACAGGGGGCAGATGGGGGAAACAATAAGAATGCCAGTCCTGCTCCTCCAGTGGCTCCCCTGCTCTGTGCACAGCAGTGGATAATGAGATTCCATGAGATGGTACTATTTAAAATAGATGGGCAAATGCCTAAAGCACAGCCCCCAGTTCTCCCTGCCTGCACAGAGGGCAGGGCAGCATCATAGGGGCAGTGTTCAATCCTGCCACAACTGGTAGGTCCAATGTGGTGGAGGCCTGCAACAGGTATGCCAGTTTCTGCTGCCATTTCCTGTGCCCCCTTGATCCACACTCTGCACCTTCATGAATGATGAGGACTATGGGCATGCCAGCAGACACACCCCTGGACCATCCGCACACATAGCTGCACAAACAGCCAGGGAATCAAGTGTGGAAGGGGCACACATATCTTCTGTGAATGATGCCAGATGTCTGCAGGACCCCCATTGCACAGCATTCTAACTTAGGGTTGCCTAAGCGCCATGCATCCAACATGCAGCTTAATTGTGAGTAAAATCTTCAAGGCAAAATTCACCGCAGAATGTAAGACTTCAACAGGGGACAGCCATTTAGTGGCCAGCATTCATGAATGCTGGCCATGGCAGGGTGCCTGTAGATGGCTCCACCCTTCCAGGTCAGCACAATGGTGTGGGGTGTTTGGGGGACGAAGACGGGATGCCTGTCCTGCTCCCATAGTGGATTCCCCATCTCTGCACAAAGCAGCTGATTGTGGTATTGATGGTACAGAACAATTTTAAATACATTGGTGAGTGTCCGAATGGCTGCCCCCAGCCCTCCCTGCCTATATTGAGTGCTGGGGCAGCACAGTAGAGGTGGTGTTTTATCCTGCTACAATTAGCAGGTAGGGGCATGCAATTGATATGGCAGGGACCCTTTTGTCATATGCTGTGCCCTCTCACCTGGCACTCTGCACCTTCATAAATGGTGTGGAGTATATGCACATCAGCAGATACACCCCTGGACCATCCACAAATGTAGCTGCACTAACGGCTTGGGAATCAAGTGCAGAAGAGTCACATATCCCTTCCTTGAATACAGCTGGAGGTCTGTGGGACCCCCAGTGCATGGCATTCTAACTTAAGGGCCACACATCCAAACCACAACTTAATGTATAGATCCCCTTCTGAATAAAATATTGGAGTCAATACTCAAGGAAGTAATTGAGAATTTCCTGAGGTCAAACAAGCAAACAGATCAAACCCTACATGGTTGCAGAAATGGAAGTTCATGTCTGTGTAATTTTAGTTTCCTTTTATTTAACTGGTGAGCAGGGCACTTCATAGAGGGATTTGGTGGATGTGCTATAAGTGGGCTTTAGCAAAGCTTTCAATACTGTTCCTCATTTCTTAATAACTAATCTGGACAGGATCGATATACATAACAGCATAGTTTGATGGATTAATAGTTGGTTGTCTGGGAGGTGATAGTCTGAATAAATGGTTACTATTCAGAGTGGAAGCTAGTGATCAGTGGAGTGTCCCAGGGGATGGTACTAGGACCAACATTGTTTAATGTTTATGTGAGCAACATGCACTACTCAAAGAGTGGTTGGACGGCTAAGTTTGTCGACAACACCAAAATAGTTAGCAAAGTGAATACATCAGAAGGAACACAAAACCTACAAGACAACTTGATACTCTAAGAAGCCTTATGCAAAACTGTGAAAACTCTTTTCATGCACTTTTTTTAAACAGCATCGTTTTCACGTAATGTTGTGTAATTTCATGACTTAAGCACAGTATACAGTATTACGCAGCTTTTTGTACAAAATGTGCAAAACTGTGCAATTTTGCAAATTAAGGTTTATAAAAATGCACACTTTCAAACATTTATTCTCAGCCTATGGTATTACTTGATGAAACTGCCCATTTTTAAGAATTCCCATTTTTTAAAATGTGCAGTATGGGAACAATCGTGCTATTTGATGAACTTGTGCATCTCAAAAGCTCACTTTTTTAATGTAATTTGGGGAAAAGTGTGCTATTTACTGAAATTGCACATTTTTAAGAACATGTGTAATAAAAATGCACAGTTTGGGGAAAAATGCACAATTTCAGAAACAAGGGAAGCAAAATTATGTTTGATTTTGACATCTTTTCACAAAAAAATGCAAAATACAAAATTGGAGATTTTGCACAATTTCGCAAGTGTACCACAAATTCCGCCCAGCACTAACTCTAAGTCAGTGGACAAATAGGGCAAAAAATCTAATTCAAAATAGACAAATTTACTCATAATGCATTTTGATATTGGGAACATTAGGGCTGAGTACTCCTTAAATGGTATAAGACTAAAGATAACTACATGTGAAAAAGATCAGGGAATTGTGTTATCTAATTCATTTAAGCAAATACATCACAGTGTGGCAGTGTCATAAAGAAAAGAAACAGAACCTTGACTTGCATAAGGAATAACTTTGTTAGAGAGGACAGTATTTATGCCACTATACTGATTCCACATCAGGCATCATTTGGAATACTGGGGACAGTTCTGGAATCCACAGTGTGGAACAGATGCGGCTAGACTGGAAGCAGTTCAGTGAAGGGCAACAAGAATGATTTGGAATCTACAAGGGGAGGATTATGATGCACAGCTTAAGGAGTTAAATCTGTATTCACTGCTGAGAGAGAGAGAGAGAGAGAGAGAGAGAGAGAGAGAGAGATAGAGAGGAGATATGATTTTGGTCTATAAAGCATCTAAACTGCAAACTGCAAAAGTGTCTAGCTGTTTGTCTGAAATGCTGGGCCCTAATCTATCAGGGTATAGTTCTCTGTTAAAGGGAGAACTGTTCACGACTGAATGAAGTAAGAAGTGGATTTCACAGAGTGTGGTGAAAAAATGGAATGATTTACCAAATGAAGTAGTAGAAAAGAATAATATAGTGACCTTTAAGAGCATATTAGATAAGTATGTTGCTAATAGTAGCCATAATTAACAGCTGTGAGACAACAGGCAAACTCAAAGGGCTTTGGCTTACTTTTGTATGAAACACATATAAACAAATACACTTTAAATGATCTTCACAAAAAACACTCAAAATAACTTTTACATACCCACTTAATAACTTTAGGTACAGTGGTAACCAGTGACAAGATGCACTATAGATCATGCCATTGGTTGCCACTGCATAAAATACAGTGGATCTACCCATGTTGCAACACAGTAACTTGAGTAAATGACATGTCATAAAATACTACATGCCAAAATGGCTTAATTGCCATTGAATTACATTGCTCCTTGCTGCATACTGCAGCATTTTCTAATACACTGTGTCATTAGTGTTGCATCCTGGCTGGCACCACTGTACCTTTTCTCTGTGAAACTTTGGGCAAGTGTTTACACTTTCATAATACCATTAAATTTTTGACAGCTTTTTGCAATGTTTGCTTCTACCTGTTTTCTTCCAGATGTGTGGGCTATCTGTATTTCTGTCTCTTCTGGTTTATCTTGGCAGTACTAACTCCCCAAAGTGATTATATGGTTTTGCGAATGGCCCCCAAAACACTCAAAAGAATATATACTTCCACACACAGTCACATTAAGTGATAAAAATGTTTTCTCTGTTGTCAAGGTGCTTCTTTCTTGCTCTCTGTCACTACTCCCAGCAATTTTATTTATTTATTTATTTTTTACTTGTTTAACCAGGAGTAGCACACTGAGCTGGAAGCTTTTTTACAGGTGTGACCAGGGAGCACAGGTAAGTTAAGTGACTTGCTCAGGGTCACACAGTATGCAAGTGGAAGCTGTGGGATTCAAAACACAGGTCTGGTCTGCTGGATGTCACCAGATTTGCAGCTCAGAGCCTTAAACCACTGCGCTATAGTGTCTCCCCAAGTTTACTTCATGTACTGTAGATATTCTAATTTGTCTATATACCTATTCAGTGTTGTCCTAGAGTTCTATAGAATATGTTCGTGATGGAGACATTGAACTTGACCATTAATTCTTTTAAGATACTTAGGACCTGAAACCCCTGAACTGACCTGTAACTTAGCTATTATGTATATTTCATGTGTTTCTGTTGGAAGCTTAAAATTTACAGCACACAGAAATAATGTTGTTGGCTATACTGATCCTCAAAGCAATGGGGACAGAATTAAAGAGGACACACTGGGGTACTGCTATATCACTGGAAGAATACCACTAGCTTCAGTAGGGCACTCTTGAAAGAAAGACAATACTACTATCAGGGCCAGTTGCTCAGTAGGTAGCATGCTCACTTCTGAGACCAGATGGTTGCGAGTTTTAGCCCCACATCAGGTGCTTGGGATAATGTCCATCACTGACACTGAAGTGCAGTACAAAGGGGTGCTGCACGGTTGAGTATGTTGTCATTTGGATAAGGTAGGTAGGTAGGTAAAAGTTTATTTTTATACAGGTAATACATGTCATTTGAACCAATGGTCCAGTTTAGAAAACAGACCTGTGGATAAGACCCAGGTCCATTCTGCTCATCTCTGGTTACTGTCCTGGTGGAAGCTAATGGTCCCATACTACTTATCGAGGAGTATAGAAGTTTCCTGGTGTCACTGTCATTGTATCACATGCCTATAAAACATTCTATAACCCCGCCCCCATGGAAATGAGCTATTGCAGCTCAATGTGACTTTTTTGGTCAAAAATGAAAAATTAAGGATACTGCTGCATGTGTCCCCTTACTGTAATGTAGTGATTATTTTGAAAAAGTGTCGTGGATAACAACAACAAAAATGTTCAGAAGTTTGTAATAATGCCTAATAAAGATAAATTAAGCAGACTAGGAATGTGTATCATAGGGAGGATAAGACTGAGAGGGAATATGTTACAACTATATAGAACAATAAATGATGATGCTATAATAAAAGCACTGGGAATTACATTTAAGGTGGACGGTTACAATCTGAAAGGAGACAATCTCCAACTAAAAATGAAACCAGTGTAAGGAAGATAACTGAGGATAATACTACTACAAAGGGTGATCAAAATATGGAATGGTCTGCAAGGATGGGTAGTGACTGCAAACACACTAGATACCTTTAAAAAGAATTAAGACAGACACATGGCGGACATGGGAATCACAGGCTATAACCACTATTAAGTGTGCGATGGTTTTAAAATGGACAATAGCTTCTACCATCTCTTATTCAAGTACAGTATCAAGTATACAGTAGTATCAGTAAGGGACTGAACAGAATAAAATGCAATAAGCAATGATCTCTGGAGAATTGCAACCTGTGTGAAATATTAATGATTCATGCTGAATTTAGGTATCCTCCTTAAACCACTAGAAAACCTATGTAGTACAATATCAAAATAGATACTCTTTAAAGAGAACTGTCCTCTATTTTCTGTAGCAGTTGTGTTTAAAAACACCAGTTGGCATTCTGTTACTTTTCCATCTTCACTGGACTTCTGGCAAAGATAATGGGCATTTCTGATCTGCACGTTGGTGGAAAGGATAGTTTTAAAACTGCATCACATAATTTATGTTCCTGTTAAGCAACTAACACACTGCATTCATGTTCTTTGGGGCGCTGCTCAGCTGTTCCTCTGTGCAAGCTTGCCTGTGAAAAAAATCTTAAATTTATATGATTTGCCTGTCTGTTGTTTTCTTCGAGTGCTTGATTCTTGCACTGTGGTATATAATCTACATCACACAGTTCTAACATGATGCTTACAGTGCATGAAACAGAAACAAGCACTGAGTTTACTTAAAGGACAGTAAAACATAGTTACCAATATTTGAAAAATAGCTTCTACAGGGAAACAAATTACTTTCAGGTTCAACACAGTCTTCCTTTAAAGCCTGCTTATTTCACAGTAATATTATTATGCCATTACTGTCTATAGTCGTGCTTACATGGTGGCAACACTGCAACATGAGTGCCACCCCCTTCCTCATGTGCCGGCTCAATTCCCCATTACCCAGTCTACCCTCACAGTGCTTCAGGTTGCTCCGAGGAGGGGCTGTGAATTCACCTGGTAGCTGATGAAAAATGGCATTGTAGCAGAGCAAGCGCAGCAAAGCGTTCACACTACCATGTAATGCACTCGCTCCTCTACTGATGCCACAACTGAGCTGGATCCAAAAAATGATCCAATGGGCAGTTAGTGCACTCCTGACAGTGTTTACATTGCCGACGTTACAGCGCATCAACCCATGCACATGGGTTGATGCACTACAAAGTTGGCAGTGTAAACAGGGTTCAAATCTCACTTTATGCAACACCTGGGTGCTACTGTAACATACTTAGCTATATTAACTTATACAGTAGTGTGTTCTACTCCACCGCTGTGCTTCTGCCAAGTTATTTGCATTTTTGTCTAATTTAATAATTTGACTTCTGTGTAACAACAGTGTCCCCAGACAATAGTATTTGCTTTAGTGTTAAAGTCATTCACAACACAGTAATGTAGATAAATACTGACCAGGCCTAACTCTGATTAATTTCTGAGATCAGACAGTGGGAGCATTTAGGGTGCTATGGCCATAGGCTAGTAATGTAACATATTAAGATAGTTATTAAAGGTTAAAAGGAACTTAGAACCATCAATTCTCCCTCCCCCCCGGCTTCATAAACAGAGACCAACAAATATGTTGGTAGCCTTCCTGGGTAGTCTGTTTCAAGTAGAGAGTAACTTTGTAGGTAAAATCCAAACAATACAGTACTTTTGTGCATCCCTGCATACAAGTGCATGCTACACACACACATACACACACACACAGCATTAACACAGACATTACAAAACAGTTGCAAAAGGTACAGTCATCTGTATGTGCATTTCTATCAAAATAATTAATTACACACAGTGTAGCCAAAGGCAAGAAATCAAATATATGGCACAGCCAGTTCTAGTTCAGTATATAGGAAAGCATAAAGTGAATTGCTGGAGAAGGGAAGAAAAAACTCTGAGGAAATCAGGCTTGCTAGGTACATACAGGTAAGAATGAGTTGTGCACATGTGTATGGAGTATTTTTTTTTAAATACAACATACCTTATTAATTTTTAAGCTGTTTATAAAGCAGAGTTTATAAAAAGGGATATCACTCCATTAACAGTACAGCTACAATCAGAACATAAAACAAACAAACATACGTAATAATCACAAAACACAAGATCTACAATAAAATCCCCCCAGCCCACGTGTCAGGGCAAGAGGGAAGTGAATCATGAGGAAATAAATATTCAGGGCTGCCAGAGGGATAGCAAGGTCAGGAGAGGCTGCCATAATGATCTATAAACATCCAGTCTATGCCAGATTCTAGCAATGTACTTCTCTAATTGGATGGCAGTTAAGATCTCATGATACCATTCCAAGGTTGAGGGAAAGGACTCATCCTTCCCATGCCTGAACATAACTAGTTTAGCCATGGCTGCTATTAAAGTTAGGTGGGCTTTCCGAGTTTTAGGTGTGCCCTGTGGGAAAAGAGATAATAAACAGGAATTGGGAGTAAACAAGGGGTCTAGCGACAGAATCAGGACCAGGAAGTTTTGGATGGCCTTCCAGAATATTTGAACTTTCAGACATTTCCACAGCATGTGAAAGAGAAATCCTATCCCTTCTCCACATCTATGACAAAGGGGGGGATTCTAGCTTCCCAGTAGTGTGTAATTTAACAGGAGTATAGTACAGTTGTGCATAACAATCAATTGGATGAGTCTCAGCCTATCTTGTTTGATAAATCTGTAGACCATTTTCCATTGTTTACCCCAAAGACTGGATCTTTAGGGAGAGCTAGCATTTGCATCCAGTAGTAACAGACCCCTTTGAGGAGCTCGGAATCAAGATCCTGCAAGAACTTATATACACCAGAGACTGCATGTGGTTGTTTCACCGCTTGCAGTATGGCAGGTGAATCTTCTGTAAGTGGGAGAGACCAAGGATTGCGGCCTAAGAAAGCCAGGGCAGCCTGTCTGATTTGCCAATATTTAAAGATGTCAGAACTGGATAATTGGAATTTCTCTTGCAATGAGGAGAATGGGAGGATACAGTCATCATTGCAGAGATCCCCGAATGTAATATGTTGTAGTTTGGGGAAAAAAGAGGGTGGAATCACCCATTTCCCAATCAAAAAATGGGGATTATTGAAAAGAGTTTGGCTCATTGAATTATTCCAGTTAAGAGAAAGGTGCTTCTGTACTTGGTGTAGAGCAAGGAGAGACCAACCAATGGGAGAGTTTTTGAGGTGTCAAGGGAGATGATCAGGAGACTAGTACATGAGAGCTGAGAGGGAGCAGCGAGCTCTTTACACCAGAGCCCTTTTGATTTCCACCCAGGTAAGAGTGTAGGAGCTTACCTGGTCTGTGACAGGGTCATCCATCCATCTAGCCAGCTTACTAATTTGCTGGGCCCCATAATAGGTAAAATAGGAAGGCAGGGCAAGTCCCCCTCAGTTTTGGTGCAGTAAGCTGAACATATCCTTCTCTGACACCTTTGTTTCTCCATAAAAATTTATTAAACATGCTCCATAACTGGCAGAACCAGGTTTTGGGAAGAAAGAGGCCCAACATATCCACCGGATGCAAAATCCGTGGAAGGACATTCATTTTGAGGACATTTAAGCATCCCCAAAGAGACACTGGCAGGGCACTCCACCTGTCCAAATCTGCTTTGAGAATGGAGATCAGTTTGGTGAGATTCTTCTTCATCATTGAAGACATAGCCCTGGCAACTTTAGTCCCCAAGTAGGTCAGGGTGTGAGGCATCCATATCAAGCCTAAACCTGACAGCTCCACCCTTGTGAGACAATGGTTAAGGGGGAAGATCTGGGACTTAGAGAGGTTAAGTTTATAAGAGGAGACTTTGGAAAATAAATTCAGTTCATCAAGTGGAACGGGTATTGCAGAGGCAGGATTTTCAACATGTAATAAGAGGTCATCTGCATAGGCTGAAAGGAGGTATCTTTTACGTTCAGTTTGGATACCAGCAGGCTAGCAGAGCTGGTTAATCTACGGATTAGGGCTCCAAGTAAAAATTAAACAAAAGAGAAGAGAGTGGGCAACCCTGATGGGTCCCACGCTGAAGAGGGGAGGGAAGGGAGGAGAGAGGAGACCATTACACCATACCCTGGCCATTGGGCCAGAGTACAACATCCGAACCCACTAAATAAAATCTTGAGGGATCTCAAAGCTGTTGAGGGAGAAGAATAAAAACTTCCAGGTGGCTCTACTGAAGGTTTTCTCAGTGTCATGGGCGACCAAGGCCAAAGACACCTCGGAGTCCCTCGACGCCAAGATCAGATGTAGGAGTTTCCTCATATGAGCACCTGAAGAACAGCCAGATATGAAACCAACCTGGTCATGTCCAATAACCACCCTCATTGGTGGTGTTAGATGGGTGGCCAGAATTTTAGCTAAAATTTTGAGATCTGAATTAAGCAGGGAGATTGGGTGCTAATTACCGGGAAGTAAAGGATCTTTACCAGGCCTGGGGATTAAAGTTTTTAGCGCCTCTGAAAAAGACTGGTCACTCATCCCTTTATCAAACCAATAATTAAAAATCTCAACCTAAAATGGTGCTATCTGGGCACAGCATTGTTTATATAAATTATTCTGGAGACCATCTGGGACAGGGGTCTTGTCAGACGGTAGAAGCTTAATGGCCTGTTCTACCTTAGAGACAGTAATTAAAGATCCTAGACCCTCAACATGCTGGGGTAGGAGACTAGGTATGTTATGTGAGTTCAAATATTGAGAGATACAGGGGTCTCCAGGGCAGCAGAGCCTTCTTCTGCATAGAGGGATTTGTAGTAACTTCCAAAAATTGCAACAATATTATTAGGATCTGAGACAATATCTTCATCAGGGATGGGCGTAGGCTAGGTATAAATCTGTCAGCCTCAGCCTGAGGGCCAGAAGCCTCCCCGCTCACTCACCTGACTCCAAATATCTAATTTTAGTGTGGTGTAGAGAAAGCTCTGCTTTTTAGGCCATTATGTCCGCGTACTGGGACTGGAGCCTGTGTAGCCTGGCCCAGTCAGACTCAGTGGAAGCATGATGCAGGGACTGCTCAAGGTACTTGATATCTCTTAAAAAAGAATTCAACTGGGCCTTGCTCTGCTAAGTATGAATGGTCACCAGGTGGATAAGATTCTCCCAAAGTGCGCACTTAAGTGCAGCCCAAATGAGATCAGTTTTAGCCACATAACCTTTATTAGTCTTGAGGAAAGAGATATTGATGTTTTTGAACATGTTCAAGTAGGGAGGGTTTTCACAACAGTTAAGTGTTTAGACACCAGACGGAATCCCATTTAAACTCCAGTCCAAGAAGGAGGGAGATACTAACTGGAGAAAGGTCAGCTAGGACTCTGGGATGAATGTTGGACCCCAGTACACCTGGGAGGGAGGCAGTACTAAGCAGAAAATAATCTATATGGGATAAAGATTTATGAGGTGGAGGGAAATACGTGTATTGTTGACCCAAATGGTTCAGAGTATGCCACACATCCTGAGTCCCAGTACCTGCCATAGTGTCCCTCAGTGCTCTTTGGGGAAGGGATAAACCTATTATTTTATTGTCTGAATGGTCTACCTCAGATTGGTGTACCACATTCCAATTCCCGCCGAGTATAGTGAGCTTAGGGGAGTCAACTGATATCAGTGACATTAATTCTATGAAGAACTGCAATGTCTCCACACTGGGGCTGTAAATGGAACTTATGACTATGGGAAATGACTCCAGGGTGCCCAGGAGGACAACGTAACATCCCAATAGATCCCACCATTCCTGTGTTAAAACAAATGGAACTGATATGGCCACTAGGATGGCTGTGCCTCCCCATCAAGAGGAGGCACCAGCCCCAAAGACCTGCCCCACCCAGAGCCTCCAATAAAGCAAGATGTCCTCTCGCTTGAGGTGAGTTTCTTGAAGACAAACCAGATGGGCTGTCAATTGATGGAGATGTTTAAGAATCATAATTTGTTTACCGGACCCTGGGCTCCTTTAATATTCCAGCTAAAGAAATTGTACTGGCTACTCACAGTGTGAATTCAACCCCAAATAAAAACACAATGGACTATGCCCATAATCCCTCTGGAAAATTGCCAGGTAAATAGAAATGCCCTATTGTAGTCCACTGACATGCCCCACCCCCCACCATCATCCCACAAAAGTGAACATAAAGTAATGAGCAGAACAACAGCTTCTCCCCTCCCCCTCTCATCAAAACAAAGAAAAATAGTAGGCTATTGAACACTGTTTCCCACCCAAGTCACAAAATTAACTTTCACCCCAGCCCCTAAAGTTTAACAAACAACAAATAACAACTAACAAATTAACATACCCAAACCCCATAACCACCCCACTCCCTTTACCTTCACCCCCAGTCCTCTAGACTGAACTACCATGTGACCTGGGACATGATTAAAACCTACACTGCCCAGAGCATGTGTTCTTTCCTGCCCCTGCCTCAGTTCCAACAGAAATAACTAGAATGTTCATAAACAATATACCATCTGATGGACCCTCAATAAGGGAAAAGGAAACAGCTGTCTAAATGTACCCTAGCCTCAGAAATCAAGTAATAAGAGAACAAAAGGACCCCTTACTGGGGGTATTGAAGGTAAAGAAAAGTTAGTGCCCTCTGACTCACTGAAGACCTAAAGTACAAACACCCCCAGACAGAGAATTAAAAAAATGGAGGGGGGCTCAAGACCCATGAGGGTTCTCAAAAAATTACAAGCTCTTAGGTTTAAAATTGGAGGTTCATAGAAAGAGGTAAACTGAGGTGACCACTATTGGTTATGCACACCAATTCCAGGCTGCTTAGTTTCTTAACTACCCTTTTGAGTGACACACTGTCAAATGTTTTATTGAAGTCCAGATAGGCTACATCCACTGCTTTCCCTTGATCCACCTCACTAGTAACTCAGTTGAACAAATCTATGAGAGTTGTTTGGCATGACCTCTCTCCCACGAAACTGCTATGTTGGTTTTCCTGCAGTCTATTAGCCTTTCCTGCATAGTGCCTCCATTAATTTCCCCACCACTAATGTGAAACTGTGACTGGCCTGTAGTTGCTGGCTCCTCCCTGCTGGCACTTTTGTGCATCTGCATGTAGTTGAATACTGGCCTTAAAAACAACACACATAAGCTGGCTGGGTATAATTTCCAATTATTACTCTTGTGATCACAGTTCAGGAATGGAATCTTATTTGCTGAGGGGTGGCTGGGGTTAGTAGAATGGCATCTCGTGGTCAACTCTCCTCTTTTTGGGAGGGGTGGCAATATCCACTGCTATTTATCTGCCATCTGTTGGGAGTCACATGATAGCATGGTGGAGGCATACATTAGGGTATGAGGCAGCCACTGAATGTCAGTAGTCTGAATATATGTGTATCATTGCACGCTGACAACTCTCAGGGGATTAAAAGTTGTGCAAAATTCCAACTGACAAGATGCCATTCAGCCCCTTGCAGGCCTCATACTGTTGACTAGGTAACTGCCTTCACACCACATCCTTACCCTGTCAGACAGGTGGGACTCATAGAAACATAGACTTAGATAGCAGATAAGGACCACTAGGCCCACCCAGTCTGCCCATTTCCCTAGTTATTGGATAAGCAGCAGATCCTAGTTAACCAACAGCCTACTTCTTCCTAAGTCCCACAAGAATTGCCTTATGTCTGTCCCATGCATTCTTGAATTCTTTCACTGTTTTTGACCCCACAACCTCCTCAGGAAGGTTGTTCCAAGTGTCCACCACCCTCTCTGTGAAAAAATACTTCTTCACATTGCCCCTGAGCCGTCCCCCTTCTGTCTTCAAACTGTGCCCTCTTGTTCTTGCACATCTCTTTTTCTGAAATATGAAATAGTCTACCCTCTTGGACTTTGTTGATTCCCTTGAGGTTCTAGAAAGTTGTGAAACTCAAGTAATTACAAATGATTGGAGTTTGATTCTGGATGTACAATTATTTTCACCAAGGTTAGCAAACTATATTTTCCTAATGTTGACTTGTTCAGCAGTTGGAGAATTCAGATTTTCTTCCCTAACAGAGACTTCTTTAGTGGATTATGAGCTGGAAAACCCAAGAAGAACTAACACTGCAATACATTGGTTCTTTTTGATATGCCACTTATGCAGAATGAGACTAGGTATAAAATAATCAAGGCACTGACGACCCTGTTTCAGAATTTTTTACAAATTCCCATAGAGGAAGAACATTTTATTGCTGTAGAAAGATCATGTGTAGGGTCACAAATAGACATCTTTCTCAAAAATGGAGCTATGATACAGCAAATACTAGAAAAATTAAGATTCTTGATGCAATGGGATTATATGCCCTAGAGGCAGAATGCCTGATGTACGAAACAAGAGAATCAGCACATTTTAGGAAAAGCAAACTTAATGTCTGCTACTGATAGATTGTTGAATCTTGCAGGGTATGGTCAGTGACTGGATATAAGACAACACTCTCAAAAACTTGGAACTCCAAATCTTGGTGACAATGTTCTACACCCAGATTCCAGCAATACACAGACATCAAATGAAAATTTACTCACAATTGAAATTTGGAATATTGCAGGAATACATGACAGACTAAATTATAGTGATTGACTGGACTTTGTGTCAACTATGGACATCTTGTGCCTTCAACAGACCTGGCATGAAAATTAATTCTATTTATTGTTAAATGGTTATGAACTGTTTCACGCCAAAGGCATTACGTTAAAAAGATATGGAAGAAGAGCCGGTGGCTTAGTTAGTTATCTAAAGGGGGGATCATTTGAGAAGACTGAAGTATTAAAAATAACTGAAACATATATAACTCAAAATTATAGTAGAGGTTCATAAGATTACTTTGATAAACTGCTCCTTACTGCCAGCCAATTTAATCTTCTACAAGGACATTATGTGGGAGGAGGTGCAGATAATGATACAAGAAATTATTTTAAAATACCCGGAGTATGACATTTTACTAGTAGGAGACTTTAATTCTAGAACAGGATCTTTTGATGGTCTTTTAGATTATTCCTCCTGAGATTATTTAGAGTTGACTACTTTGGATTATGAATAGAAAACACAGGACATCTATGAAAATAACTCGGGCTATAAACTAATAAAACTTTTGGATTTTTTCATATGGTCAGGACCGGTAATCATCTGGTCCCTATTAAAAGTAGTTCCTAGAATAGAAAGTGACCATTTTGCAGTAATTTTGAAAGGGCTTTCAAAAAATTCCAGAAAAGAAACTAGTCTACCTTTACCAGTTACAGAATTCAAAAATTAAAGAGTACAATGGAATGAAGCAATAGATGGACATCTTACTATAACAGTAGAAAACTTTCTGAATAGGAAAGTAGTCGCACATTTAACCAATCTCTCTGCTGCTGGATTCTCAGAACAACTTATGCTATCATTTCAAGATCTGCATAAGACCCTTTATAAAGAAATTAGGAGTGGAATGTATACTAAAGAGGAAACCTAGTTTGATAGGGAATGTGAAGAAAGATAGCACAAGCTACTGCATTTAGTTACAGAAACTAGGAAATCAAAACTTCCCCTTAAGATAAAAGAAATATTGAGAGAAAAAATATAGAACCCTGACGCAAGAGAAAAAAAAAGACTATTATTATAAACAATGGTCAAAAATGCTTCCATCAATTAAAGAAAAAGAATTCTAAATCCGTCTGGCCCCTTGTGGTCAAGGGAACATGTAACAGCAGGAAAAGTTTAGATTCCTATATTTCAGAACAGGTTTGGGTTGATCATTATAAAAATGTTTTCTGGATAGACGAAGAAGAAGCTATGCAAAATGCAGAAATTATATTTTCAAACACAGGCTTAAAGATACAGTGATCAGAAGTCTATCTAGCCATTAAATCCTTAAAACCTGGAAAAGCTCCTGGACCTGACAAAATCCCTGTAGAAGTTTATCAACATAATCACCAGATCTGGTGCAATATACTAGCACATTTTCACAATCTGTGTATTAAGGAAAGATTTTTACCAGATTCAAGGAGAGGATCAGAGGTGGTTCCAATACACAGAAAGCGTAGCATAATGGATCCCACAATGTATCATCCAATTAGCCTTCTTGATGCTAAACTAAAAATATTTTCAAAAATATTATTGGAAAAACTGCAACAGCAAATAGAGGCTACAGGAGGTCTCTCAGAATATCAAGCTGGTTTTAGACCAAGTTATAGTACAACTGACAACTGCCTTGTTTATGATCACTTAATAGAACAATATGCCCAGCTAAGTAAGGAATTCCTGTATGTTGCTTGTATAGTCTTCTCTTCTGCATTCAATACCATAGATAAAAACATATTATGGGTATTAATGATAGAAAGGGGAACTGAAACAGGATTGGTGAGCATTATTTCAGCCCTATATACATAAACATGGACATGAATTAGAAAGGAGCAGATGCGTATCTGACAACAACAATACCCACTAATAGAGGAGTAAGGCAAGGATGCGTACTAGCCCCAACTTTATTCTGCCTATATATAGATGGGTTATTAAGGAAAATACAACAACTAAACTCTGATTCTCCAAAAGTTAATACATCTTTTATTTCTGCATTAGCATACACTGATGACCTGATTCTATTTTCTCTAACTAAAATAGGGTTACAGAAAAAATTTGACTTACTACATAGACAAACAAAAGATTTTAAATTAAAAATACATATTAATACATCTTAGACAATGATCTATGGGCCTAGATTGAAATTAGTTAAATTTAATATAGGAGGAACAAATCTAGAAATTGTACAGGATTATACTTATCTGGGACTAACTTCTTCTCGAAATGAAGTGGACTGAACATATAACAAATTAAGGGAATCGGCTCATAAAACTGCTTTAGCATTAAATAGATTTAACTTTAGATATGGCGGTTTGTCATTAGAACCTCTTATAACTGCAATCAAAGTCAAATATTACTCACAACTTCTCTATGGGGCAGAGATATGGGATGGAAGAAACTTAAATATTATAATGATTACAGTACATAACTCGCTGAGAAAGAGTTTGGGTCTACCTTCCTCACATCCAGCACAATTTCTTAGGGCAGAAACAGACCTTTTAGATAAAAGAGTTTCAATGGATTCATGGAAAATCAAGTATTGGATTAAGCTGACAATGTTATCAACCAATAGACTGTCTGCACAATGTCTGAATGAACAAAGAGAATGGATTAAAAGAGACTGTGCTGGAAATTATTGGTTAAAAGAAATTATTAAGAAAATAGATAAGTATGACCTCATTGTTCAGAATAGATATGTGGAAAGAAATATTACCCTAAGTTTAAAATATAGAAGTTATATTAAAAAGAATATAACAATTTATTGGATTTTGAAAGTTAGGGAATAGACAAGTAAGTCCAAGATAGCACCATGCTATGTTTCAAATATGACTGACCATACACTACAATATTATCTAATTTCATTAAAAGAGACTGCACTTATAAAAATGTTTTACAAGATACAGGCTAGAATGTTTTGAAAGCAATGTTCTGACCACTAGATATAAAAAGCTCTCAGAATCTGAAATGAAATGTTTTTGTGGTACTGGAGTTAAAGAAGATCTCTGCCATGTGCTATGGGAATGCACAAGGTATCAAAAAAAAAAAAAAAAGAACATGCTGGTTTGCACCATTTATTACATATAGGCAGAATATAGACAGATAGTTATTAACACAAGTATTACTTATGAACCAGGATGACTGGGCAATTAATAGAATTTCAAATTTCGTTCTTCATATAAGTAAGACCGGACATATCCAAATCAGGAATACGAAAAATTAGATCCACTGTGTCTATGAAGTATTATAAACGTTTTAGGAACTGAATTTGTCTGCATTCATTCTCTGCTATTTATTGTATGTCAGCTGATCTGACTGTCTTTCTAAAGATATTTGAAAAAACTATTTATATGAAATTGTATTTTAACTTTTTCAAAACATTTGTCATATACAGTAGTCCATGTTTCTATGTAAAACTGTAAAGACTTAATGTGTCAAACAATAAATCTGTAATCTGAATCTACTGTTTCTGTGCCCTTATAGCTCCTGCCCTTCCTGTTTTCAGACAGGAAGTTCCTGTATTCCTCAGTAGTCTCCTTCTTACTTGCTCAGAGACAGACATCCAGCAGCTAGGGGGTGAGGGAGAGCTATTCTTTACCTTCTAGGATGGTGCTCCCAAACAGTAAGTTTCTGTTGCCAGTCAAACCCAGTGCCTATGAAAGCATAACTGGTTAAGGGGTAGGGGTTGGGGGTGGGGCTATATAGTCCTAGTAGTAGAGTTCTAGCAGCTACCTCCTTCCTCTTGCTCTTCTCAGCCAAAAGTTATCTAGGGAAGTTTTAGTCACCTGTCTTTCTGCTGCCCAAGCCACATGCCCTAATTTATAGCTCTCCTCTTCACCTAGCTAACTGCACAGATAACAATTCCTTTCCCCCAACTCACACAAGCACACTAACACTTGTTTTTTTTTTAGTGTTTGTTTGTTTTTTACCCTAATTGAAGGTCCCAGTAGTAGAATTCTAGTTCTTTAGTCCACATAGTATAGTAGTAGAGTTCTAGCAGCTGACTCCTTCCTCTTGCTGCTCTCTGCCAAAAGCTAACAAGGGAAGTTTAAGACACCTGGCTTTCTGCTGCCTAAGTCACGTACCCTAATTTACAGCTCTCCTCTTCACCTAGCTAACTGCACAGATAACGGTTCACTTCCCCCAACTCAGACAAGCACACTAACTCTTCTTATTGTTTTTTTGTTTGTTTTTAACCCTAACTGAGGGTCCCAGTAGTAGAGTTCTACTTCTTTAGTCCCAGTAGTGTAGTAGTAGAGTTCTCCCCAGAACTAGAGATGTAGTGAAGTTTCACTTTGCCACTGAAGTTCCAGTGAAGTTGCAAAATGCATATTTGTGGATTACTTCACAAAGTTCCTACTTTGCTACTTTGTCACATCACAGTAAGGTTTCCTAGAAAAGTCAAAGAACCTCAGCATGCAAGCACTGAGGCAATGGTTACCCCAAAGGGCATTGGCCAGGAAGCCAAGTTTCAAAGAAATACAAAATCACACACACCCCCATAATGCAAAGCATCATGGACTGTATATGCAAATCACCACAGAATATAATGCTGGTTCAATTTTAAGCAAAAATGCATGATACTGAAAGGCCTATCACATAGTCTGCAAAGAGTGCTAACAGAAGACACATACATGTGTTTCATCCTAACAGGACTCATCAGTGTGCCTCATCTGTGTGACACCCCAGTGGAATGAACCAGTTACCCTAAGATGGTCTATCTGGGTTATGTTGTGGTGAGCCCAATAAAAACAACCATTGCCTCAATGCTTACATGCTGAGGTTCTTTGTCTTTTAGCTTGTTTTTGGTTTTTATTGGGCTCACCACAACATAACCCAGCTAGACCATCTTAAAGTAGCTGGTCATTCCACTGGTGTGTCACACAGATGATGCACAGTGGTGAGTCCTGGTAGGATAAAACACATGTATGTGTCTTCTGTTAACACCCTTTGCAGATTGTGTGAGAGGCCTTTCAGCACCATGCATTTTTGTTTAAAGTTGAACCAACATAATATTCTGTGGTGATTTGCACATACAGGCCATGCTGCTTTGCATTATGAGGTTATGTGTGATTTTGTATTTCTTTGAAACTTGGGTTCCTGACCACTGCTTTTGGGGTAACCATTGCCTCAGTGCTTGCATGCTCAGTTTCTTTGTCTTTTAGCTTGTTTTTGGTTTTTATTGGGCTCACCACAATGTAACCCATATAGACCATCTTAGGGTAGCTGGTTCATTCCAGTGGAGTGTCACACAGATGAGGCACACTGATGAGTCCTGGTAGGACCCTTTGCAGACTGAGTAAGAGGCCTTTTGGCACCATGCATTTTTGCTTAAAGTTGAACCAGCATACTATTCTGTGGTGATTCGCACATGCAATCCATTATGCTTTGCATTATGGGGGTATATGTGATTTTGTATTCCTACAAAAATGGCACTTTCCAGAAAGTGTTAGGAGGAGTATGGTAAAGTGGCTAATTTGTCAGTGAATTTACATCAAGTTGCATAGAAAAGTGCATTTAGTCTTGTGCAAATTTTGCAAAGTCGGACTCCTAAAACTTCTGAGAGGATCTCAGATCTAGAAGTGGGTAGCCATCTGGGAATAAGTGACCACCAAACAGTGTGGTTCATGATAAACTCAGCTACAGAATCAAGCCAGACAAAAGTGAGGGTACTGGACTTCTGGAGGGCTGCCTTTGGCAAAATGGGAGAGTGCCTTAGAAAAGCATTTGCAAACAGGCTAGAAGGAGGAGCGGAGCAACAATGGGGAAGCATCAAAACTGCCATCTCAGAGGCAACAAGCCTTTGTGTAAAGCAAATAAACAAATCAAAGTGAAAGAAAAGGTCACTATGGTTCTCAAAAGAGTTGGCAGGGAAGGTTAGGTGGAGAAAAACATAGCATTTAGGATGTATAAGGAAACACAGAAGGAGCAGAACAGAGAACTGTTCTAGTTAAGGCAGAAGGAAGCAGGCAGGGAAGTCAGAATAGCAAAGGCCCAAACTGAGGAAAAGACAGCCAACTCAGTTAAGAAGGGGGATAAAACCTTTTATATGTACATCAGGAAGCGTAGAAAGACAAAGGGAGAGCTAGTGAGGCTGAATAGAAAGGACGGTGAGAGGCAGAGGGGGACAGTGAAAAAGCAGGGTTACTGAACGAATACTTCTCCTCAGTATTCACAAAAGAGGAGGAGGAGGGGGAGGTGCCTAATCCAATTAACAGAAGCACTCTGGATAGGAGGGTCAATCCCAGTCCTGTCATAGAAGAAAGGGTTCTGAAAGAACTCTTAAAACTGAAGGTGGACAAAGCAATGGGGCCTGACAGAATTCACCCCAGAATTCTAATAGAATTAAGGGGAGAACTAGTGACACCACTGTCTACCCTTTTTAACAAATCATGGGAGGATGGTGTGGTACTTGAGGACTGGAGGAAGGTGGATGTGATTCCCCTTCACAAAAGTGGGAGCAAGACAGAGGCAGGAAACTACAGACCTGTCAGTTTGACCTCTGTGGTAAGGAAAGTGATGGAATCACTTCTGAAGGAAAGAATTGTTTAGTAACAAGAGGAAAGTGGGGCACAGGATCCAAGGCAGCATGGGTTGACAGTGGGAAGGTCATGTCAGATGAATATAATTGATTTCTTTGACTGGGTGACCAAAGTTGTAGACCAGGGAGTGGCTGTGGACATGGCCTACCTAGGCTTTAGCAAGGTATTTGACACAGTCCCACATAAAATATTAATAATCAAATTAACCAGCCTGGGAGTGGGTTCCAGGGTGGTAGCCTAGGTAAAACATTGGCTGGACAACAGGACACAGAAAGTAATTGTAAATGGCATCCACTCTGAAGAAAGAGGCTTACTAGTGGAGTACCGCATGGTTCAGTACGGGGTCCAGTCCTTTTTAATGTCTTTATAAGTGACATTGCAGAGGGGCTGGAAGAAAAAATATGCCTCTTTGCAGTTGATACAAAGATCTGCAACAGGGTTGATACACAAGGAGGCATGGAAAGGATGAGAAGGGACTTGGCAAGGTTGGAGGAATGGTCAGAAGTATGGCTGTTTGGATTCAATGCAAAGAAGTGCAAAATAATGCACCTGGGAAACAAAAACCCAGGGGAAGATTACACAATGGGGGGGTAGTAACAACAACAAAAATGGAAAGGGAACTGGGGGTAATCATATTAGATGACCTTAAGGTTAGCAGGAATGTGAGATGGCAGTAGGGAGGGGTGGCAGGATACTGGGATGTATAGGGAGAGGCATCACCAGCAGAAAACAGGAAGTTATTGTCCTTCTGTACAGACAGTTGGCAAGACCCCATCTGAAGTATTGCACCCAGTTCTGGAATCCACTCTCTGCAAGGACATAGACAGGATGGAGGCTGTCCAGAGGAGGGCAACTAAAATGGTGCAGGGTCTACAAGAGAAGCCATATGAGGAGAGACTAAAGGAGCTTAATATGTATACCCTTGAGGAAAGGAGGGAGAGGGGGGACCAGATAGAAACTTTTAAGTACCTCAGTGGAATCAACAAAATCCAAGAGGGTTTTAGAAAAAGAGATGTGCAAGAACAAGGGGACACAATTTGAAGATAGAAGGGGTACGGCTCGGGGCAATGTGAGGAACTATTTTTCCAGAGAGAGGGTGGTGGACACATGGAACAGCCTTCTTGGGGTGGTTGTGAGGTCTAAAACTGTGGGAGAATTCAAGAATGCATGGGAAAGACATAAGGCAATTCTTGTGGGGGAGGTAGGAAAAAATAGGCTGTTGGTTAACTAAGATCTCTAGCTTATCCTGTAGGTATGGAAATGGGCAGACTAGGTGGGTCAAACGGTCCTTATCTGTCATAAAAGTCTATGTTTCTATGTTTCCCATTCTCTTCTGACACACCCCTTGGCAAGTTTAAATGTTCTTGACAGTAACATTTAAATTGTCATCTGAGGACTGTTGTTCTCCTCCTGGATGGATGCAGGCCATCTCCCCTGTAGCGGCTCTTATCCTGCAAGCTGGGTCCCTACTCACCAATCTAGCCAAACCCCTCCCCTCTGCACCATTCTTTCAGCCATGAGTTGAAACTCCTGGTGTGGTGCTACCACTCCCCCATGTCATAGACAGGCAGCACCTCAGAGAAAGCTACTGAGTGTGCTACCTAAGACCACTCCTCAGCTCCCTAACCTCCCTATCCCAGCCCCATCCCTAGCCAGGTCATTCATCCCCAGGTGGACAATGACATCCAGCACTGCCTCCCCTCTTGCTGCCATAGCAAGCCTTAGGACCCACTTCCTATCTCTGTCGGCCATGACATATTGCCACCTAACCTCCCTCTCCCCTCAATTTCCTATTCACAAATCTGTCCTGCTGATAGAGTCCCCCACCAGATGTAGCTTCCTCCTTCTGTGTAGTCTTCTTCCACTTTGGTTGATGTCTCCACTTTGGAGGACCCCTACATGCTTCCTGGCCTCTACCACCACTTTCTGACAGTTTCACTTCACCAGGACAGTGTAGGAATTGCAAAGAGGTACTGGCTGAGGAATGTGCCTTTGAAACACCATATTCACCCTTCACAAACCCACCCCAGTCCAGTAGTTCCTTCACCCTACCACCCTCTGAGGCAACAGTGGCAAACTTGATCACCCCTTTGTAGAGGAAGTGGTCACCTGAATCCCAGCCAATTGAGCCTGAAGTCTAGAAACCTCTTCCCTTGACCCTGATTGGTGCATGCAGTTAGGGCAGCAACACAATCTCCAGAATCCCATGCCTCCCTCAGGTATCAACTGGAACTTCTTCCTTCCCCCTCTTGTTTTACCCCTACCTGGCTGCTCCCCTTGAATTTGCCTCCTACACTGGGACATGTTTTTACTGAAACACCTGATTTTGTTGCTTGCTCATTTTGCACTTGTTCTTGTTTTAAATCATGTTCTCTTTTTGTGCTGTATTGTAACTGTGAACTCTGTCAGTGCTATGTATTTTGCATCTCCTATTCCCTTACCCTGGGTCACACCTGAGTATGAGTTTTTGTTCAGTGTGCCTTCCTTATCAGAAAGAAAGAAAGAAAGAAAGAAAGAAAGGAAGAAAGAAAGAAAGAAGGAAAGAAAAAATGGTAAATGGTAAATGATTATCTTAAGCTTTTGAAACAGCAGTAGTGCAAATGGTGCCACATTGGTTACCAGGATAACAAAGACAGTACTACAGGTAGATTCATGTGAATTTTCAGATTTGCTGGTGAAGTTAGCACAAAGTTGCCCATTACATACATCACAGAGTGTAGGCAAACTGGCACGTCATGCTATGCCTGAATTAGTGTAGTAATTTGCTACTGTGTGGCCAAAATTGCTGCAAAGTGTGTACAGTAAATTAGTGCACTCTACCTAGCCTTCCACTATGCAAAGTGTGAATTCTGCACTTCGTTGAAGTGCTTAGTGTGAACCTATTGAAGTGTATTGCTATGCAAGATTGCACGCTATCCATAGTGCTTTGTGAAAAGTGTTTAGTTTTTTTTCTCTTCACAGCTAATTAACTACAGGGGCCCAGATATTCAAACTGTGCCAGGCTGTGGCACAAGCCTGGGCTCAGCGCAACTTGGCTGCATTGGGGCATTGACTGGGCGATATTCAATGGAGCTGCGCCATGGCACAGCATTGTTGAATATCGCACCCTGGCTACCGACAGTGTGCATGGCGCAGTGCATTGCACCAGCGCAAGTGGCCAGAGTGGAGCAGGGGGATGCGCTAGTGCAAGTTCTGTTGCGCTATGTGCAGCAACTGCGATATTCAAAAGTGCACATGCAAATGGGGCCATAATGTATGCAAGGCACAAATAGGGCCATTTGCATGTCATTATGGCCCCATTAGCATGCAGGTGCGCTGATCCTAGGCAACTTGCGCCTGGTGCCCTGCCAGGCAGCAGCCATCGGGGACCAACAACCCCTGCCCAGCACGGCAATGTGCCCCCCAGCCCGATCACTGGCGTCAGTATAAATAATAGTATTTCCTATATTTCTGGTGGTCCAGTGGACCGCTGTCAGCCCAATCGCGGGCTTAAGTATAAATAATAGGATTTCCTATATCCCTGGTGGTTCAGTGGACTGCTGTCAGCCTGATCACAGGCTTTTGTAATAAATAATTATGTCCAATATCCCTGGAGGTCTAGCGGTACCCCCCTCCATTCACAAATCTGGAATGTGTAGTACAGTACGGGCTGCACGCCCATTGGCTCACGCTGTGGACCAATGGGTGTACAGCCCTACCTACGGTGTCAGTCGGCGGGCAGCGGGGAGGCTGGCGGATGCCGCTGACTGGGGGGGAGCGGGGCAGTGGGGCAGCGGCGGTAGGGAGGGGGTAGCGCTAGACCAACAGGGATATTGGACATAATTCTTTATTTATTACAAAAGCCCGTGATCGGGCTGACAGCGGTCCACTGGACCACCATGGATATAGGAAATCCTATTATTTATACTTAAGCCCACGACCAGGCTGACAGTGGTCCACTGGACTACCAGGGATACTGGATGTGATTATTTGAACAGACGCCCGCGATCAGGCATGGGGGGGCGCTGCCACAGAGGTGCAGCCGGAGCTTGGGTGGCCACCCACAGGTGGCAGCTGCCATGTTGCGCTATGCAATATGGCAGCTCACCTGTGGGTGGCCAGCCATTGTTCCTTTTTTTTTTTGGATCAACTTCGTGCGGTGCAAGTAGGGGTTGTGCATCCATGGACTCTGCACATCCCAGGCTGAATATCGGGATGTGCAGATTATGCATGGGCACACCCCCCCTATGCCGCATACATTACTGATGTGCTCCGGCGCATCAGGATTTGTGCCAGACACATTTGAATTTCATGCCAGGGTGCATCAGTGGGTTGCGCATGGTGCAACACTTTGCACCATGCACAATCCTTTTGAATATCTAGGCCAGGGTGTACTTGAGACAGAAATGTCTGCTGGGAAGGAGGAACATGATTTTAAGAATTTGTATGACTGGACATTTATTGTGTTAAAGCCATCTGGGGAAATATTACTTGAAAGTAACTATACTGCATATTATTGGGTGTTAGTAGGGGTTGTTGGAAATTTAAGTAGAGGTGTGTTTGCTGCAAGCAAAGGTCAATTTATGAAAAAATGAGGACTTAGAAAAAAAGGGAGTCAAAATTCTTAGCAGATTGTTCCCAATGCATAATTGAGATCTCAGGGTTATGCCATGGTATCAAAGCCATGATATGAGGATTCCAGTCTACATGTGTATTGGGTGAAAAAGGAAAAGTTTAAAGGATTCCCAAAATCTGCAGAATGTTCAAAAGGACCTCTCTAGGCTTAAAAAATGAACCTGTTCTGCCCCGATGGCATGGAGGACTGAGGCATCATGCTTTACCTCCTGCCATGCCAACGATCCATTTTCACGGTGTGAGTGGGTCAACAGCAGTCGACCAGGGAGGAAGAGTACTGAACATAGAAACATAGAATTTGATGGCAGAAAAGGACCGCTTGGCCCATCTAGTCTGCCCATTTCCCTACGTAATGGATAAGCTGCAGATCCCAGTTAACCAACAGCCTACATTCTTCTACCCCGCACTAAAATTGCATTATGCCTGTCCCATGCATTATTCAATTCCCCCACTGTTTTTGACCCCATGACCTCCTCAGGAAGGCTGTTCCATGCATCCTCCACCCTCTCCGTGAAAAAATACTTCCTCACATTACCTCTGAGCTGTCTCCCCTCTATCTTCAAATTGTGCCCCCTTGTTCTTGCACATATCTTTTTCTGAAAGATGCTACCCTCTTGGACTTTGTTGATTCCCTTGAGGTACCTAAAAGTTTCTATCATGTTCCCCCTCTCCCTCCTTTCCTTGAGGGTATACATATTAAACTCCTTTAGTCTCTCTTCGTATGTCTTCTGGTGCAGACCCTGCACAATTTTGGTTGCCCTCCTCTGGACAGCCTCCACCCTGTCTATGTCTTTGTGGAGATGGGGTCTCCAGAACTACATGCAGTACTCCAGATGGGGTCTTACCAACTGTCTGTACAGAAGGACAACAACATCTTGTTTTCTACTGGTGATGCCTCTCCATATGCATCCCAGTATCCTTCTAGCCCTCCCTACTGCCTTCTCACTTTATTTGCTTACCTACCTTTAGGTCATCTGATATAACTACCCCAAGGTCCCTTTCCATTTTTGTTGTTGCCAGTATCTCACCTCCCATTGTGTACTCTTCCCTTGGGTTTTTGTTTCCCAGGCACATTACTTTGCACTTCTTTGCATTGAATCTAAGCTGCCATACATTTTACCATTCCTCCAACATTGCCAAGTCCCTTCTCATCCTTTCCACCCCTCTTGTGTATCAACCCTGTTGCAGATCTTCATATCATCTGCAAAGAGACATATTTTTCCTTCCAGTCCCTCTGCAATGTCACTAATAAGGACATTATAAAGGACCGGACCAGTACTGAACCCTGTGGTACCCCACTAGTAACTGCCTTTTCTTCACTGTGGACTCCATTTACTATTACTCTCTGTGTCCTATTGTCCTGCCAATGTTTTACCCAGGCTACCAACCTGGGATCCACTCCCAGGCTGGCTAATTTGTTTATTAATCTTTTGTGTGGGACTGTGTCAAATGCCTTGCTAAAGTCTAGGTAGGCCATGTCTAAAGCCCCTCCTTGGTCTACTGCTTTGGTCACCCAGTCAAAGAAATTGATTAGATTCATCTGACATTACCTTCCCTCTGTGAATCCATGCAGCCTTGGTTCCTGTCCCCCACTGGCTTCTAGGTACTCAACAGTTCTTTCCTTCAGAAGTGATTCCACCATTTTCCCTACCACTGAGGTAAACGGACAGGTCTATATTTTCCTGCATCTGCCTTGCTCCCACTTCTGTGAAGGGGAATCACATCTTCCCTCCTCCATTCCTCAGGTACCACACCATTCTCCCATGATTTCTTAAAAAGGGTAGTCAATTGTGTTACTAGTTCTCCCCTTAGTTCTTTTAGAATTCTAGTGACATCCAGCAGACCAGACCTGGGTTTGAATCTCAAAGCTTCCACTTACATACTGTGTGACCCTGAGCAAGTGACTTAACTTCCTCGTGCTCCCAGGTTGCACCTGTAAAAAAGCTTTCAGCTTACTGTGCTAATCCTGTTTTTTTTTTTTAATTCAAAGTTTATTCACCACATTTTCCACATTACAGGAGGCAGTAATAAGCACTTGACATAGGATTCATACAGCAAATCAAATCATACTGCCCCAACCCTCCCCCAGCAAAGCAGTTCATTTTAACCCTGTTATCACCGCTAACTACCTATCCAAAGAAATTAAGATGATAACCTCAGCTACACACTACTTCATAGCTACCATAATCAAAGTATGAAGGGGATCCCAGATATCCTTATACCTATGTAGCTTGTTTTGAAGGCTAGCGATAGCCTTCTCTGT
Source organism: Neoceratodus forsteri (assembly GCA_016271365.2). Lineage (NCBI taxonomy): Eukaryota > Metazoa > Chordata > Ceratodontiformes > Ceratodontidae > Neoceratodus > Neoceratodus forsteri. Next base: position 877,841,420 of record CM028134.1, on the reverse strand, counting down.
GCGTATATTTGCTAAGATCTCGTGGAGCCACTCATGATATGTTGGGCCAAACTTTTCCTTCCACCGCCTGAGAATAACTTTTTTAACCGAAAGCGCCACCATAGATATGTGGAATCTCCGGATTTTGACCTTTATGGAGGAAAGATCCCCCAACAGGCAAATCTCCGGGGTAAAATAATCCTGTAGTCCCAGTAAAGGGTCCAGATTGGTTTTTATTTGCTCCCATAATGATGATGTTATCCGGGGGGCATGACCAGAAAAAATGAAAAAGTGATCCTGCATCCTGGGAACACTTATTACACCTATCGGTATCAAGAAGGCCCCATTTCACCAGCTTAATTGGGGTATAGTATAAATTATGCAAGATATGGAACTGCATGAGACGTAATCTATCTTGGGATACATATTTATGACAGTACATCCAGAGGGCGGGCCACTTGAAAGTATAGTGGGGAAAAAATGAAACCCAGAAATTGGTGGGGCCACCACCGCATCCAAACCTCCACTGGAACAAGACTTGATAAATCTTAGAAATCACACCAGAAGAGACTAGTAAAGGGGAAAGTTCAGATACCAATGCAAAGGTCGGTGGACGGGGTGGAGTGGCCCCAAAAACCATGGTTCACAAGTGTTTTAGTTGAAACACTTTAAAAGTCTGGGACTCAGGTATTTTGAACTTGTGTATGAGCTGAGAAAATGAGAGCTACTCACCAACTTCATCCAGAAATGAAGTTACTATTCCCTCTCCTAAGTAAGGGAACCATGAACGGGAAATTTTCTGTTTGTTTATAGTGAAAGCCAAGGAATTCCAAATAGATTGAGCAAGATCATTACTTTGATTATAACGCAAAAAAGAGCACATTTGCGAATGTACTCTTAGTGAGGTCATGATAGTGGGACATTTATTAGTATCTTGCATCTGAGAAATTTTTAGATAAAGTATAGTCAGGGGGTCCATGTTCATAGATTGGAAAAAATCTAATTCAATCTTAAGCCAAACTGGGTTCATGTTATCTGGACCCAGCCTTACCCATCTCAGGTATTTAGCCAAATGACTAGCCCAGTAGTAAATGGGCAGGTAAGGAATCCGCAACCCCCCCTTTTTCTTAGGTGCAGCTAACTTGTGGTATGCCAACCTGGAGGTCTTGTTCGACCAAATAAACTTAGTAAAGAGTTTATGTGTTTTCTGGAACCAACTTAGGGGGACAAATGAATTAAGATGCAACAAAGGATAAAATAAACGGGGAAACACATTCATCTAAATAATATTAATACGACCTCATAAAGATAACGGGAGTTTATCCCATCTCTCTAAGTCTTGGGAGATCCCCTGCTAAAGGGGGTCCAAATTCTCCTTGAACCACAAAGAGGAATTACGCGTTAATCTTATGCCTAAATATTTAATAGCCCAGGGTGACCAGCATAGTCCCTGAGAAATAATATCAGTCTTAAAGACTTTAAGATTAAGAGGAAAAAAGGATGTTTTACTGGGATTTAACTTATAATTCAAGAAACTACTAAATCTATCAACCTCCCTTAGCATATTCTGAATAGATATTAACGGATTAGCCAAATGTAGGAGTAGGTCATCAGCGTATGCTGTTACTTTCACTACCTCATTCCTAATGGGAATACCTTGTATCCCTTCATTATTGAAAATATGCTGAATAAGGGGTTTCAGATAAAGACTGAAAAGTAATGGAGAAAGAGGGCATCCCTGCCTCATTCCTGACCACAGTGTGAAGGACTTGGAGAAGGTTCCATTCCCTGAAATCCTCACCGTAGGAGACCGATAAATTGCCCTGATCCAATCTATGAACATGGATGGGAATCCAAATGCCTTGAGGGCTTGAAAAATAAAAGTCCAGTTAACCCGATCAAATGCCTTCTCAGCGTCAAGGGAGACCAACCCCACAGGATATGTGGCATCCCTGGTCTCCAAGAAGACATGAGAGAGAGTACGCAGGTGATCTGAAGATGCACGTCCTCTCATAAATCCCACTTGAGATATACCCACAAGATCCAGAAGAACCAGGGTTAGTCTATCTGCCATTATCTTCGAGAGAATTTTGACATCTTGATTCACCAAAGATATTGGCCTATAGCTCTGAACCATTTCTGGGTCTTTGTCTGGTTTAGGTAACAAAACTATCAATGCCTCAAACAGATGGGCATCTGCCACCTCTCCGGACAAGATTTGCAAATAGAGCTGATGCAACACAGGAAGTAGTTGCTCCGTAAAAGTTTTATAAAATAAGGCTGAAAACCCATCTGGACCTGGGACTTTACCCATAGGCAAGTCCTTTATAACAATTGCTATTTCTTCCTGTGATAAAGGGGATGATATGAATTCCTTTTAAGAGTCAGATAGTAATGGAAGATGAGCTTTCTTGAGATACTCATCCAATTTTTGAATGGGCGGAGGACTATCCATATCCCTATATAGTTGTTCATAAAGGTAGCAAATTCCTGGACTATCTCTGAGGGGGATACCTTCAGAGTCCCGTCAGACTGAGACCTCATAGGGGTATAAATCTGCTGACTCATGTTGCTTTACGCGTAAAACCAACAGGCACCCCGCTTTTTCTCCTTGATCTGTAAAACTGGCCTTTGTATGGATTATTGCCAACTCAGCCTTCTCTCTTAACATTCCCAGATACTTATCTTTATATAATAATAACTTCTGTGACTCCTCTTGAGAAATTATATCTGGGTGAATACTTTCTAGTACCCATATCTGGGACAGTAAAAAGAGTAGCTCCATTTCCTGTGCTGTCTTCCTCTTTGTAGCTAGACTAATGAGAATACCACTTATATAAGCCTTAAAGGCTCCCCATAGGATATCCGGTCTTACACTGTCTATTGGGTTGGTAGAAAAGAAAAACTCTATCTGGTCTTTCACCTCTCTTCTATACTTTTCATCCTTTAATAATTGTTCATTTAATTTCCATCTGGTCTCTCTTTTGGGGATATAGAGAAAAGCCAGATTACCCAAAACTAAAGAATGGTCTGATATTGGACCCGGTTGGATCGAGGTGGATAGAACCCCTGGCAAGAGCTCGTGAGAAACCAAAAGGTAGTCAATGCGAAATTGCATGTCATGAACTGGTGAATGATAAGTGTATTCCCTAATATTGGGATGTGTAACCCTCCAGACATCGCACAGTCCGCACTGATCCATTATCTCCTTAAAGGCCCTATGTCCAGGAGTCGTTCCCCTTGATCCAGTGCTTGATCTATCCATATTCGGATCCAAAACTAAGTTGAAATCTCCCCCTAATATAATTGGAATAGGAAGTATAGGAAGAATCGTGGAAATCAATTTCATAAAAAAAGAGGGATCGTCTGTATTTGGACCATATATGCAGCCTAAAACCAGTGGCATGGCCCAAATAGTGCCCTGCACTAGAACATATCTGCCTTCCAAATCCTTAAATACCTGAGAAGGGACAAATGGGATATTTCTATTAATCAGTATCATGACTAGGTACTAATGACCTGGCAAATGGGGAGCCAAAGGAAGTTCAGGAAGAGTTTAGGAAATTGGGGAGGGGTCTCAAGCAAGTAGCTAATTCTGTCACTTTCTCAGAGGTACTACCTATGAGAGGCAAGGGAGAGCATAGGAGTGCATGCACCAGGAACTTTAACTCATGGTTGAAGAACTGGTGCTGTGAGAAGGTTTGGATTCATTGGTGACTGGGGACCCACCTGGAGGGATGGAGGTTTGTTCAAGCCTGATGGCCTGCATCCATCCTGGAGGGAATCTAAGCACTCAATGATAAGTTTAAATGCTACATTGACAAGCATTTAAACTAGCAAAGGGGGTGGTAGACCAGCAAGGAGGGTACCCATTGCTCACCCCCACAGCTAGCAGTGGAACCAGTGAACCAGAGGAGTGGCTATCTCTTCAAAGCAGTGTGCAAAGATGGAGATTAGTGCCCAAAGGTGGATAGGCAGAAAAGGGCACAATTCAGCAGAAGGGCAGACAGCAAAGAGAACCAGGGATAAAGGACAACCAAGGAAGGGGCTGAGTAGAACAGCAAAACAGTCTAGGGAGGTCAAATCATGGAAAGCCATGTGTGCAAATGCCAGAGCCTTAGCAACAAGATGGAAGATCTGGAGGCTGTCATGGTGCAGTCAGACCTGGACATTGTGGCCATCACTGAAACCTGGTGTAATGATAACCATGACTGGGAGATGGCCATACCTGGCTACAACATATTCAGAAGAGACAGAGCAGGCAGGAAGGGAGGAGGAGTGGCACTGTATGTGAAAAATGATATAAGGGCCACAGAGATCCAGGAGGAACGAAATGGAGGACAGATACTGTAGGTTAAGCTGGAAAGGAAAATGGGGACAGCCATCTGCACAGGTGTGGTCTATAGACCACCAGCCCAGGAGGAAGAAACAGATAGGGAGCTGATGCTAGCCGTCCAAAGGATGGCAGACAAGGGTGAGGTAGTACTGGTTGGAGACTTCAATATTCCAGACATGGACTGGAGCATCCCAGCAGCAGCATCAACTAGGAGCAGATTTATCCTGGACTCCCTTCAGGGTGCCTTCCTCAAGCAACTGGTCATGGAACCAACTCGGCAGAAGGCAATACTGGACCTTGTGCTCACAAACAGGGACAGTGTGATGGGGTAACAGTGGGGAGCACCTGGGAACAGTGACCACCAGTCATTGTGGTTTGAAATCATAGAAAGAGCAGAACCAAACCACACAAAACACGTATCCTGGATTTTAGGGGGCAGACTTTGGGAAAATGGGAAGATACTTGAAAGAGGCATTAAGGGAATGGGACAGGAATCAGGGTTGAGGGACAGTGGGCAGTATTTAAAATGGGGATTACAAGAACAACAGAATTATGCATTAAGCAGGTTAGCAAGAGGAAAAGGAAGAGGAGACCATTATGGTTTTCCAAAGAGGTAGCAAAAGTGAAAGCCAAAAGATTGCATTCAGGCAATACAAAAAGACACAGGCAGAAGGGGATAGGGAGAAGTACCAGGAGAAGCAAAGGGAGGCAGGGAGGTCAGTAAGGGAAGCCAAAGCTCAGACGGAAGAACACATTGCAAAATCAGTGGGTAGAGGGGACAAAACCTTTTACAGGTACATAAGTGAAAAAAGAAAGACAAAGGGAGGGATAGTGAGACTGAAGGGGGAGGATGGGGGCTGCATGGAGAATGACAACAGTAAAGTTGACATACTGAACAGGTTTTTCTGCTCAGTCTTTACTGAGGAAGAGGAGGGTAATGGGTCTGAAGGGAGTACAAGGGGTGAGAATGGTGCAGAAATGGACACAAGTCCCTTTACATGAGAAAGGGTCCTGAAGGAACTGGAAGTAATAAGAGTTGATAAAGCAATGGGGCCAGATGGGTGCACCCCAGGTCCTGAAGAACTAAGAGAGATGGTGGCTGGAACCTCTGGCTATCCTGTTTAGCTGATCACTGGAAACAGGGGAGGTACCCAAAGACTGGAGGACAGTAGAAGTAGCCCTTATACAAAAGCGGAACAAAGAGGAAGCAGGGAACTACAGACCAGTCAGCCTCACCTTGGTAGTGGGGAAGATCATGGAAGCACTATTGAAGGAGAGATTGGTGGAACATCTGGTTGTCAATGGACTACAGGACCCAAGGCAGCATGGTTTCACCAGGGGAGGTCATGTCAGACCAACCTCGTTGAATTTTTGACTGGGTGACTAGGGAGGTGGATCAGGGAGGGCAGTGGACATGGCCTATCTGGACTTCAGCAAGGCCTTTGACACTGTGCCATAGAAGACTACTACACAAACTGGGGAATATGGGTGTGGGCAGGACAGTAGTGTGGTGGGTAGGTAACTGGTTGGGTGGCAGGACACAGAGGGTGGTGGTAAATGGCTGTCACTCCACAGAGGAAGAGTGACCAGTGGTACCACAGGATCAGTGCTGGATCGGTCCTATTCAACATCTTCATCAGTGACATTGCGCAGGACCTAGAAGGCAGAATTTCACTGTTCGCTGATGACACAAAGCTCTGTAACAGAGCAGACACACAGAGGTATAGACAGAATGAGAAGGGACCTGCAGAAACTTGAAGAATGGTCAGGGTTTGGCAGTTGAAATTCAATGCAAAGAAGTGCAAGATAATGCATATGGGACACAAAACCCTGGCACAATATATCAGTTGGGGGGTGAGGATATAGCATGCACCAAACAGGAAAGGGATCTTGAGGTTATCATCTCTGATGACCTCAAGGTAGAAGGCTCAGTGGGACAAGGCAGCAGGTAAAGCAAATAGGATGCTGGGATGTATAGGCAGGGCATCACCAGCAGGAAAAGAGAGGTCATAATTCCGCTATACAAGACACTAGTGAGGCCCACCTGGAGTACAGCATACAGTTCTGGAGACCATACCTACGTAAGGACATAAACAGGGTAGAGAAGGTTCAGAGGAGGGCAACAAAGATGGTGCATGGATTGCATCACAAGTCCTATGAAGACAGGTTGAAGGAACTCAACATGTACTCCTGGAGGAGAGGAGGAGAGAGGGATATGATAGAGACATACAAGTATCTCACAGGGAGGAACAGGGTGCAGGAATACACTATTTTTAAGCAAAAAAGATGTACCAGGACTAGAGGGCATGGGATGAAGTTGGAGGGAGGACGATTCAGAGGAAACATGAGGAAGAATTTCTTCACAGAGCAGGTGGTGGACAAGTGGAACACCCTGCCAGAGGAAGTGGTGGGGGCTGAAACAATCATGGGGTTTAAGAATGCATGGGATAGACATAAAGGAATTCTGGAGGTCAGGGGTAAGGGGCAACAGACTTCTAGGAAAACATAAACTGAACTTACAAGCTCAAATGGGCAGACTGGGTGGGCCATAGGCCCTTATCTGCCGACACTGTCTATGTATCTATGTATCTATGACCCCACAGCTATTGGTTTCCCCTGAAGCATGAAAAACCTGACCTATCTGTTGTCTTCGAAGTTGTTTTACTTCAGAAACCACTAAATGAGATTCTTGTATAAATGTTATCTGGGCATGTAACAGACTCAGATGTTTTGAGTACCTGATATTGTTTCAGTTTTTTCCTGATCCCCTTCACATTCCACGTAGCAATATTAAGATTCTGAGCCTTCTGTTATATCAGATATAATCCAGATAAAATATCTAACATATCCTGCTAACATGTAACAGGTGATTCTGTTCCCCTGAATCTGCTGTGCCAGGCTCCCACCCCCCCCATTGAACTCCTGTCCCTCCCTTCCCCAATTACCCCCTGAGCAATCCACATCATCCGTATTTCCAAGACATAATCCAAGAAACCATCCACCCAAACCCGCCTTTTATCACTAACAATGTTCAGCAATGCTCCGTTTGCTACTCCTTCCCCAGCCCCCCGAAAAACTGTCCCCCAAACCCTGTATTCTTTATAATACATTCCCCTTTCTTGAAATGCCAGTAACCAATAACTGAGAGAGAACGCCACCTCCCCATTATACAAGCCCTTGTATCTACCACCTGTCCCCTAGTAGGGGCTATTAGAAATAAACCGATATCAATAAAACATCGCCCCCATTAACATCACGACTTACAAGGGCATATTTATAATTGAGTATGATAACACCCGGCACAAAATCGAAGTCGGCCTCAGCCGAACGTAAGATGCATTAAACAGGCCTTCATCTCAGCAGGCTCTCCAGCCTTGTAGAGAGAAGCCCCCAATCCTCTCCTCCCAATTGTTATACTTTTGACCCAGTAAGTCCCAGCTCCTTTCTTACTTTGGGAGATCTAAACACATCCCACGCATGGAGCACAGGCTCCCTCCTGTGTTCTGAATGCGTAACAGCACCCTGCTGCCTTGCAGAGGAAGGGCAACCCTTATGATAAGATTTTCCAAAAGGCTAAAGCCTACCACCAAACCCTTCCTCCCTAAACTTCCACAGGAGAGAGAGAGAGAGAGACCCGATATTGCTAAATTGGCATTATTTTCTGCCAATACTAAAACTAATGAGAAATCGCTTGATTATTTGAGACCCCAGACCCAGACAGGACAAAACCCCAGACCCAGACAAAACAAATAAGAGTATGCATCCATAACTAGATCACTGTAAAAAGAAAGAGAAAGTCCTTTCTGCTCCATATTTGGGCTAAAATGAGAGTCCAAGAATGTGTAACCGTTGATTTCCAGAAGATCTCTTTACATGAATACCCAGCCTTCTCAAAGTGGTTCTCATCTTGTCGAGAAAGCCCTAAGGCCTTTCATGTGTCCCTGAAGAGATCTCGCAGTGCTAATTTTAAACCAGCAAACTCTGCCTCCAGATCTTCGTAAGTAGCCCAGGAACCAGCCACCAGTACCTGTAGCCTGGCCAGGTATCCCATTCGAAATTTAAGTCCAGCCGCAATAATTTTTGAGACAACAGAATGAAAAGCCGCTCGCTTCAAATGGACTGAACCCGGGATATCTTGGGCTATTCTAAGTTTAACTTGCTCCCAATGAACTTCTTGGAGTTCTCTCACTTTATATAGGAAATGTTGTTGTCTAAAAAATTTAAGAAATGGCAGATTATAGGTCGGGGTGTTGCTCTGGGAGGGGACTTTGGTCTTAATGACCTATGGGATCTCTCAATAATATATTTAGCCCCATATGGAGAAGGGTCTGCAATCTTCTCGAACAACTTCTGGATGAAAGCTATGGTATTCTGGCCCTCTTCTCCCTCAGGTAACCTGAGGATCACAACATTATTTCGCTGGCTACGACCTTCAAGGTCTTCAATCTTGACCTCGAATCTAGACAGTTTCTGATGCATTGCTGCTATCTCAGGCTCGAACCTCTCGACTTGTTTCTCTAGAAAGAAGATCCTAGTTGTGTTGTCTGAGGTAGCGAGGGTTATTTCTTCTATTTTTCTCGTGAGCGATTTCATTTCTGATGCCATCTCTTTGATCTCATCTCGGAAAGGTTTGAATTCCTCCAAAAATCTGGACAATGTGAGCGGCTCTTGATCCGCCCCTAGATTCAGACCATCTCCCTTTTCTGTTCCACTTGAGGCCCGGGATTTTTTGAGGCCTTCTCTGGTGTAACTGATGGGGTGTGTTTCTGCTGTTGTTTTTTCATATAAACGTCCACTCTCTCTCACGAAATCGCCCTGCAAGGGCACAGTGTTATAGGGAACCAGAATAACTCAAAATTTGAGGTTTAGAGTTCGAGAAAGTATACCAGAAAATGAAAATATAGAAACAGGAGGCTGGAGCTATACAGAGGAGCGACTATCTGGTAGCTTGCATCACGTGGTCCCCGCTAATCCTGGTTAAACACAACTAAAAAAAATTTTTTTTTTTTTAATTATGGGGTGAATCCCATCAGGCCCCATTGCTTTGTCTACCTTCAGTTTTAGGAGTTCTTTCAGAACCCTTTCTTCTGTGAAAGTACTGATATCAACCACCCTATCCAGAGTGTTTCTATTGACTGGATTAGGTACCTCCCCCTCCACTTTCTTTGTGAATACTGAGCAGAAGTATTCATTAAGTATCCCTGCTTTTCACTGTCCCTCTCTAGCCACCCACCCTCTTCTTTATTCAGCTTCAGTATCCCTCCCTTTGTCTTTCTTTGCTCCCTAATGTACCTATAAAAGGTTTCATCCCCCTTCTTAACCGAGTTAACTATCTTTTCCTCGGTTTGGGCCTTTGCTGTTCTGACTTCCTTCCCCACTTTCTTCTGCTTTAACTGGCACAGTTCTCTGTCCTGCTCCTTTTGTGTTTCCTTATACTTCCTGAATGCTATCTTTTTCTCTCTAACTTTTCCTGCCACCTCTTTTGAGAACAATAGTGTTTTTTTCTTTTGTTTTGATTTGTTTATTTGCTTCACACAAAGGCTTGTTGCCTCTGTGATGGCAGTGTTGATGTTTCTCAATTGTTGCTCCACCCCTCCTTCTTGCCTATTTGCTAGTGCTTTTCTGAGACACTCTCCCATTTTGACAAACTCAGCCCTCCTGAAGTCCAGTACCTTCACTTTTGCATGGCTTGACTCTACAGCTGAGTTTATCATGAACCACACTGTTTGGTGGTCACTTGTTCCCAGATGGCTACCCACTTCTAGATCTGAGATCCTCTCTTGGTCCCCATTTGAGATTACCAGGTCTAAGATTGCTCCCTCCCGAGTGGGTTCCAACACTAGCTGTCTGAAGCATGCCCCCTGTAGGGCATTGAGAATGGCCCTGCTCTTGGATATAGCTGCAGCAAAGGTGCTCCAGTTAACATCTGGCATATTCAGGTCCTCCATCAGTAACATCTCCCCTTTCTCTGCCATCCTAAGGATGCCTTCTATCATTTCCTTGTCCATTTCCTCCCACTGAGATGGAGGTCTGTACACAATCCCCGTGCAGATTGTGGTGCCATTTCCAGTCTCCAGGGTGACACACAATGCCTCTTCTCCTCCCTGTTTACCCTTTAGCTCCATTGCTTTGATCCCTTCCCTTACACAGAGTGCTACTCATCCTCCTTTTCTACCCTCCCTGTCCCTGCTGTAGATTGTGTACCCTGGTATGTTAACATCCCAGTCATGGTTCTCTGTCTACCATGTTTCTGTGACTGCCACAATATCCAGGCATCCCTCTTCCATCAAGGCAACCAGCTCAGGGAGCTTGTTACCTAGACTACAGCCATTGGTCCTCATTACCCTCCATTTTTGATGGCCTTACCCCTTTTTGCCAGAGGACAACTCTTCACTCCCGGGGAGAGAGGAGAATGGTGACTGACACCAGCCTGACAACAAGCAGCACTTGGGTGATGGCACACAGGGACACACGAGGTGAGGAGGAGGCAGAGCAGCTGCCCAGTGTGCTGTGTGCAGAAGTGGTCACAGCTTGGCCATTGGCGACATTGCACACTCCTGCTCCAGGCTCAAGGGGGGGATAAAATGGATGAAAAATTCCAGGCCTGTCAGATGACTGTTGGCATGCATAGGCACCACTTCTGACACACACAGGCTTCTCTTAATGAACTAGATCCAGTTGGACAGGTTCAATGATCCCCTCCACCCTGCCATGGTGGGCAAGCCATGGGGCAGAAGGGAGAGAAGGTAAATCCTGTGGTTAGGGGGCAGGTCTGGGAGATTCTGCAAAAATGTAGGCCAACTGGGCAGGAGGAGATAAAAATAGATGCACAAAAAATAAACCCAATGAAGAGTGATTATACAGGCACATAATCATTTTAAACTAGGCAGTGACACAAATATCCTGGTTTGTGTATTTTCCCCAGGGACAGTGCTGCTGTGAGTGAAATATAGCTTTCTGATGGGTATTGAACAATTGAACAGTAATTGACCTATATTCAGCTCACCAATGCAGCATCCACTGTGGCATCAGGTGAAGTTACCTTGGCAATAAATCACTGTGGCTGTAACCTAGACCACCTATATCACATTGTGGGCCGTGATGAAATAGTCAGTGAATCACCTAGCAACTTGTGGTTGCTAGGTTGCAGGCAATCTGCTGTAAATTACAGTAGCGTTAAATTATTAGAGTTTTTTTTGAGTCAGATTTTTGAACTGTTAACATCTTCTTAGCTCAATAGGAAAAATCTAATCCAGTGCACATCTCCAGTCTGCTTAAGTGTTGGGATGAGGACATGCAGTCCAGGTGTTTCACAATGAATAGATGTGACTGAGGGACCATTGTGGCTTTGGTTTCTGATAAATCCTACTAGTGTGAAGGCAAAATGTCAGAGATTTGTCCTATGATGAACACAGTCAGGTAAAGGGAGCTACATGCAGCAGGTTGGGGTGATGCTTGTGTTTCCTGCATTTTGTACTTTTCATTTGGAAGTAACTATAAAATGGTAAGCTATTTCATCTGTATACCATTTAAGCTGTCAATTCTTTTGTGTGGGTGCTTTCTTTCTTTCTTGCACTTTGGCTATAAAAAGGCTAGAACATCCTATGAGAAAACAGTCAGTGATATATTCTGAATAAGCCTACACTCCTGCCACACTCCTACACTACTGCAAGGCAAACCTTCACTAGAATCAACCAGCTCCATAGCGAATCACCACCAGAAGAAGTCAGGCAGTTCCTCAGCAAGCCAGTGCCAGTGCCTTGCATAATCCCAATTCCAACACAGGCAGCTGTGCAAAACCAATAGCTATAGCCAAGCAAGACCTTTGACCTGCAGGCTGCAATCTTACTGTTACAATAAGGGTTGTTTTCTATATGTCCTGTGCTGTTACTCATGCCAGCCCCATTGTAGAAGTGACAGATCCCATAGGAAGTATAGCAGCAAATTCATTGCAATATTTTAAACTTTTAATTCTGAGAAAACAACCATTTGTACAATACATAGGATTGTGTGCAAATAGTCCATTCAGTTTAGAATAGTTTAGTAAGTGCACACAGTGCATAGATACAGAGGATTCATCCATGTCACAGTGAAAAGGAAAAGGGTGACCATCATTAGGGTGCCAGCACAATGCTGATGGAGAACATCACAACTGGCCATTGTGCCCCCTGACCCCCATCACGTCTAATGCCCTGGAGCACATCGGGCTTTGCTCCCCAAACCCTCTGTACTTTATTATAATCACCACCATGTTGGAGGTGTATGGGGCAAGAGGCACAACACCCTAACATCACCATCCTTGCCGAGCACCATGAAATCCAGTTCTCCAGCATTACAGGCAAACTGGTTGTGGTGCCTTTATGATGGTGCCCTACTGAAGATGCCCATCTAACGGTATACTGATATGGAGTAACAGTACACTCAGTAAATCCATTACCCTGGATAAACAAATTGAATGCAGACAGATGATGCACTCTCCATACTTTTAGATAATCTGATGGAAAGGATAGTATACTTTCTGCTGAACCCTAATTATTAAATATCCAAAGGTGAGGAAACAGTACAAGGTCCATGAAAACTGAATGCAATGTTCTAAACATGATCATAAATGAAATTCAGAAATGTAATTATTCTATAGATCAGGCAGTTAAACTAATATAAAATGTATTATGACTTTTTTATCTATTGCCTAGCAATGATATATATATATATATATATATATATTTTGTTGGCAAAGGAAATTGCATTTTGTGTCATGAAGGATAGGTATACATTGTTAAGTAATATCCACTGTATCCACTGTACCAAAATACCTTTCTGTATGTTGTCCAGGCCACAGAATAAATATGCTAAGTCCTGTCATTTTTATAAGCACTTTTTGCTTGGTGTGTTAGAGTCTCAAGCAACATATATGGTCATTATACTTTTGCCTCCTTCAACTATGATGTTTAATTATATCCACTTAATTTATAGAAACTGATAATATATTCCCTGTTAGGAACATTAACTGAAAGAAGTAGGTTCCCAAGATATTTTTTATTCAGTGAGAGTGATTGAATGCAGTTAATTTATGCCTCTAACATCCTCTTTTCATTATTTAATTTACTGAGTATATTTTTGTAATGTAAACCATTAAAAATGAAGACTTGTTTATAAAGGATCCCTGCCCAAGAGATGCTTTAAACTAGATATTGTAACCAAAACCTCTCAACCTTTTATTCCCAAATGTAGGAAAGCAGCACTTAAAATGTAGAAGAAAGTAAAGAAAACCTATGAAATGTGATGTGAATTCATGGAACTGGAAAATCTGTATACTGTGGGAATAAATGCTCTGATGCATATGCAATTTACTATTACTGTAATATCATACTTGATGATCAGTTTCTGCCTTTATAAATCACTGTGCAGTGTGGGGTGACAGTTTGTGCATGAAACAGAGTAGTATTCCACTCAATGAGATACAGACGTGACTCATGATTCATCTGAATTTTAAACAGAGGAATGCACTGCATGAAAAAGTAATGCATAAAGATAAAATGTAACAGTCTAATGAAAGCACAAGTGCTAAAGGATATCTATATAAAAAATGAATGTTAAAAAAGGGTTGTTTACAAGGAGATAATACCACCATGGGGGCTAATTCACTAAAACTACCACGTGATGGCTAAATCTGGTTCAATTTCAGTTGTCTTTTTTATCTGTAACGCCCCTTGGGATGAGGCTGCAAATAATCAGTATTTTCTTGCCCTCCTTTCATGTTCAAAACAACAACAACAAAACAAAAAAAACACTAAATAAATAATGAGTACATAAAACCTCAAGGTCAAAAGTCGAGTGGCCTTTATGAAGCTCAGTAGCCCCTGAGATGATGTTATTTCACAAGTATTCTCCCCTTTCTATTTTTTGTTTTATATATTATATACGGATGGAGGTGTTTTAAGCTTTAATTGGTTTTGCAATGTTTTTCATGTTGGCATTTATTTTGTATGGTTTTGTGTGTTTTCTGTAGTATAGAAACATTTACATTGAGTGTTCTTTTTTTGTCCCTGTAATATTTCTGTAGTGTAGGGTCCTACTTTAGAGGACACATGGTCATGGCATTCTGTCCTTTGCTTTCAGTTCAACATGGCACTGAAAAGTGGTATGATGTTTGCAGCTTACAGTGGCATAGGTGTGCAGTCAAGAGAAGCATGTAGATTGTGGCAGAAGTGGTGTGGCTTCCTGCTGTGGAGCAGCAAGGAGTCAGTGTCAGCAGCATGGAGCAGTAGCATGATAGGGATGTCAGCAGCATGAAGGTGGTAGCATGGAGGGCTTACATATGAGAGAAATCTGTAGCATTAAGGGGCATAGCTATTTTGTGAGGCTGCAGGAAGGAGTGGGGTTAATTATATGTTTTTTCAGGTACAGTATGTTACTTTTTGCAGGTAGTTATGCTGGTATTTAGAGACTGTTTTTGAGTGGTTGTGAGGGTATGTGGGTGGTTGTTCCATGTGTTAATAATGTGTCTGTTACATGTATTAATGAGGTGTTTTTTACTTGTACTAATAGGACAGCTGTTACATGTGTTAATAAGTTGGTGGTTACAAGTATTAATAAGGTTATAATAAGCTGATTCACATTGTGTTTATCTGGTGTTATTGTGTTATTAATATGGTAATAGGTTGGTAATTACATAGTAATGGTTAATTGGATAGGTATTTACCAACAAGTATCATACTAGAGTAGAAACCATTTAATCAGGATGGCCTGGTGGCAGCCCTTTGATCCTAATTATGTGGTTGTCCCAATTATCAGATGTGCTTGCATTTTTAATCAGCAGACAGCTTCTGCTTATGAATTCATGTTCTCTATGTGGCAAATCAGGACCCCCATCAATAGAAATCCCTTTTACTAGTTTACTCGTTTCATTTCATTTTATTTTTTATACTTGTTAGCCAATGAGAAAAATGCCCATTTTCACAAGTGACAAGAAAAAAAAAACAGATAATAAAAAATAATAAATTCAATACACAAACATAACTTAAAATATACAATGCACACAATTAAATGATAAATACAGGTGCATTCATTTATTAGAATGAGGCATTGTTTTAATCTGATTTTAAGGGATTTGATAGTTGTACAATTGACAATGTCATCAGGTAGGGAATTGTAAAAAGTAGAAACCCTGAGTAATAAAGACTATTGTCCTATTGATTTTTTTTTTTAAATGGTATTTTAAAAAACATACTTGCTTAGTGACCTTGTTCCCTGGGTATTGGTGGCCCCAGGGAACAGTGACATAACTGTTTGTGGAAGCAGACCAATAATTCCCTTATGGAGGATGGAACCCAGTCTTACACTGCATCTATTTTCAAATGAAAGGCAGCCTGCTATCTTATGCAAGGTACAATGATGATTAATCCTCGGAAGGTTAGTCATAAATTGGAGCACATTATTATATGTTACTTTCAATTTTTTCAAAACTCTGTCACTGGTTGCAGAATAGACAGCAACCCCATAATCTAATACACTAAGCAGTAGATTGTGAGCTAACATTCTTCAAGATTCAGGTACAAGAAAAGTACAGTACACATTCTGAATAGAAAGCCCAATCTCTGATTAACCAAACTGACTATATTTAACATGGGAGTCAAATGTAAAAAAAAAATATATAAAATATCCCCTAAATATTTAAAGCTATCTACAGTTTCAATGGGTTCACCCAGAAGATCAACTATAGGAGACTTGGATTCTCTATTCTTTCTTGAACCTGTAAAAATCATGGTCTTAGTTTTTTTTTAGTATTCAAGAAGCATACTACTAGACAAAATCCAATCCAGCAGAAAAATCCAAATCTTGTTGCACAAAACCCAGTACATTCTCAAGTACAGTCAAAGTAATGAACATAACTGCATCATCTGCACATAATATCATCTCAGATTTTTCATAAGATTTGGGGGGCAGGATTCATAAACAATGTAAAAAAAAAGAGGAAATAACATTGAGCCCGGTAGTACCCCACATTTAAACAAGTGACCATTGTAGACAATTCAATTTTTGTTTGATGCACCTTATCCCTAAGATAGTTAGAAAACCAATGTATTATGTCACTGGAAAAGCAGAATTTTGAAATGGTGTCAAAAATCAGAGCATGATCAACAAGGTCAAACGCCTTGGTAAGGTCCACAAAAACCAGTGCTGCACAGTTCACTTTATCTAAGGCACTCTGCATAAAGTTTGTAAACCCCACCAAGGCCATTTCAATACTATGATTGGATCTGAATCTATGTTGTGATCAACTGAGTAGATTATATTAGTCCAGTTAATTCATAACCTGATCAAAAATATTTATTTGTAATATATTTGAAAGAGGGACCAGGAGTGAAATTCATCGGTAATTAGAAACAATTTCCTTACTACCTGATTTTTGTATGGGTTTAATAATTGCCAGTTTTCCAAGCTTAAGAAAAAAACGTACCATAATTAGTGGTTAAAAGTAAAGGCAAGAGTTGAAGCCAGTTTTGAGGTGCACAATGTTATCTGGGCCAATATTAAGACACAGAAGAGATTTCAATACATAGTCCTTTATCAATGCTAGTGTGACACTCCAAAAATAACATTTGAATGATTAGTATTGATATTATTTTATGTTTAAGAAACCAATTCCTTACTAATAGACTGGGTTCTGAACCTATCCAAATCTCCAAAACAGTTGTTAAACATTCGGGCTTCATCATTCGGTTCATTAACCAGTTTATTTCCATCAAACAGAGAGATGGTTTTCTCTTTAAATTCACTGCCTAAAAGACTATTTAAAGTTTGTCAGGTTTCCCTGGGATCTCCCATAGAACTAAACTGCTTAGTTGTAAAAAATTGAATCTTGGCCTTTCTAATTTCAGATTTACACTTATTGCATGATGTCTTATAATTTTGCAGGGTAATGAAATCTCTTTTTACTTTGTACTTTTTCCATGAAATATTACTTTGTTTCTTTAATTCAAGAAGCTCAGGGGTTACCTACTTGTTTTTATTGGCCCTAATCCTCATTTGTCTCCTAGGGGTATTCTATCAATTACTTGGGTAAATAGTTGACTGAATTTTTCCAGTAAACCATCAATATCCTTCATTATCTCTAAGAAGGTAAAATCAATATCCCTAAGGGCAATGGACATAGTCACTGAATTAAGACATTTTAAATAACTCAAATTTATATATAATGGGGATTGCTAACAGATCTAGCAGTCCACTCACAATAGACTGGGCAGCTGTTACTAACATAATTTGTCAATACCCCAGACTTAATAAACTTATTGGGGTTCATGGACACTGGACACCTATCTCTAAAAAGGATACTTGACATCACTGGATTGCTCACGCCCTCAATTTAAATAAAAATTTGGAAGGAAATTCTGGATGTTTAAATTGTCAATCCTAGGTGTTGGAATTCTAAATGAAGTACTATTAATTTCAAAGTACAAGGGCAAAATAAATTCACCTAATTCATAATGGTGACCAGGGTGGGTATGTAGTGTACTGAACCTGACATTGGCAACAATAAGACAATCAGTTTTCTAAATAATGCCTTGTTATAGCAGTACCTCTCCTTTTTTGTTATTAATTTTACAGAAATACAATCCCTACCTATGCAATTTTTTTCAAATCCTATATATAAGTGATATGCAATGGAAATGAGTGGAATAAATGATTTATATGCACAAGAGCAGTTTGACCTCAGGTAACCTCATGAGTGATGTAATCTACAAGTGAGGTGTCTGAAATCAAACTGCTTGAGTGCAAATAAATCATTTATTCCACAGGTTTCACAGGTTTTCCATTACATATCTGATTTATGCAATAGTAAAGAAGTGTTTTTGATGCTATTTTATTTATTATTAGTAGCATTTGAGTTTTATTTTTTTATAAAATTAGTGGTATTATTTTGTGTATTCCTGCTCAAGACTGGGTTGGTTTTTATGATCACTGGTATGGTTGCTGTGCAGCCAATGTCCCAGCATTTATTGCAAGATTTTTATTGGTTGTTTTTTGTATGTGAGGGGGCAGAGACTTTTGAAAACATGGTGGCTCTGTTTGTCACTTAGTGAGCATCAGAGAGAGCCGCTGTGGTAATATTGTTTCTCTTGTGTTCTAGATTTTCTTTTTTTTATACTAAATCATTTAGCTGGTTGATCATGCCTTATCTGGTTATTTCTGCCTTCCCTGTCCATGAAGCAGAGAAGTGAGCAGACTAGAGAAGGGAGCATATGAGTGAGAACAGTAGAGTGGTACTGAGTGAGTGTTATTTTTTTGTGGTGAGTGGCTAGGGTTTTCTTTGTTTCTGTTTTTTATAGCAAATCGTTTATCTGGTTGATCATGCCTTATCTGGTTGTTCCTACCTTCACTGTCAGTGGAAGAGAGAAGCAAGATGATGTGTATGGTGAAGTGAGAGAAAAGCAGTCTGGAGAAGGGACCCTGTGAGTGAGAGCTTCAGAGCGGTACAGAGCGACAGTGCCATTTTCTTTGCGGTCAGAGGCTGGGTGTGGGTTTGCTTTGTTGCTGGTAGAGACAGAGAGATGTGTTTTTCAAAAATGTCACTTTTGGCCACTGGAGACAGGAGTGGCCAACACATACCATAAGTCTGGGGCATTAGTGAGTTAGTGAGTGAATTGGGAAAGAAAGTGCAGTGTGGTGTTTGAATCCCCTCCCCCCAAAAAAAGACAAAACAGTTCAATTTGTTGGCAGTCTGGAAAAAACAAAAACAATGTTTGCGTTTGAATGATTCCATATGTGTGAGTGTGTGTGTGTTTGTGTGTGTGTGTGTGTGTGTGTGTGTGTGTGTGTGTCTATTATCTGTCAGTCTGATACTGTCTAGGGAGCAAAGGAAAGCAGGCAGTTGAGATTGGTAGAATGAAAGTAAAAGCCTGGAGAACAAGTGCCTGCAGGAGAGGGGATGATTGATGGCAAGGTGTTACATAAATGGTGGTTGATTGATGTTAGCGTGATAAATAAATGGTGGTTCTGATATTTATTTAACACCATTGAGAACAAATGGATTTATTTAACTTTTTTGTGCCCACTCCTATTTCAGAAATTGAACAACTACCCCCTTAATAACCTGACTTGCCAATCATTTTCCAATATAAGGAATTTTATATTTACTGGAACCAAACCATTAAATTCAATATCCATCATTATTACCCTTATACTGATGTCACAGTGACATTTTTGCAGCAAAGTACATTACAGTAGCAAATCGCTGTTGCCGATGAAATGTAGTCATGTGATTCTAGCACTGCTTTCTCTGGTCCCCCGCCCGAATCAACTCTGACCTGGGTTGATAATCTTTATTTATGGAGGCTGCCAGGGCAGAGCCCCCCACATGGGAGGTTCAGGGGCAATGCCCGCCCCCAAAAAAGATAGTTTCCAGATGGATTTAGGCTGACCACAACTTGTGATCAACATAAGTCTGTCGCTGCAGTGTTGCGATGACACAAAGTTGTCGACACCATGTCATGGATCCATTATTACCTGATCCCTATTTCTGTCCAAGGACACCAACTTAAATATTGGCTTCTGTTTACAACACTGCTGCCTAGTACTATAGGATGATACCAACAAACTAAAAATGAATACCTGTAAAAACATATTTAGAATTCAAGCAACAAAACTCCAAATTAAAATTAAATAAAAGCTATAAGTCTATGCTATCAATTAAAATAACTATTAAACAAGCCTCACTTTAATTCCAGTAAAAACATTTTTACCAAAAAATCACATCCTAATAAACAGACATAGTCCCAATAAATTACACAGCATTGGGCAGATACAACACAAAATATGGTAACCCTTAATCGAAAAAAAATATTATAGCTAAAACAATTGAACAACCTTCAAATATAGTCCAGTGTATAATTCAATGGTGTAATTTTGTGTCTAAGTGGTGCTTGTACAGTATGGGTAGCACAGGCTTTTATGCAGGAAAGCCCTGCCCCTCATGATGCCCCAGCCGCTGGCTCACCTGAGACCCCTGCCTGCCACAGAGCACATTCCAGGCTTTCAGAAGCAGAACCATACCTGCAAGCTGTGTGAAGCTGAAAATTAGCATCAGTGTCTCTGATGGAATACCAGCTGAATGTGCTGGTCCAGAGAAAAATGGCTTTCTTCAATGGAGTCAGGCAGCACAGGCTTTTAGGGAAAGGGAAAGGGGAAATTGTTTAACCAGGAAAGGCACACTAAGTCAAAGATTGTTTCTAGGTGTGACCTGGGAGCACAAGAAAGTTAAGTGACTTGCTCAGGATCACACAGTATGCAAGTGAAGGCTGTGAGATTCCAACCCAGGCCTACAGGTTTGCAGCTCAGTTCTCTAAACCACAGCACCATACTGCCTTTTATGCAACAAAGTTCCACCTCTCATGACACTCCTGGCCACCAGCTCACCCCCGAGCTACAAACCTGCCAGAGAGTGCAGTCCAGATCTTCAGAAGCAGGGAAATACCTGCAAGCTGTGTCAAGCTGAAAATTATCAGCAGGCTCTCTTATGGAATACTGGCTGAATGTGCTGGTCCAGAGACAGTTGGCTCACTCTTTGCCTTTACCTTTCATTTCAAGTGTCTATTGTGTGTCTGGGGGATACAGACTGCAAAAAAAAAAAACCCAGCAGGAGCAGCGTGGTTGTTACTGGAAGTGGGAATTATGTGAGTGGGTGGATTAGCACCTTTCTACAGAGACAGGGAACAATTCAGTGCAGTGAGTGTGGGGTAGGGGAAAGATAATTCTTCAGTGTGGCAGAGATAAAAGCCCCATTTACACCATCTTCACAGCACATCAACCCATGTGCACCGGTTGATGCACTGCAAAGACGGCAGTGTAGACACTCACCAGATCATGTTAAGAGCCCTCTGGATGCATTTTTTGCTCTGACACAGGAGTGGGTGCCTCAATCAGATCGAGCACATTTAGCTGTTTTATAAACTCTCTAATGCGCTCAATCCACTTTGAAGCCTGTCTCCTTGATGATGAAACCCGGGCTTCTGGAACGTCCAGCTTCCTCTGTGGCATGACTGGCAGTGCACCAAGAGCTGGGCAGGGTAAACTCTAGCCCTGTTCTAGGAGCATCTCTGCAGTGTGAAAGGAGTAGCAGAAAATAGGAAGTGCTGTAGCCGTGTAAACACGGCTGAAGAGAGTCTTCTGCAGAGACAGTGAGCAATTCCGTTCAGAGAGTGTGGGAGGATGAGTAAAGATAGTTGTTTAATGTGTCAGAAATAAAGGAGTGTCGACTTCCAGTTCCGGTATGCCTTGGTGAGCAAGCAGATTGAGAGGTCCCCGCTGAAATCTAACTGAAAGAGCACTAAATCCACTTTTAAAAACCTGAATTAAGACATTCCTTAAGGTTCAACTGTTCCTTTTATGAAAATGGCAAAGCATAACTGTAATCGGTTCCAGCCCTTTGTTGAAATGATTGACGCCGAGGACCATCTGTCTGACGAGGGTGATTCACAGTCTGGGCCTGCTTTGGGATCGGAGTTAAAAAAATCTACCACTTCATCAAGATCAACAGGCTCTAAAAAATCTCCAGAGCCCAACAATGAAGCAATACTGCAGGCGATCACGGACTTCAGAGGCGAGGTCCGTGAATCGTTAAAAGATATTAGATCCGAGCTGGGCACAATACAGGGCCAAATGGCAGAGGCAGATCACCAGATTTCCCTGAACACAACAAGGCTGGACAAACTTGAGGAGACAGTTAGAACCCTTGTGGCTGAGCAGTTGGCTATTTCTATATGACAAGAGGATGCAGAGAATCGGGGAAGAAGGAGGTACATCCGGATTTTCGGTCTCCCCGAAGATGAGGTGGGAAACAACTCTAGAGCCTTGACCAATTATTTATTGCACCTGGTCCTTAAATTGGAACCAGATTTCCAGCTCGATGTCGAGAGGGCTCACTGAGCCCTGGGCCCCAAACCATCCCGCCACGAGGCAAGGCAGTGCTCCTTCATTATATGCATGCTTAGCTACCAAAATGAAGAGGTTTTCCTATGAATGGCCTGGCAAAAAGACAAAGTGATGTGGGAACAACAGCAGTTTTTGCTGTTAAATAATGACTATGCCCCCTGTACTCAGAAACAACTTCAGGATTACAACCCACTCTTCTCTACATTTCGGTCCCAAAAAATATGTTTTCGCACTCCCTAGCCAGTCAAATTAACAGTTTTTCTCCTCTCTGGTCAGCAAGCCTATAACTCGGCATCAGAAGCAACAGCAGACCTTCTAACCAAGGTCTTTATTACAGACAAGATAGCAGAGGCTGTTAAATCTTCACAGAGACCGATGAATCAACCAGAGCATTCTAAACAGCCCCACAAGTCAACTATACCACGCGATATTATCCTGAAGAGACTGCAACAGTATAGAAATCTTACTCTGCTTACATGAACAATCCTTCAAGATTGGTAGCTATGCCTATTTCTTTGTTTTGGGGACTGTTCCTCTCCTGTGGAGACGAGGGTGGTGGGGGGTGAGGGATGGAATGGGATGTTGTCAAGGTGAGGGGGGGGCATCCTTAAATGGTCCAGGCAACAAACAATTTACTAGAAATAAAACTTTCACCTTATAATTCATTCACAATTTTGGGACTGTCTAGTACAGTATGCCCTGCAAGCCCATTGGTCCACACAGGGGACCAATGGGCTTACAGCCCATACTGTACTTGTCATTCGACAGGTGGCCTGGCAGTATGCGGTTGGGATGCAACCACCCACCAATGATGGGGGGAGCAGGGTGGGCAAGGGGTCCTGTGTGGTTGGGTGGGAGGGTGGGAGGTGCCACTGGATCACCAGGGAATTACATGTGGGTGATTTACCGTGATCGAGGACCCAGAAGGAAGGGGGTCCACTAGACCACCATGAACTGTATTTTTATACATCCATCAGGGCATCAGGAGGGAGGGGGGTACAACTAGACTACCAGGGAATGGATACTAATACTTCCACCATGATTGGGACTCGGGAGGAAGGGGGTCCACTAAACTACCAAGGAATGTCTTAATTTACATTTTCCAAAATCACGGCAATGGGTGGGGGGTTCCACTATACCACCAGGGATGGTCATATTTATATATATCAGGGAATTGGGGACTCGGGTGAGAGGGGGGCCCACTACACCACCAGGGACGGTCATGCATGATATCTATCAGGGTATCAGAGACTCAGGGGGGCCACTAGACTACCAGGGATTTCATTTTACACATATACCACATGATCGTGGCTATGGGCGGGGGGGTTCCAGGTTTAGTGGGTGCTTCTGGATGGTGTTTTGGGTGGGCAGGTGGCCACCCATGGCTGGGCTGCTGTACTGTGCCCTGCAATACTGCAGCCCGCCTTTGGGTGGCAGGTGTTGTTCCCTACTTTGCAAGGGCTCAACTTTGAGTCCCCCTATGCGGCACAATGCAGGGTTGTGCCAGCATATGCGCTGCACATAGAGGGCTGAATATTGGGATGTGCCACATATGCATAGGCATGCCCCCTGCATCTGTGCTGCATACCATTACATTGTGTCCCAGCGCATCGGGAGTTGTGCTGCACCAGGCAGCCTTTTCAATATCCTGCTGGGGTGCAACACCTTTGAATATCCAGGCTTGTATGTTTAGTTTACTGTAACTATATTGTGTCTTCTTGTGTTAATGTATCTGACATGGAACCTCTCAAAGAGCATCTGCTCACAGGTGTCATCCAAGATTTCAATAAATTAAAACCATGGCACATAACTTAACCTTTTGATATGTGACTTTTTGTCCTCTCTGCACATGTACCATATTGAATTACTTTTGGTGATAAGATTTCCCTGAAACCCAAATACATGATATATTATTCAGAATGCCTAGATTATGTGGTTTGAGAACTAGAATCTGGTTGCACTTGTCTTCTGTCAGGTTTGCCACGGGGTTGCTACCCATGGAAAATATTTCTAGTGACCCCATGGTCATTGCTATTATAGAGCATATGAAAAGCAGGTGATGAGGTGTGGGTATTCGTGCCACGTGCACAGAGCTAGTTTAAAGAAAGTGCAGTGAACATCTTCCTTCTTGAAATCTTTTCCACTTCATGAACCTCAATTAAGGAAAAATATTTACAGTTTCAGCATTTGCTTTCATAGATTTCCAATAGACAGCATGGATCATTTGGTCTTTCTGTTTCCTTCTATCTTCAATCCATCTGGTAATTTTGTTTGCATAAATGCTCATTGTCATTATGTGACCCTCGAACCTTGTAGTAAAATAAATATACATCTTTGGCATATTAATAGTAATTGGAAAAGGCAGTGGTTAATATTCACAGAATAACACCAGCATCTTATGATGCAGTGATCAGTTTTATATGAAGTGCTGTCTAGCTACAGGTTACAATTGAACACATGCCTTTCAATACATTTTATAGTTTGTTGACTCATTCTAAATTAAAACATGTTATGGTTAGAGGTGGGTGAAGTTGATAAAATTCGCACAGTGTAGCAATTCACAGAGTAGTGCGGAATCCGCTAAATAATCCACAACACGAAGCGGAGTACTTCGCTTCATAGTGAGGAACTCAAAGTCCATTGAAAGCAATGACATAATGTTACTCTGCCTTCCCCCAGTCACTTCTGCACCAATTTTAATGCAAAGTACATATAAATCAATGTACTTTGCATCACTTCGCCTTGTTATTGAGCTCCAAGGCAAATTTTGCGTTGATTCATGGGATTGCAGGTCACATGGGATCTAGATTGTTCTGCACAGCCTTAGTTCTGTGTGGTGTGTGTGTAGTGGTAGATGGAGACAGTTTCCTATCAGAGCTCTGCCATTCAAATACTTTGAAAGCTGTTAAAAAAAGCCTTTTTGAGGCATTTGTTATCCTCAAAATTTAGTACATTGTTTGTAGGAAACCCTTCTGTGCTCATATCATTGAGTGTTTATTGTTTGTGTGTGGATTTTGAATGTTAATTTAGAACATTCAGTCTGTGTACTGACAGACACTTGAAGTGTGCTTTGGGGAAGGGGTGTATCTGTGGTGGAGGCAGGTTAAACCTGGGAGAAAAGGCAATCTTTCTGTTTTGGTTATATTTTTCTTGTGTAACTGTGTTAATGTACACACAGTAATATTTTCAGTAATTCTTGACATTTTTTTTGCTGACTGTTGTGGTGCAGCATTGCATAATTTCAGTTTGTTTAAAAGATTTGGTTGTATTACTGAAGTTTTCAATTTGTTACACATTACTTGTAGTGGGTTTCTGAGTGTGTGTGCGACGTGTGCCATCAAATCAGACACATTTTATTGTGCCACAGAGTAATTATGGCAGTGTGAACCTGCTATCCACCACACCTTTGCGATTTTGTACTGCTTTGTGGTATCTTGGTTTTGGACTGTTACTGCAGTGCACTGCACCCCCCCACCCCAATCAGCAAAAGGTATTCTTTTCCAGATTGGATTGTGACTTGTTAGAACTGGTTAAGGTGTTGTTGTGACTTTGCATCTGTGTTTCTTCTTTATTGAGCAGTGCAGTGTTAATCTGTTTATGCTTTTGCATCTGTTTTGCAAGTCACAGTTGTTTTTCTTGGCTTCACATCCACCGGCCCAGACTGAAAGTTAAAAAATCTAAATTTGTTTAGAATTTTCTTCATGATCTCCCAAAATGCCTGCAAAGAGACGTGCAAACAAAACTGTTTCTGACCATGATGCTGCTGCCAGTGGCAAGATTGTCCTCGGGCGTGGTAATATGCAGAAGTGCATAGCTGATGTCAGTAATGGGATTTCTTCATCAGTGTTTTTTACAGCACAATCTGTAGTTTCTCTCATAGTTGGAGGACATAATGTTGTCCCAGCTGGTGGTGTTAATGCAGTTTCTGCTGGCATGAGCATTACTGCCTCAAGTTCCTCTTCTGACCAGTTAACCATTTCAAAAAATATAGTTGAGTCTAAAGCTGTGACTGACAGTGTAGATGATGTCATACTCCCCATTAACATCCCCATGATAGTTGAAAATTATTCTTATTCTGGCAATGATATCTCACATTTCTTCCAGCGCTGTTGAGGTCATGCCTTTGCCATCCAATGATTCAAAGTGTGGTGCAAAAATATCGGGTGATGATGATGATGTTGATTCTGTGGTTGGAACATGTTCTCCACATGACAGCATCCAAGGTGAAATTGTGGATGCAGATGATGTTGATGAATATGATAATGATGTCAGTGACTCCTGTTGGGAACCGGAGAAAAAGAAAGTCAAGGTGGCTATGTCTGGGTCTATTGGCGTTAAATTCCCCCCTCCTCAAAAAAGTTGTGATATAGCGGTTCTTGTTGATGATAATGATGATGACCCAGTAACAATCATAGGTAGTTGTGGTGGTCATTTGGAGTCCAAATGTGTTCAGCCTGAAAAATCATGTACCACACCCCCCATTTCAGTGGTTAAATAAACAGAGTCCAATAAGCAGCATCAGAGACATGTTAAAAGTAGGGGATCAGAATTCCTTGTTTGGAATTTTTTTGTCCAAGATGCAAATGATGAGTCAGTTGCAATCTGCCAGCTTTGCCATGCATGTGTGAGTCGAGGTAAAAAGGGGAGTCATCTGGGCATGGGGGGCCAGCATACACAATTTAAGAACAGGCACATGGCACTGTGGACCTGGCACCAGATGGCAGCTAATGCCATAGTGGGGTGTTCACCCTCGTCATCAACCTTACTGAGCATGTTATCTCCTCCCATGAGAGTAAGACCAAGAAGGATGTCTGCAGTAGCGATGAAATAACACTAGAGGATTACTACAGGCATGATGAGGGGGAGGATTATGATTTAGAAATCTTGTCAAGTGGTGTTCAGAGTAGCAGCGGTGGTGGTCAATGCAGTATGTCTAGTGCAAGTGGTACATCAACCCCTCTATGTAAAACAGGGAAAATAACTTAATTTGTGAACTTGTCACCTGTGCAACCCTCTTCATCACACGTCCACATCCCACCCCGGCCATTCTCAGAGCCGAGCCATTTGTCACACCCCATGCAAAACATGTAAGTCAGCCCATGTTGGAGAGTGTTTTTTCCTGTAGTCTTCTGCCTGCCTGCCTACCTGAAGCATGTGACCTACACTGTGTAAGTCATGTGATGTGTGTGGACTGCCTGTGAATTCTCATTCCGCCTTAAAGCTTAATAAGGTGGAGTGCACAACGTGAAGTCATAATTACAATGCAAAGTGGCAAAGTGACGGTTTAAAATGGACACTCTGTGTAGCGGAATATGAACACAAAGTGACCACTTCGCAACCACTTCGAGTGCAGAATTTTACTTCACTGCATCTCTAGTTATGATTAAGCTAGCCTAGTCAAATGGTGGACTGAGGAACCCCACATCATGCCACCAACTCAGGTTTGCAAATGGACTGGGATCACTCGGGGATCATCCATGTGAAGGATGGTTGAGTGTCCACTAACAGCTCTCCTCCTTCAGATAGGGGAGTCAGCATGTGTTGCTGCCTGACTGCCACCTCGTTCTTCATGCACATTTCCTCATTATTACAGTGTGGGAGCTTTGGGAATGGGGAAAAACAGGGAAAAAAATATCCCAACTGATAAGATGAAGACATTGACCCCATAGATTCTGTACCCCCACCCATCGCATCCGCCCACCCATGGAAGTCCATGTAGATGTTGTAAGTCCTGGGTCAGTATGTGACAGGGCTGGAAGTCACCATCACAAGAGGGCCAGTAAGAGGTGAAGGAGGTAGAAGAAATTGTGAAGAAATGCTATTGTTAAAAGTGTATCATTATATATCAATGTGTATAAACACATGGAAACTGTATTAACATGTCACTGCAATGTTATTCTGACTCCAATCTTCTATGTAAAAAAATGTAAGATCTACCTCACATAGTTCCAAAGACTGCCCTTTTCTGAAAAGTACAGCTGGACACCAGGAAGTGATTGTCATGAATCAATGAGAGGGAAGGAAGTGACACTGGTCACCAGGAAGTGCATGACAAAAGATGAGGAGAAGGTGGAAGGTAACAATCATAGGTAGGCAAGAGAAGATAGCCAGAAGCAGCTTCAGTTCTGCTTCATATCTGGGCCAGAAATAATTTTGTTTCAGCTTTGTCAATTCAGCTCAACCAGTTCAGCTCCCAGTGCAGTAATGGGCATAGGATAAAATAGACTGCAAAGGGAAGAGGTCTGGATGCAAGTGGTGAATATACATTACTGTAGCCTACTTTTGGCACATTCTATTGGCATGCATCTGCTGTGGATTACTACCTGTGGTGCTCTGACAGAGGCTTCAAACCCATTAACACAACTATATGAGATACAGGAATAGTCACTATTCATAGCTGACCTCAAGACATATACCCCCTGTAGTCTCCAACTCTCTGATTTACCTAGTGTCGGTTACTATATTCTCCCACACAGCACCATAGATTTTAAAATATTTTTATATTATGATTATTATTTAATATTATCTCTTCTATTAAGTATATGTTATATGTGTTAATTAGATAATAAGTAGTAACATGATCATAGTAATATAATGCAAATTTGTTTTCAATACTGTAATTGCATTGTTTATTTTTTATGACAAAAAACAACTTACCACATGCTGCAGTCAGTGAAGCATGATAAAAATCTGATATTCGCAATGTGGTGAGTATGAGAATAATTGCAACAAAACACAATTTCTGAATGAACATGTGATGAGTCATGAAGATGATAAATAAAAAGCACTACTTATAGAGCCTCAAGGCAAACAGGCAATAGCTGATGTCCATTACACACAGGTGGCTGCGTGGCAATGACAAATTGTATCGTACCATTTGCTGTGCAGTGAACAGGCAGGGAACAAGGTGGTGTCATCCACAGGCTGCAGTAATGCATAACGAGAAGAGTGATTCACAATAGATGATTTCTAAATGATCACATGCTAAGCCATGAAGATGAAAATAAACACCATTATTTCTAGAGTCTCACGGGAAACATGCAGTTGTTGACATTGCCTACAGGTGGCTTGGGTGGCACTGGCCAATTGTATTGTACTATTTGCTGTGCATTGTGCCAGCAGGGAAGAAGGCAGAGTCACTCACATGCTGCAGTGATGAATGATGAGGAAAATGTATTCCATGATGGATGGAAAGGTGATGATGCTGATGCTGATGATGAAAAGAACGTGTTGCGTCCAGCAGTCAGAGTCCTTTTTTGCTTTAATGTAATTATTATTTATTATTATTATTATAACATTTGGCTTTATTTATATGCTGCAAGAATGGGATTTGGATGATTTGTAGTGTCGTGTAAAATGCTGACACACTGCAGAGGATTACTTTCTTTTCTAGGTAACGTGGAGTGATGGTGATGGGGGCAGAGGATAATTCCAGAGAGCAACTGGGCTCTATGGCTATGATTGCAAGATGATTATTTTTTTGTGCAATGGTGAAATTACATGTCTGGGCTAGATTTCCTGGAAGGGTAGCACATGCAGCTGGTGCACTAGGGATACAATGAGGCTGATTATATGGGAGCTGAGGTACAGTTGGCCTGGTCTTTAGCTTTCCCTGCCTGACCAAACTGCTTTCTTTTCTCTTTTGCATCATCATTATTTTTATTTGCCCATCTCCAATGATGGACTCCATTCATCAGTATCACAGAAATCAAAGAACTTGTTGTAACTGACAGTACACTTTCAACCTCTGCTTCATCCTCCTCCTCTCCTGCAGGTGCTTCCTCCGCTCTTGCTTCCTTCTCTTCTGCCTCTTACCTCTCCTTTTCCTCAACTTCAATTGTTATTTCTCCTTTCCTATACCACTCCATCTTACATGATTCCTCAGCTTTACACTACCGTTTGGCCCCCTCCTCATGTATTCTCTTACCTTTTTCTATGACCTCACTGTCAGGCCCCATTTGGACTAACAGTTCCACTTCCATATCCTCCTTACTGACATGATCCTGCCCTATAACTTGCTTTTGTTGTGATGCTACTGGCCTGCTTTTATAAAATTGTGTGGTTGCTATAGCTTGACCTAATCCAAACAAGTTCACTTTTTCCTCAGGTGACATAACAGTAATATCAATCAATCAAAATAAATCAAAATCTTTATTTAACCAGGGGGACACCGTTGAGAGAAGCTCATTTATGAGGTGGACCTGGGTGGAACAAGTATAACTACAGGATAATACACAACAGTTACAGTAATGAAAAACAGCACAGGCATGAACAGCAATAAAAAGAAATAATGCAGATTTAGTACTACAATATGCAGAATTAAGCAGTATGCACAACAAAAAGTGATGCAAGAGAAAAAAATATATATAATACACACAATTTCAGTGTGCAAGCATATACAGCAAGGGCTTGAGCAATAGTAGAGCTAGGCAGGGCAGATTCAGATAACCACAATGTTGTAAGTCAAGCAAGGTGCACAAACAAATAGTGTTGCAGATGAGTTCCGCAATTATAATGCATAGGTAAGGGACATGAGGCTAGAGTGAGCTGTCAGGAACCACAAAGGCAACTCCTAGGATACACTAAGAGGTAGGGGAAGGATGGGGTGACAGGGAGGGAGGTGGGAAGATGGGAAAGGACAGCGGATTATGAAAAGGGGTGTGCAGTGCAGGTTTTGATGTGAAAAGGGGTGCACAGTACAGGTTTTGATGTGAGGACTTCTAGGAAGAAGAGTAACCAAAGGGCAGGGCATGGGTGAAGCAAACTCAGTACCAGAACTGGTTGGGGAAAAGAAAGGAGGACAGAGGCAATGAATAGGGAAAAGGGGGAGAGAGTGAGAGGGCCAGGCAGGAGCTGGACAAGCAACTAAAGGAGGCCACGGCAAGGTAAATAGTGAACTCCAGGTGGTTAAGGGAATCTGTGATCAGGAATAGCAAATGCAGGGTTCTGTAAAATGATGAGTGTATAGTGTTTTGAAGGATGCTAAGCTGACGGCATGCTTTAGTTTTAGGGCTTTTTGCAGTTTTTTCCACAATAAAGGCAACACATGACTAATAGCTGCACAGCCAAGTACAAAGTGGTAGGTAGTCAGAGATATAGTTAGACAGTTTATTTCAAAAGACTTTGTATGTCCAGAAGACGGCATTTCTTTGACACCTGAAGCTAAGAGAGGACCACCCTACTGCCATGTACAACAAGCAATGGTGGGTGGAATATGGAAGGCCCGTTATAAATGTTAGGGCTCTGTGATGGAGTGTATCGAGTTTTGCTAGAGCTCTGGCAGGCCCTTGGTTGTACAGGAAGTCAGCGTAATCAAGGAGGGAAAGATAAGTGGTTTGGACTAGCCTCATCCTGGCTTCCCTGGGGAGAAGATCTTTTATTCTGAAGAAAAGTCAAAGCCTTTGGTGAAGTTTCTTTGTCAATTCTTCAATATGTCCCAGGAAGGAGAGTCTATTATAGAGCCATACCCCCTAGTATTTGAATTTGGTCACATACTCCAGTTGTTCACCAAGTATTGTAGTTACTAGAGGAAGGGTCCCAACCAAGGCAGGGTTACGTAGGTTGGGAAAAGGCAAGAAGAACATTGCTTTTGTTTTCTTGGCATTCAAAAGCAACTTCTGATTTATGAGCTGATGCTGCAGTAGATTGAATTCATCCTGGAGGACTGAGTATGTTGCATCGGCAGAGGGTCCACTGACCTAAAGCACTGTGTCATCTGCAAAAAGGTGTATTTGGGCTTTTCTGATGATGGTGTCTAGCCTATTAATGTAGATTGCAAATAGCAGGAGTCCCAAGATGGAACCTTGAGGTACTCCTATCAGGAGGGGCTTTAAGGGAGAGAGACTTCACCTTCTGCTTTTACCTGCTGCGAGCGCCCTATGAGGTAATTCACATACCATCTGATGGATAGCGCATCTAGGCCAATAAATTGGAGGGACACGAGGTGCAGGCTGTGATCGACTGTATCAAAGGCCTTGCTTAGGTCCAGGAATACAGCACCGACAAAGTTCTTATTGTCCAACTCACACAGCCATTCATTAGTTACTTTGGCTAAGGCTGAAATCATGCTCTGCTGTGCTCTGAATCCTGACTATAAAGGATTGAGCAAGTTCATCAATTCCAGGAAGTTTCTAAGCTGGGTGTTCACAATTTTTTCCAGCATCTTAGACAGGATTGGTAGAAGTAAGATTGGCCTGTAATTGTTCAAGTCACTGGGATTGCCAGATTGAACAAA
Organism: Neoceratodus forsteri; assembly: GCA_016271365.2. NCBI lineage: Eukaryota > Metazoa > Chordata > Ceratodontiformes > Ceratodontidae > Neoceratodus > Neoceratodus forsteri. The sequence continues at coordinate 877,808,940 of CM028134.1, read as the reverse complement.
GGGACAACATGGGCCATTTTCCAGATAGAAGGAAGGTCATCCTGAGAGAGGAAAAGTTTAAGCAAATGTGTAATGGCACTGCCAGGACACGGTAGCCTAACTTTAAGAAATATGACCCAATATGATCTGCTCCAGCACTTTTTCTAACATCCAGCTGGAGCAAGAGATCTTCGACTTCCTTCAGGGTTGTAGGTTGAAGGGAGAAGGATGGATTTGGAAAGAAGCTTCCTTGATCATTGAGTCCAAGCTGAGTGTGAAATGTACTAGCTGAGGAGGTATCAAATATCAGTGGCAGAATCAGACTCACCATCACCTTCCTTGCAGTGACTGAGTACTATAACAGGATTTGGTGATACTAATTCTTCAGATGCCTGATTGTGGGGCAGGGAGTAGGCAAGGAGCAGCATATACAGAAGTGCTTCATAGTGAACAGGCAATTGTCCATGCCTATGACACAGAGTTGTTTGTGACAATATTAATGCCACATTTGCAGCTGGTATCATGTTTGTGCAAAACAAATGTGTGGTATCCTTTACAGATTGGGATGAATCCCTTATATACTCATGAGTAGGGTGCCTCAGAGTATGGGAAAGAGGAACAGTGGGAGACTTGTGTACTTCTGGTTTGCTCAGGGAACTTTTATTACCAGATCCTCTGAATGAATAGTACTGGCTGGGAAAGCAGCTGCTTCCAATGGGCATGGAACCAGTTAACTTCTGGGGACTAAAGAATGATGGTTTCTTTGGATGGACTATCACACATCCAGCCCTAGACCTTCTCTCTTTTGTATCCCCTGCCCCTCTACTGTGACTCCAAGTCCCTGTATTGACTCTCCACCACCAAAACCTACAGAACTTGTACGTGATGGAACTGGCATGATGAAACCTTTCTCTGCTCCTTCCTTCCCCGGCATCCCTTTCTCTTCCAGTTACATGAACATACGAGCAGATACAAGTCTCAAGGTCTATTGCATCTGCTCATTGTGTAGCTCACAGTTCAAACAACTGCTGCTTCCCCTTCCCTTGCCCCTCTATCCATATTGTTTCCCCAAACTGAGCTCCCTACTCTAGTCAACTCCTCCCGACTTATGTTCTTCCTTTGACCCTATCCAACCTCCTTTTAATATCCCCACTGATTTCAGAGAGCTTACCTCCTCTGACAGTGTGTTCCATGCAGCACCACCCTCTCTGTGAAGTAGTGCCTCAGCATCTCACTCCTGAACCTACTCCCCTCCAGTTTCATACTATGCCCTCTTATGATCCTCTCCCTCTTCAATCGAAACATACCCTCAGTACTAACTCTATTTATGCCCTTTTAGTACTTAAATGTCTCAGTCATATCACCTCTGTCCCTTCTATCCTCCAGTGAGTACATATTGAGCTCCCCCTACCTATCATCATATGAAACATAGAAACATAGAAGTTGACGGCAGATAAGGACCGCAAGGCCCATCCAGTCATATGGTTTCTTTCCCATCCATCTGATCGTCTTGGTCACCCACCTTTGGACCCCCTCCAAAAGCTTGATGTCCTTCTTTAAATAGGGGTTCCATAATTGCACACAGTACTCCAAGTGAGGCCTCACCAATGATTTGTACAGCAGAAGGATTACTTCCTCCCTCCTAGAGGTGGTGCCCTATCAATGCACCTCAGCATTTTGTTGACCTTGGCTGCCACTTTTCTACATTGTGCTGAGTGATTCATATTCCCTGTGACCATCACCTTCAGATCCTTTTCCTCCACAGAGATGGATAACTGCTCCCCATCCAAATGGTAACTGTACTCTAGGTCTCTGGCTCCAAAGTGCATGACCTTGCACTTTGTAGCATTGACACCCAGCTGCCAAGTGTTTGACAAATGCAAAAGTCTTTCCAAATCCTCCTGGAGTACCCTCCCTCCTTCCACACTGTCCACCACCACACTTATTTTGGTATTGTAGGTGAAGAGGCTCATCTTGCTCTTTATCCCTTCAGCTGTATTAGCTATGAAGATGCCAAATAGCATTGGCCAAGAATTGAGCCCTGTAGGACCCCACTGATGACTGCTTGGTGTGTCGAGAATTCCCACCCTACCACCACCCTCTACTGTCTGTTCCTCAGCCAGTTCCCTATCCACCTGACCAGCTTCTCCCCTGCCCCCATGTCCTTCAGCTTACTAGTCAATCACCCATGTGGCACCAAGTCAAAGGACTTGCTGAAGTCCAGGTACAAGACATCAACTGCCTGACTGCTATCCAGTGCCTTAGTCACCCAGTCAAAAAAGTCAACCAGGTTTGTTTGACAGTATCTCCCCAGGGCTAACCCATGCTGCTGGTCATTCTGAAGACCATTTTCTTCAAAGAATGCCACCATCCTCTCTTTAAAATAGTCTCCATTAGTTTCCCAACTATAGACCAGCCTGTAATTAATTACCTGGCTCATCCCGGGGTCCACTCTTATGGAAGGGCACCACATGTCATGTCCTCCAGTCTAGAGGCACACATTCTGTCTGTAAGGAGGTATTGAACTAGTCATTCAGAGGTGCTGCCAGGACCTCTACCAGTTCTTTCAGGACTCTTGGATGTACCCCATCCAGTCCTGGTGCCTTGTCTGTCTGTAAGGACATAAGACCCTCCAACACTCTTTTCAGAGGGATCTCACCATCCATTATCCCCTCTCCTCCATTACTGCCTACCCTGTCATTTAACTGTGGGATGGGCCTGTATTGTTCCCTGGTAAATACCAAACAGAAGTACTCATTTAGTACCTCCACCTGTTCTGTCTCCTTCTCTGCCCATCCTCTGTCCTTCTTGATCCTGGTGATATGTTCTATGCAGCTCCTCCTCTCACTGACGTACTTAAATAAATCTTTTGCACCTTCTCTAATCCCTTGTGCAAGCCTTATCTCCTTTGAGGCCTTGGTTGCCCTTACAATCATTCTCACCCCCGTGGATTTCATGATGTACTCTTCCTTATCCGCCTACCTGTAAGTCCTCTTTTAGGTTTTGAAGGTCATCCTTTTGTCTCTTACCCTCTCTTGCACCTCCTTGGTCCACCAACTTGGTTTTCTGGACCTTGCCTTCTTACTACTGTTCCTTGTGCAGGAGTTTGTGGCCTCTACCCGGCCCAACTTCAAGATGTCATATTTCAGGCTGGTATCCCTATCCGAGCTGAAGATGGCAACATGCTCCCCAAGTATGCCTGCCATCTTGCCGAAGTCTGCCCTTTAGAAATCCATGACACTAGTTTTAGTAAGTGTCCCTTCCCTTCCCAAATCAAGGGAGAATTACACTGTATGATGGTCACTCCTGGCAAGGGGACCTTAACCCTAACTTCTCAAAACTGGTCACCATCTGATAATACAAGGTCTAAAATGTTCCCCTTTCTGGTTGGCTCATTCACCTGTTGTGATAAGAATGCATCCTGGAAGGTATCTGGTATTACTTATTCCCTGGTGATCATGGAAGTCATGGTGCTCCATTCCACCTCTGGTAGATTGAAGTCACGCCCTCCACCCTTCTGCCCCTGCTACAGTGCTTCTGTAATGTAGCCACCAGTTCTCTGTCAAGTTCCTTGGACTGGGAGGCTGGTCAGTACACTACCCCCAGCCTAACCTTCTTGAACTTCATGTTCTGTATGTTAACCCACAAGGTCTTTGCCTTCCCGTCCTCCCCTTCTTCCCCACTGCATACTGTCATGGAAACATAGACTTTAACAGCAGATAAGGACCGCTTGGCCCACCTAGTCTGCAAATTTCCCTACCAATTGGATAAGCTGCAGATCCTACTTAACCAACAGCCTACTTCTTCCTACCCCCCACCAGAATTGCCTTATGTCTGTCCAATGCATTCTTGAATTTTCCCACTGTTGTTGACCCCACAACCTCATCAGGAAGGCTGTTGTATGTGTCAACCACCTTCACTGTGAAAAAATACTTCCTCACATTGCCACTGAGCCATCCCCCCTCTATTTTCAAATTGTGTCCCCTTGTTCTTGCACATCTCTTTTTCTGAAAGATGCTACCCTCCTGAATTCTGTTGATTCCCTTGAGGTACTTGAAAGTTGCTATCATGCCCCTCCCTCCCTCCTTTCCCAAGGGTATAAAAATTAAGCTCCTTCAATCTCTCTTCATATGGCTTCTGGTGCAGACCCTGCACCATTTTAGTTGCCCTCTTCTGGACTGCCTCCATCTTCTCTATGTCATTGCAGAGATGGGGTCTCCAGAACTGCATGCAGTACTACAGATGGCTTCTCACCAACTGTCTGTAGAGAGGGATAACAACTTCCTGTTTTCTACTGCTGATGCCTCTCCTTATATATCCCAGTATGCCCCAGCCATCCTTACTGCCTTCTCACATTACTTGCTTACCTTTAGGTCATCTGATATGACTACCCCCAGGTCCCTCTCTATTTTTGTTGTTAATACCCCTCCCCCATTGTGTTCTCTTCCTCTGGGGTTTTCTTTCCCAAGTGCATTACGTTGCACTTCTTTGCATTGAATCTAAGCTGCCGTACTTTTGACCATTCCTCCAACCTTACCAAGTCCCTTCTCATCCATTCTACTCCCCCCCCTTTGTGTATCAACCCTGTTGCAGATCTTTGTATCATCTGCAAAGAGACATACTTTTCCTTCCACTCCCTCTGCAATGTCACTTATAAAGACATTGAAAAGGACCAGACCCAGTACTGAACCCTGCAGTTCCCTGCTAGTAACCCCACTTTGTTAGGAGTGGACTCCATTTACTATTACTCTCTGTGTCCTGTTGTCCAGCCAATTTTTTACCTAGGCTACCACCCTGGGACCCTCTCCCAGGCTGGTTAATTTGTTTATTAATCTTTTGAGTGGGACTATGTCAAATGCCGTGATAAATTATAGGTAGGCCATGTTCACAGCCCCTCCCTGGTCTACTAGTTTGGTCACCCACTCAAAGAAATCTCTTAGATTCATATGACATAACCTTCTTATTGTTAATCCATGCTGCCTTTGGTCTTGTGCCCCACTGGCCTGTAGGTACTCAACAAATCTTTCTTTCAGATGTGATTCCATAATTTTCCCTACCACTGAGGTCAAGCTAACAGGTCTGTAGTTTCCTGTGTCTCCTTTGCTCCCACTTTTGTGAAGGGGAATCACATCCACTCTCCTCCAGTCCTTAGATACCACACAATCCTCTTGTGATTTGTTAAAAAGGGTAGTCAGTGGTGCCTCTAGTTCTCCCCATAGTTCTTTTAGAATTCTGGGGTGAATCCTGTCAGGCCCCCATTGCTTTTTCCACCTTGAATTTTAAGAGTTCTTTCAGAACCCTTCCTTCTGTGAAAGGACTGATATCAACCCCCTATCAAGAGTGCTTCTATTGATTGGATTAGGTACCACCCCCTCCTCTTCTTTTGTGAATGCTGAGCAAGAGTATTCATTCAGTAGCCCTGATTTTTTCAGTGTTCCTCTTTTCCCACCCACTCTCTCCTTCATTAACCCTCACTATCCTTCCATTCGTTTTTCTTTGCTCCCTAATGTACCTATAAAAGGTTTTATCCCCCTTCTTAAGTGAGTTGGCTATCTTTTCCTCAGTTTGGGACTTTGCTATTATGGCTGCCTTCCCCACTTCCTTCTGTTTTAACTGGTACAGTTCTCTGTCCTGCTAATTCTGTGTTTCCTTATACTTCCTGAATGCTATATTTTTCTCCCTAATCTTCCCTGCCATCTCTTTTGAGAACCATAGTGTTTTTTTCTTTCATTTTGATTTGTTTATTTGCTTCGCACAAATTCTTGTTGCCTCTGTGATGGCAATTTTGATGTTTCTCCATTATTCCTCCACCCCTCCTTCTTACCTATTTGCTAGTGCTTTTATGAGGCACTCTCCCCATTTTGTCAAAGTCAGCCCTCCTAAAGTCCAGTACCCTCACTTTTGTATGGCTTGACTCTGTGGCTGTGTTTACCATGAACCATACTGTTTGGTGGTCACTTGTTCCCAGATGGCTACCCACTTCTAAATCTGAGATCCTCTGGCCGTCCCCGTTTGACAGTACCAGGTCTAAGATTGCTTCCTCCTCAGTGGGTTACAACACTAGCTGTCTGAGGCATGCCCCCTGTAGGGCATTGAAAATGACCCTGCTCTTGGAGGTGGCTGCAGCAAAGGTGCTCCAGTTAACATTTGGCATATTCAGATCCCTCATCAACAATATCTCCCATGTTTCTGCCATCCTAAGGATGCCTTCTATAATTTCCTTGTCCATTTCCTCTCCCTGAGATGGGAGTCTGTATACAACCCTCGTACGGATTGTATTGCCATCCCTTACGAATAAAGCCACTCCCCTTTTCCATTTAATCTGTCCGTCCTTTACAATCTGTATCCCAGGATCATTAAGTCCCAGTCCTGGTACTGGTTTTCTCATGTCACTGTGATGGCAACTATGTCAACCTCCCCCTCTGCCATCAGTGTCTGGAGCTCTGCTAACTTGTTCCTAAGACTCCTTGCATTTATGGAGACCACCCTCCAGCCAGACCCTTGGCCCCCTTATCCTTCTCTTGTCCTCCGCTTCCTCTCCTTTTTGAATTTTGCACAATTCCCTTATTACCAGCTGGGGGGAGGGCAAAAGGCCTCACATACCTTACATCTCAGACTGTTTCGCAAATCTTAGCCCCACCTCCTTCTTATTTTAAATTATATGTGGTTTTGACAATCTTTTCTAGTTTCTGCTTCAGGACTCCTGATCCCTCTCTGCTTAGGTGAAGTCTATCCAGGGCATACAAGTCCTTGTTTTCCCATGTTGACCCCCAGTCCCTTACAATGGGGAAGATTGCCATCCAAAGCTCGGTGGGCTCCATCATTGATTATGGTCTTATAATCTATGGCTCTGCCTCTGCCACTGCCCTGAGATGAATTTCAACATCACTCAACAAGGTCTGCAGGCTTATCTCTGGTGCTCATTGTCTCACTCATACATGTGACCTGTATGCCCGATCTGGCTAGCTTCAACTTTCAAATCACATAAAATACCAAACCTGCATTATGGCAAAGAAAGTAACCATGGGCTCGCTCCACCGGGAGTCCAAGCACTGCTTAGTTCTAGACTAAAGCCACGTAACACCAGGGGCTCTGAATACCAGCTCCTTCATGTTCCCCGCCATCGCACCTCTCAGGACCAAAGATCTTTTGCCTTCAGAGCGCCTAGCTGGTTAAATGCACTCAATCCTGACATCTCCTCCACTACCACTCTTGACTCATTCAAACAGAAACTCCACCTCCAACTTACTAACTCTAACTCCTGTGAATGCTACCTATAATCTCCTCAGCCCTCTCATTTTTGTTCCCTCCAACTATCACCTACCACATCTCCATCTCCTCCTCCTTTTTCTCTATGTTACTTCTTCATTTCTTCTTTCTTTTCACCACTCCTGACTCTCCCCCTTCACCCCCCTGCCTCTTCTGAGCCCTCAGTGATCTTTCCCTTTTTGTTGACCAGTTTCAGCCTGCTCCCAGTTGATGACCATGTCCTTTGGCTGCAATTCCTGCCCTCTCCAACTTTGCTCCTCACGTTTATCTTCATCTTCCAACCTCCCTCCTACTTATCCCTCTGTTACTCATGTATACATTCTACTTATTCTAGCTATTGTATTGCTCTACCATTGTAACCTAATATGACGACCTATTTATTGTTTTGTTCCTATTTCTGTTACTTGTATTGTATTTGTTCTCTGAAGCGGAACCTTTGTAAAAGAGCCTGGCTCAAAGGTACTTGTAATCCTAGTTGTAATAAAAAAAACAAACATTAATTAAACTCCTTTATTCATTGTTTTCTAGCTGTACTTACCTTCAGTACAGTCAGAACTTCAGAGAAGGCAACTGTTTCACCTTTCTTGCTATACCCTGGCCAGCTCTCAGAATCTTTCCTGAACTTCCTGTACACTGTTTCCCTCCAAATCATTTATACCAAGGTGCACCACTATGTGAGGCTTCCCCCTTATCACCTTACACTTGTAGGAATAAAGTAACTCACTTTTGTGCTGTCATACCTGGCATGCAATCTACCCATATAAAATGTCTCCTGTCCTTCTTGCTCCCCATCTTATACTTTTTAGTATGGCGTCCCCCAGTATGATGACTCTTCTGCCCCTCCTTGCTGCCTTCCATTAACTCTTCCCTCTTCCTGATCCTTGTCCCACTCTTCCAGCCCTCTTACCTCACCATTTCCCCCCACTGCACCTAGTTTCTCCTGCCCTGTGATCCCCTCTGGGTCTGGGATTCCATCATCTTTCTCCCTAGCAATGATTTTCTGCACGTTCTCCTGCCTACTGGTTTCTATGTTTCCCATTTTGGCCCCGTTTCCCCCTTTCCGGTACCAGTCTCTGGAATGTGTGTGTTTCCACCTGCCACCTATTCCCCCTGCCTACTGGTTCAATGTTTCTCATATTTGCCCCTGTTTTCCCCTTTTCAGCCCCAGTCTCTGGAGTGCGTGTATTTCTCCCTGGCCCCCCAGTTTCCCTGCCACCCTTGCAACTTTTGTCAAGTAATGTGTCTATTTTGGCTACTGTCTCTCTGTGGGTATCGCTGTTTCTCCCACTCTTCCTGACCTCAACTATCTCCCAAACCTCCTTTCCCTTGCCCCCATCCACTAGGCTAGCCAGTGGTGAGTAACTGCTCCCATACATCATCCCCATGTGTTGCTTGTTTCCTAATGTACCACCCTGTGAGTTTGACCATTGCTTAGCCTGTGCTTCTCTTCCCCCTTTTGCTGTAACCTCTTCCCACTTCCCTGACTCCAATATCACCCGGTCCTGATCAGCTTCTGCCTGTGGGCTGCTTAGCTTCCCACCTTGATTCAAAACTCTTCCCCCTCCCAATCTGTTCCTGTGCTCCACTGGGTGCTGGTGCTCTCTCCAGGCACCCCCTTCACCCTGCATAATTCCCATCTCAGCCAGCTGATCTCTTCCCTGAGGTGACTAAGCTGCTTGCAAATGATGCATCCTCCCGTCTCCATGCAGTACTCAGGATGATGACAGGCCCACATCCATTGCATCCTACCACCTTACCATTATTTTCTCTTGTGCTACTGGTCATATACCAACCCCTTTCACTTGCACCTCCTCTAGGCTATGGCCCTCCCCAGTTACCCTGTCTCTGGGACACACAATGGACATGTATGTGCATCTGCTAGTAGTGTCAAAGCCTTGAAGAAATTAAAGGGGGAGGAGCACTTTAGGGCTAAGACATCCAATCGCACAAAGTGCATAGAATTAAACATACAGACTGACAAATGATGGTTGTATTTGGTCCTTGGGCAATGTTTAAAAGTAAATGCTTAGCTAAGGATCAGATACTTTTTTATATGTCACTGACAGCAACTGTCACTGAAATGACTGGCTACCAATGTATGTCGAGTAGCAGGCCGACATTGGGAGATGAAGGAACCTGCAAGGTGAAGGAAAGTGCTGCAACTGTATTATTTTGTAGGGGAAAGTGCTTTAAAACAAAGTGAATGGTGAAGGTAGATGGATGACACCCTCTCAAGTCCTCCTGTTCCTCACAGAAAGACCTCCAACAACCCATCTCTCTTAGTTTTCACACTGACAAATAAAGATGGGATTTAGTACCCCTCAGCCAACACCACAAGCAGTCAAATTAGTTGTCAAATTAATCCTTCAGTCTTCCCTCTGCTCCTTCCTCAGTCTACTAAATTCACTTTGCGTTGTTCTTACTACAGGAAAAAATGAGGTGGATTTTTTGCCCTCTATACCACCAGCACTCAGTAAAGAAATTCTGTTAAATAAATCGTACACAAATCCCTCCTACCTGCATTTTCTCAGTCTGTTTAATTGTGCATTCCCTCTTCTCTTCTGTAGCACAATGTTACAAGCCTGCCCACCTGAAACTCCAGTTGAATGTTATAAATTAATTAAACCTGAATCATAATGTACAATTTTCTAATGATTGCTAAACGTTTATGATGAAATGTCACTCTTTTTCACATAAAAGAAGCTCTTTTCATTAACCCTGTCCTTCCCCTGTGATGATGAGAGAGAGCTGGAAATGGTTGTGCAAAACCACAAGGAAGGCTTGACATGGGATAGGAAAAGTGAAGAAAATATATGAGGGGTGCACTGGGAATGGAATACAGTACCTGACCATCATTTGAGAAGAGGTGTGCTTTTATTAGGGTTTGATGAAGCCATAAGCTAGCATGTTCCAGACCAAGGGTACCTGCCTGCCAGGGGTCACATCCTAGAATGGATTATCCTTGATAAAAAAGCAGGCTCAGCCAGTTTAACATGCATTCATTCTTGCCTAGTATACTTCAACCTAATCTCTGTAACAAAGAGGTACTGTCCAAGCACTTATTAACAACCCATTAAGTCATTACCACCTCTGAGTTGCACACCAGGCTAGCTGGCTGACCTGGAAAGGAAGTTTGATTTGTCTGCAGGTGTTGTGTTTCCAGGTTATGCACTGAACCTCATTTCCTAACCACAATAGAAAGTCTGAGGGAGACAACAGCAATATGGCATCTGCTTTGACAATTTATTTCTGCTTACCATCACTTGTCCACAGCTGGCATTAGACAAGGATTACATCACAAACCCTATGAAGACAGAATAAAAGACTTAAATATGTACTCCCTGAAGGAGAGGAGGGAGATGAGGGATATGATTGAGACATACAGTATAACTACCTCACGGGGAAGAACAAGGTGCAGGAAAACAGAATTTCTCTAAGAAAAAGAAGCTCCAGGACTAGGGAACATAGGGGACATAGGATAAAACTAGAGGGAGAGAGGTTCAGAGGGAATGTGAAGAAGTACTTTCTCACAGACAGGGTGGTGGACAAATGGAACAACCCTCCAGAAGAGGTGGTTGGGGCAGAAATGAGTACAGGTTTTAAGAATGCATGGGATAGGGACAAGGGGATCCTGGTAGTCAGGGGAAGGGGACAACCTAGTTCTAGGGAAGCTTGAAGAAGCAAGTTATTGCACTTATTGACAGACTACGTGGGCTGAAGGCCCTTATCTGCTGACAACATCTATGTATCTCTGTAGGTATCCTCAGTCTCAGCAGTTTCTGAGTCCCCCAGCTCAAAGGGTCCAAAGTCTGACCCAGTGCAGGTTTTCAGTCATTAAGATTTAAATATTGTTAAATATTTACATGTCTTTTTTTGTGTGTGCCACCTGTCTCCTTGTTCTCAGCCCTACCTCTGGACCTGCACCCCACCCAGCAACCGACCCCCTATTTGCCCTGGCTTACCCCCCAAGGCAAGGCCACTGAGATGACCCCCCATGGAGACACATACAAGTTACCAGTCACATCACCATGACTGGCAGGGCTCACCAGGCTTACCCCCCAGCGTGGGTCTGCAGGGGTGGCCATCTAGCAGAGCACAGTCTCCATCGGGGTCAGATACCTGGGGAGACTCGCAGTACTGAGAAGCAGTATCATCCTCGGGACAGGCAGCATTTTTGTGGATACTTGGTCCCTGGGGGCAGGGATGTACAATGATGGCCAGCGTCTGCACCACACCCCATAAGTAATGGTGCTGGCAGCAGCAGTACCCCCTGCCTCCACCAGAGATCCACAGAGCACTGAACACTCTTCCCCCTCCCCCCAGAGAAGGAGAGCAGTCCCTGTGATGCTCAATCCTTCTTCCCCTGGCCAGCCCTCCAACTCCCGAATCAGTCTCCCAACCCAGGATGTTGGCTCCTTAAACGGACGCCTTGCCTCTGGGCTTGCAGGCCAGCTTAATATTTAGATGTCTTAATGTGTCCTGTTAAAAAAGCACAAAAGGGAAGTCAGTGTGCTGCTCAGAAGCTTTCACACTTTCATCATAATGACATGAAAATGCCTGCCACTGTAGAGAGGTTGGTGTCCCCATGACTAATCTTGCTTGGGCCCTCCAAAACATAAGTCTGTCTTTGTGCCAGCCTGCTTGAATTTAAACTCTACAATGCCTGTTCCAAATTTCTCTAAGGATTCCTTATCCTTGGTGGGACATGATTGAGACCTTTAAGTACCTTAAAGATACACACATGATGAGCACCAAGAGGGCCTCTTCAGCCTTAGTGGAAACATGACCTCCAGGGGAAACAGCCTAAAGCTGATGGGGGAAAGATTCAGGAGGGAGATGAGGAGGCACTTTTCACTGAGAGGGTGGTGACTAAGTTGAATGAGTTGCCTGAGGAGGTGGTATCCCTAAAAAGGTGGACAGCTTCAAGACAGTTTGGGACAGGATGAGGGGAAAGTTGCTGGTAGAAGGGGGGAGTGTCCATCTGACAGGAGTCAAGAGGATATGGGGAGGGTAGAGATGTCCCCTCTGTAAACGTAATGCGAATTGCACATTCAACCAGACTAGATAGACTGTAAGGCCTTTATCTCCTGCTACCTCCATATGTTTGCATGTTCATACTCTTTAGTAAGTTGCAAGGTGTTATTTACATTTTTATGTGGGAGATCTACATGGCTGACACTCACCTACGGAAGGAAATAGTTTTCTAAGCCTGACCATCAGTTTAACAGACAGATCTGGTGGCTAAGCAGGAGACAGTTTCTGGCTTTGAAAAAAAAACTAGTTGAGGTGCATGTAATTAGATTATCATATATTTCTTTTGCTATTCTGCATATCTTTTTACTTAAGTTTGTATTTGTGGAATACTAGCCTCTACTGCTTAAAAATCCTCTTGTTAGACTATTAGTAAAAATGCAGGCAATGCAAGGTCTGCTTGAATTTGAAAACCAATACAGCCACTTGTCCAGTGAAGAAAATAAATAGCTATGCTATAGAAGGAATGAGATGGAACTAGAATGGACTGACTGGGATACAAGATCAGGTACTACCAGAGGGTGAGTTGGATTAGGAAGGAAAGACTTGGCAAATTGTTGAACTCATTGCCACTGTTTTTTGTTTAAAAATAGTGTTGGTTCTTGATCCATTTGCTCCAAATTCTGACATGATGGTCTGGGCAGGACTCTGTGCAATCAATGGTGGTAAGAACTCTGTCATGAGATGAGAGGTACAGATTGAGGACTGCACAGAAGCTGAGAGAGGCAGTGGCCAAAAACTATGTGTGGCAAAGCATGCCTGTTAGTGCAATGGCTTGCTCACCCAGTGTACAATCCCTGTAAATGATAACTACAAACTCCATAATTTTTTACCCCTACAGCAGAGGATACAGCCCATATACAGAGTACATTGAAGAGTTGTTCTGGCAACTAGTGTGACACTTGTTATACTAAAGGGGTCCACAATCAACTACTGAATCAGAGGCTGCACTTTAAAATCCTTTATTGATCTCCTGGCTTCAGCTCCATATAGTCTCTCTCACATATCCACTGACCACCATATCGGTAGTACATGGCTGAAACCAAGACATTGATATTAGAATTAAATTAATTCACCCAAGTGACTTTGAGTATTGGGTGACTACCAGTCCTATTGTTGATTGTGGTTTATTACACTGGTAATATTCATATTACATTTTCTTTCATTTTTGTGTTGCTTGCATGCATGTGCAAGAAACACATTGCTTTCAGCAGTTAGGGAGAATGCCTAAGTGCATCAGGAAATTTGGGCCACATCACCATGCACTCAGCTGTTTTGGTGCATTACAAGCTATCAAAACAGCTGATTGGTGTCCCCATGGTGAAAGCTTCTCCATCGGCCTCTCACAGTCCCAGGAAGCCGAAGGAGAGCTGCCACCCGCCATTCATGGTGCCATCCTGGTGAAGCACTTCAATAAAATAAAATAAAAAAGCCAATGGGGTGCCCAATCCCCCTGTCGGCATGCCCCATTCCAGTTCAATTTGCTGACGAGGGAGCCCACTCCGCGTCGACATAATGTTCCCCCTCAGAAATTTGTTGTGTGCCCAGGGGGGTTGCCCAATCCCCCTCGGCTCTTGTTTCCCCCCCAGCACTCAGTATGTACCGATGGGGTGCCCAATCCCCCGTTAGTTACAGCCCCCCCAAACACTCAGATAGCATGCTGGGAGCCCATCCCAGCATGCCAAAATTAAATGTCCCTGCAAAAAAGAAAACCCCCATGCAAGTTTTTTTTTTTAAATAAACCTATAAACTAGAAAACTGTCCCCCATTGATTCCAGTGGTCCCTCCCCAAACCCGCACCCACCCTCTGTGTAGCCCACCTTCCCACACCCCCCTCACCCTATATTTACCTCCAGAGCCTGGCGCAATGATCTTCGGTGGACCGGGAACACGTCTGCACTCTTCAAAGCCGACCGCGAACTGAAGAAATGCTGGTAAGCTGTATAATGGCATAAATGTTTTTTTTTTCAACTTTGGTGCATATCTCAGCCATTTCTGGGAATTATTTCACCAAATTTTTAACATGGGGTTCTTGGGACCCCACCTCATGAACTCAGTACCTGTCATTTTGTTATTCGATCCTGAAAAGTGATTTTGCGTTCACTGCGTGGAACCACCTTTTGGGACTGATTAATGAAATGACAGTGTCACATTTCAAGAGGTAGTCCCTCAAAAATCCTGTGTTGAAAATTTGGTGAAAAAATTCTCACAAATGACTGTTTTATGAGCGTGTGTTGCGCAGTTCCTACTCACACTTGTAACTTCACGCATTTTTAATATTTTCACTCCAGATTTTCAACATTGCCATTTTACCACACCTACTTATGAACAGTACAGCTGTTATTTTTCACATCTCACCTGAAATGTGTTTTCACACATGTAGCACACAATGGCGTGGTCGGTGTGTGAAATCAATGTTCAGGACAGATGAAGAATATCTCAGTAACACTGTTCATGAGGTAGGCCCACAAAAACCCTATGTTGAAAATTTGGGGAAAAAATTTCCCAAAATGACTGTTTTACAAGTGTGCATTGTGCAGTTCCTATGCACGCTCATAACTTCGAGCATTTTCAATGTTTTCACTCCAGATTTTCAGCATTGCCATTTTACCACACCTCCTTATGAATTGTACAGCCGTCATTTTTCACGTCACCTGAAATGTGTTTTCGCACAAGTAGCGCACAGTGGCATGGTAGGTGTACGAAATCAATGCTCAGGACAGATTAAGAAAATCACAGTGACACTGTTCATTAGCAGAGTCTTAAACTGGCTATGCTGAAAATTTGATGACAAAAGTCCAAAAATGGCTGTGTTACAAGCGTGCATTGTGCAATTTCCATGCAACCTCGTCAATTCACAAATTTGTAATCTTTTCAGTCCAGATTTTCAACATTGGCATTTTTCCACACCTCCTTATGAACAGTACAGCTGTCATTTTTTACATCCTGGCCAAAATGTGTTTTCGCACTTCCGGCAAAGACTACAACTGTCGTTGTGGGAAATCAGTGCTTGGGATAGACTGAAAAAATCACTGTGACACTGTTCATGACTGGAGGTCCCAAAATACCTATATTGAAAATCTGCTGTAAAATATCCCAAAACTAATTACATTACGGGAGTGTGTTGCGCAATTTCTACACACACTCGTGACTTCACCAGTTTTTATATATTTTCACTCCAGATTTTCAACATTGCCACTTTTCACACCTCCTCATGAACAGTACAGCTGTCATTTTTCACATCCTGTTCAAAATGTGTTTTCACACCTGTGGTGCCAAATGGCGCAGTGGCTGGGCAAAATCACCTTTCGGCTAATGAACTGATAGTGTCACTGTTCATGTGATGGGATCCCAAAAAGCCCATTTTGAAAACTTGGAGTAAAAATACCAAAAAATGCCCAGGGTGTTAGGGTTTTGGACCATAACGCCCTACCCTGTAGGGACTGACAGGCATCAGGGGTGTGACTTGGGATTATCGACAGTAATGCTCATGCCGTTCCACCCCCACCCTGCAGCCAGTGGCAGGCATTGAAGTGTACCTTGGACCCTTTGGCCCCAGAGTTCACCCCATTCTCCTATACTGCACCCATTTCAGTGTATTTCCTTATGGAATGAGGTGCGTGTAAAGCCTGAACACATCAAAGCACACCTCAACACTTGTAAGTGTCTGCAGAGTAGGGTGAGGTGAAATGTCGTGACCGTTATGGGCAATGACCAAAAGGCACCCCCCCATGCCTGTCCATCTCTGCAGGATGGGGGTGGAGTTGTAATCAGTTCAATACTTCACTGCCATTCATATACTGCATCTGTCTAACTCCTGCATTTCCACTGCTAATGACAGCAAGCAACACTTGACATTGACAAATGCTAGTTGCATTTGCAATGGCTATAGTTCCATACAGTTACTTTCGTATAGCAACCATGGAACTGGCACATAGCTGAAACCAAGGGACACAAACAGTATAAGAATTAAATGTAGAAAATCAGTGGTGGAATTGTGTAGTTGTTTTAAGTGACTGCATTCCCTATGTGCCTCTTTTAGCTCTAAAAACAGCGGGTTGCGAGGGCCAAAGACGCTGCCTTCCCCCAGGAACCCCACAAGGGTCACGAGGGCCTCACAGACAACTGCCCTCCCCACCAGACATCACCAGGAGCCCCCCCCACCGGACCGCTGAAGCAAGCGGGTCGCGAGGGCTAGAGCCACTGCCCTCTTCCTGGAACCCCACGAGGGTCGCGAGGGCCTCACAGACAACTGCCCTCCCCACTGGACATCACCAGGAGCCCCCTCCCCACTGGAGCGCTTGAAGCAAGGTACGGACCAGGCAGGAGACCACAGCTCCCTGCGCCTGGAGTTCGGCGTGTGATTTCTTTTGTGCTTTTGGCGCCAAAACCAGTTCAAATTGTACTAGAACAAATAGCATTACTTGCCTTTAACTGCAGCCTTAATTAAACAAAGGACCATACTGTGACTTAAGTTTAAATGATCGGCATAGCTCTGCTGATAATTTTTATTTGCTTATTTTGACCCTCATGTTAGCTTGCTAATTGAGATAGTAGCTTGTACCTTAAGAGTTGAACTGCACTGCGCAGCTCACATTACAGCAATTGCAGGGCTAAGCTGATAGTTTTTATTTTGTTTATTTTGCCCCTCATGTTGCTTACTAATTGAGATAGTAGCTTGTACCTTAAGGGCTGAACTGTACTGCGCAGCTCACATTACAAGTTGCAGGGCAAACCGGGTGGGTAGATACGGAGCATTATCTTAAGGCAGAAAAGAGGATTCAAAGCAGTTTTACACTCAGCTGGTCTCAACTCCGCCCCTCCGATTGCAAATAAATTAATTTCTCCTCTCTGTCTTCTTCTCATAGTGGCTTGTGAGGGTCAGAGACCCTGCCCTCACCCAGGAACCCCACAAGGGTCACGAAGGCCTCACAGACAATCGACCTCCCCACCGAACATCACCAGGACCTCCCCGCCGCAGCGCTGAAGCAAGGTATTGAGCAAGCAGGAGACCACAGCTTCCTGCGCCTGGAGTTCGGCGTGTGATTCTCTGCCCCACTGGCGCTGTGCACTGGCTCACCACAGCCCCCACCACCACCCTTGGTCGGCATTCACTTATATAGCTACAGTCAGGTGATGCTGAAACCAGGTGACATGCCAGAACCTATCAGCCCACTTTCAGATTAGCAGTTTATAAGATCCCACCACTAGCAGCCGCTACACCGAGTCCCAGCTTGCTGCTGCATGTTTCACACATCAACCATGCTTCTCTACCTAATACCACGCTTTTCCCCTAGCTTTTCCTCTTGTCTCTCTCACCCTGATAACCCAGCCCATGCAGGACCCAAACCTCCACCCCCTCTACACTGTGTCATCTCCCCATGTCCCCATCTACCTCCACCTCTCCGCTCCAGCCACATATGCCCACCCATACATGGGCTCTAAGCTCTTCTGTCCTCCCCCCTCTTCCTTTCCTGGCCTATCCATCCTACCCAACCTAGCTACCTTGTCCTCCCTCTATACCCCACAAACAATCCACTCCAAGCTTAAGTCCAGATATGCATGGAATGCCTCCATGCACTACATCACCCTGCTTCTCCTCTTGGCAGGGGATGTCAAAACCAACGCAGGTCCATCGCCCCACTCTACCCCCCAAACCCTCCTCAAGGGCCTTAGATTACTTCACCTAAACATCTGCAGCCTCCTGAAAAAAGTACCTGAGTTGCAACTCACTGCCCTAACCCTCCGCCCAGACATCTGCATTATATCTGAGACATGGCTGAAACCACACCATGCTGATTCAGAAATAGCCATCCCTAGCTACACAGTAAGCAGGCAGGACAGACAGGGCAAGAAGAAAGGAGGAGGCATCGCCATGTACATATCCACCAGGTACCAGCTCACCCCTGTCCAAATCCCTGGACCCACATCCCAAATAGAATCTATTCTGATTAAGCTTGCTCTACCACATTCCTCCCCGGTGTACGTGGCAGGGACTTACTGCACCCCTGCTGCCACTGAGCCCAGCATCCTAGACCACCTAGCCACTTTAAAGTCTGCTGCCATAGCTGATGAGCTCTACATCCTTGGGGATTTCAACTACAATTGGCTAGCAAAAGACTGGTCTAAACTACGGAGCAAAGTTCACTCCCTAAACCTCTCCCAAAAAATTGATCAACCCACCCGACTAAACTTAAAAACACATAACCACTCCCTCCTGGACTGGGCCCTCACAACCCACCCTCACAGGATAATTAAAGCCGGCCTCCTCCCTGACTCCCTGAGTGATCACCATATGGTTTATATGGTCAGGAAGGTGCACAGACCTGCAACCCCTTCCCCCCCAGGACACTCCTCACGAGAGCTTATAAATCCTTCTGCCTACATTCCCTTCTAAATGACCTTGCCCACGTCAACTGGTCATTCATTCGGATGGCAACCTCTATTGACTACGCTTTCAACATGTTCAGAGACAACTTGCTTGCTGTATGGGACTATCATGCCCTCCTAAGATGCAATAGGGTCAAGGGCTTCCATCTCCCCTGGGTCATCGCTGACATCATCGGCAGTTGCCGAGCTAGGGACCAGGCCTGGAAAAAACACAAGCAAACCTGCTCCCTAGAATCCCTGCAGTGATATCGCACCCTCCGCAACTCCTGCACCAAATCTATATGGCAGGCAAAGAAGAACTATTTCAAGGCGGCTCTCTCCTCCAACCTTAGCCACCCTTCTAACTTCTGGAAATCCATCAAAACCCTGCTTACTCCCCCAGCCCAGCCACCTACCCCAACCCTATCCATCCATGGCAACACTGTCTCAGACCCTAGCAAAGTTGCCTCCACTTTCAACACCTTCTTTACTAACTGGGCTGCATCTCTCCTCACAAACCAACCATGCACCTCACCCACACCCAGTTCCTCCTCGCAACCCCAGCACCCCCCCCCATCTCCACGTTCTCATTCCACCCAGTCTCCACAGCAGAAGTACTCCATGCCCATTGGGACTGGACACCAAACTTCTACACCTATCAGCCCTTGCCATTGCCGCCCCTCTAGCCGACATCCTAAACCTCTCATTTTCCATGGCTCAAATTCCAGCTGCTTGGAAGCAGGCAGTTGTCATCCTTCTACCGAAAGGTGGTGATCCATCTGCACTTGGAAATTATCGCCTTATCTCCCTTCTCCCAATTCTGGCCAAACTTCAGGAACACCTAGCCCTTACCCAACTCACTCAATTTCTCGACTCTACCTCCTTCTTCACCCCCTATCAGTCAGGGTTTCGTAAATCTCACTCCACCATCACCGCGCTCTTAAGACTCTCAAATTACATCTCCTCAGGGATGGACAAGGGGCATATCACCTCAGCCATTTTCATAGATCTGGCAAAGGCCTTCAATACCGTCTCCCATCCAAAGCTACTCGCAAAACTAAATGATGCAGGCCTCTCCAGCCTAGCCACTAGCTGGTTCCAGGCTGACCTGACTGGCAGACAACAGTCAGTAAAAATTGGTACACAAGTATCCCCCCCCCACTCCCAGTCACAATGGGGGTCCCCCAAGGCTCTGTCCTGGACCCCTTACTTTTTTTCATATTCTTAAATGACCTCCCACTGACCTGCTCAAACTCAGCCATACAAATGTATGCAGATGACACCGTACTGCATGCCTCCAGCCCCTCCACTGGGGACATGTATGCAGCCCTCCAACAGAACTTTGATGCCATTCAAAAATGGCTCAGGTCTTATCAACTAGTATTAAACTCAAAGAAAATCATCTCCCTAACCTTCTGCACGCAACCTCGACTCTCCCACCTAGCTCCTCCCTTCCCCTGCCTTCCAAACCCTGGATGAGTCCCCCTTGGAGACCTGCACCCTCCTTTAGATACCTGGGAGTGTGGCTTGATCAATACCTTGACTTCTCCATCCACATTGACTCACTACACAAAAAACTGCACTTCAAACTGGGTGCACTTCATCGTAATAAAGGGTGCCTGCCCACCACAGTCCGGAGGGAAATAGTGCATAAAATGACTCTCCCTATCTTTGACTACCATCATGTGGTTTACGGCTCAGCACCCTCATCCATCTTAGCCAGCCTGGACACCCTCTTTCACTCCTTCTGTCGCTTCATCCTGGAATGCCCCCCACCACCCATCACTGTGACCTATACAGCTCCTTAGCACTGCCCTCATTCAAGTCTCGATGACAGATACACTGTGCAAATGTCATAGCTAAATTCTGGACAAATTCCTTCCCCTCCTAGCTCAGCTTCACTTTGTTGGAACAACCCTCCCCATCCTACTCTCTCAGATGCTCCGACTCCAGGCTACTCCAAGTCCCTTTCATGCACACATCGAATAGCCAATCCACCTTCAAATATCACCTACCCAAACTCTGGAATAATCGTCCTGCTGGTATCAGGCTCACCCCTGCCCCAAGGCTCCTTAAACTGCTCCTCCATGACCATTTCTCTGACATATGCAACTGCTACCAGTAACCCAGACCCACAACCAAGGGGCATCTAAATGTACCTTGACAGTATTAAATTCTCAGCTAAATTACTGTGTACCTGCATGTTTTCTGCCTGTTTATACTCTGCGGTCTTAGGACTAAGCCTCGTAGTAGCTGATTGAATCAAATGCGAGTCCAGCTTTGTAACTATTTTGGACCTGTTGCTTTTCCCCTGTATGTACTTGTCCTGTTGTATTTTCTATGTAACTCCCCAGGTCGCATCTGGAAACGAGCGGTCCCCACTCAGTGTGCTTGCTTGGTTAATCTCTTAAATAAATAAATAAAATAAATAAATTCTAGTCTGATTCTCTCCCCACTTACCATACCACCAACATTACTTACTCCACCCCCTTATCCATGTAATTCCTTAGAAGGACTGGCACTTGTTCACACTTCCTCCCACTAATTTTCAACAGGTCGAGCTGCATTCACTTTTATATTCTCCAGACTTTGTTTAACCTCTTCCTTGCCACCCACTGTGCATTCTCTCCTTCATCTCTAAAATCCTTCCTCCACAACTTCATGGTTAACTCCTGCAACTCCTCCTAACTGATTACAGAAACTACCTTATATAGAATAGTGGATGATCGCCCATCTAAAACAAGGCTGTGTTTCCCTTGAGGGAGTTGATGACACCATAGAGCTCTCGAGGTCTCACTGTTGTCATCAACTCCCGAGAGGGAAATGACCTTGTTGTGGATGGGCGATCATCCACTGTTTTATATAGTATGTGGACAGCCTTTATTTTCCATGGAAACCAGTGGCCTTTTGAATGTTTACCTATATTTTTTTTTTACTGGTGCCGTTCCCTGTCCCACTTGGTCTGGCTTCTTCTGCTTCCACTTGCTCCATCTTCTCACAGTCAGACCATATCGGTCTGAGCAAACTCCTCCTTTTGGTTTTCTTCTTCTGTGGCTGAGCAGTTTATTTTTAAAATAAAAAAAGTAATTTTCTTTTCTGACAAACAGCCATCTGTGGTTCTATGGGTGTCACTTAATAGACCATCTACCATTCGGTGCTAGGTAAATCGTGCTGCCATGTTTTCTTTTTTTTCCTGGTAGGTCCTCAATGAATGAGCCAATCAGGTGAGAGAATGAGGCTAAAAAGCTGTTGTATTATCGTTGCGACGTCAGAACAGTAGTACAACAGCTTTTTTTGACCTTTGAACTGCCCTACAACAACGTTTAGAAAGCCACTGGTTTCCATGGACAATAAAGGCTATCCATGTACTATAAGATAATGTTAGAGTAGCAGAACAAGCACAAAACATCAGGAAATCAAAGGTTTAGGCTTCTTGATTCACTTGCCCTAATTGCACTTATTATCTGTAAGCAAAGTAATGACATTTAAAGCAGCAGTGCAACGAAAATGGGCTAATATACGACCCCTCCTATTTTCTACCCAATCGATGCCTGATGTCTTCCAGTTTATTTTTTGGAGATAAAATTTACAGTTTCTGTCATAATTTAGAAATTTTAATAACATTTGCAAATAATTATTTCTCAAGAAAAAAGATGGCCACCTCATTTTTGCATAGAAATAATATTGATGAACTGAGGAAGGTAAGAACCCAGACAAAAATGCAAATGTATAGTACACAGCATAGAAAGCATCCAGAAAACACAAATCAACAGTTCTGCCAATATTTTTCATAACTATAGCAGAAAATTAGCTTTTTGAAATAACATTTTCATTGCACTGTTAATTTAATAATTAGTAGGGTAACATAAGTTTGGTAAGGCAACCCTACCTATAGGATTTGGCAGAGCAGACACTATAAGGGTGATCAAGTTGAAAACCATGGGCTCGGTGCCAGAAGGGTGACGCAAGTTGCTGCTGAACGCAACTT
Organism: Neoceratodus forsteri; assembly: GCA_016271365.2. Classification (NCBI taxonomy): domain Eukaryota; kingdom Metazoa; phylum Chordata; order Ceratodontiformes; family Ceratodontidae; genus Neoceratodus; species Neoceratodus forsteri. The sequence goes on along the minus strand of CM028134.1, from coordinate 877,786,304 downwards.
GCGCCACCCGCAACTGTGACTTTGACCCTGCACTCTATTCTAGAAGGGGCAGGGTCTCCATATCAAAGTCCTGTGACTTGCGACATGCGGCTAGGTATGCTGCACAGAGGGATACCTGGCCAGCATGTCACAACCCGCAGCCGCAGGTCACAAGTGCACCCCCCATCCAGCAAGCCACAACAGCCACACCACAGGGTTGCCCACACCCCCTGCACCCCAAACCCCCCGCAATTGCCCTGCAGGGCTGGCCACACCAACTGGCCCCAAAACCCCCAGCAATTGCCCTGCAGGGCTGGCCATACCAACTGACCCCAGAAACCTAAAATATGAGCCCCGCTGGGCTAGCCACACCAAGTGGCCCTAGAAACCCCCATAGATATGCCCTGCAGGGCTTCTCTCACCCCCAACTCCCCAAAACCCCCACTGTAAAGTGCTCCACAGGGCAGCGCTGTCATCCCCCAACCCGTGCCCTCACCCGGTCACCCGCCTCAAATGAGGCAAAAATCCTGCCCTGGTAGTCTAGTGGCTAACCCAGCCATGCCAGCCCACTCCAGCACCCCCCACCCATCCCCAGCTGGCGACTGGCACAGCCCACCTCTCACCACCAAGGCCAGCTGCCAGCCCTGGTTCAGTATCAGTGCATACTGAAAGATGTGCTCGAATTAATTTCTGGTGAGTCTTCAATCGCACTTATACTCAGGCTCAATCGATAATGGCCGTGGTGGTGAGCGCCAATCGCAATGAAATGAAATACTAAATGAGCAACATAACAGGTGAGCTCAGGCTAATTTGCTGCATTTACATCGAGCCGACCTGGCGGTCTGGTGGGTGGGGAATGACAGTGCTGCCCTGCAAAGTTTTACAACAAGGATTCGGAGGCTGGGGTGTAGGCAGCTACAGGGCAAGTATTGCACAGGGAGTTGGGGGCAGGGGGGTGGGTAGCCCTGCAGGTCACTTACAGTACTGGGGCATGTACAGTAGGGGGATGGGGCAAGATTGTGCCCCCAAGTCTAGTGCTAGTTCTGTGCGGTGCCCATTGGGGCAACAACGGGGGTGGTCAGGGCATGGGGGGGCACATGTACCAGGTTCTACAGAACCCTCAGAGGACATATGTAAGTTACACCAGCTAATTGTAGGTGTAACTTATGATGCCGGTTCTCCTCCGGGGGTTCTTGTAGAATCCTGACATTGGGGTCTTTGTTGCTGCCCTTCTGGAATGGGGCACAACTGCTTCCATATACCCCCTAGTGCCATGTCACAGGGGGTTTATGGCGAAACTGCCAGCGTAAAAACTGTTTGGTGCAAGTGGCCTGTGACATGTCACAGGCCACTTTGTAGAATAGCGCAAGTTGCAACTGCTGGCATAAGTTGATACTTGCACCATTCTACTTGGCGCAAGTGCTGTTATGCCAGATGTAACTTTTCTAGAATCTGGCCCCATGACTTTGACTTTTCTGAGTTTTATTGTCTATATGTGGCAATGTTATCCTAAAATAGTTTTTGTAATATAATCTCTAACTCTGTAACTGTAGCAGCCTGATCAATAGGACTATGTCGGTATATTACTTAAAGACATTCCTTGGTGTTTCAGATTCGTGTTTTTCTGATGCACTCAAAAATGTTTTTAAGGGTATTTACTGGCATAGGTACATTCATAGATTCATGAAACAATTTTTAGACTAAGTCATTGCCTATTATATGATGACTAGCTTAAGATTTAAAAATAGGATGCCAGTGAGGAAATAAGCTCTTACAATTGCAGCCACTGGCATCTTTCATAGCCCTCTTTGTACGGTACATATCAGTCTGTCTTGGGTTATTGTGTTTCTTTTATATTAAAGTCTTTGTCAATCTGTGTGTACTTTGCATTGTTTAAATGGCATTCTGGCATGCTCTTTATTTGAATTTTTAATTACTTTCGTCCTGAGTCAACCGACTCTTAAACAGCCCATTGAAGGTAGATACTGTGAAAAAAAAAACAGCAGTGTGACCTCCACATTTCTTTGTTTTGCTATATTCACAACCATATTCTACATCAATTCAACAGGACGTTATGAAAACAACATGGAATTTATATAGTTAAATGCATAAAAGCGTATAACAATTTCTGATATTTTTTTTTAATAGTTAGTGTAAGAGAATATCATTCAGCTGATAACGTTCACTTTTTTTGCATTGGTGAAGAAAATAAGACACTAGATCCAAACGGTGCTGGTCAGAATAGCGCACACTAGATGCACGCAGCAAAAAAGGCACCGCTTTTGTGCGGGGCTTTGCCCTCTGCACCCCCCACAACTCCTGGACTTAATAATTCTCACTCTGGGGGGGAGCAGATCATGGGGCAAGTTAAATGTCTTGGGCTGTAGACTACTGTTTCCACAGCCCCTTAAAAAAAAAGTCCCGAAAGCAAGCAAAATGACTGGAGATCAGAATTAGAACTCTAGTCTCCAATAGCACTGGTTAAGTTGTTGAATGCCTCAGCCCTCCATGCCATGGGAGCAGCTCAGCCAGCTACTGGATCCCTGTTGCCCTTGTCCTTACTTCAGGACTATGGACAGTGATCAGTGGAGTTCTTATTGGAAGCACTGTAAATCCCTGGTCGCTATCTATATGAGCACTTACCAGACTAGCGCCATATAGTGCAGTGCTATTCTGGTGGTGCTCATCTCACCAGGTCCTGAAAATAATGCTAGCATCATGACAGATGCGCCCGTTTTATTTTTCCATTCACACTAGTTCTGACACCTAAAACAATGAACCCATTGTTCATTTTGTGGATTTTTAATGTTGTAATAAACATGATGTGCTGGACGAAAAGTAAACATTTGCAGACAACACTAGGGCATGTCCTTAAATGGAACATATACCTTTTTAACCTTTTTTATATGCTGTAATTGGAAATATTGGCATGTGAGAAGCCTACAGTATGTAATCCCACACTGTATTATATCGTGTTTGCTTTGATAGTGTTCTATGTTTTCTTTATTTAAGGTCCCTTATCAATGCAAATCTTTCCTCCCCTCAAAATTAATTTCTTTATTATTTTGGAGTCCTGGAACTCAGTAACAGCAGCTGAGCAGAAGTCTGAATGGAAGTTTTCCATGCATGGCAAGTAATGTCACTTGGTTTTCGGAACTGACAATTAATTAAAAAATAAATATTGGTTGGGGAAAAATTCAGCATTAACAAGGGGTGTTAAATAAGGTAAAAATAGGACTACGTCAAGACAAACCCATGAAACAGTACACTAGGGTGCATTAAATAGACTTCAAACGTGCCCAAAATTCCAATTAAATAAAACTAAATATAAAAAGCAAGGTTTATGTTCCCTTTAAAAGTTCTCAAGTAAAAGGTTTTTAATATTCTGTGCTTTCAAAATCCAGAAAGCAGTTGAAAAACAGAGTTTTGCTGTTATATCGCCAGTGATTTGAAGTCCCTACTGTACTTGGCAGACCAAAGGATTATATATAGGATAAAGTATGGGGAGAAGTGTGTTACGAGAATTTAACACACACCCGAGTTGTTGGATGGCACATAAACCCGAGAAGCCCGGCAGGTTAGCCATCCAACAACGAGTGTGTTAATTCGTTTAACACACTTTTCCATATTTTATTTTATATAATTGAAGGGCTCTGCCTGAAAAGTCCAAGGTCACTTTTGTTTTTGAATTGTGTTGCGTTTTCCTGCTCTTATCTTTCGGTTTAGTTCGGTGTTTTGGAATCGACTTTTTTTTTTTTTTTTTTTTTTTAACTTCTTGGCTATGCGAGGCTGCTGGAGGCTATTTGGTATAGAGAAGCAACCGAGAGTGTGTATTTTAGTCAGTGCCGCTTGAGGTGACAGGGACAATTTGAACATCGCGCTATGTTTAGTCTCAAGCGCTTTGTTGTTCAAAGGGAGCGCGTGAATGCCGTAACACCTACTCAGGTGTTACGGCATTTAACACACGGTTTTGGCAATGGGTGAAAACGGAGACCATTAATTATAAATCTAATTATTCATGAGGTGAGCATGTTCAGGGATTGGCTACTGTACTGGGTGTTTCTATTTCAGAAATGCCCTCTACAGTTCACAGCAACATTCCATGGGATTGTGTAACACACAGATTTCTTTTTTTAAGATGCTGTTTTATGGTATGAAACAAGTGATTAGATTTATAATCCCAATAAGAACCTCACAAGTCAACATTTGCAGGGTATTAACACTGGTCTGGGGTTAGTGGTCCAAGGTACAGTACACTTCCCAGCCTGGAAATAATTTCCTAGAAATTCATACTTGTTCAGGAATTATTACTTAAATTCAGAAACCAAAGGCAATCCAAACAAAACTGGCTTCATTTAACCACATACTTAGTCCTTGTACTACACCTGTCATTAAACAGAAAACCCCCATTACATTGAACCCTCATCTGTTTTACTATGACCTGTACATCATGAAGTTCCCATTTCTTTCTCACTCCTCACTATCCTTAAACCTTAAGCTTCCCTCCTTGTAATATAAAGGCATTTTATCTATATTTGTAATTATTTCTTCTGTTGGGTTACTGTAAGTCTTGGGACCTATATGTAGATATTAGCTGCTATGAATTTATTGCTATCATATTTTAATATTGTACTGTAACTTCACAGATGCTGCCATGTCCCCACAGGACATTTTTGAAAAATAGATGATACACCTAAATGAGATTATCTTGATGTGCAAAAATGTAAAATAAAAAAGATTATTGAAATAAAGATCATATTATAATGGTATAAATAGTGCCACTATAGTTATGGCCAAGTAGCTAACATCACAGTTGTTACCTGCTTACAGCTTGGATGTCTTTTGACCTTGGGATCTGAAAAAAACACATCCTTTGCAATAGGATCTCCAAACTCCTCTAATTTGGTAATATTTGTGTCAGCAATGTACCCTCAAAGAGAAGATTCCCCAATATGTTGAGGAAGGTGACTGGGTTCAAGTGTTATAACTGGAAAAAAATAGCGACACTGTGCCTCTGCCTGTGGAAGCCCCTTGAAATATCATTTGGCATTCAGGGCATTTACCCTCCCAGAAAAAAATATTTGACCTGTCCCCAGAGTCCCAACCCACAATGCAATTACACAGTAACCACTGTATGCTGAAGTAAAATGTAAAATAAGAAGAAATAAAACAAAAAAATCAGGACTAGAGAGAGTAGCAGCTTAATCCCTGGCTTTATGCAAAATACTATGCCATTTTGACATATTTGCAGCTTTTTACATTCTGTGCAAATGAATGGGCTTACCTCTCAAACATGCAGTGTCTATACCTTTGTTATAAAATGGCTAAAGATAATTCTCTCTCCTGATTGGCTGAGACATGTTTTTAGGTGGGCATCTATCAGACAATAGATGCCAGCTAAAAATGAGAACCAGGCTACAGTGCCCCTTCACCCACTGAACTATCCTAGCACCCACTCTGCTTCCTAATTGGCTACAATGCAAACTTTTTATTTCAAATTCGCCGCCATTTTATTCCCCACTTAGCGAGAGAGCTACCAAGATCCCCTCCCATTCAATCCTTTATCCACCCAGTAATGTTTAAAAGAAAAATGAACAGCAGTAGTTTCCATCTTGTCCCAAGTCAGTCGACCTTCTGTAACGAATGTTTACACACAAAAACTACAGGATTACTTTCCGGCTCAGAAGCTGACCCTCACCACTGGCAATTATATCCCGATCGGTGCTGCTGTGCATGACCCGCTCCTCGCCCTTGGTCCCACTCGAACACAGCACCAAACAAATGAATAAAAGAAAGGTTTGCCAGTGGTAAGGATCAGCTTCTGAGCCAAAAAGTAAGCCTCCGATAATATCCTGATCAGTTATATCTAACGCACAATACTGCAAGGCAAGCCTGTATCTGGTCCAAACTAAGCAACTTGCGAAGTTGAAGTACTAATCGAGGAACAGCGTCCCCTCATCATCATCATTTGCCAATGCAGCAGTGCGGTAACATAATTTTTAAATTTGAGTGAAAACAGATTAAACACATAAGGACACGGAAGGCATCACGGCAACAGGTAGTATTTGGGACTTATGTCGTGCTCATGTATTGACCTGATGATGCGTTTGTGAGGGTGCTGTAACCCCCAGCATTGGCTGCGTGGTTTTGAATAAGAATCAGGAAGGTCAGGTGAGGCAGCCCTGGCTGTCACTGCTCAGTTTCGATAGCAAAACCCCAACAATCAGTTTCAGTGGTGCTGCGCTCTGACGTGTGGAATATATTGTATCTGTGTTTTTCTGTGTATTTGTGTCCCCGCCACCCTCCTGCCTGGTGCAGCTTGCCAGCTCCTCCACTGCCACCTCCCCCTCCTCGTACCCCAGCTCCATGTGCCTACCGAACCCATCCCGACACTGCTTTGCCCAGTCACTCTGGGCTCGTACCGCCATCCCGAGCTGCCGCTGTACTGCCGGTCACCGGGGGCTGTGACGGGTGACCTGCAACACTCTGGTCATGCCGCCACTGCCTCTGGCCCTCTGATTACTGTGTTGGATGGGGTGTTGTATGGTGGTGGACGTACTTTATGCTCAGGGAACCAGATTGCAATGCACCATTGATGAATGAGCTGTCATGAGTGTGCAAAGGGATAATCATTCATTCACTGTATGTACTGTACAAATAATACTAGGAGTCTTGTGTCAGAACCAGCCATGAAATCATCGGCATTTTCCTGATTTATCATACCACAGATGGGTGTCCATCTGTGGTAGGATAAAGAAAAAAAATACCGCCAGTGTCTCACACAGTACCATTCCTTGAGATCGTGTATACTGTCACCACTAGCAACCAACATTAGCCAATCAAAACCTCCACTTTCAGAGAGCAACATACATTCTTAAACAGAAGCACACAATTTTAAATAGAAACGGGCACCAAAAGGCAGCAAAAAGTGAAGCATAACAATGTCAGACTATTTGGCAGTTCAGTTTAATTTGACAGCAATGTCAACAATAGATACAATGTTTTCCAGCAGCACAGAGGAAGCACATACAAAACGCAAACAGCAAGGAAGAAATGTAAGTGAGCACTTTGTCTCCATAAGTGACACCCAGCTAGACAAAATAGAAAGTGATAGGTTAGAAATAAATACAAAGAAGAACACCAAGTTGTGAGTAGCAGTATTTGAAGAATGGGCAACACAGAGTAGAATAAACATAGACTGGCATAATGACATATTTGAACAACTTAATAGCCATCTGCGCAAGTTTTATGCAGAAGCCAGGACTAGCCAGGGGCAGCAATACTCTGTTGCTGGGTACTGTGCATTAAGAGCTGGGATAAACCGTCACCTTAATAGCGTTGAAGCAGCAAGAAACATTAACATGATAAGTGACCCCCAATTTAAGTCTTCAAACAATGTGCTGCAATCTGTGTTAAAAAAACTGAGGAAGACACAGAAAGACACGTCCAGTCACTTCCCTGCCATCTCTTCATCAGACCTGCAGAAACTAACAGCATGTGCTGCACTATCACCCAACACTGCACCTGGTCTTGTAAGAAGGGTATGGTTTGATGTCCAACTCCATATGGCAAGACGCGGCCGAGAGGGACTACGTGACCTAAAGTTGGATATTTTTTTAGATAAAAGCAGATGACAGTGGCACTAAGTACATAACTCTAACTCACAATGCAGACACAAAAAAACCACAAAAACCTGAATGAAATAAATAAAGAGAACACTAGAGGTTTTATTTTTGAAGACTCAGAAAACAAATTTTGTCCAGTGAAATGTTTCCTAAAATATTTATCTAAAGTTCCACCAAATGCCAAAGCATTCCATGTACACCCCCGTAGGTGTACCCAGGATGTCTTAGACACCCAGTCTTACTGGTATACTACTGAGCCCATGGGCAAAAACTACCTTGGTTCCCTGATGAGCAAAATTAGCAATGAAGCCCAGCTGTCTCAGAAATATACGAACCATAGCATCAGAGCTACAGCTGTCCAGCTCCTCTCTGATGCTGGTCTGTCAAATCGAGAAATCACATCAGTGACTGGCCACAGATCTGAGACAAGTCTGTCTACTTATTGGAGACCCTCTGCAACTGATCGTAAACAGTGGAGCTCTATACTAGGAAATAGTAACAGCATGCCATCAGGTAAGGTCATATATCTTAACATGTAATTCCCTTAGTAAATACCATTGTAAATATTGTAAATATTTTCTTTCTTTTAATGTTTAGCTATCCGAGCAACTACCAGCACACCTTCTCAGCAACAAAACAGGACAGAAGACCAGCAAGAAAAGAAGACTGAAAACCTAGAAAACACCGCTGGACAGAAGGAAAACCAGACTGAAGATAATAAATACCTCACAGCTAACAGCCTGTCAGGTCAGAGTGGCTTAGGAACACATAATTTCTTTAGTCCAACATCCTGCACTTTCAATTGTCCAATCAACTTTATTACCTATAACAAATAATGCACTGAATGAAAAAAAAAGTAAATTCTATTATCTGATTGATCCTATAAAGGGACTATTTTTTCTCTTATTGTAATATTTTTATCAAACAAAATTGGTTTAAATGTTTAAAATTAAACACATGTCTCAGTGAATTTATCTATAAAGGTTGTACATTTTCTAAACGCAATAACACCCTCCAGGGTGGGCGGTGATGGGCAATACCGGACCGCCCAGGAGCTATAAGGCCCTCCGTCTGCGGCGTCGGGCCTCATTACGCACCTGGGCAGTCCGGTATTGCCCAATACCGCCCACCCTGTCAGGTATTATTGCTTGCATAACTCTTATGATAGAATGTGCCATGGTTTTCCACACCATAACCTGTCATATCTTTACATTATTGAAATGTTATGATTGTTTTTTTCACTGACCTGACTGCATAATTTGGTATTGCTTTTTAGCAAATCAATAAGTTCTGCAGCATGAAAACAATAGCTACATTAGTCATATGATAACTATTTTAGCCACTTGATGCATTATTGTTACTCTTTAAATAAGGCACACTTTCTTTCCTATTATTGAAATATATTTGCACAGATCAAATTTGCCATTTGCCCCCCCCACCCCCCAGCTCCAACAACCTCTGCTATTCACCATACAACATATACAATTAGAGATATTATGTTAATAAGAAAAAAATACAATATACTGTATATGAATAGGAATCAAACCACATTACGGAGAGGAGTGATAGTAACTGGTGTACTAATACTTTAGTTGGTGCTCACAATGTTCAGGCTCTGCAATCTCCCAATAAGAAGCACATTATCTTGAGATTTTTTTTGTCTTAGTGATGTAGTGTGCCAACTAAACATGTTGCAATTCTCATTATGATAAAAAAATTACACAATTTGATTAAAGTGATATTTGATATTTATGATGATGCTACTCCAGTGTATATATGTTTGCCCAAGTAAATGTTTTAGTATAATTCACTGCCATGATTAGCTTGGTGGGGTTTATCTGATTCATTCTGTTTATTCAGTTGTTGGTAAGTAGATTAGTAACTAGTTTTAATAAAATCCTTTTCCTTATCTTATATTTGTTGATTTTTGTTTCCTGTACTCTGCTCATGTTAACAGATTAAAAGTGGTTTCACTTGCATCTTGTGCCTGTTGGTGATCATAATATTTGCTTTACTCTCATATGCACATTTAAAACTAATTTTTAAAAGTCCTGCTATCTAGCATGATGGATAGATCTCATACTGACATTAAGCAACCACCAGGGAATGTCGATGGCATTCAGGCCACATATGAGAAGGAGATGGTAGTATGTTTCAGATCACAGGCTCAGACATACTGTACATTTTTGTTATGTCTTCAAAGATTAGGAAACAGGCACTAGTGGCAATGTGATCTTTTTTTGATGATTCTTTTGATCTGTTGCTGGCTGCAAATGTACAGGCCTATCAACATACAGCACTGCCATGTCCACGGTTTGAACTTTTTTAGCCAAGCTAATGACTGAATCATGATCGATAGGCAGAGTGCTCAAGATAGGAGGAGGTACAGTGCCACTGAGTTAGCTCAGATTGTACCTACGACTAATGTTCCAGAATCATGGCTGTGGGGGGACTAATTCGGTTATTGTATTTGGGGTCATTCAAGTCTGCTAGTGAGGAGGGCATCTATAAAAGATTAACATAGGAGCTTGCACACTGCCTGACTGTATCAGTTTTATAATGGCTTGGAAGAAAATGGGGAGGGAGGTTGAAGTGGGATATCACTGTGTGGGGTGGCTGTTGTCATGAACTAGCCCAGGCTAGATGCAGAAAGAGAACAGCTTTTTAAAGCAATTCCTTTATTATCTTCTTCATCATTCATGAATAAAAAGAATAAACACCTGAATCTTTGCAGCTTCCTTAATGGTATCCCATGAAAAGAGCGACTAAATTTGAGCGAGTCAGTTTGGGCGAGTAGAAAATAGCGCATGTTAAATGATCTAGGTTGTATTAATAGCTGTAGTATCGGCAGTCAGCAATATAGGGAGTTAGTTCAATGTTTTGGTGAATAGAGTATAGATGTAGTAGTGCTTATGTAAACTAAAGTAAACTTTTGGCCTTCCTCTATTTCCACCCTTAATAGATAGGCTGGGTAGTGTTGTAGGAAATAGAGGACCCAGCATCAAGAGTGAGTAGAGTGCAGTGCCAGAAGAGGAGGAGGATGGGGAGGGTGGAGGTTGACTGAGCACCTTAAGTGAGGATTTCTGGGAGAGGCTGGTTTCTATTGGGGATGTGGGAGGAGCTATTCACCCACATTGAACCTTGGGCTTTAGCCCTCCCATTCAATATTTTGTGACTAGACTATGGATTAAGTAGTGCTTATGTAAACTGAAGTAAAGTTTTGGCCTTTCTCTATTCTCACCCTTGGTAGATAGGCTGGGTAGTGTTGTAGAGAATAGAGGCCCCAAAAAGGTACCTCCTCCAACTCATGGAGAATATGACTGGTAGCCTGCAGGACAGGGAACCCCCCTAGGTGGTGGACACCTCTGAAGACCCATGGCTACTAGTCTGCCCATCCTCTGGGCATACTAGGAAGAGATAATCCTAAATGCTTGTCTAAGTTTTGGATCAGGGATAGGGATGTAGGTTTTGAAAGTTGATGATGTCCATCTTCCAAGTTTCTTGATGATATGAGGTGGAATGTTGTTTCTTGAAGCTGAAGCTGCTGCTCTGATTCAGAATGAATGTCCTGAAAATGAATAGGGATTAAGTACAAGTCGGTGAAGGTGGGTTCTGATGTGATCCAAAAACCATTTTGTAGTTTTGGGAGAATGATTGTCAGACGTCAATAAAGGCAGAGATGGATCTGAATGTGAATGGAAGAGCATTAATTTATCTAGACAGGCTACTGGGCACCAGATGTTGGAGGAAGGATAATAAGGTATGAGCACTCCACTATGAAGTCTTTAGATTTTGGAGGATGGTAGATATAACACATAGTGGTTGGTGATTTTCTGCAAGTTGGAAATCCTAAGAAATTTGGTAGAAGAGAACAATGAAACTGTAAATTCACTAGAGTGCAGGAATCCATAGAAAGCCATACAAATTGCTGAGGAGACCATGGTGTTTGATGTAGGATCAAATGGATCTGAGTTAATTAAATCTAGCATGTTTCACATTATAGAACCATCTATGGGAAGGCGCTGAGGAAATCTGGAGCTTGAATTTCTTTGCATGCCCACTAAAGGAAGTTCAATTGAAGGGTTGCCGAACAGGGATGAAAAGGATGACATAGACTGAGAATACAAGAACTGAATGTCTGAAAGGTATTATTTGATGGTTCCATAGAACAGCCGCAAGGCCAGATAGCAGTGTGTTAAGAATGCTAGAACAATATCTACTTGTATGGAATTATTGAAAATGGAATGAAGTCTGCAAAAGGAAGAATACTTTTTCCAAGCAGTGGTGTACATAGCCAAAGTGGTCCACATAATATTGGCAGCTTGGTGGCAGTAGTAGTCTATGTCATTATGAGGTTTTTGAAAGAAGGGGGAGAAGACATGACTGGATCTGCCGAAGGACATACAGCAAGTGATGAAAGGTCTGAAATTGAAAACAAAATAAAGCATTAGCTGCTTAATTAGCATAACCGTGTATATGGAAACATTGTAGCCTAAAAGGGTGAGTGAGAGATAGCCAGGTTAGCCTCCACATGAACAACATGATGGAATAGGATCAAAACCTGCCCTTGTTGAAAATGCCCACCATAAACTGGTTCTCTGAGAACATGGATACAGTCTGGAAGGACCAGCAATGGCTCCATAGGAAGGCAGCTGCTACAACTGGATAAATCTCAAAGAGAGGGGATGTAGTTGAGAAATCACGAAGGGATGTAATATCCAGGGGCCAAGGAGCAGCAATCCAGGACAGATTAAAGATGGTGGCATAACCATATTTAGAAGCATCCAAATAGATTGTGTGGTGGAAATCAGGAGAAGGATCTTTATAGAACATAGAACAGCTGATCCAGTAGGACAGAAACTGGCACCACATAGCTAGATCCAATTTGGCGGCAGCTGTGATTTGTACATGATGATATAGCTCTGAAACGGATGAAGCTAATGTCAGGAGATACGATATAAAGGATTGATACTGAGGAATTATCTTCATTCTGAAGCTGAGGTATCCCAAAAGGGATAGGAGTTCACATTTCATGCAACTGGATCTGGTTGAAAAGGATTCTACCAAGGTTTGAATCCCGAGTAATTTGTCAGGTGGTAATCAGGCTTCCATACTGTTAGAGTTCAGTATAATGCCACGGAACTTGATGGATGCAACAGGGCCTAAAGTTTTTTCTTTGGACAAAGGAACAGCAAGGTCATGAAACAGCCTAATGAGAGCTGTTATGCCAGCAGCCAGAGGAGTATCCGGAGGGTCAATAAGAAGGAACTCTTCAAGCAAATGAATAACAGATGGCTGTCGACAAACATTTAATAATGCCCAGCACAGAACTGCAGTGAACCCATCAAAAAGTTTAGTGCTGCTTTTGCAGCCAAACATCAGGTGAGTTGCAAAGTAGTAGGTGTCTTGCTAGGACATGCCATAAAGGTGCCAGAGGGAAGGATATATGGGTAATAACTTGAAAGCACCTGTAATATCAACCTTAAAGAGCCAGGAACCAGGGTCAAATTGTCTGTTGATAATGATAGCACTGACGAAACGGATGTATGATAAGGAATACTCATCCGGTGGTATCAAGGAGTTGATGCTAGGAGCAGATGAGGATCTAGGTGTGAAGAGGTCGATGATGAGGTGTTTCTTTCCTGAACATTTCCTGGTGGGAATAATGAGTGGGTTCATTCGGTAGGTAGGAAAAGGTGGGGAGTGAAAGGGACCGATGATGAATCCTTTCTGTAGTTCTTTCTGTAAGAGCTGATCGATAATAGCTGACCCCTTGACACAAGACCGGATATTGGGACAAATGAATGGCTCTGAAGGCAGCACTGGAATGCCTATGAGGAATCCATGAGAAAAGCCAGCCAGGAGATGCATCTCTTGAATCGCTGATGGTAAGGTGCAGCAATATTGGGGTGTGGGTTCCCACGACAGAAGGAGATAGCAAAATTGAATTGCTGATTAGGATATCTAGTGAATGAAATAAGGGTAGCATTAGGGGAAGAAGCTGTAGAAAGCCCCGGGCTCCCACTCCTAAAGATGAGCAATCATCTTATACCTGAAACCTCAGTAGGCAGGGTTAGGGATGGAGACCAAAGACTACTGGTATAATTAATAAAGAATCAAATTGGTAAGTAAGTGATTGAGATAAAATCTCAGTCCCAGTAGCCAAACAGGTGTGACCTACACTCCAGTACCCCTAGGTATGAGTTAGGGTCAGAGTCAGATCACTTTTATGATGAGTGTATATCACAGAAAAGCAAATTGGTGAGATACCAATGAACCAGCACCTGGTAACCTAAAGTGTTTTTGCAGGAAGGCTATGCCTCCCCGCACCCTGCTCCCACTAAATTAAGATTCCTAACTCCAGGGAGGGGTACATGTTGGAGAGGGGGCACACATTCAGCATAAAAAAAAATGTAGATCCGGGAGCCGCAGGCAGTAGCAAAATTTAGACCCTCCTAGCCCCAAACCCAGTACCTGCTGTGCCTGAGCCAGCCTCCCTCACCACCACACCACATGGCTGGCTAGGCAGCAGCAGGCACAGCCCCCCTCCCAATAACCCTCTTCACTATCCTTCCCCTTCCCATCGCCAATCCCATTTTCCAGTTGCCTTCCCCTACCCTTGTGGTAGAAGTAGTTGCTACCCTTGCAGGTAGCCCATCCCAATAGCACTGAATATGGAGTCACCCTTTTGATGGTTGCCCATATCCGGTCGCTATTATCACTGGATGCTGTAGCTGAGTAATAGGAAATGAGATTGAAACAGAATCCCATCCCCAGTAGACAGGGGAAGCCTACCATTGCTCAATACCTCAGAGGCATGAGTTAGAGACAGAGTCTGGAGAACTGCTGGTATGGGCAAGCAAGGAAAACAAGGCTGGCTGCTGTGGACAAAGGGGAGGAAACTGTCAATTGAATTGGTGAGGAGTTCATGAGACAGGATAGGAAGTCAGAAAGACAAACAGATATGTGGAAAATAGGAAGCTGGAATAGTAACTGAAGTGGAATGTTGGTTAGGACAAATTAACAGGGGTTAATGGTTAGGTACAGAAAAATTAACATTGAGCAAAGGAGGACTTAGTTTAGGAACAGGGAGCTGGAATGTAAAAATGTAAATTAGGTGTAAGTCACTTTAATAGCTGAGAGAGCTTTCAAACCAGAAATGCCAGGGTGAAAGTGGTGTCGGGCTGAGCTGGAGAGCCCAGAAGAGCAAGGCGAAAAAGAAAAAGAACGGGGGAGCCACCAAGCGAAGCAGGAGGAGAAGGAACAGAATGGAGGGAAAAAATGGCCAATGGGTAAATTGGGGATATATCAGAGTAATGGAAAGAACAAGGGACTGAAATATCCTAGATGGAGGTAAGGATTTCAGAGGGTTGAGCAAAACAACAGGGAAGGACAGGAACACTGGAGAAGTGGAGACTGGCACTGTAACCAGGAAAAGTAGGAGCAAAATCTCCCTTCATAAGAAATTGGCTTATGGATAAACAAAGATAAAACTTATAGGAGCATACACGGCAGCCAAATATACTCAAGTCCAACTGGTTAGAGTTCTGGCAACATGCAAATAAAGAGGGGATGATGGGGGCACTCTAACAAGGAGAGGCCATAGAAACAGAGGACAGCAGTTCACAAGGTGTGGAGAATAGGATGGGGGACTCAAGAGGATGGGGAGACAGAACAGGGACAAGGGAAATTGGTGAAAACTCGGCATGGAAAGACTGAGCAGGAAAGGGGAAAGAATGGGTGGAAGGGGGCATGGACCATACAAAAGTCAAATGCAGAGAGGTAAAGGTCAGCCAGGAGCAGGAGAACCAGGAGATCAAATACAGAACACATAAGTAAATGAAAATAAAGCAAAAAAGGGATGATGGCAGATCCTGAACAGGTGTTTGGTAGATACAGATTAAAGCCAGAATATAAGAGAAATTAATAAACAGACACACGGGGCAGAAGGGTAACACAAATTAGTAGCACAATAGCCAAGCAACAGGACTGGAGGAGGCACAGAGGAACCGGAAAAGAAAACACAGCAAAGGGGAGAGGGATAAAGCAAAAGGAGCAGGACAAGGACAAGGGGGGGAGGAAGTAGAGCACATAAGTGGGGGGGGGGACAAAATGAGGGCTAACCAAAAACTGGAAAAGCAGCAGCGAGGTAGGAAAGGGAGATGGCACAGCCACACAAGGCAGCCAGAGCTCAGAGTGCCGACTGAATACCCTAAGCAAGGATTTCTGGTAGAGGATGGTTTATATTGGGTATGTGGGAGGAGCTATTCCCCCACACTGAACCTCAGGCATTAGCCCACCCATTGTTGATGCATGTACAGTAGATAGTTGTTCAGCTGGCCAGATGTCAGCTGGCTGCATGGCGTAGTGGTTACAGTCACTGTCTGTGTGGTTGGCAGACCTGTGTTCGAGACTGGATGTGTGGAGATTTTTTTTTGTTCCCATTCTGCCCGCCCTCCCAACTTTGTTCCCCTCCACCCCAGTGTGGGAATATTTGATTGCCCTCCCCTCACACACATTTGTCTGTTTCAACCCCCCAGAGTGTAAATATTTGACTGCCCCCCCAACTTTCTCCCCCTCCCAGACTTACGTCCCCCTGGTGAGTATCCCCTCTCCTGAGGTTTGCCTTGTCCTTGAATTGTCTCTCCCACGGTGTTAGTTATTTTAATTTTGGGGGTGCTGACTGATTTGTACCATAACATGTTCAGTACATAATACACGCTCATTGGTTGTAGAGCTGACCAATGAGTGCATGCTAGTTACTGTATGAGCCAAGGTAATGAGCACTCCAGGACACAGAAAAATATACTGCAAGTGATTTTAATCCAAACAGCAAGTCCAGACCCCTGCACTTCAGCTCTATGCCTTCAAAGGGGGTTACCCCCTTTGAAGGCATCAAGCACTGAGGGATCTGGACTTGCCGTTGAATTAAAATCACTGCAGCTATATCTCTAGTCCTGGAGTGCTCATTACCTTGGTTTTTGTGAGAATTATTGAGGTTTGCACCTCACACTGTGAGCACCCACTCGTAGTGTTGCGCTGTTTATCTGTTGGATTTGATAGTTACTGTATGAGCACTGGTACAGATCAGTCAGCGGATGGCCACGGCAGGGTGAGGAGGGCTGTACCAGCTACCAGTATGGGTCAGGATGAGGGGGCTCAGGGTGGTGGGTTACCCCATACCTGGGTGGGAGTGGTGGGGGGACACTACACTATGGAAATGGGAATCTGTTGTGTGTTTGGTTTGTTTCGTATGGTGATCGGGCCAGGGAGGGGGATCACTATACTATGGAATAAGGGGATTGTGTCTTATATTATGTATGTTGGTGATCATGCTGGGGTGAGCCCTACACTATGGAAAAAGTGGATCGTGTCTTATATTATGTATGTAGGTGATCATGCTGGTGTGGGTGTGTTGGGGGCCCTACACTATGGAAAAAGGGGATTGTATCTTATATCATGTATCATGTATATCATGTATGTTGGTGATCATTCTGGGGTGGACAAGGGGGGCCCTACGCTATGGAAAAAGGGGATTGTGTCTGATACTATGTATGTCAGTGATCATGCAGGGTGGGCGGGAGGTCCCTACACTATGGAAACTATGGATCGGATGTTATTTTAAGTATACCAGTGATGTGATCGGAAGAGGGTTACACTATGGCAAAGGGTAATGTTTCTGTACTTTCATTACACCCAGTGATCCGGCGGGGGGGGGGGACACTACACTACAGAACAGAGGATTGGGATATTTCTATTTTATTACAGTGATCGTGTTCATGTCTGGGGAGGGGGGTCCCTACACTATGGAACAGGTGATTGGGGATACTTGTCAACTTTACAATGATGTGCAGGGCTTGGGGAAGGGGGGGCATGTATCCAGCCCTTGACTATGCTCGGGGCACCATCCTTCACCGCCCATAGTTAAGGTAGGATTTCAAAAGTGTGACTATGCACCTGCACATTTGGCCATAGTTACACATGGGGGGATGAATAGTGTGATGTGAAGAACATGCATGAGGGACCCCTCATCTGCACATCGCAGTATTCTGGGCAGTGGCACAGTTGGGTTTGTAGGGTGCATTGGGGGCTTTTGAATATTACTGTATCCCTGACTCCTCTTGCAAGTCTGGAGATGCCCAGGTGCATCTAGGGATGTGCTATGCATCTCTTTTGAATATATGGGCCCTGGTGATCAGTTTATTTTTAAGGGTTCAGTCTTTTTTTACATCCAGCCTCCTTTTAATACCAGCCCTATCCCTCATAAGTCTGAAACAAAGAACAAAGTTTTAAGATAATTAATGGGACTCACATTCCTAGTTTTGTTCTGGTAATTAGAGCCTTTAGAGAGGAGGGTCATAGTCATCAGTTTGCTTCTATGGACACTTCCTCTGACAGCAGCTCTTTTTTTTCTTTGGGGCACTCCTTTCTAAATCCCCATTTACACTAACCATTTGTAAACCACTTTAGATGGTTTGGAGAGTCACACCAGAGTGCGTATGTGAGTGTAAACTGTGCAGGCATCACACTTCTGCTCCTCTCCCAGACAGAGGAGCTACAATGGTATGGGTGTTTTCAAGTGTATTGTAAACAGTGACCACTTCACTGCCTGAGAGTAATTTAGCATCACAACACACAGGGTACTTCTTACAGATTTGACCTCACAGTGCAGTTCACAAGACACTAATGTGACACCAGTGTGAAAGCAGGGGTCCTCTAATGGTGTACACCACTAGCTTCCTATACAACCAGGTGCAGACTGACACTGATGTGAGCCACATCAGTGTGTAACAGCTTGGTGTGAGACGCAGTCTGTTATTTCATTCTGAGACTTTTGCCAGAATGTGACTGATGCCATAAGACTGAGGTTGAATATAAGAAAAATAGAAAAGAAAGGAAAAGTTGACACCATGAATTAAACAAAACATACTCTACCTTTTAGTGTGCCAGTAATGGTGTTGCTTGCTCTGAGGTACACAACTGAGATACTGTACAGGGGCAGTAAGTACATACAACCTGTTCTGTAACTTGAATTGCACATGACTGTTCTCCAGGACTGTTCTGTAACTGCAGATTACATGTTTTTTGCCTCTCAGTACCTTTGGTACTTTGATTAAATTATTTGTACCTCCTAGATGGTAGCCATGCCCCCTTCTAGTGGGCCTTACCACCCCCATCCTGACCTCCTCTAGGATGTACCACCATATGTTCTCATGTCTTGCTCCCCATGTTGGGGCCTCTGTGGTGGGAGATACCACTCAGGAAAAAAAAATAGCAATGAGCGAGGCCCTAATTGGGGGTAAGTGGGACAAGAGAGTGGCATGCTTCATCCTGCAGTCTTAATATTTATTCTTCATTTTTTACCTCTTCTTTTGGGATAACAGTATGATGATACATCATGGTGTATGCATTGGAATGCACAAAGCATGCCCATGTCCCTTGTCCCCCTTTGACCTGCATGTCTTACACCTCCTATGTAACTACAGGAAACATTAGTATGATAGACTAAAGACTACTGACTGCTTTCCACATGGAGGAAAGCAATGCCCAGTGGGAAACTATCCACCTTTCTCATCCCTGCACTGGTCCACTAGTTGGGCTCATTCCAGAACATGGGTGGTTGCTGCTGTGCCATTGGGCTGGGCTGGGCATGGAGGTCACTTTGTGAAAGAAATTAAAAATGGTGTCATCAGTGTACATTCAAACTTTAGTGTTGCTTCGGATATTTGCAAGTTGGTGAATAAAAGCTGAAACAGCAGGTGGCCTAGTACTGAGCCTTGTGGGACTCCTTCAGCAACTAAGAGTGGGATGATGAAGAATAGCTTAGTCTTGCAAATTGTGTTTAGCCTTCCAAGCTGGACCTGAATCAAGGTACTGTACCACCAGTTTACTGTATAATCTATTGCAGAGATTTTAGCTAATAGTAGATGAGGACAAGAGCTGTGTGAGTAACGAATGTTAATCTGGTACTCAGTATTCAATTCTTTATTCATTTTTATTTAGGACTGAGTGCCAAGTCAGTTCTATTATTTAGGATGTTTGACTTCAGGAACAGAAAACACTCCTCAGGAGGCTAAGGCAAATCTCATGGCCATCCCTTTCCATACACCCACTCCCAACCTTCCAACAAATAATTTGTTGGGGATGTTATATGATTCTTGGTACTGTGCCAAGGGATGAGACCATCTTTTGTTATCATCTTTCCTCCATAGTCCAACCCTCCAGTCCAAAAAAACCTTTGTAACAAGTTTGCTACCCTTTTGCACTGACCCATGATTTTGGGGGCCAGTAGTAGCCACACATCTGGCTAGCCTAGTTAGTCCCTCTCTCCAACCTACAGGGTGTTATTTCATTACAACTCAGTCATTCATTTGACAGAATCAGTGTGCCAAATATGTAACTGGGAGGGAGGGAGGAAAGGAAGCAGTCTATTTTATTGATGATACTAGAAAACTTGACCAGTTAATGACCTTACCTTTCATGTAATCTCTATCTGTGGTGTTTAAAAATCCTTGTGGAACAATTCTTGCAGTAACATTTTCCCATCTTACTGCACTGCAAAGCACTTTGGGCTGCAGATTTTATTAAAACTACTAAATATAGAGAAACCTAATTGCTTTCCTTTCAATTTATAAATTGTGTTATAAGCACCTTTTACAGCCAAGGTGAGACCCACTTGAAACTTGTTGGCATCTTTTCCAGTGATGGTGATACAAATTACATCAAAATTAATCGATGCCTCTGAGCAATTTACTCTTAAAGCAGTTTACTGAATTGATCTTCAATATTGCTGTATTTTCCTTAGTTTTCCTGACATGAAAAGTAGTTCCTCAAGGTTTAGCCAATAAGCCAGGCATCAACTAAAGTAGCTAATGTAAAGGATTTCTGTGCAGCCAGCCCTCCGCCCGCATAAAGTCAATGTGCTGACCTAGTGACTGCCAGTGTAGAAAGCATAATAATTTAAACACTTACTATAGGTAACCATCTTCTGGCCAGCAAAGAAACAAATTAAGCAGAGCTGGCATTGTAAAAGGACAGTGTGCCATTACTGTAATAGATCATTACACTGCATCTGCAGAACAGTTTGATCTATCACAATTATACAGTAGTAACTGATGAAGCACATTTGTCATTATAAGGGTGAAGGAACACTGAAGAGGAATTGTTGTTATGCCCTTAACCTTTTAACTGCAGTTTCTCTTAAATGTCAGGCTCACAGTAAAGTTTTATCAGTATCTAGTTTCACTTTGGTAAATCTGGGTAAAAACTGAGATGTGAATTGGTTTCTCGGCAGTGATGTTATCATTGCAAGTATCCAGTTTAAATGAATACCTGCAGAGAGTATGAAACCATATTCTGACAGTCTTTTGTGTTTTCACTCACCTTTTAGTCATCATATACAGACTAAGTTATCTAAAAAGCCTATTTACCTGATACGTCATAATAAAACATAACACCCATAAATATTTCATTGGTAAAGGTTTCCAATAATTGATATTCTGTTGCCATCAGGGTTTATGATAAACATAATAACCTTACAAAAATTAAATATTATATTCTTAAAATTAGTAATTTAGATATTATAACATTGTGGAGTCTATCATTCCCTGCAATAAGTGAACCTGTTTTCTCAATAGCCAAGTCTCCTCTTCCCTGTAAAATGAGCCCTTGTCATTCACATATATTTCATGGGAATAATGCTGCCTACAAGCAGTGTATTATAAGCACATCCATTAGCATGAGCACAATTTTTGCAGTTATTTGTATAATCCCTCAGGTAAGATAAACAGACTAATTGCATCAGTTACACATTTTTTTTTATTTCTGATACTACAGCCCAGGCAGAATTGAAATGAGAGACCTCAGTGCAGATGATCAGCTCTCCTAAGTACCAGCAATATTTTTAATGGCCAGTGCACTCACTTATCAAATTTTTAACCAGCATATTCTATGTTTGTCTCATGCCATCAGGTTTTACCTCACGTAATGCTAAATCCAAAAATGAAGCACTTGGATCACAGGCTATGTAACCAGCAAGAGCATTATCTGACAGCCCTCTACATTGAGAGTACTGTGAGAATAAACACCACCACCATAAAAAGTACCTGATGTACAGAGATCCCTAAATGGTATGCATTGCAGCTTACAATTAAATGCCTGAGTTTATGTTTCAAACCTTGGATACTGCACAGCAGGCCACCAGCAGTATGGTGAGTATCCATTTTTGCTGCTTCCTACTTCTTGAAGGGTACAGAACTTCTGCCACTAAATAACTGCCACATTGTGGTTTAAGAGGTAGAGTAGTGTGGACCGGAATGTGTGACAATTAGTAGGGCAGTGCTTGCTGCCAGAAAATAATGCCTGATTTAGGTCCACAGCTATAGTGATTCTTATGATAAATGTGTTTGTAAGTATGGTGGTTGAGTCCCTTCTCAACTTACCTGGAATGTAACAGAAGTGCTCCAAGCTTGTGCTGCATCCCTGTGGATGGAAAGTTCTTGGAGAGAATCTGATTGGATAAATCTCATTGGCTGATTTTGGCAGATGTTTTTGCCATCTCCCCCCATATCCATCACGGGCTTCTCCTTTCCCAGTCATCACTTCACCCCAAACCTCACCAGTGCTAAAAAAAACTCCATTCATTGCAGATGGAGGTGCAGCTTGATGGTACCATGAAGAGCTAAATTGATTGATATGGAAGTCTGGATAGAGAACAGTGACAGGCTAATCAGGATGGAGATATACCCGTGTTTGACAGAGGAGTGCCTAGGTGTTCTACAGAGGCGGTAGCAATCCTAGAAAGCAAGAAAATTGCCTGGTGTTCATACCATATACTGTAGAATGACTGGGCCCTGCTACTTACAATCAGCAAGCTGTGTTAGGTCACTGATCCACAATCTGACTGGCTAGAAAGCAATCTGAATTGTATAACAAATTAAACACTGAGACTTCTTTAACAGTTGTTGAAGCCCTTTTTCCATGAATTTACATATGATATTATAAATAAATTACAAATTGGGTGATACATTTTTATGCAATTTTGGATTTTTTTTAAGTTGTTCTAAACTGTATACTGCACAGACATTCTATGTTCCAGTGTCACATCTTTTGCTTTGACAAACTGTATGTTGAAGCTGCTTTCCTATACTGTATTAATGATTTTGAAATGGAACACAGGTTTTGCTATAGCTACATGACAACAAGGTCATATGGTAGTCACTGTCTCTAAAAACACTTGGGGTCAGATTTTTATACACAGACACTGCACTGCAGGACTTGCAGCCAAGATCCCTGGACTTCTCTGATTCCACTGCTATGACATGCTCTACAGAACCCGTATTGTGTATAAGAATACACAGAGCAGCCAGACATGATGCAATGTAGTAACTTGCAATAAGTGACATTGTTACAAAATACTGCATGACAAAAGGGCATAATTGTGATTGAATTACACTGTTCCCTGTAGTATACTGCAACATTCTGCATTATATTGCAGCATTCCTGCATTGCATCCTGGCTGGTACCAATGTACAGTGTGTAGTGTCACTGAATTCATTGCTCTTTGTTATTTTTAATTAAAATATATTGTTTTCCATAATGCCTGGCTTGATTCGCCTCCTTGTTTATCCTGAAGCTCTTCTTTGGTTCTCAGCATGTCATGTCCTCTATGGCATCCGTATCATCTTCCAAGGCCCCCAACCAAAGTCAGTCCCTCAGGGCCTAGCAACACTTGGGGAGTGTTATGACTTCTCTTATAGCATTTATGTCACCAGAGTTATCTGTAAGCCCCGCTCCTTCAGGAAAAAATCCCTGAGACTGTGATATTGCCTGAGGGGCATAAGAAGCCTTACACCAGTCCTACTCTTATTGTTCAGCAATATCCACCCAAACCCAGTCCTGAGGGCAACCATCTTTCAGGACATAGTTGGCAGGGGAAACTAAACACAGTATCCCTAAACATCAGTAGCCTCCTTTCAAAATTTGTTCAGATTGAAGCCTGGGTTGCATTGATGCAATTAGATGTCATATCCTTTAACAAAACCTGGCTTACTCCTCAAATCTCTGGTGCAGTTATTACCCTGCCAGGATTTAATCTCCTTACAGAGGACCAGCTGAGTAAGCAGACAGGGGGCTGCCCAGTCTACATAAGGATGGGCTTGCAGGCCTTCCAACTAGAAATTAGTGGTTTGACTAAGGATTGTGAATGCCTGACAGTTACACTCATTCTGGGGAGGGGAAATAAACCAGACTCATCCTTATAAAAACTTACATTCCACCTAGAAAACACCAGTCTGGTTTCAAGTCCTTCTGCAGCAATTACAGGCAAATTAACTGAATCTGGGAAATAGTTGACACTGAAGTCTTTAATACCAATTGGACTTCCAAATCAAGTGAGAACAGGGGGACATGGTTGCTAGCTTGTTTCTCTCCCAGATTGGTTACTGAAAACACAGCAGTGAGCTATAAAACTGGCACCAGGACTGTAATTGATTGTATTCAGGCTACCCATCCTTGACAAGTTCAAAGAAGTCAGAGTACTACCAGACACCATTAATGAACACTTCCCAGTACAATGCATGTGGGCAGCTAAACAGTCCAAGCCTCCACCCAGTTTACCACTAGCCATGTTCTATGCAAAGATAAGGTATCTGACTTTAAAACACACTTGGCACACATTGGCTGCAGCTACCTGCACAACATCCTTGACATTGATTCCACATTTGTATTCTTAATAATGGAGTTTTCTGTAGCCTGTGACCAATTTTCCCCTCAAAAAGCATAAGATGTGAGGTACTCTAGCTAGGTTGATCTCCCCTGAACTCCTTGTCCTTATGAGAGAAAAAGACAACCTATGTTCCCTGGCAAGAGAGATCAGATCACCAGCACAACTACAAAAGTACAGAGAAGCACAAAATAGGTGCACTTGTAGGATAAGGCTGGCTAATCTGAATTCTGCAAGGCCCATCAAACCCAAAACTGGAGCAAAGGAAGACATTCTGGGAGAACACCTCAGAGCTTTATGGCTGGGGTAAAAAAACTGCCCCCCACAAACTGCTAAAAACTGATGGAACTGAGATCCTCTGACCTGACAGAGATTGCAAGCAAATTTAACATAGCCTTTATGGACTTAAATTCAGTTATTCCTCACTTATCCTGTACAGGTGTTTTGAGACTGTGATTGCACTGAAGCCCTCTGCTGACAGCGCCCAGAACAAGGTCACTCTAAATTCTAGTCCAAGCCTCTCTCTACCAAAGATAGCCTAAAGTATGTCAAAAGAGTGCTAAGTAAAACCAGAGTGCTGGTGGTGGGCGTGGGTGGAGTATATGCTCGATATGAAGTTGCTAGCACTGGCCATTGAGGAACTGGCCCTCTCTAAAAATATTTCATTTTTCTCTCCGGTACTCCCCATTCCTTGGGATATGGAAAACTGTGCTTGTCATGCCAGTGTTTAAAAATGGTGACCACTCCAAGCTAACGAACTAAGGGTTATTTAAATCCTCTCCCTTTTGTCCAAGCCCTGGAGAGAATAATTTCAGACCAACTTGTCACTTACCTGGAACACTACAATAAAGTGCACACAACAACATAAAGTAGATTCAGAAAGATTCATAGAACCAGCACT
Source organism: Neoceratodus forsteri (assembly GCA_016271365.2). NCBI lineage: Eukaryota > Metazoa > Chordata > Ceratodontiformes > Ceratodontidae > Neoceratodus > Neoceratodus forsteri. Next base: position 877,761,076 of record CM028134.1, on the reverse strand, counting down.
GCTCTGGTAGAATACACCAGCTTCTGTACTTGTATGAGGCCATTGACAATGGTGACCTGGCAAGAGCCATCTATAGTGACCTGACTACAGCCTTGAACCTTGTCAACCACAAGCTACTGCTTGACAAAGTCTTCTTCTTCAGTCTGTCACAGGACATGGTAGCTTATTTTCAAAGCTACCTCATCAATTGCTCCCAGCATGTAAAGACTGATGACTTTTTATCCAATGAAAGGAGTGTTTCTATAGGTTTTCCCCAGGGGTCTATTCTTGGCCCCTTCCAATTCTGGACTGTTCATCAACAACCTACTAGAGGCCAGTCTGTCTCCTCCTCTTCACCAATGACACTGTCATTTATTTATTTTTTCCATATTACTTTTTTCCCTTCATGAGGCTAGCAGGCATGGCTTCATCTCTCTCTCTTACTTGAGAGAGCTCCGCTCAGCCTGTGAGCACATCTCGCTGACTCTGGCTCTAACCCCAAGTATTTCCACCATGGATTCCCCGGTGATGGGGCCAGGGAGGAGAGGGCCGTCCTCCTTCCCCAGTGAATAATCCAGATCTCCTGGGTTGGCACCATAAGTTGAGAGCATGGAGAGGGCTTCATGAGCCTTGCCAGCATCTCTTTTCCATTTTCTCCCATTCTCCGTTGCTGGGGCATGCACGTCAGTGTGTGCATGCGGAGGCGTGAGCATGCTGCAGAGTCCTGCAGCACCCTCCCATCATTTGTCACCCCAGTCCTGCACTACCACCAGGTCTACACCTGGTGGCAGCCATTCAGCAGGACCAACAATCTACTCTCCATGAGAGAGGAGAGCAAACCTATGGATGCTCAATCCTCACCCTCCCTGGCTGACTCCAGACAATCTAAATCTGTTTCCAAACCTGGGTTACCAGCATGATTGGAGGTAAGGGGAACAGTGCCTCAGGCATGCCACTGGGCCGGCTGATGCCATCATTTATACCAGCAATGTAGACCATTGTAACATCTCCGCTGACCTCCAAGGGTGAGTTTGAGCCACTAGAAAAATGGCTCACTGACAACAAACTGTTCTTTAATTACAAAAAAAAAACCTAAAGCTGTGCTCTTCACAGACTCACAACTGAGAAGGTGCCTGTGCTGGTCATCCTCAATGCCAAGTGCCAAAAACTTGAACAGGTGGAAACCTTTAAGTACCTTAGTGTAATGTTGGATGATACCCTATCATTTTTCCCTCATGTGGACATTGTTAGCATGTTTAACGGAAGATTGGGCACCCTGTATAGGAACCGCTTCAACCTTACTACTGAAGCCAGAAATATTATTGTATCCAGCACTGTCCTGTCACTTATGGAATATAGTCTTCCAGTCTATGCAGCTGCATGTGGCACTGTATTACACAGGGTAAAGGTGATATGAAATAAGGCCTGTTGTTTCCTACTGAGGGCAAGCAAGCTCTCCCACAACTGCACTCTTTTTAACCTCAACTGGTTACCCCTACATTTATTTATTTATTAGCTTTTATTTACCAGGTAAGCATGCTAGACAAGGAATGACTATTTTCAGTTGCAACCCCTAGCAGATTAAAGTACCAAACCTGTCTGCTTGCTAAAAAGTTACTGTTGGGCCTAACCCCTCCGGCCCTAAAAAACTGTTTCCACCTTTTTGCCAGTCATGCAATACTAGAAGCATGTCAAGGAATGCCCTGGAACTGCCTTTCCCAAGAGTTAATGAGGGTAAACACTCCTTTGCAAAAAGGGTACTGGGCTTGTGGAATGAATTACACACATCTCTAAGTCTCTCAGATATTGCCCAATTCAAAAGATCTCTGAGCTTAGCCCTCTCATCCAGTTCCAAATGTACTTCCTTTTAACTAATTTGAATATTTACTTTAATGTTGATCCCCACTTGCTCTGTAACTCAACATTGCCTGTAACTACCTTGTAACCAGTTTCCTCTGGTAATAGCATAATTTCATTTGTGTATCAGTGCAGATGTTGATTTGCCCTGACTATATTCCACTGGAATTGATGAAGTACCTGTTATTGCATTTTATCCCATTGTCTGACTCTGATGTGGAACTTTTGTACATGAGCACCCATGCTCAAAGGTATATTGTGATTGACTGACTTACTAACTAACTAATATAAAAAGATAAATATCACATCATATTTTTGCCAATGCTAGGACTGTATTCTGTTACAGAAATGAATAAATGCAATACTTGAAGCAATATCCCATTGTGTTAGAGAGAAAAGGGAGTGCAAAAGAAGAAGGAAACCACTTTGGTTCTCAAAAACAGTAGCAGAAAAGGTCAGAGACAAAAGGCTGGCCTTCAGGAAATATAAGGGAGCGCAGCAGGATGAAGATAGGGAGGCATACCAAACTTCGCTAAGGGAAGCAGGGGAGGCAGTATGGCAGGCAAAGGCCCAAACCGAGGAAACACTAGCACAAACAGTAAAAGAAAGTGACAAGACTTTCTAGAGATACGTTACTGAAAGGAGAAAGTCCAGAGGGGGTATTGCTAAGATTAAAGGGGATAAGGAGGCGTGTGAGGAGGAGGACCATGTAAAAGCATCTATCCTAAATAGATACTTCTGCTCAGTATTTACTGAAGAGAAGGTAGGGCAGGGCCTACAGCTCAGCATCATGGGCACAGGGGGGAAGAAGGTGTGCACTAGTCCCTTCACAAAAGAAAGGGTCCTACAAGAGCTCGATAAGCTCAGGGTGGACAAGGCAATAGGACCTGATGGCATACATCCCAGGGTACTAAAGGAGCTAAGGGTGGAACTAGCAGAGCCATTATCAGAACTGTTTAGTGAGTCTCTGAGCACAAGAGAGGTCCCAGAAGACTGGCGGAGGGCTCATATGATCCCACTCCACAAGAGTGGTAGCAGGGAGGAGGCAGGGAACTATAGACCTGTCAGTCTTACCTCAGTAGTGGGCAAGATTATGGAGGCACTCCTTAAGGCAAGGATAGTGCAACACCTGAAATCCATAGCAGCACAGGATCCAAAACAGCATTTGTCTACAACAGGAAGGTCCTGTCAGACTAATCTCATGGATTTCTTTGACTGGGTAACCAGAGTGGTGGACCAAGAGGGAGCAGTTGTTGCTGGCTACCTTGATTTCAGCAAAGTTTTCGATACTGTTCCACATAGAAGATTGATTAATAAGCTGGGTAGGCTCAGGGTGGGTCAGAAGTTGGTCAACTGGGTGGCAAACTGGTGATGGGCAGAAAACAGAGAGTGGTGGTAAATGGTATACAGTCAGAAGAGATGCAAGTCACAAGTGGGGTACCTCAGGGATCAGTCCTGGGGCCAGTCCGCTTCAATTTCTTCATCAGTGACATTGCAGATCGACTGGAGGGTAAGGTTTGTCTGTTTGCAGATGACACCAAGATCTTCATCATCATCATCATCAGCTTTATTTATAAGAAACCGCCTTTCAAAACCAAGGCGCTTGTACAAAATACTTTAAAACAATTAATAAAACTAAGATAAGCTGGCCCGGTGGCGTAGAGGGCTGAGGTGCTGGTGCCTTATGTCAGCCCACGCCGGTGACCCAGGTTTGGGAATGGACTCGGGTGCCGTGGGCTGGCAGGGGGAAGGAGAGGATTGAGCGTCTGGAGGACTGCTCTCCTCTCCTGGGGAGGGATGGAGGGATAACTCCGCTCTGTAGTGGCCCCCGGTGGAGACTGGGGGTAACATATCTAGCGGAAGCAGGAGGGACTAAAAAAGAGGAAGCAGGAAAAGTGGCTTCAGCGCCACCGGATGATGGCCTCCACTCTTCATGTTCCTCGGAGCCTCTGGGATCATCCTCTGCCACAGCAGCATCCCGGACCATAAGTTAAAAATAGTGTGCTAGGGTTCCCTGCAACCCGGTGCCTTCCCCCTCGGAGGAGGGGGACCCGCCCGGCAATGGGATATGCCGGGACAACTTGGGATTGGCTGCTATCTGTGGGAAAGTGTTCCAGAAGAGGACTGCTGGGGGGATGGAGCGCTAGGAGGCCTGAAGGAGTGGCGGGTGTCAAGGTGTAGGAGGAGATAAAAAGAATTAAAAAAAAAAATAAGATAAACATGTAAAACCCCATGGCTGCAATACTAATAATTGGCATATGCCATATTAAAAAGAAAAGTCTTTAATGCTGTTTTAAAAGTTTGGACGGTCGACGAGGTAGAGAATTCCACAGGGTTGGGGCCGCTAGACTAAAAGACCTTGCCCCCCCATGTCTTCGAAAAAACCCTGGGAATCTCCAGCAATCCCTTGTCAGTGGATCAGAGAGAGCAGTAGGGACAGTAGGGATGAAGGAGATCTTCCAGGTAACAAGGTCCCTGATCGTGTAGGGCCTTATAGATAAGCAAACCAACCTTGAAGGTGATCCACCACCATAGTGGCAGCCAGTGCAATCTGTGAAGTACAGGCATTATATGACTGGACCTAGAGGAACCAGTCAATAGCCTGGCTGCCACATTCTACATGAGCTGCAGGGGGTGGATATCAACCCCCTGTAACCCAAGGTAGAGGGAGTTGCAATAGTCAAGGCAGGAGGTAATGAAGGCATAGACAAAAGTTGGGAGATTGTCGGAGAGAACCAGGTGTTTAACCTGGGCAATCTTCCTCAGATGGTAAAAAGAGGTTTTGGCAACTGCCGACACCTGTGATTTTAAGTGTCAAACAGTCATCAAACATAATGCCCAGGTTCAGCACCACGTCTGAGATAGTTAGCTGTGCACCACCAAGCCATGAGCCTGAAGGTGATCCAGCCAACAAACCCACCTCCTGATGACCTGGGCCCACAACCAACACCTCAGTCTTTTCTGGGTTTAACTGCAGCCAACTCCCATTCATCCATTCCTGGATTTCGGCAAGACAGTTGTTAAAGACCAAAATGGCAGCATCCTGGCTGGGCACAAAGGACATATATAGTGGACTGTCATCTGCATAGCAGTGAAAACTCAAACCATACACCTAATAATCGCTCCCAATGGCAGCATGTACACTGCAAATAACATGGGAGCCAAAATGGAACCCTGCGGCACCCCACAGGATAGGGGGAGTGTGATGGCGAGGAAAATATCCCAGACACCACCCTCTGAGTCCTACCCTCGAGCAAAGATTGAAACCATTTGAGAACCATACCAGACAGTCCGCAGATGAACTGCAGGTACCCCAATAGCACCTCATGGTCTACGGTGTCAAATGCCACAGAGAGATCAAGAAGGACCAAGATAGAATGGGTCCTTCAATCTCTCGCTATTAGGAGGTCATTAAGTACCCGGACAAGAGCTGTCATAGTACTATGTCTCTTCCTAAATCTAGACTGGAGAGAATCATAGACATTGTGGCTGGTCAAATGACCATCCAGCTGCGACATGACCACTTTCTCAATAACTTTACCCACAAAGGGCAGGTTAGAGACAGGTCTGTAGTTAGCCAGACAGTCTGCATCCAAGGAGAATTTTTTAAGAAGCAGCTGAATCATGGCCTCCTTTAGAGGATCAGGAAAGATCCCCTTCTCCAAGGACATCCAGACTATCTCAGCAAGGACCTGACCGATTTTATCCACACAGCCCACTAAGAGACGTGTAGGGCCAGGATCCAAACTACAGTTGGTCGGACGAAAAGACTGAATGATCATCACAATTTCACTGATCATGGGGAGGCCGAAGTCACACCACAGAAACTGGGTATCTGATATCTCCTGCCAATCATCTCAGTCCCCATTAGGGAGGGACAAGCGGATACTCGACCTGATTGCGGCAACTTTATCTGAAAAGAATCGAACAAACTCCTCACACCATTCTTGAGAAAAAGCACTTCCAGACTGAAGACAGGTTGGATTGCACAATCTGTCCACAGTCTGGAAGAGCTGAGCCGGTCGATTCTTTGCAATAGCAATCTCCCTGGACAGGAATGCTGCCTTCTTATTGGTAATTTCTGATTGATAGACCACATAATGGTCCATCAAACTAAGTCTGTCGCACTCCAGGATGGATTTCTGCCAGCACCTCTCCAGCCTTCATCCCAATCTCCTCAACTCCATCAAAGCCTCATCAAACCAAGGAGACTTGGGGCGAAGAGTGAGGGAATGAACACAAACAGGAGTAGTGGAATCCAGGACCCCTGCCACCGCCTAATTATAAGCAAGTACCAGGTCCCCTGGGTCCATGCATTCACTCGGAAAACCCGATAAGTCCAGCATCACCATCAGGCCATCTAGTGAAACACCCCTCAAAGGGTGGTACCAGACCATCTCCATAGAGGCTGGCCTACTAGGGGTGGCCTCGAAACTGAACCCAATGGAGTGATGGTCAGACCATCTGACTGGTTCCATCACCAAATCAGATATCTCCATCCCCAGGAGAAACACCAAGTCCAATGAATGACCACCAATATGGGTCGGGGAGGAAACAACCTGTGCGAAGCCCAGTGAAATCATTAACTGGAGGAAGTCTGCAACAGAGTAGATGATCCAGATGGGGTGGGCAGAATGAGAAGAGATCTGGATAAACTGGCAAAATGGTCGGAAGAGTGGCATTTGGGGTTTAACACAAAGAAGTGCAAGATCATACACATAGGAAAGAGAAACCCTGAAGTCACCTATAGGCAGTGAGGGGAGTTGCTGGCAGTCTCAAGGGAAGAAAGAGACTTGGGCATCATCATCACAGATGACCTGAAATCATCAAAGCAGACTACTAAAGCAGTAGGTAAGGCTAGGGGGATGTTGGGGTGTATTATTAGGGGTATCACAAGTCTTAAGAGGGAGGTAATAATCCCTCTTTACAAGACACTGGTTAGGCTCCAACTGGAGCACTGCGTGCAGTACTTAAGGCCACACCTTCACAAGAACATTAACCAAATTGAGGCAGTCCAGAGAAGGTCAACCAAAATGGTGCAGGGACTGCATCAGAAAACATATGAGGACAGATTAAAGGAGCTCAATATGTATACCCTAGAGCAAAGGAGGAAGAGAGGTGATATGATCGAAACATTCAAACACCTTAAAGGCATTAACAAGGTGAAAGAGTCTAACATGTTTCAATATAAGAAAAATAGCAGGACACGAGGACACAGCATGAGATTAGAAAAAGGCCGATTAAGGGGTAATGTGAAGAAGTTGTTTTTCACAGAAAAGGGTGGTGGATGCATGTAATGGCCTACCTCAGGAAGTGGTGGATATGAATACAGTGCAGGACTTCGAACAGGCATGGGATAGGCATAAGGGAGCAATACAGATGGTATGAATAGATAGGACATTGACAGAGCAAAGACCGATGGCATATCATAAGGTAGAAAAATAAATGGGCAGACTGGATGGGCCTTGTGGTCCTTATCTGCCATCAACTTCAATGTTTCTGTGTCTCTATGTTTAAATCATGCCAAAGGCATGTGCAAAGCTGCCACAGGAGCTTAGGTACCTTACCACAGACAACAGGAATGAAGTGACAAAAACAACTAGGGGCTAGGGATGTGTGAATATTTTATCCTGAATATTTGGTATTCAGCAGTTAAAAATGTAAGGCACGGTATTCATTTTTTGTGTATTTGGATGAATAATGAAAAAGAAAAACAAACACCCACCCCTTTCCTTCCCAGCAGACTCCTATTAAATATACAACCACCATCCCTCCCCCGCGCAATCTATAAGAATTCTAATCACAACCTCCATCCCCCCAGCATCCACAAGTTGCTAATTTCTAAGTGTATTTAAAAATACCTTGATAGATGATCAGCACAATCTGCCCGCCTTAATGGCTGGGCGTTGTCTTTCTTAATGTAAATGGCACACATTTGTGTTTAATAATACTGTTTATATCTCCCCATTCCACCTCCAACCAGACAGAACTCTCCTCCTCCCCTCCTCAAGAACCCAATTCTCTTTACAAGAAGGTGACCAGCACAACTTGCTCTCCTCCATGGCTGGGAGTCTTCTCATGAATAAAGCACTTGAGTACTTGCTCTCTCTGTAATTAAAAAAAACACTGATCATGTGCACTAATTGTTTCATTATCTGAGCCCTTGATTACAAACTATGATATGTGGAATCATTGCATCCTTCTGGGATCTAGTGCCATAGTGGATGTGTGTTTTTTGGTGCTAGGAAGCAGCACAGAAATGGCTTGATTTTCAAAAGGAAAATAAGTGAAAGGGCTGATTCTTCAGCAAGACCTATAAGTTCTGCCAAGTCCAGCTAGGGGAGAAATACAGAAGTATTTTTATGCCTGCAAAGTATTCTGTGATTTGAGAAGCTTCTTTTTCATATATGTGGGAAATTTGTCCCACCAAAACTTGATGAAAGGTACAGATGCTAGATAACAGAAAAATTGCCTACCATCAAAGCTGTCTCTGAAAACTGGAAACATTGATTAAGGTGTAACTGCGTGGGAAAGAACACTCAGTTACACATAACTAAGGTATGGTCTGCAAGGAATCCTACTGCATCAATTTTGTCAGGCTACAGATTTATGCGTAAGAAGACTTTTATATACTTAGAGTCTTTAGCACAAAAAGTCTGATTCATTTGTTTCTTTCATTCTTTGATTTCATTTTTTATTTCTTTGCTTTTTCAACTAAAAGTAATAATGATACATTTTTTTACTTTGTGATGATAGCATATTTCAACAAGTAAAGCTGATAAGGCATGGTGTCTGAATGGGAAATTATTGAACTGTTTACATTTTTTTTAAAAAGGAAACAAAATGGGTATGTTTGCTGAGGAGGGTGTGGGGGTCTGTATAACATTTTATCAGATGCATGATATGCAACAGTACTAAGCAGGTTCAACCAAAATGAATAATATACAACACATCAATCAATGATAGACAGTACCATTTGTGTTCATACAGCATTAGGAGGATGCTCCACTTTTTAGGATCCAACAAAGATGCAATGTAACTTTTGGACCATTAACTTAATTTTGCATTCAAAACCAGATGCATTTATGGCAAACAGATTATGCATATCTACAGTAATTTGCATATTTTCATTGTACTGCAAATCATGACTTTTGTTGCAAATAGGTGCATGTTTTGGAAATAAATGCAGGGCTGGTCAGGCAGAATTGGATGAATGCAGAGCAAACACAGATGCCGTATACATTTACATCCCTATCTGATACTTCTGAAAATCCAGCCCTACTGTACATATATATTTATGTGACTGTGTTTGCTAATCTGCAAGCTCTACCTATTAATAATGGTGGATTACAGCTTCTTTCAAACTATGCTAAATAATAACCAAAATGTTATCAATAATGTAGCAGAAAATTACCGAGATAAACAATACCATCATATGAAGTCTGCAGTATGTTAAAGATGTATTTATTATAAACATGTAAAGCTAAATTTCAGTTCATTTCATTCTTTACATACCAAAGAAATTGAGAAATTTACCTTCATGAAATATTTCAAGGCCACAGAGATTCAAGGGACTAGCAATGATGCTGAGGCCCTGTGGATCACTCTTGGAGCTGGGGACAAGGCCCCTATCTGGATGGGGATAATCTACAGACCCCCATTTCAAGAGGTTGAAAAGGATAGGGAGATTCTAGAAACCATCCTAAAGATGGCTGACAGGGGAGAGTTGTTGCTCGTCAGAGACTTCAGTCTGCTGGATATGGACTGGGCCTCCTACACAGCTTCATCAGAAAGGAGCAGGGAATTCCTCATACCACTGTGGGAGGCAGGACTAAAACAGTTGGTGGATGCACCCACTAGAGAGGATGTGGTCCTGGACTTCGTGCTCTCAAATAGTACCAGAGAATCGGATGCAAGGGTGGGAAGACATCTGGGGTCCAGTGACAACAGGGCTGTCTGGTTTGCAGTCAGCAAAACTGAGATTACCAATCACATCAAGTTGAAGGTCCTTGATTTCAGGAATGCCAGCTTCCCCGAAATGAAAACCTGTATAAAATATATGCTTGATCATAGGATGGTAGGGGATGTAGAAGAAAGATGGAAGACCTTGAAAGAAGCAATAATCTTAGTCACAGTACAATGCACCAAGCAGATTAGCAAAATCAAAAGAAGGAGGACTCCTCTTTGGTTTTCACAGGAGGTAGCATCAAGAATAAAGGAAAGAAAGAGCCTTCAAAAGGTACAAGGAAACCAAAAAAGACAGCAATAGGGAAGAATACAGGATTAAGCTAAAAGAGACCAGGAAGGCAATTATATTTGCTAATGCTCAAATGGAAGAAAAGATTGCAGAGGGGGTAATTAAGGGAGGCAAAATCTTCCACAGGTATATACAGGAAAAGAGAAAGAGCAAGAGAGGACTTGTATGATTGGACAGAAAGGAAGGTCAGCATGTAGAGCATGATGGGGAAAAAGCAAAGGCTGTAAATGAATACTTTTGCTCCATCTTCACACAGGAGGAAAACGGAAATGGCCCAGTACTACGTGAGAAAGAGCACCATATTGGGTAAGCAAACACAAGTCCCTTCACGAAAGAAAGGATCCTGAAAGAACTCAATAAATTAAAGGTAGACAAATCAATGGGACTGGATGGAATTCACCCAAGAACACAAAAAAAGAACTTGCAGAGGAACTAGCCTCCCCACTAGCTGAACTCTTCAAAAAGTTGTTGGAGAGCGGCAAGGTACCTGAGGAGTGGAAAAGGGCCACTGTGGTGCCCCTGCACAAAATTGGGAGCAGAGATGAAGTGAGTAAGTACCACCCAGTCAGCCTTACCTCAGTAACAGGGAAACTTATGGAGTCCCTTTTAAAAGAAAGAATAGTTGAATACATAGATGAAAGCGAACAACTTGTCCCCAAGCAGTATGGCTTCACAGCAGGGTGGTCATGCCAGACATATATGACTGAGTTCTTCGAATAGGTAACCAAAATGATGGACCAAGGGTGTGTGGTAGACATGGTATATCTGGACTTCAGGAAAGCATTTGACTCTGTTCCACATAGGAGGCTAATAAATAAACTGGAGCACATGGGCATAGGACAAGAAATAGTCAACTGGGTTAAAAGTTGGCTTCATGGGAGGACTCAGAGGGTACTGATCAATGGCGCACTGTCAAGGGAGGGTAAGATGACCAGTTCAGTACCGCAAGGATAAGTACTGGTGCTGATCATCTTCAATATATTCATCAGTGACATTGCTGATGGACTGGAGGGGAAGGTATGCCTGTTTGCGGATGATACAAAGCTCTACAACAGGGTCGACACACAGGAGAGGGCCCTAGGAATGGAATTGGACCTAAAAAAGCTGGAAGAATGGTCTAGAAACTGGCAGCTGAAATTTAACACAAAAAAGTGTAAGGTTATGCACCTGGGTAGATGCAACACGATAAGGAAATACTTTCTAGGAGTGGAACAATTAGCAGAAACAAAGCTTGAGAGGGATCTTGGGGTGATCATATCTGATGACTTGAAGCTGGGAAGGCAATGTAAAAAGGAGGCACAAAAAGTTAGCAGCATCATTGGATGGTAAGCAGGGGTATCACAAGAAGAAAATGTGAGGCGATAAGCCCGCTGTATAGGTCCCTGGTGAGGCCTCACCTGGAGTACTGCATCCAGTTCTGGAGACCACACCTCAAAAAGAACACAGACCAGTTGGAGACTGTGCAAAGGAGGGCAACGAAGATGGTGCCAGGTCTGCATCAAGAGCCATATGAAGCAGGACTAAATCATCTCAGCTTATGCTCCCTGGAACAAAGAAGGGACAGGGGAGACATGATTGAGACCTTTAAATACCTTAAGGGAATAAACTCAGTACAGGGTCAGAGCATCTTCCAAGAGAACAAGGGTGCATGGACAAGAGGTCACAACATGTGCCTAAAATGATGTAGGTTCAGGAGCAAAGTTAGGAAGTTCTTCTTCACTAAGAGGGTGGTGGAACCTTAGAATGGTTTTCCCACGGTGGTGGTAGGAGCAAAGACAGTTAGACAATTTAAGCTAGCATGGGACAGTCAGTGTGGAAACCTCTGGGAAAAAAACAAGATGGGGTAGACTTCATGGCCAGACTAGATGGATTGCATGGTCCCCTTCTGCCATCACATTCTTATGTTCTTACATTTTTATTTCATGAAGTTCCTTTTCTACCACTTCACAGTGCTTTTTCCTGGCAAATGGCACTTTTCTCAGGCAAAGTCATGTGAAGTAATGGTTGGCAAATTTGTATGATTGCTTGAAAAAGTGTCATTTTGCCTACCAAAAATCTTGCGGTCAGTTCTTCACACATCGTGAAGCTGTGAAACTTTGCAAATTAATTTGTGAAGTGAAGTTTGCCAACTTCTCACATCTCTATTGTCAATATACTTTTCAAAAGATAGACTGCAAGATTTTTTTGTTATTAAATAGTTAGAATGTTATGTGATCCTTTCTATTAACAGTTGTTATATGTCCCTTTTTATTCCAGAAACTAAACACTTTTATTGCAAAATGTTAAACATGTTGGTTGACATAGTGAAACAAAAATTTCCAATGTCATTTGACTAAATAGTAAAGATCATCAGATGCAATTTCTGCAGCCATATCACATTAAGCAGCATATTGTGAACATACTGCATAGTGCAGACTAAGTCCATGCCTCACAAACTGGGCTATGGAGTGCTACGTAGGCAGTCTGCTAGGCAACAGGAATATTAGAAGCAGCAGTTTGCAAGGAACAAACCAATCTGCTTGATTGTGAAAATGCAGCTTTGGGGAACACATTAATAAAAGATGAAGCCATGACTATGAGTCCCTGTAGTTGCTACAAAGCACAAATGGCTGCAGACTTCAGCAGGCACTATAAACTGACCTGTAACTGGAGTATTATATATCACAGCATACAAAGGCAGAGAAGCCAGGAAACTGGCTGAGCAAGTACATGTTTAGAAACATAGAATGCAATGGCAGATAAGGGCTGACTGACCCACCAAGCATGCCCATATTGTCTGGCCTTTTTTTGTTGTTGCTGTAGACCACACTTAGTCTATGGCACCAATTCTTTCCCTCCCTTCCTTATCCCTACAATTTCCTTATGCTTGCCCCAGACATTCTTGAACCCTTCCACTGTTTTCACCCTCACTATTTCCACTGGAATGCTGTTGCAGGGATCCACCACCCTTTCTGTGAAGAAGTACTTCTTGACATCCCTTTTGAATTTACCCACCTCTTGCTTCATATCATGCCCTCTGGTTCTAGAGAACTCTTTTCTCTGGAAAATACTCCCCTCCTGTACTTTCTTAAGCCCCAATAAATATTTAAAGGTCTCTATCATATCCCCCCTCTCCTCCAGGGTGTACATGTTTAGTTCCTTTAGCCCCTACTCATAGGGCTTTTGTTGCAGTCACTGCACCATTTTGGTAGCCCTTCTCTGGACTGCCTCCACTTTGTCTGTGTGTTTCCTGAGATGTGGTCTCCAGAACTGGACCCAGTATTCCAAGTGAGGTCCTACTAGTGCTCTGTATAGGGGCAGCACCACCTCCATCTTCCTGCTGGTGATGCCTCTTCCTATGCAACCCAGCATCCCACTCACCCTTCTGCCTGCCTTATCACACTGCCTGGCCACCTTTAGGTCATCTGGTAAAATTAGTTCTTGGTCCCTTTCCTACTTTGTCTTTGTCAGTATCACACTGCCCATTTTGTATTCTGCTTCCGGGTTTTCATGACCCAAGTGCATTATTTTGCACTTTTTGCATTATAACCTAGCTGCCATACCCTAGATCATTCCTCCAGTGTTTTCAGATCCCTATTCATCCTTTCTACACCCCTTCCCCAACTGTCCACTCTATTGCAGATCTTGATATCTTTCACAAAGAATCAGACTTTTCCTTCTAGTTCCTCTACTATGTCACTTACAAAGACATTGAAGAGGACCAGTCCAAGCACTGATCTTTGAGGTACTCCATTGGTCACCCTCCTTTCCTCAGAGCAAACTCCATTCACAACTACCATCTATGTCCTGTCCATTACCCAGTTTTTTAGTCAGGCTACCAACTTAATACATACCTGCAAGCTCTCCAACATGCTTACCAGCCTCCTATAGGGAATGGTGTCAAAAGCCTTGCTGAAATCCAAGTAGGCCATGTCTACCGCCCCTCCCTTTTCCAACTCCTTGGTCGCCCAGTCAAAGACATCATCATATTTGCTTGTCATGACTTTCCCCCTGTGAACCCATGCTGCCTTGGATCCTATAATCCATTGGATTCAAGGTGTTCCACAATCCTTTCCTCTAGTAGCGTTTATATTAGCATACCTACCACTGATGTAAGGCTGACACATCTATAATAACCTCCCTTCTCCCTGCTACCACTTTTGTGAAGTGGGTCTACCTCTGCCCTTCTCCAGTTCCCTGGAACCATGCCGGTCTCCAGTGATCTGTTAAAAAGGTCTGTCAGAGGTGCAGCCAGTATCTCCCTGAGCTCCCTCAGCACCCTTGGCTGTATCCCATCTGGCCCCATAGCTTTGTCCACCTTCAGATTAGCAAATGCTTTTTGGACTTTCTCCTCAGAAAATGGACTGTTGTCCACATCCATAATCCTATTACTATTCCATTGTTATGACACTATTATTATAACAGCTTATTCTATAAGGATAATCACAGGTTTTATGCATTATCTCATTTTCAGTTGGGTCTAGCACCTACCCATGTCTGCAGCTGGATGAAGAGAAACACAAGAATTAAATGATGTGTGTGAGATTATGCAGTATGTGATCTGTGGTGGAGACAGAATCTCTGATCTCCCTGTTTGAAGAAGTCGCCTCCTTCCCTTTTGTTCTCCAAGTGGGCAGCATCACTATGCCTGTACTACCCACTGCTTCCACTTATGGGAGTGCCTGCAGTCACTGTGACACAGATTGTGTTTGTTTGATGAGATGTGGTTTGTAGTCAATGAGAAGTTATCCTGG